>OZ024833.1:58554962-59932462 GCA_964016985.1 Anodontia alba | reverse complement strand
GCCAACATTCTTTCGTGGAGATTGATCATGAAATATTTTCTACTCTCATTCTCTCCCTTCTGCTGATTCAAGAAGGGCAGTTGTCAGTTTCTGGCGAAAGAATGTGCACAATACTGGTTAGAGGAATAAGCCTGCCCAGTAAACGTGTGGTTAGGTAAACTGACCACGCTCGACATGACTCCATTGGGTTGACTGGGCCATAAAACCTCTGCACAAACAAACACACACACATACAATTCACATAGCAGGAAAAGTTGTTAATACTTTCTAGATTATAAGAGAATCTGGCTGAGGCACTTCTAATGAGTACCCACAACATACCGGTAGGTTTTTGTGGAGAAATAAGAAAAGAAAAATATCGGTACTTTTTGGTTGAAAAAAGCACTTTATCTGGAATTATAGATAGAACTCATGAGGCGGCTAGTCTGGATCTGCATCGTTTGCAGATGTTTGGGGTTATGAACATTTTCCAAAGTTTATATAATATTGGTCAGACAAGTAAAATGCTCACATTATTAAATTTTTAGCAGGACCAGGCAAATTATTGTCAAATGTATATTGTTTGGACAAACTCATGATGGCTGAAAGTTTCTACTTCAGTTTATTGGGTTAAAATAGTTAATTCTCATAGCTTAAGGCACTTTTTCAACTAAAAGGTATGGATATTTTTGGATATTTTTCTTATTTCTCTATGAAAACATGTTGGTACTCATTGGAAGCCGCTTGCCAAGGCACACTAATGAGTACCCACAACAGGTGTTTTCATAGAGAAATAAGAAAAATATCATGCAGATATCCCTTCTTATGATTCTACTGCATGAGCTCTTCATGTCTTTATTGTTTATTTAATCATACAATCTTGTAAAATATTTTTATTTTTTTTGTTTCTTTAAGTTGTGTATTAGAAAATCTTTTGGCTTATTATTCCAGAGGTACTGAAGGACAGACAACGGCCATTTGTATGTATAGAACCTGATGCAAGTTTATTTGAGGCCATACGCACGTTAATCACGAGCCACGTCCACAGGTTACCCGTCATTGATAAACTGACGGGCAATGCTATCTATATTCTAACTCACAAACGGATATTGAGGTTCATGTATCTGTATGTAAGTATTTAACCTTTACTACTCGCTGGGCTTATTCAGCAGACAACAAATTGATGATTATTTTTCCCAGAGAATAGGCTTTGGCATTTTATGCAAATTGTCTCCTAAGGATGCCAAGCCTATTTTCTGGGGAAAATATTGTCAAATTGTTGTCTGTTTAGGAGACAATTTAATGAAATGCTGGTCTGTTTTCTGAAGAAAAAAATCATCAATTTGTTCTCTGCTTGGGAAACAAATTTTTTGAAATGCCAAAGCCTGTGTCTGAGAAAAACATGAAAAATATCTATTTGCCCTCTGCTGAAATTTTTAAGAGGCATGCTGAGCATTAACAAATCATAGTGTTTCTGTAAAATCTGATTGAATATTTATGATGATGCTATTTTGTATGATAAAATTTCATAGATCCTTAACCCTAGTCCTGCTGAAGCCTGATATGCCTTGCCTTTACAAACAGTGTAGATCCAGATCAGTTGGCCTCGGAAGAAGCCAACTGATCTGGATCTGCACTGTTTGTCATTAAATATGTGAATTTGTATCAACAGTCTGGATCAAGTAATCTGATTGGCTGAAAATTAGAAGTGGGCGTGGCATCTTAATTTATTCAGCAAGGGTTAATTCAAATGACTAAAAAGTATTATTACACAATATAATGAAGCCCCCACCAGCACATTGCCCCCCTCCCCCATCTTGTCTGTCTGTAATTTTGCATTGAAGTTGTCAGGGCCATTTGTTGCATGCTTATAGAATCATTGGGCCTTAGAATATATGAACAAAATGTGAAGGGCCTAATCAATGCAAGCTGATCTTGGCTTTCACTGTTCACCTATGGCAAAATGACGCTTTTCATATTTTAAGCATCTAATGATCAGACTGCAAAACTGTCTTAATTCGGGGTTGAATGACATGAAACAACATCAAAATGCAGCACTTTAACCCATTTAGTCGGGAGATCCATAAATGGGTAATTGGCAAACAGTGCAGATCAGATACTGCAGATCAGGGTCTCCACTGTTTGCAAATAGTTTAGCCATTTTTCTCTAGAAATATGTAAATCCAAGTAGCATATAAGACTCTAATAAGCTCTTGGTAAATCTCATAGCAGGGCTTTCCTAAAATTGAAATTGGACTCTTCCAATATATAGTGTGGGAGTGTCTATTCAGTCTACAGTGGGCTAATAAACACAGAACAAACAAATGAAAAGGAACTGCAACAAAAAGACCACCTCTAAACCAAAGTGTCTGGGTGGTCGAGTGGTTAGCGCTCCCCATATTGGATCACAAGTTCCTGTGTTTGAATCCTGCTGAGGCAGAATTTAGCTATTACAAAAATATGCCTATTCAAATATATAGAAAATTTCACCACCAAAAACTGAAAATTATCAGATAAAAAAAACACTGAATTTTTTCATATTTCTGCTAAAAATGTAGATTGTGGGTACTCAATAGAACCGCCTAGATGAGGTGGTTCTAATGTGCCTCAGCGAGGCGGTTCTAACAAGTACCCACAATCTATGTTTTTGAGCCAAAATACGAAAAATAATTTATACCCTTGTAAACCCCAGTTTTACTATATAAAAGGGGGGTTTTAGGGGGTCAAAATTATATAGGCATATTTTTGTGATGACATGACTGTATGGTACTTTATTGTACAAAGGCTTTCACTATCACTTATTGTCACGATATGACTTAAAAGTTGTTTGCCATTTGCTGAACTTGCTGAGAGAGTATAATTGGTTATAAATCTATTTGATCCAGATGGTTTTAGAAAGCAAAGGGAGGTAACTTCCATCAAAAATGCTGAAGATAGCAAATAGTATACGAAGCACAGACCAGTATTGAATTCTGTCAAGACCTGTAAGAAATAAAATAAAAAGTCAAGCTGAAATATAAATTGATTCTAAAAAGTAATGACCCTTTAGAGCAATGAACATTCTCTCAAAACTGAAAACAGGTGGTTAGACTCACTTCCATTGACTATAACATACAGTACATGAAATATGAACTTTACAAGCTAAAAAATTACATGGATAAAAAAATCATTGCTCAGCAGCAAATACATTAACCCTCAAAGTGCCAATCACAACTGAAGCAGGCATTTTTTTGTTTTTATTTTTTTTTTTGTAAATATTTTCAGAGAATCTAGTTGACATTTCATGTGAATTGTCTACCAACCAGAAGAATCACATGAAATGTCAAGACTTATTTTTTATGGAAAAAACAATATCATCTGGAAGGTCTGGTACAAATTTTGCTTGGTGCTTTAATAGTTAATACAGTTGAACCTCAGTGGCTCGAACATCTTTTGGACCATGGAAATTTGCTCGAGACATGGGTAGGTCGAGCCACTGAGGGCTAATCATGGTGTCAGGTCATTGAGCATATGGCGATAATTTAGGGAAATATTTTCGATTTAGATAATAATGGTATCTTGCATGTACTCATTAGAATCACCTCACAGAGGCAATTCTAATGAATACACACATTACTATTATTGTCTAGATTTGAAAATACTTCCTTAAATATTTGTTTCCTGGCGCTATCAGAAGAATTTTGTAGGGACTCAAAAGCAAGTTTGAATCAGCCATGGTGGACAAGCCATCGGTGTTCGGGCTATTGAGGTTCTACTGTAGTCCTTTTGTATACTTGAATGTTGTCATAGGTTCTGAATACTTTATGCAGATGTAATACACGTAAAAGTAATTGTAAGAATGAACACATAAAGTGTTGAGCAAAATTAATAGCAGATGTCTCTCCATTTTATTATTTTTTTTTTTTTTTAGAGAGAGAGAAAATAAGTCTTGATAATTCAATATACAAATATATAAGGCTTATTTTCCCTATATATCTCTATAGAAAACTTTAAAAATCTTCTTGTCAGAAACCGCAGGACTGAATTCCATATAATTTTGCAGAAATGTACCTTTGGTGATCCTCTACCAAGATTGTTCAGGCCATTTGGATTCGTCAAAAAACATGGCCGCCAGGGGACGGGCTTATTTTCCCTATATATCTATATAGAAAACTTTAAAAATCTTCTTGTCCGAAACCACTGGACCGATTTCAATATAATTTTGCAAAAATGTTCCTTTAGTGATCCTCTACCAAGATTGTTCAAGCCATTTGGATTTGTCAAGAAACATGGCCGCCAGGGGGCGGGGCTTAATTTCCCTATATATCTATATAGAAAACTTTAAAAATCTTCTTGTCCGAAACCACTGGACTGACTTCAATATAATTTTGCAAAAATGTTCCTTTGGTGATTCTCTACCAAGATTGTTCAAGCCATTTGGATTCGTCAAAAAACATGGCTGCCAGGGGGTGGGGCTTATTTTCCCTATATATCTATATAGAAAACTTTAAAAATCTTCTTGTCAGGACCACTGGACCGATTTCCATATAATTTTGTAGAAATGTTCCTTTAGTGATCCTCTACCAAGATTGTTCGAGTCAGTTGGATTTGTCAAAAAACATGGCCGCCAGGGGGCAGGGCTTATTTTCCCTATATATAGAAAAATGTAAAAATCATCTTGTCCCAAACCACTGGACCGATTTCCAAATAATTTTGCAGAAATGTTCTTTTGGTGATCCTCTACCAAGATTGTTCAAGCCGTTTGGATTTGTCAAAAAACATGGCCGCTAGGGGGCAGGGCTTATTTTCCCTATATATGTATCTATATAGAAAACTTTAATAATCTTCTTGGCAGAAACCAATGGACCGATTTCAATATAACTTGGAAGGAATGTGTCTTTGGTCACCCTCTTTCAAGGTTGTTCAAGCCATCATGATTCGTCAAAAAATATGGCTGCAAGGGGGTGGGGCTTATTTTCCCTATATATCTATATAGAAAACTTGAAAAAAAATCTTCTTGTTTTCCCTATATATCTAAATAGAAAACTTTAAAAATCTTCTTGTCAGAAACCACTGAACAGATTTCAATATAACTTGGCAGGAATGTTCCTTTGGTGACCCTCTACCAATTTTGTTCAAGCTGTCATGATTCGTCAAAAAACATGGCCGTTAGGGCGTAGGGCTTTAAAGCTATATAAAACTTTTTAAACCACTGGACCAATTTCAATATAACTTGACAGAAATGTTCCTTTGGTGACCCTCTTTTAAGATTCAGTTCAAGTTGTCAAGATTTGTAAAAAAAACATGGCCGGGGATGTGGTGGAGGTAGGGTGGGGGTGGTTAGTGCTATAAAGTTTATACAAAAATCCTAGAGCAGTGAACTTGGCTGAAACTTCAACAGTAAATATGCAAATCTGTTTGGTCAGGTGAGCGATATAGGACCATCATGGTCCTCTTGTATATTGAATTATTTGCTTACGACTATTGAATTTCTATTACAGATGAATGAGCTCCCACAACCAGAATTCCTACAGAAAACATTGAAAGAAATGGACATAGGAACTTATGAAAATGTCATCACGGTATGTTCCCAGAGTTTTCAGTTAGATTATACTACATGGAAGTTTTATTCATTCAGATGAAATTGAGAAGTGTCCAGATGGCAGAGTATTTAGTGCTCCCAACTTTAGATCAGGAGGTCCTGGGTTCAAATCCCACTGGAGGCAGAATTCATCTCATGACTTTATGACACTTCATTGCTCTGAGCCTTTCATTATCACCCTTCCATCTTCACCCTTCTATTGTCTTGATGAACACCAAATCATCATCATTACTCAGATGAAATAGTTTAAAATAAGGAATATACCGTAATTGACCTAATTACCACACATGCTCCTATTAGCACACAGTCAAGGAATTTAGTAGTCTTAATGTACTTTTATCAACTTCTTTATAAAATCATATGTTGTGGGTGCTCGTTTGATTGCCTCGACTTGTCCAGGCAATTCAAACGAGTACCCACAACATATGCTTTCGTAAAGAAAACTAGAAAATAACATCACATAGGCAGCATTAAATATGCTCCTCATGAAGTCCTCTGCTGATCTTTCTGTAAAGTGTGCCCTTATTAGGAGGATATTTTTACTACACGTTTTTCCAGTAATTTTGAAAAACCTAAGTGCACAGTGCAGTAATTAGATCGAATAGGGTATATGTAAAATTAGTCCTAGTATTATATTGAAGCCTTTGCCTAGCAGCATGGTTTGCGTTCCCAACTGCAGGAGGTTTGTTGGGTGAGGCAAAGGTGTCATGTATCTTGTGTCACTGGGGTGTCTATCTGATATTGGCTTACAGTCAGGCAAGGCCTGCTATCTTTGCAGCAGGTAAGGGTAGAGGGGGAATGTTTTCAATTACTCTGTTTCTTCGCTTTCATTCAGTTTCCTCTTTCTCCCCTGTCCCCCTCTTTCATCTCCTCTATTATTTCTTCTGTCTCTCTTCTCCCTTTCTCTGGGAGACAACACAAAATGACCCACAAAGGTTGACATGTCATTAAACTCTAACACAATCAATCCCAACTGCAGATCATGAGGTCACAGGTATTTGACCCAGCGGGGGTCGAACCCCCAACCCCCTGACTGAGCCACTGAGGCTGGCTGAGGTGAAATCTGCCTTCACCTCAGCCAGGCTCAGTCAGGTGCACGTCTGACTGGTGATCAGGGGGTAGGGGGTCGGCAATATTCTTTCATGGAGATTTGATCATGAAATATTTTCTATGGTCATTCTCTCCCTTCCGCTGATTCAAGAAGGGCAGTTGTCAGTTTCTGGCAAACGAATGTGCACAATACTGGTTAACCGCTTAAAAGACTCTGCCCAGAAAAAAGTTTGGTTGGTAAACTGACCGTACTCAACATGACCCCATTGGGTTGACTGGGCTGTAAAACCTCAACACAAACAAACAAGATTTCAGCTCATGATTACAGCACTTCATGGCAAAGAGCCTTCCATTATCACCACTTCAGTACAAATTGTATGCTATTGAAAGAGACATTAAATACCAAATCATCAATTTATAGTATTACATATACTGTATTCGACCTAATTACATGTACTGCACTGTGCTCTTAAATTTTTCAAAATTACTAGGAAAACTGTGGTAAAATAAATGTATACCTACCTACTTAGGGTGCACTTTAAAAGGTCAACAAAGAACTTAATTGCTGATGTTTATGCAATTTTCTGAATTTCTTCATAAAATCATGTGTTGTTGGTACTCATTTGAATTGCCTCGACTTGTCGAGGCAATTCAAATGCGTACCAACAACATATGCTTTTATAAAGAAGTACATGGCTTGTAATCTGAAGACTACAAATTAGCTTGACTATGCGCTTATAGGGGTATGTGCAATAATTGGAACGAATACGGTATGTACATACAAGAATTACCTGTATGTTTCAGTGGAAAACTTACAAAAATCAGCCGCTATATGGCAAAACCATAAAAATCATCTGTGCACTCAGGGCCGACAGATCAGCCTGGGCATCTTCACTGTCTGCGCATAGAAAGGGTGGATCCTTAGCAACCCATTCATTTTGATTTGTTTTTTTAATTATTTTCCATAACAACCCATTCAGTGTCCAGCAATGACTGATTTTGACTGGGCCGATACCCTTGCTGGTCTGATCTTCCCTGGGCACCCAGTCATTTTGTTGGTTTTGACAACATTTTGATTGTTTTAGAATTATTTTCCAGAGATCCTGAGAAAATAAGACTTGGCATCTAGCAGATGAATAGTCCGCCTAGCAGACAGTTTTAATAAAACAGCAAGCCAATTTTCTCTGAAACAAAAAATAAAAATAAATAAAATAAAACGTCATCTGCTGCAGCTGTGATTATTTTTTGGACAAAATTTTATAGCACTGATCATGTCTTCAAATAAAAGACATTGAGCCAGCACATGAGTAATCATGTCCTGCAATGTGTCTCTTCTTAAAAAAAAAAAAACAGAAAAAAAACAACAAAGTTTAGTACTGATCTTTATTTGCAGAAGGCTGAATATTATACAGTTGACTCTCGCTGTCTTGATCTCGCTTATCTCGAATAACCGTTTATCTTGAAGTGAAAATCTGGTGCCTGCCTAAACATGAAAATCTAACAACAGGTAAAAAATATTGTGGAAAAGAGGAGAAATTGCTCCTAAGGAGCAATTTCTCCTCTTTTCCACAATATTTTCAATCTACCTCTAACTTCAGGAGTCCAATTACACATATATTTGTTAAATGTGGTTAATCGAATTATTTTTCCTCAGTTCTGCAAATCTGATATTAAAGTATTTCAGACAGTCCCTTGGAATTCGAGATAAAGAGAGTCGACTGTATATTTAACTTTCACATAATATACATACATTTTTAATTTACAGGCAAAGCCAACAACCACTATTTATGAGGCTTTGAATTTGTTTGTCCAACACCGAATATCAGCGCTTCCCGTCGTCAGTGATCAGGGAAAGGTTGTAGACATCTATGCCAAATTTGATGTCATTGTGAGTATTTCTGGATTCTTACAGTATATCTGATATAACCTAAACTTTTGGACGTAACTTGGTGACGGTTGGATGTGTGTCTGACCGGTGATCAGGAGGGCGTGGGTTCAATATTCACCAGGTTCAGCAACATACTTTCGCAGAGACTGATCATGAAATATATTCTACAGTCATTCTCTTCCTTCTGCTGATTTAAGAAGGGCAGTTGTCAGTCCCTGGCAAAAGAATGTGCACAAGTACTGGTTAACCAGTTAGAGGACTAAGCCTACCCAAGAAAAGTGTTGTTAGGTAAAATGACTAGCTTGACATGACCTTAAAGGGTTGGCTAGGCTGTTAAACTCCAAACAACCAACAACAAATATCCAAAACATGTGCTTCTTGAAATAATAGCCTTGCATAATTTCTGATTAACTGTCACCTTTAGGGATGGTTTCTTGACAGTTAAATTATAATTGCAACGAATTTTGTCATTGTATCGAATGTCATATAAAGAGGGTTGACTGTGTATATTTGAAAAATACATAACTGCATAGCTCTAGATAAGGCACCTTTTTATTTTCAGTCAAAAATGTTGATAAATATTTAGATCTCAAGAGTAAATGCTCAGGGTGAGCTATTGTGATCACACACTGTCCATCAGCCATCATCTTTCGTTGTCAACAATCACAGGCCAAATCAACAAAGGTAACCTTGTTAACATCAGCCTTGGTAGCACAGTCGCATACACATCTGACTGGTGATCAGGAGGGTGCGGGTTGGATCTCTGCCAGGTCCAGCAACATTCTTACGATGTGATTCATCATGAAATATTTTCTACGATCATTTTCTCCCTTCCTCCTGATTCAGGGTTGTCAGTTTCTGGTAAAAGAATCTGCACAAGTACTGGTTATACTGGTTAACGGCTTAGAGGGCTGAAAAATGTGGTTAGGTAAACTGATTGCACTCGACATGACCCTAATGGGTTGACTGGGCCGTAAAACCTCATCTCAATCAAAAAAAGCCTTGTTAACATTAGCGGTCACATTTTTGAAGTGATCATCATGAATCTTGCTCAAAATAAGTATCATGATGATTTCTAGGTCAAGTTTGAAACTGGTTCACTTGGATTCAAAAACTAGGTCATCAGGCCATCAAAGTAAAACCTTGTTAATACTCTATAGAGGTCACATTTTTTAAGTAATCATCATGAATCTAGTGAAAATGTTTGTCTTGATGATTTCTAGGTCAAGTTTGAAACTGGGTCACTTGGGGTCAAAAACTAGGTCACCAGGCCAAATCAAAGAACAACCTTGTTAACACTCTACAGGTCACATTTTTGAAGCAGTCATGAATCTTGTTTAAAATGTTTGTCTTGATGATTTCTAGGTCAAGTGTGAAACTGGGTCACTTGTGGTTAAAACCGGTTATCTGGCCAAATCGAAGGAAAACCTTGTTAACATTCTAGAGGTCACATTTTTGAAGTAATCTTCATGAATCTTGCTCAAAATGTGTGTCTGGATGATTTCTAGGTCAAGTTCAAAACGGGTCACATATGACCTATATTTCATGATCCAGTGACCTTGATAAGTTTTAGGTCAGTTTCTCAGTAAATGTTGGTCCTACAGCTGTGATACTTGGCACTTGCATACATGACCTCAAACACAGTCATCCATATTTGACTGACCTATATTTCATGGTCCATAGATTTTGTTAAGTTTTTCTGTTTAGGTCAGTCTCTCAGTAACTATTGATCATACAGCAGTGATTCTCATTCATACATCTTAGCATAACTTTTGAATGCAGTCATCCATATATGACCTTGACATATATTTCCATTTAGGTCAGTTTCTTAGTAACTATTGGTCCTACAGCCAGTGATACCTGGCACATGCATACATCTTAGCATGACCTCTTTAGTGCAGTCATCCATATTTGACCTTGACCTATATTTCTAGGTCCGTTAGGCATACTACAATGTCCTAGTTGTTCATGTAATCATCATGAATCTTGGTCAGAATGCTTGTCTCAGTCATTTCTAGGTCAGATTCTCTTTATGTGCTATGATACTCAGGTTATTGACACAGGGCCATGATGGCCCTCTTCTTCTATTTCTCCATGAACATATACTTTGTGGGTATTCACCAAGATGCTTCTGATGAGTATCAGTAACCACAATAATACATTTTCACTGAAAAATAAGAAAACTAATTTTATCTGGATACCCTCTTATTTGGAGCTATGACTGGGATCATTGCTGAAACTGGTGCTTGTTTGATGATTTAAGATTGCTTTTTAGGGCGTTGGGATTTCAGTTTATAAGAATCAGTTAAGCTTTAGCATGAGTACAGCGTGAGAAAATGTACCGTCAAATGGGTATACCAAGCAAAGACTCAGATCAGCCTGTGTCAGAATCTGGCCCCGAGGTTATAAAACTTTTTTTCATTCTCAACTCAGCTGAGCAAGAAATTTTTCATGCTAATAAATCTCAAATTACTAACAATGCCAAATTCTTTCTTGCTAAACACAGCTGAGATTGAAAAATTTCTCTGCTAATAAATATGAAAATGCCAACAATTTCTCTGCTAATAAATATGAAAATGCCAACTATTGTTGGCATTTTCATATTTATTAGCAGAGAAAATTTCATGTTCAGCTATATTTAGCAAGAAAGAATTTGCAATTGTTCATAATTTGAGATTTATTAGCAGGACAAATTTCATCCTCAGATGAGTTGAGCATGAAAAAAGTTTTATAACCTCGGGGCCAGAATGTGTGCATGCTGAGTCATTGCTGTTGGGCTCTCCTGTCAGAAAGTACATTATCTCACATTGTAGTTTTTTCCTATTGTAATAGCTTTTTAGAACTTTCATTCTGAGTTTTTATAAGAACATATCTTTACCAGATAAATTGCTTCATTCAGTCAAAAAAGAACTGATATTTTAATTATTTCTCGACTAAGTCATGGTCAGGTACTCATTAGAAGTGTTTCATTTAGGCACTTCTAATGAGTACCCACAACATGCTTTTGTGGAGAAAGAAGAAAAAGATATCTGTATAACCTCTCTTATCTGGAGCTCTGACATACTTACTAATTGTTTTACATGTCTAGGTAAGAAAGTATCCAGACAAACCTTTTCCTTCTTTCACCACAAAAGCATTTCTTGTTGGTACACATGAAAATTGCTGTGAGACAGTTCTGATGAATACCCTCAATATGTTTCATGAATGAATATCAAAACATTCGAGTGGAAAAAATCTCCTAACCCTTAAAATGCCAAGAAAACCTGCATCTGAAAATGTCGTCTGTTTATGCCATCTGCTGAATAGTCTTGCAAACATTTCAAACCTGTTCCTGCTAACAGGCAAACAGTTTGGACCCTGATCAGACTGCTCCTAGAGGAGCAGTCTGATCTGGGTCCACACTGTTTGCAAAAAAATGACTTAAAATCATGAGCGGATGACAAAGCAGACGACAATTGTTGTGATTGGTAGTATAAGAGTTAAAACTACATAATTTCCATAAATGAATTAAAAAATGATATTATTATTTATTGTTTTTTTTTCTTGACCACAAAAGCATTTGTTATGGGTGCACTTTAGAATTGCCTCTGTGGGGCAAATCTAATGAGTACCTACAATATGTTTTCATGAAGAAATATCATAAATATATTTGACTTGAAAAAGAAAATGACGTTTCTCCAAGACCTATATAGTTTCCATGAGTGAATTAGAAAAATGTCAGTACAGTTACTTAACAAAAACTTCTTGTGTAGAGTCCTGAAATTTACAACAGTGATGGAAAACTGGAGGTGTTAACATTTGTAAGTTGTATTTCCTCAACTGGGGTAGTTGGAAAACACCTCAAATGTGGAGCTTATAGAAGCAGTTTAAGGATGCTTAGTCAATGAATTAATGTTGTATATTTAAATTTGCCACTGTATAGAGATTGCTTCTGTTAATGTCCAGTTGGGAAGCTGGAGGTAGCACGTTTGCTTGACTCTTGCTGACATTTGTACTTCATTTGCACTTGGTGAGGTGATTCTAACACAGCTCCAAGTAAGGCACTTTTTTCAACTGAAAAGTATTGATATTTTTCTTATTTCTTGACAAAAACCTATGTTGTGGGTACTCATTAGAAGCGCCTTGTTAAGGCTCTTCTAATGAGTACCCACAACATATGTTTTCATTGAGAAATAAGAAAAATATCATGTGGATACCCTCTTATCTGTAGCTATGTTCTAATGAGTACACACAGTGTGTGTTTTGTAGGGAAATAAGAAAAATATTAAAACTTTTTTCTTGAAGAGAGCTCCTTATCTAGCGCTATCGAGTCTGCTATGTATTTTATCTGCCAATGGAAGGAGTAAAATTCATAAAATGGTCAGTTGAGGAAAAAAGAGTCTTGTTCATAAGTTTGTTGTGCCGTCGTATTGATAGTGCAAATGAAAGTTAAGAAAGTCATGCAAACGTGGTGCATCTGGGTAGCTTTAGTTGGTTAAGGAAAAAATTATGTATAAAGGCACATGACAATGATATATGACCAGTTGGATGGACTGTATAAACTACCTTAATTGCCCTAAATATTTTGAAAGTGTGACTCCTTACCATTTCTTACATAAAATATTTTAACCCATTGTAGTCGGCAGTCCTCTAACAGGGTAATTAATTGGCAAACAGTACAGACCCAGATCCAATGCTGCAGAACTTTATAGTGTTCACATCGGTGTCAACAATGTTAAGTCTGTTTCTCAAACACCAAGGCTTTTACTTTAGGCTAATGACAGTTCATACACACATTTACCATGATTTGTCCTGCCCACTGCCATCAACCGTTACTGACCTTGATCTACTTTTAATGCTTGGCTAAACAAAGTTTAGTCTGTGCATTTAGCTCTGTCTTGAAAAGGCCATTTGGTGAATTTCTTGTTTGTTTTGTCATTTATATGTCACACATTTATAAATGGTTTGTGGTATCTAAATGCACAATTCAATGTCTTGTTCATTTCTGTGTCCATGAATACAAAACTTGGTGATAGTTTTCTTTATCAATAATATTGTCTCTAAGTGTTTTTGACAGACATGCTGAATAAATGGGGAATGCTTTCAGTAGTGGTAGCAGTTTGATCACAACCTACACTGTTTGCTGTTTTCTTGCATTTTAGACACATCATCAGATTTTCAAATGAGTCTTAATATCAGAAAATGTACCTTTAGACATGTATGCCCAGCAGAGATTCTGATCAGACTGCGCAAATGCGCAGTCTGATCAGAATCTTCACTGGGCATATTTTTGGATAGTCAAGGATACAATGTTTCTTCAGTCAGACAACAAAGACTGATCAGACTGTGTGGATGTGTGGGATTGATTTGAGTCTTTGTTTGGCGCACATATTATAAGGTACATTATCTCATGTTACAGCTCAAATAGAAATTTAGATTTTAGGATTATTACAATTTCGAGTTACGATGTCCAAATATTTTGGGTAAAGATAGTAAACTGGAAAAAAATGTCTGTTAGGGTCTTGGCTGTTCATATAAAGAAAATGTGTGAGTTCTGACAGGTCCATTGATGAGCCCCAAGTCAAAATGTGGAGATACGCGGGTTAGTCAGGGCATAGCTGTTAGCATATTATATAATATACAATATTTGGAGTAAATACAGTAATAATAATAATAATAATAATAATATGTTTTCTAATAATGCTTTTAAGTTTAGAAAGAAAGAATCAGAAAAATATCTTTAAGTGCCCTTTGAATTCTGCTGCACTTAACTTTAGCTTGCTGCAGGCAAATTAAGCAGATAGTTTCAAAGCTTAATATTAATATTAAAACTATTTAATATTTACTGCTAATATTTAACCTTTGGCAAGCTAATTTAAATATCATGCGATGCCATACTTATTTTTCCCCTAAAAGTAGGATTTGACATTTTTTTACAAAATGCCAGATCAATATTTTCCATGGGAAATAAGAAAATTAGTCATCTATTTGTCATATGCTAATTTCCTCTGGAGCAAGCCGAGTGGCCAAATTGTAAGTGCTGTCAACTTGCAGTTTGTAAACCAGATATCATGGGTTCAAATCTTGTTTGGATTATGAAAGTTTGTGATCTTCTACATAGCTCCAGCTGGGCGCCATAGCCCTGTCAGTATTACTGACTGCAGATACAGGGGTCGCAAGTTCAAATCCCTGCTCGGCCACATAACTGTCATGGAGATTCATCATGAAATAATTTCTATGATCATTCTTCCCCTTCCACTTATTCAAGAAGGGCAGTTGGAGGGTTGAGTGAAGACTGTAGTAACTCAAACATATTTTTGAAACCCTTGTTTAGGGGCAACTTTGACCCCTTTGTAAACAATGCAAATTTATGTGCCATTGCTCATATGAGCAATGGCACCTAAATTTCCATTGTTTACAGAAAGAAATGTTGTAATCTTCATAACGCCTTCATGGTGAGGAGATTAAGTATTGGGAAAAACAACCATCTGACTTGCTATAGTTTTATGAGCAACCCTTGAATTGTCAGTTAGGGGGAGAAGTAGGTGTACAAGTACTGGTTAACCACTGAGAGGACTAAGCCAGCTGAGGAAAAGTATTTGTTGAAAATTCTAGGATAATTTTCTACTTACTCCACAAAACGTATGCTGTGAGTACTGATTAGAAATTCCTTGTTAAGGTGCTTCTAATAAGTAGGTTTTTCTGGGGAACTGAAGAGAATTATTTCAGAATTATCATTAATTACTCCATAATAACTTCTATGGTGCCCTTCCTAAACTCGAAACCATTTTCCTTTAAAATATTTGATTTTAATTGCTGTTTTTATACGCCCGTTTGAAAAATGGGTATGCATCCGTCCATCCGTCCATAAACTTTTTCGTTTCCGGCTAACTCCTCCTACAGTTTACATCCGATCAAGCTGAAACTTGGTATATAGTTAGACCATGATGTGGCGCAGCGCTTATTGTTTCGGGGTTACAGTCCACCAAATGTTTGCAGAGTTATGCCCCTGAGAAAATTTCTGTAAACTTTTCATTTCTGGTTAACTCCTACATTTTGAATCCAATCAAGCTGAAACTTCATATATAGTTAGACCATTATGTGGAGCAGCGCATATTGTTTCACATTTGCAGTCCACCAAATATTAGCAGAGTTATGCCCCTTTGAAAATTTCAATTGACTTTTCATTTCCGGCTAACTCCTCCTACAGTTTACATCCGATCAAGCTGAAACTTGGTATATAGTTAGACCATGATGTGGTGCAGCGCTTATTATTTCGGGGTTACAGTCCACCAAATGTTTGCAGAGTTATGCCCCTTAGAAAATTTCTGTAAACTTTTCATTTCTGGTTAACTCCTCCTACATTTTACATCCAATCAAGCTGAAACTTCATATATAGTCAGACCATGATGTGGAGCACCGCATATTGTTTCACAGTTACAGTCCACCAAATATTAGCAGAGTTATGCCCCTTTGAAAATTTCAGTTGACTTTTCGTTTCCGGCCAACTCCTCCTACAGTTTACATCCGATCAAGCTGAAACTTTTGTAGTTAGACCATGATGTGGAGCAGCGCATATTATTTCAAGGTTACAGTCCACCAAATATTAGCAGAGTTATACCCCTTTGAAGATTTCTGTTAATTTTTCGTTTCTGGCTAAATCCTACAGTTTACATCCAATCAAGCTGAATCTTCATATACAGTTAGACCATGATGTGGTGCAGCACATATTGTTTCGCAGTTACAGTCCATCAAATATTAGCAGAGTTATGCCCCTTTGAAAATTTCTGTAAACTTTTCGTTTCCGGCTAAATCCTCCTACAGTTACAGCCTATCAAGCTGAAATTTTATTTGTAGTTAGACCATGATGTGGAGTAGTGCATATTGTTTCAAGGTTACAGTCCACCAAATATTAGCAGAGTTAAACCCCGTTTCTATTAATTTCTATTAATTTTTTGTTTCCGGCTAAATCCTTATATAGTTTACATCTGATCAAGCTGAAACTTCATAAATAGTTACACGATGATGCGGAGCAGCACATATTATTTCGAGGTTACAGTGCACCAAATGTTTGCAGCTTTATGCCCCTTTGAAAGTTTTTGTAAACTTTTCGCAGCATATTGTTTGGAGGTAATAGTGTGCAAATTTTATTTCATAATAGGTATATTTTTTGCAAATAACTAAAGTTTTGGTCATATGGGCAAGATATTGATTTTTTTTTCTGAAATACTAAGGTAATCTAGAAAAAATAAGAAAACTATTTCACAGTTATTGTTTGCTGATTGCAATTTTCTGTAATGCAGAAGGCTCAAACCCTACTGTGCTTTTAACATCTTTCAGAAAGTCATTAAATGCTTGGCGCTTTACACTGAAGAAGTAAATTTGCAAACTTTTGTCATGATTTAATGCAAAACCATTTGTCGTAACTACCTATTCATAAAAAGTTTAATCCTAGCTGTTGGTTTTTAAAAAATCAAATATTCTCACTTTTTCCCATTGTAAAAATGAATGCAAATTATGTAGAAATCTGTAGGGTAGGTAACAGGGGGGGGGGGGGGGGGGGGGAGCAGATTTTCATCAAGTTCCGCTTGTTCAATTTTTCTTAAATTTTCACAATATTGTTGTAAAACATCAATAATTCAAATTCGGCAAAGAAAAGTAAAAACTATTTTCAAAGACAAAAAATCCAAAAAGTCACTTCACTATAGAAATTGCATAGGTCAGACAAATTTTTGGCCATAAATTTAATTTTAGGGTACATGTTTAAGAACAAAACACAGAAACAGAAAATACAAATGTTTTCTGATAAGATATGGTCAATCAGAACAAAATATCTTCATTTAAAGTAAAATGCCAAGCAAAAAACATCTTTCCGAGTGATTTCGAAAGGACAGTACTACTTTAATCCAGAATTCATTGTCCCAATTAATCTGTATACACCACAACCTCTTCATTACACTATCACTGGCTCAATTAGATGTGTGTCCGACCGGTGATCAGGAGGTTGCGAGTCAGACCCCCACCTGGTTGGCAACATTCTTTCGTGGAAATTTGATCCCTTCTGCTGATTCAAGAAGGGCTTTTGTCAGTTTCTGGCAAAAGAATCTGCACAATACTGTTTAACGGCTTAGAGGACTAAGCCTGCCCTGTAAAAGTGTGGTTAGGTAAACTACGCTCAACATGACCCCTTTGGGTTGACTGGGCTGTAAAACCTCAACACAAACAAATAAACACTATCACTGGGATCCAAAGTAAAAACAGTGTTAGCTAAATAAATATGTTGTATCCAAACAAAAATGTATAGATATAGAAAAATGACCATAAATGGTCATTTTTCTGTATAATCTCTACAGTTTTGTGTGGCTACAACACTTTTGGTATAAGCTTTTAACCCAGTGTAGTCAGACGCAGATCAGATGCCGCAGAACGCGGCGTCTAATCAGGGTCTCCACTGTTTGCAAATAGTTTAGCCATTTTTCTCTGGGAATATGTAAATCTCATAGCTGGACTTACCGAAAACTGAATTTGGGCTCTTCCAATATATAGTGTGGGAGAGTCTATTCAGTATACAATGGGTTAAACTCTCTAATATCCAAAACCTTCTTATAATGAACTGTCTTATTGAAAAGTTCCAGTGTATTTTCAAGAGTTTGTGTTCTATTTTTTCAGAACCTAGCAGCAGAGAAAACCTACAACAATCTAGATATAACCATAGAACAAGCATTACGGCACAGATGTGAGGTAGGGTTCTTTCCCAATGGAGGGGCTGTAAGGGGTGTGGATATACTGTAGGGGAGGCAACCCCATTGAATTGGTCTTGCATCTCTTCTGAAAAGGCATCTCCTCTGAAAAAAAAAGAATTTGAGCTCAAGGGAATTTGCTCCCAGAGCTATTTTGACAATGTTATAGCAATTTGACACTGTCAGACTTTGTCTACTTTGATTTTTTGGATATTTGTTCTCAAAGTTCCACATCATTCTTTGAAATTGTAGATTTTTTTTTCTTTAAATATGGTGATGTGTTATATAGCATTTTTCACCAACTTGCCTTCAGGAAGAGATTGAAATATTCAATTTGGTGATTCTTTGATATTAGTCATTAGCAAATTACATTACAGCCAGTTTACATCATATCCTTTTTTGCACATGTTAATAGCTTGTGGTTTAATTCTTTACTATGGAATGGCTTTTGTTTCAGTATGAGGAGTTGGACAGTGATGAGAAGGGTAATAATACAATGAAGCGTAATAATCTGTATTTACATGTAAATTTTGTACACCAAAGTTTCTGACAAAGTGGCATATTCAAACAATGTAGACCCTGATCAGACTGTTCCCTCCGGATACCTTCCCTATGCCTGTTTGCACAGGCCAATTTGTTTGAAGCTTTGATGTACAAAATTTTAGGACATTTACTGTATTTTTTATATGCTTAATACAGTGGGTAACTTGAGAGATAATAAAAAAAGTCTCATTATCCTTTTTTGCTCACCGGTACAAAAGTACAGCTAGAGCAGTTACCACGGCATTGGTGCCGGCGTTAGTTAAAGTTCTTAACCCTTGTCATCTGAATGAATTAAGATGTCATGCCCACTTCTAATTTCAAGCCAATCAGATTACTTGCTGGAAATTCACATATTTAATGACAGTGCAGCTCCAGATCAGTTGGCTTCTTCAGAAGCCAACTGATCTGGATCTGCACTGTTTGCTAAGACAGGGCATGTCGTGTTTAGCAAGAGAAGGGTTAAAAGGCTATTTCTCCTGAACCTCTGAATTGAAGTATTTCATACTTGCCCTGATGTTTGATACTGAAGTTTTAGCATATCATCCTGACCCACTTGAGTGACCTTGAGGTCAAGGTCATGGATAAAGAAAAATATTTTGAGCCAGCCCACGACAAAACAACAGAATGGCATGTTCACCCAGCGAAGACTCAGATCAGCCTGGGCATCCACCCAGTCTGATCAGTCTTTACTATGGGCTCAATGGATAGCTCCGGACCCAAGCTATCTTCATATGGACAGTGAAGACTCTGATTAGACTGGGCAGATGCCCAGGCTGAGCTAAGTCTTTGCTGGGCACACATGCCTTTTGTAGGTTTTGTCATGCGCTGGCTCATTTATGTTAAAGTTTTTGGTTAAAGTGTTTCGAGGCAAAGCTAAAGGTAGGCAAGCTACGCTGTTCTGTGACAGCTCTTGTTATTTAAACTTTTAGGACATTTACCCTAGAGAGTGTAATAATCTGTATTCACATGTATATTTCAGGCAAACTGGTTTGAAGGAGTTGTGAAATGTACAGTAAATGATTCCATTAAAGTCGTCATTGATAAAATTGTCAAGGCGGAGGTAAGCAAATTCTTATTTAATCTTTTCATTGATAAGATTATCAAAGCAGAGGTAATTGAATTCATATTTAATCTTTCTCTTTCTCTAAACAGCCGGCCTCGGTGGCTCAGTTGGATGCGCCGTCCGACTGGAGACCAGGAGGTTGCAGGTTCAACCCCCGCCGAGGTCGGCAACATTCTTTCGTGGAGATTGATCATGAAATATTTTCTACGGTCATTCTCTCCCTTCCGCAGATTCAAGAAGGGCAGTTGTCAGTTTCTGGCGAAAGAATGTGCACAATACTGGTTAACCACTTAGAGGACTAAGCCTGCCCAGTAAACGTGTGGTTAGGTAAACTGACCGCGCTCGACATGACCCCATTGGGTTGACTGGGCCGTAAAACCTCAACACAAACAAAATCTTTCTCTAAACAAATTCAGTAGACAATAAAATGATAATAGTCTTTTTACTTTTCTCAGAAAGTAGGGTTTGTCCATCTCTATAGGAACAAGTAAAGAAAAATGTGCTCTGCTGTGATTTAAGTCCAGGAGACCGATCAGAAGGAAAACTGTCAGTCTATGCCTATAATACTGTAATAGCCTCAAGTATTGGGACAGATAGGCCTTAGCAAACAGTTTAGACCCAGAGCAGAATGCGGCATCCGATCAGGGTCTACACTGTTTGCCACTGATCCAGCAATATTCAAACATATCAACAGATAGTGGAACGGACTTTTACAAATCTTAGGACAAGTATGGTAAGGAGTTAAGATGTTTCAATATTTGGAGTAAATACGGTAATTCAGATTAGCAGAAAATTAATTACTCTATTTAACCTGGAGCTGTGACGGGTCCTTGTCAGGTAAACTAATTATGGAGACCATGATCAGTGAGTACATCAGCAGTCTGATCAGGGTTTTCTCAAATTATTATTACCAATACCATATTCGACCTAATTACCACATGTGCCCCTATAAGCACACAGTCAAGCAATTCCGTAGGCTTAGATTACAGCCAGTGAACTTTTTGTCTACTTCTTTATAGTAGATGTAATTCTAATGAGTACCAACAACATATGCTTTTATAAAGAAAATCAGAAAAAAAAATGCATAAACATCATCAAATAAGTTCTTAGTTGACTTTGTTTTAAAAAAAAAAAAAAAAAGTTTACTCTTAGTAGATAGATACATATTTTACCACAAGTTTTCCCAGTAATTTTGAAAATCCTAAGGGCACAAGTAGGTCAAATACGGTATATTCAATAATATCCATGGATTTTGTAAACAGACAGTGAAGTTACAAATTAGCCTGCACAGATGCACAGTCTGATCAGTACCTTCACCCGCTGTATATGCATTAACCTATTGCAGTCTGGAGACCCCTAAAAGGGTAATTGGCAAACAGAGCAGACCCAGATCAGACGCCGCAGAACACGGCGTCTGATCAGGGTCTCCACTGTTTGCAAATAGTTTAGCCATTTACCTCTTGGAATATCTAAATCACATAGCCTGACACACCTAAAATCATAATTAGAATCTTCCAATATTATAGTGTGGGAGAATTCATTCAGTCTACAATGGGTTAATGTAAGAACCATTTCTTATGGCTCAAGTTTTGTCTGTTTTTTTCATTGTAGTATAATGTTAATGACAAAAGAAGATTTATTGGTTGTAAAACAACTTTGAAGCTAAATGCTCTCTATCAGGGCTCGGGAAATTTTGAAATCTGAATCGGTCCAGCCGATGACGATGACGTCATCAATGAGCCCATTTCCAAAAAAAAATATGTATATATCACCTGTCACGAAAACTAATGACAATTGGCAGTCCTATAACTCCTTTTAAATAATACACCTCAACCGCGTTATATGACGGAAGTCCGGGTATAACGAGCATGATCAAAGCTGGCGTCATCAATAAATACAGTCAGGTATGTAAAAAGAAAGAAAAAAAAAAAAACGGTTTTGTTGTTATTTCCACCTCCGCAGGGTTTTCCTAAACTATTTACAAACAACTGATTCCCGTCTTGTATAAGCGCGAAGACGGCGGGAAACAGGAGAGACGGAACGAAACGACTTTCATGGACCTAATTAGGTCTAATAAAAAGTCTGCGCCACGGGTGGTTTTGCTGTTTTCAATGTTTCAAGATTTGACCAGACTGCTTAAATTTTAAGCACTGACCAATCTTGTCTTGCGCAAGTGGTGCATTACTTATTTTTACCGTGAAATCTGCCTTGAATTATACTCGGGTGTTACGACAATCAACATCAACAACTACAACAAAAAAAAGAATCAATCAATTATACCCAGATCAGACGCTGTTGTATGCGACATCTGATTAGGACGTACACGGTTTGGAAATTAATTTATCAAATCTGGGACCGAGAAACCGTGTGCTGATCAAAACAAAAAAGAAGAGGAAGAAAACGGGTGTGTTCAAGCGGTGCATTCTTTTATCACTCTCAGTCATTTGATCTTTTGGACACGCCGACTGCACCTGGATGTTTTGCAGTCTCAGTGTATTCACACGTGTCACACAAACGGATTAATTATCAGACTACCGTTACTGATGATTCGTGTTAATCGCTTGTTTACCGCACAAAGGTCAGTGAAGTGTTGATTTTTTGACAATGTTTGGATAATGACGTAATTAATTTGTGCTGCCGTTATTCAGCTGTCTCTCCAATATACATGTCAAATGACCGTTTAGGGCCTTTTAACTACCATAATATCGCATTTAAAAGGTGCGCGGACGTTGTCAGTTTGGGAAGACCTGACCGTCTGTGATTTTTTAGACATCATTGATTCGTGAAAATTGGTTGGTTGGGGGAAAAATGGGGTTCAAGGCAAAACCTGTTGGACCGATTTATTAGCATTTCGGGGTGTTTGAAATCGGTCCAGAATTCTTAATTTCGGTCCAGACCGGCTATTTTTCCGGTTTTCCCGAGCCCTGCTCTCTATTCTGCTCACAGAAAACAGACTGCTGAAGTGGATTTTTGTGGGACACATAAAATTTACAATTATTTACACACTGCTTTTCATTCAGGTTCATCGGCTTGTTATCGTTGATGAAGAAGATAAAGTAGCTGGAATTGTCTCCCTTTCCGATATCCTCAATCATCTCGTCCTTAGACCTATGGGAACAGGTAATGTGATTATGATTAGTAGTCTTCTTTCTGGCCACCTGTCTAGTCCTTATCCTGCTGTAAATAACATTTTAGAATATTCTTCATATTTTCCTGATGGAAGAAAGAAGCATTTTATTTGAATCATCTTGCAGCTTGTCTCCAACAAAATGATTCAAAGCCTTTTTTCTGGATAAAAATAGAAAAATCTCTCATTTATGACTCATTCTGCTAATTGTTACCTGCACAGGCTAAAGTATTGATGTGATTGTCTTGTGTGGTACTAGCTGCTAAAGAGTAGAAATTTAACCTTTAAAGTTTCAACCAAATTTATAGCAGACAGCTTTCTAATTTTGTTATTATTTTTATTATTTTTCAGGGAAAATAAGACTTGACTTTTCATGTGAATCATCTGCGAGGCAGATGATTCACATGAAAAGTCGGTCTAAATCATTATTTTTTTATTTATTTTTTTTCATAGAAAAATAAGGCTTGACTTTTCATGTGAATCATCTGCTCAGCAGATGATTCACATGAAAAGTCAAGCCTTATTTTCTCTGAAAAATATACACAAAAAGATTTGTCTGCTGCAGTTTGATTGGCTCTTTTATGGTTAATGCAAGTCCCGATAAAATGTTTTTTAGAAGAAAATTTTTATTTTTGCCCGAAAGCATATTTCATGGGTATGCACTGGAAATACGTTGGCTATGCATTGAAATTGCCTTGCTGAAGTAATTCCAAGGAGTATCCACATGAAATGTTTTTGTTCAAAAAATAGCAAAAATTATACTAAATTATCACTTCAGGTATCAGTTTATCTGGGGCTGTGAATAGAAAATCACTATTTTAAACCCTTGTCATGCTGAATAAATTAAGATGCCATGCCCACTTCTAATTTTCTGCCAATCAGATTACCTGATCCAGGTTTTTGATACAATTTCATGTACTGAATGGCAAACAGTGCAGATACAAATCAGTTGGCTTCTTGAGAAGCCGACTGATTTTGATCTACACTGTTTGCAAAAGCAGGGTATATCCAGGTTCAGCAGGACAAGTGTTAAAAAGTAGCAATATACAGTTAACCTTTCTCTTAACCTTTAGCATGCTGAAGGAAGAAGAATCCTGATTTTTTTTTTTTTTTATCCCTGGGAATAGGTTAGATACTGACCTTCTGCTAGTTTGCTTCCTGAAGTGTCGGATGGCCGATCGGTTAGCGCTCCCGTCTTTGGATCACAAGGTCCCGATTTCGAAGTCAGCTCATAGCTGTATGACAGTTCATCACACAGAGCCTTTCATTATCACCCTTTTATTCTTGAAAGGGCCGTAAAACCCAAATCAAAAAAAAAAAAAAAAAAAAAAAATCACCCTTTTATTGTCTCAGTATGACTTAAATAGTGTTGAAAAGACTGATCATAGACTTAACTGTTAGCATTTGCCATGAGGCATTAGCTCAAGATCAGAAAGTTTATTTTACAGATTTTTCAATGAAAATGAATGTTGTGGGTATGGTAAATGTCCTAAAATTTCATACACGAAAAATTATCATAAATTGGCATATGCAAACAGTGCAGACCCAGATCAGACTGGGAGCAGTCTGATCAGGGTCTACACTGTTTGCCATTTCACTACATATTTTAAGAAATTTTTACTTAAAAAGCAAAATTTAATTCCTAAAAGTATAGGCATCAAGTGTTTGAAATTTTAGGATGTTTATCATATCGTTGGAAGTGGCTCACCGAGGCTCTTCTAATGAGTATCTACAATATATGTTTTTGTGAAGAACTACGAAGAATAGTTATCGAGATACATGTCTTATCTAGAGCTCTGTCATCAAACATTTTTGTCATCTGCTAATTGTCAATAGTAGCAGGCTAAAGGTTAAGGTGACCTTGTGTATACTTGCAGACAAGAAATAGTGAAAGGTAAGTATTCGCTAGATAACAGCCATTTTCCCCAGACACAAGCACTGTTCCTTATGACTTCACTTAACTTAATCTCCACAAGGGCGGGTTTCCTACCATTTTAACCCTTAAAGTGTTAATTGCAACTGCAGCAGATGACATTTTTTATTTTTTAATATTTTTCTTTTCAGTGAAAATAGGACTTGACATTTCAAGCACACAATTTACATCAAATGCCATATCCTATTTCCTGAAAAAAATATGCATAAAAAATTAAGAATGTTGTCTGCTTCAATTTTGATTAGTACTCTTATGATCAAACATTGGCAGTTGCCATAGTTACCGTATTTATTCTAATATACACCCAGGGGTATTGCATTTCATTGCTGCTTAAATGACAGTATTGAGTCCAAATTTGGGCCAAAAATAAGATATTTTGATGGCCTAAACTCAGTTTTGCATGTGTTCAGTAATGGAAGTAGGAGGGGGTGTTTATTAGGAAGGGGAGCTTATATTAGATTAAATACGGTCTCTTAAATGAATAGATGTTTTAAGTCCTTTCCAAACTTACCCTAACATTTTAACAAGTTGACCTTTTTTGGTAATGTGGCTGAAATTAGCTGGTTGAACAGCAGGCAGTGCAGACTCTGATCAAGCTATTTCTTAAAGAGCAGTTCAAAGTTTGGGTTCGATCCCGATGGGCTGTTGACATTCTTTCATGGAGATTGTTCATGAAATAGTTTCTACAGTCATTCTCTCCCTTCTACTGATTTAAGAAGGGTACTTGTCAGTTTCTGGTGAAGGAATGTGCACAAATACAGGTTAACCACTTAAGAGGACTAAGTCTGCCAAGGGAAGTGTGGTTAGATAAACGGAGCAGCTTAATATGACCTTAACCCTTGTCCTGCTGAATAAATTAAGATGCCACGTCCACTTCTAATTTACAGCCAGTCAGATTACTTGATCTGGATTGTTGCTATAAATTCATATACTTAATGTCAAACAGTGCAGATCCAGATCAGTTGGCTTCTTCAGAAGCCAACTGATCTGGATCTACACTGTTTGCAAAGACAGGGTATATCCAGGTTCAGCAGGACAAGGGTTAATAGTGCTGACAGGGCTGTAACACTCGAAACCAACGAAACTAACCAACTAGGAGCAGTTTGATCTGGGTCTGCATATTATTGCTGAGCTATATCTGTCCAAATATTTAAGGTACTAATGGTACCTACTAAATCAGGTACCAAAGTCAGCATTTCATTTTAAATAAGATCCTTTTGGTACCCTTCTCCTTTTTTGTGTAATCTCCAAGTATATCCCAGACATATTTTAATAAGTTTTGAGATAAAACCAGCCTTGCTAAAGAAACCTTATATGTATACGTATACTAAGCAAACATATCAGTGTGTGTTTGTCCTACTACATATACATATCAGTATGTGATTATCCTGTAAAAGAGGCTAGATTCCAAAACCCATTGAAGACTGGAGACCCCTAAACAGGTAACTGGCAAACAGCACAGACCCAGATCAGGTGCCATAGAATGCAGCATCTGATCAGGGTCTACACTGCAAATAGTTCAACCATTTTTCTTGAGGAATTTTTACATCATATAAACTGACATACCTAAAATCAAAAATGGACTTCCAATATATAATGTGGGAGAGTTTATTCAGTCTTCAATGGGTTAAATGTTTGCAAGTGTCTCAAGAGAAAACATATGTTTTCAACCAAAAAGTACCTATACTTTTTCTAATTATGCCCCCAACTTCGAAGAAGTTGAGAAGGTATATTTCTTTGGGCTTGTCCTTCCATTCGTCCATCTGTGCATCATGCTTTAGAGACCTCTCATATCTTTGGAATCATGTTTGCTAGGATTTTGAAATTTCATATATGCATTAGCTGACCAGTGTCTTTTTCTTCTCTGTTAGATTCTTCATAGTGGAGTTAGGCCCCTTTTCAAAGGCATTCTAGCAAATGATAATCTTGTTAGCAAAATATCTAAGGAGCCATTTGAGTTAGGTTCATGAAATTTTGCAAGCAGTTTGGAATCTATGTGTAGATGACCTGATTAAATTTTGATGAGTGTTAAAAAATATTTTATCAAATTATGTCCCTTTTTCAGACTTGGGTATTTTAGCATAGGAGAATCTTTTAAGCAAAATATCTCAAAAAACCCTAGAGCTAGGTTCATGAAACTTTGCAGGCGACCAGGGATCATTTTGTACATGACCTGCTTAACTTTTGGTGAAATTTACCCAAAGTTATAGTTGTTATCTACTAGTATAGCTCTAGCAAAAGGGTTCTGACAAGTGCCTACAACATTAAAACCATCACAGAAAAAAAGGGCTTATGACATGTGACCAGCATAGATTCAGATCAGCCGACATATCTGCACAATCTTATCAGAACCCATGCTTTGGCAATTAAACTATTTAAGAACTATACATTCTGTAAGTAGTGACGAGTGTAGACTCTTTATTATTCCATAGATATGCATTTTTTTGTGGAGAAATAAGAAAAAATATTGGTATTTTTCCGTTGAAAAAAGTGTCTTATCTGGAGCTATGATATAAAAACTACGGTTCTTCTGTCCCCCCACCCACCCACCTACGAGGAGGGGGACATATTGATATTGGTGTGGATCCCATTGGTGTGACATTTTCTTGTCTGCACAATATCTTGTGAACCAATGGTTGGATTCTTACCAAATTTCCATGGATATATATAATAGGCAGTTAACAAAGAACTGATTAGATTTTTGGTGACTTTGACCTAATTTTCAAGGTCACAGCAGTAGCAAAACTTTAAATTGACAGTGGGGGGGACGTCTGTTTTCTTCAAAGACACTGTTACTAGTTACAGTTATTTTACAGATTGTTGGTTGAATTAATTATGTTGATATCCAGATACTCCCTACCAATCAGAATTCACAATTATTCAGTTAATATAAATGTCCTAAAATTTTACACATCATTCTGAGAAAATGGCATGTGCAAACAGTGTAGACCCCGATCAGACTGCTCTTGAAGGAGCAGTCTGAGGGACTACACTGTTTGTCATTCCATGAAGTATTTTAAGAAATAAAACTGCATAAAAAATGAAATTTAGGCCAAAAAGGTATGGAACAAAATGTTCGAAATTTTAGGAGATTCACCGTACTTGTAAAACCATTAGATGAAAGAAATTTGTTATTCCTAACACACAGAATGTTGCTGAAAATCGGTAAATGTGAGTGCACTTTGGTAAATGTTGTAAAATTTTGAACACCAAAGTTTTTGATAAAATGCCATATGCAAACAGTGCAGACCCATATGCAAACAGTGCAGACCCAGATCAGACTGCTCCTGAAGGAGCAGGCCATATGCAAACAGTGCAGACCCAGATCAGTGCTCCTGAATCATTTTAGGGGACAAATGCATATAAAGCCAAATTTGAGCCAGAAAAGTGTGGAATAAAGTGTTCAAAGTTTTAGGACATTTACCATAGTCAATATTAAATGAGCTGCAACGTGAAAAAATGTACCTTCTGATGTGAGCTCAGCAAAGACGCAAATCACCGCACAGTCTGATCAGTCTTTGTTGTCCTCATGAAGAAACTTTGCATACTTAGCTATCCGAAATGTACCCAGTGAAGATTCTGATTAGACTGTCCAGGCTGATCTGAATCTTCGCTGGGCACACGTGAGAAGGTATGTTTTCTGGTGTTGTTACTCAGATGACCATTATACATATACTTTTTTAGGCTCACAGCCTATTATGCTTTCAACATCCCTAGGAAAGACGTTTTTCGTTAGACGTTTTATTCTAAATGAAAACATTGATTTCTGATTGACAATGTCTTATCACGAACCATTTGTCTTTTCTGTTTCAGTGCTTTGTTTTCAATATTTATCATAAAGTTAATTTTATGGCCAAAAATGGGTCTGACCGATGCATTTTCTATAGTAAACTGGATTTTTGGAAAAAATTTATTAAAAGATACTTTTGCTTTTCTTCACTGATTTTAAATTACTGATGTTCATATCAATACTGGGAAAATTTCAGAAATTTTGAACAAGTGGAACTTGTTGAAAACCTGTATCCAAACTACTATCGATTTTTGCGTATTTTGCAGCCATTTTTACTATGGGAAAAAATGAAAATATTCAAATTTTTTAAACTCAATTAGTAGATTAAGTTTTCTGCATATGTAGTTACAACAAATGGGTTTGCATTAAATCATGCTAAAAGTTTACAAATTTACTCTGGCAAAAAAAAAAACAACTCCGAAAGATGTCGAAAGGAGAGTAGTAAGATTCCATTATATGACTATTATTCATGTACTTTTCTAGGCTCACAGCCTGGTCAAATTTTATTAAAGCTCACATGTTAATATTCACAATGTTTATTTACTAATAGTACCATTGTTTGAATTCTTAAAGCGCCAAGCAAACTTTGTAGCAGATGACATTCTTTTTTTTTTTTTCATTGAAAATAAGTCTTGACATTTCATGTGAATCACATGAAATACCAGACTTATTTTCTGTGAAAAAGTAAAAGAAAAAATATGTATACCGTAATAACCTAAAGTACTGGGACAGAAAGGTCCGAACAAACAGTGTAGTACCAGATCAGATGCCACAGAATGCAGCATCTGATCAGGGTCTACACTGTTTGCTATACATGCAGCAATATTTTAGAGACATCAGGAGGTAGCAGAATGGACTATTTCAAACTTTAGGACAAGTATGGTAAGTAGATAAGGTGTCCCAATACTTAGGGTAAAGATTTAAGTGTTGTTTGCTGCCGTTGTGATTAGTGCTTTAAGGATTAAACAAATACAAGTTAATACATTTACCGTAAGCATTCGAACAGACAGTTCTGTGCAAACCAGTGAAGACCCAGATCAGATGCTGAAGAGCTATGTTCCAAGTGGACAACCAATATCACAAGTCAAATGACAAACAGTATAGATACTGGAGAGATAGCTTATAATGTGCCATCTCATCCGGATCTGCATTACTGTATTTTTCTCTAAATACAGTCGACTCGCGTTATCTCAAATTCCAAGGGACTCTCTGAAATACTTAGAGATATCCGTACTTCAACATATCAGATGTGCAGAACTGAGGAAAAACTAATTCGATTAACCACATTTAACAAATATATTTGTAATTGGACTCTTGAAGTTAGAGATATATCGAAAATATTATGGAAAAGAGGAGAAATTGCTCCTTAGGAGCAATTTCTCCTGTTTTCCACGATATTTTTTACATGTCGTTAGAGTTTTATGTTTGGCAAGGACCAGATTTTCACTTCGAGATAAGTAGTTATTCGAGATAAGCGGTTATTCGAGATAAGCGAGGTCGAGATAGCGAGAGTCAACTGTATTGGGATACTTTATTATCACCTTACCATACTTGTCCTAAAATTAAACTACCATATTCAACATGATTGCCACACATACTCCTATAAGCGCACAGTCAAGCAATTTCATAAGTGTTCAGATCACAGCCTGTATAGTTTTATCAACTTCTTTACAAAAGAGTATGTTGGGGGTACTCATTTGAATTGACTCGACAGGTTGAGGCAAATTCAAATGGGTTGCCACAACATATGCTTTTATATAGAAAATCAGAAAAAAAAATATCACAAATCATCATTACCCTCCTCATGAAATCCTCTGCCAATCTTCCTTAAAGTGTATTCTTATAAGGGTCGGCCTCGGTGGCTCAGTTGGATGCGCGTCCGACTGGAGACCAGAAGGTCGCGGGTTCGACCCCCGCCAAGGTCAGCAACATTCTTTCGTGGAGATCAATCATGAAATAATTTCTACCGTCATTCTCTCCCTTCCGCTGATTCAAGAAGGGCAGTTGTCAGTTTCTGGCGAAAGAATGTGCACAATACTGGTTAACCGCTTAGAGGACTAAGCCTGCCCAGTAAACGTGTGGTTAGGTAAACTGACCACGCTTGACATGACCCAATTGGGTTGACTGGGCCGTAAAACCTCAACACAAAGGTATTCTTATAAGGTGGATTTTATTACGTTTTTTGTTGTTGTTTTTTTTTTTTTTTTGTTCAGTAATTTTGAACAAACTAAGTGAACTGTGCAGTAATTAGATAGAATACAGTAGTAGATTTTACTACCAGTTGATTTGTCTGAAAACTGTCAAACTGAGTGGCAAAAAGTGTAGACAATTCAGACATTGCATTCTGCATCATCTGATCTAATCTACACTGTTTGCTCAGACCTGTCTGTCCCAATACTTAAGGTTAATATGGTATTTGCAGAGATTCACATTACAGGGAAAGGCAATTTCCATGAAGAGGTACCTGATATAATAGATCTTAACAAATCGTGCATTTTGATGCAAATTGGAATGAAATCGGATGAAAAATAAGAAAGCTATTGATGTTTGGATATGTCACAATTGCTTTTATTGGCTCTGCCATTAAATGCATATTTAACCCATTGTATACTGAATGAACTCCCCCAAACTATATATTGGAAGAGTCTGATTTCAATTTTAGGTATGTTGAGCTATGTGATTTAGATATTCCTAGAGAAAATTGGCTAAACTATTTGCAAACAGTGGAGACCCTGATCAGATGCTGCAGATCTGAGTCTGCACTGTTTGCCAACTACCCTTTTAGGGTTCTCCATACTACCATGGGTTAATGAGAATTTACGAAGTCATAAAGTCTAATTAAATATGCAAAACCTTAATAAATATTTTTCCTAAAAATGTATTTTCTGTCCTCTGGAAAGTTTTATTTAATATTTTTAAATGTTAAAACCGCATTAATTATTCAAAATGGTAGCACCTTTGACAATGATTTTGAAGTGTTTAAACATACTTTTCTAAGTTGTTATCCAGTCTTGCTCAGATTTGCAGCAACATGCATGGTTTGTTCAGATCTTTCATCTCAGATATGTTCTTTACCAATGTTGCCTTTCTCTTTAAGTTATTAACCCTATATTTAGTGATAGAGTGGTAATTTTCAGGACCGCATCAAGATACTCATTTCTGATGAGGTTGGTACAAAACGCCATCTTTAGAGACATACTTCCGCACTAATTTAGCATAACGAAATGCAGCAAAGTAGTTCTTTAGACAGAAATTGAGATAGATCTATAGACTTCACAACTCCTGATAAAGGGAGTATTCTAAGGAGAATTTCTCACCAAAACATATCTTGTGGGTACTCAGTGAGGCAGTTCAACCCACAAAATAAGTTTTGATGCAAAAGTAGCAAAAATTATTCACCATTATCATGTTATCTGGAGCACAGTTAGCATAATGAAAGCATGCCTATTCAAATGTACTGAAAAAATTTACCACCAAAAAATGAAAATTTTCAGATAAAAGTTCTGATATTTTTCATATTTCCACTCAAAACATAGATTGTGTGTACTTGTTAGAATGGCGAGGTGGTTCTAACTAGTACCCACAATCTATGTTTTTGAGCAGAAATAAGAAAAATAATGTATACCCCCTGTAAACCCCAGTTTTACTATATAAAAGTGGGTTTAAGAGGGTCAACATTATATAGGCATGTTTTCGCGATGGATTAATTGCTTATATTTTTTTGGCACATTTTCTGACAAAAATGTCAAGCCCTATTTTAAGGGGGAATAAGAAAAATAATTTTAAGTTTTATCTGCTTTTATTTGGAAGTGTAAAAAATGTAAATGAACAGATTGAATTTGCCCACACACTGTAGACCTGAAATGTACTACAATATTTTTGTCCTGAGGTGTGGAAACTTGTGCACTCACACAAAAGGCATAGAAAAAAATGGTTTGTTTCTTCAGTTGTAGAGTATCATGGTTTGCTTTAACCGGAAGCAAGATTATTTTCATATTCATTACGAAAACACGCCTTTTCAAATATATTGAAAATTTCACCACCAAAAAAATGAAAGTTTTCAGATAAAACATTCTGATATTTTTCATATTTCTGCTCAAAATATAGATTGTGGGCACTCGTTAGAACAGACTCACTGAGGCAGTTCTAACAAGTACCCACAATCTATGTTTTTGAGCAGAAGTAAGAAAAATAATTCATACCTCTGTAAACCCCAGTTTTACTATATAAAAGTGGGGTTTAAGGGGGTCAATATTATATAGGTATGTTTTATTTGGCAAACATGACAATAGGTTGACCTGAATAAGCAGCGTGGATACTACTAAAATTGCCTTGGTCAGTTGCTTGAAATTGCTTTGGTGAGACAGTTCCACTGAGTACCCAGAAAGTATGTTTTGGTGCGTTGTATGTAACCTTATCTGCAACTTGAGTCAGGAAGAAATTTAATTTGTTCATTAATTCATTGCACAGCCGTGAATCTAGATTAGATGCAAGATGTACTAAAGATGCAAGAAATAAAATAATCATAGATGTCAGTGAATACATGTATATAATAGAGGTGGCCATAACCATTTAAAGGAAATAATACTGGTATTGATATGCTGGAACCTTTTTATCATTACGAAAACACGCCTATTCAAATATATAGAAAATTTTACCTCCAAAAACCTAAACTTTCCAGATAAAAACGCTAATATTTTTTTCATACTTCTGTTCAAAACATAGATTGTGGGCACTCGTTAGAACCGCCTCGGTGAGGCGGTTCTAACCAGTACCCACAATCTATGTTTTGAACAGAAATAAGAAAAATAATGTATACCCCTGTAAACCCAGTTTTACTATATAAAAGAGGGGTTTAAGGGGGTCAAAATTATATAGGCATGTTTTCGTGATGTAAGACGGTTTATTATAAGGTGGTTTTGGATATAAGACTGTTTAAAGGTGAAACCCCAAAACAATTTTTATAGAAAAAATAACATTTATGGAAACACAAAAATGTATAGATTATATAGAAAAATGACCATTTATGGATGCAAACAAAATGTATAGATTATATTAAAAATAACCATTGATAGAAACAAAAATGTAAAGATTATATGACCTTTTATGGAAACAAAATTGTACAGATTACCGTACATAGAAAAATGACCCTTTATGAATACAAAAGTGTATAGATGATTTAGAAAAATGACCATCTATGGGAACAAAAATGTATAGATTATATTAAAACAGACCATTCATGGAAATAAAAATGTATACATTATATAGAAAATGACCATCTATATTATCTATTCCTTTTTGTTTGAATACAACATGGTTTTAGCTTTGGATCCTGGCAAAAGTATTATAAAGAGGTCATAGTGTATTATGAAAGCTGGAGAGAAATGGGTTATGGCTAGCAGAATTTGCCTTCTTTTTCATGATGCTTGTCATTAATGCTTAATACTTTATTTACGTTAAGTATTCCGACAACTTAAACCCTTACCAGACTTGTCCTAAAATTTGAATCAGTCCAGTTAACAACCTGTTCTTGTGTGTGGTTGAAAATTGCTGGATAGGCAGCAAACAGCATTGACCCTGATCAGATGCCACATTCTGTGGCATCTGATCTGGGTCTATGCTGTTTGCTCAGGTCTTTCTTTCTGTCGAAATACTTAAGTTACTGAAGTAAACTGATGCAAAATGTGTGAAAAGGACCTTATGGGATTCTGCAATGGTGAAGGACCAGGGTTAAAAGTACCTTATTGGACTACGCAACAGTGAATGCCCAGGTGATCTGCACAGTCTGAATCAAAGCCTCTGCTTGCGATGTATTCTACAGTGTCTTTTGATTCTGTAAGCCATCGGTGAAGGCCTGACCACACTGTACAAAGATACAGTCTGATCTAATTTTTGTTGTCTATATTTATCTTAAGGGTCCTTTTTTTGCATATTGTGCATCAAATATATTAGCAAGCAACTTTTCAGGAAGGTTTTTTTTTTTGTTTTTTTTTCATGTTTTTCCTTGTAATTAGGACTTGATGTTTCCAGATTTCCTGTTTAGATTGTGCCACATTTTCTAGGAAAGAAGATGCTTAATTTATACCCTGAATAGTAGGACACCTTATACTTTCCAACCCTGAGTTTCTGCAATTGACTCTTCCATCTTTGAATTTGGACATGTCCATTGTTGCTGATAGGTATTATAAGGTATATCAGTCAAAATTCTAAAAATGAATGGCAAACTGTGTAGATCCTGATGAGACTGCTCTATACAAGCCTTCTCAACTGGATTTACACTATTTGTGTAAGTATTTGTTTAGTCTTCAAGGCTGAAAGGGCTAACTCCTTTGAGGCCCTCCCATGGGGAACAGGGGATTAATGCCATTTATTTCAGGGGAACAGGGGAACACAAGTCTAAAACTGAAGGGAACGGGGGGAACAAATGTAATTTTGGGGAGCAGGGAACATAGAAAAAAGATTTTGATTTTGGGGAACAAGGGAAAATGCCGAAATATTTCAGGGGAACAAAAGAACAGGTAAAAAAAAAAAAAAAATTAATAGCTATATTTATGTTATCAGGATATTAATCTTAATTAACCCTTGTCCTGCTGAACCTGGGTATGCACTGCCTTTGCAAATAGTGTAGATCCAGATCAGCTGGCTTCTCAAGAAGCCAGCTGATCTGGATCCGCACTGTTTACCATTATGTATGTGAATTTGTATCAAAAACCTGGATCAAGTAATTTGATTGGCTGAAAATTAGAAGTGGGTGTGGCATCTTAATTTATTCAGCAGGACAAGGGTTAAAAGAGCTGAGCAAAATTGTTGCAAAGACATTCAAAATTTATATTTATTATTTTTCAGAGAAAATACCATATTTACACTAAGTATTTGGAAAAAAATTGAACAAGTACTATTTACTATCTGATGTTTCGTCTAAAAATTGCTGGATGAGTGGCAAACAGAGTAGACCCTAATGAGCACTGCATTCTGCAGCGTCTCATCTGGGTCTAGACTGTTTGCTCGAGCCTGTCTGTCTGAATACTTGTGGTAAATACTGTAAGACATTCTAAATTTATATTTATTACTTTTCAGAGAAAAGAAGACTTAGCATTCCATGTGAATCATCTGCAATGTTTCACATGAAATGCCAAGACTTAAGTCTCTGAAAAAATAATAAACACAAATAAACAAGTCAAAATGTTGTCTGCTGCAGTTAGGATTTATGCTTTAACCCATTAAAGACTGAAAAAACTCTCCCACACTATACATGTATTGGAAGAGTCCATTTTGGATTTTAGGTATGTCAGGCTATATGATCTAGATATTCCTAAAGAAAAATGGTTGAACTATTTGCAAACAGTGGAGACACTGATCAGACGCCACATTCTGTGGCATCTGATCTGGATCTGCACTGTTTGCCAGTTACCCGTTTAAGGGTCTCCAGTCTTCAGTGGTTAAGGATTAAAGGTTTAGCTATGTTTGTAGACTAACTAAATGTGCACATAATGTTTGTTACCTGTGATTGGGGTATTTGATAAAACATAAAACATATTGGTTGCTGATGATGATTTTACAACAATTTTATAATCTACACAAATGGCATGTACATTTCATCAGTCAAAGCATTTGGATGGCTGAGTTGTTAGCAGAAGTCATGACTTGGAAAACATGGTTACATTTTGCAATGGAGATTTTGCATTTGGCAATGGAGAATTTTTAATATACAATGTACATATAGCATGTGAAATATTTTGCCTTGCAATTGGGAAAATGGTATAGAAATTGAAGGTGGGATTTGATCATTTCTTTTTTATACCCAACCAATTGATAGTGGGTATTGTGTTTCTCCATTGGATATCTTTGTCCATCCATCTGTTTGTCAGAAGTACATACAGTTTTCGTTCCCGTGATAATGGAAGATCTGTTTCTGAGAGTCCATTGGTTTTATTACACAAGCTTAAGCAAGCACATTATGAAAACATGCCTATTCAAACATATTGAAAAATTTACAACCAAAACAATGGAAAATTTTCAGATAAAAAGTTCTGGTATTTTCATATTTCTGCTCAAAACATAAATTGTGGGTACTGGTTAGAACCACCTCAGTGAGGCAGTTCTAACAAGTACCCACAATCTATGTTTTTTAGCAAAATAAGAAAAATAATGTATACCCCTGTAAATCCCAGTTTTACTATATAAAAATGGGGTTTAAGAGGGTCAAAATTATATAGGCATGTTTTCGTGATGAGGTGCAGTATACATGGCCAAGACGCTTCTGATGAGTTCAGCATATTTTTTTGTGGAGAGTTCTGATGTGATGCAGTTTTTCCAGTCTTAACAGCTCTTTGCAAACAAATTCAGGAAACATTTTAAAGCAGAGAACCATTTATGATATTGTCTAGTTTATTATCTCATTTTATCCCAGAATGATGATGATAGATTTCTTATAACTGACAGCTCATAATTCATATAAGGCACCTTTTCAATCAGATCGCGTAGTTGATGGCATGCCATTGCAAATCCCCACACTCCATGCTAATGTTGCTCCCGCACACCCTTTACCAGTGGAGAGTCATGTAGCAAGTTTGGTTAAATTCCGCAGAGTGGTTTAGGAGGAGATAGCATGACAGACAGATGGACAGAGGCGTTTACAATATCCCTATCTCTTTTTTGAAAAAGTGTGGGGATAAATATTTATACACTGGAACCCCTTTATAAGGCAGTTCATTATAAGAGGGTTTAAAGATGGACCCAAAAGGTGTTGTATCCCATTTAGAAAAATGACCATTTACAGTCATTTTGCTATTTGATCTATACATTTTGTTTGGATACACTTAATTAATGGCCTCGGTGGCTCAGTTGGATGCGTCATCCGACTGGAGACCAGGAGGTCGGCAACATTCTTTCATGGAGATCGATCATGAAATATTTTCTACAGTCATTCTCTCCCTTCCTCTGATTCAAGAAGGGCAATTGTCAGCTTCTGGCAAAAGAATGTGCACAATACTGGTTAACCGCTTAGAGGACTAAGCCTGCCCAGTAAACATGTGGCTAGGTAAACTGACCACGCTCGACATGACCCCATTGGGGTTGACTGGGCCGTAAAACCTCACACAAACAAACACTTAATTAACATGGATTTTTCTTTGGATCCCAGCAATATTGTAAAAAACATTTGTGATGTATTTTTTTCTCATTTCTCTATGAAAATATGTTAACCCTTGTCATGCTGAATAAATTAAGATGCCACACCCATTTCTAATTTTCAGCCATCAGATTACTTGATCCAGATTGCTGATATAAATTCACATACTTGATAACAAACAGTGTAGTTCCAGATCAGTTGGCTTCCTCAGAAGCCAACTGATCTGGATCTACATTGTTTGCAAAGACATGACATATCCGGTTTCAGCAGGACTAGGGTTAATGTAGTTTAAAAGCACCGCTTACAGCTAAAAAAATATGGCATTTGCTTTCCTAACACAGACTTTTTTTTCAAAATGGTAGGCTGTATATATGAAGACCATTCATACTCGAGTCCCATGTAGCTTTTCATTCTCGACTCAAGCCTTGCCAGTTAATATTAACATAATTATCGTATGGAGGTGATTTGCATTAAATACCAAACCCTGTTCTCTGGGAGGGGGTGTTGGGTCGGGGGGAACAAACAAAAAAATTCATTTTACATCTTCTGAATTTACCTTCCGAATGCAAATTATTTTCATCAACATCCATGAACTGCAGTCAGACTTGAGTGCTATATTTATTGGAAAGAACATTTCTTTTGAACTATACTCTGTCTCTGAAGCTTATAATTTTGCTGCACCCTACAGTTAGGCACTGCACCCTACAGTTAGGCAAGCTGTCTAATAAATAGGACTTCAGCTTAGATATTGCCAAGAAGCTCTTTTTGAAGCATTGATATTTGAAAATATGTCAGTGGTAGCTTAAGATATATTTATCTAATATCTCCATGAAAACATATGCTGTTGGTACTCATTAGAAGTGCCTCAGTGAGGCTCTTCTAATGAGTACTGACAACATATGTTTTTGTTGAGAAATAAGAGAAAATATCTGTTTTTCAGTTGAAAAATGAGCCTCATCTGGAAGTGTGATATTTTCTTTTTCACTGAGAGAACTGTTAAGCCTTAAAGCACTGTTCAGAGTTGTTGCTGACAACATATTTTTATTTATTTTCAGACTAAATAAAAAAAAATTAGAATGTCGTCTGCAACAATTTTGCTTTTTTTAATTATATACCCCATAGCAGGTTTCTTGTAATAGAACTGAGATTTATTTATTTATATTTTTACAGTTTTGTTTGTCATTTTGCATCTCTAGAAGATGTAACACAAAACTCAAAGGATGAAATCTTTGAGCTAGAAAACATTAAAAAATAATGGCTTCATATTTTCTTCTTTTGTAGTTGTTCCAAAGAAAGGCTCTATCTCTTGACACTTGAAATCCTTCAAAGACTGTGAGAAGAATTTTCAACCAATCAAATCCCATGTAACAACTGCTGAAGGAGTATGATGCCAGGGCCAATTTGATTGGATAAGGGAGATGCCATTACAGCATGGAATTATGGGAGTAAAATGTCTCTCATGAAAGTTACTGGATCCATGCAAAAATGTGGTACAGAGCCCAGAGGAAACTCCATCAAGCCGGAGCTCTTACAGGAAAAATCTTATCAACAAAAGAAATAACTTATTTTACTCAAGGGAGAAAAAAAAACTTAAAAAAAATCTTGTAGCATTCTTTGTACAGAAGTATTTTTTACCATATTTTATTTTCATTCCTTTTATATCATCTCCAGCAAGCTAAATAGGTGGGAACATGCAGCTGTAGGCACATTTTAAAACATTGTTCTAGATGTGGCCAAAAATATAAACTTTTTTTTTTTCTTTTTTCTTATTTTTTGCAAAAACATGCTGTAGGTACTCTTTAAAAGTGGATTGCCACGATGCTTCTAATAAGTACTCACAACCATTACGAAAACACGCCTATTCAGATTTATTGAAAATTTCACCACCAAAAAGCTGAAAGTTTTCAGATAAAAATTCTGATATTTTTCATATTGCTGCTCAAAACATAGATTGTGAGTACTCTTTAGAACCGCCTTGGCGAGGCGGTTCTAACAAGTACCCACAATCTATGTTTCTGAGCAGAAATAAGAAAAATAATGTATACCCCTGTAAACCCCAGTTTTACTATATTAAAGTGGGGTTTAAGGCGGTCAGAATTATATAGGTGTGTTTTCGTGATGATATATCTTTGTGAAGAAATAAAAAGATAATAGGTAGTTAAAAATTAAAAAAAAAAAAAAAAAAATGGATGCCACTATTATCTAGAGCTAATGTTTACCCATCTTGATCTACCCAAGATGAGAACAGTATCTGTGTTGAGGGTACTAGGTACATTTGGTAGAATTTCTGCCATCTCATTATGAAAACAGGCCTATTCAAATATATTGAGAATTTTACCACCAAAAAAAAATGAAAATTTTCAGATGAAAAAATCTGGTAGTTTTCAAATTCCTGCTCCAAACATAGATTGTGGGTACTTGTTAGAACTGCCTCAGTGAGGTGGCTCTAACAAGTACCCACAATCTATGATTTCGAGTAGAACTAAGAAAATTAATGCATACCCCTGTAAACCCAGTTTTACTGTATAAAATTTGGTTTAAGGGGATCAAAACTATATATGCTGTTTTCATGATGTTTTTTAACACTTTTTTTGTCTTCCTATTGGCTCTTCTGTAAACAAAGCTTCCTATGAAAAGTGGTCTGCTTTAAAAGGAAAGAATTTGCTCCCAAATTCTTTCCATTTAGAGTAGACCCCTTTTCAGAAAGGAGGCAAAATAATTTTGAAAGATTTATCTCCCATGAAATTCTGTCAGTTCCCCTTAACTCTCTCACTGACCAAAAATAGATGATTGACCTACAAGCCTTTTATTTCTCTTTTTCTAATCATGTTTACATTTTGTTTTACCATTATGTTGAAGAATCATACTGCTTAAAAACAATCGGTTGTTGGATAAATGTGGAAAGTATGTTGTCAGAGATGAAAACAAGGAAAGCAGCAAGAATTAAATTACAATGAACAACAAATATTTTAATATTGTATAAAAATGAAAGCATGAGATATTTTTGTCAAATTACAAGTATTATATCTTATTTCTCCACAAAAATATGTGTTGTCTGCTATGTGTACACGTTAGAAGTTCCTGGGCAAGGTGCTACAACTGAGGAACCATAGCATTACGAAAACATGCCTATTAAAATATACTGAAAATTTCACCACCAAAAAATCAAAATTTTCAGATAAAAAATTCTGATATTTTTCATTCTGCTCAAAACATAGATTGTGGAACTTGTTAGAACTGCCTTGCCGAGACAGTTCTAATGAGTACATTTTGAGCAAAAATAAGAAAAATAATGTATACCATTGTAAACCCCAGTTTTACTATATAAAAGTGTGGTTTAAGGGGGGGTCAGTATTCGTGATGATAGGCTATGTTTTTGTGGAGAAATAAGAAAACCATTTATTTGGATACCCCCACTTACATTACGAAAACATGCCTATTCAAATATACTGAAAATTTTACCATCAAAAAATGAAAATTTTCAGATAAAAAATTCTGATATTTTTCAAGTTTCTGATGAGGCGGTTCTAATGAGTACCCACAATCTATGTTTTGAGCAAGGTTTAAGAAAATAATGACAACCCCTGTAAACCCCAGTTTTACTGTATAAAAGTGGGGTTTAAGGGGGTCAAAATTATATAGGTATGTTTTCGTGATGTGTAGAGTTCTTAAATTTGTCACACAGTAAACTCTGTTTCTGTAAACAAGACTCAAAATGCAATGTTCTGTGGTAATACTAAAACTTTCTTATAAAAGTTGCTATCTGGAAAGTTTGTGTCAAATTTAGGTCTGAATTGGACTAATTGCCTTGCAAGAAGTCTGTGTTTTAACTAGTTAACCCTTCCATAGAAAATAAGTGTTGACATTTCGTATGAATCATCTGCTTGGTCGGGTGGAGTGGATAGTGAAAATAGGGTCTTCAGTAAAGTATAGTTAATACAGGGAACACAGTGATGCTATTGTAAATTTCTGTTCCTGCAGTATTGTATATTGTCTCATCACTCATAGTTTAAATGGCTGAATTCAAAATAGTAGCGAATGAAATTTTAAGATATTTTCTTATTTTTCCCTGATGATTAGGCATGTCATTTTTTCGAGCAATTGGTTTGTGGGTCGTTCAGAAGAAATTTAAAGAAACTTATCCCATGTATCATCCACTTTATTCATTTGGTAATCAGATTAGCAAGATTGAAGAATTTCAAACAACATTATTTTTATATATCATAGATCCAGATAAGGGGCTTTTTTTCATCTGAAAAGTATTGACATTTTTCTTATTTCTCCACAGAAACATGTTATGGGTACTCATTAGAAGTGCCTTGTAGAGACACTTCTAATGGGTACCCACAACATATGTTTTCGTAGAGGCACTTCTAATGAGTACCCACAACATAATTATGTTTTTGTAGAGATATACCGTAAGGAAAATATTACGTGGATATCCCATCTTATCTGGACCTATATATGTACATGTAGTTTCTTCTCTGTTTTTTGCACCAGACTTTTCATTAGCAAATTAGCAGCAGCATGAGAAAATACACCATATAGGAGAAACTGTGTCAGAGTTAGTCCCTGTTCATAAAATTTAAATATATATCAGGGCCTGGTTGTTCAAAGCTAACGATGTCGTTAAAATTTACATCAAGTGATACGCAAATATGCTGAAATTTTTTGCTGAAAAAATGTGAGTAGCTTTTGCAGTGCAAAAGCTACTCACATTTTTGCAGCAAAAACTATCAAAATATTGTGTATTGAATCCGCTAAAAGAGTTAATGAAATGACCCTTAACGAGCTCGTTAAGCTAACGATGCTTTGAACAACCGAGCCCAGCATTATATAAAAAAAGTCCTGTTTAGTGAATCACATTTGGCCCTTTTAGTTCTTTTTCTTATACTGTAGTGGCATAGTAAAATCAGAATTATTTTTACATAAACCCTTAAAAGTCTAAAAAAAATAGTTCCCCATAGTATTGCTTCTGAAGAGGGGCTACTTTTAAAAGAAAGACTTTGCTCCTTCTGGGAGCAAGTAGTTCCCTTTTGAGAGTTGCACACTATGCAAAAAGAGAAAATTATTTTATGTAAATCAAACAAAAAAAAAAAGGAAAAAAATCAGAAGGATTAATTGCAAGTGTTTTCCTTTTGAACATGCGTAAAGAGCTAATGAGCTCTGCGCCTGTGTATTGAGGCTCTAGATATTAATTTCTTATTTGCCGTTTTCACTCTAATTACTGCACTGTGTGCTTAAGTTTTTCAAAACTACTAGAAAAACTTGTAGTAAAATAGCCTGCTAATACGGGTACACTTAAAAAAAGATCAGCAGAGAACTTGAGGGGCGTATTTAATGATACTTACGCAATATTTTTCTGATTTTCTTCATAAAAGCATATGTTGTTGGTACTCATTTGAATTGCCTCAACTTGTCGAGGCAATTCAAATGAGTACCAACAACATATGTTTTTATAAAGTAGTAGATAAAAGTACACTGGCTGTAATCTAAAGACTGCTAAATTGCTTGACTGTGCACTTATAGGAGCATGTGCGGTAATTAGGTAGAATTACGGTATTAGAGATTATATCGTCAAAGAGGTGGTCCGGGAACCACAAGTTACTACTGTCAATTTTCGGCTTCTTGGGAACCTTGTGTACTATATTTAGCCTAAGTATTTTGGTACCTTAACCCTTAAAGTGCCAAGCAAAATTTGTAGCAGACGACATTCGAATTTTTCTTTATTTTTCAGAGGAAACAAGTCTTGACATTTCATGTGAATCGTCTGCTTGGCAGACGATTCACGTGAAATGTCAAGGCTTGTTTTCTCTGAAAAATAAAAAAAAATATTGTCGTCTGCTGCAGTTGTGATTGGCGCTTTAAGGATTAATACATTACTAAACTTGTCCTAAAATACGAACAAGCTAATTTTATTTCCTATTGATATAATTGATGTGTCTAAAAACTGCTGGATGCGTGGCAAACAATGTAGGCCGTGATCAGATGTCATATTTTGGGGCATCTGAGCTGTCGACGCTGTTTGCTCAGGCCTGACAGTTTGATTGCTTAGGATTTATATCATTATGAAAACAGGCCTGTTCAAATAAATAAAAAATTTCACCTCCAAAAACTGAAAATTTTCATATAAAAAACTCTTTTTTCTGCACGAGTACCCACACTATGTTTTTGAGCAAAAATAAGAAAAATACTGTATACCCCTGTAAACCCTAGTTTTACTGTACAAAGGTAGGGCTTAAGGGGGTCAAAATTATATAGGCTTGTTTTCGTGATGTTTTTTTTTTTTGTACTCAGATTCTTATTATAGCTATAGATAAGAGGGGTTATCAAATGTATGTTTACCACTGCTCTGCCTGATCTCATTTTTGTATATATATAAATCTACATAGCTCTAGAAAAGATGCATTATTCATCCAAAACATGTATTGATAGATTTCTTATTTCTGCATGAACAATTACATTGTGTGAAGCATCCCAGTGGCCGAGCAGTTAGTAGTTTGGACTGTGGCTGGCGAGGTATGTGGTTCAAATGCAGCTGTGGAGGGAGACTTGAGCATATGATTGTATGGTGCTCAGTATCTTGGGGCTTTTCATTATCCCTTTTCCATTGTCCCAGTATGACTTAAATACTGTTGAAAGTGATGTAAGCACAGAATCATCATGTAGCTCCATATATGGTGATAATTAAGGCGACAATTTTTATTACTTTTGCCTCCACATCACGAAAACAGGCCTGTATAATTTTGACCCCCTTAAACCACATGTTTATATAGTAAAACTGGGGTTTACAGGGGCATATATTATGCTGAAAAATATAGATTGTTGGTACTTGTTAGAACCACCTTGCTATGTTTTAAGCAGAAATATGAAAAATATCAGAATTTTTTTTTTACGAAAATTATCCCTTTTTTTTTTTTTGTTGTAAAATTCTCAATATACAGTCGAACCTTGTTATCTCGAACTCGCTTATTTCGAATCACCGCTTATCTCGAAGTGAAAATCTGGTCCCTGTACATGAAACTATGACAATAGGTACAAAATAATGTGGAAAAGAGGAGAAAATTGCTCCTCTTTTCCACATTATTAGCTCGCCTGTACGAAGTACAAGGAGAGCTATTGTAGTCACCCCGGTCGTCCACGTTTGCGTTTGCGTTTGCGTTTGCGTTCCCGTTCCCGTCACACTGTGTTAAAGTTTTTCAAATGCTTATATCTCAACAGTCACTCCTCACAGAGGCATCAAATTTGAAACTTAGGTACCTTGGAGGGTCTTCTGAGATTCCAAGAGAATAAACCCCTGGGTTCATGCCCCTGGATGGGGCTAGGGGTCAGAATCTAGGACACCTTTGTAATACTGTGTTAAAGTTTTTCAAATTCTTATATCTTGGCTTTCACTCCTCATAGAGCATTCATATTTAGAATTTGGGTACCTGGACGAGTCTTCTGAGATTCCAAAAGAACATACCCCTGGGTTCATACCTCAGGGTGGGCCTTGGGGTGGGGCTAGGGGTCAAAATCTAGGACACATTTGTAAAATCTTATATGCCTACAGGTTATAGACACAACTGGTTATACATCAGCTAACTATGTGACATCAGTTTAAGTGTAAGAGAGTGAAGGTCATGGTGACCTACATTTTACGGTCAAGGTCACCTAGATTTCACGGTCCAGTGATTTTGCCTTATATCTTGAATACTATTTGTTGGATAAATGTCACACCTGGGATATTACTTCCATGTGACCCAATGAATGACCACTTACTATATCTAGGTCATTGTGACCTATATTTCATGGTTCAGTGATTTTGCCTTATATCTTGAATACTTTTTGTTGGTTAAATGTCACACCTGGGATATTACTTCCATGTGACCCAATGAATGACCACTTACTATATCTAGGTCATTGTGACCTATATTTCATGGTTCAGTGATTTTGCCTTATATCTTGAATACTATTTGTTGGATAAATGTCACACCTGGGATATTAGTTCCATGTGACCCAATGAATGACCACTTACTATATCTAGGTCATTGTGACCTATATTTCATGGTTCAGTGATTTTGCCTTATATCTTGAATACTATTTGTTGGATAAATGTCACACCTGGGATATTAGTTCCATGTGACCCAATGAATGACCACTTACTATATCTAGGTCATTGTGACCTATATTTCATGGTTCAGAGATTTTGCCTTATATCTTGAATACTATTTGTTGGATAAATGTCACACCTGGGATATTAGTTCCATGTGACCCAATGAATGACCACTTACTATATCTAGGTCATTGTGACCTATATTTCATGGTTCAGTGATTTTGCCTTATATCTTGAATACTATTTGTTGGATAAATGTCACACCTGGGATATTAGTTCCATGAGACCCAATGAATGACCACTTACTATATCTAGGTCATTGTGACCTATATGTCATGGTTCAGTGATTTTGCCTTATAGCTTGAATACTATTTGTTGGATAAATGTCACACCTGGGATATTACTTCCATGTGACCCAATGAATGACCACTTACTATATCTAGGTCATTGTGACCTATATTTCATGGTTCAGTGATTTTGCCTTATATCTTGAATACTATTTGTTGGATAAATGTCACACCTGGGATATTAGTTCCTTGTGACCCGATTATTGACGTCAAAATATATCTCTGTTGGTGTGACCTATATTTCATGGTTCAGTGATTTTGCCTTATATCTTGAATACTATTTGTTGGATAAATGTCACACCTGGGATATTAGTTCCTTGTGACCCGATTATTGACGTCAAAATATATCTCTGTTGGTGTGACCTATATTTCATGGTTCAGTGATTTTGCCTTATATCTTGAATACTATTTGTTGGATAAATGTCACACCTGGGATATTACTTCCATGTGACCCAATGAATGACCACTTACTATATCTAGGTCATTGTGACCTATATTTCATGGTTCAGTGATTTTGCCTTATATCTTGAATACTATTTGTTGGATAAATATCACACCTGGGATATTAGTTCCTTGTGACCCGATTATTGACGTCAAAATATATCTCTGTTGGTGTGACCTATATTTCATGGTTCAGTGATTTTGCCTTATATCTTGAATATTTGTTGGATAAATGTCACACCTGGGATATTAGTTCCATGTGACCCAATGAATGACCACTTACTATATCTAGGTCATTGTGACCTATATTTCATGCTTCAGTGATTTTGCCTTTTATTTTTATTACTATTTCATGGAGAATTGTCATACCTGGATTATTATATCTAAGTGACAAAATGATTTACATACAAATACATCTAGGTCAGTGTGACCTATATTATATGGCTTAATGATAAAAATGTTACAATATAAAATGTACCCAGCAGGCGAGCTCGCTGTCCTCGGACAGCTCTTGTTTTATATATATATTTCTAACTTCAGGAGTCAAATTACACATTCATTTGTTAAATGTGGTTGTTCAATTTATTGTTTTCCTCACATTCTCACTCTGACATGTCGAGGTACAGATATCTCGAAGTATTTCAGTGAGTCCCTTGGAATTCAAGATAATGAGAGTCGACTGTATTTGAATAGGTGTATGATCGTAATTTTTATATAGTGGCAGCAATGGACTTCTAACGAGTATCCATAGTATATGTTTTCATAGAGAAATAAAGTTTAGTATTCTTTGGTTGAAAAAAAAAAAAAATTTTAAATATAACTGCGAGATATTAATACCTCTCAACAAGAGGGGTACAGTATTTACCCTTAATATTGGGATACCTTGACTCCTTGCTTTTCTCTTTTTAAAAAGAAATGAACTAGTCTTTTTTACTACCTGACATTGTGGCTAAAACCTCATTAGGAAAACATGCCTATATAATTTTGACCCCCTTAAATCCCACTTTCACATAGTAAAACTGGGATTTACAGGGGTATACATTATTTTCCTTATTTCTGCTCGAAAACATAGATTGTGGTACTCCTTAGAACCACCTCACTGAGGCAGTTCTAATGAGTACCCACAATCTATGTTTTGAGCAGAAATGTGAAAAATATCAAGTCTTTTATCTGAAAATTTTCAGTTTTTGGAGGTGAAATTTTCTATATATTTGAATAGGCATGTTTTCGTAATGTGCTGGATGAGTGACAAACAGTGTAGGCCCTGATCAGATGCCGCATTTTGCAGCAGCTGATCTGGGTCTAAACTGTTTGCATAGGCCTACCTGTCCCAATATTTAGGGTTATTATGATGAGCCAGTTGTGTTGTGGTTTAACGACACGTCAACCCTTGTGGGTCATTTTGTGTCGTCTCCCAGAGAAAGGGAGAAAAGAGATAGAAGAGATAGTAGAAGAGATGAAAGAGAGGAACAGGGAAGAAAGAGGAACAGGAATGAAAGGGAAGAAACAGAAGAAATAAAAACATTGCCCCTCTACCTTTACCTACTTCAACGATAGCAGGCCTTGCCCAACTGTAAGCCAATATCAGTTGGACGCCCCGGTGACACAAGATACATGACACCTTCGCACCACCCGACCACCCCCTGATGAGCCAGTAAACAGTGCTTTATAATCTTGATGGTTCTCATTATATCATGGTGCAATGAGAAAACAGTACTTTAGTTAAAAAAATATCTTGTTAGAGCTGTCATAGCTAGATATTTTTTCTTATTCTTCCATGAAGTGATACATTGTGGGTACTCATTGGAATTGCTTCAATAAGGCATGTACAGTGAGTACTACAGTATGTTATTATGCTACAACCTGTTAATAGCGAGCTCCCTGCCGCATGTGGCCGAACTGCGTAGGCCTTTGGCCTGTGCAAGCAAGCTCTATGGTACAGCACATGCCGTCAAACCAAACAGGAAATAAACATTTTGTTTGCAGTTTGTCAGGTACTCAATTAATGTGGTAGATCTATTTGTATTTGCCAGGACCAGCTGGGAAAATCCGGTACCAGATTCCGGTACCAAAATTTTAACAGTATAGCTTGGGTCTATACATTGATTTTTTGGTCGATTTTTGGCTTTAATATTATCCAATTGTAACTGCAAAATGTGCTTTTTCAAAGCATACTGCATTGCGAGCTTGCCTATAGACATTGCCTGTGTTCATATTGACTCAGTTGCTGGGATCCCAATCAAAAACTGTCTTAGCTAAACAACTGTATTATATCCAAACAAAAAAATGTATAGATTATATATAAAAATGATTGTAAATGGTCATATAAAATATATATATTTGGTTGCATTGTGGCAGTTCTAGTGCGTATACACAAATGGATTTCTATGCAAAAAAGTAAAAGAAAGGGAAACAACTTCTGTGACTTCCTGGTTGCATTATTGCACACCATGTCCCTTCTGGAAAAGAGTCTGCACTTGGGAGCAAATTCTTTCCCGTTAGAGTAGACCCCCTTTTCAGAAGGGAGACAAAAACAATTCTACAGAAGAAATGTATCCTGAAGGATTGAAGGATGTACATTATCTAGAGCTATGGAGATCTTTTTAAAATAAATACTGTATTCGACCATAATACCGCACTGCGCGCTTAGGTTTTTTTTCAAAATCACTGGGAAAACTTGTGGTAAAATTTGTATCTTCCTACTAAGGGTACACTTTAAATTAAGGGCAGCAAATGACTTATTTGGTGATGTTTATGCATTTTTTTTTTTTTTTTTCTTTATAAAAGCATCTGTTGTGGGCATTCACTTGAATTGCATCAACAAGTTGATGCAATTCAAATGGGTTTCCACAACATATGCCTTTATAAAGAAATAGACAAGAAGTATACAAGCTGTAATCTGAAGACTATGGAATTGCTTGACTGTGCTTATAGGAGTATGTGTGGTAATTAGGTTGAATACAGTATTAGTTTGAAGAGCAGACAAACATTTTCTGTGTTTTCTGAGGCTTCAACATTTCATCCAGATATGTCATATTTAGTTACAGTTTGACAAACGTATCAAGCTGTGTATAGTCACATTTGGTAACAGTTTGACTTGGGTATCAAGCCATGTATTCTTGGAAAAGAGAAACAATACCTTTTGGTTATGGCTTAGTGATAAATGTGAAAACATGTGCTGCTCAGTTACGGCTTAGTGATAAAGTAAAAACATTTCCTGTTCAGTTGAATTACAAGTCACTTCTTGGTCAGTTGAATTGTCATTTCAGTTGAAATGTCACTTGCTGTTCAGTAGAATTGTCATTTCCTGTTCAGTTGAATTGTCATTTCAGTTGTATTGTCATTTCCTGTTCAGTTGAATTGTCACTTCCTGCTCAGTTAAATTGTCATTTCAGTTGAATTGTCCTTTTCTGTTCAGTTGAATTGTCACTTCCTCTTCAGTTGAATTCTCATCTTGTATACTATGCTGTATATTATGCAGTATCTATACAGAGAAAAGGTGTATATAATTTGAATAAAAATCATGTTTGTATATATTTATACATGTGTCAGTTTGAGACGGTAGTTAGTGTGTGAGTGTATTGCATTTTTGAACATGTACAGTTGATGAATGAATTTGGTGACAAAGGCAAGATTTTAACTGCATGTGTGGCCAGTAGACTGGCTCCAGTCTCCAGTGACTAAATATTTCTCTCGTAATCGTGTTTGGTAATCCACTAAAATAAAACCAAAAAAATATCATGACTATAAAGGCTGGTCACTAGAGTCTCTAGTGACCAGCCTCTATAGTCATGATATTATTTTTGGTTTTATTTTAGTGGATTATTAAACAGGATTATAAGAAAAAAAATACTTTAGTCACTGGAGACTGGAGCCAGTCTAGTGTGGGCAGTTGTTTCCCAAGTCGATTGTCATCCCAATGGTCTGATACTGTTTGTTTGTCTGTTCTCATTGCAGTTCCAGTTGAACCAAACCTTCCACATTTTGAATTTAGCCATGAGAGGGAGTGATACACTTTCAAGGGAGACAACTGCCAGGTTTATTTTTTTCTCCCTTCTGAAAAGGGGTCTGCTCAAAACAAAAAGAATTTGCCCCCAACAGGGACAAATTCTTTCCATTTAGAGTAGACCCTTTCAGAAGGGGATTTGCATAGAGAAAAGCAAAAGGGAAGTTGTAAAAATTTTCTCCCTTTTCAAAACTAGCATTTCTGCCTTGTCAAAACTGCCTGAAAATCTACCGTGTCTATCCAGTCCTCTGTGTGTATTAACCCTAAATAGTTGGACACTATAACTCCTTAGCCTACTTGTCCTAAACTTTGAATGAGTCCATTTTACTACCTGCAGGCTGGCCACTGGTAAGGAAAAAGTCAGGGAAATTTTATTTTTCTTCAAAGTCAGGGAGCAAATTCTTTCTTCTTAGAGTAGACCCTTTCAGAAGGGGATTGGGTACAGGAAAGCAAAGGACAATCCATCCCCCGCCCCTCCCCTCCTCCCCCACGGGAAAACAGGATTTGACAGTTAGTGCTAATTGTCTCAGAGAAAATTTGCATGAAATATCAAATCCTGTTTTGTGGGAAAAATAAGAACATTATTGCAATATGTCATCTGCCAAAAATTTTACCCAGAGTGCTAAGCGTGAAGGTTCAACTTTATACTACTTTGGGTAAACAACAAAGATCTTGGCATGCGGTATATGTGTGCAGCTCAGAAAAAGTAAACTTTTCCTTCAGCTGGTCATCTACAGGCTTTTCTCTGTTTTCTATTTTTGAAATGTTAGCTACCAGTTTCTTAACTTTTACCACTCTCTGGGCTAATTAAGTAGACAACAAATTGATTATATTTTTTCTTAGTTTTCCCAGTAAACAAGATTTGACATTTCATGTAAATTGTCTCCAGTGGAGACACTTTGCATGATATGTTAAAACCTGTTTTCTGAAAAATTTAGAAAAAATATTTCAAAACGTAGTCTGATGAAATTTTTATCTCAGAGTTCTAAGCGTTAAAGTAGGATGGATTTGACAAAAAGGTTAGTAAGAGGAAGTGAGTTAAATTGTTTGTGAATTTGAAAAAGTATTTATGTTTTGTGTAATAAAGAAGGTATATTATGTTTTGTTTTGATGTAGATTGTATTCAAACTCAGGATAGCTAGTATGTTTTACAGCTCAATGTGAAAGGAGTTCGAACTGAGTTGTGTCGGATGAAAAGATGTCATTGAGGGGTTATGCGTATGGTAATTGCCTATATTAGTCTGTGCATTGCCAGTCTCAATGCAATATATTTTCAGTATCTAATGATTCTCTAATTAGAAAGCCAAAGCACACATTAGCCCATTTTTGTCTGGAGACCAAAAAAAAAAGTTAATTTGGCAAACAGCGCAGACCCAGGATCTCCTCTGTTTGCAGATAGTTTATCACTTTTTCTCTAGAAATGTCTAAATCACATAGCCTCACTTACCTAAAATTGAAATTCGACTCTTCCAGTATATAGTGTGGAGTGGAGTTATTCATTCTAAAATGAGTTAAACTTAGAGAACAAGCTGATGTAGGCTTTTGCAGTCTGCGTTTGCCCCGAAGCATTACGAAATCATGTCTATTCAAATATACTGAAAATTTTACCACCAAAAAATGAAAATTTTCAGATAAAAGATTCTGATATTTTTCATATTTCTGCTCAAAATATAGATTGTGGGTACTCGTTAGACCCACTTTGATGAGGCGGTTCTAACTAGTACCCACAATCTATTTTTTTGAGTAGAAATAAGAAAAATAATGTATTCCCCGGTAAACCCCAGTTTTACTATATAAAAGTGGGGTTCAAGGGGTCCAAAGTATATAAGCATGTTTTCGTGATGCCAAAGCTCTAGATATGGTGTTTTCTTCAACCAAAAATATTGTTGATATTTTACTTACTTCTCCATGTAAATGTATGTTTATGGGTACTCGTTAGTAGCACCTCCCCGGGGCACTTCTACTGAGTACCACATTTTTTTCATGGAGAACATACAAAAAAATATTTAGATCTTATCTCGAGCTATGCCAAAGACATCATTTCTCAAGCAGCTCAGCTAAATTACACCAAAGAAATAATGAAGTAACTCTTCCATTAAAGAGAATGGACACATCTCCAAGGGAAACAACTGTGACAGAAATATTTGCCACCCTTTTTATTAGGGACTACTCATAGTGAAAAGAATTTGCTCCCTCCGGGAGACGAATTCTCTCCTTTATGAGTAGCCCTCAGTTTTGAAATGTTCCAAATACAAGGGAGGCAACTTTCTGTCTTCAAAAGTTGTCTTCCTTTGTTAAATGAAGGCAAAATCTTATAGGTATATCCCTTTCTCTAAACCCATTGAAGACTGGAGACCGGGTAACTGGCAAACAGTGCAGACCCAGATCAGACGCTGCAAAACGCAGCGTCTGGTTACGGTCACCACTGTTTACTATTTAATAGTTCATCCATTTTTCTTTAGGAATATCATTACATCATATAGCCTGACATACCTAAAATTAAAAATGGACTCTTCCCATATATAGTGTGGGAGAGTTTATTCAGTCTTTAAGGGGTTATTAAGTGGTACCATGACAGTATGATAAGAAAGTGATTTAAATCGTGCTGCATTATAACACTTAACATGCTACGAGCAGATTCAGCAGATGACAAATTGTTGAGATTTTTCTTATTTTTCCAAGGAAATAGGATTTGACATTTCATGTCAAATCCTCTTTCCTGAGAAAAATAAGAAAAATATTTCAGAATGTTGTCTGCTGAAACCTTTAACAAGCAGCATCATCATCATCATCATCGGATTTTTGATTACCGTGCTGATACAGGGGCAACATCCACATCAGTGGACCCCATTCCAGATATCTGGCTTACTGCACGCATGGCAGATCTTACACCAGATCTCCAGGTACATCTATCATGAGGGTAGATAGCCGAGAGCTTCCACTCTCTGCAGTCCCTCCATATCAGCTGCTTCCATGTCATCTTGGGCCTCCCAGGCCCACGCTTCCCATCAACCTGTATGTCAAAGGCTGTCTTGACTGCACCATTTGAGCGTTCCACATGTCCATACCAGCAGAACCTTTTCTCCTTCAGAATGAGGTCCAGATCCTCAATGCCAAGCCACGCAAGTGGCTCATTGGACTTGGTGGTGACAGTGTCTTGCGGCTTGACATTGCAGATCTATCTGATCATTGCCCTGTCATTCCCCTGCAGACGTTGGAGGTTTGGCATGCAAGTGTTTGAAAATGGTCACCGTTTATTGATGTTCTTTACAGTAGCCATCAAGTCTCTAGGCAGACATTTAAGGTGAACCTCATGTTTTTCAGGCCTCTTCCTCATTTCAGGCTTTAAGAGTTTGAATTTTTCTTATATCTTCATGTTAAAAATAGCCAGTTCAGATGTTGAAATTAGGCATTTCAGGATTGATAACTTTTGACGAATATGAGGCCTGTTAAGGTGGTGATCAAACTGCGCAAATGTCCTAGATGATCTGGGCTGCCGTTGCCCCCGTATGTTAATGGCCCTTTTTTGGGGTGTGTCACATTTGTAAATTATCATGTTTATTGCAAGACTTACTGCTGCAGGGCTGTTTTCTTTGGTCAAATGAAATATTTGTCAACACAGGCTTCGGAGGTTGTGAGTTCAAAGCCTGCTCAGTGCACATATCTTAAGCTTATTGCATAGCCTGGCCTTTTTTTCCCCATTCCCTCACCCCAAACTTACTTAAACCTTAAAGCGCCAAGCAAAATTTGCAGCAGACGACATTCAAAAGTATTTTTTTTTATTTTTCAGAGAAAACAATGAAATGTCAAGACTTGTTTTCTCTGAAAAATAATAATAAAAAAAAAATAAAAATAAAAAAATTTGTTGTCTGCTGCAGTTGTAAGGGTTAACTGCTATTACAGGATGCTCAGTTATGACATAACAAAATACACAGCAACATCTTAACCCATTTAAGTCCATAGATCCCTAAAAGGGTAATTTGCAAACAGTGCAGACCCAGAGTTTAACCATTTTTCTCTAGGAATATCTAAATCACTGATATATTTGATTGGGTAAAATACTTCATGGGTGTTGCTTTGGATCCCAATGATAGTGTTAGGAAGCAGATTTCACCACCCACTCTCCCACCCCCTCCAAGGCAGTTCTCATTCTAATCCATTTTTATGGGGAAATATTTTCAATACCCCTCAATGCCTCTCATATCTAGACTCCTAAAATAAACCCCACTAAATTCACACATCAGAAGAACAAAACCAAAGAATGTCTTGTAAATACTATCCTAACCTGAGCTCTAGCAAGCAAAAATATGCCTTGGGGTCATGTCCGAACAGCAGAGGCCCAGATCAGACTGTGTTGATTCTCAGTATAATCATTACCTTCACTGTCCGCTAACAGTCTTTGGATACTACAGAATGTTTGAATGGAGAGCAAAAGCCCAGATGATACTTTGTGCATGCACAGAATTATCTGAATCGGCACATTTTGTGCATGTTTGAAGGCACTTTTTCGCTCGAGGAGGCTCATTTGAGTGTTTCCTGGGCCCAAATGGCAGAAGGTACACTTCATCATGGTGAGATGCATTTTATGAAGTAGAGATGGAGTCTCAACCACACAGAATGTTGCCTGGGTACATATTTTTTTTCCTTAACCCTGGTCCTGCTGAAGCCAACTCATCTGGATCTGCACTTTTTGTCAATAAGTATGTGAATTTGTATCAACAGCCTGGATTAAGTAATCTGATTGGCTGAAACTTAAAAGTGGCTATGGCACCTTAGTTTATTCAGCATGGCAAGAGTTAATTCTGAGTGAAAACATTTTTTGAATTGCCTGGTAGAGAGGAAGAGGATCTATAATTATAAGTTACCATTTGCAGAAAAAAAAAATCTTGCAAAAGTAAGAAAAGTGTCAAACATAAAGATGTCTTGTCTGGAGTTTTGCTTTCTGTTTGTAGTTAAAGCTTAAAATGTACAGCATTTACCCTAAATATTCTGACACCTTAACCACCTACTGCACTTATCCTAAAAGTTGAACCCATTGTATACTGAATAGACTCTCCCACATTATATATTGGAAGAGTCCAATTTCAATTTTAGGTCAGTCCAGCTATGAGATTTACATATTCCTAGAGAAAAATGGCTAAACTATTTGCAAACAGTGGAGACCCTGATCAGAAGCCACATTCTGCGGCATCTGATCTGGGTCTGCCCTGTTTGCCAATTACCTTTTTAAGGGTTTCCGGACTACAATGGGTTAACAAGTCCATTAGATATAAAAAATGATAGGATGTAAATGGTTTGGGTCTGCACTGTTTACTCAGGCCTGTCTGTGCAGATATTCAGGGTAAAAACTGTAGAAATTAAAACAACCTTAATTTATGCAAATGTTAATAATAAAATAGGATTTGTCACAGAAAAAGATGAAAGAATAACATAGAAACAGTAGAGATCTTGACCGGAATGTAGAGTGTAAAGAGACTTTGACTAGATTGTAGAGACAGACTTTGACCAGAGTGTAGGTGGATCGTGATCAGAGTATGTTAACACCTTGACAAAAGTGAGTACGTACCTTGATCAGAGTGAGTTGAGATATTCACTAGTATGTGAAGAGACCTTGACCAGAATGTTGATAGACTTTGACCAGAGTAGGGGGAAACATTGACCAGAGTAGGTGGAGACATTGACCAGAATAAGTGGAGACCTTGACCAGAATGTAAAGAGACCTTGACCAGAGTGTAAATGGAACATTTGACCAGGTTATATAGAGCCCTTGACCAGAGTGTAGAAACAGGAACTTTGACCAGGGTATGTGAATCCCTTGACCAAAGTGTAGGTAACTTAAGCAGTGTATAGAGACTTTGACCAGAAATATTAATGAAGACTGGAGTTCGTAGAGACCTTGACCATAGTGTAGAGAACTTTACCAGAATGAAAAGACCTTGACAAAAGTCGGAAGAGGCCTCGACCAGAATTAGCAGCTACATTGACGAGAATAGTTAGAGGCCTTGACTGAAATATGAAGAGACCTTGACCAGAATTAGTAGAGACCTTGACCAGAGTATGTAGATACCTTGATCAAAGTTAGTGGAGATCTTGGCTGGAGTATGTAGAGACCTTGACCAGAATGGGTAGAGGCCTTGGCCACAGCATGTAGAGACCTTGAGCAGAGTGGGTAGAGGCCTTGGCCACAGCATGTAGAGACCTTGAGCAGAGTGGGTAGAGGCCTTGGCCACAGTATGTAGAGACCTTGAGCAGAGTGGGTAGAGGCCTTGGCCACAGCATGTAGAGACCTTGAGCAGAGTGGGTAGAGGCCTTGGCCACAGCATGTAGAGACCTTGAGCAGAATGGATAGAGACTTTGACCAGAGTAGGTAGAGACCTTGACCAGAGTTAGTAGAACCTTGACTAGACTGGGAAGAGAGCTTGACTGGAGTGGATGGAGGCCTTGGCCAAAGTTTGTAGAGGCTTTGACCAGAGTAAGTAGAGGCCTTTACCGGAGTATGGAGGCAGAAATTTTGACCAGAGCACATAGGTACCTTGACCAGAGTGTAGCAGTCTTGACCAGAATATGCAGAACCCTTGACCAGTATGTAGAGACCTTGATCAGAGTTAAAAGTGGCCTGACTAGATGTAGAGAACTTGACCAGTGTGTAGAGACTTTGATCAGAGTTAAAAGTGGCCTGACTAGATATAGAGAACTTGACCAGTGTGTAGAGACCTTGATTAGAGTTAAAAGTGGCCTTACTAGATGTAGAGAACTTGACCAGTGTGTAGAGACCTTGACCAGAGTGTATACTGACCTTGACAAAAGTAGAGACCTTGACCAGAGTGTGTGGCTATAAAGACTGCTCATTGTCTTTTCTGTTTACATATGGCATTTTGTAATCTTTCCCTGTGACAGATCCCAGATTTTATTTTATTTGATGCACAATGTAGGAAAGGGCTCTTATACCATATACAAACAGTGGGGGCATAGATCAATCTGCATGGCTGTTTAGTTTGATTAAATGCTTCTCGGTTTTTACAGAATCCAACTATTCTGTAAGCAGACAGCAAAGGCTCTGATCAAATCGCAGATGTGCAGGCTGATCTGGGCTTTTGTTTGTTTCTTTCATACATGGCATTAAAACCTTTTTCTGATGTTGGGTATCATTTGGGCTGTGCCGTACAAAAATGTGTCTTCGGGCATATGCTGCTTTCCACCATATGCAGACAGCCAAGGCCCAGATCAGACTGCACATCCGTGCAGTCTGATCAGGGCCTTAGCTGTCAGCAAACAGAATCATTGGATACTACAAAATGCTTGGATGAGACTTTGCGCATGTGCTGGATGAATTTGCATTTTGCACACGCTCGTAGACACATTTTTGCATGGCTTGGCTCATTTATCTGTGATTGTGTGCCGGCCGTTCTATTTGCGGGTGTTACATGTATATATGAGTTGTTTAAAACTTGTTGAAAACAGAATGACTATAAAAAGTAACACCATAAATTGTGTCTGTTGTCCTTTTCCTTCCTCAAAGTCTTCTGGCCCCAATTTCTTCAATATTTCTAAGCTAATGTTACTTTCAAAGAACAATTAGACAAAAATATAATTTAAAAGTTCACAAAGCCACCACTGGTTAAATAATGATAAAATCATATTTATCAACTGTTTGGGGCAAATGTTTGAATAAACAGTGCAATCCAGGGTCTGAATTTTGCAGTCTGTCCAATCTGACTCCAATCTGACCTGGGCATTTGTACAGACCTGTCCATCTGAATACCTAGGTTAACACATGTTGGGTAAAAATTTCAGCAGACAATGTTTTGAAATATTTTAGCTCACCTGGGTGGATTGGGAGTGGGGGGGATGTATAAAAAACTGTATCCCATATTGGCCAAAAATACTCATCTCTGGATAGCACTAAACCTGATCTTATAAATTGTTGCAACCTAACCAAATGCTGTGTGGTGGTAATGGGGACAACATGAGGCAGTTGTAGTATCTAGTAAACCTCTGCACATGTCCCTTCTCAGAAATTTTTTCATTTTCATATCTCTTCCTTTTGGACTTTCTGTCAGGCAACAGAATAGTATAAATTTTTACATTTATTTTCTCATCACGAAAACATACTTATATAATTTTGACCCCCTTAAACCCCACTTTTATATAGTAAAACTGGGGTTTACAGGGGTATACATTATTTTTGTTATTTCTGCTCAAAAACAGATTGTGGGTACTTGCTAGAACTGCCTCGACAAGGTGGTTCTAATGAGTACCCACAATCCGTTTTGCGATGAGGCGGTTCTAACAAGTACCCACAATCTATGTTTTGAGCAGAAATATGAAAAATATCAGATTTTTTTATCTGAAAAATTGCCATTTTTTGGTGGTAAAATTTTCAATATATTTGAATAGGCGTATTTTTGTAATGTTAAGACAGACATGCAATCAAATCACTGAAGTTTGTTAACATCTGATGACAACAGTTAAAAATGAGGTTATACTGGAACTGGTATGATTTTTATATCAATATCAGGAGATGAAGGACATTGAGTACTGAAGTTGAAAAAAACAAATAGCAAAGACTCGAAGGAAATAAGAGGGGTATCTTGTCCCCAAGGACAAAATAACCCAGAGAGGGACAAGATACCACGGGGGAAAAGATACACTGTTACATCAGCTTTGGATCCAAATGTTTTGGGTTCGATTCCCAGCCCAGTGATGTCTAAGGCTTTCGAAAACTGTTAATAGCTGTTTTTTCACTTGGTGCAGCATTACATTATGAAAACACACCTGTTCAAATACATGTACGAGGGATGTTCGAAATGAATTGCTTATTTCTATCTGGAGACTTCAAATTTCAAGTTAGCCCAAAAGTACTCATTTCATGCCCTCGAAGTACTCCCCGTGGCTGGAAATGCAAAGTTTCAGCCGATGTAACCACTTCTTGAAGGCGTCACGGTACGCTGATTTTGGCACAGTAATAAGGTACTGATGAATGGCAGATCCAAGTGCCTGTCGGGACTGGTATTTCCGCCCAGCAAGGAATGCTTTCAATTTCGGAAACAAAAAGAAATCACATGGGGCAAGGTCTGGGGAATACGGGGGTTGAGGCAAAACAGTTACTTTTTCTTTCTTCAAAAACGCCGTAACTTTTGCAGAGGTATGAGCTGAAGCATTGTCATGTAGAAGACGGACATGTTTAAAACCAGTGGCAGGGCATCGTTTCTGATAATACTTTTTCAGTTTCTTCAGTACTACGTCTTTGTAGTACTTTCCGGTGATGCTTTTGCCCTTTTTCACTGGCACTTTTATCGCGACTCCTTCACCAGAGAAGAAGATTGCATACAAAACCTTCTTTGTACTCAAAGAACGTTTGGCAATTATTGGGCGTTTGCTGTGTTTAGTGGCCCAGATCTTATTGCTAACCTTTCTGATGGGCTCAAAATAATGGACCCAGGTTTCATCACCTGTGACGACATTGGCAAACTGCTTTTTGTCATATTTTGGAAATATTTGAAGCAGCTTTTTGGCCACTTTAACCCGTTGCCTCTTTTGCTCGTCAGTCAACAGATGTGGCACCCATCTAGCAGAAATCTTTCTGACTTGCAAATGCTTCTTCAAAATAAGGTGAACCGTTGATAGTGATATGCCTACCTTTCGTGCAATATCACGAACTGTAAATCTGGCATCTCCTTCAATGATTTCCTTTATTTTGGAAACAATTTCTTTACGAGATGCAGATTTTGGCCTACCTGATTTCGGTGCATTTTTGATGGACTCTACACCAGATTCAAATTTCTTTTTCCACCGCCGAACTGTGTCATAAGACACACAAGAAGGTCCAAAAGCAGTAGAAATTTCAATCATCAGCTTCTCCAAAGAACAACCAAGTTTTGAGCGAGCTTTGATGTAAGCCCGTATTTCATCTTTTTTGTCGACGCTTCTACCAACCATTTTTACTGCAGTGGTCAATGACTGCGTGTATTCAAATGGCAAATTTTATGTCTTACACTTAGTCTAACATGTACATTTATACACCATTGTGTAGATATTGAATAGCCCTATACAGGCATGTATTGGTTTTTATCGTGCCTCACGTGGATATCGAGCTAGAGGACAATAAGCAATTCATTTCGAACATCCCTCGTATATAGAAAATTTCACCTTCCAAAACTGAAAATTTTCAGATAAAAAACACAAATATTTTTCATATTTCTGCTCAAAACATACATTGTGGGTACTAGTTAGAACCGCCTCAAGGCCAGGCGGTTCTAACGAGCACCCACAATCTATGTTTTTGAGCAAAATAAGAAAAATAATGTATACCCCTGTAAACCCCAGTTTGACTATATAAAAGTGGGGTTTAAGGGGATCAGAATTATAAAGACATGTTCTTGTGATGTAAAAAAGAGCCAGGACTACATGTTACCAGTGTCTGAAAATTCTGAATAATGTGTCATATGGCAAGTTTCCTGTCAGTGTGTAAGGGGACATAATAACTACAATGAGTCACAATAAAACGGAATCAGTTTCCATCATTACATCCAGACACCATCACAACATGAATGAAAAATTGTTTATAGTTATGTTACCCAATCCAGACACCATCACAACATGACTGAAAGACTTTAAAGTTACATAAAACAAGATACCGTATTTATCCTAAGTATACTGACACCTTATCTCCTTACCATACTTGTCCCAAAACTTGAAATAGTTCATTCTACTACCTGTTGATGTGTCTAAAATATTACTGTATGTATGACAAACAGTGTAGACTCTGATCAGATGCTGCATTCTGTGGCATCTGATCTGAGTCTATGCTGTTTGCAAAGGCTTGTCTGTCCCAATACTTACGGTTATTATGGTATTTGTAGTGACTGGATACAACTGAAATAGTTTGTAAAGGGAGACAACTAGTAGACAGTTGCAAAATTTATAAGTACCCATCAGGCCTTCTAAAATAAGCAGCAAAGTCTTGAGCACCCCCACAACACACACACACACACACACAACATGCTGCTGTGTTTTAAAATTTAGTCAGTGTTACTAATCACAATTCTCCTTCCTTTTGGATTTAATTTAACCCTTAAACTGCTGATCATAACAATTGTCGTCTGCTTGTGATTTTAAAAGTCATTTTTGCAAACAGTGTGGACCCAGATCAGTCTGCTCAGGGTCCACACTGTTTGCCGGTATGTAAAAACAGGTTTGAAAAGTTTGCAAGAATATTCAGCAGACGACATAAACAAACATTTTCAGATGCAGGTTTTCTTACCATTTTAAGGGTTAATGGCTCACTGCAATGGTTATTGGTAACACTGACTAAATTTTAAAACACAGCAGCATGTTGAACTTTTAAAAAGCTGTACTTCTACAAAGTAAATAGTTTCATTTTAAATTACTCTTGTGTCTTTAAAAAGACTACTTGGTTATCAAATAATTTAAGTTTTCATCAGATTTATGAGTTTGAAGAACACACAATAAACACGTGTCTGTTAATAATTTTGTTATTTAGTGTTTGTTTACTGATTTCTTTATTGTGTGTATAGTAAATATATGGACACCTTGTCCTACACTTTAAGAGAAGACATTTTACTACCTATTGATGTGTCTAAAACTGAAGGATGAGTGTAGATCCTGATCAGACATTGCATTCTGCTTTGCTCAGGCCAGTATGTTGGAATACTTGGGTAGATATAGTACAATTATACACATCAAATTATACCATTATGAAAACACGCCTATTCAAATATACTGAAAATTGTGCCACCAGAAAATGAAAATTTTCAGATAAAAAATTCTGATATTTTTCATATTTCTGCTCAAAAACATAGATTGTGGGTACTCGTTAGAACTGCCTCAATGAGGTGGTTCTTATGAGTAGTGGGGTTTAAGGGGGTCAAAATTATATAGGCATGTTTTGGTGATGCACAATCCAGCCTTATTGGCTATTATCCTAAATATTCATCAAACCCTGTTTTCTGCAAAAATAAGATAAATATCAATTTGATGCACAAAGATTGCTTAACCCTTGTCCTGCTGAAACCGGATATATCCTGCCTTTGCAAACAGTGCAGATCCAGATCAGTTGGCTTCTTCAGAAGCCAACTGATCTGGATCTGCACTACTTCTGAAGAAGCCAACTGATCTGGATCTGCACTGTTTGACATTAAGTATGTGAATTTATAGCAACAGTCTGGATCAAGTAATTTGATTGGCTGTAAACTGGAAGTAGGTGTGGCATCTTAATTCATTCAGCAGGACAAGGGTTAAAATTAACATAGACCTAGTGTTTTTTTGTTTGTTCTTTTGTTTTTGCTTTTCATGGATAATGAGGCCTAACATTTACTTCAGATTTTCGCACATGAGGCAAATTGAATGTTGTCTTAATTTCTGTGTAAAATAAGAAAAATGTCACTGCTTTCTGCTACTTTTAAAGGTGCTAATGGTTAACTGTTAAAGCACTTAGCAGAATGGCAGCAGACATTCTAATTTTATCTATTATTATCAGAGAAAATAAAGCTAAGCGTTTCATGTGAATTATATGCTAGGCAAACAATTCTCTGAAATATTAAAAAAAATCCAAATGTCATCTGCTGCAATTGTGATTACTGTATTAACCCTAAGTATTAGAACACCTCAATTCCTTGCCATATTTTTCCTAAAATTTGTAAATCTTTTACTTCCTGTTGAAGTGTCTATATAGTGTTGGATTAGTGGCTAACAGTGTAGACCCTGATAAGATGCCACATTCTGTGGCATCTGATCTGGGTCTACACTATTTGCTCAGGCCTGTCTATCCCAATATTTAGGGTAATTACGGTAGCACTTTAAGAGTTAGCAGCTCTGGCCATCTTTTTCAAGAATTCTTTATTGTCCCCAACCACTAGCGAAGCGTGTGGTGGTGGTGGGTGGGGGGAAGGGGGGTGGGGGGGTGGGGGGATGTTTGGGACATTGGTCCATTATACTTTGTGTATGGGTAGACTGGCTCCAGTCTCCAGTGACTAAATATGTTTTTCTTATTATCCTGTTTGATAATCTGACACTAAAATAAAACCAAAATAATATCATGACAATAAAGGCTGGTCTAGTGACCAGCCTTTATAGTCATGATTTTATTTTGGTTTTATTTGAGAGGTTTATTAAACAGGATTATAAGAAAAAAAATATTTAGTCACTGGAGACTGGAGCCAGTCTAAATGTATTGGCTGTAACTCATTAACTCTCTGGAATATTTTCATGAAACTTCACACACATACTAAAGTTGATGGGACAATATGTCATGATCAAGAATCATAACTCTGGCCATTTCCATTTTACAGTGACATGCTCTAGATTCTGTTTGTTAATGGCTACATTTCATTCCGTGTCAGGGCTGTAGCTCATTAACACTAAGTGCTCTGGCTAAAATTTCAACTGACGACATTATGAAATATTTTTTTATTTTTTCCAGAAGATAGGATTTGACACTTCATGCAAAACACTTAGCACTCTGGCTAAAATTTCAGCAGACAACAATGAAATATTTTCTTATTTTTTCCGGAAAATAGGATTTGACACACTTCATGCAAATTGTCTCTGTAGGACAATTTGCATGAAGTGTCAGATCCTATTTTCTAGGAAAAATATATAATTAGTTTGTCATGCTGAATATGCCCACAGAGTGGTAAAGGTTAACCCGCTGGAATATTTTCATGAAATTTCACACATACTAATAAGCTTGATAAGATGTGTCATATTAACCCTTCTCTTGCTGAACATATCATGCCCTGTCTTAACAAACAGTATAGATCCAGATTAAGATTGGCACTGTTTGTCATTGAATAGTGAATTTCTATCAAAAACCAGGATCAAGTAATCTGATTGGCTGGAAATTAGAAGTGGGCATGGCATCTTAATTTATTCATCATGAGAAGGGTTAAGAATCAAATATGTGTCCAGGCCATAACTCCTGAATCGTATGGGATACACATATGAAACTGCACAGCTGGATATATCTCAAGGACGATGTGTTGCATAAAAAAAATCACAACTCTTGCCTTTTTGCATTTTTTGAGTTCTCTGCCCTTTGTCAAAATTTTTGCTAAAGCCATAATTATCTCCTGAACCATATTTATTGTGAACAAGTATCAAAGTCAGGCTCTGCAGTAGCCTGTCTGCTGCAGATCCAGAGGTCGCAAGTTTGAACCCTAGCTCGGTCAAAGAATTTCCTTGGAGACTGATCATGAAGTAATTTCTATGGTCATTCCGCTGATTCAAGAAGGGCAGTTGTCAGTATGTACACAAGTACTGGTTAACCGCTTAAAGGACTAAACCTGCCCAGGGAACAGTTTGAACAGGCTAACTGAATGCGGTAAACATGACCCTAATGGGTAGACTGGGCAGTAAAACCTCAACTGAAGGAAAATCAAAACAAGCATCAAAACTCTATTTCAGATTTTCAGTTATCTGCCCTTGGTTAGAATAACTCCTTGACCATATGATACAGTTGTGAAACTTCATAGAGGGATTAACCTCATCAGTAGTATTTGTCGGGAACATGTGCCACAACTCTTTGTTTTTTTCCATTTTTTAGTTATCTGCCCTTGGTCAGAATTTGTGTCCTGGCCATAACTCCTGAACCATTTTGGTTTCAGTCATGATACTTCACAGCTGGATATATCTCATCAGGACAATGTATCACAAACAAGAATCATAACTCTTGCTTTTTCAGTTTTCGAGTTATCTGCCCTTGGTCAAAATGTGTATCTGCACTGTACCCTCTGAGAAGATACAGAAATGAAACATTGTAGATTGATATATCTCATCAGGATGATGTGTCAGTTTGGTGAGATGATGTGTTACTTGCCTTCTTGATTCTAGAGTCATCTACCATCACTAAAATTTCGTGTGGTGGTAGACGTTGGCCACTAAGTGTTATTTTCTTGTTACTAGTGTTTTGAGTAACACTTGTCCTGCTGAACCTGGGTATACCCTGCATTTGCAAATAGTGTAGATCCAGATTAGTTGGCTTCTGAACTGATCTGGATCTGCACTGTTTGCCATTACGTATGTGAATTTATATCAACAATCTGGATCAAGTAATCTGAATGGCTGAAAATTAGAAGTGGGTGTGGCATCTTAATTTATTCGGCATGACAAGGGTTAATATTTATTTAAGCTAGAATAAAATTTGTTCTATTGCTCGTTTTCTTTCCCAGAAGCCCTAACACATGATTTTTGAACTGGTCATGCAGGATCAGATAGACAAATGGATTACAGGCACAATGACTTTTTGCAATCAGGGCAGGCACAGCGCTGAGAAACAAGGGAATTCTCATCTGAAATACCGATGTCAGTGTACTTGTTAGGCTATAGGGAATCCAGGCTATCAACCACATAAGCAAACTAATGGCTATCATCTGAAAAGACAATGGGTGATCATCTGTTTAACATCATAAAGTGCCAAGCAAAATTTGTAGCAGACGATTATCTTTTTTTTTTCTATTTTTCATAGAAAATAAGTTTGGCAGATGATTCGCATGAAATGTTAAGACTTTTTTTCTATGAAAATATATATATATAAATTGGGAGAAGGAGCATAATATATTTTATATATCGTCTGCTCCGGTTGTGATTGGCGCTTTAAGAATAAAAGAGACTGAGTACACATGGTAGGTTATCTACCATTTTTACAGGGGACTTTTGTGACTTCCTGTTTGCTTTCCTATCTCAAAAGGGGTCTCCTCTTAAAGGAAAGAATTTGCTCCCCTTTTATAGTAGACCCCTTTTCAGAAGGGAGGCAAAACAATTTTTACAAGCTCTGCCTCCCCTATATTTGTGTCAAATCCACTGATATTTAACACTCTAGGCTAAATACATAGACAAATAAATATTTTATCTAAGAAATAAGAAAATTGCCTCACTTTGAATGAAATGCAGAGCTTTATTTCCTTTGATTAAAAAAAAAAAAAAAAAAAAAGATATTTTAACCTTAATCCTGCTGAACCCAGATAAACCCTGCCTTGCAAATATTGCAGATCCAGATCAGTTGGCTTCTGAAGAAGCCAACTGATCTGGATGTGCACTGTTTGACATTAAGTATGTGAATTTTTATCAACAATCTGGATCAAGTTATCTAATTGGTTGAAAATTAGAAGTGGGTGTGGTACCTTAATTTATTCAGTATGACAAGGATTAAAAGTTCTGTTGCTATTCAAATTCATAGATTAAGGGGTAAAAGATTGCGTACTTGTTCCACTTTTATGAAAATACAATAAAAGCTTCAATGACTCAAATGCCAATGACTCTTTAACCGTGGCTGATTCGAAAGCTTTCTAAAATCCCTAGGAAATTCTGCCAATAATACAAGAAAACCATATATTTAGAGATATTTTAGGGATAATTCTTGTTCTGTCATGAAATTGTATGTTATGTGTACTCATTTGAATGGCCTCATTTAGCAAATTCTAATGAGTACACTCAACCTACTATTATTTTATAGAAGATCAAAAAAACATCTCTATATTCTCCCCATTTGTCTCTTGACCTGATGCTATGATTAACCCCCTCCTTAGGCTAATACAGTGGATGACAAACTAATGATATTCGTCTTACTTTTTCCCAGAAAATGGGCTTTGACATTTCATGCAAATAGTATTCTTAGAATTAGTAGACAATTTGCATTAATGTCAAAGCCTGTTTTCTGGGCAAAATAAATAAAACAAAATATTTCAAAATGTCGTCCACTGAAATTTTACCGAACATATTAATCATTTACCCATTTTAGTCTGAAGGCTAACTGACAAACAGTGCATACCCAGATCAAATGCCACATATCACAGCATCTGTGCCATGTCTACTATACATTACGAAAATATGCCTATTCAAGTATATAAAAAATTTCACCTCCAAAAACTTAAAGTTTTCAGATAAAAAAACTCATATTTCTGCTCAAAACATAGATTGTGGATACTCATTAGAACTGCCTCTGTGAGGCAATTCTAACAATGTATACCCCTGTAAGACCCAGTTTTACTTTATAAAAGTGAGGTTTAAGGGGGTAAAAATTATATAGGCATGTTTTCGTGATGATTTGCATTAAATGTAGGAATTTCTATAAAACATGATAATAATAAAAAGAAAATAGACAACCCTTCTACTGGAAATGTTTTGGTCGATACAATCAAAATAGAAGCACTTAGCAAAAATGGGTAAACATTACGAAAAACACGCCTATTCAAATATATTGAAAACTTTACAACCAAAGAAAAGGAAAATTTTCAGATAAAAAATTCTGATATTTTTCATAATTCTGCTCAAAACATAGATTGTGGGTACTCGTTAGAACCGCCTTGCCAAGGCAGTTCTAACAAGTACCCACAATGTATGTTTTTGAGCAGAAATAAGAAAAATAATGTATACCTCTGTAAACCCCAGTTTTACTATATAAAAGTGGGGTTGAAGGGGGTCAAAATTATATAGGCGTGTTTTCGTAATGATGCACAAAATAAGTGTTATGCCTGTGATCAATATACCATACCTTATTTGAGCGATTTCTCATAAGGTTGCTGATGGAACTGATGCCATTCCTTGGATCTGTGTTTGATGTGGATGTGACTAAGGCAACTACAGGCTGAATCTGCATGCGAAGGGCTTTGCATACTTTGATGTATGAAAACACAATCACTGCCACGGGTATTACCATACAGAAGATAAGTACTCCGTAAATATATGTCCTATATTGAGAGAGAGAGAGTGAGAAAATGAAAATATAACTAGAATTTCTTTTTTCTAGATGAAAACTGATATCTTTCCCTTTTGAGTACTGCTTTTTACAGTTAGTCAGAATTAATAAATCACTATTTAAAATGTTCAAAATATTTTAATTCCAAAAGTAGGGAAACAAGTAGTATTCTGACATGGTGCTATATATTTGTATACGGCAAATGTCCTAAAATTTCGTACACCAAAGTTCTTAACAAAATGGCATGTGCAAACAGTGCAGACCCAGATCAGACTGCTCCTGAATGAGCAGTCTGATCAGGGTCTACATTGTTTGCCATCCCACTATGTATTTTAAGAAACAACTATACGAGGGTCGTGCAAAAAGTTCTGTCACTAATAGGCTTCATTAGTTTTATCCCAGGCATATTTTAAAATGCTTCACTGCACTTGAATGGTGTGTTGAATAGCTAGTGATACCCATTTATTTTGTGCAAATTGCTTTCCAACTGACTGAGTTATTTCAAATTGAAATAGATGCAGTCATATACACCGACCAATTTACCTGTTACATTGGAACATGGACCAGAAGAAATTTGTAGCTATATTAAATGCTGCATTAGGCTTAATATAGATTCAAAGCAGATATATAATGAATTGTATGGTATATATGGACCTCAGACCATTTCAATGTGCACAGTTTTTAGGCGGGTTAAAGCTTTTAAAGCTGGGAAATTTTCTGTTGGAGATGATACCCGTCCTGGAAGGCCTAAAACCTCTGTTACCAAGGCTAACATCGTTGCTTTAAAGGTTGTGGTCGAACAGGATGTGCGATTGTCTGTCAAAGATATAGCTAGTTGTACTGGCATATCAGAAGGCAGTGTGCAAACAATTCTGAAAAAGCATTTGGACCTGAGAAAGGTTTGCGCTAGGTGGGTACCTCATTTGCTCACTGAGGAGCAAAAGACACAATGTCTTCAATGTGCCCGGGAACTTTTGAAAACATACAAAGGCTGTAATAATCGGGTTATTTCTAACTTGCTAACAGGTGATGAAACCTGGGTGCACATGTTTGAGCCACAAAGAAGGGCTGATAATAAGCAATGGAAGCGAAAAGATAAAAAATGCCCATGTATTGCCAAGAGAACCATAAGTTCGAAAAAGATGTTGTACGCAATTTTCTTTAATTCAAGTGGGACAGTCGTTCAAGTGCCTTGTCCATCTGGTCATACAGTCACTGGTCGATTCTACAAGAATTCTGTACTGAAGAAAGTGAAAGAGTTTTACAATAAGAAATGACCAAGCAAAGTATGGTCAGGAGTCCACCTTTTACATGACAACGCCTCCTCTCATAAGTGATGTTGTTAAGCCTTTTTTGGCTTCAGAAAAGGTGAAAGTTTTAAACCATCCACCTTATTCACCTGACCTGAGTCCCTCTGACTTCTTTTTATTTCCAAGGCTTAAGAAAATGCTTTCTGGAAATAAGTATACATCTAGAAGTTCTCTTGGCAGCGCTATTTATCAGTGTCTCCAACAGGTACCAAAAGAAGACTATTTATCTGCTTTTCAGGACAGGGTAAAAAGGTTATAAAACTGTGTTTCAGTACAGGGGGAATACTTTGAAGGTTTGTAATAAAAATATGTTTGATAAAACGTAGCACTGAAGTAATCTGAACCCAGTGACAAAACTTTTTGCAGGACCCTCGTATGAAAAGCAAAATTTAAGTAAAAAAATGGAATAAAGTGTTTGAAATTTTAGGCCTTTCATGTTTGTTTTATCTAAAACAATTTTCTCATTCCTTTTATAATCTTTTTATCTTCCCTATAGCTGATGTTTAAAAATGTCTCCTCATACTTCACTATAGTGTAGTTCCTCGTACCTCACTATAGTGTGGTCTATATTTTCTTGTCCTTTAACCCAGAAGGCACATGACGTTAATACAATGTCGCCAATACAATGTCGCCTCAACATCGATGCAACATCATGACGTTGCATCGACGTTGTATTAACGTCATGTGCCCGCTGGGTTGTGATTATTGAGCCCATTCCACAAAAATTTATGTGAGAATCACTGATGAGGCCTAATTGGGCGAAACTAGCTAGTCTGGCCCAGAAAACTTCACACTTCTGCTCTTTTCAGTTTGTGCATGTTTATTGCTCTCAAGGGTCATTCCTTTAAGAATCTATTCAAGTTACAGAGTGGAAACAAGTATATGACCAACATCACTGTTTACAATATTCAAAGGGCCGTAACTCCAAATCTAGGTAAACAAGAGTTATGGTTCTTGTGTTCTGCATGTTTTCTCGTGGTGCCATATGTTTTGGTCAAGTTTCTAAAGTGGGGAGACATAAGTACCGTAATAACTCTAATGTAATGTTTTAGGACAGGATGCCTTAAGCAAACAGTGTAGATCCAGAAATGGTCCACTCATTAGTGAAACCCCAAGGAGTGGTCTGATCAGTGTCTACACTATCTGTCACACAGTTAGTCAGGCTTGTCTGTCTCAATAATTAGGATTCATTGCCATAAAATACTATTGAAAGAGATTCATTTGCAGTCTGTGAGACCTGATTTAAGGTGATAAATCCTCAAAGCGCGAATCAAAATTGCAGAGGACAACATTCGAAATTATTGTTTTTCATTTTCCGAGAAAACAATGCTTGGTATTTTAAATTAATAATTTGCCTAAATTTTATAAAAACATAAAATCTATTATACTACACTGTATAGCCTTACAAAACTCTCTTGATTCAAGGATATAATAAACTTGTTAATAAGGTTTAATATCATAGAAGAAAGCTCTTGACCCTTAGTACACTGATGATTAATTCAGCAGACATCAAATGGCAAGTACTTGTCTTCTTTTTTCCAAAAAAAAAAAAAATAAATAAATAAATAAATAAAAAAAAATAAAAAAATAGGGAGTTGGCATTACATCCAAATCATCTGATATGCATGAAATATCAAGTCGTATTTGAACTATTTTTCTTATTTTTTCCCAGAAAACAGGATTTTTCATGCAAAGTGCCTCCTAAAGGGAATGATTTGCATGAAATATCAAGTCCTATTATCTGGGAAAAATAAGAAAAATACATAAATGCAGTCAGTCTGCTTGTATTTAAATTTACCATATAAAGAGTTAAACGTGGAGAGTATAATATATGTATTGAACTTTAAAGTACTGACCAATGCCATCCAATAATATACCACGTACATGTATCCCTATCACATCAAACATGCCTATATAATTTTGACCCCCTTAAACCCCACTTTTATAAAGTAAAACTGGGGTTTACAGGGGTATACATTATTTTTTCTTATTTCTGATCAAAACATAAATTGTGGGTACTCGTTTGAACTGCTTCGTCGAGGCGGTTCTAACGAGTATCAACAATCTTTGTTTTGAGCAGAAACATCACGAAAAATATCAGAATATTTTTATCTGAAAATTTTCATTTTTTGGTGATAAAATTTTCAGTATGTTTGAATAGGCGTGTTTTCGTAATGATGATCTTTACTAATGAACAATATCATCCAAAAATACTACCACAATAAGAGACTCATTTTGGTGTCTGTACTAAGAAGTTAACCCATTAAGACCGACTAACTTTCCCTGCAGTGACACACACAATATAAATTGGAAGAGTCCAATTTCAATTTTAGGTAGGTCTAGCTGTGTGATTTTGCAAACAATGAGACCCTGATCAGATGCCACAGAATGCAGTGTCTGATCTGGGTGTGCACTGTTTGCAAATTACCGTTTTGGGGTCTCTAAATTACTCTATTTGAGGTCTCCTTTTTTTTGAATTACATGTATATGCTTACCTGTTATTATAAGACATATTTTGCCAGTCTAGGGAACAGCTAGTTCTGAACGGCTCCATATTGTATTTACCCCAACCCAGGAGGGGAAGAAGGGCCCAGAAGAAAGAATAGGCCCATATCCCTATTATTACAGCATATATAGTCTTCTTGCGTTTCAGTGGGGGCACTGCAATGAAAGATGAAATAATTATTTGGCCAATAAGATGTGTTCATAAAGCAAGGTTGTAATTTTAGGATATGGCAATTTGGACTGCCGCATCCCACCCACTGAACAAAATGTGATTTTCAAAAAGCTGTTTCATTGTAAAGTGTCACACTCGCTTTGAATATTCTTGATACTGTTTGGCAGCACATGACATTGCAGAGGTACAAGGAGACTGTTTTGGATATGTTATGTGCATTCCTTTGTACAGCATTGTTTTCGTAGATCACCCATGCACACTGGGTGTGGCTGTCTATCACCAAGTCCCTCCCTGTCAACTTAATTCTCAATCCAGGACACTTCGAGCAGTATTCACTTTCTACTCAACACAGGGCACGTCGATTATGAGCGTCCACTTCATTCTTAACCCAGGGAACGTCGGGTATGAGCATCCACTTTATAATCAATCCAGGGCATGTCAAGTATCAGCTGTCAATTTATTCTCAATCCAGGAGACGCCGAGTTTTATCCACTTTATCAACCAAGGGAATGTCGAGTATGAGCGTCCATTTTATTCTCAATCCGGGGCACGTCGAGTATGAGCTTCTACTTTATTCTCAACACAGGGCACATCGGGTATGAGTGCCCACTTTATTCTCAATCCAGGGTACGTCGGGTATGGGCGTCCACTTTATTCTCAATCCTGAGCACGTCGAGTAATAGTGTCACTCTTATTTTCAAGCTAGGACACGTCGAGTATGAGCGTCCACTTTATATACAACACAGGGCATGTCGAATATGAGTGTCCATTTAATTCTCAACCTAGGGCACATCGAGTATGAGCGTCCGCTTTATCCATAACACAGGGCACGTCGAGTATGAGCATCCATTTTATACTCAACCCAGGGCACGTCGAGTATGAGCGTCCATTTTATTCTCAACCCTGGGCACTTCGAGTATGAGCGACCACTTTCTTCTCGAGTAATAGCGTCAACCTTATTCTCAATCTAGGGAACGTCAAGATTGAGTGTCCACTTTATATACAACACAGGGCATGTTGAGTATGAGTATTATCTTAATTCTCAACCCAGGGCGCGTCGAATATGAGCGTCTATTTTTCCATAACACAGGGCACGTCGAGTATGAGCATCCATTTTATTCTCAACTCAGGGCACATCAATATGAGTGTCCACTTTATTCTCAACCCAGGGCACGTCGACAATGAGTGCCCACTTTATTCTCAACCCAGGGCATGTCGAGTATGAGCATCCACTTTATTCTCAACCCAGGGCACATCGAGTATGAGCATCCACTTTATCCTCAACCCAGGGCACGTCGAGTATGAGCATCCACTTTATTCTCAACCCAGGGCACGTCGAGTATGTGCATTCACTTTATTCTCAACTTAGGGCACATTGAGTATGAGCATCCACTTTATCCTCAACCTCGGGCACGTCGAGTATAAGCATCCACTTTTTCCTCAACCCAGGGCACGTCGAGTATGAGCATCCACTTTATCCTCAACCCAGGGCACATCGAGTATGAGCATCCACTTTATCCTCAACCAAGGGCACGTCGAGTATGAGCATCCACTTTATCCTCAAACGAGGACACATCGAGCATGAGCATCCACTTTATTCTCAACCCAGAGCACGTCGAGTATAAGCATCCACTTTATTCTCAACCCAGAGCACGTCGAGTATAAGCATCCACTTTATTCTCAACCCAGGGCACGTCGAGTATGAGCATCCACTTTATCCTCAACCCAGGTCACGTCGAGTATGAGCATCCACTTTATCCTCAACCCAGGGCACGTCGAGTATGAGCATCCACTTTATTCTCAACCCAGAGCACGTCGAGTATGAGCATCCACTTTATCCTCAACCCGGGGCACGTCGAGTATGAGCATCCACTTTATTCTCAACTTAGGGCACATCGAGTATGAGCATCCACTTTATCCTCAAACCAGGGCACGTCGAGCATGAGCATCCACTTTATTCTCAACCCAGGGCACGTCGAGTATGACCATCCAGTTTATTCTCAACTTAGGGCACATCGAGTATGAGCATCTACTTTAACCTCAACCCAGGGCATGTCGAGTATGAGCATCCACTTTATTCTCAACCCCGAGCACGTCGAGTATGAGCATCCACTTTATCCTCAACCCAGGGCACGTGGAGTATGAGCATCCACTTTATTCTCAACTTAGGGGACATCGAGTATGAGCATCCACTTTATTCTCAACCCAGGGCACATCGAGTATGAGCATCAACTTTATCCTCAACCTAGGGCACGTCGAGTATGAGCATCCACTTTATTCTCAACCTAGGGCACATTGAGTATAAGCATCCACTTTATTCTCAACCTAGGGCACGTCGAGTATGAGCATCCACTTTATCCTCAACCTGGGGCACAATCGAGTGTGAGCATCCACTTTATTCTCAACCCAGGGCACGTCGAGTATGAGCATCTACTTTATACTCAACCCAGAGCACGTCGAGTATGAGCATCCACTTTATCCTCAACCCAGGGCACGTCGAGTATGAGCATCCACTTTATTCTTAACTTAGGGCACATCGAGTATGAGCATCCACTTTATCCTCAAACCAGGGCACGTCGAGTATGAGCATTCATTTTATTCTCAACCCAGGGCACATTGAGTATGAGCATCCACTTTATCCTCAACCTAGGGCACGTCGTGTATGAGCATCCACTCTATCCTCAAACCAGGGCACGTCGAGCATGAGCATCCACTTTATCCTCAACCCAGGGCACGTCGAGTATGAGCATCCACTTTATTCTCAACTTAGGGCACATCGAGTATGAGCATCCACTTTATCCTCAACCCAGGGCATGTCGAGTATGAGCATCCACTTTATCCTCAACCCAGGGCATGTCGAGTATGAGCATCCACTTTATCCTCAACCCAGGGCATGTCGAGTATGAGCGTCCACTTTATTCTCAACTTAGGGCACGTCGAGTATGAGCATCCACTTTATCCTCAACCCAGGGCACGTCGAGTATGAGCGTCCACTTTATCCTCAACCCAGGGCATGACGAGTATGAGCATCCACTTTATCCTCAACCTAGGGCACGTCGAGTATGAGCATCCACTTTATCCTCAACCCAGGGCACGTCGAGTATGAGCGTCCACTTTTTCCTCAACCCAGGGCATGTCGAGTATGAGCATCCACTTTATCCTCAACCTGGGGCACGTCGAGTATGAGCATCCACTTTATCCTCAACCCAGGGCACATCGAGTATGAGCATCCACTTTATCCTCAACCCAGGGCATATCGAGTATGAGGGTCCACTTTATATACAACACAGGGTATGTCTTTACTCACGCATCCACTTTATTCTCAACCCAGGGCACCGAGGATGAACGCCCTCTTTATACTCAACACAGGACACGTCCAGTATGAACATCCATTATTCTAAACCTAGGACAGGTCCAGTAGGATCATGCACTTTATTCTCAACCAAGAGCACGTCGAGAATGACCATCCATTTTATTCTCAACCCAGGGCACGTCCAGTATGAGCGTCCACTCTATTCTCAACCCTTAGCACGTCCAGTATGAGCGTCCACTTTATTCTCAACCAAGGGCACGTCCAGTATAAGAATCCATTTTATTCTCAACCCAGGGCGCGTTCAGTGTGAGTTCCACTTTTTTTTCAACCCAGGGCACGTCCAGTATGAGCGCCCACTATAATCAACCCGAGGCACGCCCAGTATGAGCGTCCACTATTCTCAAAACAGGGAACGTCCAGTATGAGCGTCCACTATTCTCAAAACAGGGCACGTCCAGTATGAGCATCCACTTATTCTCTATACAGGGCACGTCGAGTATGAGCGTCCACTTTATTCTCAATTCAGGACTTGTCGAGTATGAGCGTACACAGGCACGTCGAGTATGAGCATCCACTTTATTCTCAACTCAGGACTAGTCGAGTATGAGCCTACACAGGCACGTCGAGTATGAGCGTCCACTTTATTCTCAACCCAGGATACGGCGAGTATGAGATAGGTGTAATTTAGCCCAAGCGGGGTTAGAATTGCCGACTAACCATTGTATAAAGCACTGAGCAAGGAAATCAGGATAAGAATTATTTCCATCTGCAGTCTGTGAGACCTGATTTAAGGTGATAAATCCTCAAAGCGGATCGAAATCATCAGGCGAATGTTAAATTAACGAACCCAGCTTCCTAATAAATATACTTGAGGTACCATATTTTACCCTAAGTATTCAGGCAAACCTACTTCTTACAATACTTTTTCTAGAATTTGAACAAGTATAATTTACTACCCAATGTTGTGTATAAAAATTGCTGGATGAGTGGCAAACAGCGTAGACCCTGATGCGGTCTACAGTGTTTGTTCACTCCTGTCTGTCTGATCACTATCTACGGTAAATACGGTATATACTTGGGTAGGCCAAAGTGGTTGTCAAGATAATACGGTGTGCAGTAAACCTTAGCAGAAATGGAATAATTCATTTGAGTCATCATAATGGTTTTAAAATTCGGGAAGGACGGTATTTCTGAAAACAAAAACTGACCCGCTCCGGCCTTAATCAGACCACTGCCAGGGATAGATAGATAGATAGATAGATAGATAGATAGATAGATAGATAGATAGATAGATAGATAGATAGATAGATAGATAGATAGATAGATAGATAGGATGGACGGCTGGATGGACGGACGGACGGACGCCTGGGCGGACGGACGGCAGGCTGGACTGATAGAAGGACGGACGGGCGGATAAACAGACAGCTAGCTACCTAGAAAGATAGATAGATAGATAGATACGTTCAAGGGAGATATGAGAATAGTAAATACGAAAACGGGTTTGTTTACTGTTAGCTGCACTGCATGGTACATGTAAATCTGCACTTGTAGTCTGTGCAAGCCGAAAGTTTACTAGGAGTGGAACCACCATTTCTGACTCCTCCGTGTCAAACAAAAAAGTAGAAATAGAAAATTGTAAAATAAAAGGCAGTAAAATACCATGGGGCATTCATTTATCAAGGTAAGCAGTAATATTCATGTTCTACGAAATCCATAGACTTGTTTCCGCGTTGCATATCCGAAGCATAATGCACGGTACACTTCCGTCTATTCAATAAATTACGACCTTACAGCGTCGTTTTAAACTCCCGGTAAGGTTGAAATGATTGGAACCGCAACGTAAGAAAACGTGCTGTCGGACATTTGCGCCCAGTGTAGATTAGGATCAACTTACACATTTACGCAGTCTGATCGAAATCTTCACCAGGCGCAATTTGGATAGCCACAGATGCTAAGACTAAGTTCCTTCATGCAGACAACGGAGACTCTGAGCAGACTGCGCGGATGCACAGGCTAATTTGAGACTCCGTTGGACCAACGGACGAACGAACAGACGGTGTTGGGGGTATAATCACGGTGCACGATGGCACCAAATGTCTCGCTGTTAAAACTCGTACTCACCAAATTCTGGCCGGCAGATGGCAAGATAACGATATATACCGATAGCACAGTAGGTCCACATGCTTACAAGACCACAGCAGTAAGTCAAAAAGCCATACAGCTTACAAGCCTCAAAACCAAATGACCACCTGCAAAACAAAAAGCCTAAATTTTATCATTGATTCCTGTGAAAGGGAGTATCCGGCGTTCGTCCGTTCCATCCGTGAACGTTTTTTGTTATCCATCTTCTCTGAGACCACTGGGCTGATTTTCTTGAACCCCGAGAAGTAAGCAAAAATGAGCCAGCGCATGACGAAACCTACAAAATGGCATGTTCGCCAGGCGAAGACAGATCAGCCTGGGCACCCGCCCAGTCTGATCAGAGTCTTCGCTGTCCGCAGGAAGAAACCTTTGGTTCTTAGCTACCCATTGAACGCACAGTAAAGACTGATCCAGCCCGGGCATCCCTGATCAGATTGTGCGAATGCCCAGGCTGGTCTGAGTTTTCGCTGGGCGCACATGCCATTTTGTAGGTTTTGTCATGTGCTGGCTCAAATGTTTCTCATTGCAAGCAATGAAAAGAGGGCTTTCTTTCAGATACATCAGGAAGCTTGTCTCTTAGTTTATGTGTCGCGTGGAAAATAATATGTTGTCTAAAGAGACGCACGAATTAAACACTCCATCTAGAGCTGACTTTATTTCAAGCCTCACCAGAATTCTAACTGAACAAAGATCTTTTATTCGACGTATAGCCTTATAAGTTTATTGTTCTGAGCTAGCGCTGTCAGCAGATATATGAAATCACGAATACGGCATACAAACGAAAGGAATTTGCAAAACGACCTTTTCTGCTAAGACATCTTATTCCATTACGAAAACACGCCTATTCAAATACGACCACCAAAACTGAAAATTTTCAGATGGAAAATTCTGATATTTTTTTCTTATTTCTGCTCAAAACATAGATTGTAGGTACTCGATAGAACCGCCTCGATGAGGCGGTTCTAACGAGTACCCACAATCTATGTTTTTGAGCAGAAATAAGAAAAATAATGTATACCCCTGTAAACCCCAGTTTTACTATATAAAAGTGGGGTTTATGGGGGACAAAATTATATAGGCATGTTTTCGTGATGCATTGTAAATTATGCTTTGAAAAGTGTTTTCAAGATGACGGTAAAACTGCGAGGTTAGAACAAACTCAAATCCGAAAATAATAAAAATAAAAACAGGATACTTGTAATTCTTTTCGAACGATAAAGACTTTTTTGTCCTTCCATACGCACATTATTGATTTTTTTTTTGTTTATTTTTAGGACAGAAAAAAAGTAGCTGCTAAGAAATATATAATTATTTTTCGGGAGGGTCCGAAAGAGCCTGTAGCTCAGTCGGGAGAGCGCTCGCCTACCACGCGGAAGGTATGTAAATATACTTTCGTTCCTGCGTCGTCTATCTGTCTTTTATAGATATTACTTAATATATATGTTAAACTAGTAAAAGATATTCAGGAAGTGCCACAATCACAGACCAGAGCTTACCAATGACACCAAGAAGAAAAACACACAAACCATGACCCACAGCATACACGGAACAAAACAATGAAAGGCATTTAGCAACCGGCTCCCTCTTCCTAACGAGGTGATCGCGGTGCCAAATTGTCCCATACATAACCTACGAAACACATCAGAAAGACATTATACAGGGTAAAACACAAAAAAGTAACGGTAATTATTATGGACTTTTGATACACGTTCAGGGGATTGCCTCCCCTTCAAACAGTTTTTGCTTCTTAAAAGGTCTACTCTTAATTTGCTCCGCATGTCAACAAATTCTTTCCTTTTACAATCGACCCTTTTTAGAAAGGGGCTGGTGTACAGGAAAGCAAACAGGAAGTCACAAAAGTTGTTTCCCTTTTACAAAATGGCGGAGAATATATCAGGCCCCGAGGTTATAAAAGTTATCATGCTCGTCTCAGCTGAGCATGAAATTTTCTCTTCTAATAAACATGAAAATGCCAACAATAGTTGACATTTTCATATTTATTTGCAGAGAAATTTTTATGCTCAGCTATGTTAATAAGCAAGACAGAATTTGCATTTGTTAGTAATCTGAGATTTATCAGGACATATTTCTTGCTCAGCTGAGTTGGGAATTAAAAAAAAGTTTTATAACCTCGGAGTGGAGTATACTGTTCCCTTTCTACATCACATCACGAAAACATACCTATTCAAATATATTGAAAATGTCACCTCCAAAAACTGAAAATTTTCAGATGAAAAACTCTGTTATATTGCATATTTGTGCTCAAAATATAGATTGTGGGTATTCGTTAGAACCGCCAAGGGGAGGCGTTTCTAACGAGTAACCACAATCATGTTTCTGAGTAGAAATAAAAAAAATAATGTACACCCCTGTAAAACATCAGTTTTACAATAAAATAGTGGGGTTTAAGGGGTCAAAATTATATAGGCATGTTTTCGTGATGAAGGATATATACGGTAAAGACAAATTTCACTGAGTTCACATTTTCTGTTAGAGAAACATTATAAGAAGCGCTATTTTCACACCTATAGCTGGTTCAGTTTTCTGTTTACCTATATAGAACATACCTTCCGTTCAGATTTGAAATAGCTGAAAGTGGATAGCACATCAGTGCCACGGCCAGGTCGGAGATGACGAGATTTAAGATAAGGGCATTCACTGGTTGTCGGAACCTTGCGTCTTTTAAAATAACTACTAGAAATGTACCGTTTCCAATGTATGCTGCTAAGCCTGAAAATATAAACAAAAACTGAGACAGAACAGGGCAAAATACTGATAACAATAGTGCATCTAAGACTAGCCTGCGCATCGACACAGTCCATTGAGGTATCAGCACGAAAATATACCTATATAATTTTGACTTCCTTAAACCCTACTTTTACAACGAACTTAAGCGACCTGCTGAGCAGGTCGCCACCCGCGCAGTAGATGGCGAAGCGTAAGCTCGTACTATAGGTATCGTGATAAGCAGGTCGCCACCCGCGCAGTAGGTGGCGAAGCTTAAGCTCGTACTATAGGTATCGTGAGTCTCTCACATACTATGCAGAAGAATTCGCATGCGGCGGCTGACTGGTTTCCCAAATCTACAGCGGAGTGTATCGGCATAATGTTGAACCCGAAAACCAACGCTAATTTATGTCCGTTGCCAGCCTGGTTTCCGAAAAATATGATGATCAGATACGCTCCGCTGCAAACATGGAAAGCCAGTCAACCACCGCAAGCGATCTCATTGGCTGTAATGAGTCGTATAGCCAATGAAAAAGAAGGATACATTTTTTACGACATTGACACGGATAAATGCGTGACTGATCTGCGTTTTAGCCGCCATATTTAGTATGTGACTTCTCTAGCAGTAAACAACATTTTCGCGTATTTAAGTGTAAATGCTGAAGTTTTATCGTAAAAAAATGGATTACATTCCTATAGCACATAACAGAAATACTATGCATGGAGAAGAATTTATCGCTGACAACATGATAAAGGTAGGATATGCTGTGATTCCAGCTGACTGGCGATCAGCTGATCGTTCGCGGTATAGCTAAAAGGAGAAGTCAAGTTTTTTTTTTTTCCTTCTTTTTTTTTTTTTTTTGACGAAATCAGCCTACAAAAATAAATTTTCGGGGTACATGCATAATTTCTTTTAACTGTAAGACTAAATATTTATTTATACACTTGAAACAGGTACATTGTAAAAAAATATATATCGCACGTCCGGGGATTGAATCCGCGGCCACTCTACTACGTCGCTTTAAAGTCCGGCTTGTTTACCTACGTTTAAACGTCTGGTCCGCGACTTTGCATACCTGATGAAAAAAAAAGTGCATAAAATGCTTTAGCTCGTTTCATAGGTAACACATATTTATTTCATATTATAGACACTCTGTGTCTCATTGAGGGAGCTCCCCTACTATTGCAAATTCCTAAAATCACCTCTGCTTGCTAGACAACACTGTAGATTTGGTTTGCTTTACTGGAATACTGGAATATTTATATTCATCCGCCGATATTGTACACAATATGATCAAAATCATATTTCCTCGCGGGGTTAAATTCCTATATATGGCACAGTACGGATGTGCGTCCCGAATGGCCCCCTTTTTCAGCGTATTTCTTCAAAAGTTTGACGTTTTCTTTGCTTTTGTTCATTTATTTGCTATTTATAAGCATCGGCGTGTATAAAGCAGAGACTTCAGAACATCAATTTTAATTGGTTACCTATTTCATAAAATTACAAAATCTAAACGTTTCAGCTATGACACAATTTGTCAAACTTCCTAGAGAATCAATGAAACAAAAAAAAAAAAAAAAAAAAAAAACAAGAAAAAAAAACTTGGTCTATGCTTAACACGCATTGTGTGCTAAGCCTAGACCAAGTTTTTTTGTGAACGCGAATACTTTTTTCATATAGCTGGGGAAAGCGTTTTGTGAAAGCTAATACTTGTTACATAAACATGATAAGAACACTTTGACCATACGACCCTGCTACTTTTCACCTTACGTTGTAAGGTAATCGGAAAGTGAAAATAAGGTGGTAAAACAAGTAAATAAATTGCTTACAACTCCTTTTCCCGGCAGAAAACAGGCCTTATGACGAATGCGACCGGAGCGGACCAACATTAGTCTGCCCATCCGTGCAGTCTGGTCACAATAAATGTAGTACCAATTACAGCTATTCAATATAACGGGCGAACAGTGTAGATCCTGATCCAGCTTTGTACACGTGTAGGTTGAGCTTGGTTTATTAAGATCGTTTTTTATTCGGACAGTCTCAAAGTTCTGAGCCGGGCATAACATTTCCTACAATATTGCATGTGCGCCTGGCGAAGACAGATCAGCCTGCGCATGCACACAGTCAGCTCAGAGTCTTCGCAGGGCACACTGTGGTAGCCAAGGATCCGTGGCATCTTCTGGCGTACATAAAAGACTCAGATCAGCCTGCACGGATGTGCAGGCTGATCTGAGTCTTTGTTGGACGCAAATGCTATACCCCTGCTGAATTTCAACTTGTTAGAAAGGCACTGCATATATATTTATCACGTTTTTAGTTTGTCAGAAAGTGCTAATAAGGCGGTAAGAACAAGATAATAAATTGCTTACACCTAAGTTTCCCCCGAAGAAAACCGACCTGATGAGAATTGCTACAGAATGGTCGTATATTAGACTGCGCACCGCTAAATCAGGTCAGAATAAATACTATATATATATATATATATCACGAAAGGGAAGTTGTCCGTTTGAAAGAATGTACACAAGCACGGTTAACCTCTTAGAGGACTGAGCCTGCCCAGAAAAAATGTGGTTCGGTAAATTGACCGCAATCGACATGACCCTAATGGGTTGAATGGGTCGTAAAACCTCAACACAAATGCAATATAGGGCGAAATATGTGAACCCTGATTAGATTGCACACTCGTGGAGGCTTATCTTGGTTTATTCAAATGAATGTCCTAAGTTCGTTTTCTGCTTGGAAAGTTTTTTTATAAACTTTGTGCCGGTCTACGCCGTATTTATCCTAAGACACCTCAACTCCTTACCATACTTGTTCTAAAATTTGAACTGATGTTGTGTCTAAAATTGCTGGATGATTGGCAAACAGTATAGATCCTGATTAGAAGCCGTGTTCTGCGGCGTCTCATCTGTGTCTACACTGTTTGCAATTTTCTAAAAATAAGGCACGTTTAATAATCCAGGATTGCGTTAAGAAGTGCATAACACTGGCAAACGTTTAGCCCAGTTTCATGTTCCTGTTAGTGGTGGCCATACTGGGCACAGTCCGGGGAACAGGAGCATAAGGCTTGCGCTTTTGAGTAGCTCTTTGTAGAGACTTGACCGTCTTATGTAACTATCCATGTACAAAGTAGCTGTTATCTCGAACCCTAAGTTTAAATGATTATAAATTCTGTGTTTTCCGATTTACCACCACACAGATGCATTTCATTGGCCTTGTTGATCGAAGTGTTGAAACCTTCCAGGGATTTTGGGGAACAGGTGAATAAGGCCATTTATTTCAGGGGAACAAAGGAAAAAAGTCCAAAACTGAAAGGAACAGGGGAACAAAGGCAATTTTGGGGAACAGGAAACATAGAAAATCAAGATTTTAATTTTTGGGAACAAGGGAAAATCCGATTTTTTTCATGGGAACAGGTACCACCCCCCTCCCTTGGAAGGCCTCCGCTTTGTGCGAGGCAACTCCGAATACGCAATGTAGTGTCAGCAAGTCTTTTTTCCATGTGGCGACATAACGTTGCAAAACCATCTGAGCCACCGCATAACAGCCGGGGCATCCGCCCAGCCTGATCAGATTTTTCGGTGTGCGCTCAATGTGTAGCTAAAGACCAAAGATTTCTTCATGAGGACAGCGAAGACTCTGATCAGCCTGGGCGGAAGCCCAGGCTGATCTGAGTCTTCACTGGGCGCACAGTCACTTTGTTGATTTGTCATGTCGCGGTAGACTTATGTCGCGGCTCTATTTTTAGAGGTCCGTTTTGGAAAAAAAAAAAAAAAAAAAAATCGGACTTATTATGTGGCATTGTCCGGTTGTCCGTCCGTCCGGCCAGCGTAAACAATTCTTGTGCGCGCCATAGCTAGGTAACCGTAAGGAATATTTTAATGAAACTTCATAACAATGTGCATGAGATCAAGACGACGTGTCGCATGCAAAAATGGTTGCTCTCCCTTTCTTACTTTCTGAGTTACTTCCCTTTGATTAGACTTTTTTCCATACTATCATTGTGTGTGCCATAACAAGATAACCATATGGAATATCTAAATGAAACTTTACAGCAATGTGTATGAGGTTAAGACGGTGTGTCAGACAGGTACATAAAGGTTTGCTCTCCCTTTCTTAATTTCTGGGTTCTTCCCTGTGATGAAATTTTAGACTGACCTTGTGCATACCATAAGTAGCTGACCGTATGGAATATCTTGACGAAACTTCACAGCAATGTGTATGATGTTAAGACGGTGTGTCGCATACAAATAAGATTGCACTCCCTTTCTCAATTTCTGAGTTACTTCCCTTTGATGAAATTTTAGACTGACCTTGTGCATACTATAAGTAGATAACCGTATGGAATATTCTGATGAAACTTTTTAGTAATGAGTATGAGGTTAAGACATGTGTCACGTACAAAAAAAGATTCCTCTCCCTTTCTTAGTATCTGAGTTACTTCCCTCGATTAGGTTTTTCAGACTATCCTTGTAAACACCATAACTCATAAATCGTATGAAATATCTTGATGAATCCTTATAGCAATGTATATGAAGTCAAGACGGCGTGCCGCATGCAGAAATAATTGCTCACCCTTTCTTACTTGCTGAGTTACTTCCCTTTGATGAATATTTTGACTGAACTCATGCATATCATTAGTAGGTTACCGTATAGAATATCTTTATGAAACTTTATAGCAATATGTATGAGGTTAAGAGGGTGTATATTGCGTATAAAAAGATTGCTCTCCTTTTCTGAATTTCTGAGTTACTTCCCTTTGGTGAAATTTTAGACCTTTTGGTTACCATAAGTAGGTAACCGTATGGAATATCTTGATGAAATTGTATAGCAATGTGTATGAGGTTACGACGGTGTGTCGCGTACAAAAAAAAGATTGGTCTCCCTTTCTTTGTTTTCATGTTACTTCCCTTTGATTAGTTTTTTTTTCACGCTATCCTTATGCGTGCCATAGCTAGGTAACCATTTGGAATATCTTGATGAAATTTTATAGCAACGTGTATGAGGTCAAGACAGTGTGTCACATACAAAAAAAGATTGCTCTCTCTTTCTCAGTTTGAGTTACTTCCCTTTGATTAGTTTTTTACACTATCTATATGCGTGCCATAACTATTTAACAATGTGGAATATCTTCAGACAATCTGTCACATAAAAAAGAGTTACTTCTCTTTAACTAATTTTATTCAGATCATCCTCCTTCGTGCCCTAACTGGTAACAACGGCAACATTACAAGCATACATTTGTAAAAGTCTACATATTTTACGCTTTTGTCCAGCTATATAGATGGGGTACATGTACCCTTGTAAAATGGTAAACGGGTGTATTTTACCCTGCCTGGCGGTGCTCTTGTTGCCTAATGCAACTCTCCGATGTTACATTCAGAGGTGCAAAAACTCCTGGGGAGAGTTAAATAAGACTAGCGCTACAGAGCGCTTTGTGGCACACGGTTATACAAAGATACATCACGAAAACATGCCTGTATAATTTTGACCCCCTTAAACCCCACTTTTATATAGTAAAACTGGGGTTTACTGGGGTATACATTATTTTTCTTATTTTTGCTCAAAAACATAGATTTTGGGTACTCGTTAGAACCGCCTCGCCGAGGTGGTTCTAACGATTTTGGGTACTCGTTAGAACCGCCTCGCCGAGGCGGTTCTAACGAGTACCCACAATCTATGTTTTGAGCAGAAATATGAAAAATATAAATAATTTTTATCTGAAAATTTCCTTTTTTTGGTGGTAAAATTTTCAGTATATTTGAATAGGCGTGTTTTCGTAATGATGTTGCTAAATTCGCATGCTGGCGTTAGGTGGCATAGTCGAAGCTGCCTCATATATAATGCTCCTTCGAAATGGGCCGTTGCTGGAGACGCAACAAAATGGCGACATGGGGTGTGACAATAGGCCTTAAAATAGTGAATACAGTGTTTTTCAACACTTTAATTACCAAGGACGATAAAATGCGTTTGAAAATACGACATTTATAATTGTTGGAACTTAGGGACCGTGTCAGCTGCCTTTTTGTAAAATGCTTTCGTTGTGTAAGGCAGCCAACTGACCATTGCGTAACACGCCCAAGTCGCCACAAAGTGCTGTAAAAAGCGTTAGCCTTAGCCAACTCTCTCCTAGCTTCCTGTTCATGTTGGCAACCATTGTTTGCAACTGAAAACCAGAACAAAAAGACCCGCGGTCGTTTTGCACTTCTGAGCGCAATCCGTACAATGTGCATACAATGTTTATTTCATACATGCGTGTGATTCAGCGAATATCCTGTAGAATACCTCATCTCAACTGGAAAGTGCAATTCGTGCAGTCGTATTTACCCACAATATATTCATCACGAAAACATACCTATATAATTTTGATCCCCTTAAACCCCACTTTTATATAGTAAAACTGGGGTTTATAGGGGTATACATTACATTTTTCTTGTTTCTGCTCAAAAAATAGATTGTGTGTACTCGTTAGAACCGCCTCGGCGAAAACATGAAAACATGCCTATATAATTTTGACCCCTTTAAACCTCGTCGAAGCGGTTCTAACGAGTACCCACAATCCATATTTTGAGCAGAAATCTGAAAAATATCAGAATTTATTTGAAAAACTTTCGGTTAACGGGGGTATACATTATTTTTCTTATTTCTGCTCAAAAACATAGATTGTGGGTACTCGTTAGAACCGCCTCGCCGAGTGGGTACTCGTTAGAACCGCCTCGTCGAAGTGGTTCTGACGAGTACCCACAATCTATATTTTGAGCAGAAAAATGAAAAATATCAGAATTTTTAATTGAAAACTTTCTTCTTTTTTGTTTGGTGATGAAATTTTCAATATATTTGAATAGGCGTGTTTTCGTATTGTTCAGAATGGAGACAAAACAATTATATAGGTATATTAAATAATTATATTGAGCAGGGCCGCAGCATATCCAACAATAATGCATATGGACCCAGTAAAGACTCATATCAGCCTGCGCATCCGCTCAGGCTGATTCTGATCAGTCTTTTCTGTCCGTCGCCTCGGATCCTTGGCTACCCACAGAGTGCCCTGCAAAGACTCTGAAGACAGCGCGGATGCGCAGGCTGATCTGAATCTTCGCCAGACGCAATTTGTAGGAAATGTGCTCAGACTTAACCCTCCAAAGCGCCGGTCACAACAATTGTCGTCTGCTTTGTCATCTGCTTGTGATTTTAAATGTCTGATCTGGGTCCACACTGTTTGCCTGTATGCAAAAATAGGTTTGAAAAGTTTGCAAGAATATTCAGCAGACGACATAAACAGACGACATTTTCAGAAGCAGTTTTTCTTGGCGTTTTAAGGGTTAAATTTATACTTACCCGAGACGACGAGAAATACTCCTATCACAGTATAAATAGTTTGGTCCATTTCTCCTTTAAAAGGGTCGGAATTTGAAAACATATCACCTGTAGCGTTTGTTTTGTTCATTGTGTAATTTAGAAAATCTATTCGTGTAAAAATATGTCTCCCTTACTCCTTTTGTCAGTATTTTTCTCGTCTGGAAATGTTCCGATTTGTATTTTTAATAAGATTTGAATTTGGCAGACGATTCGCGTGAAATAGCAATTCTTAGTTTCGCACTGAATTAAGGAAATAAAATCTTTTCGTAAGCCGTCTGCCTTTTTGTATTTTTTTATAAGGTTTGATATTTCACACGAAATGCCAAGCTTTATTTTCTCACTAAATAAAAAAAGAATAATTTCATGTCAGTCATCTGCTAGGCATCTGCTAGGTAGACGATTCACATGGAATATCGAGCCTTATTTTCTTACTGAATGAAAGAAATAAATGAAAAATCTTTTAAAAAGTCGTCTACTACAATTCAGAATGGCTCTCATGGATTAATTCCAGTAACTAATTAAAGGCAAATACGTCGAATCAGTTAACTACATTTCCAATATAAACCTTTAAAGTGCTAATCAGCACTGCAGTAGATGACATAATCTTTTAGCTCACCTGGAGCTTTGCACCAGGTCAGCTTATGTCATGGCCTATTGTCTGTCGTCAGTCCGTCTGTCGTTAGCGCTTTTCGACATCTACTCCCAAACCATAAGTTGGATTGAGCTGAAACTTAGTGGGAGGCATTGTTGCAACATGGAGATTCAGAATTGCTAAAATCGTTCCGTTCCGATATCCAACTAGGCCGCCGTGGCGGCCATCTTAAAATTCTTCAAACGACATCTCCTCCCAAGCCGTAAGTCGGATTGAGCCAAAACTTGATGGGAGGTATCAGAGTGACACAGAGATTCAGAATTGCTAAAATCGTTCCGTTCCGATATCCAAGATGGCCGCTTCGGTGGCCATCTTGACATTCTTCAAATGACATCTCCTCCCAAACCGTAAGTCGGATTGAGCCAAAACTTGATGGGAGGCATCACAGTGACACAGAGATTCAGAATTGCTAAAACCGTTCCGTTCCGATATCCAAGATGCCGTGGCCGCTAATTCTTCAAACGACATCTCCTCCCAAACTGTAAGTCGGATTGAGCCAAAACTTGATGGGAGGCATCAAAGTGACAGAGATTCAGGATTGCTAAAATCGTTCCGTTCCGATATACAAGATGGCCGCCACGGTGGCCATCTTGAAATTCTTCAAACGACATCTCCCAAACCGTAAGTCGGATTGAGCCAAAATTTAATGTGAGGCATTACAGTGACACAGAGATTCAGAATTGCTAAAATCGTTCCGTTCCGATGTCGAAGATGGCCCCCACGGTGGCCATCTTGAAATTCTTCAAGCGACATCTCCTCCCAAACCGTAAGTCGGATTGAGCCAAAATTTGATGTGAGGCATCACAGTGACACAGAGATTCAGAATTGCTAAAATCGTTCCGTTCCGATATCCGGGATGGCCACCACGGTGGCCATCTTGAAATTCTTCAAACGACACCTCCCAAACCGTAAGTCGGATTGAGCCAAAACTTGATGGAAAGCATCAAAGTGACACAGAGATTCAGAATTGCTAAAATCGTTCCATTCCGGTATCCAAGATGGCCGCCAGGTTCTAGAAATTGTTCAAACGACATCTCCTCCCAAACCGTTGGTCCGATTGAGCCAAACTTGATGGGACGCATCGGAGCGACATAGAGATTCAGAATTGCTAAAATTGTTCCGTTCTGATATCCAAGATGGCCGCCATGGCAGCCATATTTAAATTCTTCAAACGACATCTCTTCCCAAACCGTAAGTTGGATTGGGCGGAAACTTGATGGGAAGCATTGGAACGACATAGAAATTAAGAATAACTTAAATCGTTCCGTTTGGCCATCTTGAAAATCTTGAAACGACGTCTGCTTCTGAACCCTAAGTCAGATTGAGCCCAACTTTGGTGGGAGGCATTGAGGCCACATGGGGATTTAGAATTGCTAAAATCATTCCGTTCCGATATCCAAGATGGCCGCCATGTCAGCCATCTTGAAAATCTTCAAACAACACCTCCTCCGGCCATCTTGAAATTCTTCAAACCACACCTCCTCAAAAACAGTAAGATAGGTTGAGCCAAAATTTGATGGGAGGCATCGGGGTACCATGGAGATTCAGAATTGCTGAATCGTTTAGTTCCAATATCCAAGATGGCGGCCATGGTAGCAATCTTGAAACTCTTCAAACAACATCAGATTCTGAATTGCTCAAGGCAATCGGATCTGATAGCCAAGATAGCCAACATGGCACAATGTACCATCATGATCAGTCTAATCCAGGTGAGCGACTTCTGGCCCACTTGGGCCTCTAGTTTTATGTATTTTTCACAGAAAGTAAGACTTAGCATTTCTTGAGAATCGCAGACGATTCACATGGAACGCCGTCCTATTTCCTCTGAAAAAAAAAAAGAAATAAAAAATAAAAAAAATAAAAATAAAATAATAAAAATCAGGGCCCAGTTGTTCAAAGCATCGTTAGCTTAACGAGCTCGTTAAGGATCATTTCGTTAACTATTTTAGCGGATTCAATACACAATATTCTGATATTTTTTTTCTGAAAAAATATGAGTAGCTTTTGCATTGCAAAAGCTACTCACATTTTTTCAGCAAAAAATTTCAGCATATTTGCGTGTCACTCGATGTAAATTTTAACGAATCGTTAACTAACGACGTCGTTAGCTTTGAACAACTGGGCCCAGAATGTCGACTGCACGGAGAATATATGATCGTTGCATCACAGATCACTAGAAGTTTCGTAAAAATCCGAAAGTTGACGTTTATGTGTTCATGCTGAATTTCCGTGTGCTGAATCGTCCGTCCGCTCGTTCGTCGTATGTAGGGCGGTCCGTATTTCCGGTTCTCGTGCGACAACATCTGTTCTGTTTCGAAGCGTCCGCGAGGTCGAGTGGTTAACGCTCTGACTTCTGATCACAAGGTCTTGGGTTCGAATCCCGTTAGAGACGGAATTCGGCTCATCAAGTAGGCGCTTAACTACACAGAGCCTTTCAGTTGTCGCCCCTTCACCGTAATTATAAGGTAAAAAAAACCGGATTTGTTCTGTTATATTGAGGTGGCAGGAGGTTGCTGGGGAAGAAAAATTCCAGACAGTAAACGATTCTGTTGGGAACTATTTGGCTGTGTGGAGCCTTACAAAGAATCGGCCGGTCTTTTCAGTTAGTGACTCTGAATAGAAAACAAAAAGTTTTGGGTACGTCACATGGAGGGCAATATCATATGTTTTCAAAGGAGTAACATCACGAAAACCTGTCAATATTATTTTGACCCCTTTAAACCCCACTTTTATACAGTAAAACTGGGGTCTACAGGGATATATAGTATTTTTCTTTTTTCGACTGAAAAAACATAGATTGTGGGAACTCGTAAGAATCGCCTTGTTGAGGCGGTTCTAATGAGTACCCACATCTATGTTTTGAGCAGAAATATGAAAAATATAAGAGATTTTTATCTGGAAATTTTCAGTTTTTGGAGGTGAAATTTTCTGTGTACGTGAATTGGCGTGTTTTCGTAATGGGAGGACACAAAAATCCCAGGATCTGTTGCTATCTCAAGTGTTCCTCACCAGGATCTGGTTTAGAACCAGGGGACTGTAGCAGGTAAGACACTTTTTTAACTACAGTTGACTCTCGTTATCTCGACCTCGCTTATCTCGAATAACCGCTTATCTCGAAGTGAAAATCTGGTCCCTGCCTAAATATGAAAATCTAACAACATGTAAAAAATATTGTGGAAAATTGTGGAAAAAAGGAGAAATTGCTCCTAAGGGACAATTTCTCCTCTTTTCCACAATATTTTCAATATATATCTCTACTTTCAAGAGTCCATTTACATATATATTTGTGAAATGTGGTTAATCGAATTAGTTTTTCCTCAATTCTGCAAATCTGATATGTCGAAGTACGGATCTCGAAGTATTTCAGAGAGTCCCTTGGAATTGGAGGTAACGGGAGTTGTCATTGTAGCCTATGGAGAAATTAAGCTGTAATACTCCCTGGGCAAATTCAGTAGACAACAAATTGACGACATTTTTTCCCCAGAAAACAGGATTTGACATTTCATGCAAAATCTCTCCAATTTGCAGGAAATGCCAAATTCTGTTTCCGGGAAAAAACCAAGAAAAAAAAATCAAAATGCCGTCTGCTGACAGTTTTACCCATTAAGCGTTAATACGGGTGTGTCACCTATACGTAGGGTTTGCCAGCGTGGTAAATACCGGGGATCAAAAATAAGCATTATGATTTATAATAATAATTGCTATATAGTAATCCGTAGATGGCGTTCTGGGTTAAATTTTCAACAAACGACATAATGAATATTTTCCTTATTTTTACCAGAAAACTGAATGACATTTCATGCAAAGTGTCTCCATTGAAGACATTTGACATAAAATGTCTAATCCTATTTTCAGGGAAAAATAAGAAAAAAAAAGAATCAATTCGTCGTCTGTTGAATAAGCCCAGGGAGCAGAAAAGGTTAATTTGATTACTCGTGTAATCATAAATGCTGCACTAAGCTAAATATTAATTTCACCAGATTCTTGACGTATTTCCACTAAAATTTCGTACACCTTTTCTTAACATTGTTGACAAGTCCGTTTAATACCGTCTGTCGATGTCTCTAAAACGGAAAACAGTGTAGCATTACGAAAACATGCCTCGTATACTGAAAATTTTACCACCAAAAAATAAAAATTTTCAGATAATTTTTTTTTATATTTTCATATTTCTGCTCAAAACTTAGATTGTGGGCACTCCTTAGAACCGCCTCGCCGAGGCGGTTCTAACGAGTACCCACAATCTATGTTTTGAGTAGAAATAAGAAAAATAATGTATACCCCTGTAAACCCCGTTTTACTATATAAAAGTGGGGTTTAAGGGCGGTCAAAATTATATAGGCATGTTTTCGTGATGGACACTGATCGCCGCATTCTGTGTCTACACTGTTTGCTCAAATCTGTCTATCCGAATATCTAATCAGAAAAAATATGGTAACGTCTGTAAATAGGTTTTCTTGTTTAAGCATCACTAAAACAGTGTAGTTAAGTAATTAAGTAGATATAATCTACTGATCCGGATTATATTGGATAGGATTTAAAATTGTTACTGGAAATAATATTCCAAAACATACTATAAATACTTACACTTCTAGGTTCAGGAGGGAGGTTCTTTTATCCATATGCGAAGCAGAGAGAGACAGAGAGACAGAGGGACAGAGAGAGACATACAGACAGAAACAGAGATAGAGTGAGAGTGTTTCTTGAAGTATTAAATACAATATTCTTGCGTAATTTTTGATTAACTGTCACATTTTTAGGGTAGTTTCGTGCTAGTCAAATTATCAGTACAACGAGTTTTGTCGGTTTAGAGAAGGTTGACTGTATTACTTATTAGCTCACCTGAGCACGAAGTGCTCTAGGTGAGCTGTTGTGATCAATCAATGTCCGTCGACCGTCGTGCCTTGTTCGTCGTTCGCATCACGAAAACATGCCTATATAATTTTAATCCCCTTAAACCCCACTTTTATATAGTAAAACTGGGGGTTTACAGGGGTATACATTATTTTTCTTATATCTGCTTAAAAACATAGATTGTGGTACTCGCCTCGGCGAGGCGGTTCTAACGAGTACCCACAATCTATGTTTTGTGCAGGAAAGTGAAGAAAATCAGAATTTTTTATCTGAAAGTTTTCATTTTTGGTGGTAAAATTTGAATAGGCATGTTTTCGTAATGCGTGCGGCGTCAACAATTGCTTTAAAAGCCTTATCCTACACCCCTGTGCCAATTAACTCGAAACTTGGTAGGAAGCCTCGGGGTGACTTGTAGATCAAAAATAGCTAAAATCGTTCCAAGGCCCCCCCCCTCCCGTAGTCTAGTGGATAAGAGAGTTGACTCTAAATCCATTAGGTTTCTCACCGCTGTTGTTCGAGCCTCGCTTGAGTAACATGTGGCAAAGCCAAGTTCTGCTTTCGGATGGTCAGGTGTTTTTTTTTTCCCTGGGTTCTCTGGTTTTCGTCCACCTTTGATCAACGATCGGCTCGATATAAGTGAAATATTCTTGAGAGGGCCGTAAAGTCAAAAAAAAAAAAAAAAAAAAAAAAAAAAAAAAAAATCGTTCCGAAAGGAAATCCAAGATGGCCGAAAATCTTGTTTTTGCTTCTCTTCCTGAACCAAAATGCCAACTGACTCGTAACTTAGTAGGAAGCATCGGGATGACATGTAGATAAAAAAAAAAAAAAAAAAAAAAAAAAACATCTAAAATCGTTCCGATCGGAACTTGAAAATCCATTTTTCGCTTTTCCTCCTGAACCAAAAAGCCACTTGACTTGACATTCTTTCATGGAGATTTTATCATGAAATATTTTCTACGGTCAGTCTCTCCATTCCGCTGATTCAAGAAGGGCAGTTGTCAGTTTCTGGAGAAAGAATATGCACAATACTGGTTAACCGCTTAGAGGACTAAACCTGCCCAGTAAAAGTGTGACCCTATTGGGTTGACTAGGCCATAAAACCTCAACACAAACAAACAAACAAAATCTTTGCGTGAGTTCGGTAAATTATAATTATTTGTTCCTTTTTTGTGAAACGATCAAAATACCCTCTCAAAAGTGTTGAATTATACAAAATCACTCCATTGTAAATTTACACGAACGCCTCCATATTCAATATCAAGCAAGTATATATAAGAAAAAAAAAATCCTTTGCGGTTTGAGTTCAAATCAAACCGGGTCATATTTACCTTTATGTACGACATAAAACTGAATTTCATTCATCTGTTTATCTAAATAAATCATGACAGTTTGTGTGAAAACTAATATTTTTACTGCATACGATAGACAAATTATACTTCCTTGAGCATATTTACAAGAAAGTACCATTTAGTAATAAAAGCAGGGACTTTCGGATTTAAAACATCACAGTCATGCGGATTAGAAATGTGTGAGTTTTTCGTCAGCTGGAGATGTCCCATTACATTTGCGCAAATTGGCATTGCAACTGTAAAATAATCAAAGCACTGCTAGCACTGGTGGGTTGATTGTCTCTGAATGTAGGCTGGGAAAAATGTTCTGAACGGGGGCTTAGACTGCCTCATTTAACCCTTAAGTTCCTGTAATTTATGCAAACAGTGCAGACCCTGATCAGACGCCGCGTACTGCGGCGTCTGATCTGGGTCTGCACTGTTTGCCAATGTCCTAGCGCTAAGCCCAGTCCAGGTTTTAGAGTTCGGCTCGGAGACAACAGGTTGTGGGTTTCATATCATGAGCATTTGGTTAGTCCATCTAACGGGCGTTTGGATTTCATTGGTCAGTTTTAGTCACGTGGACAACAACAGCAGTGTATGCATACTCCGGATCTATTGTAAACAATCGATCGAAAATAGACCTACTCCGGCAGTAACTGATAAGCATATGCTGTGTGCAAACTTTACCTGGTTGGGTACAAACATTTTTCAGCTGCAGTTAGAATCATATAGCTCTGCACTAGGAGAAGTCAGTCAAATTCCTTTCTTTATTTATTTTTTGTATGTTAATTGAAAGATGGATTAAAGATTTAAATTTAGCATCTACTGTCCTGTCAACATCACTTGGAAAGACGTTTTTTTTTTTTATTATTATTGTTTTATTGCTTGGTGTATTATTTTAAATGAAAAGGTTTTGGTCTGATTGACCACATCTTATCAGACACCATTTGTCTTTTAGTGTGCTTTATTCTCAAATATTTATCCTAAAATTAAATTTATGGCATTCTTTTATCTGTAGGGAAACAAGCGAAAATATTATTTGATTTAAAAAAAAAACAAACCCAAAACAATGACTAGAATAAAATCTTTTTGTGCACAGGTAGTTACAACAAAAAGTTTTGCACTAAATCATGGCAAACATTTGCAAATTACTTCTTATGTGTAAATTGCTAAGCAAAAAAGAAAAACTACTTTCTGAAAGATGTTGAATGCACAATGCACAGTAACTATTTCTTTGACGTAATAAGTGCGCTTGGGTTAATGTACAAGTGACAGTCGCTACAATCACAAGCCACACATGGAAGAAGTGAAAGTTTTTCCTCGTTTCCGAACCGTGGATGAACCTTGATAGATGTAGATCATGGCTCAAAGCCTGCACAAGACCCCATAAACACATGAACGTAGACACAATTCATATCATTACCTGTGTCCATTGATCCCCATTAGTAATTTATTACAAAGTCTTACTGAAAATAATTAAACGATTCTTCAGAAACTCTTGTAACTTTTTGACAGACTTTGTATTTAAATTTGCAGAACTGATTTTCTGCTAAATATCATTTATTAGTCAAATAAACTAAGCAAAGAGTATCAAGCTCAGTCTACTTCCATAGAAAATCCATTAGGTTCATACCGCAGCTAGCAGATATTTGTACCCAATCATGTTGTCTGTAGTATCTGATACCTGTGTAAATAGCACTGCCGGATAAGCCCTATTGAGTCGGGAAGCACCATTTCCTACAAGATCGCCTGTCCGCCAGGCAATGACCAAGAGCAGATTGATCAGAGTCATTGCTTGGCACTCTATGTAGCCAAACAACCGAGCTTTCTTTAGACGGACGGTAGAAGTTCTCCTTAGAATTTGTGGATGCGCAGGCTAGACTCACAAACAATCCTGTAGTGATCGCTGTGTCCCGGCTCAATTGTTACAGATGCGCAAAACGATTATTACTTTTGCGGAGATGGTCCTACTATACAGGCATTTACACCATTTGTTTGTTTGCCTTGCTGGCACAGTCGGATGCGCGTCCGACTGGTGATTAGGAGGTCGTGGGTTCGATCCCCGCCCGGTCCGGCAACATTCTTTCTTGGAGATTGATCATAAAAATTTTTCTACAGTTATTCTCTCCCTTCCGCTGATTCAAGAACGGCAGATGTCTATTTCTGGTGAAAGAATGTGTACGAATACTGGTTAACCGCCCAGAGGACTAAGCCTGCCCAGGAAAAAGTATGATTAGGTAAACTGACCGTCTCGACATGACCTTAATAGTTTGTTGACTGGGCGCTTAAACTCCAACGCAACAATAACTGTTTGAACATTGTCAGCATTTCGTATAATGATTAGAATCATCATTATAAATAGACAAATAAACGACCATTCGGTATTTATGTCGAGATGCCAAAGGATACACATTACATGTGTGCGTACGTGCAGTCTAATCGAAGTACAAAAACTCTACAGTCTGAAATATTTTTATAAAAGGCGATGCCTAGCTTTGTCTAGACTTTCGAAGTGAACACATTTTAAGGCTAGATTCTTCTAATATCCATTGTAGTAAATTCTTTTCCAATGTAGGTCCCCAGCGGGCACATGTCGTTTACGTGAACGTCATCGACGTTTATACGACGTTGTATAGATGTCACGTGCCCGCTGGGCCAAAATCAGTCTTTCAAGATAAGCTCTGCTCTCTTTCGTACGCGGTCGTAACACTTTCCTGTCCAAGCTTTGTTACAACGCAAAATGTAGAAATGTAGCATTGTTTATCATGATTTTGCATCAGCGTCTCCGCAAAATGTAACACTTTACTTTTTCTGCATTTTGGGGTCGAATTGGTCAACACTGACGAAAATATACAATTGTAGAGGATGTTTCCATTTAGTGCATGTGGTTGTTGGATGTCTTATGGGAGATTATTGTTTCTGTCACTGTCGTCTGTCTATCAGTGCCTATGAGGCAAATCATTGTGCCGAGAACTACACCGACCATACCCCATAACGCAAAAACAAACAACCAATAAAGGAAAATTTTCAGATAAAAAAAAAATCTGATATTTTTCATATTTCTGCTCAAAACATAGATTGTATGTACTAGTTAGAACCGCCTCGGCGAGGCGGTTCTAACGAGTACCCACAATCTATTTTTTTAGAAAAATAAGAAAAGAAAATAATGTATACCCCTGTAAACCCCAATTGTACTATATAAAAGTGGGGTTTAAGGGGGTCACAATTATATAGGCATGTTCTCGTGATGGCAATGTCGAGTTGAAACGTAACTATCCTACATACATGTATCAACTCAAAATGTAGAAGTATATCTAGATTTCTACATTTTTGCGTTGACATCAACTCAAAATGTAGATACTTCTACCTTTCTACATTTTGCTTTAACAAAGCTTGTTTCCCAGTTAGTCGCTTAACTTACATATACATGTCTGATAAATGTGTTAATAGACACCCCCACCCACTCCCCCAACCCCAGGGAGCCCACATCAGTCTCTTGATCCGCGAAACACGACAGCCGTGGACATGTATCTTAGCAGCAAAAACCAAACACAATTTGGCCGCTCAAACGAAAAAGTGCCTTCGAACAGGCACAAAATGCACAAGTTCAGATCATCCTGCGCAGTGGCATTGGCGGCTCAGTCAGATGTACGTTAGACTGGTAATCAGGAGGTCGCGGGTTCGATCCACGCAGGGTCCAGCATCATTCTTTCTGGAGATTAATCATGAAATATTTTCTACAGCCATTTGCTCCCTTCCGCTGATTCAAGAAGGACAGTTGTCAGTTTCTGGCGAAAGACTGTGCATAAAGTACTGAGTAACCGCTTACAAGACTAAATCTGATTAGGAAAAGTGTGGTTGGGCAAACTGACCACTCGACATAACCTTTATAGTGTTGACTGGGTCGTTTAACTCCAAACCAAACCAAAAAAAAAAAAAAAAAAAAATAGGATAAAAATATTGAAAATTCTATGCAAAATTCTTAAAGCAATCTACTCATGTGAAACTTCAATATTTAAAAATGCAAACCTGTTAGCTCAGGTAAGCGATATAGGACCATCATGGTCCTTATGTTTTTCAAGTTTGACAGAGTAAGCATTCATTGATTTAACACTTAGCATGCTGGGAAAACATTAGCAGACGACATTTTGAACTATTTTTCTTAATTTCCCCAGAAAACAGGGTTTGATCCTATTTTTTTTTTCCTTTGAGAAACTAATCAATAACAAGTATTTGCTTTCACAATAAGCTTGATACACGCTTAGCACACGTGTGCTAAACATAGACCAAGCTTTTTTTGTGAAAGCTTATGCTTGGTTATAATTACGTTGAGCAGTCCATGCAAAAAAGCATTGGACCAGTCCATGACCTTTCATAAAGTGCTTCCGGAGCAATGGTAAATATTACACCCGCGGGCATGGGCAATAAAGAAACAAAAACGATGTAGCTAAAATGAGATGAGACATGAAAAAAAAGGTAGCTACACTGTTTGTCTCTCATCTAACAATTTTTTTTAAAAAAGAAGACACATCATCAGGTGGTTGTTCGAATGTTCCTCTCTTTTCTATATCTTTTAGAAACATCACGAAAACAAACATATATAATTTTGACCCCCTTAAACCCCACTTTTTATGTGGTAAAACTGGGGTTTACAGGGGCATACATTATTTTTCTTGTTTCTGCTCAAAGACATAGATTGCAGATTTTTTTTTCTGACACCTTTCAGTTTTACGTGGTGAAATTTTCAATATATTTGAATAGGCGTGTTTTCGTAATGGTCTTTTTTATGCACAAAAAGTTTTTATTCTAGTCATTGTTTTTTATTTTTGTTGTTGTTTTTTTTTTTTAATCGAATCTTTTCATTTTTTTCCCATAGTAAAATGGCTGCAAAATATTAAAAGAATCGATAGGGTCGGTAGTTGGATACTGATTTTAAACAAGTTCACTTTTTCAAACTTACTGAAATTTTCGCAATCATCACAAAAACATGCCTATATAAAATTGACCCCCTTAAACCCCACTTTTATACAGTAAAACTGGGGTTTACAGGGGTATACATTCTTTTTCTTATTTCTGCTGAAAAACATAGATTGTGGGTACTCGTTAGAACCGCCTTGGCAAGGCGGTTCTAACGAGTACCCACAATCTATGTTTTGAGCAGAAATATGAAAAATATATATAGTTTTTTATCTGAAAATTTTCAGTTTATTTGGAGGTGAAATTATCAGTATATTTGAATAGGCAAGTTTTCGTAATGATTGTTATGGAACATCAATAATTTAACATAAGTGAAGAAAAGCAAAAAATACTTTAAAAAAAAAAAAAAAAAAAAAAAAAAAAAAATTCTAAAATCCAGTTTCCTATAGAAATTGCATAGGTCAAATCCATCATTGACCATAAAATTAATTTTGCGGTAAATATTTGAAAACTAAGCCCAGGAACAGGCATGACAAATGGTTTATGATATTGTCAATCACTAATCAATTTTTCCATTCGGAATAAAACGCCGAATAAAAAGTGTCTTTCCGGAGGATTTCGAAAGCACAGTGGGGCAAATCTAATAGGAGTTTTGGTGTCCCAATATTTATGGCAAATACATGTACGGTAATACAATTACATACTAAAATACATTTGACTCTCGTTATCTCGAAGTCCAAGGGACTCTGAAAATACTTCAAGATATCCGTACCTCGACATAACAGATTTGCAGAATTGAAAAAAATATATAAATAAATGAAAAATAAATAAATTGAACAACCACATTTAACGGATGAATATGTAATTTGACCCCTGAAGTTAGAGATATTTTGAAAATATTGTGGAAAAGAGGACAAATTTCTCCTCCTTTCCACGATATTTTGTTACCTGTTGTTAGATTTTCATGCTAAGACAGGGACCAGATTTTCACTTCGAGATAAGCGGTAATTCGAGATAAGCCAAGTCGAGATAACGAGAGTCGACTGTAATCCGATACTCGCTTAAAAGATGACAGTCACACTGTCGGGTACAAATTCAAACGGGCCCACAACGTGAGAAAATGTACCTGCTGACATATGGACACAGCTTGCCATCCATATCTACTGTCCACATTCCGAAAACACGCCTGTTCAAATATATTGAAAATTTTACCATCAAAAACTGAAAGTTTTCAGATAAAATATCTGATATTTTTCATATTTCTGCTCAAAACATAGATTGTGGGTACTCGTTAGAACCGCCTTGGCGAGGCGGTTCTAACGAGTACCCACAATCAATGTTTTTGAGCAGAAATAAGAAAAATAATGTATACCTCTGTATAACCTAGTTTTACTGTATAAAAGTGGATTTTAAGGGGGTTGGTGGGGGGGGGGGGGGTTCAAAATTATATAGGTATGTTTTCGTGATGGACTGAAGAAAGACTGGGCACTAAAGCCATCCATATCTACTGTCCGCATTCCGAAAACACGCCTGTTCAAATATATTGAAAATTTTACCATCAAAAACTGAAAGTTTTCAGATAAAATATCTGATATTTTTCATATTTCTGCTCAAAATATAGATTGTGGGTACTCGTTAGAACCGCCTTGGCGAGGCGGTTCTAACGAGTACCCACAATCAATGTTTTTGAGCAGAAATAAGAAAAATAATGTATACCTCTGTATAACCCAGTTTTACTGTATAAAAGTGGATTTTAAAGGGGTTGGGGGGGGGGGGGTTCAAAATTATATAGGTATGTTTTCGTGATGGACTGAAGAAAGACTGGGCACTAAAGTCTTGGCTCTCCACATAGCGTTAAGCAAAATCTCTGATCAAACTGTGCGGATGCGTAGGCTGATCTGAATCTTCGCTGGGCGCACATGTCCGAAGGTACGTTTTCTGATGTTACGGCTCCAATACTTTCAGCACAAGTAAAACACTTATCATTTGTAAAAATTTATTTGAAAATTCGGATGGGTTAATTGTAAAAAGGGAGAGTTATCAGTTTAATATTGGTTAAAAAATAGCTCATATACGTATATGTAGATATGGACTTATCATACAAATTGAAATAAAATAAATGAAAACAAAATATAGAAACAATATACGAGAAACAATATAAAGCATATATTCACATATAGGGAAAGCGTCCGGGTGGCCGAGTGGTTTGCGGTCCGGACCGGATCACGAGGACCCGGGTTCGAATCCCGCTAGACGCGGAATTCAGCTCATGACCGTACGGCGCTTAATTGCACAGAGCCTTTCGTGATCATCCTTCCATCGTCTCGATATGACTTGAGTATATTGAAAGGGACGTAAAACGCCAAGTTATCACATATTATTGAGGTTTAATATTTAGATAAAAAAATAACCTTTAGCGCTCTCTGGACAGAATTAGCACACGGCAAATTGGTGATAACTCCCCTTTCCCGCCCACCCTCCCGCCCGCAGAAAACAGGACTATGAAACCTTTTTCTGGGAAAAATACGACTATACCTGTTTGTCAGGCCCTGTTTTTTGGAAAAACAACAACAAAAAAAAAAACAAAAAAAAACACCATTTTATCATATGCCTTTTTTTCACTTGGTGCATCAAGGGAACTACTTTTTGTTATGTGGTTAATGCTTTAAGATGATTGAATAATCTAACTAGTAGACTTCCGCGATTTTGTAAAAGCAAGATTTCTCTGAATTCCTGTTAAGACCCTCTGGAAAGGGGTCTTCTCGAAAAGGAAAGAATTTGCTCCCACGGGGAGCAAATTCTTTCCTTTTAGATCAGACCCCTATTTTTGAAAGGAAGCAAAAACCGTTTGGACAGAGTTACCCCCTTGTAATTGTATCCCTTCCCCTTTCCCTGTATGGTAGGTAAAAATTTCAGCAGATGACATTTTCAAATCATAGTTTCTTATTTTTGTCCGAAAAATAGAATTCAACATTCTATGTAAATATAGCAAATTTGCGTGAATGTCAAAACCATATTTTCTGACAAATATAACTGTCGTCTGCTGAATTCGCACAGATCGAGGTTAAAAAAAAAAAAAAAAAATACAGAAAGTATAAAATTATGCCGTAAATGATGAAACTTCAAATGACCGATTCTTTCAAGAAATATGATAAATGTTGATGAACTACTCCAGCCGACCAGCGTTTCCCAGGATTTCCTTTCATATCAGCAGGTACCCAGCAGTTCCTACAATATTGCATATGTGCTCTGTGAAGATTCAGATCAGCCTGCATATTCGCGTCGTCTGATCACAGGACACTCACACTGTTTGTAGCCAAGGGTCTAAAGCGTCATCATGCGGACTGCGAAGACTGACTCTGGACGCACACAGAGTATTGCAGGAAATGCTGTGCCTCGGGCCATATGTTCAGGAAATAGTTAATAACTTACTTTAGACTGGCCACAGTTTGCAGTGATATTTTTTTTCCCTAACAATCCCGTTTGATAAGCCATAAGAATAAAACCAAAATAATATCATGACTAATATGAATTTAATAGGCGCTACCTATATCCGTGCGTCCAAATTATCATCACATGCTTCACAGGTGGGTTGGCCAGACCTAACTGAATTTGATTTCAGACCACGCTTGACTTCTGAATCCACTGCATGAATTGCGATATAACGTCCAAGTCAACAATATTTCAGTACATGTAATTTAGAGACATTGCCTCCAAATTTGTGGGACTTTTACCCGACCCGATCACATGATTTCGGATCCTGCTTAGTTACTAGCAGCTCTGCCATGGAGGCTTTAGGCAGCCCATCTATTTCGCGGGCCCCGATGGGCGGGGGCCCTGCTTTCCGAATACTGAAAACTAGTGTATGCCGATGGCAGGTACAACGACAATACACTTTCGTGCGCTTACCTGAAATCCATTTTACTGCTTCAGGATTTTTCCTAAAGATGTTTGACTGTTTGTGCGTTTTTGTCTTTGTTTCTTTTTGATCTTGTTTTTCTTTTCTTTCTTTTTTTTTGCGAGTCTACATACTATGAAAAGCAGGGTAAAAAATCATTAAAAATAACAACAACTTACGAACCAGTCGAACAAACACATTATTGTGTCAAAGTTTTTACAGATTATCACGTGAAAAGAGCGTTAAGTCTACATGTTATCTAAAAATCTACATCAAAGTGTACCTTATGCACTAAACGAATCATGCTTTGTTTGTAAATAGACGGAGAATGGATAGAAATAAAATTCGAAGTGGAGACAAAATTCAAAATGGCGGAGATCGCAGATTTTGTAGGCTGACGTCATATCTCGTGATTCAACCCCTTGCAATTGGACTACTTGGCGTTAATGGCTGTTTTGTTGCTATTATCGGCACGGCTGCCGAGTCAATAGCCATTGCCAAATCAGGGAACGCTTATTGTTTTTCAGGATAAGCACCGAACTATCCAAGCGTTTGTGGACCATCACAGCTTTGGTCACACACATCACTGGTCACATAGTTAGTCTAAAATAGTGCGTCTGCACGCCGAACCGCTTCGCGGTTCGGGTTGGACGCACTTATAAAGGCTGGTCACTGGTCAGTGACCAGCCTTTATAGTCATGATATTATTTTGATTTAAAATAAAACCAAAATAATATCATGACAATAAAGGCTAGTCACTAGTGACCAGCTTTATAGTCATGATATTATTTTGATTTTATTTTAGAGAGGTATCAAACATTTAGTCGCTGGAGACTGGAGCCAGTCTAACCTTACTTCCGTAATGGTGAGACTATAGGGTTTAAGTTTTATGGATTATTCCATTAATTCTTAAAGCGCATGCGAGGACTGTCTTGGGTTTTTGAGGCTCGTATACGAAAAATAATGTAGTGTACACGTACTATAGTCAGTTGTGGTGCTCAGCTGTCTCACGCGCGCCGCCGCGGAATTTTGAACTGTACTTTCCTGCGGCGGCGCCAATGTTCTACCGTATTTCTTCCGAGTATTCGGACACCTTCACTTCTTATCATACTTATCTTACAATTTGAACAAGTTCGTTTTCTTACCTGTTGATGGGTCTAAACTGCTGGACGAGTGGCAAACAGTGTAGACCCTGATCAGACGCCGCGTTTTGCGGCGTCTGATCAGGGTCAACGCTGTTTGCCCAGGTCTGTCTGTCTAAAATTTAGGATAAATCTGGAGTGTATTTTTAATCGTTTTGTACATGGTCCTTATGTATATTTCGCTTACAGGTGCAGCCGACTGGCACCTCTTCCATGGAAACAAACTACCTATATTTACCATCAATGCATGTTCGCCGTATAACAGGTACGTAAGAGTTTACTTTCTCACACTTTCCGGAATGTCTACTCAAGCAGTCTTCGCACGTGCATTCAGCCTTCACCATGGTCTGGGGTAATCTGTCTATGTCATATTCCAAATACATGTACCACGGACACGTGGACTTGAAATTTAGAAATCTCCTCCCAAGGGTGCGGTACTGTTGGCTACACTTTGACACTCCGTATATTCGTTGTTTTTTAACATTGGAAGTCAACGGGTAAAGATTTTCCAGGGTATTGTATTTCGGGATAATACTGAACGTTGCGGTTCCATTCGAATGTAATCGTAGAATATCATTCTGTAAATTTTCTAGCTCAGCTTTCAAATTGAATGGCTCCCTACACGTGGGCAGAACGGCCGTTTCCATACGCGCCACAAGCCAGAAGAAACAAAATATCTGAAAAATCAAAATTAGACGTTCCTTAAAATTCAACAAACACGTTAGATTAATTTAAGCTAAACATAATTTTGCCAGTAATGTTATTTCTTAATTTTATTCAGGCGGACTGCGAAGGCAGTGGTGGGGACATAGTGTTTCGGCTTGACGTTACGTCTGTACGTGCATACGTGCGTATGTCACATTTCTCTTGGAGGTCATTACTTCGGTACCTTTTACGCTAGGAAGTTGAAATTTGGTATGCTTCTTACCCAGACCTAAACCTTCAACTTTGTGCTAGTTTTGCCCTTAGGTCATGCCCTGGGGTGGGACTAGGGGTAAAAGTGTACACAATTTTTACAAATGTTTAAGTTTACATTCAAGTTTACATTCACATTTATGACTGCGTTTCTTTTGGAGGTCATAACTTGGGTACAAATGTATCTTTTAGGCTAGTAAGTTGAAATTTTGTATGCTACTTACCCAGACCTAAAACTTCATCTCTATGCTAAGTTGTCCCTGGGTCATGCCTTGGGGTTGGGCTAGGGGGCGGGCTATTTGTGCACTTTGTACACATCTCTTGTTTGATTTTTAAAGCAGTTAATTTTTACATGCCTTGTTAAAGATCGAAGCATAGTTACTGTCACCCAAGATCCGTATTAGAGATAAGCGTGATTAAATATGGCTTATACGTGAGGCATCACGAAAACATAACTATATAATGTTGACCCCCTTAAATCCCACTTTTATATAGTAAAACTGGGGTTTACAGGGGTATACATTATTTTTATTATTTCTGCTTAAAACATAGATTGTGGGTACTCGTTAGAACCGCCTCTCCGAGGCGGTTCTAACGAGTACCCACAATCTATGTTTTGAGCAGAAATATGAAAAATATCAGAGTATTTTTATCTGAAAATTTTCAGTTTTTCGAGGTAAAATGTTCAATCTATTTGAATAGGCATGTTTTCGTAATGTATTCGGCAATATCGCCGCGAACATGGCTGAAATATAGGGACAGTGATACAATGTACATGTATCACTGGGTGGTCTGGTTCATAGTCGCCAAAACCAACAAGCAAGATCGTGGCCATATGTGCGTTTGCGTCTATATTTTTAGTATAGTAATCATTTTTTTAGTATTTTTACACAAAGTTTAACCATTCGTTAGGATTTTAAATATTAATTACTTTTCTATATTTTTTTTTTGGCTCAGAAATCTACAATTAAAATCAGACCGGCATATTATGAACTATAAGATATTCAGAATCACTGTCAGATAAGCAGTCTCGTCACCGGTGTCTGCAGACGTGCCCCACCCTCCCCGCGCGTCTCCTACTTGCTTCAAGAAGTTTGGGAGTTTGGTGAAGAATTTAGGAAGCCCTTTACTCCCAGACTTTCTTTAGTGGAAGCCCTGGTCAGTTAATGGCATGGTTTCGAGCCAAACAAACAAGACCCACCGTTCAAATGTTGAAGAATTCTTGAACAATAAACCAATAAATTAATCTGTTCATTTTTTTTAAATCCACAATAAGTAAAAATATGAATAAATAAATAAATAAATAAATAAATAAATAAATAAGTAAATAAATAAATAAATAAATAAATAAATTAATAAATAAATTGATGAATAACAGGAACTGAATAACAGGAACTGAGTAAATATCTATTACAATTCGAATTATTTCAACTCATTTAAGCTATAGAAAACATTGGCAAATAGTGTAGACGCAGAATGCGATGTCCGATCAGGGTCTACACTGTTTGCAGTAAGTTCAGAAATTTCTACAAAACATGGCAATAATAAAACCTAACCAGACACCCCCTATATAGGAAATGAACCTGTCCAAAAAGTTGAGGCAGAAGAGTCCACTCGGCAGAATTGGGTTAAAAACATGCCTAACAGCGCTGATATCGGCATCAGTTTGGACCTACTTGGGGTAAGAATTTCTTCTTAGGATGGAGCAGTGGCTCTTTGCAAAGTGGCTGTTGTAACCACCTTGTGATCGTCCCGAAATGATTGAAACATGTTTGGTAAGACGTCGACATGCCAGATCCTAGCTTTGTAGCAAGATTCGAAATCTGAACGCCCAGATCATGATCTATAGCTGATATTTCTTGAACACCTGTGATCAAACATTTTCATAATTTCTTATAATAAAAATAGACTACGTATAAAGCTTACCTTTACGGGATTCATTTGAAAAATCAAGTTTTCAGTATGTCGCCTTCCGAATCTAAACATTCTATGTTAGTAGAAGCCCTAATTAACATTGTTTTATATACGACACGTTACAACTCACGCTTTCCGTAGGAAGTTTGAAAATCAAAAATTGCCTTGATGACTGGACTTCTAATTTTGCATTGTCATTGCTTCCTAATGAACTTGTCCGATTAAACCGAAGGCTAAGATCTGCTGAGCCACCTTACTGCCACCGAACAGCCGCTGTACCACGCATTGGCGGAATAACCCAACGAAAATATTAATCCTTGCCTACGCAATGCATCCCGCGATCACCCGCGAAAATTAACCTACAAATTTCATCTAGGGAACTTTCACGCATTTATTTAGGTCATGTTGCACAAAAAGTTTTTTTTTTGTTATATGCACACAGTGGTGACCAAGATCAGCATGCACAACGTGTGATCGAGCTCTTCATGATTTATAGTAAAGCCCGCGGAATCCATTTTTTTAGACAAAAGGCAAAACTGGTTAGGCGTTACGCATGCCCGGAGATTTCTGTACCTTTGTTTTTTTATATGTATCACTCAGAAATAAGCCCCTTTTTGCGTGAAATGCGCTCAATATAGTATTGCCATTTTTGGTCTTGTTTTACTAAAATCACTGCAAAGTGTTTAATCTAAGCCACTCTCTGGGCTTAATAGACGAGAAATTGACGAAATTATTTTCTTTTTTTTTACATGTAAATTGTGTCCTTAGGAGACAATTTTCATGAAATGTCAAATCCTATTTTCTGGGTAAATATTTCAAAATATCGTCTGTTGCAATCTTTTACTCAGCATGCTAAGCGTTAAAGGTATCAAGATTATTTTTCACGAGATTTTATGTAACTGATTAAAGTACAATTAAGTCAACAAGTGTACATCGTGTCCGTTCTATTGTCCGCAAAAAGAATGAAACGCTTCCATGTGCAAATGATAAATACATCACGAAAACATGCCTATATAATTTTGACCCCCTTAAACCCCACTTTTATGTAGTAAAACTGAGGTTTACAGGGGTATAAATTATTTTTCTTATTTCTGCTAAAAAACATAGATTGTGAGTACTCGTTAGAACCGCCTCGCCGAGGCGGTTCTAACGAGTACCCACAATCTATATTTTGAGCAGAAATATGAAAAATATCAGAGTTTTTGATCTGAAAATTTTCAGTTTTTGGAGGTGAAATTTTCTATATATTTGAATAGGCGTGTTTCCGTAATGAAAGACAAATGATCTGACCAATACAGCTACCCGTCTTTCCTACCAGATATAATTATTCAAGAAAAGCTCCCCTGATGTAGTAGCCCGCCCCCATCGGGATTTGGGGGTGGTGGTGGGCATTTTCGCCACCGAAACGTCATATAACAGCTAGTAGTTAGTTTGTAATGAATTCTATTGTTTCATGTATTTGTGCTGCTGTGGAAAGGGGGAAGGGGGCATGTTTTCGGTGTTTTTTTTCTGTTTCTCCAATGTCATTCGTATTTCCCTTAGTCTCCTCCGTATTTTCGTTTTCTCTCCTCACCTTTCTCTTATATGCATTTTCTCATTTTCTCTGAAGACGACTCAAAATGACCTACAAGGATTGATGTGTCGTATAACCACAACACAAGTTTCGTGTACTTGTGGTTGCATCTTTCCGGAACTACTTGCAGCTTCTTCTGAATTTAGCAGTACCGCAACACCACGTGACCATGGGATTGGTTCCTGACAGGATGGTTCGTGATACGTTGCTGAGACATCGAGAACCTTTCTGATACCCGATTTAATTAAAGTACAGACGTTGATAATAATCGCCTGATTCATTCGGGTTGGTTGACGTTGTTTGTCACTGACACCGAGGACCATCCTGTGGCCAGACAAAATCACGTTAAAAAAACAAATGAAAAATCTGAACTTTTCAGAGAGACACAATCCTCGGCAAGAGTACACATGAGCTTTTATTATGTCACGAGAGTAAAAGCTTTTCGGACTTTCCGTCGAATCAGTCTTCCATTCCGCCACCTTTTGAAGGTGTATACAGTCGACTCTCGTTATCTCGAAGTCCTAGGGACTCTCTGAAATACTTCGAGATATCCGTACCTCGACATATCAGATTTGCAGAATTGAGGAAAAAAAATAAATACAACAACCGCATTTCACAAATGAATTTGTAATTTGACTCCTGAAGTCAAAGATATATCGAAAATATTGTGGAAAAGAGGAGAAATTGCTCCTAAGGAGCGATTTCTCCTCTTTTCCACAATATTTTGTTACCTGTTGTTAGATTTCCATGTTAAAACAGGGATCAGATTTTCACTTCGAGATAAGCGTTTTTTCAAGATAAGCGGTCGAGATAACGAGAGTCAACTGTATATCAATTCCCTTTATCGCAAAGATGTTATCAGAGAGTTGCCTCGTCTGAGTAGATTGCTAGATAATGTAGAGATCAGTTGGGAATGCAGGGCCCTCGCGAGTGTTTTGCACTGACATAAGCCGGCCCTGGTTTTAGAGACCAGACTGTAGACCATTCTACCAGGGCTGCGAACAGAAGTTCAAAATTATCGCCAACATTTTGTCCTGGATCGCTGTACATTGTACATGTACTAAATGATGACCTCTAACTGGACCAGAGGAAACGTTCGCAAGTATTTTGCATTTCTGAACGCAGCCGAGATTATAGTCGGACTCAGAGCTGTTTTTAAACAAACTGCAGGCCTGTGGCACTTCCACCTTAACTCTTTCGGCGCCAAATTTCAGACGACATTTCCCGTCTGCTTTTCTTTTTTAAGAAACTGTCGCTTGAAAAGAAGCTTATACGTAAAGTTGAAAGACTGAATGTCAAACAGCGTAGATCCAGATGAGACGGCTCATATGAGCCGTCTCATCTGGATCTATGATGTTTGCAAAAGCCTATTATTATCGCCTGTGGCAGTAAAAGAGTTAAACTTATTCGAAAGTTTTGAAAAAGTCTATTTGACACTTTAGTGATATGTCTAAGTGTTGTGACGGAATGACAGACAGACTATGTTTTATAGAAATTCTTGTATTTAATGCAAACCGTGTTGGCCCTGATCAGACGCCGCAGCGTCTGATCGGGGTCTGTACTCTTTGCTAGTGTACTTTTTCAGGGTCTCCAGGCGGCCCCCCCCCCCCCCCCCCCGTAGCCTAGTGGATAGGAGAGTTGACTCTTAATCCATGAGATTTATCATCGCTGTGGTTCGAGCCTCGCTCGGGTCACATGTGGGAAAGCCAAGTTTTGCTTATGGATGGACAGGTGGTTTTCCCCCGGCTTCTCCGGTTTTCACCCTCCTTTGATGAACGGTCGGCTCGATATAAGTGAAATATTCTTGAAAGAGCCGTAAAACCGAAATCAAAAGAAAATAAAAAAAAGTCAGGGTCTCTAATGAGTCGATGAAAAGCTGTTTGTCGCACCTGCATATAGGTACCGCAGCCAAATTATACAAAAAATCGATATAGGGATGTAAATTGGAGGCATGCAGGTTTACCACAACGAAAACACGCCTATTCAAATATATAGAAAATTTCACCTCCAAAAACTGAAAATTTTCAGATGAAAAAATCTGATATTTTTAATATTTCTGCTCAAAACATAGATTGTGGGTACTCGTTAGAACCGCCTCGGCGAGGCGGATCTAACGAGTACCCATAATCTATGTTTTTGAGCAGAAATAAAAAAAATAATGTATACCCCTGTAAACCTCAGTTTTACTATATGAAAGTGGGGTTTAAGGGGTCAGTATTATATAGGCGTGTTTTCGTGATGCAACAAATTCCTCTTGTTCAAAATTTCTGAAATTTTGACAATTTAAAAAAAAAAAAAAAAAAAAGTGGAAACCCGCAATAAGTAATGATATAATAATATATTGCTTTCCAAATGATGTAGCAAAATAATGGTTTGTGGAATCAAAATTATGCGCAACCCGAGAAAATAACTAAATATTACATGTACTTATGCCATCACGAAAACATTCCTATATAATTTTGACCCCCTTATACCCCACTTTTATATAGTAAAACTGGGGTTTATAGGGGAATACGCTATTTTTCTTATTTCTGCTCAAAAACATAGATTGTTGATACTCATTAGAACCGCCTCGTCGGGGCGGTTCTAACGAGTATCCACAATATATGTTTTGAGCAGAAATATTAAGAATATCAGATTTTTTTATCTGAAAAATTCATTTTTGTTGGTAAAATTTTCAGTATATTTGAATAGGCATGTTTTCATAATGCAATTGCAGACAATGCGAAGTCTGATCAGGACATAAGCGTCCGAATGACCTAGTGGTCAGCGCTCTCGACTTCGGATCACGATGCCCCGGGTTCGAATCCCGGTAGAGGCGAATTCAGCTCATGATTGTAACGGCGCTTCATTGCACAGTGCCTTTCATTATCGTCCTGCCTTCATCTCGATATTACTTTAATAGTAGTGAAAGGGACGTAAAACACCAAACCATCATCATCTAACAAGGGTCCTCGTTGCCAGTTACCATCATGTGAACTTCCTCATAATTCTTACCCCACCCCCGATTCTCTCTTGTTACTATATAAAGTGGTGATTTAAAAAAAAAGTTTACCTAAAATCTGAAGAAACGAAGTGTTTCTTTTAATCGTTTTGTTTATAATGTCAGAAATAATGTATAAAAAGCCTGTTTATTAGAGAGTTAATTGAAACGGGACAGAGCCTAATTTTGCGCAGGCACATTAGAAAGGCTCCATGGTTGAAAGCTTTAACGTTCAACTTGTTGACAATAAATAAGACTTTAAAGCACTGAGAACATTTCAAATAGTGTGTCTTTTTCACAGGAAATAAGACTTAACCCTTAAACGCCAAGAAAACCTGCATCTGAAAATGTCGTCTGTTTATGTCGTCTGCTGAATATTCTTGCAAAACTTTTCAAACCTATTTTTGCATACCGGCAAACAGTGTGGACCCAGATCAGACTGCTCCTAAGGAGCAGTCTGATCTGGGTCCACACTGTTTGCAAAAATGACTTTTAAAATCACAAGCAGATGACAAAGCAGACGACAATTGTTGTGATTGGCAGTTTAAGACTTAAAATAGTTTCTGTGAAAAATAAGAAAGTATCGCTAATTTCCGTCCGACTATTTAGCATACTGAGTGTTAGAGTTTAACTTTTTCGACTCTTTTCTGGAAAAAATAAGAAAAATATTGTGATATTTTTTTTTTATTTTTCCCAGAAAAGAGGAATTGACAATTCATGCAAAGTGTCTCAAAACAGGATTTTACATTTCATGCAAATTCAAATTGTCTCCATTGGATATAGTTTGCACGAAATTTCAAATCCTGTTTTCTGGGAAAAATAAGAAAAATAAGAAAAATATTTCAATATATCATCTCCTGGGGGTTGTCTGTCCTTGCCCCTGGGCTATATACATGTATAAAATTGTGTAATTTTTTTAATGTCTTCTTCTCTGAAACCACTTGAGCATTATTTTACCATACTTCACATGCATGAGCCTTCTGTCAAAAGGATATTGATAATTTATTCGAATGGTTCCGCACCATGGAACAAGATGGCTGCCATGCCCATATGTGGTAAAAAAAAAAAAAAAAAAAAAAAAAAAAAAAAAACACTAAAAATTTTTCTTCTCCAGAACCAAGAAAGCTTTGAGCTGAATCTTGGTATATAGCATTGGGGACTTAATATCTACCATATTTGTTCAAATGATGTTCGTAGGTTGACCTTTGATTTTTTTACGGCAAGGTCATATTTGCGCCCCCATACATTTGTATGGGGAAAATGTTGAAAATCATTTTTTTCAATATGTATTAGAGACTAATGGCTGAAACTTACAACATATGATGAAAGAAGTAAAACTGTTTAGCTTCCGTCAATTTTTTGGGGGTTTTCTGCCCTTGCACTGGACTATGTATAAAATCATGAAATCTTTAAATGTCTTCTTATCTAAAGACTCAAAGTCTACTAAGTTTGTTCATATGATGATACTAGGATGACCGTTGATCTCATCACGAAAACACGCCTATATAATTTTGACTCCCATAAACCCCACTTTTATATAGTAAAAGTGGGGTTTACAGGGGTATACATTATTTTACTTACTTCTGCTCAAAAATATAGATTGTGGGTACTCGTTAGAACCGCCTCGTCTAACGAGTACCCACAATCTATGTTTTGAGCAGATATAGGAAACATATCAGAATTTTTTTATCTGAAAATTTTCATTCTTTTTTGGTGGTAAAATTTTAAGTATATTTGAATGGACATGTTTTCGTAATGCTAGGATGACCTTTTACCTTTTTACGATATGGTCAAACTTGTGTCCTACTTGCTCTGACAATACTGAAAGAATTTGCATGGCATGAGCAGATATGCATAGTTGTTTTTATCAGGTTAGCGAATCGTGGCCCATGGGCCTCTTATTTAGTAATATTTGTTTTCCGTTTCCCTCCGGAAAGTTTTGACATACCCTGTCAGAAGTAAACTCTCGTGGATGTAGACAACTAAGCTCCTAATGCATTACTCTAGAAGTACAGTCGAACCTCAATGGCTCGAACATCTTTGAGACCATGGGAATTCGTTCGAGACATGGGTAGTTCGAGCCAGTTAGGGTTAATCATGGCACCAGTTCAGGAAGCAAATAGCGATAATTTGGGGAAATCTTTTCGATTTTCTACACAATGATTGTATGTTGAGTGTACTCATTAGAATCGCTGAGGGGATTCTAATGAGTACACACAACATACAATTCCATGATAAAATAAGAAAAAATCCCTAAATATTTGTTTTCTTGAGCTATTGGAAGAATTTTGTAGGGACTGAAAAAAAGAGTTCGAATCATCCACGGTAAACGAGCCATCCGTGTTCGAGCCATTGAGGTTATACTGTATTAAAGATAAATAAACTAGAGCATTATATAGAGTCGTTGTTCACGTTCAAAATACTTTTTTTTTTCTAAAAGTTGATGATTTGTTTTGTTTTGTGTTGAGGTTTTACGGCCCAGTCAACCCAATGGGGTCATGTCGAGCGCGGTCAGTTTACCTAACCACACGTTTACTAGGCAGGCGCAGTCCTCTAAGCGGTTAACCAGTGCACATTCGCCAGAAACTGACAACTGCCCTTCTTGAATCAGCGGAAGGGAGAGAATGACCGTAGAAAATATTTCATGATCAATCTCCATGAAAGAATGTTGCCGACCTCAGCGGGGGTCGAACCCGCGACACGTGATGTGACTAGGTCTATATATTTCACACTTGCTCAATGTAAAGCCCAGCAAAATCCTTCGGTAAGACAATAATCTTGTAACAGGACATTGCAAGCAAAATTTTTTTTCCGAGTGATAGCTACAAATGCTTAGCCCTCGAATGGTCTCGCCTCGTCAGTGTTTCCGCTGGGTGGCAAAATTCCGCGTAATGAAAAGGACCAAATTAACGAGAAGTACTGCTCAGTAAATGGTCCTGCATGGCAGAAAATATAAAATCAAGTCTGCGCATGACAACGCCAACAATTGGACCTGTGTGCCCAGCGAAGTCTCAGATCAAACTGGGCATCTGATGAAGGTCGTGTAAAGATCGGTCTGAACCACATAGCCCCAGTAGTTTATAGCTGACCGTGCCAGGGCGGTGCTTCGGTTATGGTGTCTTCTATTTGTCAGTGTTCACCTACTCTCTGTTGGTGTTGGTGACATTTTGTTAGCTTCATTTATGATAAGCTCGTGGCAGCTGCTGAGACAGAACTGCCTGTCATCTTGGCTTTTCGCTTGAAAAGTTTTAATTATCTAGATTCTATGTATTCCACTGGTGTAAGATTAGCTCAGCCACCAGGCGTTAAAATGAATAATATGCAAACAAAGCCATCTATTTGCATTAAATGAACAGTATAATATTCTAGCTAGTCTGTTCTCCTTTCTCAATTTTATCGCCTGATAATACTTAGCCAGTATGTGTATTGGAAACGCTACCAAATAGACTTGCCACCATTAAGAAGTTGACTATATTTAATAATTGCATAAAAAGCAGAGTCGCACGTTATTAACAGCCGTGTATTAACCGCAAAAAGCCAAGGCAATTCAAGCGCTGTTAATGCACGGCTACGCAACTTTCAATATGCTCGTACCGGGGCCACAGATCTGCTGCCATCACGAGATGTGTACTGCCCGGCCCTAGAACGAGCATAGTCCGTGGAAATTACGTTCACGAGACATCGGTGAAAGCGCGAAAGAAAATAGTGCAAGAAATAACGTGAAATGTAGCAAATGTTTTCAGTTTTTATGCAATAATAGCGATCGAACATGGTTTTTCAATGCATTAGCATTCACCAGGTCTCTTGGGAGGTCTTGAAAACCGCGGCCTTCGGCCTCGGTTTTCAACACCTCCCACGGGACCTGGCGAATGTTAATGTATGAAAAACCATGTTTGATCCCTATATTAAAAAGAAGAAAAATGATCAGACTCTTATTGTCAGACTAGTAGCTAGTCTAGTGCATGAAGTGTACTGCGATTGTATTGATTCCTCGTCATTCTTTTTCATCTACTTTACAAATGTGGTATGAACTCGTTCCTGATAATCCATGCATTTTAGGTGAAAATGAAACGTTATTTTCATATATTTTCTCAACAATCAGTTTTTGCAGACAGTGAAGAACAACACTAGTATTTGAAGTACCATTTTCCATAGAGAGAAACATTAGATATCATAGAAGGTAACAGTACTGAATATGAATAATGATCTGTGAACTTGGCGATTTTGAGGAAATACCTGCAACACAAATATAAAGTATGATGTTCTTTGATAATCCAGTTCAACTTTCGTGACATTGTTGTGTCTGTATTTCAAGCACAGGATGATTTTTACATTAAAGTGAAAACAATATGGCGACTGATTTTCAAAATAAACCACGCCTCCTGAAATTCATGCACTGGCTGGAATTATTTTGGTACGAAATCATAAGGCTGAATGTGAAAGGTAAAACATGAATGAAAAAGTAATAAACAGTTTACTTTGTTGTTTTGACCGATTACGGAGAAATAATTCACTCTCGTTCTAAGGTTTGCTTGTAAAAAACTCATTTGCTTCGCTCACTCGTTTTTTACGCGTAAGCCTTAGAACACAAGTGAATTATTTCTCCGTAATCGATCAAAACAACCAAATTATGTGTACACGTCATGTGCCCGTGGGTATATTCTGCAGCAGCCAAAGAAACTATATGCCTGGACACAGCATTTCCTAAAAGATTGTATGTGCTTCCAGTGAAGACTCAGATCAGCCTGCACATCCGCACAATCTGATCAGAGTCTTCGAAGGGCACTCTGTGGGTAGTCAAGGAGCCAAAGCGTCCTCAGGTGGACAGCGAAGATCCTGATCAGACTGCGTGGAATGCACAGGCTGATGTGAGTCTTCGCTGGGCGCACATGCATTATTGTAGAAAATGCTGTGCCGGTGGATAACAGACTGCGCCGATACATAGGTTGATCTGGGCCTCAGCTATCAACATGTGCCCTGAAACACCTTTTAGTCTGGAATGGCTTGGAATTAACGCTTTCGGAGACAATTCTTTGTTTTCTGCTTTGTTTGTATAACTCTAAGACGCGTCAAGCAAAGAAATGCCTTCGAGCATGCGCAAAATGTGCGGACTCACAGCATCCTGCGCATGCGCAAGGTCTCATCCGGGCCTTTGCTCTCCAGTGATACATGTACATACAATAATTTCCAATGATTCTTACAGCGGACTGCGAAGGCCCAGATCAGACTGCGCCTCTGCGCAGTCTGATCTGGGTCTTCGCTGTCTGCGCATGCTGCGCAGTCTGATCTGGGTCTTCGCTGTCTGCGCATGCCCAGAAGGCATATTTTCGCATGTCGCGGTTCAAGTCAGTTGCAAATAAGTTTATATCTTGACCACTGAATGTCAAGCAGCAAACAGTTCATATGGATGCATCTGGCTTTTTTTGGTTTGGGTTTTAACAGTCCAGTCAACATTGTTAAGGTCATATCGAACCGGTCAGTTTACCTAACCACACTTTTCCTGGGCAGGCTGAGCCTCTAAGAAGTTAACCAGTACTTGTGTACATTCGTTTGCCAGAAACTGACAAATGCCCATCTTGAATCAGCGGAAGGGAGGGAATGACCGTAGAAATTAGTTTATGATCAATCTTTACGAAAGAATGTTGACAGACCAAGCGGGGATCGAATCCAAGACCTCCTGATCACCAGTCGGACGCGCATCCGACTAAGCCATAGAGGCCAACCACATATAGCTTTAAACCCATTTGTGCCGAATGGGTTCTTCTACTATAACTCTTTGGAACGGTCTATTTCCAAAAGAAGAGGTGTCTGGTCAGTTTTATTATGATCATGTTTTACAGAACTTCCTGTATTTTATGCAAACAGTGCAGACACTGATCAGGTGCCATAGTGTATGTGTTTGTGTGTGTGTGTTCTGTGTGTGTGCGTGTGTTTGTGTGCGTGTGCATGTGTGTGTGTATGTGTGTGTGTGTGTGTTTGTTTGTGTGTGTGTGTGTGTGTGTGTGTGTGTGTACTTTGTATGTACATGCAAGTTGATATTAAATGATTTTAAAACTGCTTTTTTGCGATGGTCATAAACATAATATTACAATGTATTATAATTCCGCGGATATGAAAACCTGTCTTCGGGCATATGCGGAATGCGAATGCCCAGATCAGCCTGCGCACCCGCGCAATCTGATCAGGGGCTTCGCTGTCCGCTAACAAAATCATTTGTCACTTTAGAATGCATTAGTGGAGAGCAAATGCCCGGATGAGACCTTGCGCATGCGCGGTTTGAGTCTTAAGCTGCGCTTTTTGCACATTCTCGAAGGCACTTTTTTGACACACTTGACGCGGTCCAAATGATGTTGTGAGAACTTATGGTCCAATATATTTGCTTCAAAATTCTTTTGGCAGCAAAGTGTCGTCTGTAATTCCGGAAGAAGAACTAGCCCCTTAATCGACATTTTGAATTTTTATTTTCCAGATTAAAGCAGACGACTCACATGAAATGCCGTCATATTTCCCCACAAAAACTAATAAGAAAATTAGACGACATTTTTATGTTTTATTTTTCAGATCAAATAAGACTGACGAAACATTGATACTTTTCTTATTTTTCTCAAAAACACAGGATTTGACATTTCATGCACATTGTCTGCAATGAAATGTCATATCCTGTTTTCTGGAAAAAACAAGAAAAATATGTCGTCTGCTGAAAATTTTACCCAGAATGCTAAGCGTTAAAGGTTAAATGAGACCACTTCGTTTGACATGTTTCCCAAATTTGTAAAGAAGGCCACTTATTTCAGTCTCTGGCGCGTGCGTTGCACGTGTACATATGAGCCAGATAAAAAAACAACAACAAAAAAAACCTTCGGTTAATTATGGAAGAAAATAAAAGATAAAATGTACAATATATAGTGAAAGTAAACAGCTTACGTTTCACTTTCACATATTTGAAATATAATCGGGTTTGGCCAGTCATAAGACGGTTTAACACCCTAGTCTTGGACTGGACGTAGTAGTCCCCTCGTTATTTTGATATAATTATTTATAAATAATACTTGAATTTAAACATTGGCAGTCGGCATTTTTTTTTTAATATAATTATTTTCTCTACGGCGCGTCTTGATATGTCATTAATATCATTTCTCATGCGACAATTTTAATGAAATTGGCGGGAACCTAACTTTGTGAAAGCACAATAGAGAGGTTCTAAGTTGAAAGCATAATTTTAAACCTAATGGCTATGAGTGATATAAATCCACGTATATATGCATTTTTCTTCTTTTTCACATTTCAAATAGTCTCCTTTGAATGAAATATCAAACCGTATTATCTGTGAAAGGGCATACTGTGAAAATGTCATCGTAACGTTTTCCTTTCTCATAAATCCTTCTTTGGATTAGATTATCAGATGACAAAAATGATGTTTTTCTTGTTATTCACAGCAAATAGGACTTATTTTATTTATATTGGCTCTAAAGAGGACGGAAACAATCTGAATGAAATGTCATCTTAATTTCAGTAAAAAATAAGAAACATATTTTTAAATGTCGTCTGCTTTTATTTATAATCCGAAGATTAAAGTTTGAGCTTTAAACTTCGGAACCTCTCTAATGTGCTTGTGCAAAGTTTGGCTCCGCCCCTTTTCACTAAGTGGTTTATAAAACAAAAAGGTCTTATAAATTTTTCCAGAGGTTTTAAACATATTTATAAGAAGAGATTTTCACTTATGTAGAAGTCAGACAAACCCTCCGCGTTCCATCTCATCTCTTTATATACCGTAATAACCCTCAGTGTTGGGATAGGCAGGCCTATGCAAACAGTATAGACCAAGATCAGACGCCGCAAAACGCATCGTAGTAAAAGTAAAAGGTAGTAAAAGGGACTTGTTCAAGTTATTTTAAAAAGAAAAGCGGGAAGGAGTTAAGTCGACTAAAAATTAAGGTTAACCCTTGTCTTGCTGAATGAATTAAGATACCACACCCATTTCAAATTTTCAGACAATCAGATTACTTGATCCAGATTGTTGCTATAAATTCACATACTTAATGGCAAACAGTGCAGATCCAGATCAGTTGGCTTCTTCAGAAGCCAACTGATCTGGATCTACACTGTTTGTAAAGGCAGGATATATCCAGGTTCAGCAGGGCAAGGGTTAATTAATATAGTAGTAAATAAAGAAGAATGATTGGGGTGAGGTGGTGTCAGAACTTATGAGGAAATTTACTTGATGGTGAAAACGAAACTCAAAAAATAGCTTTCCGTCGTCCGTAGTTTAGCTTCTTATTTGTTTTCATTAACGAATTTTCTTACCAAACTTGTATGAATGTATCGACGGGACAGAGAAAAAACAGTGGATGCTTTGAACTAATTTTAATGTCATAAGGTGTCGGAATGTAAGTGGATAAAATAACTAACTAACTAACTAACTAACTAACTAAATAACTAACTAACTAACTAAATAAATAAATAAATGAATTACAAGTGATTGATTGACTGACTGACTGACTAGCTGATTGATTGATTGATTGGTTGATTGATTGATCTATCGATTGATTGATTGATCTATCGATTGATTGACTGATTGATTGATTGATTGATAAAATGAAAAAAAAATCTAAATAAATGATAAATAAATAAAATAAAAGAAATCTTTCTCATTCGACCGCCGCTCGTTATATAAGGAAGGGTTTATTGTGACAATATCTGTAACGAATATACACTGTCACATGACGAAAACACGTAAGATTTTATATCCCTATTTAAAAAAAGGTGCTTTTATCCAAGTTTGTGTGTAGTAATGAATATTTAATTACGAAATCATATATACCGTAATAACCCTAAGTGTTGAAACAGACAGGCGTAAGCAAACAGTGACGACACCGTTCGGACACCGCAAAACGCGGCGTCTGATCAAGGTTTAATCTGCTTGCAGCTCATCGAGTTTTTTTAAGCCACACGAACTTTATTAGAATGTTTAGGACAAGTTTGGTAAGGAGTTATAGTGTACCAATATTTAGAGTAAATTGGCATAAAAAATGCTTGTCATTGCAACAAATTTTTCGCAATTAGAACACTTGTGAGCAACGGGTATAGATGGGCCTTTCCATGCGAAAACGTGTCTTCGGGCGTATGCGGACAGCCACGGCCCAGATCAGACTGCGCATTCGCACAGTCTGATCAGGGCCTTCGCTGTCCGCTTTCAGGATCATTGGATACTACAGAATGTATGACTGTGGAGCAATGGCCCGGATGATACGTTGCGCATGCGCAGGATTATCTAAATCTTCGCATTTTGCGCATGTTCGAAAGCACCTTTCGCTTGATGCTGCAAGATGGTGGGTACTTACTAGAACAATTACAAGGAAATGCACTTTTCTTATTTAATTCTCGTAGGCGTATACATGCTGTTGTTTACGTTTCCCATAACGGTTTGGGTTAATAGTAACAGGACATCTGGCTTTTACTCATGCGATAAATCAGTCCTGGATGGGCCGACCACAAGCCCCAGTTCACGTACCTCCAGTCTGAGCCTCCAGTGCGCATGCTCGACTTATTTCGTGGGTATTTACTGCCAACCCCCGCAACGAACGATTTCAACCGAACACATTTTTTTTTTCGAAAAAGCGATGGACTGTGGATTAAGAACCAACAGAAAGACAATATCTATCTATCTGTCTATCTATCTATCTATCTATCTATCTATCTATCTATCTATCTATCTATCTATCTATCTGTCTGTCTGTCTGTCTGTATGTCGTCTGTCTGTCTGTCTGTCCGTCCGTCCTTCCGTCCGTCCATCCATCCATCCATCCATCCATCCATCCATCCATCCATCCATCCATCCATCCATCCATCCATCTCTTATCTATCTATCTATCTATCTATCTATCTATCTATCTATCTATCTATCTATCTATCTATCTGTCTGTCTGTCTGTCTGTCTGTCTGTCTGTCTGTCCGTCTCTGTCTGTCTGTCTGTCTGTATGTATGTCTATCTATCTATCTATCTATCTATCTATCTATCTATCTATCTATCTATCTATCTATCTATCTATCTATCTATCTATCTATCTATCTATCTATCCCTCCGTCCGTCCGTCTATCCATCCATCCATTCATATCTATCTGTCTGTATGTATGTCCGTCCGTCCGTCCGTCCGTCCGTCCGTCCGTCCATCCATCCATCCATCCATCCATCCATCCATCCATCCATCCATCCATCCATCCATCCATCTATCTATCTATCTATCTATCTATCTATCTATCTATCTATCTATCTATCTGATTTGTCTGTCTGTCTGTCTTTGACAATCCACCGGGCACATGACGTTTATACAACGTCGCGTGACGTTTCATCGACCTTAATGTGACGTTTTATTATAGGGATCAAACATGGTTTTACATGGTTTTACATGCATTAACATTCGCCAGGTCCCGAGGGAGGTTTTCAACACCTCCCAAGGGACCTGGCGAATGTTAATCCATTGAGAAACCATGTTCGATCGCTATTATTGCATAAAAACTGGAAGCATTTGCTACATTTTGCGTTATTGCTTGCACTATTTTGTTTCGTCTTTTCACTGATGTCTCGCGAACACAATTTCCATGGACTATGCTCATTCTAGGGCCGGGCAGTGCACATCTCTCGTGACGGCAGAAATTCTGTGGCCCCGGTACGAATAGATTGAAAGTTGCATAGCAGTGCATTGACAGTGCGTGAATTGCCTCGTTAATACACGGCTTTTCGCTGGTTCATGCACGGCTGTTAATATCGTGCGGCACTGCTTTTTATGCAATAATACGTTGTATCGACGTTAATGCGACGTTGTATAAACGTCATGATGTTTTATCGACGTTAATGCGACATTGTATAAACGTCATGCCGTTACATCGACGTAAATGCGACGTTGTAAAACGTCCTGACGTTGCATCGACGTTACTGCGAAGTTGTATAAACGTCGTGTGCCCGCAGGGAAGGAACACACATGTCGGTATTATTTTCACCTTACACAGGTCAGTATTATGAGTGATTTTTTTTAAATGTCATCTGCTGAAAGTTTTTTTTTATTATTTATTTAGATTAAACATGTGTTTAAATATCATAAATACATATATACTGACAAATATATATAGCACACAACTATTTTAAGTACATTATCATTTGAAATGACAAATTCAAAACCTATCTCTTTAAAAGATTAGTAAAAGAGAGAAAGTGTATAAAGAGAGAGAGGGGGTTGTTGAGAAAAGTTGGTAAACAAGGTTGTTGGAATACTGTTCAGATTCATGTAATACGTGAAAATAAAGATTTTTTTCTGCCTGTCTCGACTGGTAGGTAGGTACCACTAAGACTGATAATATTGAAACCATTGCTGTATCGAGACCACGGTAGTCAATTAAAAAAAAAAGAACCTTAACAGGACAGCAGAAAACAAGCTGTAATATTAATATACGTTCTAAAATATTTTGTCTTCTTTTGCTATAAATTCATGGTGCGCCTCTTTATCCAGAGTCTGCTTCATTATTACTGTGGCAGACAGTCAGCGGAAAGCAGAACCCAGGCACTAACATAAAAAGTCATATTGGACCCACGGGTCACTCTGTGTTTGAATAAAATAGTTATATACTGATGTCCACTTCTTAAAGAATTTATTTAATCTATTATTAATGAATAAAATGTATCTCTCGCTAAACATTTTTCGTAATTAATTAGAAAATACACTTTAACCTCCTTATAACGCGGTTCGTTATAACACGGTTTTGAATACAACACGATTCAAAGATGGATCCCAAAAATGTATAGATTATATAGAAAAATGACCATAAATGGTCATTTTTCTATATAATCTATACAATTTTGTTTGGATATAACACGGTTGTATAACTAACACTGTTTATGCTTTGGATCCCAACAATAGTGTTATAAAGAGGTTGTGGTGTATGTGATTGTTGTCATATGCTCCCGTCTGGAAATCTCTCGTACCAAGGATTATAACTGACATATTTCAGAGACATATTGCACCGCATGGGTAATTCTTTGCACATCATCATCTATGACTGTCCAGTCCAGTAAATTTTGCTCCTTTCCCAGTTGGTTAAGGAACTATAATTCCAACTCCTCACCTTTATACACATTTGATTGGTTGAAGGTAAAGTTTTACACTTCAATAAAGTCCAGAGTAGGAATCCCCGTCGGACCTTTTTCCCTTCCTTGGTCTCAAAAGATTGACATTTTGCCAACTTTTGATGACATTGTGGGAATTATAAGGAATAAATTAACCCTTGTCCTGCTGAACCCGGATATACCATGTCTTTGCAAACAGTGTAGATCCAGATCATTTGGCTTCTGAAGATGAAGCCAACTGATCTGGATCTGCACTGTTTGCCATTAAGTATGTGAATTTGTATTGACAACCTGGATCAAGTAATCTAACTGGCTGAAAATTAGAAGTGGGTGTGGCATCTTAATTTATTCAGCAGAACAAGAGTTAATATTTTCGTGGAATTTATCGATGTGCAATTTCCAGCGAATCATCCATAATGAGCTGGACAAGGATTTTGGTTCCAAGGGCAATAACCAGTCTGCAAATATTCCAAACAAACCATTTTCACGTACCAAATTCTTCTAAACAAGAAAAACTCCACAAAAATTGACGATGCTCCTTTATTTTGTGTGGACAATATGGCTCGTTCATAGTGCTAACTTAGACTGGCTCCAGTCTCTAATGACTTAAAATTTTTTCTCATAACCCTTTTTATTAATCCATTAAAATAAAACCAAAGTAATATCATGACTATAAAGGCTGGTCATTGAGAAGAAGAAGGAGAAGAAGAAGAAAAAGAAGAAGAAGAAGAAGAAAAAAGGAGAGGAAGAATATAAAAGTTAAAGAAGAAGAAATTGAAGAAGAAAAAGAAGAAACACACACACACACACACACACACACACACACACACACACACACACACACACACATACACACACACACACACACACACCAAAGAAAACCAAGAAAGAAAAAAAAACAATAACAATAACAATAAAATAACAGTTCGTCTAATCTTATAACGAAATAATAATGGGCATCAAAGTACATTGAAACTGCGACCCTTAGCAGACGATATTTTGATGACGACGACGTTTATTTACCCATTTGCTTAACGTCAGCAATATTGTATGTCTTTCCTTCATTGGTCACGTGGTCTTGGCACAGATGGCATTTTCTGGCCAAGTTATTTATTTTGTGCTTAGTCGGTCACTTTTCGCTCATTGTGTGACATTCCGTTCATTCTGTGTAACATATGGACTGTCATCGTGAGAAACGGGTTTTTTTCGATGTATGTGCGCCCAGCGAAGACTCAGATCAGACTGCGCATCCGCGCAGTCTGATCAGAGTCTTCGCTGTCCGATACAAGAAACATGAGCTCCTTTGCCATGCAAAAAGCGCCCAGCGAAGACTCTGATCAGACTGCGCGGATGCGCAGGCTGATCTGAGTCGTCGCTGGGCGCGCGCTTCCGAAGGTATATTTTCATCTGATCGTCCAAATTGGAAAACAATGAACCGGGACATGAGAAAAAGGGACTCACTAGCGAAGATCTAGACCAGTCTCCGTATTCATTACCAGAACAGTTGCAGATCGTCTGAAGAAATATTAAATGTTCTGGCGAGCAACGAAGAATGACGCATATTTCGCAGACGACATGTGCGCGCGCTATACTTAACTGCTTGGCGGGGTCTATAATGTATTGCCAGTAAGCTTTAACCCTTTAAGCGCAATGCAAAATTGTAGCAGACGACATCTTGTATTATTATTTTTCAGAGAAAATAAGACTTGGCATTTCATGCGAATCGTCTGTTATTTTCTCTGAACAAAAATACAACAAAACAAATCAAAATGTCGTTTGTCGCAGTTGTGATTAGCACTTTAAGTAAAAGGGTACCGGAAACGGACACCGCACGCATGTTTCTAATGGCTAGCTCGCAAACACTTATGACCAATGACGTATTGGTCCTAAGTATTCTTACATCTTGTAAGAAACAAAACAAAACAAAATAAAAACAAAAAAACAAAAAACAAAAAAACAACAACAATCTTAACACATTCTACAACCTGTTCTTGTATGTAAAAATACCGAATGAGTGGCAAACAGTGTAGACCCTGATCAGACGCCGCGTTCTGCGGCATCTGATCTGGGTCTATACTGTTTGCTCAAGACTTTTTCGTCTGAATACTTAGGATAAACACGGTATGTTGATCGGAAGAAGAAAATATTTATCGTATCTAATATTGAGTACTATTTGATTAGTCACGTGATATTTTTGACCAATGCACATCAACATGTAACTATAAAGCGCAAGATTCGAGTCCGCTTTTCAACGTTGATATACTGAACTGAGATATATCATCTAGTTGGTTTTCATTTGACAACATTCGAGTCTGAAGTCGAAAGAATTTTAGATTTCAAAGCGACTCTCCCGGTGGGGATGAATTGTAGGCTCGAACCTGCGACTATCAGCCTGATAATATGGATTGTGACCGGACCCTCGCTTTCTTCTTCTCAGCAGAGGTATGTTAATTGATGTGTAAACATTTAGGCACTGTCTTCGGTCATATGCGAACTATACAGACTCATCCTCGGGAAACTAGCAATGTCGTAACAATTTCGCTTGGACGTCAAAGCGACGTTACTACGACGTTTTGCTTGGTCCCGCGCAGCAGTAGCTTAATGAAACCGTTTTAATCTTGAGACCCCAAAAAGGGCAATTGACAAACAGTGCAGACCCAGATCAGACGCCGCAGAACGCGGCGTCTGATCAGGGTACTGTTTGCAAATGGTTTAGCCATTTTTCTCTGGGAATATCTTTATCACACAGACATACCTAAAACTGCATTGGACTTTTCCAGTATATAATACGGGAGAGTTTATTCAGTCTAAAATGGGTCAATGACTTTGCATCACGAAAACAAGCCTATATAATTTTGACCCCTTCAACCCCAGTTTTATACAGTAAAACTGGGGTTTACAGGGGTATACATTAGTTCACTTATTTCTGCTCAAAAACATAGATTGTGGGTACTCGTTAGAACCGCCTCGCCGAGGCGGTTCTAACGAGTACCCACAATCTATGTTTTGAGCAGAATTATGAAAAATATCAGATTTTTTTATCTGAAAACTTTTATTTTTTTTGGTGGTAAAATTTTCAGTATATTTGAATAGGCGTGTTTTCGTAATGTTTTTCATTGACATATTATCTTTGTTACTCTAAGCATTGATTCAGTCGGCGGGCAGCGAGGTCCTTGATCAGCCAGTCTGTGCAAACTGAATAGGACCTTCTTTGCCCGTACATGTTTCGAAGACCTTTTTGCTATGATCTTTTATAAAAGATGGGATATAGAATGGGTGGTATGCAACAGACTGCATGTTTAATTTTTATCCCACTCATAATTGATAGCCATGATTTAATCTTCATCTGCACGACGGTCGTTCGGGTCTCTGACTCTAAGACGGTGACGGTCTAAACCATTCATTATACAGTTGATGCATGATATTATGTCTTTGATCAGGCCGTCCGTGGTTCAACTGGTGACTTTCTTTCCTCGGGCTGTCAGTATCGGACCTCATTCTTGTTTATCACAGTGATTGAATATATATATATATATATATATATATATATATATATATATATATATATATATATATATATATATATATATATATATATATATATATATATATTCGCGGGCCGCTGTGGTTCGAGCCTCGCTCGGGTCATATGTGGGAAAGCCAAGTTCTGCTTACTGATGGTCAGGTGGTTTTTCTCCGGGTTCTCCGGTTTTCGCCCACCTTCGATGAACGAGTGAAATATTCTTGAAAGGGCCGTAAAACCCAAATCAAAATATATATATATATATATATATATATATATATATATATATATATATATATATATATATATATATATATATATATATATATATATATATTTGTATTGGTTCACTGAATTAGGTATATTTTTTACAACACTGGAACCTAGGGTGAAGATTTAGTATCATTAAAAGTGATTTACTTATAATAATAGTTTCCCAGGAATAGTTCATCTGTCATTACTGATAATGACCAATATTAATCAAATGCATGAAGTGCTACTGTTTGTGTGTTCTAAGATGGCTGTGAGACCAATCTTAGCTATAAACTGCTTGTTTCAGATAGAACAAGAGAGATCTGAGGAAGAAAGCTCTGTTGGTGATGCCTTAGCTCTCGCTTTCCGCTGAGCACTATAATTCTGCTCGGCTTCGCTGATTCTTTTTGCTTCGTAGTCACCAGCACCCCTTCTTATGAGGTCTTGCCACTTTGCTCGATCCTGTTCAATCTGTTCCCACGATTCTGTTGATATGTTAGTGATTTACTACTAACTACTCTAAGGATGGTTCTTGTGTTTTCCGTCCATTGTGGGACTTTGTAACTGCTGTCTAAGTGTCTGAGTTTTTTTTCTGTTTTGTCCTTTTTATCATAGGTCCAGATAAGAGGATGCATCCACATATTACTTTTCTGGTTTCTCCACGAAAACATATATTGTGGTACTCATTAGAAGCGCCTCACCGAGGCGCTTCTAATGTGTACCCACAACATATGTTTTCGTGGAGAAGTAATAAAAATATCTGTATTTTCGGGTTGAAAAAAGCCTCATCGAGTTATGGTTTATGTCTTGTTACTGTTTCGTGAGTTCTGTTTGGCGTTGCGATCACCTCATTGGCACTGGGTGTTTGCTTGGTCCCATATAAAAAAGTTTTTTTTTCTTCTGACTTTTCTTTTTTTAGACTATAGGTCCTAATAGGAAATGTTGTTTTTTTTTCTTTTGTTTTCCTACTCGGGTACCGGATTTCTTTCCTTCAATTTTTTCAGGTATTTAGACAACGATTTTTTTTGCTACAATCATTTATGACGTCATTAGAGCAATTCCATTTTGAAAAATTGTGGATTATTTGCATTTGTCTGCATAAAATGTTGTCACTTGTTTAGGAATAAATATTTTTATAAAAGTAATAGCATTTAGACCATGGTTAAATTCCTAGGAATTGCTAAATATATATAGGAAAATACCTTGATAGAAAAAAAAATATCATTCAACATCGGGACCAAGCAAAAACCCAGTGATTGGGGAAGAGAGCTGATCGGTTTGTTTGTGTTTTGTTACGTATATACTACTGTCCTTTTGGCATCACTCGTAAAGACGTTTTTCGCTTGGCGTCTTATTTTAAATGAAAATATTTTATTCTGACTGACCATTCATGTGTCTTATCAGAAACCGTTTGTCTTTTCTGTTTCTGCACTTTGTTTTCAAAAAATTACTAAATGGGTCTAACTGCGATTTCTGTGAAAACCTGGATTTTTGGAAATTTTATCACCAAAAAGAAAAAAAAATATTTTCTTCACTGTTTTTAATTATTGATATTCCATAACAATATTGTGAACACTTCAGAAATTTTGAACAAATGGTATCAAAACTACCTACCCTATCGATCTTTGCATATTTTGCAGCCATTTTCACTAGACGAAAAAGTGAAAATATTCGATTTTTTTTAAACCATTGACTAGAATATAACTTTTAGTGCAAATGTAATTACGACAAAAGTTATGTATTAAATCATGCTAAAAGTTTGCAAATTTACTTCGTCTGTGTAAATGGCCAAGTAAAGAACAAATTTCAGAAAGACCCCCTTAAACCCCACTTTCATATAGTAAAACTGGGGTTTACAGTGGTCTACATTTTTTTCTTATTTCTGCTCAAAAATATAGATTGTGGGTATTCGTTAGAACCGCCTCGGCGAGGCGGTTCTAACGGTACCCACAATCTATGTTTTGAGCAGAAATATGAAAAATATCAGTTTTTTTTATTTGAAAATTTTCAGTTTTTGGTGGTGAAATTTTAAATATATTTGAATAGGCGTGTTTTTGTAATGTTTTGAAAGAAGAGGTGTCATCGTAGTTCGTTTACTCTTCCACTTTGTGTCATTAGTAGGGTATGGTCTGTGATTGTGGCTCAACTGTTTTGGTCTGCCAAATTATGTATCAGCAGATTAAATTTCATATTTTCACAATGTTACCCGAAAAATAGGCTACGGTAGATGTCCTAAAATTTCGTACACCAAAGTTTCTGATAAAAATGGCATATGCAAACAGTGCAGACCAGATCAGACTGCTCCTTCAGGAGTAGTCTGATCAGGGTCTACACAGTTTGCCATTCCACTAAGTATTTAAGAAACAATAACATAAAAAGCAAACTTTTGGTAAAAATATATAGAATAAAGTGTTCGAAATTTTAGAACATTTACCGCAATTACTTCAATATGATTTAATTGTATTTTTCTGTTACGATACACTGATTCCACCCGAATCGAACAGTTCTGAGTGTGTGTTTTTTAATGATGTCAGACCCTATGGTGAAGATTCGTTGTATAATTGTTTTAAACCACCGAGTTTTTGAATCGCTAGCCGCTCGTAGGCGGTGGTTCTGATATTGTTCATTCTTTGTATTACTTTTTGTGGCCCCTGGCTGCTGAATTATTTTTGTTCCATCTGTATGTGCCGGTGTACCATGCGATCTGTCAACCCAATAGATCCGTCAGACCGGAAGTCTGAAACCAGAAATACCGGGCAGAACACGGCTGCGTGCATGAGATCTTTCAGGTCATGAGAAATGTCATACGAGTTTAAATACCAAAGTAAAATAATTGAAGAATGATTTAAGCTAATCGTTTTTAGTTATGAAAAATATGTTACTACTAAATTAGAATCCAAATAATCATGGTCTCACATTATACCGTATCGTTATCTAAGGTAGATGGCGATCTGTGACTAGTACTTTCGGAATTTCATCATATTGTTTTTATATTCTTGTTGAGTCCTCTTTAATGGTACCCTCTATATAAAGTAGGTAGTTATATACCCGACTTCAAGTGGTCAAACATGCATTAGTACTTTACATTTTCTATTTTTTGTTTCCCCTCGATAAATATTGACCAATCAAAACTAGGTTTCTGGGAGACCAAAGTGAACTCAAAATATTTTAGGGTACATGGGAACTGCACGTGTGCAAAATCTCTTCATCACGAAAACACGCCTATATAATTCTGACCCACTTGAACCCCACTTTTATATAGTAAAACTGGGGTTTACAGGGGTATACATTATTTTTCTTATTTCTGGTTGAAAACATAGATTGTGGTAACTCGTTAGAACCGCCTCTCCGAGGCGGTTCTAACGAGTACCCACAATCTATATTTTGAGCAAAAATAAGAAAAATATAGCAGTTTTTCATCTTAATATTTTCATATTTTCAGCGGTAAAATTTACAATGTATTTGTATAGGCGTGTTTTCGTAATGTCATAGTTCGTGCAGTTCACAGATTTTTTTTTATTTTGTAGATTTTAAAAAAGCGAACTGCGCATGCACAAATATCACTGGATATGGATTTAGCTGTGACTGGCACTTATCACTGCAAACACAAAAATGTCGCACCAACGTCGAAATGAAGTTGGTGCGTCGTTGTGTTTTTACCGAGATTGTATGCTTTATTTCCAATAAAGCAATCCCAAACCAGACCTCCACAATATCAATGCATATACCAAGTTTGGTGAAAATCCATTTATATTTACCTAAGTTATTGTCCGGAAACCAACGTACAGATGAACAACAGATGGACAAAGGGATGGACAAATGGATGACTATCATGTGGCAACTAATAAAAAGATTCAGTCATTTTAGACACTGAAAAATGAAAGGACTATTTTACCGCAATAGCATCTTTGAGATGATCAGCCAGAAGAAAGAAAGCTGCAGCATGTTCAAATCTCTGTCTCCCCAGCAGATCATAGGCATTCTTCAATGCCGCTTTCCGCCATCTTTCTTGGGTGAAGTCATTACGGAAGAAATCTGACATCCTTTTATTTTCTACAGATCTGAAAGTACCGGTACATAAATCAATTGGCTTGAAAGTTTTTTTTACATCAACGTTTCTGATGAAAATGGCATGTGCTTTGTTTTATCACAGTGTTTTTGATTGTATGTGTTTTATTGAGATGTTTCACAGATGAGGTAGAAGACCCCCTATGCGGACTGAACATATATTTGTAATTAGAAGCAGCATCGGAATTAAGGGTAAGATTTCACATGTGTAAGACTGGTTTAAGCCCCCAGTAGGTTTTATACTGACAGTTCCAAGGCAGTTCCTCTATTTCAGTTCTTCTTTGTTTATGCGTTGGTAAATTTCATGAGTGACTTGTTTTTGTCATTATTTGTTCTACATCTCTCCTTCTTTCAGTGCATCGGGTGGGCTGTGCATTATGATTGTGGCTTTCATGGGTAGCTTTACTTATATATTTGTTTGCTCGAGGTGAAGTTTAACATCAATGTCCATAGTCTACAGACAATTCACCTAAAATGCCTCGAAGTTACATAAAAAATTTTCATGCTCAACTGAGCTGAGCATGAAATTTGTCCTGCTAACAAATCTAAAATTACTAACAATTGCATATTCTTTCTTGTTAAACATAGCTGAGCATAAAATTTTCTCTGCTAATAAATATTAATGTGCCAACTATTGTTGGCATTTTCATATTTATTAGCAGAGAAAATTTCATGTTCAGTTGAGCTGGGCCAGCCTTATTTCTCTGAAAATTATTTAAAAAAAAAAAAAAAAATCGAAATATTGTCTGTTGCAGCTGAGATTGAGATAGGGTTAATACTGGATCAAACCAAACATGTATATAGACATCATATGTCATAATGGTCACACATTTTAACTATTCCACAAACAGATTCATGGCCTTGAGTCTGAAATTTTGACTCAAGTAAAAGACTTGACCCAGCCTCGATATCCAAGTACTCGTTACAATCCTACTATAGTCCTTACCTGAACAAACCCCAGAGGACTGTCTTCTTTTTCATGGCCACATAGAACAAACAAGCATCCATAGGATCTTTTTTAGCTTGGAATGCTGCTTTTGCAACCTAAAAACAGAATATATCACCACAAATGAGGCAAACTGCTAAAAATGTCCCTACAATATGTGTAATATCCAAGATGGCGGCCATGGTAGCAATCTTGAAACTCTTCAAACAACATCAGATTCTGAATTGCTCAAGGCAATCGGATCTGAAAGCCAAGATGGCCAACATGGCACAATGTACCATCATGATCAGTCTAATCCAGGTGAGCGACTTCTGGCCCACTTGGGCCTCTAGTTTTATGTATTTTTCACAGAAAGTAAGACTTAGCATTTCTTGAGAATCGCAGACGAAATGAGAATCGCAGACGATTCACATGGAACGCCGTCCTATTTCCTCTGAAAAAAAAAAAAAAGAAATAAAAAATAAAAAAAATAAAAATAAAATAATAAAAATCAGGGCCCAGTTGTTCAAAGCATCGTTAGCTTAACGAGCTCGTTAAGGATCATTTCGTTAACTATTTTAGCGGATTCAATACACAATATTCTGATATTTTTTTCTGAAAAAATGTGAGTAGCTTTTGCATTGCAAAAGCTACTCACATTTTTTCAGCAAAAAATTTCAGCATATTTGCGTGTCACTCGATGTAAATTTTAACGAATCGTTAACTAACGACGTCGTTAGCTTTGAACAACTGGGCCCAGAATGTCTACTGCACGGAGAATATATGATCGTTACATCACAGATCACTAGAAGTTTCGTAAAAATCCGAGAGCTGACGTATTATGTGTTCATGCTGAATTTCCGTGTGCTGAATCGTCCGTCCGCTCGTTCGTCGTATGTAGGGCGGTCCATATTTCCATCACGAAAACATGCCTATATAATTTCGACCCCCTTAAACCCCACTTTTATATTGTAAAACTGGCGTTTACTGGGGTTTACATGGTATACATTATTTTTCTTATTTCTCGGCAACATTTGTTTCGTGAAGATTTATCATAAAAATATTTTCGAAAGTCATTCTCTGTCTTCCGCTGATTTAAGAAGGGTAGTTTCTGGCGAAAGAATATGTGCAACTACTGGTTAATCACATAGAGGACTAACCAAGTCCAGGAAAAATGTGGTTAGGTTCTCTGACCGTCTCGACATGACCTTAATAGTGATTAGGCCGTTAAACTCCAACTCAACCCAACCCAAAAGAAACAACCAGAGAATTTGGCATTTTCTCCTGAGGACAATTCAAAGCAAGCAAGATAGAAACAAAAGCAACTTATTATCCATTTTGTTTTCAATTTCAGGGAGAGTGAAGAGTTTGTGAATCGTTGTTGTGATGGTTGGACAGCTCCTAATTGCACGAACCGTGAGTAAAGCCCTGCTATTTTTGCGGTATTAGGTTTGGAGGAGTCGCTTGCATTTAGAAATAAATTTTTGAAGTACTATTAGCAGATTGCAAATGACAATTAGCAGTCACAGGGTGGGCAATAACGTGATATGCAGTTGGTAAAGCCATATTTTAGGAGGATATTTGCATCGATTTGCGGCAGGTATTAGCATTTTTTATTTTTGTGTTGCAGTTCAGACATAACACCTAGTGCAGAGTACCGAGTCTTTGAAGCACTTTCTCCCGTCGAGTATACTTTTCCTGGAAGCTGCAGTTCTCTTGAAATTCTCTGCAAAATGTGTCGATGTGACTTGGTGAAACAACATCACGAAAACATTCCTATATCATTTTGACCCCCTTAAACCCAAGTTTTATATAATAAAACTGGGGTTTAAAGGGGTATACATTATTTTTCTTATTTCTGCTCAAAAACATAGATTGTGAGTACTCGTTAGAACCGCCTCGCTGAGGCGGTTCTAACGAGTACTCACAATCTATGTTTTGAGCAGAAATATGAAAAATATCAGCTTTTTTTATTTGAAATTTTTCATTTTTTGGTGGTAAAATTTTCAGTATATTTGAATAGGCATGTTTTCGTAATGGACACTGTTGTCAGACCATGCTTTATTTAAGCTGTTCAGCTAAACTTCGAGTTCTGCAACGGATTTATGCAAAGCGGCTAATATTTTTAGTAAATGGAAGTTACCTGATACTGTTACATGCAGAGAAGAAACCGGAATAAAAGACAAAAATAGGAGACACACTGCGTGATAAAGAGTCACAGTAGACCTCAGGACGGTTAAAGGATAGGAATCACACTTCTTTCATTTTGGCTTTCCTGAATGTCATAACATTCGTATGGTCAACGATCGGAACTTTATGCTTACTTTCTAGACTGTATACTTAAGAAAACTAAACTATGGTGGCATCAAACTGCCATCCATGCGCGGGATACTACTTACAGTAAGACTAGGGCCCGGTTGTTCAAAGCATCGTTAGCTTAACGACCTCGTTAGTGGTCAAAATGTTTATTGTTCTAGTAAGTGCAATATTTAATTCACAGGTAGTTTTGCTGAAAAAAAATGTGAGTAGCTTTTGCACATTTTTTTTTTCAGCAAAAATATTAGCTTATATGCCATATTTAATGATCAAAGTTTTAACGATACGATGATACGTTAACTAACGACATCTTTAGTTTTGAACAACTGGGCCCAGGTTTTTAACAGTAAGGCAACTTACTATACAGATAAGGCGACTACTTCAAGTGATAAGGTGACTTGCTGTCCTAGTAAGGCGACATACGGAATGTTGATATAAAGTTTGTTGTCTTCAGTGAATTTGTCATAGAATCGACATACACTGTGTCGCTCTAGTCAGGATAACATTTCGCCTTTTCTGTTTGAATAAGCCACTGTATCGGTTCAGTAAATCATCTTATAACAAATAAACTTAGTAGCATTTAGTATTTAGACAGCAGTTGAATACAATGCCTAAATTTAAGACTGTTTCTTGAATCGAAGACAGTGCTCAATAAATTAATTTCTTCAGCGGAAAACTTTGATGAACTTGGCAATTTTTCAAAGCTTAGATACCTTCAAACAGAAAAGTGCATTTCTCACACTACCGATTGTTTCGATTTATATTACAGTTTAACAGTTTTGTCTGAAAGCCGACCAAATTTACGCACTCTGATAATGAACTTTATTTGTTTAAGATCCCATGCAGTTAGGAACAAATTGCAGTCCGAAAATTGACCGACCATGTATACAAACAACAACGTATTTTCTTACAAACATTATGTACCTACATCTTGTTTATGAAAAAAATCAACGTTATTTACGAACACCTTCCTTTCACTAACAAATCGCCGAACCTCAAGTAACTTCCTCCCAGTTTGAATTGTTTCGATTTTAAGGACTGATAAGTTTATCCTTTTCAGCAAAACTTGCATTTTCCTTCTATAAGCGATGATAGCTCACGATTCCTGGAGTCTGGTGTAACTCTTATCACACAGTGTGACTCCTATCACCGTATTTTCCCCATTGCTCTCTTCAAATAACGGTAGCAGCACAAAGAAACGGCTGCAGGCAACTTTCTATCTTCGGAAAGATTTCGCCGCTTTACATAAATACGTTGCATAATGCCAAGGTTAGCTGAATACGTTTCAAAAACGACATTATCTTCGTTTTAGTCCTACAAATTTGCATCGACAAATTCTGCAGAGAGTTTCAAGAAAACTACAGACTTCCAGGAAAAACAAATATACCCGACAAGAGAATGTGCTTCAAAGACTCGATACTTTGCATTAGATATGTCTGAAATCCAACTCAAAGATAGAAAAATCACTTACATTACGAAAACACGCCTATTCAAATATATTGAAAATTTCACCACTAAAAACTTAAAGTTTTTTAGATAAAAATTCTGATGTTTTTCATATCACTGTTCAAAACATAGATTGTGGGTACTCGTTAGAACCGCCTCACCGAGGCGGTTCTAACGAGAACCCACAATCTATGTCTTGAGCAGACATATGAAAAATAATGTATACCCCTGCAAACCCCAGTTTTATTATATCAAAGTGGGGTTTAAGGGGGTCAAAATTATATAGGTATGTTTTCGTGATGATGTCTACCGCGAATTGATGCGAAATTCCTCCATTGCGTATCACGTGATTGCCCAACCTAGCCAGTGTAGTGAGAGGTATACATCACCCCCTCCCTTTAAATGAGACTATTTTTTTTGTTTGTTTTAATCTTGTTGTAAAAACGTTTTTGCCCATAAAACGCTAAACAAAATTGTAAATATTTTTTATTATTATCTTTCGGAGAAATAAGACTTTGTATACAGCCTTGCAAACTACATTGCAGTCTATGAAGAAGCTTAATTAAATCGAGTCTCCAATTTTCGTTGTTTTTTTTTGAGCGGTTCTTTGTTTCCAAAGGCAACCTTATAGATTTTTGTATAAAATGTCAATAAACGTCAAAAAATTGCCTTTGGAAACAAAGAACACACCACGGATTAGAAAATGGTAGTCTCGGTTTTATTGAGACTCTTCATAAGCAGTAATGAAGTTTGCAACACTGCTTACTCCCGCTAGCGTATACATGAGCAGAACTCCATTTTCAAATATATCACAATGGGCCCAATGATCCCAAAGGAAATGAAATATAATCTGCACTATGGTGATGTACAGGGAGACATGTGGTGTAAGCAGTGTTGCAAATTTCATTACTGCTTATGAAGAGTCTCAATAAAACCGAAACTCTAATTTTTAAATCCGTAGTGTGTTCTTTGTTTCCAAAGACAATCTTTTTGACGTTTATTCTACTACACTGCAGTTGGTGTTTGTGTCGTTCTACCGCCGCCACACGGCACTAACACCAGCTGCAGTCAAGCCTTATTGTCTCTGAAACATACATGAGACAAGTGATTTGACGTGTATGTTTCCCTGAAGTCCCCTCAAGAAATGAACAGTTTAACGAATTTAAAGTTTCACTGGCTTCCTGAAAAGTAAGGAATAATGCATTGCCGTCATTGGGAAACGTTATGAATCTCTGTTCTACCCGTTTAAATTTCTGTACAATTTACAAGCTTGTATATTTTCTTTTCAGCCGTGTGCAATCCACCGTGTTACAACGGTGGCACGTGTACTGCGCCTTACGAGTGTTCTTGTCCAGGAAATTACACCGGAGTCTCCTGCTTAGAAGATATAACCCGTGAGTTAATCACCGTTTTATCTTTAATATTGAGACACCTTAACTCCTACCACCTTTTGGGAAAGAGTTTCCAACTCTGCTTGCCATCTGTTCATTTTGTGGCTGTTTATTGTATTTGTCTGTCTATCCCTTTGGTGTTGAGTTCTCTTAATTATTTTAGCAGACTTCTACTAAACTTGAATAAGTACAGTCGACTCTTGTTATCTCGACTTCGCTTATCCCGAATAACCGCTTATCTCGAAGTGAAAATCTGGTCCCTGTTTAAACACGAAAATCTAACAAGTAACAAATTATTGTGGAAAAGAGAAAGATACTTGGACTTCGAGATAACGAGAGTCGACTGTATATTGTGCTACATGTTATTGTGCCTAAAACTGGTAGATGAGTAGCAAACACAGCGATGCAAAAATCAATGAGCTCAAACCATTGCTAGGGGTCGTTGGCATATTAAATTACTGTTCAAGAATAAAATCAATACATTTTTTTCGGAATTTGTTTACCTTTACTACATTTACTGTTAGGCAGCACTCTAAAAGTGAGCATTGAGCTCCCTGTCACATCCAGACACCGTCGCGATATGACTGAAAGATTGTTGAAAGCGACGTTAAGCCCAAATCAAACAAACAAACATTTATTGTTAAACCCCAGGCCTCGCTATAAATGGACAGGCTCCGCCCCCAAATTATAATGGTGGCAAATTCAAACACTTTATTGACAACCAGCTATTTTAACAATATTTTAGCTTTAACTACCCCTGAATATTTCTGAATAAAAATTCCTGAACAACTTTTGGTCTGTCTTAATAGATATATGTGTTTATTTTACAAAATTATGTTCTGATAAGCCCACAATAAATAAGTTTATGTGTAAAATGATTTACATGACGGCTGTTAAACATCTTTCCCTACTGCATCGTAATGCGGCTTATGATTGTGGCACTCCCTAGATTTTTCTCTTACCTTTTTTGTTCCCAGCCTTTTTCGAAGAAAAGTGAGGGGACAAAGTATTCGGATTTACGTAATTCCGTACTGAGTGGTTCTGACATCTGATAGTAGATAGATACCTTGTGTATGCAACTCCTCTTACAGTTGTAAGCCGATCTATTAAAAAAAGTACAGATGTTTTTGTCATTGTTTGAAGATGTGCATCTGCTTTGGGTATAATCTGAAAGTATTTTGTCTCATTTTTTCGCGTTTCTAACTTAGTCATTTCACAGCTCTAATACTGTTAAAGTATATAGATAATGCAAACCAGTGTGAGCAAGTCCTCCCACTCATTTTTGGCAATCTTCTCGAAACTTTGCAAGCGTTTTCATTATTGTCCAAAGATGTACATGTGATTTAGGTATAATCCTGATTTTTTTCACTTTTTCATTTTTGTTACTTTTCCCCATTGTTTTTTGTGCTCAACTGCTATAAAAGTGTATAAACAGTAGCTACGTATGTTGTGCACGCAAGTCCTCCTACAGGTTTACGTTGATCTTTATGAAACTTAAGCGATATTCTATTTTGAAACTTTGCAGGTGTTTTTGTCATAGTCTGAAGATGTGTATGGGCTTTTTGGTATAATCCTCATATTAGTTTTCTTCACCTTTTTCGCATTTTGAACTAAGTATTTTTTGTGCTATAATACTATCACAGTGTAAAAATAGTGGATACCTTGTGCGCGCAACTCCTCTTACAGTTCTAGGCTGATCGTTTTGAAGCTTTACATATATTTTTTTTTCATAGTCTGCAGATGTGCATGTGTTTTAGGTGTAGTTATATTTGTAACTCTTTCCCTGTTTTGAAGTTAGTTGAAGTTGCTTGGTCTTTCATGTCCTTTTGGAGCATTGAGCCCATTTAGAATGCTCTAAAAATAGAATATCGCTCAAAGCCGGCGCTGGGAGTTCGGAGCTGTGTTGCATATTAAATTACTGTCCATGAACAAACTCATTAAAAACCGAAACTGCTAATTTCGCTTTATTTGGTATGTTGATTGGTCTCAAATGATCTTTTTTCTCACGATTAATGATGAACCCCCCCCTCCCACACACACATACGGGGAGGGGGACATATTGTTTTTGGTGCAGATCCCGTTGGCGTCTGCGTTGGTGTCGGCGTCAAATGTTCTTGTCTGCACAATATCTTGTGAATCTGTGGTTGCATGGATTCTTACCAAATTTTCACGGATATATAATTGGGACATAACAAAGAACTGATTAGATTTGGTGACCTTGATCTTATTTTCAAGGTCTCAGCAGTAGAAAAAACTGAAAGTTCACTGTGGTGGACATCTGCTTTTCTCTGAGTTACTAGTTTACATTCACTACTTTTATTACCTTTACTAATGTTAACCCTTGTCCTGCTGAACCCGGATATACACTACCTTTGTAAACAGTATAGATCCAGATCAGTTGGCTTCTAAGAAGCGATGTGACGGCCGTTAATCGCCTCCACGTACTTCATCATAGTGTATTTTTTGTCACGCGCCTTTTCTCAGTATTTATTGTCCCCCGCCTTTTTAAAGAAAAACGAGGGGACATGGTATTCCGCTTTCCGTGGTTCGTGGTGCTTAGTTCCACCCCCTCTGACAGTATGTTCCATGTGTCTGTAACTCCTCCTACAATTTTATGCCAATCTGTTTATAACTGTACAGATGCTTTTGTCATTGTCTGAAGATGTGCATGTGATTTGGACATAATTTTCAGATTAGTTTTATTGCTTTTTTTTCCGCGTTTTGATTTTAGTCACTTTTTCAGGCTCAGAAACTATTATGATGTATAGATAGTGGTTACCTTGTGTCCGCAACTCCTCCTACAGTTTTATGTCGATCTTTCTGAAACTGTACACGTATTTTGTCGTGTTTTGAAGACATGTGCATGTGATTTAGATATACATCCTCAGGTTAATTATATCACATTCCCCGCGTTTTGAACTTAATCAGGTTTCAGGCTCAGATCAAAATGTATGGGTAGTGGGTCCTTGTGTCAGCACCCTCTCCTTCAGTTATTTACCGATCTTTTTGAAACTGTACAGGTGTTTTTGTCACGGTCTGAAGATGTGCATGTCTTTTAGAATAATCCTCAGGTTAATTTTCATCACTTTTCCGTGTTTTAAATTTAAGCATTATTTCTTTTACTTTCCGCATTTTTATTCAGTCATTTTCGAGTTCCAATACATATCAAATTCTATACATAGTAAGTACCTTTGGAGGGTTTTAAAAGGGGACATGCATTCTCTGAATTTGCTTGTTTATGATATTTTCTAGATATTGTCAAAGCTCATTAAACTATTGAATCATCAAATGCACCATAAGAATTATACTATATGTTTGGCGATTAATATAAGAAATGTAGGTGTCCAGTGGACGTGATATATATTTTTGCGAAGGTTTACGGAAACCTTTTCTCTGAGTATGATATAGTAAGTATTCTATATGTATTTATACGCCTTCCCCCACTAAAACTGTGATTGTGTGTGGGGGTGTATACTGTTTTCATGCTGTCCGTCCGTCCTCCATTCCAGAACGTCCATTACGTTTCGGTTTCCTGCAGGGGGTATTTAATAAGCACTGCTTATTGACATTTCTTGTTTAAAAAACATTTGTTATTATGTTCCGTCTATAATGCTTCGAGAATAATTTGACAGTGACGTAACGGAGTCTGCTACTATACTTGGGTAAAGCAGTTATCAGGAAAACGTTTTAGATAGTTTCGTGTGTTACCGCACTAATAGTGTATATTGCAAAAGCGCAGTAAGTAGAGTAGAGCACTTTGAACGAACAAGTTCCCATTATGTTTAGAACCAGTTACTCTCATCATCCTACGTTATTATTATTATTATTATTGTCTTTTTATTTTATGGATTTTTTTTCAAGTGTTTTAAAATGAAAATAACCTGCAAAACTTAAGTGTCAGTGCATTTTTCCGAATTCGAAACGTCAGTTCTCTTTCTTTCTAAACTTCCTTTCAAAGTGGGACCATTTCAAAACTAACTCTTCGGATCTTTTCAAAGATAGGACATATTCCAGAACGATCTCAGTAGTCTTTGCACGGATTTTCAACACGCGATATTACATTGGCTCAAAGCACAACTGGATTTTAAAACCATTTGTTTTTCTTTTTAAACTTTGAAAGGAAATGGAAAACTACATAACAATATGTCTATAGAAGTCGTTTCATATGGCTGTTAAAAATCTTTTTAATACCTTTTCACTCAAAAGTAAATTTCTTAACAAATAAAAGATAAAAAATGAAAGTCTGGCTAGTGATTCGAACTCGCCAGATGAAGATTTATAATCGAAGAGAACTACCACTGAGCTATTGAGATTTTAAATTTTTCGCTGATTGTACGGGTATATCACTGAGAGCAGTTCAAAATGTGTTTACCTGAGCAGTTCAAAATGTGTTTACCTATTTATAAGAAAGGCCTTGGTCTGATAATACAAACATTTAGTGACGTTACTGTCAATTTATCCTCGGAGAATAGTACAATACCTAATAACACTATGCTTGTGGGCCGGCCTCGATGGCTCAGCTGGATGCGCGTGACAAGGAGGTTGCTGTTTTGACCCCGCCGGGTCGGCAACATTCTTTCGTGGAGATTGATCACGAAATATTTTCGACGGTCATTCTCTCCCTTCTGCTGATTCAAGAAGGGCAGTTATCAGTTTCTTGCGAAAGAATGTGCACAATACTGGTTCACTGCTTAGAGGACTTAAGCATATTCAGTAAACGCGTGGGTAGGTAAACTGACCACGCTCGACATGACCGCATTGGGTTGACTGGGCCGTAAAATCTAAAAAAAATATCTTGTGGAATCGCACACTTAGATCATGGTCTGGGCAGGGAACGTTTTTCATCTAGAATCCTGTTTACAGTTCCATTTTTTTTTTTTTTTTTTTTTTTTTTTTTTTGTAATTATAATTATAATTATTTTATCTGTCTCCGCTCGCTCAAATATGTATTCTTTTTCTCACATACAATAAATGCGCAATGTGTTCATTTGATTGACTTCTAAATAGTACAGCTTGCACAACCTCTAGCGTTACAAAGAAGTCACGTGATTGGTCATCATCATTTTTCCTTTAAGGGGCCTAGATACGATGACACGATTTACAAGGGAGACTTCCTGTTTGGCAGATGTTCACACAAGCCCCTTATGAAAAGCAGTCTTTTCTAAAAGGAAAGGTTTTAGAGTAGACCCCTTTTCAGAATGGGGCGAAATGGGTTTGATGGTTATCTCCCTGAAAGTGTACCAAGGCCCCTTAACTCTTTCGGCGCCAAATTTCAGATTACATTTGTCGTTTGCTTTGTTTTTTTTTCTTTAACAAACTATCGATTGCAAAGAAGTTCATATGTAAAGCTGAAAGACTGAATGCCAAACAGTGTAGATCCTGATGAGCCGTCTCATCTGGATCTACGCTGATTGCAAAAAAAAAAACAAACTCTTACTATCGCCTATTGTAGTTGAGGGTTATGTTAGGATTAACTTTTTCGGAGCCAAATTTCAAAATACATTTGTCGTCTGCTTTTTTTTTTTTTAAATAAACAAGCGATTGCAAAGAAGTTTTCATGTAAAGCTGAAAGACTGAATGTCAAACAGCGTAGATCCTCTTCATTAGGAGCCGTCTCATCTGGATCTACGCTGTTTACAAAAACCTCTCATTATCGCCTATGGCAGTGAAAGAGTTAATAGATTAGGAATGAATTTATTTTGCAGAGATTACGGAAAACGAACGATACTGTTTTCCAAATAAGGATTGTGGCGGTGAAATCGTCGAGACACGAACAATGACGAAGGAAGAGTGTTGTCAGTCAGGTGACACGTACTGGGGTTCTTCAAGTGGAGGATGCACGGACTGCTCAGAAGTTCAAAGTCAAGGTATATATATTACTATTTATATTTTCAAAGACGACCTCACATTGTTATGCCCCCACCTTCGTGGAATTTGGAGGGTCATATTGCTTCTGTGTCGTTCGTCCGTTCATCCGATCGTTCGACACGCTTTGCTTAGAGATAGAATCTTTGTATTTAGTGTTTTGAAGCAGGATGGAAAATGAGTACACTCGTATTTATTTTTTCTTTTTTGTTCCGTCGAAAATGTGGTTCCTGAATTATGCCCCTTTCTAGACAGACTAAATAGAATCTTGTCAACAAGATATCTCGAAAAGTGTTTGAGCTAGAACCTTGAAAAATGGCATGCTGATTGGGGGTGATGAGTAGATGACCTGATTGACTTTAAAAAAAAAACAAACGATTATTGCCGGACTTGTGCCCCTTGTAAAAACTGATAATCATTACGAAAACACGCCTATTCAAATATACAGAAAATCTCACCTCCAAAAACTGAACATTTTCAGATAAAAAAACCTCTATTTTTCATATTTCTGCTAAAAGCATAGATTGTGGATACTCGTTAGAACCGCCTCGGCGAGGCGGTTCAAACGAGTACCCACATCTATGTTTTTTGAGCAGAAATAAGAAGAAAACGTATACCCCTGTAAACCCCAGTTTTACTATATAAAAGTGGGGTTTAAAGGGGTCAAAATTATATAGGCATGTTTTCGTGATGGGAATCTTGTGGGCAAGACATCTCAAAAACTCTCAGAGCTAGGGCCTTGAAACTTGGTGTGCGGATTAGGCATGAGGAGTAAGTACATTACCTAAATACTTAAAAAGAAAAAAATCAGAGTTACGCCCCTTGTAATATAATGATAATGACATCTTGTCAGCAAGATATCTCAAAAAATATTTTAGCTATGGCCTTGAAACTTGGTGTCCTTATTGGGGATGATAAGTTTATTACCTGATTAACTTTTGAAAAACCGAGTTTTCCGGAATTATACCCCTTGTAATTTAATGGAAGTAAAATATTGTCAGCAGGATATTTCGAAAACTATTTTAGCATGAGCCTTGAAACTTAGTACCTTTTGGATATGATGAGTAGATTACTTGATTAACTTTTGATATTATTGGTTTTTCCAGAGTTAGCGCTCCTTGTAATATAATGATAATGAAAACTTCTCAGCAAGATGTCTCAAAAATATTTGAGCTAGAGCATTGGAACTTGTTGTGCTTTTTTGGGATGATGAGGAGATTACCTGATTAACTTTTGAAAACAAAATCCGATTTTTTTTTGTCGGGGAATGCACTATGTAATATTATGAAAATGAAATTATGTCAGCAAGATAGCACAAAAACTGTTTGAGCTAGGGCCCTTAAAATTTGGTGTGCTGACTGGAGATGATGTGTAGATTATCTGGTTAACATTTGAAAAAAATCGAGATTTGTTTTCAGGGTTTTTCTCTTTGTAATATAATGGTAACGAAACCTTGTCAGCAAGATTTCAAAAAAAAAAAAAAAAAAAAAAAAAAATGAGCTAGGACCATTGAAACTTGTGCTTATTGGGGATGATGATTAGGTTACCTGAATAACATTTATGAAAAAAAATCCGACTTTCCGGAGTTTTGCCTTTTGTACTATTATGATAATGAAATATTTTCAGCAAGATATCTCTAAAACTATTTAAGCTAGGGCCTTGAAATTTGGTGTGCTGATTGGAGATGGTGTGTAGATTATCTAGTTAACTTTTGAAAAAAAAATCAAAATATGTTTTCAGGGTTATTCTCTTTGTAATATAATGGTAATGAAACCTTGTCAGCAAGATTTCTTAAAAAAAAATTGAGGTAGGACCATTGAAACTTGTGCTTATTGGGGATGATGATTAGATTACCTGAATAACATTTATGAAAAAAAAATCCGACTTTCCGGAGTTTTGCCTTTTGTAATATTATGATAATGAAATATTTGCATCAAGATATCTCTAAAACTATTTAAGCTAGGGCCTTGAAACCGGATAATGAATAGATTACCTGATTTAACTTTTGAAAATAATCCGACATTTTTTTCCGGAGTTATGCCCCTTGTAATATAGAACTATTTAAGCTAGGACCTTGAAACCGGATAATGAATAGATTACCTGATTGAACTTTTGAAAATAATTCGACATTTTTTCCGGAGTTATGCCCCTTGTAATATAGAACTATTTAAGTAAGGGCCTTGAAACCGGTTTGCTTGTTGAAGATGGTGGATAGATTACCTGATTTTACGTTTGAAAATAATCCGAATTTTTTTCCGGAGTTATGTCCCTTGTAATATAATGATAATGAAATCTTGTCAGCAAGACATCTCGACTGTTTTCCAAACATACTGGGTATTCAGCTCCTAAGATTATAATACAGTTGACTGTGTAGACAAAACACCCATTACACGTTGTCTTGATTGAATGGGGAAAAGCTTGGAATGTCTATAAAGTCTGCTTCTTCGTTCGGATCATTTTTTCGTAATGTCGACAAACCTGTACGATGGCAGAACTCCTGGAATCCCACTTTTACTTACTAAAACTGGGATTTTTCAGGGGCGTGCGTTACTTTTATTGTTTCCGCGGAGAGGGACAGACCATATGTATATAACAGATTTTTTTTCCCTTTTTTTTTCCATTTTTACTGTTTAAAAGGAAAAAAAAAGTTGTTTTGCATCCTTAGGCTTGTCAACATTAATTTACATACGTAAATATCTTATTGGCAATGTTGCACACGCTTATGCAGAATTTCTCTTGATATTCATTACACAATATACTTATCCTATACACACACGCATACAAAAAGGAAAAAAAATAACAACAACATATAGCAGCAAATGACTGACTGATGATTCTTTTTTCATGACTTCGAAAGGGTTTTGACATTTCAAGTGAATTGTCTCAAATGTAGACAGTTCACATGGGGTGTTGGATTCTGTTATTCTTGAATGGATAACAGAGAGGTTTGGAAATTTTTCTGCTGAAATATTTTACCCAAACTGCTAAACTAAAAAAGTATTGTCACTGGTGAATGTGAAGAAGAGATGAGATTAATGGTTGGCCGTGAGGACCCTCATCAGACAATCCCTTTGTGGATAGCCTGATATGGGTCTAACATAGATCTTGATTAGCTTTTTTTTTTTTTTTTTTCAGTCCGTAAGTATTAATATTTTTCTTATTGCTCCGTGAGAACATGTGTTGTGGTGCTCATTGAAGAGCTTCGCAGAGGCACTTCTAACGGGTGCCCGCAGCATGTGTTTTCTTGGAGTGAGGAATATATACCTGACACTTACTTTTTTTCTTGACCTATGGTTTTCACTGCCAACCAGTCTGTCAGTTTGTTTGTAGGGTTAATGGTATAAGTTTTATAAATGAAGAACAATTTTAATCGTAAATAGCTGGCAATTATTATTATTATTATATATTATTATTATTTTATTATTTATTTATTTATTACCGTCCGTGGTCTTAAGCGTAAGATCTATAAACCAATAATTATTTAAAGGGTTGCACAGCTGTCACATTCTGAAACCTTACCCTCTGCGTCTGACCTCATTGGTATTTGTTGCATTTTTTTTATTTACTTATTGACTGATCTTTTTTTTTTTGTAAGCCAAACATTAGGTCTTATCTAATAAAAAAATATGGTATATTTGTAAGAGCTTAATGTCTTATATGGGGCACAGATGCGGGATGCTGTCTTCGCCGCAGTTTCAGGGATTTTATATTTTCGTTTCGGTAAGGTCACTGAACTTGGCCTATGAGGACCACTTAGGTAGGGTTTCATTGAATGAGTAGCCGTGGGCTCTGAATTACCACTAAATTTGTATTGTAAAATAGCAGAATTTTTTCTAACTCCCAAAACGGCAATAATTCCTAATCCTTCAGATATATATTTTTGCTACCATCTCAAAGATGGTGTATGCTGCAGATACTCACTAGATTATGAGGTGGTCCAAATGAGTGCCCACAGCAGAATATGATGTGGGTGCTCATTTGGGGCACCCGTTCCCATCAGCTTGTGATCTAGTTTTTTTTTTTTTTTTTTTTTTTTTTTTTTTTTGCATGTCTGATGTCTAAGAGCTTGGGAGCTTGGGAACTTTATATATATATATATATATATATATATATATATATATATATATATATATATATATATATATATATATATATATATATATGTGTGTGTGTTGTGTGTGTGTGTGTATGTATGTATGTGTGTGTGTATGTATGTATATATATATATGTGTATATATGTATATATATGTGTGTATGTATGTATATATATATATATACCCCCTTTTGTCACTCTCTTAATCAATTCAGCAGACAATGGATTGGCATTGCTTTTTCTCAATTGTTGTTTATTTATTTATTTATATTTATATATATATATATACATTTTTTTTATATTTTTATTTTATTTTTTTTTTTGCCTGGAATGCTGGATCTTGTCTATCTGTGGAGGGGTGTTACAATGTCGTCTGCTGAAAATTTTATTTTATTTTAGAGTGCTAGGCATAAAGTCTGTAAACTTTGTTTAAATTAATAAATAAAATAATACCATGTTACCGTAATGGCAAACATGGTGCTATGTAGATCAATGAGCTCTGATAAGCAGACATTGCTGACCCAGACCAGACCCCTAGATGTAACAGCCTGGCTGGGGTCTGCATTGTCTGCTATCTAGTTTGCCATTCTGTCAGTATGCACATCTTTATTTCATATCACTTGTTTCATAGAAAGGTATATTTTTCTTACCCACTTTTTCGAAGAAAAGGTATCGCAGTCTACATAGGTTTGGATAAGGTGCGTTCTTCAACTATAACGTATCTATATTTCTCATATTTCTCGCCGAGGATGTGTTTGTGGTACTCATTAGGGGAGCTTCGTTGAAGCACTTCTGGTGGGTGCCGGTGGCATGTGATTTCGTCGAGTAATGAGAGAATTACTTACCTGATACCCACTCCTATTTAGACCTTTGATATGTTTGATTCTAGTTGTGTGTGTGTGTGTGTGTGTGTGTGTGTGTGTGTGTGTGTGTGATAAACTGTAAAGTATATTTAAGCTCTGAAGACCCAAATCGGACTGCTCAAGTGGGAGCAGTGTCTAGGATCTGCACTGTTCAATATTCAATGTTGATTGTTTGCCTGGCTGTCTGGTACTATAGTCAGTTGTGCTTCTTAGGATAAATCAAACGTAAGATAGATTTTTGAACAATCTCAACCAACTTTGCAAACCCCAGTCATACATCTCTTACAGGAGCAGTCTGACTGGGGTCTGCTGAGATTGTCATCTGGTTTGCCATCCATGTAATCATTGCACGTCTTTTTGTCACTTAAAACCTGGTGTAAGTAAAAGTATTTAAAAAAAATGCTGTTTAACTGATTTGAATTATAATTACTTCACTGCAGCTGATTATGATGGTTTTATTGTCCGAGATGGTCCGAGATGGTGTAATAGATGGTGGAATTTGTAGTTCACACCTTATCACAAATTTGTTTCTGTAACTTCCAAAGAGTACTATCACGTTCATGTTTTCTCGTATTTTTTCGTTTTTCTTGGTATATTCATCATTATTATATTTATCTCAAATTATTTTCATTTATCATTGTCATGCTGGCCGAATGTTAGATGCAGTTGTGAGACGGACAATTGAGATCTTGATTATTACACTGTGCAATGGGTATTTCCATTGATCAGTGGAGGGTCTCTATCGGTCTGTTTCACCACTCCATCTCAAGCAGCAAGAAAATATTTACGATCAGCTTATATATGTATTCTGTGCTTATACTTATAATGACACTTTACAAGCTATTTTCATGCATTTGTCACTACATAAATTTTCTCATGGTTTTGAATTTTTATAATACACAATGCCTTTTTGTCATGTTTCTATTACTTCTTCAAGCTGGTGACATAGAAACTAACTCGGGTCCTGAAAATGGGTATGAACTTTCAATTTTGCACTTGAATATCAGAAGCATTAGAAATAAATTAGACTTTATACTCGATAATTTTTCCGAATTTAATATTTTATGTTTTTCTGAGACTCACTTAGATAATAATGTCCCTACAGAAATGCTTTTTCTTTCGAATTTGTACAGTGCACCATACAGAAAAGATAGAACAAACCATGGAGGGGGAGTGTTGGCATATTTAGATTCAAGCTTACTTCATGCGAGAAGACCAGATCTTGAGATTTTTTGTGACGAGTCTTTATGGGTTGAAGTTAAGGTGAAAACTGAGTTGTTTTTAATTGGGTTATTTTATAGTCCGTCTACAGCTGATGCTCAGTTTTTTAACAGTTTTAATTTAAATATTGAAAAGGCTCTCGAACACTCAAAAAATCTGATAATTGTTGGAGACCTTAATGAAGATCTACTAAATCCAAATTTTCATAACCTAAAGGATGTACTTTGAATTAACTCGATGACTAATGTAATAACAAAACCAACACGACAACAAGCAATTCTTGATCCGATTATCATTACAGAGGACTTGCCATTTCTAGATTCTGGCACTTTAGATGTTTCAGACAACATCAGTGATCATAAAGCAACTTATATAACATTACCTTTTCAATATGATACTGAAGGAGCTTTCAGTAGATTAATCTATTTATATAAAAAAGGCAAATTTTACATTATTAAAACAAAAATTATCTAATTTTGATTGGACTTGTCTAAGGCAGGGAACTCTAGATGAAGCGTGTTCTAAGAAGTTTAATGATATTTTTCTTGACTTTGTTAATTCCAGTGTTCCATCAAAAAATGTACTTATAAGACCTGACGACAAACCATGGTATGATTCAGAAATAAGACGCTTATCAAGAAAAAGAGATAGACTAAAACAGAAATTCAAGAAATCGAGTAATCTAAACATTTTAGCAAGATATAAGTTTTATCGAAATAAGGTTAACAATTTAAAACGACAAGCAAAAGAGCAGTTTTATAACAATTTGGAGTTGTCTATCTCTGATTTTCACTCAAACAATTTTGGAAGGTTATACGCCACTTTGTTAAAGGCAATTGTACCTCTTCTTCCATTCCACCCCTGAACTCATTTCCAGTTACTGGTCAAAATGAATTTTGTTTTTCATCTGAAGATAAAGAAGAATTGTTAAATAAATATTTTACGTCGATCTCCACTGTTAATGATGAAAATGTGGCGCTGCCTGCCTTCGAATATAAAAGTCAAAATAGAATATCCAGTATTACATGTACACAGCATGAAGTTGCATCTCTCATCGAACTTTTAAATCCGAACAAGGCAACAGGGCCTGACGGAATAAGTAACAAAATGCTTAAAACTGTAGCAAAAGAAGTAGCTGTACCTCTGAGTATACTTTTTAATAGATCTTTCAGGGAAGGCAAGTTTGCAGATATTTATAAACATTCCAATGTTATACCCTTACCCAAAAAGGGTGACAACTCTGACCCTTCAAATTTTCGACCTGTTTCACTATTAAGTAATGTTGGTAAATTACAAGAAAGAATAGTTTTTAAACATATCTATAACATTTTTCATGAAAATGATATACTTTACAAATATCAGTCTGGGTTTTTTACCCAACCATTCTACAACTTTCCAATTTATAGATATATATCATCATATTTGTCAAACTTTTGATAGCAACCAATATTCTTGTATGGTTTTCTTAGATGTTTCCAAAGCATTTGACAGGGTATGGCACAAGGGACTTATTTTTAAATTAAAACAAAATGGCATAGATGGTGACCTACTTGAATGGATTAGTGACTACTTGAGTGGTAGAAAGCAAAAGGTGGTCATAAGAAATACCTCATCAAGCTTAATGAAAGTAGAAGCTGGGGTTCCTCAAGGGTCTGTCCTAGGCCCTCTATTATTTTTAGTGTATATTAATGATATAGCTGAATCACTTCTTAGTCTTACTAGGTTATTTGCAGATGATAGCTCGTTGTTTTATTCTGCAGCTACTATTAAAGACATCGAAGGTATTATCAATCACGATTTACGCATGCTAGTAAGTTGGGCAGCACAGTGGTTAATAAATTTTAACCCATTAAAACTGAAGTAATGCTTTTTACTTTAACATTTATTGAATCTTTTCCTAACATAATTTTTGATGGTACACCCATAAAATTCGTAACAGAACACAAACATTTAGGTCTTACATTTAGAAGTAATGGACAATGGCACTGCCATATTGAAAACATAATTAAAAGTGCATCTAAAGTTATTGGTATAATGCGGAAACTTACATTTACATTCAGTCGTGTTGCTTTGAACCAAATATACTTATCATATTTACTGCCAGTTACCGAATAATCATGCGTTGTATGGGATGGCTGCACAGTACAAGGTATCAGTTCTCTTCAAAAACTTCAGAATGAAGCCGCCCGCATAGTAACAGGCTTAACAAGATCGGTTTCATTAGACAATCTATATAGAGAATGCGGTTGGGTGTCACTTGCAGAAAGACGCAGGCAGCAAAAACTTATTTTCATGTACAAATCAATGGTCTTGTTCCTACATACGTATCTGACCTGATTCCTCCTTCGGTTGGAGAAATAAGTACCTATACTCTACGAAATCAACAAAATATTACTGTTCCCCTCTGCAGGACTGAAATTTAACGTAAACCATGTATTCCATCATCTATTTCTGCATGTAATTCTCTTGATATTGAACTACGTAATTCACCATCCCTAGCAAGTTTTAAGTATCAGCTGAAAAAGCTTCAAAATAATTCAAGTGTTCCAACATACTATCGAACTGGTAGCAGATGTCTCTCAGTTTTACATGCTAGAATTAGAAATAATTGTAGTAATTTACTATCTGATTTATATATAAATCATTTGTCACCTAGTCCTACTTGTAGTTGTTCTGAAGAGGTCGAAGATGCAGATCATTATTTCTTTAATTGCCCAAATTACAATAATGAGAGAGATGCACTTTTGCGAGCTACTAGGGATTTCTATGCATTAAATATTTATACTCTTCTGTTTGGAGATGAAAATCTGATAGCTGAAGAAAATACTATTATTTTCACAGCCGTACACACGTTTATCAAGGATACCAGAAGATTCACCAACTAGCTTGCTGCTAACTTAAGTTCAGCATGACATTCCATCATTATCTTATTACATTTTTTGGTTAATTATTTACTTTACTTTTCTCATCACCTCATATTAGCTATCATCTTTTAAAAATTATGTATTGTATATTTGTTTTCGAATCCATAATTTGTTAAACAATCACTCCATATCAAGTATTTAGATAATGTTTCTTAATTTGCCATTATCATGTGTCTGTTATTGTTGTAATAAAACTTTGTAGGGGGAGGGCCGTAACTAATGTTGGTAGAACTTGTGGCCCGACCCCATTGCCATGAAATGATGCAATAAAATATGTTTATACTATACTAGACATCTCGAAAACTATTTTAGATAGGAACTTAAAACTTGTTGGGCTTATTGAGGACGATGGGTAAACTACCTGGTGAACTTTAGAAAAAAAATCTGATTAATTAAGTCAAAGTTACGCCTCTTTCCCACTTTGGCATTTTGTATGGACAAGCATATAGTTTGGGCATAGTGTTTTATAAACAGATTTCTAGTTCTTGAAAGTCTTACTGTAAGGTATTTAAACTGAAAATAAATAAACTAATTAATTGTCTAATAATTAAATTAGCTCCATTTGAAAACTGGTCAGGCAAAGAAGACATTTAGGGTATTTAGAATGTACCGTAAGTCCTTCTTCTTCTCACTATTATTATTATCATAATTATTATTATTGTTGTTGTTGCTGATGCTGCTGCTATTATTATTATTCTTCTTCTTCTTATTATTATTATTTGTTTTCAGAACCTGTGTGGATTGTGGATGAGAACAACCTTGCATATAGAACCTGTTTTACATGCCAGTGGGACTATTACCGTACCTTTGATGGTAGAGAACACACGTTTCAAGGTACATGTAGGTACATTATGGTTAAAAAGATAGGAGATTGGGAGTTACAAGTAGAAATGGTGAACTGTGACCGCTACGAAACATGTACAAAGGTAAAAAATTTCTCTGATTCCATGTAACAGATCCTACGATGTTTTTGTGACATCATAAGCGTCCCCGTGGCCGAACGGCCAGTGCTCCTGACTTCGGATTACGAGGCCCCGAGTTCGAATACCACTGCAAACGGAATTCAGCTCATAAGTGTACGGTATTTCTTTGCACAGAGCCTTTCATTATCCATCAGGAAAACATACCTATATAATTTTGACCCCCTTAAACCCCACTTTTATATAGTAACACTGGGGTTTACAGGGGTTTACATTATTTTTTCTTATTTCTGCTCAAAACATAGATTATGGGTACTCGTTAGAACCGCCTCGGCGAGGCGGTTCTAACGACTACCCACAATCTATGTTTTGAGCAGAAATATGAACAAATATCAGAGTTTTTTTTAGCTGAAAATTTTCAGTTTTTGCAAGTGAAATTTTCTATATATTTGAATAGGCGTGTTTTCGTAATGCGTCCTTCCATCATCTCAATATGACATTTACATACATATATCAACAAACAAACAAGCAATAAAATTATATGTAAAGCAAGTGTGACTATGTTTTATTCAGAGTAGGAATAAAGGTTTTGTTTTTTTTTGATTGGCTGACAATTAGGAGTGGGTGTGGCATGTAAATTTATTCTGCATGGTATTGGTTAAGTTAAACGGGTTTCATGTATGTTATATATGTGATTAATACATTACAGAGTATTCATATATACATGAATGGTGGAACAACTCATGTTGAAATCAAGAATGGAACCGTCTTTTTTAATGATGTGGAACAGACTGTAATACCCGGCCAACCCGCTTCTGTTGACGGTATAGCAAAACTTATTCAATATACTTAATATTCCATTCCATTTAAAATAAATTTTATGCTTATCATTCAATTTATGTATGAGCCGGCGCATAGCATTAAATACAAGATTAAATATGCTTGCAGCATCCGCGCAGTTCGATCAGTCTTCGCAGGGCACTCTGTGGGTAGCTAAGGATCCACAACATCTTCAGGTGGACAGCGAAGACTCTGATCAGACTGTGCGGGGGCACAAGCTGATCTGAGTCATCGCTTCGTGCACATGTAATTTTGAAGGAAAGCTTTGACCTGGCTCTCTTGTTTTTTTATTCATTCATTCATTTTTTTTTCAAATTACTTATATTTAATTAAATTTTCCATTTGTTTTCTCCAGGTGAAATGATCATTTTTCTTTCAAAAATTGTACCAAACTATCATCAGTAATTAAATACAACCTTAATTAATCAACTCATTTGTTCTCTTAGATTAACTATTGTTCTTCATTTTAAAATTCTGATAGCTAATTAACATTTGATTTATGGATTTGCAATACATGTAAAATATTACCATCTTTTAAAGACTCTGTTATCATTTGAACCAGGGCACAGCATTTTCTACAAAATTGCATGTATTGTAAGGAGTTAAGATCTGTCAGTAAATACGATATTCTGGTTGGATTTGTTGGTTCCATAGCGCAGTCGTTACCAAGTAAGCGTTCTTTATAAATCTAAAGCGGGCCGTTATCGGCCCGTCAGGGTAGCCAACGGGCCGATAACGGCTCGCTATAGATTTATAAAGAATGCTAGCTTGGTATCGCGTCTGACTTCAGATCCAGAGATCGCAAGTTCGAATCCCAGCTTGGCCATATAACTTTAATGGCGATTGATCATGAAAACATTTATATTGTCAGTCTCCCCCTTTCCCTGATTCAAAAAGGGCAATTGTCAATTACTGGCAAAAAGATGTGCAAAACGTACTGGTTAACTGCTTAGACTAAACCTTCCCAGGAAAAGTATCAATATGTTAAACTCCGAAACCCCCAAATTAAATCAAATTAAGTCAATTAAATCAATATATCCTATTTATCGTAAATATTGGGCAACCTTAACCCCGTACCATACTTAATACTCAGGGTAAACACGGCATTCTGGGCCCAGTTGTTCAAAGCATCGTTAGCTTAACGAGCTCGTTAGTGGACAAAATGTAAACTGTTCTAGTAAGTAAAATATCTTATTCACAGGTATTTTTGCTGAAAAAATGTGAGTAGCTTTTGCAAATGCAAAAGCTACTCACATTTTTTTCAGCAAAAATATTAGCGTATATGCCATATTTAATGATCAAAGTGTTAACGATACGTTAACTAACGACATCGTTAGTTTTGAACAACTGGGCCCAGGATTACATTGAATTATTTTAACTCACAGATATTAATGTGTACACGGACTTTTTGAGTGCCTATTAAAGTGAATTTTCTGGGGAAATGGGTTGAATTACGTTGTATTTTTAACCCACAGGTATAAATGTGTACACGGATTCTCTGAGTGGACCTATTATGGTGGATTTTCTGGGGAAAGGGGTCAGTATTAAGCTGGCAGATAGGACTGGTATTTATATCACAGTTCAGAAATGGGTCAATGGAGATTTCCAAGGTCTGTGTGGAAACAATGATGGCGATCCGGAGAGTAAGTACTTCCGAAAGAGATTATTCAATAGTTCATATTAATTTTTGAATGACCCTCCTTTAACGAGTGAAGGCAAAGAGTGTCACATTTTATTTTAAGGAACGATTGAAATGAAATGCGAAGCTCTGTATAGGAGAAAATAAACGGTTTTAACCGTCAAAACTTCAGTCACCACTGTAATGTCCGTAGGGCGTAGCGCTCATCACGCATATACGACGCATATTACGCATATGCGTATATGCGTAACATGCGTAAGAAAAACATTTATAATGACGTGGCATTAACACGAAATATTTTGCTTCTTTACCATAGGGGCTGCTCTTAAAGGAAAGAATTTGCTCCCTCTGGGGGATCAAGGTCTGCACTGTTTGTTATTCAGCTGGCAAGCTTAGACAAGTACAATGTAGCAGGTCATTACGAAAACACGCCTATTCAAATATATTGAAAAATTTACAACCAAAAAAAGGAAAACTTTCAGATAAAAAATTTGTGATATTTTTCATATTCCTGCTCAAAACATAGATTGTGGATACTCGTTAGGACCACCTCGGCGAGGCGGTTCTAACGAGTACCCACAATCTGTGTTTTTTTTTTAGCAAAGTAAGAAAAATCATGTATACCACTGTAAACCCAAGTTTTACTATATAAAAATAGAGTTTAAGGGGGTCAAAATTATATAGCCGTGATTTCGTGTAGTCGAAGTTTAGGATGATTACGGCAAGGAAATGGGATTCCAAATATTTATGGTAAACATGATAAACTTTCTGTTGCAGATGACTTTCAGACTTACACAGGCGACATAGTTGGTAACTCGGCAGTATTTGGAAACTCGTATGTAATCGAAGATCCCAATGCACCTGAAATAGTAGGTTTATTTTTAAAGATTTCAGACTTCAGTTGATTTGCCATATATATTTTATACATTTTTGCAAATATTCAACAGCTTATAATGTTGTTTTGTTTTGAGTTCAAATGACCAGTTCTTAGTATTTGTCTGACATAACTGTCTCTCTAAAATCTTCACATCACGAAAACGTGCCTATATAAAGACGACCCTTAAACCCCACTTTTATATAGTAAGTTGGTTTACAGGGGTATACATTATTTTTCTTATTTCTGCTACAAACATATATTGTGGGTACTCGTTAGAACCGCCTCGTCGAGGCGGTTCTAACGGGTACCCACAATCTATGTTTTGAGCAGAAATATGAAAAATATCAGAGACTTTTTATCTGAAAATTTTCAGTTTTTGGTGGCAAAATGTTCAGTATATTTGAATAGGCATGTTTTCGTAATGAAAACAAGCAACAGAATGATAGGTTATGTTACCCACCTCTCAGAAGACACTTGCAAAGATTTTGTGAGAGGTCACGATAGCAGCGGTAAGGATAAAAATTATATCCCCGATGATTTTCTATTTGCATATTCAAAGCAACTACCCAAAATCAGTGTCCCCCAATTACCATAAGCCAGAAACATAAACTTTCCTTTCAGCTTTGATTCAGACATCGGGCTACCGGAATGTTCTACAGCTTATAGTTTTGTTTTGTTATAGTTCAAATGGTCAGTTTTTAGTACTTGCCTGACATAACAGTCTCTCTAAAATCTTGAAAACAAGCAATACAGTGATAGGTTATGTTACCTGTAATGAACTGCCACATCTTCTAAGACATTAGCAAAGATCTTGTAAGTGGTCACGGTAGCAGGTGTAAGGATAAATTATACCCCCGGTGATTTTCTACTTTCATATTCAAAGCGACTACCCAAAATCAGTATCCCCCCATTATCATAAGCCAGAAGCATACATTCTCCTTTCTGCTTTGATTCAGACATCGGCCTACCGGCATATGTAAGTAAAAAATGTTATTTCTGCAATCAGGGCCCAGTTGTTCAAAGCGCCGTTAGCTTAACGAGGTCGTTAGTGGTCAAACTGTTCACTGTTCTACTAAGTACAATATCTAATTCACAGGTATTTTTGCTGAAAAATGTGAAATGCAAAAGCTACTCACATTTTTTCAGCAAAAATATCAGCGCTTTTGCCATATTTAATGATCAAAGTTTTAACGATACGTTAACTAACGACATCGTTAGTTTTGAACAAGTAGGCCCTGGTCTTCAACACCTGATCCAATTAGGGAACATCCTCGCCTTACTGCAATGTGTCCTTTAGACGCGTTTTGCGAGCGCGTATTGTGTCCGCGCAAGTACAATTCACTGGTAAAATTAGTAGTTTTTCTATTGACCGTTCCAAGGAGGTTCTTCTGTTGCAGTCTTCGTTGTGCATCTATCATGTCATATGCGCCGTTTGTGGTGCCCTTATTTGTTCCTAATTTTTTCTTCGTTTGGTGCCTCTGGAGGGATGTGCTTCGTGACTGTGGTATTTCCTGTCTATCTTTACAAATATACCGTATTCGACTTACGAGTAATTACCGCACTGTGCACATAAGTCTTTGGTTACCTCGTACTCGGTAAACTTATAAGACATTGTCCTACCCATACTAAGGGTACACTTAAAAAAAAGAAGATCAGCGAAGAAAAAAAAAAAAGATCAGCGAAGGACCTATCAAATGATACTTATGCGATGTTTTTGTGTGTCTTTTTTGTCGCTGATTTCTTTGTAAAAGTATATGTTGTGGGTACTCATTTGAATTGCATCGACAAGTCGATGCAATTCAAATGGGTACCCACAACATATGACTCTATACAGAAGTAGGCAAAAAATACTCTGGAAGTAATCTGAAAACTACAGAATTGCTTGACTGTGCGCTTATAGGGCTATGTGCAGTTATTAGGGCGAATCCGGTATATGAATAAGTTTTGAGTTTACACAGTTTACTCCCGGGAAACAAAATGCCGTGCTATTTTTTTTAATTTTCGGCTCAAAGTTTAGTGATAGGTAAATATGTCCCAAAGAGAAGAAATCAAAATCAGTAACAGTATGTATTTTATGACTGGTCAATCATTTTGTGTTTTGGAGCGAAAAGCGGGTCGCCTAGATTCAGTGTTATTCTCCTTCCCCTCCCCGTGCTCGATGTGGAAGGAAAACTGGACAAGGGCCACGGAATGGGCTACGCTGTTTGCAGTCATAGTTTCTTCTTGATAATCTCAGTATGCTCATGTTCTGTTGATTATAAGCACACCTTAGCCGAAGGCTCAGGATGAGCTATATTGTGATCACTCGCCGTCCGTCGGTCGTCGTCATCAATCCGTCCGTCCGTCGTCGTTCGTCGTCCGTTTACACATTTGAACGACTTCTCCTCAGAAACCCCTGCGCCAATTTTCTTCATGTGGAACCTTCTGTTAAAGGGGAATTAAAAATTTGTTCAAATCGTCAGTCCATTAATCAAGATGGCCGCCATGCCCATGTATGGAAAAAGCATACAAAATGTTCTTCTCCAAAAAAGGTAAGAGAAAAGTCAAAGAAAGAAAGCTTTTGGGCTGAATCTTGGTATATAGCATTCAGGACTCAAGCTCTCCCAAGTTTGTTCAAATGATGATCGTAGGTTGACCTTTGACGTTTTTACGCCAAGATCAAATTTGCGCCCTCATAAATTTATATGGGGAAATGTTGAAAAGTCATTTTCTCAAAATATATAAGAGACTAATAGCTGAAACGTACAATGTATGATTAAAGTAGTAGAATTTTTTAGTTAAAATCAAAATTTTGTCTCCTTGGGGTTTTCTGCCCTTGCCTCTGGGCTATATACACTGTATAAAATTGTGTAATTTTTAAATGTCTTTCCCTCAGAAACCGCGTGAACAATTTACAATATATCAAAATAAATGTCGTCTGGTGAAAGTTAACGTTAACTTTCGTCATCGTTGACATCATGTTCACGTGACCGGAATTGTTTCTGTTTTGCAGTGTACACCTGCAGGAATGATACCAAATTACTGTTCTACTCCCGCGGCACGCACCGAAGCTGCTGATGCTTGCTCTTATCTCTACTCACCTGTATTTACAGACTGCAGGAACGTTGTAAGTACAACATTACGAAAACATGCCTATTCAAATATATTGATAATTTTACCACCAAAAATTGAAAATTTTCAGATAATCATTTTTGATATTTTTCATATTTCTGCTCAAAACATAGATTGTGGGTACTCATTAGAACTGCCTCGCCGAGGCGGTTCTAACGAGTACCCACAATCTATGCTTTGAGCAGAAATAAGAAAAATAATGTATACCCCAGTAAACCCCAGTTTTACTATATAAAAGTGGGGTTTAAGGGGGTCAAAATTATATAGGCATGTTTTCGTGATGAATATGCATCTTGTAGGTATTGCACACTTGTCACAAGAAGGTGCCAATGAGCTTTACAGAATCATCATTTGAGCTGCAACATAAGTAAACATACCTACTGACATGTGCGCCCAAAGAAGACTCAAATCAGCCTGCGTATAAGCGCAGTCTGATCCGTATTCATTATCCACATGAAGTAAATTTTGCACCCTTGGCTATCAAAAATGCACCCAGTGAAGATTCTGATTAGACTACTCGGGAAAGCTGTGCTTCGTGATTGTGGCTTTTCGTAGGTACAGTGAACCCTCTTAACAACGAGAGCATTTTTTCCAAAAGAAGTTGCCATTACGTTGTACAGAATATTTTATGAGCAGATTGATTTGAAAGAAAGTTCTTGTTTTGTTCTTATTTCTTCATAGATCATATTTGGATATTTGTTAGAATCGCCTCAGAGAGGCGATTCTAACAAATATCCAAAACATATGTTTCTTTAGAGTATTAAATACAATATTCTTGCATTATTTGTGACCAACTGTTACCTCTTAAGCGAAGGTTTCGTGACATTCAAATTGTCATTATAATGAATTTTGTCGTTGTATCGTGTGACGGTATAAAGAGGGTTGTCTGTATCTTCACTTATTTTTTTCCTCACAGATGCTTTATGATCAGTAATGTATCTATTCAGCCTTGGAGATGTTTCACTGTAAGTCCTCAAGCTCATTTTAGAATTTTAATTCTTATTCTTGCTTTTGATACAGAAGTTAACGTTGTTTCTTGCACTACCAGAAACATTTTTTGCTTGACTTGCTCAGACCTGTTTGTCCTTTAGAGCAAAGACGGTGCTGTCTTTTTGATATAGTTGGAAGGCTGTTCCTTGCTTGGTGTTTTATTCTTAATACACGTACATGCTCTAGTTGATCATATCTTAACAAAGACCATTTGTCTTCAATATTTCTGTTGAGTGTTATAATATATTTACCCTAAAAAATTAAATGGTTTCCGGATACTCTTCATGCTTTGGATCTTGAAAAATATAATTTCAGGCAAGCCCAGACGTCATCAGCGATTCATGTATCAACTTATACTGTAAAGCTGAGAATACTACTGAAAAGGACCAAGTTGTCTGTGATGCGCTGGAGACATACGCACAAAGATGCGCATACTTGGGCATACCCGTTACCTACCGAACTTCCTTGCTTTGTCGTACGTATACTTTTATATGGACCATGCCTATTATATATGGACCCGACCATTACACGTGAGCTGCGCCTATTATTATTATATACGGTCAATGCCTATGATCAATGGACCGCATCTATTATTACTGGACCATGTCTATTATTAATGGGCATGCCTATAAAATATGGGCCATGCCTATTATATATTGACCTGGCCTGTTATATAGACCACACCTATTATATATGGACCATGCGTATTATATAATGACCACTTCAAATTTTTAACGTAGCCGGGCAACTGAGCCACATAGGGGCTACGCCAGATAAATCTGGATTAGTTTTACTGGACTACTGGGTTAGCTTGCAACGGTGCCTAGTTATAATTCATAACTAGGTCACCTCGCCCATACACGGACTGACGCCTCTTATATATTGACCACGCCTATTATTTATGGACCAGGCCTATTATACAACGACCACGTCTATTATATAATGACCACGCCAATATATAATGACCACGCCTATTATATATGGACCACGTTTGTTATAAAATGACCACGTCTATTATGTAATGACCATGCCTATTATATATGGACCACGTATATTACATATGGACCTTGCCTAATATATATGGGCCGCGCCATGAGAAAATGTATCTTCGGGCATGTACGGACAGCAAAGTCCCAGATCAGTCTGCACATCCGCGCAGTCTGATCTGGGATTTTGCTGTCCGCTAAAAGAATTATTAGACAATATAGAAGGTATCAATGGAGAACAAATGCCCGGATGAGACTTCGCGCATGTGCGGGGTGAATCTGAATCTGTGCATTTTGGGCATGCTGGAAGACACGTTTTCGTTTAACTTGGTCCATAAACGGACCATGAAAATTATGGACTTGGCCTAGCAAAAATATGTCTTCGAGATATATGCAGACGGCGAAGGCCCAGAACAACTTGCACATCAGTGGAACATTACAGTGAAACGCAAATGACCACAAAGTCTTTAATGAAATAAACTAGAGTGCTCAATGGAAATCTGAAGTCAGAGCAAAATAAAACTACAAGTTGGCCTACGATGTGTATGGCTTTCGCAAGTCTTATACATTAAAGGATAGCTAATACCAAGCCTTAGGGCTTGCCTGCTGTTCCAGAACTACCGGTTCGAATCCGGATGGATTCTTCTACTGATTGTACTTTGTTCTATTCCACAGAGAACCTTTATCATGTGATCGTTGTCCATAGCTCCAGATAAGGTGCTTTTCGTATTAATAAAAAGTATGTACTTCTTATTTCTGCACAAGGGGGTGGTCGGGTGGTGCAAAAATGTTGTGTATCTTACGTCACTGGGGCGTCAAAATGATATTGGCTTACAGTTGGGCAAGGCCTGCTATCCTTGTAGCAGGTAAGGGTAGAGCGTGAATGTTTTTATTTCTTCTGTTTGTTCAATTTCATTCCTGTTCCTCTTTCTTCACTGTCCCTCTCTTTCATCTCTTCTACTATCTCTTCTATCTTTTTTTTCTCCCTTTCTCTGGGAGACGATACAAAATGACCCACAAGGGTTGACGTGTTGTTAAACCCCAACACAATCAATCAATCAATTTCTCCACAAAATATTATGCTGTGGATATTCATTAGAAAAGTCTCGATGGGAAATAAGACAACAATATTTACCAGAAAAATATGTACCTTGAAATAAGAAAAAAAATCACATATAACCCTTCTTATCTGGAGCTATTATTGCAGCCCCCTACACACACACCGACTCATGCATTGTTGATAGGATGTAAAAGCAGAGAAATGTCATGAACACATTTTATCTGTTAACTAGTAGACTAGTAGACAATTTGAACCACAACGGATGCAAATGTACCTTCGGACATGTGCACCATGCAAAAACTCAAATCAGACTGTTAATTTGCCCAGTGTGATCAGAGAATTCACTTTTTATACATGTATGTATAAGGATTTGATCCTAAACCCTTTACATAGAGTCTGGCAAGGAATCTGATCAGAATGCAGGAATGAACAAGCTGATCTGAGTATTCACTCGGCGAACATGTTCGAAGGCGTCTAATTTGTCTTTTCCTCACAGCCAAAACATGCCCTGATGGATTGGTATACCGTACATCTGTTCCGGCGTGCCCTGTAACATGTAGTTATATATGGATGGATATGCCCGTTTCGTGTTATGAAAACAGAATTTCCGGCTGTTTTTGTCCTGAGGGTCAGTATTTACAGGATGGACAGTGCATTCTTCCCACAGAATGTCAGTGTAAGCGCAATACGAAAAACTATGCTAATGGTGAAACAATCAGAATGCAGTGCAATAAATGGTAAGTTTACATATTAAGGGTACTGGAAACACATGTTGATTTTCCGTCTTGATTTACAAAGAAGACATTTTTGTGACCTATAGTTAGTTTTCCTACGCACTTAACTGCTTCTGCAAAAGTCTACCAAAATAAATTGACATTACGAAAATATGCCTATAAAAATTTGACCCCCTTAAACCCCATTTTTATACAGTAAAACTGGGGTTTACATGTGTATAAATTATTATTCTTATTTGTGCTCAAAAACATAGATTGTAGGTACTCGTCGAGGCGGTTCTAACGAGTACCCACAATCTATGGTTTTAGCAGAATTTTGAAAAATTTCAGAATTATTTATCTGAAAATTATCATTTTTTGGTGGTAAAATTTTCAGTATATTTGAATAGGCATGTTTTCGTAACGAGTAATAATGTTATATATTTGCAAATAAGACCCACGACAGTGAAAATGGCAAAACCCCTGTCTACCTGTTCTGATCATAGTCAGTAGTAGTTGTCCGTTGAGACGACCATTAATTTGGGTAACGATCGTCTCATCTCAGAGACACTTTTTTAACCAAACAGTGTTGATATCTTTCTTGTTTCTCTACGAAAATATGCTTTGGTTATTTATTCAAATTACCTCGACTCTAGAAATGTGATAACCCACAGTAAGGCTCCCTACCTTACCGTGTCGTATAAATAAAATAATAGTGAACCCTCGTTACAACGACATCATGTGTTCCCAAAGATATTGCCATAAAAATGAGTTTGCTGTTGTAAAGAATTCTTAATGAGCAGAATGATATGTAAAAAATGCCATGTTTTATTCTTATGTCCTCATAGAACGTTTGCTTTGGACATGTGTTAGAATTGCCTTGGTGAGGCGATTCTAACAAATATCCAAAACATATGTTGCTTGAAATATTGAATAATAATGTTCCTGCATAATTTCTGATTAACTGTTACCTCTTGTTTCCATATTTCTCAAATTGTCAGTATAACGAATTTTGTCATTTTATCGAGTGTCGGTATAATGAGGGTTGACTATACCAAAGAAAGGCCACAATCACTAAGTGTAGCCTTCCGTAGGCGCTGAAAGAAAACGAGATAAGGAAAAAAGAGTAATGAAACAAGAACATTTAAATATACAAAATACAATGACCAAAATATTTGCAACCGTAAAACTGCTTCGGAACGGCAGCAGAAAAACTACTTGGTGATGCGGGGCAGAGGAGGCGGGCGAGGGGGGAGGGGTTAAATAAGTTTACTTCCGCGAATCCTTATCCTTACCTTCATTATCCCTTATGTGTTCATACACGAGCGCTATCATTGTGGTCACTGTCTTCAACCGCTACCCACATTGCTTTCTGTTGTTTTGTGTGTGTATTTTGTACTGTCTAGGGAGATAAGAGTGAGGGTTGGTTCGTAAAATACATATTGAAACCCCCCTCCCTCCCTACCTCACTCCAACAGCGGTGACTGTGGTGAGGTAAGAGTCTGCTTGCAGTAGATTGGTATAGCCTTTTACCCGAGTCTCGTCTCTATCTCTCTTTCTTCTCTTCTACTATCTCTTCTACCACTCTCCTTCCTGTCTCTAGGAGACAACGCAAAACGACCAATAAGGGTTACACCATAACAGCTAAACCCGCCCCAAAAGTTTTACATTTGACTGTTCCAAAACAGTATTTTCCCTTCTTTTTTCTGTCCTCTCTTCCATGAAGTGTTATTCTGTGTTGTCATATCATGGCATTTACTGCATGCGGAATTAGTACTTTTTCTAGGTATCTTCATATTCATTTTGTTTCTGTTGACTTCCAGTCGCAGTTCCTATTTGTTTCTTCTTTTTTTGTGGTGTCTACAATAAATATGGAGATACTCAGGAAGGCCACACTGGCGGAAGAAAAACCTCCCAAGACACCTGATATGAGTTGCATGACACTAAAAATCAGCACATCAAAAATAACACTAAGAAGAGAAACAATGTAGTGTCTTGAAATGACTGTAGCCTTTTCTTTATATCTCCGTATCTTTTTTAAGGGAGTCAATACCCTTGATAAATGTTCTGCTAATTTGTTTAAGAGAGACCTGTTGTGTTACTTCCTGTTTGTTTTTCTGCGAACCAAGTCCCTTCTGGAAAGTGGTCTACTCTAAAAGGAAAGAATTTGCTCCCCGTGGGAGCAAATTCTTTCCTTTTAAAGTAGACCCGTAAGGCAAATTCTTTCGTCTTAGAGTAGACCCCCTTTTAGTAGGGATGCAAAACTGTCTTGTAGTTCATTTCCCATTGAAACATTACGTAGTTGTAATTACGTTTTTTCTTTCTGCAGTACATGCCACATGGGTAAATGGGATTGTGAAGACAATGCATGTCCTGCACTATGTACAGTCCATGGGAGCATGCATGTACACACCTTTGATTTCTACGAATATAGCTTTAATCCCACGGTGCCGTGTGGATATACGCTTGTACGGGTAAGTAAAATTGTATTTATTAATTGTGTTGTTTTGACAGAAATTTTGAATACATAAGTAGCATTGATAGCACTATTAACTGGCAAAACAGACAAACACACATAAAATGTTCTTCTGCTAATTTGTTCAGAACAGTTTTAAATTATTTATTATACATGTAGTCATAACTCACGCTGTTGTGCACAATAAAAATCTGAATGGTGCCTTTGGAAACACAGAACACACAAAAGATTGAAAATCGGAGATTCGGTCCATTACGAAAACACGCCTATTCAAATATATAGAAAATTTCACCTCCAGAAACTGAAAATTTTCAGATGAAAAACTCTGATATTTTTCATATTTCTGCTCAAAACATAGATGAAAACCCACAATCTATGTTTTTGAGCAGAAATAAGAAAAATAATGTATACCCCTCTAAACCCCAGTTTTACTATATAAAAAGGGGTTTAAGGGGGTCAAAATTATATAGGCATGTTTTCGTGATGTTTTCATATACAGATAGTTTGCATGGCTGTGTACACCTTCCCCTTCTCCCACACTCCCCCTCCAGGCTTAAGCGATATTAGATTTTCAAAGTAAAAATAATAGGCTCAATGATCCCAAAGGAAATAAAAGATATAATCTGTACTACAGTGGAACCTCAATAATTCAAAGTCCAAGGGACCAAACAGTTTTGTTCGAATTATTGAGACTTTGAATAATTGAGGGTTAAAATGCATACATATATTTCAGTTGGAACTTCAAAATGATTTTGAATTATTGAGAATTTTGAATTATTGGAGTTTGAATTATCGAGGTTGTATTGTATGGTGAAGTACGGGGAGACGTTAAACCAAGCATCCAAACAAAGAAAAGTACAGCAAGCAACAATGTTGCTTGTAAATTAAAAGCAAATGCAGTCGACTCTTGTTATCTCGAAGTCCAAGGGACTGTCTGAAATTCTTCGAGATATACATACCTCGACATATCAGATTTGCAGAACTGAGGAAAAAAATATATCTAACAACCACATTTCACGAATGAATATGTAATTTGACTCCTGAAGTTAGAGATATATTGAAAATATTGTGGAAAAGAGGAGAAATTGCTCCTTAGGAGCAATTTCTCCTCTTTTCCACAATATTTTGTTACCTGTTGTTAGACTTTCATGTAAAAACTGGGACCAGATTTTCACTTCGAGATAAGCGGTTATTCAAGATAAGGGAAGTCGAAATAACGAGAGTCGACTGTATATAAAATAATTACAAACTAAGTACATAAAGTAAACTAATTTTACAAACATTTAGCAACATATAGGTTTCATATTCTTACTTGGTTTACTGCTGCATATTATCAACATCGTATTATTACAGCCAACTGTGATCGGCGAAGCGCTGTTGTCGAAAAGTATACACGTTAAGCTAATAACGAAGCTGGCTGACATTGAGCGACCTAATGGAATAAGAGGAATCCATGGCCTGTATATCAAAATCGACAGTGTTGTCGTAGCCGTTGATGATGATGTTGTAGTCAATGGGAATAGCGTCACTCTCCCATACACGAGCGACAAAGTACGAGTAACGAAAGCGACCTCAATGTTTTACAAGATAGAGCTGCTTGGGATGAAAATTCTTTTTGGTGAAGGTCGAATTTATCTAACCATTTCTCCATACTACCTTAAGAAGGTAATATATGCATATCTTGATTTGTTTTACTTATACATCCTGAGTAAAACTTGTAGTAGATGGACATTTGAAATTATTTTTTCGTATGTATCTCAGAAAGCAGGGTTTGACATTTCATGCAAACTGTTGGAGACAGTTTGCATGAAATTTCAAAACCTACTGTCTGGGAAAAAATAAAAAAAATATCATCAGTTTGTCGTCTGCTGAATTGGCCCATATAGAGTATGTTAATGCCTGCCTTTATTTCAGTCTTTTTGAAGGCAGCTTTAGATGGAAAATAAGTGGTGCTAAAATCATTGTAATTAGACCGTGTAGATTCCACCTTAACATACGGCCTTTCTGTGTTGACATTTACTATATGTTTCCTTAGCTTGCAGGGGACTTGTTAAAGGGGATATTTGATGATAATTCTGAATAGTTTTCTCTTTCCCCCATAAAAATAAAACATTTTGGTACTCTTTAGAAGCGCCTCCCAGAGGTAGCATAAACATATGTTTATATGGAAAACTGGAGACAATTATCTCAGAATTATCATCAAATATTTCTCCTTAGTAGGAGGCTGCGGGTTCGACTCCCGCCGGGTCGAAACATTCTTTCGTGGAGATTGATCATGAAATATTTTCTATGGTCATTCTCTCCCTTCCGCTGATTCAAGAAGGGCAGTTGTCTGTTTCTGGAGAAAACGTGCACACTATTGGTTAACCGCTTAGAGGACTAGGCCTGCCCAGTAAAAGTGTGCTTAGGTAAACAGACTACGCTCGACATGACCCCGTTGGGTTGACTGGGCCGTAAAACCTCTACAAAAACCAATTCTCCTTAGTAAGTCATGTTCATTGTTTTCTAGGGTATAAGGTAAATGAATAGCAAATTCGAAATAGTAGAAAATGTTCAGGAAATTCCATGATCACAGAACATAACATGCCAATAGCACAAGAGGAAGAGCAAACAAACTACAGTCGACTCTCGTTATCTCAACTTCGCTTTTATCTCGAATAACCGAATAACCGCTTATCTCGAAGTGAAAATCTGGTCCCAGTTTTTTTCATGAAAATCTAACAACAGGTTACAAAAATATTATGGAAAAAAGGTGAAATTGCTCCTTAGGAGCAATTTCTCCTCTTTTCCACAATATTTCAGACAGTCCCTTGGACTTCGAGATAACGGGAGTCGAATGTATTCTGGCTAGCACATAAGCAATAAAACAACGATCATCAAAGCAGCAGCTCTCTCCACCACAACTATTTTGCAAACCAGAAAATAGCTTAAACGTCTGGTACGGTTCTGGTGAGCTTTATTTGATGAATTCAATTGCACAAACAAAATGACTGCTTAACGGATATTCATAAATCAAAATAACCATGTACAATTTTGTTCCATCACGAGGGGGTGGTCGGGTGGTGCGAAGGTATCATGTATCTTGTGTTACCGGGGCGTCCAACTGATATTGGCTTACAGTTGGGCAAGGCCTGTTATCCTTGTAGTAGATAAAGGTAGAGAGGGGAATTTTTTATTTCTTCTGTTTCTTCCCTTTCATTCCTGTTCCTCTTTCTTCCCTGTTTCTCTCTTTCATCTCTTCTACTATCTCTTCTATCTCTTTTCTCCCTTTCTCTGGGAGACGACACAGAATGACCCACAAGAGTTGACATGTCGTTAAACCCCAACACAATCAATCAATGTTCCATCACGAAAACACGCCTGTATAGTTTTGACCGCCCTTAAACCCCACTTTTATACAGTAAAACTGGGTTTGCATGGATATACATTACTTTTCTTATTTCTGCTCAAAAACATAGATTCTGGATACTCGTTAGAACCGGCTCGCCGTAATGAACGTTGGGTCAATGTCGGATACCTTGCATCGACGTAACATCAACAACAACACTTATCGCTGGATGTTACGTATAAGTGCTTCGATCACACATAGAAATCAATATTTCTGTTAAGATCAACTCACTTATATACATGTACAGTATATCCTATACGTCGTCTCATTGCACATTATCTATCATCATCAGTTCACCGTCTCGATATGAATTCACTAATACTGAAAGAGACATAAAACACCAAATCACCGGCACAGTGGCTCAAGTGGATTAGCCATTACGAAAACTCGCCTATTCAAATATAATGAAAATTTTGCCACCAAAAAATGAAACTTTTCAGACAAAAAATTCTGATATTTTTCATATTTCTGCTCAAAACATAGATTGTAGTACTCGTTAGAACCGCCTCGGCGAGGCGGTTCTAACGAGTACCCACAATCTATGTTTTTTAGCAGAAATAAGAAAAATAATGTATACTCCTGTAAACCCCAGTTTTACTTTAGAAAAGCGGGGTTTAAGGGTGTCAAAATTATATAGATATTTTTTCGTGATGGTCAGCTTTGTGATAGGGAGGTTGTGGGTTCTGTCTCCGACCGAGTCATACCAAAGACGTAAAAAATGGTACTAGCTGCTCTTTCGCTTGGCGCTCAGGAAAAAAGAAAGTAGAGCTAGAACTGGTCATCCCGGTGTCAGTATATGACTGGGCGAAATATCATTACCTGTATCTAGGGCATGATATTTCAAAGAGGCAGCACTCTAAAAGTGAGAATTGAGCTCCCTGCCACGTCCAAACACCGTCGCGATATGTAAAACCCAAATGAAATAAACAAACGAAACAAACAGAATACCAAATCAGCATCATCTGATATACATGTAGTCCTCATATATATCACGAGTTCTGTTCACACATGCCGATCTGTTCGGAAATCCAGGACTTGGTAATGTGCTATTTTATTACAGATTATGGGATTATGTGGAAATTTCAATTTTGACTGGTCTGATGATTTCTACACGCCATCTAATATCATTGAGACGTCGGTTACCAGCTTTGTAAATGTGTTTGCCGACAGCACCTGTCAGCCTACCACAGATTATACCAATATCTGCGAACAGCAGAGCAATTTGGTGAGTATATGATAGCTTTAAGGCGAAGGGACAAACTTGTTGGATTTTCCCCTTTTTCTGACAAGGGAGGCAACATTTATGAGTACCTGTTTTCTTCCCACTCTGAAAAGAAAGAGTTTGCTCCCACGGGGAGCAAATTCTTTCTTTTAACATCAGACCTTTTTTTAGAATAGAACAAAAGCTATTTTGTCCCTCTTAACTTTGCTAATTACGAATACAAAATTCATCCGCACTATTTAATGATGTGCTTTTATGGCATGTGCGGAAAGCTTTGAGAGAGAGAGAGAGAGAGAGAGAGAGAGAGAGAGAGAGAGAGAGAGAGAGCAGAAATAAATTGTTAAATGTAAGATGTGGTATCAGATAGTTTTCCCGAGATATACAATTGCACAGTTGTACGCATTTCTTGAAATATCCCCGTTCATCCCTTAACCCCCACCCCCAACACACACAAAAAAGTACCTACTGTTACCGTATTCGACCTAATTACCGCACATACCCCTATAAGCGCACAGTCAAGCGATTCCGTAGTCTTCAGATTACAACCAGTGTACTTTTTTGACTACTTTTTTTTACAAATGCATACGTTGTGGGTACCCATTTTAATTGCCTCGACTTGTCGATGCAATTCAAATGTGTACAACATATACTTTTTTCAAGAAAATCAGGAACAAAAACACACAAAAATACCATATAAGAATCATTTGATAAGTCCTTTGCTATTCATTTTAAAGTGTACCTTTAGTACATATCTTTCACAAGTTTTCCCAGTATTTTTGAAAAACCTAAGTGCACGGTGCAGTAATTAGGTCGAATACGGTATTTTTGACCGGCAACCCTGTTCGCAGCATATGTTTAAATTCAAAGATGTAAAGTCCACTTCAGAAATAGGTGAAATAATATAAGCCCCCAAACATTTTATAGATGACCATTCCAAGGCATATTAATGTGGCAATTCATGTTTGTTCAGTCTCTTTCTGTTCATTTGTTCTGTTTTCGACGAGGTGTGATTTTATGCTATCATTTCATGTGATTAAACCCTTTTCGGGTGCCTTAGGAAGACTCTAAACCCGACCTTTCCTATGTATTTCAGTTTTTTTCAAAATTAAAAGACCCAATTCCTTGTTTTAGGAAACTATGCACTAGAATATTCTTATCATCTTTACAGAAAACCTGTGCTGAGTATGCCTGCAAGCATCTCAAAGATCCTGCATTCCTTGGTGACTGCGAGCATCTTGTCAACTCTGACCGAATTTATAAGTTATGTGTACAGGATATGTGCAGGGCTGGTTGCCATAGTAATGACGCCGTGTGCCAGAGTACAGCCCATTTGGCCTGGACGTGTTACAGTATTGGTGTCGAGATGGTATGGTATGAATATGGCGATCTCGATACTCAGTGTGGTAAGGGTCATTTTACCGTGTAAATAGTTTTTGCTAATGTTTTATGTTAAATTGACCTGTACACAAGGACATAAGGGATGTATGTCCTGTAACCTACGGTATATATACTTCTAAGTATTTTTACGCATCTCTAGTTTGTTTTCCTGTACCCATTTTATTCTGGAGACCCCAAAAGAGTTATTCGCAAACAGTGCACCAGCCGGGTCTCCACTGTTTGCTAATAAGTTAGTCTTACTCTTTGTTGCTTTGTGGTTTATTCTACGAGGGATTTGTTTTGTGTCTTACCTTGTGTTATTTTGTTCTTGTGTTTATCAGTCCTTTTAGCATTGCGATTACCTCCCTTGGGGAAGAGAGAGCTAATCTTAGAGCTTTTCGTACATTTGTTCGATTTGTGCCTGTTTGGATTTGTCGGTTTCCTCTTCCTCTTGGTGTCTGGGAAGGGCTGCGGTTTGTGATTGTGGCACTCCCTGGAATTTTCCCTTACCTTTTTTAGCCATTTTTCTCTGAAAAATATAACATAGCTTGACATACCTAAACTTGAAAGTAGATTCTTCTAAACTGTAGTATGGAGGGGTCTATTCAGTCTAAAATTGGTAAACAGACGAGAGAGAAATCACGTTGGCCAAAGCAACAGTCTAAAATCGCTAATACGTTAGATGAGTTATTTCTTGTGGGCTCGTAAATTGACACCTCTAAATGCATAATTTCCATTGGCTATATATGTATTTCGTTGTCTACACTGATAGCCTCCATAATGCAATTCATATAATTGAATTTATTTTAACTCGCCTGTCTGTCTGTTCGAGAATACATCACGAAAACATGCCTATATAATTTTGACCCCCCGTAAACCCCACTTGTATATAGTAAAACTCGGGTTTACAGGTGTATACCTTATTTTTCTTATTTCTGCTTAAAACATAGATTGTGGGTACTCGTTAGAACCGCCTCGTCGAGCCATTCCTGTTTTGAGCAGAAATTTGAAAAATATCAGAATTTTTTTATCTGAAAATTTTCCTTTTTTGGTGGTAAAATTTTCAGTATATTTGAATAGGCATGTTTTCATAATGATGTGGCTAAATTTATCTGATTTTAGCGGATTTTCTTCATTGTCCTGGAGCTGGGCTGCAATACACAGAATACGCTAATGGTTGCAATGCGCATTGTCGTGACTTGTACCTGGAACACGACTGTGACCCGGATGAAGGAATCCCGGGATGTGTCTGTGAAAATGGTTCCGTTGTAAATGAAGACATGACCATGTGTGTTCTGAAATCTGAGTGTCGATGTGTTGACGAGTTGGATCATGGGATTGAATATCCGGCAGGATACGGTCATAACACAACTTGCCAAACATGGTAATGTTTTATGACATATCTTAGGGAAGTCAGTCTAGCAGTACATACCATTGTAAATTTGAAATACTTTGTTTTGTTTAAAAGCTCTTAAATTGGTTCAGAAGAAGCGTGTTTTCTGCAGCAAGGAATATCAGCGTTTTATGGTGACCTAGTTTACAATTTTAGGAAAATTTACTTACGAGAAATATATCCAAAGGAATATAGCATACTTTTATATTAAAAACAAACTCTAGTTTAAACATTTCAGATTTACTGCTTTCTTCAAACAAATTATCTTGGAGAGAAAAATGTACTTTCTACAAGTTAATTTGTCATTCTGAAGAAGACAATAAGTATCGAAACGTTTTACATTAAAGTTGGTTTTTAATATACATGTATATTTTGAGAAATTGTTGGGAATTAAATGTTTTAGAATAATTCAAAGAAAAAAAAAACATTATACGGTAAAACCTCAATGACTCGAACACTGATGACTCGTTTACTGTGGCTAATTCGAACTCGTTTTTGAGTCCCCAGGATGACCTACCGACAGCTCAAGAAAATATTCAGGAATATTTTAGGAAGTTTTCCTATTTTATCATGAAATGTATGTTGTGTGTAGTCATTAGAATCGACTCAATGAGTACACTCAACATACCATTATTCTATAGAAGATCGAAAATACATCCGTATTTTATACCCATTTGTCTCCTAATCCGGCGCTATGATTAACTCTCAGTGGCTCGAATTATCCATATCTAGAACAAATATCCATTTACAGTCGAACCTCAATAGCTCGAACATCATTGATGTTCGAGCTATTGAGGTTCGACTGTAAATGGATATTATTACATTGGCTGTTATGCGACAGACTGCATGCTTGGCGACTGACCCAGTCATGGTTTGTTGCTATGCTTTCCTCTTTCATTGCACAACGGTGCGTCGGGTCTCAGACTTAATGACGATGCCGATCTAAACCTTTCATTAGAGGGTTGATCCTTGACATAACGTTTGTTTGGGCCCTCCGTTGTTCAACTAGTGGTTTTCTTTATCTCTGGCTGTCAATGTCTAAGAAGTTATCCATGAGCCCTCATTCTTGTTTCTTCTCAGTCTGTGATATTTCACGGTTTGAATTAGGGAGCTTGTATACGAACCGAACAATTACTTTGTATTGTTTACAACATTTAAACAGGGTGAGGATTTGAAGCCAATAAAATCAATTTAACCTCACCGCTCACACGGTAGTTTTTAACCGATCTAATACGAAGCTTTTCGTGTTGTTCGTTCCTTATCGTCTCGATATGATTTCAGTAAACTTAAAAGGGACGCAAGACACCTAATCATCATGTTAGTTCTGTTGGTGCCTTGTGGTTGCTCACTGGGGTGCTTTGTTAGTGTTTATATATCCCGCAAACTGTTTGTGGGGCATACAGTTTTCACGATGTCCGTCCATGCGTATGTCCGCACGTCCTTGCCTTACGTTTTGGTTACCTTGCACTGGTTATCTAATAAGTTTTGGTAACCTTGCGCTGGTTATCTAATAAATTTTGGTTACCTTGTACTGGTTATCTAATAAGTACTGCTTATTGCCACTTCTTGTTTGTCCTGATCAGTGGCGTTGCCAAAATGGAATTATTTTTACGCACATCCAGGAACAAATTTGAAAAATTCTCCCTGGTATTGCTTCTAAAATAGGGGCTACTCTTAAAGGAAGGAGCAAATTATTTCCTTTAGCTCGTATCTTGAAAGCGATAAATTCTTTCTTTTAAGAGCAGCCCCTAGCAAAATAGTTTGTTTGTTGATGTATCCTGATCGCAAATATTTTCTTACATATTTTACGCACATGCATTGTCTTATTGTGGCGTTTGGTAGGTCCTGTCTGACATTTAGATCACCATGTTGGGGAAGAGTTTGTATTTTGTGATTGCGGCAATTCGATTATTTTGGGTCGATTGTTTACAAACGATCCAGAGTATACATACACCAAAATTTCCTTAAATTTTTTGCCCACGTGATTATCATTGACCAATGAAATCAAACCGCGCTTTTGTACGTAATCCGGGTAACGGTTATTTAAAGCCGCGCTATTCTTGTCACTGTGACGTCAGAGTGCCATGTGAAGAGCGTTATCTGCAAAACCTGGACTGTCTTTGACAATAGTGCAGACCCAGATCAGACGCTGCAGAATGCGGCGTCTGATCAGGGTCTGCATTGCTTGCTTAAATTACAGGAAGTTAAGGGTTAAATGAAACAATCTCAAGTTCCCATTCAGGACTATTTTCCCATTCTACACTCAGAGACAATCGACCTATCAGTGCTGTCAGTGCTTTGATTTTTACATTTTAAAAAGTTCACAGCGGAATTAATAGTATTATGTCAATTTCATGTCAGAACTGGTACCAGTGCCAACGTAACCAGATCAACAACCCTGTTTACTGAACAAATAATACGCTCGAGAACTTTGGGCCTACCAGTAGCGGCATCAACCCAGTAGTTGTGAAATAAACGTATCAATGTCAAGTATAGTTTGGGGATGTGCCCATTTCCATTATCATCACGAAAAGTACCTTCGGACTTACGCGGCCAGAAAAGATTGAGATCAGACCGCCGTCCAGTTTCTTGATGACATTGGCTATCCAAGGATACAAGGTGTCTTCATGCGAACAACGAAAACTCTGATCAGACTGCTCATATGTGCAGGCTGATTTGAGTCATCGTTGGGCGTACCTGTCAGAAGGTACGTTTTCTTCCATGACGGCCCACATCTTTTATTTTCAGCACGTGTGAAGGAGGACAGTTCAACTGTATTGACAGATTTCCAGGTGAAAACTGCACAGAGGAAGTCATTTGTCCTGAGAATCAGGTGTATCTGCGCAATTCATACATCTGCCAGAAAACCTGCAAGAATCTGTTTGATTTCCAATGCGAAACGAACACGGCTTTTACTGGATGTGGGTGTGTCGGAGACGAATATCAAACTCCCTCGGTACGGAGGTTAAATTAAAATAGTAGCTATTATGTACTGTGGTCTTACTAGCTTGAATGAATATATACACAGCTTACTTCTTAAGGAGAATAGAATCTAAAAGCCTTTGGCTTATTTGATGGTTGTGGCTATTGAAGAACAACTTTATACAATTTCTGTAACATTTGTGCATTGGTTAATGGCGTAACCAGAATGAAGTTATTGTTACACACACCCAGGAATAATCTTCTAAAAATCTCCCTAGTATCGCTTCGAAAATAGGGGCCGCTCTTAAAAGAAAGACTTTGCTCCCAGAGGGAGCAAATTCTTTCCTTTAAGAGTAGCCCCAATTTTGGAAGCGATTATTTTCTTTATAAACAGCCCCAAATGTAAAAAAGCAAACTATTTTGTGTTAGTTGGTGTCTGTTTATTGCAAATAGTTTTATTTTTCTTACGCATATTACGCACATGCATAACGTGCATAATGGGCGCTACGCCTATGGGTCGTATCATACACTTGTTAGATTTTTCGCTATTGTTTATAAGGAAGACACCTTTTGGATTTCCTGTTTGCTTTCCTGCCCACTGCACCCCTTCCGAAATGAGTATCTGAAAGGAAGACTTTGCTCTTCAAGGAGAGGTTTTAAAAACGGTTCTATTTAAAAGGAAAGACTTTGCTATCCAAGGAGAACTTTCGAAAATGGGTCTATCTAAAAAGAAAGACTTTGCTACCGCAAGGGAAGTTTCAAAACTGGGTCTTTCTAAAAGGAAAGACTTTGCTCCGGAAGCTTTCGAAAATGAGTCTACCTAAAAGGAAAAAAAATTGCTCCCTAAGGGAAGCTTTCGAAAATGGGTCTATCTAAAAGGGAAGATTAGCTCCCCAAGTGAATCTTTGCTTTAAAAGGAAGCTTTCAAAAGTGAGTCTATCTAAAAGGAAACAAAAATTGCCCCCCCCAAGGGAAGCTTTTGAAAATGGATCTATTTAAATGGAAAATCTTTGCTCCCCAAGGGGAGGTTTCGAAAATGGGTCTATCTGAAAGCAAAGACTTTGCACTCCTAGGGCAACTTTCGAAAATGGATCTATCTAAATGAAAAAAATTTGCTCCCAAAGGGGAACTTTTGAAAATAGGTCTATCTAAAAGAAAAGACTTTGCTCCCCAAGGGGAGCTTTCAAAAATGACCCAATCTAAAAGGAAAACTTTGCTCCCAAAGGGGAGCTTTCAAAACTAGGTCTATCTAAAAGAAAAGACCGTGCTCCCCAAGGGGAGCATTCGAAAATGGGTCTATCTAAATGGAAAGACTTTGCTCCCCAAGGGGAGCTTTCAAAAATGGGACTTTCTAAAAGGAAGGGCATTGCTCCACAAAGAGATTTCGAAAATGGGACTATCTAAAAGGAAACACATCGCTCCCCTAGGGAAGCTTTTTGAAAATGGGTCCATCTAAACGGAAAGACTTTGCTCCCCAACGGGAGGTTTCAAAAATGGGTCTGTCTAAATGGAAAGGCTTTGCTCCCCAAAGAGAGCTTTCGAAAATAGGTCAATCTAAAAGGAAAGACTTTGCTTCCCAAGGGAGTTTTTGAAAATAGGTCTGTCTAAAAGGAAAGACCTTGCTCTGCCAGGGGAGCTTTCAAAAATGGGTCAATCTAAAAGGAAAGACTTTGCTTCCCAAGGGAGCTTTCGAAAATGGGCCTGTCTAAAAGGAAAGACCTTGCTCCGCAAGTGGAGCTTTCAAAAAAGGGTCAATCTAAAAGGAAAGACTTTGTTTCCCAAGGGAGCTTTCGAAAATGGGTCTGTCTAAAAGGAAAGACCTTGCTCCGCAAGTGGAGCTTTCAAAAAAGGGTCAATCTAAAAGGAAAGACTTTGCTGCCCAAGGGGAGCTTTAGAAAATGGGTCTTTCGAAAAGGAAAGACTTTGCTTCCCCTGGTATATCTAAAAGTAAAGACTTTGCTCCCAATAGAAGCAAAGCCTTTCCTTTTAAATAGAACCATTTTCGAAAAGAGACAGAATCATATTTCACTCCTATTACCCTTAAGTAGAAACAAAGTGACCCAGGAAAGATCGCAATCGAAAAACACAACCATCTTGAAGTATCTTTAATTAATACGCACGCGCACAAAGAAAACAAAGACACAAACACCAGTAATGTACATGCGCAAATGCAGTTATAAACATAATATCGAATTTGACCTAAATACTGCACTATGTGCTAAGAATTTTCAATATTACTGAAAAACGTTGTGGTAAAATATTTACTTAAAAAGGGCACACTTTAAAGAAAAATCAGCAAATCAGGACTTCATAATGGGCGTACGTAATGATGCCTATGCGATAATATTTTGAATATGTTTATAAAAGCATATGTTGTGGGTACTCATTTGAATTGCCTCGACTTGTCCAGGCAATTCCAATGAGTATCCACAACATGTGCATTTACAAAAAAAAAAAAAAAAAAAAAAGTACACTGGCTGTAATCCGAGGACTACACAATTACTTGAATGTGCGCTTATAGGGATATGAGCGGTATAGAGCGAACAGAAAAAAAAATGAGCCGCAACGTTAGAAAATGTACCTCCAAGCATAGGTGCCCAGCGAAGACTCAAATCAGTTCAACCTGCGCATTCGCCCAGTCTGATCAGTCATTATTGTCTGCTTGGAGAAACTTTGCATTCTTGGCTATCCAAAATGTACCCAGTGAAGATTCTAATCAGACTGCGCGAATGTGCAGGCTGATCTGAATCTTTGCTGGGCGCACATTCTCTTGTACGATTTCTGACATTGCGGCTCATATGTATTCGTTTCAGGGCCTATGTGTGCACGTCGAGGAATGTCCTTGTTTCTACAACGATGAGGCCTATATACAGGGGAGCGAACTTTATATTGGCATGAAACTTTTGTGAGTATGTTCATGGCTGAATGGTAGAATGGTTATTTTCTTGCTCCTTTTTCTTTTAAGGTGAATCGATATATTAACATGGGAAGCAAATAGTTTCTAAAAAGAAATGCGATGATGTATCACGCGCAAGACCCAGGTCCGAAGCTCCAATGTCAAGGTCACACTTAGAGGTCAAAGGTCAAAATAGGTTCTATCTTTCGTGTCCGGTCCATAACTTTGTCATTCCTTGATGGATTTAAAAATAACTTTGCAGAAATGTTAATCACCATAAGACGATGTGTCGCGCACAAGACATTTTGTACATGCCCTGAAGATTTACATGTTGTTTGGACATAATCATTAAACTTTTTTCACATTGTCACTTAGGTACATTGTTGACCTGGTCATATTTGAAGGATTTCAAAGGCAGGCTACATAAATTTTCTGAATTTGCTTAATAATCCCCAGTGGCTCGCACTACCCATTTCTAGAACAAATTGTCATGGCCCCAAAAATGTTCCAGCCATTGAATTTCGACTGTATCTGGAATCATCACACAATACAGTGTTACCAACCAATACAAATTGAGAATACCTGAGCCAGATTACAGCATTTCCTACAAGATTGCATGTGCATCCAGCGAAGACTCAGATCACGCGTCCGCGCAATCTGATCAGAGTCTTCGCAGGGCACTCTGTTTGTAGCCATAGACGCAAAGTGTTTTCAGGCGGACAGCGAGGACTCTGGTCAGCCTGCGCGGGCTGCAGTGGGTGCGCAGTCTGATCTGAGTATTCGCTGGGCGCACAGGCGGTCCTGTAGGAAATGCTGTGCCCCGGCTCATATATGAACTACGAGCCGAGCAATTAAGGTGCAACGGCGGACAGCAAAGGCCCAGATCAACCATCGTATAGGCGCAGTCTGATCAAGACCTTCGCTATGCTATATATATTTTAGAATATACATATGACAACGCATTGCAAAGTTCCTGATTATACTTTATGGCTTCGTTGGTGTGCTCTAGAGCTTTACGTTTCGCATATATCCCGAAAAAAAAAAGAAAAACAAAAAAAAAAGCAAAAAAAAAAAAGCAAAAAAAAAAAAAACAACAACAACAACAACTTTTCTCATGTATGTATCTTGTTGAAAGCTGGTATGCACGCAATTCTATTTATACCATATATTGGCTTTCGCTGATTCAAGAAGGGCAGTTGTCTGGCGAAAGAGTGTGTACTAGTACTGGTTAGCCGCTTAGAGGACTGAACCTGCCGAAGAAAAAGTGTGGTTAGGTAAATTTTCTCGACATCGCTCGACATGCTTCTAATCGGTTGAATGGGCCGTAAAACCTCAACACAAACACAAACAAACCATATGCTGGCGAACTCACTTGATTTTTCATGGCCGTTGTATTCATTACGCACATTACACATGTCCGTAAAGAAAAAAAATATGTAAAGACACTTAGACTTCACATTATGAAAGCTATAATAGGAAGATTCTATTCTATTTTTCTGGGGGTGCGTAAATATTATTTTCGTAGCCACTATTTTTACTCAGTATTGAGATCAGGAGGTCGCAGGTTCGATCCCCGCCGGGTCCGGCAACGTTCATTCGTGAAGATTGAAATGTTTTCTTTTCTGCTGATTCAAGACGGGCAGTTGTCAGTTTCTGGCGCAAGAACGTACTGGTTACGGCTTAGAGGACTAAGCCTGCCGAGGAAAATGCGGTCGGGTAAACTGACATGACCCTAATAGGTTGACTTGGCCGTTAAACCTCAACACAAACAATCCATATATTGGCGAGCTTACTTGATTTTGCATAGCCGTAGTAATCAGTACGTAATGAAAAAATAGTTTCTCAGTGTCATTAAGAAAACAAGCCTATTCAAATATATTGAAAATTTTACCACCAAAAAATGATAATTTTCATATAAAAACTCTGATATTTTTCATATTTCTGATCAAAACATAGATTGTGGGTACTCATTAGAACCGCCTCGGCGAGGCAGTTCTAACGAGTACCCACAATCTATGTTTTGAGTAGAAATAAGAAAATAATGTATATCCCTGTAAACCCCAGTTTTACTTTATAAAAGTGGGGTTCAAGAGGGTCAACATTATATAGGCATGTTCTCGTGATGGAAGGCACTTAGAATTAATATTTTGAAAGCGATAATGGGAAGACTCTATTTACTTTTTTTCTTATTTATTATCTTTACTCACTATAGCCCACCGAAATTGAGCCTACATGGGAACTCCGAGAAATACTCCTTGTTTCATTGTTATTCGACAAAATTACAATGTCATACTCAAATAAAAACTGAGCTAGATCAGTGCTTTGCATGCTGGCTAAAAATTCAGCAGACGACAAACTCGTGATATTTTTTCTTATTTTTCCTAGCAAATAGAATCTGACACTTCATGCAAATTGTCTCAGTTTGCATGAAGTATCAGATCCTATTTTCTGAAAAAATAAGAAAAATATCACCAGTTTATCGTCTGCTGAATCTGCCCACAGCGTGGTAAGTGGTAAATATGAGCTGCAACGTGAGACAATGTACCTTCTGACAAATGAAGACTCAAATCAGCCTGCGCATCCGCGCGGTCTGATCAGAGTCTTCATTGCAGCACCCTTGGCTATCCAAAATCGGCCCATTGAAGATTCTGATCTGAATCTTCGCTGGGCGCACACGTTGCGGATCAATTATTGTTAACCTGGGATAAAGTGCTGATTAGGCATAAACTGCTCTGCAAAAACAAAAAAAAAAAAAAAAAATAATAAATAAATAAATAAATAAAATAAACAAAGATAAAAAAAATAAATAAACAAAGCTAAATTAAGTAATCCGCTCTTATATCTGAATAGCGATGAACTTGGGCCGCGCCCTGAGAAAAAGGTGTTACCAGAGCATATGAGAATTGTAAAGAGCTAGAGCAAGCCAACGAAGCCATTAATTATGATCAGGAACATCGCGGTCTGGGGGTTATCCCTTGCCCCTGGGCTATATACATGTATAAAATTTTGAAATTTCTTTTTCTCTGAAACCAGTTTTTCCCAGATTTCACATGGGGCCTTGTGTTGAAAGGGTATTGACAATACCCTTTCAATTGCCACCATGCTCATATATGGTAAAACACTTATAAATATTCTTCTCCAGAACCAAGAAAACTATTGTGCTGAATGTTTGTACATAGCATTGAGGACTCACTGTATACCAAATTGGCTCAATTGATGGTCATAGATTGACCTTTAACATTTTTATTTCAAAGTCAAATTTGCGCCTTCATACATTTGTATTAGAAAAATATTGAAGAGTCATTTTCTCATAATATATCAAAGACGAACGTATGATTAAAGTAGGATTTTTTTTTAATATGATCAAAATTTTGTCCCCTGGGATTATCTGCCCTTGCTCCTGCATGTATAAAATTGTGTAATTTTCAAATGTCTTCTTCTCAGAAACCACTTGAGCAACTTTCATCAAATTTCGCATGGGGCCGTCTGTCGAAAGGGTATTGACAATTTGTCCGAATGGTTCCGCGCCATCGAACAAGATGACCGCCATGCTGTTATATGGAAAACCACTAAAAATCTTCTTCTCCAGAACTAAGAAAGTTTTAAGGCTGCATCTTGATATATAGCATCGGAGACTCAAGGTCTACCAAGTTTGTTCAATTGATGATCATAGATTGACCTTTGACCTTTTTATAGCAAGGTCAAATTTGCGTCCCCGAGCATTTGTTTGGGAAAAATATTGAAAATTATTTCTCAATATATATGAAAAACCTACAGCTGAAACTTTCAACGTGTGATTAGAGTAGTAAAACTGTTTAGCTACCTTCAAAATTTTGGTGGTTATCTGCCCTTAACCCTGGACTATGTACATGTACACAATCATTAAATCTTTAAACGTCTTCTCTGAAACCTTTGAACAATTTTCACCAGATTTCACATGGGGCTTTCTGTCGAAAGGATATTGAAAATTTGTTAAAACGATTCTGCGCCACTGAACAAGATGGCTTCAATGCACGTATATTGTAAAACATTTAAAAATTCTCTTCTTCAGAACTTAGAAAGCTTTGAGGTTGAATCTTGGTATATAGCATCGGAAACTCAAAGTCTACTAAGTTTGTTCAAATGTTGATACTAGGATGACCTTTTATCTTTTTACGGAATGGTCAAATTTGGTTCCTCGTTGCTGTGCCAATACTGGAAGAAGTTACATGGCATTTGCAGATATGCAATAGCTGTTTTTACCATGGGCCTCTTGTCTTGTGTTCAGTCTTCAGATAACGATTGAACCCTTTGTTTTTTCAGGCACACATCACAAAAACACGCCTATATAATTTTGACCCACTAAAACCCCACTTTTATGCAGTAAAACTGGGATTTACAGGGGTATACGTTTTTTTTCTTATTTCTGCTCAAGAACATAGATTGTGGGTACTCGTTAGAACCGCCTCACCGAGGCGGTTCTAACGAGTACACACAATCTATGTTTTGAGCAGAACTATGAAAAAAATGTCAGACTTTTTTATCTGAAAATTTTCAGTTTTTGGAAGTGAAGTTTTCTATATATTTGAATAGGCATGTTTTCGTAATGGATTCAGATGGTCGGTGCCTGACAATCAATGTCTGTGGCCTGTCTCATCCTGGTCCCGTTTGTGGTTTTCTTGTGTTCTGGCCAGGTCCCGAGATTATAAAACATTTTTTCATGCTCACCTAAGTGGAGCATGAAATTTTCTCTGCTAATAAATATTAAAATACCAACTTAAGAGAAATTTTCATGCTCAGCTAAATTTGGCAAGATAGAATTCGAAATTATTAATAATTTGAGATTTGTTAGAAGGACTAATTTCATGCTCTACTGAGTTGAGCATGAAAAAAGTTTTATAACCTTTAGGTCAGATTGCCATTGAGCCCTTCGCTTTGTTTCATCACAGTGTTTTTGACTATATGTGTTTCACTGTGGTGTTTCACAGATGGGGTGGAGGACCCTATGCGGACTGAACGTATACTTGGAATGCATCAGAATTAATGGCGAGGTTTCGCGCAAGTAAAACTAGTTAAGTCCCCTCCCCCATTCCCCATTCCCCACCCCACCCCTCCGCATACACTTTTAGTACATTTCCTACTAACCGTTCCAAGGCAGTTCCTCTGTCGTTGTTCGTCTTTGTTTGTGCGTCTGTGAGTTTTCATGATTGTTGCATTGTCTAGGTATCTTCCCATAAACTTTTGATTAATAACAAAAAGTAAATAAGAAATAAATAAGTAAACAAAACTAAACTACAATTATCAATACTTATCCGAAAAGCGAACAGATTGACCTGTTTGCACCGCTACACATTATAAAAAAGTATGATCTTCTTGAAAACTACCTACTTGGAAAGATAATATGGCTGTATATGCTTGGCTTGACCTTTGCGGTGGCTACATGGAACGGGAGCGATTCTTGTGGTTTTAATTCAATATTGTGTAGCCTACTTCGACTGTGCCTACATGGAAAATCCTACATATACTGTGAATGTTTTCATTCATAAAAAAATCGGCTGCGCAGTGCGAGAACGTGTCTTCGGGGCTATGCGACAGCTAAGTCTGGTCAGGGCCTTCAATGTCCGCTAAAAGAATCATTGGACACTACAGAATATGAATTGAGAGCAAAAGCCGGAATGCATCACGAAAACACGCCTATATAATACTGACCCCCTTAAACCCCACTTTTATATAGTATAACTGGGGTTTACAGTGTATACATTATTTTTCTTAGTTTGCTAAAAAACATAGATTGTGGGCACTCCTTAGAACCGCCTCGCCGAGGCGGTTCTAACGAGTACCCACAATCTATGTTTTGATCAGAAATATGAAAAATATCGGATTTTTTTTTCTGTCTGAAAATTTTCCTTTTTTGGTTGTAAAATGTTCGATATATTGAATAGGCATTTTAGTAATGTACTTTGCGCAGGCGCAGGCTGATATGGATCTTCGCTGGGTGCACATGTCCGAGGGTGCGTTTTCTGACTTAGCGGCTCTATTTTTGTGAATCTGGAAAAAGTGCTGATTAAGCTTAAACCACACTGCACAATAATAATAAAAGAATAAAAAAAAACTAACATAAAATAAAGAATAACAAAACTAAACTAAAACTAAACCGTACTTATATCTGAACAGCGGTGATCTTAGCTGATTTGTACCTCTGCACAGGATAGAAGAAATGACCTTATTGAAAGCTGCCTACCCGGAAATGGAATATGATGCAGTTTTAATTCAATATCGTTTAGCCCACTGCGACTGGGCCTACATGGGAAACCCTACAGGCGTTTTTTTTCATTTTCATTTATAAAAAAGAACCTTATCAAGAGCCATGAACCAAGAAACCACAATATGAACATAGCAGAAGGCGCTGATCAAGCATTTACGCCTCACTGGAAAACAAAACAAAAAAAAAAAAAACATACCCGAGTTATATCGAAGAAGATCCAGGTCATCTGTGTTATCAGCATAGTAAACAGTAAACAACAATGTAGAAATGTGGGGGAGGCGTAGAGGTAACCTATATACTAGCGGAAATAAAAAAGCGTAAGTGCGTAAGTTCACGCTGTTGATCACATCACGAAAACATGCCTATATAATTTTGACCCCCTTAAACCCCACTTTTATATAGTAAAACTGGGATTTACAGGGGTATACATTATTTTTCTTATTTCTGCTAAAAACATAGATTGTGGGTATTCGTTAGAACCGCCTCACCGACGCGGTTCTAACCAGTACCCACAATCTATGTTTTGAGCAGAAATTTGAAAAATTGACTCTTTTTTTATCTCAAAATTTTCAATTTTTGGAGGTGAAATTTTCTTTATATTTGAATAAGCTTGTTTTCGTAATGAGTTGATCAGATTTCAGAAATAGGTAGGCTGTCTACGTTATAACGTCACTGTGGACATACTAACTGGTATAAGATTAAAGGTTTCATTAAAAATCGGTCAAAATTGTTCAAAGCACATATACGTTAAAACGTTCGATCAAAATCCTTAAAGCATTTCTATTGTTTTACTCCAAAAGTAAACTTGTGTTTTTGTTTTTATTTCCGCTTATATCATTTCTGTTCCCATTACGAAAACACATCTATATAATTTTGAGCCCCCTTAAACCCCACTTTTATATAGTAAAACTGGGGTTTACATGGGTATACGTTATTTTTCTTATTTCTACTCAAAAACATAGATTGTGGGTACTCGTTGGAAATATCAGAGTGTTTATCTAAAAACTTCCATTCTTTTGGTGGTGAAATTTTCAATATAATTGAATAGGTGTGTTTTCGTAATGCCTTCTGATTAAGCCCATTCTTGGATTTTTGAAAATATGTTAGGGTGAAAACAAGAGACCTAAATGGCCGGAACAGGCTAGTCTGGTGCAGAAAACTTGATGTGTCAGATATGTGCGATTATTTTGTGCAAGTGTGTCAATTTTTCTCAAGAGTTCTTCCCTTTAGAATATGTTGTTCTCATTTGGTCATAATCACTAACATTATAGCTATTCATTGGAAAGCCCTCTGCGCAGTCCGACCATCTGCATGAAGACTTATTGAGTTTCGCTAAATGCTTAGTAAAATTTTCAGTAGACGACATTTTGAAAAAAAATCTTATTTTCTCCAGAAAACAGGATTCGACTTCATGCAAATTGTCTTGCTTTAAATATCACATTCAGTTTTCTGGGAAAAATAAGAAAAATAGCACCAATTTGTCGTCTGCTGAATTAGCCCAAAGAGTGGTGACGGCTAAAGCTGCTCAAGGTCGTGAGGGTTGATGTATGTTTTGAAATTCCTTATCAACACACTCATTTAAACGCAAAGATCCGCATTTCGGTATAGTTCGAATCTTGGCTATCCAAATCCACACCGCTTTCAGCAATGAGTCCAAGATCAGATGTGACAGCATTCGGCATCTGATCACGGTCTACACTGTTTGCAAATAATTTAGCCGTTTTTCTCTAGGAATATCTAAATCACGTAGCCTTATATACCTAAAATTGAAAGTGGTCTCTTCCAATATATGATGTTGGGGAGTTTATTGCGTCTAAAATGGGTAAGGTAATGTTTCTTCTGACATGTGCGCCCATCAAAGACTCAGACTCAGAACCGCCTACGCATCCCCGCAGTTTGATCAGCGTCTTTGCTGGGCCCTCAGTGGATAGCCAAGGATCCCAACCTTTCTCGAGCACATTACGAAAACACGCCTATTCAAATATATTGAAAATTTCACCACCAAAAACTGAAAGTTTTTCAGATAAAAATTCTGATATTTTCATATTTCTGCTCAAAACATATATGGTGGCTACTCGTTAGAACCGTCTCGCCGAGGCGGTTCAAACGAGTACCAACAATCTATGTTTTTGAGCAGAAATAAGAAAAAATAATGCATATCTCTGTAAACCCCAGTTTTACTATATAAAAGAGGGGTTTAAGGGTGTCAAAATTGTATGTTTTCGTGATGTGACAAATGAAGTCTCTAGTCAGATTGTAAGCATGCATATCCTGATTTGAGTATGTCTGCAAGGTACATGCAGTATCGAACTTTATGGCACAAGTGACTACTAAAAGCACGGTATATCATAAAAACGCATAAAATTCCATCCATTAAATACATCGTATACACTCCCTCGGTAGCTCAGTTAGATGCGCGTCCGACTGGTGATCAGGGGGTTTGCGGGTTCAACCCCGCCGGGTCGGCAACATTCTTTCGTGGAGATTTGATGATGAAATGTTTTCTACGGTCATTCTCTGCCTTCCGCTATTTCAAGATGGGCAGTTATCAGTTTCTCACGAAAGAATGTGCACAATACTGGTTAACCGCTTTGAGGACTAAGCCTGCCCAGAAAAAGTGTGGTTCGGTAAACTGACCGCGCTCGACATGACCCCATTGGATTGACACGGTCGTACATCTCAACACAAATCTTATACACACAAACGATTTATTTCAAGCAAATGTTAGAATATAAAAAAACAATATGCGTCAATTGCATTTGAACCGCAACGTCAGGAAACGTACCTTCAGACATGTCCGCCCAGTGAAGATTCAGATCAGCCTGCGCTTTCGCAGTCTGATCAGAATCTTCACTGAGCGCACTTTGAATGGCCAAGGATGCAAAGTTTCTTCATGCGGACAATGAAGTCTCTTAGACTGCGCGAATGTACGGGATGATTTGAGTCTTCGTCTGGCACATGCCAGAAGTACGTTTTCACACGTTGCAGTCCATTTAAGGTGTTTATATTTCAAACAGTATATTTTTGTATAGACACAAAGTATACAACTGTAAACGAGCTGAATGCACAGAAAAAAAAAAATATTTAAAAAGCAGATCTAGTCAGCCACCCTGCCACGATTATTAACCTGTATAAATCAGTTAGTGGGTTGTACAAGTGGTTGATAACTTTCCTCTCTTTCTAGGTTATTTAATGCTATCTTTTATAGACTGTGTGTATTTGAGGAATAGAAGAATGGATAAATAAAATAAAATCATATTTCGTTTTTGACTGCATCAAGGAAACAGATACACTGTCAGGGGAGCAACTCTGTCAGAATTGTTTTAATTCCCTTTTGAAAAGGGGCTACAGTACTTTTAGCGTAGACACATTTTCTGAAAGGTGTTCAAACAGAAAATAAACAAATTAGTCTCCATGATACAAAATGGCAAAAAAAACATTATAATATAGATGTCTACAAAATGTAGCAAATCCTTTTAAACTGTTAGGTTAATTTTGCTTGTGCCACATTAATTCTATGTGATGCCAGTTTAGCTACTACTGCGTCAGTGCTTTTATAGGTAATCCGTATTAGTGCAGCAATAGTTACTCCACCACTGCACAATTGAAGGTTGCCGGCCTCGTTGGCTCAGTCGGATGCATGTCCGACTGGTGATCAGGAGGACGCCGAGTCCCGCCATATTCTGCCTTGGTGATTGATAATGAACTATTTTCTATGGTCATTCTCTGCCTTCCGCTGATTCAAGAATAGCAGTTCGCGGTTTCTCGCGAAAGAATGTATATATGTGCTGGTTAACCTCTTATCTTAGCCTGCCCAAGAAAATGTGTAAGTAAACTGACATGACCTTAATAGTGTTGACAGGGCCATTTAACTCCAAATCAACCAACCAACCAACCGACCAATAAAAGGTTTGGCATCAGGCATAAAACAACGCTGGTTGTCGCGTATGCTGTGCTTTCACTTTCACCTGGTTCCAGCTAATTGCGGAATTCTTCTAAAATTGATATGATGTTAAACCCTTTCACTACTGAGTTTCTGAAGTGGATTCTTCTATTCTTGAATTTGGACTTGTCCACTGATGCAAATAGGGGTTTCAATCTACATTTAAAAACAGAATGACAAACAATGTACAGCTTGATGAGATGCTCGTGACGAGCCGTCTCATCTGGATCTACACTGTTTCCACAGGTATTAGTTTTGGTCTGCCGGGTTAAGCCCCGTCCCCTGCTAACCGTTCCAAGGCGATTCATCTGTTGCAATTCTTCTTTGCATCAGGAAAACATACCTATATAATTTTGATCCCCTTAAACCCCACTTATATATAGTAAAACTGGGGTTTACAGGGGTATACACTATTCTTCTTGTTTCTGCTCAAAACGTAGATTGTGGGTACCCGTTAGAAACGCCTCTTTGAGGCGGTTCTAACGAATACGCACAATTTATGTTTTGAGCAGAAGTATGAAACGTATCAGAATTTTTTATCTGATTTTTTTCATTTTTTGGTGGTAACATTTTCAGTTGATTTGAATAGGCGCGTTTTCGTAATGTCAGTGTGTTGGCTATTACAAAAAAAACTGCGTTGTCATTTTTTGTCCCTTATTTCTTCTTCTTCCGATGCCTTGGCACCTTTCTTGTTTGTCCCGGTTCACATGATTCCATAACAGTCATTACGAAAACACGCCTATTCAAATAAATTGAAAATTTCATCTACAAAAACTGAAAATTTTCAGATAAAAAACCCTGATATTTTTCAAATTGCTGCTTAAAACATAGATAATGGGTACTCGTTAGATCCGCCTCGGCAAGACGGTTCTAACGAGTTCCCACAATCTATGTTTTGAGCAGAAATAAGAAAAATAATGTATACCCCTGTAAACCCCAGTTTTACTACATAAAAGTAGGGTTTAAAGGGGTCAAAATTATATAGGCGTGTTTTCGTGATGATTAGTTTGGTTTGGAGTTTAACGGCCAAGTCAATACTATTAACTTCATGTCCAACCGGTCATTTTACCTCACCGCACGTTTTCTGGGCAGGCTTAGTCCTCTAATCGATTAACCAGTACTTGTGCACTTTCTTTTGCCCTTCTTGAATCGGCGGAAGGGAGAGAACGAACGTAGAAAATATTTAATGACCAGTCTCCACGAAAGCATTTCCGGGCCTACCGGAGATGGAACCCATTACTTCCTGATCACCAGTTGGACGCGCATCCGACTGAGCCACCGAGGCCGGCGATTCCATAATAGTATTATTTACCGGAAGCATGATAGTACACGGACAGATACTCTTGAAAAGTGTACATTGTCTCTATTCCAGTATATGCGAGGAACACGGACAGTGGCGAAAGGTGGATGAAGAAGGTGCAGAAGAAGGTAATCTTGTCATAACCCTTTCACACCCGAGTTACTGAAGTGGATACTTCCATATTTTGACCTTGGGCATGTCCATAATTGCAAAGAGGTGTTCTAGTTTATATTCGAAAACATAATGGAAAACAGTGTAGATCCTGATGAGATGGCTCATAATGAGCCATCTTGCTCATTATGAGCCATCTCATCAGGATCTACACATTGCTTAGATAACTAAGAGCTAAAAGAGTTATTTCTTTTTTAACCGCTATAGGATTACAGTAAACCCTCAATGGTTCGAACATCTTTAGGACAATGGAAATTCGTTCCAGACATGGGTAGTTCGAGCCACTGAGGGTTAATCATGGCACCAGTTCAGGAAGCAAATAGTGATAATTTAGGAAAATCTTTTCGATTTTCTACACAATGATTGTATGTTGAGTGTCCTCATTAGAATCGCCTCGATGAGGCGATTCAAATGAGTACTCACAACATACAATTCCATGATAAAATAAGAAAAAAAAAATCATTAGATATCTGTTTTCCTGAGCTACCTGACGAATTTCATATGGACTAAAAAACGAGTTCGAATTAGCCGTGGTAAGCGAGCTGTCGGTGTTCGAGCTACTAAGGTTCGACTGTAAATAGATAAATAAATAATATGAAGATGCCCTGGAAATGCTACAGTCACGGAACACAGCCCTCCCATCCCAGTAAGCATTCTTTATAAATCTATAGCGGGCTGTTATCGGCCCGTCAGGGTAGCTGACGGGCCGATAATGGCCCACTATAGATTTATAAAGAATGCTAGCTGTGATGGTATCAGACAAGTGTTGAATGTCATGAAAAAATGATACCATACAACAGTTATTTTATCGAAAACAGATGAACAAATGAAGCTGGTTAAGTGTTAAATGACATGAAATACCACCACAAAACAGTTATTTCAGAATGTACAAATGAAGCCGGACAAGTGCTGAATGACATGAAGTGACACCGCAAAATAGTTATTTTTTCAAAACCTGAATGTACAAATGAGGCCGGACAAGTGCTGAATGACATGAAGTGACACCACAAAATAGTTATTTCTTCAGAAACAGAATGTACAAATGAAGCCGAACAAGTACTGAATGACATGAAGTGACAATAAGAACAGAACTGTTGAAAACAGAATGAGCAAACGAAAACGAAGAGAAATTGCAACATAAACGTCTTCTGGGATCCTTTCATCCCCGAATTTCTGACATGGACTCTCCCATCTCCGAATTTGGACTATTTCAATGTTGCAAATAAGAGTTTCGGCCAAGCATCAATAACGGAATGTCTGTGTAGATTTTAATGAGACTGCCCAGTAAACGTGTGGTTAGGTAAACTGACCGCGCTCGACATGACCCCATTGGGTTGACTGGGCCGTAAAACCTCAACACAAACAAACAAGCTTTAAAGTCAGGTTAGTTTAGATAGAGGAGCGTTATAGTAGTTAATTTATATTGTATCTTATAATTGTTCCGAAATGACTGAAATACTGATGATGAGACGTCAACACACCAAAAACTTAAACATCAAATTTCTAATCTATTCAACAATAATTTCAAGAATGATGTCTATCCATTTAATATATATTATTGCATAAAAAGCAGTGCCGCACGTAATTAACAGCCGTGCATTAACTGGTGAAAAGCAGTGTATTAACAAGGCAATTCACGCGCTGTTAATGCACGGCTACGCAACTTTCAATATGCCTATACCGGGGCCACAGAATTGCTGCCGTCACGAGATGTATAGTGCACGGCCCTAGAACGAGCATAGCCTGTGGAAATTGCGTTCGCGAGACATCGGTGAAAAGGCGAAACAAAATAGTGCAAGAAATAACGCGAAATGTAGCAAATGTTTTCAGTTTTTATGCAATAATAGCGATCGAACATGGTTTTTCAACGCATTAACATTCGCCAGGTCCCTTGGGAGGGGTTGAAAACCGCGGCCTTCGGCCTCGGTTTTCAACACCTACCACGGGACCTGGCGATTGTTAAAGCATGAAAAACCATGTTTGATCCCTATATTAATCCAGGTGAGGGTATTTTGAATAGGTATAAGGCTTTCCAGAATTTTAAAGACTGCTGACACTTTCCAGTTGAGTAGTGGCCCAGGTCTATTCACTAGATATGGGGTGTCACACCAGTATGAATTTATATAGCTAGCACGGACAGTGTTCAAAATACCTCACCTGGATTAATATAGGGATCAAACATTGTTTTTCAACGCATTAACATTCGGCCTCGGTTTTCAACATCTCCAACGGGACCTGGCGAATGTTAAAGCATGAAAAACCATGTTTGATCCCTATATTAATCCAGGTGAGGTATTTTGAACACTGTCCATGCTAGCTATATAAATTCATACAGGTGTGACACCCCATACGTAGTGAATAGACCCGGGCTACTACTCAACTGGAAAGTGTCAGCAGTCTTTAAAATTCTGGAAAGTCCTATACCTAGGGGTAAGACAAAAAAGAAAACTAGTGTGGTGGTCGATACTCTGTTGTTAAGCTGATGTCATACCGGCTACAAATGACGTCAACTTTCAAGATGGCGGACGTCAACTTCATTGTCAGTATCATCAGGTCCTATGTTCGATATACAATATCCACTGATTCTGTTAGCGGAAAACGAAGTCGCTGATCAGCCTGTGCGGATGTGTGGTCTGATTTAAGTCTTAGGTTTTATTTCTCATATTGCGTCACACATGATTGTTATGTTTGAATCTTTTCAGCCAGATGTTCGTTGATTGGAGAGTCGCATTATACAACGCTAGATGGCGTACAATACACATTCGATGGATTTTGCACCTATAAATTCATTGAATCAACGGATTTCGACCCTTACTTCTTAATCACTAAAAGTAATATTCCTTGTGGTGCCTCCGGTCTGGTCTGTACAAGGCACATAACGATTCTGGTAAATGGGACAGAGATAGAACTGCTGGGTGATACGTACCTGAAAGTAGGGAATGACCTAATAACAACCAACATGTACGTGGCTGGTGGGATTGTCATCGTAAAGGTCGACCAATGGATAGTTGTTTCGATGTCGGACTTGGGATTAACTCTATATTTTGATGGAGGTATGTAAATAATTCTAATTAAAATGTACATACATTATCCAAATGAACTCATCAACAATGGCATTGCATTCTTTTACGTCTTTTACGATGTAAATTGAAGTATTTGCTTTTTCTCTAGTATTGTCTCCTCACCATGAAATTGTTATATTGAATTAACGGCACAATGGATAGACTCTTGTGACCTCAAAAGTCAACTGAGGTGAGTATTTTCATTTCATTGGTTCAAATGGACATAGAACAGTATAGTATTTAAATCATTTTGGAGCTAGAACAAAAAAGAACTGTTTATAATTGGTTATAAAGCAACGACGGGCATCTTCTGAGGGCATCAGGAGACAGAACATTCAATTCTGATTCCAACGGTGTACAAAACTCATCTCGTCAAAAAGTGGAGATAGAACATTACAGCACTCAGCCGCCAGTCGATGAACAGCGAGTGGGAACACCAGATACATCAGCTGATTTTCATTTACAGTTATGGGGCATCTTTCAATGCGCTTCAATTACAGGCGAGTTTTTAGTCCCAAGCAAAATGAAATTTTGGAAATTTGTTCAATAAAGGTGTTGCTTTAAAACCCTATGAAAAAGGTTTAGATGCCTTTTAAAACATCATTTTAATTCAGTATAAAATTTTTTCACATCCGTATACTTATGTGTGTATACAGAAACACACTAATACCACCAACCAAGTGTCATTAACAAAGGTCGTAGAAATGTTTTACATACTCCTAAAAAGCTGAACAACTTAACAAACAAAGTCATTAGAGAAGAGCTAATTGTACTCGTTTACCAGTAAATAGAAAAAATGAGTTCTTGTAAAACGACACGTTAACCCTTGTAGGTTTTGTGTCATCTGCAGAGAAAGGGAGAAAAGGGACAGAAGAGCTTGTAGATGAGAAAAAAGAGAGAAATAGAGGTGGATGAGAGAAAAAGCTAATAGCTGTACAGAACAGAAAAAAATGCTTATATGGCCATTCGCCTACCTGCTGCAAGTAAAGTAGGCACTCGCCACCACCCAAACGCTCAGAAATTGTAAATCAAATAGCGTCTGAGAAAACACATAAAACCAGAAATCCAACACAATGAACAAGTTGATTACAATTACATCTTTCTCAAATTATTTCTTAAGACTGACGAGTAATAATGTCCATGTATAATGAGAAACTACTGTGATTTCAACAATACATCTCACTCATACATGTGACAGACGTCCGTACAACTTTAAATACAAGCTATTAATAGTGTACATATTTCCCTTAGATTGCAAATTTGCTGGTTTCTGTAATATAACATACTAATTTTCAACATCTTGTAGTAGTAACAGCGACAAAATAATGCTGGTCTTAATACACGAGCTAGGGACACAGCATTCCCTACAAGATTCCAATGTGCACCCAGGGAAGACTCGGATTAGCCTGCGCGCCCGCGCAGTCTGATCAGAGTTTTCGTAGGGTGATCTGTGGGTAGCCAATGATCCAAAGAGTCTTTAAGCAGAGATCAACCTGTGCACATGCAAAGGCTGATCTGAGTCTTCTCTGGGCGCACAAGCAATCTTCTAAGAAATGCATTGTGTCGACATAGCATTTTATGTAATTGTCGACTTCACAATATTTTGTATTTCTTGCAGGGTTGCGTCTGTATGTGACACTTGAAAAAAGATGGATGAATAAAGTACAAGGTCTTTGTGGTAACTTCAATGGTGTCACCGATACCACTTACATAACGAGTCTTGGGGACCACACGACAAGTATTATTGAATTTGCCCAAAGTTGGAATATGGCTCCGGGCCAGTGTATTGATAGCCCTGACGACATTCATCCTTGTGTGAGTTATTTTTGGCCCCTTTAACTCTCAGCACTCTGGGAAAACTTTTCAGCAGAGGACATTTTGAAATATTTTTTCTCATTTTTTCCCAGAAGACAGGATTTAACATTTCATGCAAATTGCCAATGGAGACAATTTGCATGAAATGTCAAAACTTTTTTTTCTGGGAAAAATAAGAAAAAATATCATCAATTTGTCGTCTGCTGAATTAGCCCAGAGGGTGGTTAATGTTAATAGTCGACCAGGCCTATTGAAATGGGTTACATAAATCCTGGCCGGTCTCGGTGACTTAGTCATATGCGCGTCCAACAAGTGATCAGGAGGTCGCGGGGTTCTAACACTTGAACCATTTCTTCCATCGAGCGCGAGTCCATTTGCATAACATATTTTACATTACGAAAACACGCCTATTCAAATATATTGGAAATTTCACCACCAAAAACTGTAAGTTTTTTATGTAAACATTCTGATATTTTTCATATTACTGCTCTAAAACATAGATTGTAGGTACTCGTTAGAACCGCCTCGGCGAGGCGGTTCTAACGAGTACCGAGGGTGGTTGGGTGGTGCGAAGGTGTCATGTATCTTTTGTCACCGGGGCGTCCAGCTGATATTGGCTTATAGTTGGGCAAGGCCTGCTATACTTGTAGCAGGTAAGGGTAGGGAGGTGATGTTTTTATTTCTTCTGTTTCTTCACTTTCATTCCTGTTCCTCTTTCTTCCCTGTCCCTCTCTTTCATCTCTTTTGCTATCTCTTCTGTCTCTTTTCTCCCTTTCTCTGGGAGACGACACAAAATGACCCACAAGGGTTGACGTGTCGTTAAACCCCAACTCAATCAATCTAACGAGTACCACAATCTATGTTTTTGAGCAGAAATAAGAAAAATAATGTATACCCCTGTAAACCCCAGTTTTACTATATAAAAGTGGAGTTTAAGAGGGTCAAAATTATATAGGCATGTTTTCGTGATGACATGTATGCGCCAGATATTCGTTGTCCCGGATCCTAAAGGCCTGCCGGGGAATAGCGGAGCATTTAACCTCAGTTTGCAAAGCCCTGCTAAATGCTGCGGGGCGAAATCCATGGTAAAATCCCTGCTGAAAGGGGTTGACAAACATGAAGACCAAGTAAACTGGTCCATTTAGATAAACTTATTCACTATGGCAATAGCGCAATATTCGTAAATAACTTTCGATTTGGCTCTTGCCCACCATTATGAAGAAACGAAGTTTCGGTTCTCGCGAGAAGTTAAATCCCGGCGAATACACTGTACTATGTCCCGGAATTGATATATACCGGCTATTTCTCCCGGCTATGTTTGCGTGAAATTAAAAACCCTGGCACTTCTTCGGCACTGCCAGGATATATTGTTAATGTTTCTTGTTTTCCCAGAAAATAGGATTTGACATTTCGTAAAAATTGTCAAAGCCCTTTTTACGAAAAAAAACGTAATTAAAAAACTCGTCTCCTTATATCGACATGGTGTAAGCTTTCCGCGTATTTAACTGCGCGCAGTGGCCGTTAACAACAAAATGAAATGATTATATATTTCAGTTTGAACGAGATAAAATTGAAGAGGCATTCAAATATGTGGCATACGACATTCTATTTTTCCGAGAAAGTAAGGCTGAGCATTTCACGCAAATTATCCATGTATCAGACGATTCGCATTGAAATATTAAGCCTTCACCCCTTTTTTCTCAAGAAAAAGTATATGTATATTTATAATTCCGAAGTTTGAATGACGCGTTAAGGGTTAATCTGCAAGATCTATAATTATATAACTAAATCATTATGACTACAGAAACATGATCTGATGATCTGTATTACATCTCGTGGATGTCCCGAAATCACATAATCACATGAGACCTAAGCGTCTTGTGTGATCATGTGATCTAGTGGTATCCACTCGACGTGATATAAAGCGTCATATCCGGTTACTGCAATAATAGCAGGCCTTGGACCACAATTATTATTCCATTACATTCAATACAAAAATGCCTCTTGGGAAAAAATGTTGATAGCATTGCAATCAGTTCGTACTTTCTTCTGCTTATGTCATCAATTCTTACCTTCAAATTTATCCACTTTACACATGACCATGACCAGGTCATTTTCCTGATGTCGTCTGTCAAGTAAACACCTGTCAGTTCATACCAGTTACGGCCTATGTTGGGTCACTTCTTAAGGGTGTGCTTAGGTTAATCTATTTTCCTGAAATCAAAAGGAGACAAAACAAACTCTTAATTTTCAAAACACCTACATGTCGCTATCTCAAAAGAATCACAGGAAATGAGCCTGCTCTGTCACTCTGGCATAAGACACAGTTTCCAAGTGAGGAACTATTTGTGCAACTATATCTTCTTATGGTGGACGAATCAGAGGAGCTAATTGTGGACTGGTTCCAGTAATTATGGATATTTATAGGTTTTAATTTGTACAGTGTTTTCGGGATTCATATGGCAGCCGTAAAACCTCACCTTGTATTTCATTATAACGTAAAACCTCACCTTGTATTTCATTATAACGCAGTTTGTAATATCTGGCCCTTTGTAACCACATTACGAAAACACGCCTGTTCAAATATAAAATATTAAAATATAAGGAAAATTTTCAGATAAAAAAATCTGACATTTTTCATATTTCTGCTCAAAACATAGATTGTGGGTACTCGTTGGAACCGCCTCGCCGAGGCGGTTCTAACGAGTACCCACAATTTATGTTTTTGAGCAGAAATAAGAAATAGAATGTATACTCCTGTAAACCCCAGTTTTACTATATATAAGTGAGATTTAAGGGGTCAAAATTATATAGATATGTTTTCGAGATGCATAGAACACATTTTGGGATTTTTGAAAAATTACATAATGGTCACTGATGTGGCCTGATTGGCCGAAACCAGCTGGTCTGTCCCTGAAAACATGACACTTGAGCTCTTTTTAGTTTCGTCATCACACCTTCTTTTGGTGCCTCGGGCGGTGTGTGCTTCGTGATTGTGACATTTCCTGGGTAGCCTCACTTATATGTTTGTAAGAGAGTTCATTGTTATTCAGTGTCCTTACTTTCAGAATCTATTCATTAAAACATTGTTGTTTTGTTTCTCAGGAACGTAATCCACACAGACTATTGTGGGCGCAGGAATCTTGCAAAATAATTAAGGATACTGACGGTATTTTCTCATCCTGTGTAACAAAGATAGACGAATCCACACTGGACACCTTCTATGAAAATTGCATTCATGATGCCTGTGGGTTTGTATCTAACCAACTGAACCGCAATGTCAAAAAACGTACCACTGTATGAACCGCAACGTCGGAAAAGTGCCTTCAATTATCTGAACCCAGTGAAGATTTAGATCAGACTGCGCATTCGCGCAGTCTGATCAGAATCTTCACTGGGCGCATTTTGGATAGCAAAACATGCAGGGTTTCTTCATGTGGACAACGAAGACTGATCAGTCTGCTCGTATGCGCAGGCTAATTTCAGTCTTTGTTTTTTGACGCTCATGTCAGAAGATACGTTGTTTTCACAGTGCGGCTCATTGCATAATTGAACCGTTCAAAATAACAAACGACCTTCTGACATATGCGATCAGTACAGAGCAAGATCAGCCTGCAAATATGCACAGTCTGACCAGCATCTACCCAGTTTACTTTTAAAATGTATTTCAAATACGTAACAAGGAAAACACTGTCTTACGAAAAGGCATCTTTTTGACATGTACGAATTACAGCTTCAAAATGAATTTTCTCTTAAATTTTCCCATGCTGCATTGCGCAGTCGGTAGTGCGTCTGACATCAGATCCAGCAATGCCACATAACTTTCGTGGAGATTGATCGTGAAATATTTTTACGGCTAGTCTCCTCTTCGCTGATTCAAGAAGGGCAGTTTTCAGTTACTGATGAAAGTATGTGCACAAGTAATGGTCAACCACTTAGAGGACTAATCCTCCCCAGGAACAGCGTGAGTAGGTTAAAAGATGTCACTTGCCATGACTAAATGGGTTACTGGGCCGTAAAACCTCAACTGAAATCTTTAATTTTAGTGTCCTTGTGGGTTCTGGAAGTTTTACTGCCATGCAAAAAAACAATGAATCTAGAAAACTAATACTAAATTACATTTGTTCTTACGTAACTGTATTTTAGCGGTGTATAGTTAACTCAACGCACATGACATTTACACACGTCGCATTAACGTCGATGCAACGTCATTAATACGACGTTGTAAAACGTCATGACTGCATCGACGTTAATGTCACGTTTCATAAATATAACGCTGCATCGACGTTAATGCGACGATATATAAACGTCTTGTGCCCGCTGGGCGTTATTGTTTGGCTCAGTTGTTTATTCCTGTCAATATGGAAATTCATTTCCTTTCTTGAGGTCATTCTTTTAGGTGTGAAATTGATTCTCACACGATCATATTAGAGGTGGAATGATTATGTGCTGCAGCAAAAAAATTTGCAATTTGTTGTCAGTCTTTGTGTGGTTTATTTTAAATAATATATGTCGAAATTCTCACCAGTTTTAAAATTAGAAGTATAACCAAATTGCTGTCCCGTCGATTTCCAAAAAGACATTTGGTCCTGAGGAAGTAAATTGGTGAGCAATTCCGGTCATTACCTATAAAATAAAAGTGAAGATACCCAGGAAATGCATTGTCTAAACCAACTTTTTTCTCTGTTTCACAGATGTGATTCAGGATCAGACTGTATATGTTTGTGTACATCTCTTGCTTCATTCGCCGATGTGTGTGCTTTATTGAATATAACCATCAGATGGCGCTCGAATTCCTTATGCCGTAAGTTCCAGGGCGAAATAATAATTGAGCTTTCTTATGAGAAAAAGGGCCATATCACATATTGGAAGGCATCTGCGAAGTCTGATTAGAAACTTCGGTATCCATTAAAATGATATAGTAGTTAATGATTATACAAGCGGACAGTGAAGGCGCAGATCAGCGTGCGCGGAAGCGCACGCTGATCTGCACCCTCACTGTCCACATATGCGATATGTAACCTTTTCTCTTGTTATGTCCCAGTTATGAGGCGTGGTTTTATGTGTTATCTCCTACTGCAAATATGTATTAAACTTGCATGACATTAAAAGATACAATCGAACTTCAATGGCTCGAACATCTTTGGGACCATGGAAAGGAGTACATGCATTAAAGCCCATTTTTTGGCCCCCTTCAGAACAGATCCATCTCTATATATTATGAACCTTTATCCACGCCTGTTATCATATATAAATTAATAAACATGACAGAAGTCCCTGTGTGAAGATATGGCAGGTTAAAGTTCAGCCTTTACGACATAGTCTTTGCATTTGGTTTTCCATTTAACTTCATTACAAATGCATGAAAAAAATGGTTAAAAAATGAAAGCTGATCCAGAATCAGAACGTTTACGTCTTTATATTGAGCAACGACTTTAATTATATGTTTAGGTGTTTGTTCAAAAAATTGGATTTATTGGGACCAAAACTTACTAAAATGAAACAGAATAGGCCAATTTTGGCATTTTTGGCAACTTTCAACACTTGGCTAGCATAGAGCACACCTCAATACCAAAGAGATGTAGATATATGACGTAGATCTTATCACAGGCTATAACACAGTTCAATATCTTTTTGGTATTTAGGCGCTATACTAGCCAAGAGTTAGAACTCGTCAAGAATGCTAAAAATGACACATTTCGAGCTGTTTCTCAGAGTTTCGTGTCCTTTTTTTAGCTCGTAAAAGGGTCATTTAGAAAAATGAGTCGGACATGTGCGGCTCAAACGAAAAACTACAACCACTACACTAATTGATTACATGAAAAGCCTGTTAATTGAAAGACTGATTTTTCATCAAAATTTAGGCATCCTTAATGCACGTCGTCCTTTGTTTGAGATACGGTTAGTTGCAGCCACTGAGGATTAATCATGAAATGGCGAAAATTTAGGGGAATCTTTTCGATCCTCTGCACAATTATGGTATGTCAAGTGAACTCATTAGAATCGCCTCGATAAGGCGATTCTAATGAGTACATATAACACACAGTTTTGTGATAAAATAAGAAAATCTTCCTAAATATTTGTTTTCTTGAGCTATCAGAAGAATTTCGTCGCGACTGAAAACCGAGTTCAAATTAGCCATGGTGAACAAACCATCGGTGTTCGAGCTATTGAGGTTCGACTATATTTTAGTAAAAACAGTTATAATTAGTAAAATAACTATAAAATAGTCACAACATCATAGAACGTACCTTCGGACATGTGCGGCAAGCAAAGATTCAAATCAGCCTGCGCATTCGCACAGAATCTTCAATCTGCGCATTTTGGATAGCCAAGTATGCAAAGTTCTATATGCGGACAGCAAAGACTGGTCAGACTGCGCGGATGTACATACTGGTTTGCGTCTTTGTTGGTCGTACTTATCAGAAGGTACGTTTTCTCACGTCGAAGCTTAATTGCTTTGCATAATTTAAGATCGACCCTTTCATCGTTTCTCGAGTGAGTTTCGACAAAATGTGAGCTTGAAAGGGAAGAAGATACATTTGGTAGATTTTCCGACATTTTTCACAAGCGAGACAACTTTTGTGACTTCCTGTTTACTTTCATGCACGGCAAGCACCTTTATAATTAATATATACTCGTATAATGATAAAGGCCGGACAGTCAAAATACCCTGATTCTGCATGAAATACAAGTCGCTCATCGTTACGAGCGTAAAGTTAGCATCTGGTTCACGGTTCATTATTCATGGTTCAGGATTCAGCGTATGGTTCAGTATTCAGGATATTATTCAAAATACGACCTGCAGCGTCTAGTTCATTATTCAGGGTATTACTCAAAACACGACCTGCAGCATCTGGTTCAGGATTCAGCGTATTATTCAAAATACGAGCTGCAGCGTCTGGTTCATTATTCAGGGTATTATTCAAAAATGGTCAGGATATTATTCAGCGTATGGTTCAGTATTCAAGGTATTATTGAAAATACGACCTTCAGCATCTGGTTCAGGATTCAGGGTATTATTCAAAATACGAACTGCAGCGTCCGGGTCGTCATTCAGGGTATTATTCAAAAGAGGCCAGGGTATTATTCAGCGTATGGTTCAGGATTCAGGGTATTATTCAAAACACGACCTGCAGCGTCTGGTTCAGGATTCAGCGTATTATTCAAAATACGAGCTGCAGCGTCTGGTTCATTATTCAGGGTATTATTAAAAAATGGTCAGGATATTATTCAGCGTATGGTTCAGTATTCAGGGTATTATTGAAAATACGACCTGCAGCGTCTGGTTCAGGATTCAGGGTATTATTCATAATACGAACTGCAACGTCTGGTTCATCATTCAGGGTATTATTGAAAAGAGGCCAGAGTATTATTCAGCGTATGGTTCAGGATTCAGGGTATTATTCAAAACACGACGAAAATGGTCAGGATATTATTCCGAGTATGGTTCCGTATTCAGGGTATTATTGAAAATACGACCTGCAGCGTCTTGTTCAGGATTCAGGGTATTATTCAAAATACGAACTGCAGCGTCTGGTTCATCATTCAGGGTATTATTAAAAAATGGTCAGGATATTATTCAGCGTATGGTTCAGTATTCAGGGTATTATTGAAAATACGACCTGCAGCGTCTGGTTCAGGATTCAGGGTATTATTCAAAATACGAACTGCAGCGTTTGGTTCATCATTCAGGGTATTATTCAAAAGAGGCCAGGGTATTATTCAGCGTATGGTTCAGGATTCAGGGTATTATACAAAACACGACCTGCAGCGTCTGGTTCAGGATTCAGCGTATTATTCAAAAATTGTCAGGATATTATTCAGCGTATGGTTTAGTATTCAGGGTATTATTGAAAATACGACCTGCAGCGTCTGGTTCACGATTCAGGGTATTATTCAAAATACGAACTGCAGTGTCTGGTTCATCATTCAGGGTATTATTGAAAAGAGGCCAGGATATTATTCAGCGTATGGTTCAAGATTCGGGGTATTATTCAAAACACGACCTGCAGCGTCTGTTTCAGGATTCAGCGTATTGTTCAATATACGAGCTGCAGCGTCTGGTTCATTATTCAGGGTATTATTCAAAACACGACCTGCAGCGTCTGGTTCAGGATTCAGGGTATTATTCAAAAATGGCCAGGATATTATTCAGCGTATGATTCAGTATTCACGGCATTATTCAAAAAACGACCTATAGCGTCTGGTTCAGGATTCAGCGTATTATTCAAAATACGAGCTGCAGCGTCTCGTTCATTACTCAAGGTATTATTCAAAATACGAGCTGCAGCGTCTGGTTTAGGATTCAGGGTATTCAAAAATGGCCAGGATATTATTCAGCGTATGGTTCAGGAGTCTGGGTATTATTCAAAATACGACTTGCAGCGTCTGGTTCATCATTCAGGGTATTATTCAAACGTGGCCAGGGTATTATTCAGCATATGGTTCAGAAATCTGGCCAGGATATTATTCAGCGTCTGGTTCAGGATTCAGCGTATTATTCAACATACGACCTGCAGCGTCTGGTTCATTATTCAGGGTATTACTCAAAATACAACCTGCAGCTTCTGGTTCAGGATTCAGGGTATTATTCAAAAATGGCCAGGGTATTATTCAGCGTATGGTTCAGTATTTTTGTTTTTGCTTTTTGTTTTGGGCATTCATTACAGCAGTCATATCGGTCAGATTACTTATACTTTACTCGCTCTTTCCCAGAACATATGATTTGGAATCTCATCTAAATTGTTTTTTAAGGAGAAAATCAATATGAAATGTCAAGCCTCATTTTCTTAAATGTTTAAGTGCAAAAGGGTATAAGGTTAAACTATCATTTTAACCTTTCTTTACCACTCTCTCTGGACTAAATTTAGCAGATGATAAATTGAGGTCATATTTCTAATTTTTCATAGAAACAAGATTTGGCATTTCATGCAAATCGTCTGGACACAATTTGCATGAAGTGCCAAAGCCTTTTTTTTCTGGTAAATATAAGTAAAATATTTTTAAACTTCATCTGAAGATTTAACTTAGCATGCTAAGCGTTGAAGCTAAACTACTCGACTGCAACTTATTTGGTAGACAATGGCAGCTATTTATTAAAATCCGTTTGAGTTGCAACTTTAGAACACTGTGTGACACAACCATGGAAACCAGGACAGAACAAGAACTATGAAATCTATAGCTGTGATATATTCATAAATTATCTAATATTTTGACAGAAAAAAAACACACAACAGTTTGTTAACCTTTGAGGCACTATCAGAATTATTCTTTAGATTTCTTGATATTTCATGTAAATTGTCTGCTTAATAGAGGATTTACATGTAGTGTTAGACCTTGTTTTCTCTGAAAAAAAAATCTTAGAATGTCATCTGTAGCCGTTGTGACAGGCTATACTAGTGTAAGGAAGTTACCAATTTTGCCAAGGGAGGCAATTATGATGAATTGTCCCCTCCCCCCCCCCACTCCCCCCCCCCCACACACACTTCCGTTACAGTATTTACAACTTCCTGACATTCAAAATTTAAGTGAATCTTGTGTCCCATACTTTTTCAATCCAAAATTATGATTAATATAGCCTTTACCACTCTATAGGCAAATTCAGCAGATGACAATTTGATGATATTTTGATTTTTACCTGAAAACGAAATTTGACATTTTGTACAAACTGTATCTTAGGCTGAAGTGAATCTCTGTGCTGGTTTGCTGTAGGTATGAGTTTAGAGGTTTAACCCTTGGCCTTCTGAATAAATTTAGATGCCATACCCTTTTCAAATTTTCAGCCAATCGGATTACTTCATCCAGATTGTTGATGTAAAGTCCATCCGTCTGTCTGTCTGTCTGTTTTACGTATGTCTGTTATGTACATTACAATAGTTTGCGGTTTGTCAAAAGAAAAGTAAATAACCACCAATAGTTCTTGTTTACTTTGATCCTTAGTATTTCCATGGCTGGCAGATTCCACTAGCTGTCAAAGAAGAGCAATATAAGCGTAACTCTACAAAATTTAGTGACAAAGAGGCCCAAAAGTTTGTATCCGAATTGGCAAGACCCGGCAAGCGAAGCACATCCACCCTCCGAGCACACATCAATCGACGTAAATTATTATTAAGTCCAACCGCAGACATCCGGTAAGAGACGCCTACCGATCGATTAAAAAGCGTCACCCACCGTGCTACCTCAGCCAGCATTGCCAATGCACGACGGCAATCCCAGGCATCAGGAAGGAGATGTCCCAGGCAGCGAGACCTGCAATGGCGACCAAATCTGCTAAGATACATGTTACTATGACAAGTCAAGCTTAATTTTAGAAGAATTTAGAATTTGTACTACTGCAAATATTAAGGTATAATATAATAATTTAATTCAGTATTTACGTACTGACGTTAACACAACAGTATCAACATCAGCACTTAGGAACTGATTCTGAGCAGATGATATCCTAGGGGACGAAGGAAACATCCACTGGCAGAGATACCGACACAGTGGTTTGCAATAAAAGCGTAACTATACCAAGTTTAAGGCTTTCCTTTATTAAAACGTCATCAGTGTATCTAAACCTCAAAAGCGTGAAACCGAAACAGTTGGTTGGCAAAACGCGGCAAGCGAAGCACATCCGTCTCCGAGCACACATCAACCGACGTAGATCAGAGACAGGGAGCAAACAATTCGAGGAAATGAGGAACTTGGTCTACAATATTGAATCGTGGAAGGACGACTTGCATAAAACTATATTAACTGAATTATTATCTGATTACGTTTGCAGCTTAAAGTGAAATTCTGAACTTTATCCCAAACCGCGAACCGAATCTTGAACTGATTAATCCTGCTCCGTAGACTAAATCAAGAACTACATTAAAATTTAGAATCTTGTAGTGTTTCCTTAATCATGGACTGAACTCCGATTTTGTTCAGTTTGAATCCTAATTTCAACTATGCATCGTGACCTGAAACTTGACCTGGCCTATATTGAAATCCGGAACTAAATTTTGAACCTTTGATTTAGTTCTGAGTCAATAAAAATTATCGGAAATCGTTACGTTTGATTTTTTTCAAAGTTCATATATCGAGCACGGGTTTTCAAAACATTATCAAGCTATGCTTATAAAAACATACGCGTTGGCAAAAATGGCTTTTACGGATGCACCATTTACGGATGAATAATCACTATAAATTTTATAACAATACTTTTCGCTTATGCATATACCTGTAACTATACTTATACCTATATACGAAGGTAATGCAAGAATTATAGCAATTGCCAAAAAAAGTCAGAACATGTAGCATAAACACCAATTTTAACTGCGTACGCTGAAACCTTTAACATGTTAACATGCTGAATACTGAACCAGACGCCGAATAGTACCCTAGCCATTTTAGAATAATACGCTGAATACTGAACCAGACGTAGAATATTACCCTGGACATTTTTAAACAATGCGCCGAATCGTGAACTAGACTCCGAATAATACCCGGGACATTTTTATAATAATACGCTGAATACTGAATCATATGATGAAAAATAGACTGGACATTTTTTAATAGTACGCAGAATCCTGAAACAGACACTGAATAATACCCTGGACCTTTTTTATTATACGCTGAATACTAAACCAGACTCTGAACAATACATGTACCCTGGCCATTTTTGAATAATACGCTGAATCCTGAACGAGACGCTGCTGGTCGTATTTTGAATAATACCCTGAATACTGAATCATACGCTGAATAATACCCTGGCCATCTTTTAATAATACCCTGAATCCTGAACCAGACGCTGCAGGCTGTATTTTGAATAATACCGTGAATACTGAACCATACGCTGAATAATACCCTGGCCACTTTCGAATAATACCCTGAATGATGTACCAGACGCTGCAGGTCGTATTTTGAATAATACCCTGAATCCTGAACCAGACGCTGCAGGTTGTATTTTGAACAATACCCTGAATAATGAACCAGACTGCAGGTCGTATTTTGAATAATACGTTGAATCATGAACCAAATGCTGCAGGTCATGTTTTGAATAATACCCTGAATCCTGAACCATACGCGGAATAAAACCCTGGTCACTTTTGAATAATATCCTGAAAGATGAACCAGACGATGCAAGTCGTATTTTGAATAATACCCTGAATCCTGAACCAGATGCTGCAGCACGTATTTTGAATAATACCCTGAATAATAAACTAGACGCTGTAGGTCGCTTTTTGAATGATACCCTGAATACTGAATCATACGCTGAATAATACCCTGGCCATTTTTGAATAATACCCTGAATCCTGAACCAGACGCTGCAGGTCGTGTTTTGAATAATACCCTGAATAATGAACCAGACGCTGCAGGTCGTATTTTGAATAATACGCTGAATCCTGAAACAGACGCTGCAGGTCGTGTTTTGAATAATATCCTGAATCCTGAACCACACGCTGAATAATACCCTGGCCACTGTTGATTTATACCCTGAATGATTAACAAGACGCTGCAAGTCGTATTTTGAATAATACCCTGACTCCTGAACCATACACTGTTTAATATCCTGGCCACTTATGAATAATACACTGAATAATGAACCAGACGCTGCAGCTCGTATTTTGAATAATACCTTTAATAACGAACCATACGCTGCAGCTCGTATTTTGAATAATACGCTGAATCCTGAACCAGACGCTGCAGGTCGTTTTTCGAATAATATCCTGAATACTGAATCATACGCTAAATAATACCCAGGCCATTTTTGAATAATACCCTGAATCCTGAATCAGACGCTGCAGGTAATATTTTGAATAATACCCTGAATAATGAACCAGACGCTGCAGCTCGTATTTTGAATAATACGCTGAATCCTGAACCAGACGCTGCAGGTTGTGTTTTGAATAATACCCTTAATCCTGAACCATACGCTGAATAATACCCTGGCCACTTTTGAATATTACCCTGAATGATGAACCAGACGCTGCAGGTCGTATTTTGAATAATATCCTGAATCCTGAACCAAGCGCTGAATCATATCCTGGCCATTTTTGAATAATACCCTCAATAATGAAGCAGACGCTGCATCTCGTATTTTGAATAATAAGCTGAATTCTGAACCAGACGCTGCAGGTCGTATTTTGAACAATACCCTGAATACTGAATCATACGCTGTATAATACCCTGGCCATTTTTGAATAATACCCTGAATCCTGAACCAGACGCTGCAGGTTATATTTTGAATAATACCCTGAATAATGAACCAGACGCTGCAGCTCGTATTTTGAATTATACGCTGAATCCTGAACCAGACGCTGCAGGTCGTGTTTTGAATAATACCCTGAATTCTATACCATCCGCAGAATAATATCCTGGCCTCTTTTGAATAATACCCTGAATAATGAACCAGACACTGCAGCTCGTATTTTGAATAATACGCTGAATCCTGAACCAGACGCTGCAGGTCGTGTTTTGAATAATACCTGAATCCTGAACCATACGCTGAATAATACCCTGGCCTCTTTTCAATAATACCCTGAATGATGAACCAGACGCTGCAGTTGGTATCTTGAATAATACCCTGAATCCTGATCGTATTTTCAATAATACCCTGAATACTAAACCATACGCTTAATAATATCCTGACCATTTGTGAATAATACCCTGAATAATGAACCAGACGCTGCAGCTCGTATTTTGAATAATACGCTAAATTCTGAACCAGACGCTGCAGGTCGTGTTTGAATAATACCCTGAATCCTGAACCATACGCTGAATAATACCCTGGCCTCTTTTGAATAATACCCTGAATGATAAACCAGACGCTGCAGTTCGTTTTATGAATAATACCCTGAATCCTGAACCAGACGCTGCAGGTCGTATTTTCAATAATACCTAGAATACTGAACCATACACTGAATAACATCCTGACCATTTTCGAATAATACCCTGAATATTGAACCAGACGCTGCAGCTCGTATTTTGAATAATACGCTGAGTCCTGAACCAGACGCTGCAGGTCGTGTTTTGTATAATACCCTGAATCCTGAACCATACGCTGAATAATACCCTGGCCTCTTTTCAATAATACTCTGAATGATGAACCAGACACTGCAGTTCGTATTTTGAATAATACCCTGAATCCTGAACCAGACGCTGCAGGTCGTATTTTCAATAATACCCTGAATACTGAACCAAACGCTGAATAATATCCTGACGATTTTTAAATAATACTCTGAATAATGAACCAGACGCTGCAGTTTATATTTTGAATAATATGCTGAATCCTGAACCAGACGCTGCAGGCCGTGTTTTGAATAATACCCTGAATCCTGAACCATACGCTGAATAATACCCTGGCCTCTTTTGAATAATACCCTGAATGATGAACCAGACGCTGCAGTTCGTATTTCGAATAATACCCTGAATCCTGAACCAGATGCTGCAGGTCGTATTTTCAATAATACCCTGAATACTGAACCATACGCTGAATAATATCCTGACCATTTTTGAATAATACCCTGAATAATGAACCAGACGCTGCAGCTCGTATTTTAAATAATACGTTGAATCCTGAACCAGACGCTGCAGGTCGTGTTTTGAATAATACCCTGAATAATGAACCAGACGCTGCAGGTCGTATTTTGAATAATATCCTGAATACTGAACCATACGCTGAATCCTGAACCGTGAATAATGAACCGTGAACCAGATGCCAACTTTACGCTCGTCATCTATACAGGTAACACTTGTTTAAGCAGTGAACGTATACTTATGAGTATTATAAGAAAGGTCAAAGCTATAGGTCAGATTGGTTACTTGTATGAATAGTATAGTGTTGTGGTTCAAACGATTCTGAAATAGATTCTGTAGTTTTGTAAACAAAAAACGAGAAAAAAGTATGTTTCCTCACAGAATATACCTGTACATATGCTCAGCAGACATTTGAAGTTTCATACGAAGGTTGTGATTGGGATTGTTAAATGTAGTTGGCTTTCTACATAATCGTTGTATCTTTTTCATTCGTATATGAAGTTAATATATCGCACTGACGCCAATTATCCTCACAGATAAACGTGTTGTTAAACCAAAACACAACATCATCTGTATACAAGCTGGCATTGGCAAATTATTGTTATGTTTGCCTGGATCAGTCTGTTTTTGCAAATTACACGTAGACAATAATTGACAAAATGGCCAGAATAGCTGTAGTTCTGACGCACTAGGAGTCATTCTTTTAGAATCTGTCTAAGCCAGGTTTTTCCGTTTCTTTCTTTCAGCTATTCAGTGTGAGAATGGTGCAGTTTATGATCCTTGCGGAGAATACCAACCACACACATGCCTCAGCAGTCCGGAAGACGAACCGCTGGTAGATACCATGTGTCTAGAAGGATGTTATTGTCCGGAAAATGCGTATTGGGATGGTATGTTAACTTCTGGTGTACAGTGGAACTTCATTGGCTTGAACACCTTTGAGACCATAGAAATTGGTTCTAGATGTGGGTAGTTCGAGCCACTGAGGGTCAATCGTATTGCTTTGGTAGGAGACAAATGGGAATAATATATGGATGTCTTTTCCATCTCCTATAAAATAATGGTATGTTGTGCGTACTCATCGAGGCAGTTCTAATTAGTACACACGACATACATTTTCATAATAATACAGAAAAAAAATCCTAAACTATCTCTAAATATTTGTTTTCTTGAGCTGCCGGAAGAATTTCCTAGGGACTCAAAAACGAGATCGAATTGGCCACGGTAAACGAGTCATTGGTGTTCGTATCATTGAGGTTTTACTGGATATTTTTTTTATCTGTGCTGCACATTTAGTCACAGAAGGTGAGATATATGTATCATATTCAAGCGCTCGCTGTGTAATCGTTAGTCCTTTTCGGTTTCCGGGTTAAGTTAATTTCTGCAGAACTTTAGAAAAAAGAGTCTGGAACTAGCAAAAGTATACGGAAGCTGATGGCTATATTTGATAAAAAGACTGTTTGAATTTATGTCAGTTTTACACAAAAATATATTTCTTTATTGCAGACCAAATTTAAATTTGTCAACGATATTTTTGGTGTGCTAATGTTAAAAAATCAGACCTGGTATTTTTTTTCTTTTAGTTATTTTCCACGAAAAGAGAGTACATGTGTTCAAGGGCAGAAAAGTGTCAACACATGCTAATAGACCTCTTTTTTAGTGTTGTATTATGTCAGTTTAAGGCTAACCTTATATTTAAGTCCAAATTTGGAAGTCAAGGAATATTGTGAAGGTCAGAGCGGTTTAGCCAAATGCTATAATGGAATCCTATGGGAAGTAATTAGGCTCCTGGTTCCTACAAAAGCTATCATAGCTACAGATAAGGCATCTTGTTAGCGGAAAACTAGTGGTATTTTTTCTCCACAAAACCATATGTTGTGGGTACTCATAAAAAGTATATCACCGAAGTCAGAGAAAAAGAAAACCAATATTAGGGCAAGGGTGAGCACGAACAAAGATAGTGAGCGAGTCACCTCTAAAGTTCGATTCGCCGTCGCGTATTTGAAGAGGACATCACGAGAACATACCTATATAATTTTGACCCCTTAAACCCCATTTTATATAGTAAAAGTTGGGTTTTACAGGGGTATACATTATTATTTTTATTTCTGCTCAAAACATAGATTGTGGGTACTCGTTAGAACCGCCTCGGCGTGGCGGTTCTAAAGAGTACCCACAATCTATGTTTTGAACAGAAATATGAAAAGTATCAGAATTTTTATCAGAAATCTTTCAGTTTTTGGTGGTGAAATTTTCAATATATTTGAATAGGCGTGTTTTCGTAATGAAAACAATGTGGTCGTTTGAATAGAGGGCTGACCATAACGTTCATAGTCTGCAGCATTTTTTTCTTTTTTTTTTCAATCGCGTTGTGGCAGTATTAAATTATTATAGTTGGTATTTCCAAAATTGCTTTAAGGGGAATGGATAAACGTTTAGGAGAGACAACTCTCAGAATCTATTTTACCTTCCTTCTAAAAGGGTCTGCTCCAGAAGGAAAGAATTTGCTCCCAAGGGTGGGTGGCAAATTATTTCCATTTAGAGCAGACTCTTTCAGAAATGCTGAAAAGCAAAAAGAAAGTCCCAAAAGTGAAATGTAAAAATATTACTATTACTAAGTCTATCCATTCCCGTTGAATTTAAAGATAATCAAACCGTAGTAAAAGGGTTGATATGAGCCACGACTTAGGCAAAATTACCTTAGCATCTTTGAGCGGAATTCTGTTTTACATATAATGTATGAGCCTCATAATCCCAAAGTACTAGTAAATGTAATAATATCAACACTAAATCGAAGTACAGGGTGACGTTTTACGGCCTCCACAAAATATTCCGAAGTAAGGATCCATTGAAAATGCAGAACAAATCAAAAGCAGAAAGCAGCGGACTCGATTTCGCCCCTAGCAGCTTTGTATGGAATTCTATTTCCACTTATGAGTCGCGTCATTGGAAAACGTGTCTTCAGGTATATGCGGACAGTGATGGTCCAGATCAGCCTGCGCATTCGCGCAGATTGATCAAGGCCTTCATTGTTAGCAAACAGAATCATTTGATACTACAGATTGTTTCAATGGAGAGCCTTTGCAGGATGATGTGAATTCGCACATTTTCTGCAAGCTCGAGGGCACATTTATTTTCGCTTGACGCAGCCCAATTATAACGTTATAGTCCCAAAGGACCAGCATATTTAATAATATAAATACTATATCGAAGTACGGAGAGATTATACCGAATTACCAAATTGATTTTTGTTGACAAAATATTTTTTATAGTGTGCTGTTAGGATCTTGGCTTCTAAAAAGACTCCCTACCATTGCATTGCAGGACATATGTGTGCACCTATCGAACCATGTCCGTGTCCCGGTGAAAACGGTACAGAATATGAATCCGGAACAATTTTGATAGACGACTGCATCACTCGGTGAGTACATGTATTGAAAATAACAGAAATGTGCATGAAACGCCACAATTACAGAACATAACTACCATTGAACCCAAGAGGAAGAGCAAACAAACTATGACAGACAGTTAATACTAAGGATATGCTCCAAGGAAAATAATTTTGACATTGACATATTAGTCTCCCTTCTATTCTTGGGCAAATCCTTGTGAAAAAAGATACAACTGTCTTATTGCAAAATAGTGCAGATGATCCTCAGGAAGAGCCACAGTCATAGAAAATAGCCTACCAATACTGACAAGAGAAAGAGCAAATAATCCACAAGAGACAGCACACAAGCCACAAACCAAAAACAGGTAAGAGAAAAGTCCAGGGAGTGCCACAATTACAAACCGCAGCCCTTCCCAGACACCGAGCCCTTCAAAAAAACCAAGTAACCAGCCCTCTTTTCCCCAATCAGGTGATCTCTATGCCAGACAGGATTCCCCAAACACGACAATAAGACAATACGTAAGACAAAACTTGAAAAAAGCCCCACAGCGAGCAGCAACAAAGCCACACAAAGAAGAAACAACACCAGAACTGCCGCCTTCGAACCACCAGTAGTAAAGAACCGCTGGAGTTGTTTTTTTTTTAATTAATTTTACCGGTACCATATTTATTTTAATATGTACAATCAAATGTAAAATTTGCATTGTGTCTTCTATCTCAACTTCCGTACCGTGTGTCTAAATGTAAAATAATAAAAAAAAATAAACAAACAGAGCCTAAAATACTTTTCTAACTGTCTTGAATGGGTAAACGAGTCCACCAATATTTAACCCTTCTCTTGCTAAACGCGACATGCCCTGTCTTAGCAAACAGTGAAGATCCGGATCAGTTGGCTTCTGAAGAAGCCAACTGAGCTGGATCTGCACTGTTTGTCACTACATATGTGAATGTCTATCAAAAACCCGGATCAAGTAATCTGATTGGCTGGAAATTAGAAGTGGGCGTGGCATCTTAATTTATTCAGCATGACAAGGGTTAAAGTAACATGGCCAACAAAATTTATTTGCAGTGTTGTCGGCAAAAGTTGTTTTTCTTTCCAAATAGACAAACTCATTTTCTCTGAATGTATTTATTTTAAATAACGTCGGTGTTAAGTGTCGTGTGGCAGCCGTAGCATACGATTTGTACTCAAGAGCCCATAAATTTAAAATTAGTCTATCCCTTAAACTGTTGCAAGGAGATGTCAAAGATGTGGCTAATTACGTTACTGTTCATGAAAAAAAAAAAAAAAAAAACATAGTCTGCGTTTTTCGTTTTGTTGTATTCTTTTCCTTGTGTGGCGTGTGGCGGCCGCAAAACGTTTATTTTTTTTTTGTATTATTTATATTTTCTTCCTCACTTGGATCACTAAGCCCGTTTTGAATAATTTTAAAATAGAATATCGCTTAGGCAGGTGATGCGGGTGGGGATGGGGTAGGCATCAGCAGTGTTGCAAACAATATGTCATTGAATGAAAAATTCTTATTTTTGCCTATAAGTATGTTCTTTGCTTTCGAAGAATCTTATTTTTTTCGATGATTTATTTATCTTCAATGCCGCCGGTGTTAAGTAGCCATAATACATCTTCACGTGTTTCATCATAGTGTAGCTTATCGTTTATGGCCTTTGGGGATTGCCGGCCTCAGTGGCTTAGTCCGACCGGTGAACAGGAGGTCGCAGGTTCGATCCCTGTTGGGTCCGGAAACATTTTTTCGCGGTGGTTGATCATGAAATATTTTCAACGGTTATTCTCTCCCTTCCACTGATTCAAGAAGGGCAGTTGTTAGTATCTGGCAAACGAATGTGCACTAGTACTGGTCAACCGCTTAGAGGACTAAGCCTACCCAAGAAAAACAAGGCTAGGTAAACTGACTGGCTCGACATGATCTTAACAGTGTTGACTGGGCCGTTAAACTCCAACCAAACCAGCCAACCAAATATTTTGGCATCAATGGGCCCATTTAAAATGTTTTGAAAATAGAACGCCACCCAAGCCAAAGCTGGAAAGCGTGTGCAGTATTACAAATTATATTACTTATTGAACAGACTACCGCTAGAGGCAGAACTGTACTGCGCTTCATTGCCTTTCATTACCTCCCTTCCATCATCTCAATATGACTTTAATAATGTTGAAAGGGAATACCAAATCATCATCATCATCATCATGAACCAGTTCATGAGGAAAATGAGCTCTAAGCAGATCAAACATGCGTTCACTTTTTTGTAATTTGGAGCTGCATCAGAATAATAAGCGAGATTTCATGCGAGTAAAATAAGTTTAGAGTAAAAAGGGCTAAGCCCCCTCCTCTCTCCACATTTGTTTTTCTACTGACCATTCCAAGACGGTTCCTGTTACAATTTGTTCGTGCGTTGGTGGTTTCATATGTGGCATTGTTTTTTGTCATTGTTTGTTCCTCATCTCTTCTTCTTTCGGAACCTCTGAAAGGATTATTGGCATTTCCTGGGTATATTCATTTAAATTTGTTCAGTAAAACTAGTCTACTATTTCTGCTCTTTAGTGCCTTCTTTGCTTTCAAAGGATCCTTTTTCTAGGAATTTCTTAATGACCACAATCAACTTTGTGTTTACAACAACGAGGACTAGCTGTCGTTGAGCATGGTGTCTGCTTGGTATCGCGTCCTTTTCGATTTAATCATCTTTTTTATTAAACAGCTCGAGCGTAATGATTTTATTAAACACTAAATACAATCTGCGTTCTGGTAAATATTTTCTGGTCGTTTGGAATTATTGGGCTTATACATTATGCGTGAAAATAGAGTTCCACGTAAAGTTGTTATGCTCGGGGAAGTGGGGAGAGGAAAGTCTGGCGACGGCGTGAGGAATGCTACAAATGTTTTCATTATTCTTATGAACAGAATCAATGAAAACCGAGTCTGCTATTATCTTTTTCTTTTATTGTCCCCCGCCGTTTCGAAGAAAAGCGAGGGGCATAGTATTCGGCTTTCCGTATTTCCCCCCTCTGACAGTTGATACCTTGTGTGCGCAACTCCTACAGTTGTGGGCGGATTTATTGGAAACTTTGTAGATATTTGTTTGGTCATGGTCTGAAGATACGCATGTGCTTTGGTTTATTACTGAAATTATTTTTGTCACTTTTTCTGGGTTTTGAACTCGGTCATTTTTCGAGCTCAAATAGTTTTGATAGTGGGTACCTTATGTCGCAACTCCTCTTAAAGTTGTAGGCGGATCTTTTTGAAACTTTGCAGGTGTTTTTGTCATGGTCCGAAAATATGCATGTGGTTTTGTTATGTTCCTGATTTTTTTGTACTTTTTTCTGCGTTTTGAACTTAGTCATTTTTACAGCTCAAATATTATTTGCATAGATAGTTTGTACTTTGTGGACGTAAGTCCTCTTAGAGTTGTGGACGGTTCTTTTTGAAACTTTACAGGTGTTTTTGTTATGGTTTGGATTTATGCATAATTTTTGTATATTCCTGAAATTATTTTTGTTGCTTTTTTCTGCGTTTAGACCGTAGTAATGTTTCGAGCTCAAATAGTAGATAGTGGGTGCCTTGTGTACGCAACTCCTCTTACAGTTGTGAGCGGATTTGTTTTAAACTTTGCAGGTGTTTTCCCATGGTCTGAAGATATGCATGTGCTTTTGTTATATTCCTGAATTTATTTTCTTTTTCACTTTGGAGGATTTCTAATAGGCGGGTGACATAAATTCTCTGAATATGCTTGTTTTTTTTTTTTACTTTTTTTTGTATTTCCAAACAATTTCAGAATATTTTATGATCGCAGTAGCTGTCGTTAAGCGCTTCAGCGGAGGCCTCTAAATGTCGGTCCATACTTTGACATAATTCTGATGATTTTCTGGTGGATACATTTTTAGGATATCCAACTCTTTCAAAATTGATTTGGGCCTCCTTCTGAAAACGGGTCTGCTCTAAAAGAAGAGCAAAGTATTTCCTTTCTGAATAGAGCGCCTTTCAGAAGCCGCTCGATATGCAGAAAAACAAGCAGAAAGTCGCCAAAATGTCTCCCTCGTGAAAAATGACGAACAAACCAAAAGTATATCCAATCCCTTTAATTTAATTTTAGAACGTGTGTAAACGGCCAGTTCCTTGACGACTATTCCAACTGCCCATATTGCACTGAACAGGAGTTTGCTTGTGCCGACAGGAAGTATTGTATTAGTAGAGATCTATATTGTGATGGTATATACGACTGCTTTGATTTGAGTGACGAAATTAATTGTAGTAAGTATTAATTGTGAAGCTAAAACGCCAGTCAGAACAGCAGCGGATAATATTGTAATATAAATGTTTTTATTTTTCCGAAAAACTAAAGTTAACTGCTTTTTCAGAAAACTAAAAAATATTTTACAATTAACTATTCTTATAAACTATTACTATTAACGCTTTGAGTGTTAATCATTTCTACTGCATACGACATTAAAAAAAAAGTTTTATTATTTCATTTAGAGAACATAAAGCTTTGTGACTGTGGCATTTCCTGGGAATCTTCACTTATATTTTGAAGTTTCATGTGAATAGTCTGCATAACTTGACAAGTGGCATGACAGAAAACTTTTCAAAAAGGGAGATATATCAGCAATTATAGACCCATTTCACTGATCAGATTACTGTAGGAAAGTATTGTGAAAGAAGTGTATATAAACATATATATGAAAGCACACTGCAGCCAGTTCATTTTTTTTTATATAAATATCAGTGGATTTTAACCCATCACGAAAACATGTCTATGTAATTTTGACCCCCTCAAACCCCACTGTTATATAGAAAAAAATGGGGTTTGCAGGAGTATATATTGTTTTTCTTATTTCTGCTATAAAACATAGATTGAGAGTACCCGTTAGAACCGCCTCGGCTAGGCGGTTCTAACGAGTACTCACAATCTATGTTTTGAGCAGAAATGTGAAAAAAATATCAGAAGTTTTATCTGAAAACTTTCAGTTTTTGGTGGTGAAATTTTCAATATATTTGAATAGGCGTGTTTTCGTAATGCTCGCCAATGAACCTTATATCATTTTATTGACTTGTACTTATCGGGCTACCAATATTTTCTTCACTTAGATCAATATATTTAGAAGCCGGTTGGGAAACGCTAGCTGAAAGAAGGAAAACAAAAAAGTTATTTTTTTACGACCAAATAGTTGATAATGAAACTCCCAGGTGTTTGAATGACCTGCTTCCAAGCTTATTCCTTTTAGAATCTATTTAAAGTTATATTATTTTACAGACTACACATGTAACCCAGCGACTCAATTTGAATGTCAAGATGATGGTCTATGTATACCCAGAATTGATGTTTGTGATGGTTATATTGACTGTGTCGGTGGAGAAGATGAACGACTCTGCGGTAAGTTACCATGGAAATTGAACCACAAATTGTTCCTTTTGACATGTGCGTGAAGCGAAATTATAAACGGACTCAGAATAACTTGTGCCTTCTACGCAGTCAGCTAAGGTTTTCCTCTCTATTCTACGATATAATGATATAAAAATCTAAACGGTTGCTTTTGGAAACAAAGAACACACAAAAGAACGAAAACCGGAGACTAGGTTTAATTCTCTCAGGTAGCAGAAATGTGGTTTGCTAGTCTGCATACACCCCTTATCACCGGCTTAAACGGTAATTGATTTTCAAATAAACGTCAAAAAGTAACCAGAATGGAATCAATGATCCCAAAGAAAATATTATCTGCACTATGGTGAAGTAATGGGAGACGTTTTACGGCCGCCACACGCCACTTAATACCAGCATGATAAACCTTTTACCGGGGCATGTCATTTACCAGTTGCAGAAGAGGCAGTTTTGCTTACATCTGTTTTCATAGTTAGAAAGTACATGGTTAAATTATAAGCTCAATATAGCAATCTGTGTAATTTGTTATTATTAATAATAATAAACCGCTATTTTTTAAATTGCAACTTTTGACGATTGCCAGAACAGTATAGTAACAGCAAGTAAATAGAAGGTATTCCTTTGAATAATTGATTCATTGGTCATAAGTATTTAATAAAAAAATAGTAAGGCACTTGCATGGTAAACTGAAGAAAGAATATAACTTTATGTAAAGTAAATAAGTGAACTCAGGAATCGATACAATCAGATCCACATGAAGTTCTCAATATCAAAGACAAATACAATTAAACAGCGACAAAAAGAAAACATGGCAAGCAGAGTTGGCAGCCCTTTTCCAAAAAGGTGGCGACTCGGTTACCCAAACTAAGCTGAATACATCTTTACTTACATAACCGTTAAAAGAAAAACATTTGTAAGTGAAACACTTCAGAACATTTAAAAAATGTACCATAATGAAAGTACCACCTTGGAACAGTCAGTAATACATTACTGGGTGACAAGCTAGCTTTACGGGACCCCAACCCTCGCCCTCAGCTTCCATTATAAATATTTTTTAAAAACTTTGAATGATGTGATTCCCCTGTTTCTGTTAGTATCCGTGATTGCAAATGTGCCATTCTGTATTGTCATTGCTTGTTCTTGCTGGCTTCGGTGGCTCAGTTGGATGCGCGTCCCACTGGTGATCAAGAGGTTGTGCGTTCGATCCCCGCCGGTTCGTCAACATTCTTTCGTGGAGATGGATTATGAAATATTTTCTACAGTCATTCTCTCCCTTCCGCTTATTCAAGAAGGGCAGTTATTAGTTTCTGGCTAAACAGTGTGCACAATACTTGTTACCCGCTTAGAGGACTAAGCCTGCCCAGTAAAAGAGTGGTTAGGTAAACTGACCACGCTCGACATGACCCCATTGGGTTGACTGGGCCATAAACCTCAACACAAACAAAATCGTTGCTTGTCCTTCATCTCTTCTTCTTTCAGTGCCTTGGTTTGCTCTACTGACCGTTCTAAGGCGGTGGTCCCGGTGTTAGTCTTACTCTTTGTTGCTTTGTGGTTTATTCTACGAGGCGATTTGTTGTATGTCTTTCCGTGTGTCATTTTGTTCTTGTGGTTTTCAGTCCTTTTAGTATTGCGATTACCTCGCTTGGGGAAAAGAGAGCTAATTTTAGTGCTTTTCGTACGTTTGTTTGGTTTGTGCTTGTTTGGATTTGTCGGTTTCCTCTTCCTCTTGGGGTCTGGGAAGGGCTGCGGTTTGTGATTGTGGCGCTCCCTGGACTTTTCTCTTACCCTTTTTTGGGAAAGCTGTGTTTCATGATTGTGGTCTTTCCGGGATAACTTCATTTATACTTTTTTGTATTTGCACTTCCAGTTGTGGTAAAAACTACAAAAAGACAGCTAAGAAAATAACATCACTTTAAATACATCGATAATAGGTATCACCTGCATATATTCGCTTGTTGCTTTTCTCCGACTGTCTTTTGTCTCCAGGAAACCTTTTTAAAAAATACAGATAATATTAATTTTAAAAATTATAGTTTATATAATCATATCGCAACTGAAAATCAGAAAGCCTCAGGAGGCTCATCTATCCTTGTAAAATCAAATGTTCCTCATAGACAGATAGATATAAATAGTAATTTACAAGCTGTTGCTGTAAATGTCACTCTGTCTAAATCCATAACAATTTGTTCTCTATATCTCCTTCTACACTGTAAATTTTCTAAACACGATTTAGAAAATCTTATAAACCAGTTACCTCGTCCTTATTTATTATTAGGTGACTTTAATAGTCACAGCAAACTATGGGGTTGTCTGGATACAAATGACAAAGGAGAAATAATAGAAAATTTTATTGCAGAAAATGATTTATGTTTATTTAACGATAAACAACCAACTTATCTTCATTCTCCTACAAGAAATTATTTTGCTTTAGATTTGTCTATATGCTCTCCAAATATTTACTTAGATTTTGATTGGTCAGTTTTAGATGACCTTCATGGGAGCGATCATTTTCCAATTAAAATTGAAGAAATTGAATCGACAAATGAAGACCATCATTCCCGATGGAATTTGAATAAAGCAAACTGGGAGAATTTTATGGAGCTATGTAATGAAAAATTAAATCCTGAAATGTTTAAAACAGCAGATGATATACAAGCTTTTACTGATACATTAATTCATGTAGCCGAAAAATGTATTCCAAAGTCCTCGACACGTTCAAAAAGAAATAGACCTTGGTTTAATAAAGATGTTAAAAATTCAATAAATAAAAGAAAATCTGCCTTACGAAAGTTCAATAGGCAGCCAACAAAAGAAAATCTAATCCATGCCAAACAAATGCGAGCAAAAGCTCGCAAGACAATAAAAACGGCTAAAAGAACATCTTGGCAGCAATACGTCTCCAAACTTAATTCTAGAACTCCAGCAAAGAAAATATGGGACATGATTCGAAAAATTACTGGCAAAAATAAAAATAACAAGCATGTCCATATTAAATCAAATGGAAATATATGTTCAACGACTAAAGATATTTCCAATGCACTAGGGGAGAATTTTCAGAAAAACTCTTCTAGTGCAAATTATTCCGAAACCTTTCAAAACATAAAACAGGAACGAGAGAAAGAGCATCTAAATTTTACGTCACGAAATCATGAAAAATATAATGTACCATTCACAGCTTCAGAATTATTAGATGCTCTTCATAAATCTCATGATACAGCTGCTGGTCCTGATGACATTCATTATCAAATTCTTAAACATTTACCCGATAACGCTTTAAAAACTTTATTAAATATTTTAAATGATATTTGGATCACTGGAAAATTTCCAAAAGACTGGAGTAAAGCAACGATTATACCTATACCAAAACCAAATAAAGATCATACTGAAGCTACTAACTACAGACCTATTGCTTTGACAAGTTGTTTATGTAAAACAATGGAGAGAATGATTAATGATAGACTGGTTTGGTTCTTGGAATCAAACCAGCTTATAACAAAATATCAAGCTGGATTCAGAAAAAATAACTGTACAAACGATCATTTGATTCGTTTGGAATCCTTTATTCGTGATGCCTTTATTAAAAAAGAACATGTCGTAGCTGTATTTTTTGATCTTGAAAAAGCTTACGATACTACATGGAAACATGGCATCATGAAAGATTTACATAAATTAGGCCTTAAAGGCCGATTACCACTTTTTATTCAAAATTTTTTATCAGATCGAACATTTAATGTTCGAATAGGTACTACGTTATCGGACATATTTAAACAAGAACAAGGTGTACCACAGGGAAGCATTTTATCACCTACCTTGTTTGGCATTAAAATTAACGATATTGTTAAATGTGTGAAAGACCTTGATTGTTCACTTTTTGTTGACGATTTTGGAATATTTATTAGATCGAAAAATATGGAAACCATTGAATTCAAACTACAACGATGTTTAAACAATATAGAAGATTGGGCAACAGAAAATGGTTTCAAATTTTCAAAAACAAAAACTCAATGCGTTCATTTTTGTCAGATACGTCAGCTACATTTAGATCCTCATCTCACCATATACGGTAGTCCAATTCCAGTCGTCAGTGAAGCAAAATTCCTGGGTCTTTTGTTCGATAACAAATTATCTTTTATACCACACATCAAAGCTTTAAAAGCTAAATGTCTTAAAGCACTTGATATTCTTAAAGTTCTCTCCAGTTCCGACTGGGGAGGAGATCGTACTGTTCTTTTAAATCTTTATAGATCTTTAATTCGATCTAAACTGGATTATGGATTCATAGTTTATGGATCCGCTAGAAAATCTTATTTGAAATCTTTGGATACTATTCATCACCAAGGTTTACGTCTGGCTCTAGGGGCTTTTCGTACTTCCCCCGTCGAAAGTTTATACGCTGAATCAAATGAACCATCATTGTATATAAGAAGAGAGAAATTGTCTCTTCAATATGTTACTAAATTAGCCGCCAATCCACGTAATTCAGCCTATGATTGTGTTTTAATCCTAAATATGAAAGATTTTACAACAACAAACCAACGGCTATTAAACCCCTTGGCCTGAGAATACAACCGTTACTTGAAGAGGCCAATATCAATATTAAAAATGTTCAGCATTTTTCTTTTCCATCAAAAGAGCCATGGACGTTAAACCCTCCAAAGATTATTTTAGACCTTCATAGAAATAAAAAAACAGAAGTCGAGTCGCATATTTTTAAGAATGAATTTTTAGAAATCAAATCAAATTATAAACATTACCTGTCAATTTATACAGATGGTTCGAAACAAGATGAGAAAGTTGCTTGTTCTGTTATTAGTCCAAATTTTACTGACAGTATCAGATTACCTGATAATAGCTCCATTTTTACCGCCGAAGCCAAGGCAATTGATATTGCACTTTACCATATCAGAGATCAGTCTGAAAAACAGTTTATCATTTATTCAGATTCTCTTTCTGTATTAAAATCTCTTAAAGATTTACACCATAGAAACCCATTAATTCAGCAAATTCTTAAAAAATATTATTATCTTTCCGCTTCAAAAGAAATTGTATTTTGTTGGATTCCCAGCCACGTTAATATTCGTGGAAATGAATTAGCAGATTCAGAAGCCAAATCTGCATTATCCTTAGTAATAACCAATTTCAAAATTCCTCACTCCGACTTTAAATCAAACGTCTGTAAATACATCAACAACAAATGTCAGTCTGTTTGGGAAACACAAACTTATAATAAATTAAATGAAATCAAACCAAATTTTAACAGCAAATGCACATTCTCTAATCTCAGCAGAAAAGAACAAACAAAAATCACGAGATGTAGACTTGGACACACTAGAATTACTCATTCTTATATTTTAAACAATGAACAAGCTCCATTCTGCATTCCTTGTAATGAACCTTTCACAGTCAAACATTTTCTTATCACTTGTGCTGAATTTAATCACATTCGCACAAAGTATTTTAATATAAAAACTATAAAGGAACTTTTTGATATGCCAACTCAGAAAATACTCGATTTTCTTAAAGAGATCGGACTTTTTAATAAAATATGATCAGTATTTTTAATCACTTAAAATCATTGATACTTTATCTCTTTAAAATAAACACATCAATCCTAGATATTTTTAAATTTCTCATTAAATAAAATCATCATATAACATAAAACTTATTAGACGCTATATGCCCTTTTAGGGTTGAGCGTCTATAAACAAAATATCCATCCATCCATCGCTTGTTGCTTACATTTGGAAATGGAAAAATAAACAAAAATATAACAACAGCACAACAACAACAACAACAAAACACAAAAAAGTTTAACCCACCTGAAAGAAAGTACGCTACACCGACCGTCAGTGTCGCCATCGTTGATTACGGCAGCGTTAACCATGACTTCCACACTTTTACGCCTTTACGTAAAAGTTAATTTATGTGGTTTCTGTGTTGATCCACCGCTGTGTCAGGAAACACCTACGTCGACCTATCAAGCGTTTCATGTGAGCTTGTGATCTGACAACGTCCACTATATATGATAAATGGTGTCAGATCACGTTACTGTAGTGATCTAACAACATCCACTAGACGTGATACATGGTGTCATATCACGTTATTGTAGTGATCTAACAGCATCCACTCGACGAAATACATGGTATCAGATCACGTTATTGTAGTGATCGAACAAGATCCACTCGACGTGATACATGGTGTCAGATCATCTGAGAACATCCACGACATGATGCGTGGTGTCAGATCATGTTACTGTAATAATCTGACAACATCCATTCGACGAGATACCAGGTGTCAGATCACGTTACTGTAGTATAATGTGTATTGTGTATGCGGCTATGTTTTTTTATTATACGTATCTTCAAATTGCAGGGTTGATTCAAGAGTGTGGCAAAGATGAATTCCAGTGTAACATCACTCTTGTATGTATTCCACTGGATTATACTTGTGATAACCATTTAGACTGTGGTTCTGGTGATACCTCGGATGAAGATAACTGTATCGCAACAAGTAAGTCCATAAATTAGTCCCTTCTTCTTGAGCGAAGGTTTTGTGCCAGTTAAATTATCATTATAACGAATTTTGTTACTGTGTCGCGTGTCGGTATAAAACGGGTTCACTGTACACGTATCTCTGATTTAGTGCTACAAAAATCTTTAGGTAAAAAGGCATCTTGTGTCAAAGGAGGTGGGGAAGCACTTTGATTCCAACCGAAAGACAGTATATGATACTCCCATTTTGGAACATAGGCATTTAGCATTTAGACATTAAAGCATCATAATTGATTATGTTGTATATTAAGATTTGTATATGTACTGTACATAAGTTTCTCCATTTCGCAGCAGCTCATATCATCTTACTTACTTTCCTTTCAGCAACACCTGTCACATGTTTTCCACCAGAATTTTCTTGCCCAAGCCTAAATAACAGTGTGCACGTGTGTCAGCCAAGCTGGACTCGTTGTGACGGCCATAATGACTGCGGCGATGGCTCGGATGAAATTGGTTGCGGTAGTTATCAAATTTACTCTAAATATTTGGACATATAGGCCTAAGCAAATAGTGCAGGCTAGATCAGACTCCGCATATCAGCTGAGAAATAAAAATAAAAAATGACACATTTATAAGCTTGTCAATAACGATGAACCTGCTTACTTAATAGAAATACGAAAATCGAATAAAGCAACTATAGTTTAGGAAATATATTAGACAATTTCCTTTAAAAGATTCTGTTCATAAGAAACGTCATTTCTTTTTAACATTAAAACTATGCTCGGAGTTTAATATGCACACTCGTAGTAACTCATTACACTTCAAAGTGATTATTAAATCATTCGCACTGCATCTAAGGAACTTTGAAACGACCTTATTACAACTGCACATGCATGCTTAGAGCAACAAGCACGTTGCTTGGGAATCAGATATTGTTACCTAGGCCACATTCAGGCCCATCCCAGGGACACGTTTTTCGTATAACATCAGGGCTTTACACTGTCTTTTGTTTCTTTAGTGCTTAACCCATTTTTTATCGGGAGCCCCCAAAAGGGTAATTGACAAACAGTGCAGATCCAGATCAGACGCCACAGAATGTAAATAGTTTAGCCATTTTTCTCTAGGAATATCTAAATCAGATAGCCTGACATACCTAAAATTGAAATTGCACTATTCAAAATTATAGTATGGGGGAGTCTATCAGTTTAAAATTGGTTAACTTGGCATAACTTAATAGAGGGGATACACTCCTAAAGCATCGAATTCAGCTTGGCATTATTAAAGGTTCTATATTCCTCAACAATAGACATTTTATTATCCAAGAAAGGTTTAATAAATTGATATATGGTATTAATGCAATCATAAAATGTGGCACCTGACAGCCTGTGAAATTTTATTTAGTCTCATTCTTGAAATAAAATGATTTTTTATCATATCTCTGAATAAATGTTGCCAACATTAATTCAGAGATATGATAAAAAATCATTTCATTTTTGATCCAGTTAAAACACGAGAGACTAACTGAAATTTTACAGGCTGTCAGATGCCACATTTTATGATAGTATTAATATTATGTATCAATTTACCATCCTTTCTAGAATAAGAAATGTCTATTTTTGAGGAATATGGAGCCTTTAAAGCTGCCACCAAGCTGTAGAGCTATAGTATATTTCAAAACATGTTCTTAAAAATAATACAAATATGAGTTGAAGTAATTACTTGAAATTTTACAAGAAGGTTAATGGCTTTAATTACATTCAGAGCAGGCCATATGTTGCCTGCCCCGAACTATGTACAGTAAAACTTCAATGACTCGAACCCGATGGCTCATTTACTGTGGTTGAATCGAATTTGTTTTAAATTTCCAAGGAAATTCTTCCGATTGCTAAAAAAAACAAGAATTTAGGAATATTTTAGGGAGTTTTTTAGACCCAGATCGGATGCCATAGAATGCGGCGTCTAATCAGGGTCTCCACTGTTAGCAAATAGTTAAGCTATTTTTCTCTACTCTTGTTGCAGATGACAAATATTTAAGTCCAACATTGTATTATGAAAATAATCGAAATGGCATCTATAAAATTTAGAAAAGGCTTTATGGTACCGATAACCCTGATTTAGAAGTTTAGCAGTTAATAAAGTATTTCGAGTGTTGAAGTCAGTAACATAACTAGACACTTTGGCGAACCTCATTAGTTGCGATATATAAACACAGTAGGATGCTCGACGAGGAACGTCCCCATCCAAGTAAGGAAAATTTACAATCTCAAAATCAAAATCATCGCGTTTATCATAAAGTTTGCATGAAATAAACCCATCTAAAATAGACAAATGAAATAAAAAACATGGGGCTTCAGTTTCAGAATAATTTGCTTTATTTAATTGAAGCTCTGAAGCATGAATTGGACTGATCATTTATCGGAGTAGTTATTTTCAATATTCAATGAATCGTTCAAATATCTAGTCAAGTAGCAAGGCGAGAGCTTCACACACTTTCTAACTTGAACATAAAGTATAATTTCTATGCTTTTCGGAAGTGAAAAAAAAAAGCATTTCTCCATTACATGCAAGATAAAGGGAACCTTCCCTATAAAATGTCCATTCAATTAAAGCATTTAGTTTTTTTTTTATAAGATTATGAGGTAATGTAGTATAAAGCGTGGAAATATCATACGTAGCAGACTTGATGCACAAAAACGTCTGGATTTTAGTTTATTCAAAACTTCGTTCGAATTTTTAATGGACCAAAACCTGATCTTTCATAGACCTTGTTGTAATATTTAATCACATGCTTTCTGATGACAGTTATACAAGAAGTCAACCGTTTAGAAAATTCATTAGTGGTACAAGAGCTTGAATTTGCAATATCCGCACTTTGTATGGTCTTTTGTGAAGCTTAGGCAACTAGTAAAACGTTTGAAGCTTATCTTGGCCTTCGTTAACACTTATAGCAAACTCGTTGGCTGAATGGTAGGTATGATCATTAACCACAGACCTCTCTTCAGTCAAGTAGTTCATAGGTCTTACTTAAGAGTATTAACATAATGGAGCCGTTAAACAACGAAGACATTGTTCGCTGCCTTGTCTGCCGGAGTCAAAACATACTTCCTGTGAAATTCTTGAATACCTAGTTTAAGGTGATGTAGTCCTTGGCTTAGGGATAATAAAATAGAAAGAAATGCGTTTATGAGAATGTACAGAACCAAGCTTAAACGAAAGTAATTCAACAGGCTGTTAACTTAGTAGTCGTGCATGTGATAAAGAATAGAATAGCATAGAATGTTTTATTATCCAATTACGGCCTCTTTTGGTATACTATAAATCCATTTAAGCCTAGCGCCCCATGAAAGAGACAGTGGCAGACAGTATAGAACCAGATCAGACGCCGTAAAACATGGTGACTGATCTAGGTCTATAACTGTATTAGGTACTAGGTGCAGATATCTCTATACTAAATGATAATACAAAAAAGCAATAAAGACACCTTTTACCTTTGAAATAAACCTGTTCAAATAGTATCTTTACTGGCATTAAAATTAAAGCAATTCATTGTCAAATTAGTTAACACTAACTAAGGACTCTCGCATCTAGTGATCTTCTATTGTCAAAATGTTGAAAAACTCACAGGATAATAGTAACTGTCAAGAAACAAAGTCCGTGGAACCTATTATTTGTGTAAATATCAAAGGTATTTTTGACAGTTCGAGACTAACCAAAACGCGAAAATTAACTGGAGTCATTTAGGTTAGTTCAGTCATGTTGATACACATGCCATCATGTGCGATATAAGCATTTTAAGCGTACATGCAGCTGTTGAAGATAAAGGAGCCACTAGCTTTTTGAAAAAGCTAATACTTGTTAAAGCTGCCATAAAGCTGTAAACTATGGTGAAAAGGGCTGTTAGAGCCGGCCTCGATGGCTCAGTTGGATGCGCGTTCAACTGGTGATCAAGAGGTTGCGGGTACGACCCCCGCCGGGTCGGCAACATGCTTTCATAAAGACTGATCATAAAATATTTTCTATGGTTATTCTCTCCCTTTCGCTGATTCCAGAAGGGCAGTTGTCAGTTTCTGGCGACAGAATGTGCACTTTACTGGTATAAAGCTTAGAGGATAAATCCTGTCCAATAAAAGTATGGTAGGGTAACCTGACTGCGCTTGACAAGACCCCATTGGGTTAACTGGGCCGTAAAACCTCAACGCAAAACACAAAAAAAAGCAAAAGCAAGTGCTGTCCCAAATTAGTTTTAACACAATTGATTCAGCCAGTTCAGGAATTCTAAAAGGGTTACGTGCGTGTCTGTGTGAAATATAAACAAACAACTTTAAGAATGGCTCACTTTATTGTGATTTAAAGTAAGCTACCCATAAAATATATATATTATACCTGGCGCACACTAATTTCAATGTCCCGACGTCCCTAGCAAACAATTTATTCTTTCTCAAAATTCTCCACGTGGTGCTTGATGCATTTACGGGGACGAGCGACCCACTTATCGTTCACGCCTTCAAATCAGCTGCTTTTTAAACTGTCCAACACTCGCAGAGTTTCCTGTCGGAGTTTGTTGAAGTTTTCGAATCTATGTCCCCGTTATTGCGACTTCAAATAGAGCAAGGCAAAGTCTAAAGGTACTAAATCTGGGTTGTAGGGTGCATTAGGAAGTCTGAAAACCTAATACATCCAGTTCTAGCTGTGTCTGCTAAAATCTGTGGCGAGGTGCGTTGTCCTGGTGAAATAAAATGTTCTCTTTGTTGTCAATTAATGCCGGTCGCTGCTTCCTTATTGCATATAGCAGGTCAGGCCTGATTACCTGAAACACATGAATTAAAGAAACTGCTGTAATAAAAAATCTTACTTTTAAATGTAACATGATTATGATTGTAATTTTGACTGAGTTTATTATTATTGTTATTGTTATTATTATTATAATTATTATTACACGTATTTTTAGTTTAACATAATCATCACGAGGAACAGAACATTAGGCCTACCTTAGAATAGTATGCGGATTTTACTGTCTGGCCTAGAGGGACCGCCTGGCAGAGAAATACCCCTTGTCTGTCAATAAACACTATGAACATGTGTTTTCCCATGAATTTGGTCACATTTGCTTTTCTCGGCGGCGGTGAGTCAGCCGTTTTCCACACGTTTAATTGTCTTTTACCTTCCGGATCATAGTAGTGGAGCCGTGTTTCGTTGACTGCGATAATTTTACTCGAAAAGGTCTGATCGACTGCATGCCGTCGAAGGAATTGGGTTGAGTCGAATGCGCTTCCTTTTTTTCACATTCAGTAAACGCGGAACCCATCTAGCACAAACTCTGGACATGTTCAAGTTTTCAATAAAATGAACGGATGATTTGCTACACCCATTTATCATTGCAATCTCCCGGATTGTCAATCGCCTACCTTCAGCCATCCCGCACTGTTTGTATCAGCCGATCGTCCACTTTCTTTGGTCTACCGCCTTTCCATGCTACTCCTCTGTCCATCCGTCAACAAATCTCTTGTGCCATTTAAATACAAGTGTCTTGAAACAGATCAGTATTTTTCCGTAGCATGCAGTTTGCGTAGAGTTTGCGTATGGATCATAATCTAATTTACAAAGAATTCAATCACGTTCCGCTGTGTCTCCATTTCCTTTGACGTTGCCATTTTAAGCATCTTCAAACAATTACCGCTCTACGTTTTATCCAACAGATTTTTTTAAAGTAATGCTACGTAAAGGTCCGTTTGTGTACTGAAGTTAAATTCAGTGACGTCAATGCACATCAAATGAATTTGCGCAATAACAAGCATGTTCAAAATTAAAGACATGTAATGATGTAGGATGCTCATAACCCCTGGTCATATTTTGGTGTGCACCGGGTTACTTACCCCGTTAATGTAAAAAAAAGTCATAAATTGTGCTATTTGCGATCTTGACTTTTTATTCTTTGCAGGAAAATGCATAAATGACTAATAGAGAAAACGTGTAAATTTTATTGAAAAATGACTTCGGGTTCCAGGGAAAGAGGGGTTGTCTACGACATTTTGGGACAGCCCGTATATTTGTATTCATATATTTGGGACGGCTCGTATGTTTCAAAGCATGTTCTTTAAAAATAATACAAATCAGAGTTGAAGTAATAACTTGAAATTTTAGAAGGTTAATGGCTTTAATTACATTTAGAGTGGGTCATATGTTGCCAGCCCCGAACTATTTACAGTAAACCTTCAATGACTCGAACATCAATGGCTCCATCATGAAAACACGCCTATATAATTTTAACCCCCTTAAACCACACTTTTATATAGTGAAACCGGGGTTTACAGGGGTATACATTTTTCTTATTTCGCTAAAAACACATAGATTGTGGGTACCCATTAGAACCGCCTCTTCGTGGCGGTTTTAACGAGTACCTACAATCTATGTTTTGAGCAGAAATATGAAAAATATCAGAATTTTTTATCTGAAAATTTTCCTTTTTTTTTTGTTGTAATATTTTCAGTATATTTGAATAGGCGAGTTTTCGTAATGCGTTTACTGTGGTTGAATTCGTTTTAAAGTCTCTAGGAAAATCTTCCGGTCGCTCAGGAAAACAAATGTTTAGGAATATTCATTACGAAAACACGCCTATTCAAATATACTGAAAATTTTACCACCAAAAAAATGAAAATTTTCAGATAAAAATTCTGATATTTTTCACATTTCTGCTCAAAACATAGATTGTGGGTACTCGTTAGAACCGCCTCGGTGAGGCGGTTCTAACGAGAACCCACAATCTATATTTTTGAGCAGAAATAAGAAAAATAATGTATACCCCTGTAAACCCCAGTTTTACTATATAAAAGTGGGTTTAAGTGGGTCAACTTTATATAGGCATGTTTTCGTGATGTTAGGAATTTTTTCTTATTTTTACATGAAAATGTTTGTTGTGTGTATTCACTGAGGCGATTCTAAGGGTTACATTCGTCATACCATTATTTTATAGAAGATCGAAAGGAAATCCCTAAATTATCCTCATTTGCCACCTGACCTGCCGCTATGATTAACCCGTAGTGGCTCGAATTACCCATGACTAGAACATTTTCATTGTCTAAAAGGTATTCGATTCATTGAAGTTTGATTGTACATGTTAAAAAAAGAGCAGAAGAAATCAGGTATCCTAGCAATTTAATGTTGAAGGACAAAGGCTTTCATTGAGTGTCTGTGTCTAACAAACTATGACATGTTTTGCCCTACTCTTCAGAAGCTATGCCGGCCTCGTTGGCTCAGTCGGATGCGCGTCCGACGGGTGATCAGAAGGACGCGGGTTCGATCCCAGTCGGGTTCGGCAACACCGTTCATGAAGATATTTCCCACGGTCATTCTGTCCCGTCCGCTGGTTCAAGAAGGGCAGTTGTCAGTTTCTGGCAAAAGAATGTGCATAAGTATTGGTTTATGGCTTAGAGGACTAAGCCTGCCCTGTAAAAGTGTGGTAAGTTAAACTTACTGGCTCGATATGATCTTAACATTGTTAACTGGGCGTTAAACTCCAAACCAACCAACCTCCAGAAGATCAGACGGTCTGTCGTGTTTAAACTTAAACGATAGCACTCTCTTTTAACCCTTGCCATATTGAATAAATTGCCACGCCCACTTCTAATTTTCAGCCAATCAGATTACTTGATCCGGGTTATTGATACAAATACACATACTTAATGACAAACAATGCAGATCCAGATCAGTTGGCTTCTTCAGAAACCAGCTGATCTCGATCTACACTGTTTGCTAAGGCAGGGCATATCTGTGTTCAGCAGGACCAGGATTAATTGACTATTTTGACGAGCTTCCTTTTCTTTATGAGAATATGTGAGTCACTATGCGATAAAATGTACCTTATTTGTGCCGAGTTAATACTTTTTTTTTCAACAAAAATTATTAAAACTTTTTTTATTTGTCCATGAAAAAGTACGTCGTGGGTGCACATTAGAAGCGTCTTGGCGATGCGCTTATAATCAGCACACACAACTTATGTTTTTGTGGATAAATAAGAAAAAAAGTGATGATACCCCTCTCATCTAGAACTATGCAGTTGACAAATAGAATAATAAAAATCTAAAATGTTGCCCTTGGAAACAAAGAACACATAAAAGAACGAAAATCAGAGTGTCGGTTTTATTAAGTCTCTTCATATGAAGCAACCCATGCTTTCTTGTCTTATTTTTTCAGAACTTTCGATAGTGCCCACGACATCCGAAGTTGTAACTACAGGTAATTAGTAGTATTAACAGTAGAAGTACTGGTAGTAGAAGCTGCAGCAATAGCAGCAGTAATAGTAGTAGTGGTAGAAGTAGTAGTAATAGTCGCAGCAGCAGGGCTTACTTTCATACCGCAATCTAGCTTACTGGCGTGCTTGAATTTAATTATTCTGTTTTTCTTCGGCATTTCAATAAGAACAAGATAAAAAAAGACCTGAATTTTGCAGCTGTGTAAACTTTTATTTGCGAAGTTGTTTGGCCAAACCTGCAGAAAAGTGTTGAAAGTAGGGATATAAGTGTTTTAACACTTTGCTTGCTGGGTAAAAAATTCAGCAGGCGATATTTTGAAATAATCTTCTAATTTTCCCCAGAAAATGGGCTTTGATATTTCATGCAAATCTAGGAGACGATTTGCGTGAAATGTCAAAGCCTAATTCTGGGAAAAATAAGACAACTATCATCAATTTGTCATCTGCTGAATTTGCCCATAGCACGGTAAGAGTTTAAAAGGACAAATCAGCCAATCAGATCTTCATTTTCTATTCGGTAACAACATTCAATATGTTCTTGGTCTGAAATTAAGCAACGTTGTCTTTGTGCAAATGATTATCAAAGGAATGACTCTTAAGTATAATAAAAACCCTCACACAACTGAAAAGAGATGAATTGTCAGTCAAGTTTCTATGAAAGACTACATGTAGCTAGTTACAGCCAATTAGGTCGCAGTAGTGACCCCCATAAAAAATCCAGAATATGAAACATCCCGAAAACACGCCTATATAATTTTGAACCCCTTAAACCCCATTTTATATAGTAAAACGGGGGTCTACAGGGGTATACATTATTTTTCTTATTTCTGCTCAAAATCATAGATTGTGGGCAACCGTTAGAACCGCCTCGCTGAGGCGGTTCTAACGAGTACCCACAATCTATGTTTTGAGTAGAGATATGAAAATTATCAGAATTTTTATCTGAAAATTTTCAATTTTTTTTTTTTGGTAAAATTTTCAGTATATTTGAATAGGCGTGTTTTCGTAATGAATCTGGTAAAATTGTTTTTGGGCTATTAAAAATTCCAGTATTGTTAATATTGTAAATTTTTCTATTTTGGATTATGATGTCCGTCGTGCTACATCCTGTTGTGTAAATATTTGTTAGTTAATTCATTTTGCTAGACCATCTAGTCAAGCTAATGACTTCTTATCGGTATCATAAACTACGTAAAGCCTTTTCTAAGTTTTATAGACGTCATTCCGAGTTTCAAAATGCAGTGTTGGACTAAAATCTCTTATGCAACAAGGCCTATCGGAACCCGAATTTTATGGTGACTTAGTGTATAATTCAGAAAAATATATGCTTGCAATGACTTCAGTACCCAATTTCGTAAAATCATTCTTCGATATAAAAAGATTGGGTACAACATAAATGTTATACGACAGACTGCATGCATGGTTGTTAACCCAATCACGGTTAATAACTTTGCTTCCTTCTTTAATTGCACGCCGGCGGGTTAGGCCTCAGATTCTATGATGGTTCCAGCGTAAATGCTTACTTAAAATTTAATTTTGGGTAATGTTGGTTGGTACTTGATGCTCTATCTTTGGTCGGGCCCACCGGAGTCTAACTGTTGGTTTTCTTTTGCTCCAGCATTTCAGTTGTTTCGTGCTGTCGAGTCCATGTCGTTGTTGCATCTCTGTAATTTGATTGTGTTGGGGTTTAACGACACATCAACCCTTGTGGGTAATTTTGTGTCGTCTCCCAGAGACAGGGAGAAAAGAGATAGCAGAGATAGTAGAAGAGATGAAAGAGAGGACAGGGAAGAAAGAGGAACAGGAGTGAAAGTGAAGAAACAGAAGAAATAAAAACATTCCCCTTCTACCCTTACCTGCTACAAGGATAGCAGGCCTTGCCCAACTGTAAGCCAATATCAATTGGACGCCCCGGTGCCCTGAGGTACAGGACACCTTCGCACCACCCGACCATCCCCCCATCTCTGTAATTAGTTGATTTTTTGTGTTCTCGGAGATGTAGCACTGATGAGTTAGGAAGCCTTCATGCGGACTGAACAAATTATGTGTCTAAACCGCGGCAGAAGTAAGGGCGAGGATTGTGGCCACGTAAAATCGATTTACCCGCCCCCTGCCGCCTCCCCCCCCCACCCCATGTGAAAGACTTTTCACTGACCGTTCCAAGACGGTTCATCTGTCATGGTTTATTTTTGTTACAGTTCGTCTTTGAATGTGTGTGTCGCTTACAATTTTTTGTTTTGGATAGCCATTTGGCCACTTTGTGGGAAAGTAACTGTCCGTTTGGCTTTCCGCTAGTGATGTTTCCATTAGGGTCTAGTTATTTCTTGTTTGTGTTTCTTTCCTTTTGATGTCTCTGACGGGAGGTGTGGGATAATTGTATCGGTTCCTGATCATTGTCTTCACTTCTATTTTTCAATAACCGAAAAATACATTAACTGCTGAACTTCTTAAGTGGTGGTACCATTGTCATAAACTACGTAAAACATTTTCAAAGTTTTGTCGCCGTTATTCTGAATTAATGTCCAAATATAACGTTGGTTTGAAAACACGTCTGCAATAAGGTTTGTCCGAACCTAAATTTTTTGGCGACTTAGTCTGTCAATTCAGAAAGATTGTTGACATATCTGATCGTTCCATGCAAACTAAAATATTGTTACTCGCTACAAAAAGGATAGGTTACATGGATATTCTGCGATAACCTGCATGCATATTTGTTAACCCAATTATGGTTGATAAGTTTGATTCCTCCTTTAATTGCCCGACATTGGGTCTGACCTCTGACTAAATGACGGCTCCCTCCTCAATCTGTTTCAGATAGTCAGTGCTGGACTATCAATATCTATGGTCGAGCTATTCGTGGTCCTTTTTGTAGATTTCTTGTGTTCTGACTTCAGATCGCCATTCATGCCTTTGCTTTATTTCATCACTGTGTTTTTGTGTTTCACTGTGATGTTTCACAGATGAGATAGAGGACCCCTATGCGGACCTCACATAGATTTGTAATTTGGAACTGCATCAAATTTAGGATGATGTTTCGCAAATGAAACTGGTTTAAGCTTCCCGCACCCACCCCCGCCCCCCTCCACACACCCAGTAGTTTTCCTACTGACCGTTTCATTCTTCTTTTGCAGTTCCTTTTTATTTATGTGTCTGTTGTTGCATATGTGCCTTATGTTGCGTTTGTGTTGTCCACATTATTCCCCATCTCTCCTTCTATGGGTGCGTCGGGAGGACTGTACTTTGCATTACGTAAATGAGCCTATTCAAATACAATGAACATTTTACCACCAAAAAAACGTAAATTTTCAGTTAAAAAAATCTGATAATTTTCATATTTCTGATCAAAACTACTTTAAAAGTCTGGTTTAAGGGTGTCAAAATTATATAGGCATGCTTTCGTGATGGTGATTGTGGCATTTGTGGGTGCATATATCCTGCCCTGCATAACCCAGACTGACCCAATCTAATGTATAGGTACTTCCTCTAAAACAATAGTGTACGTCATTGGGTCCTATATTTCGACTGACCTACTTTATAGATACAACTTGCACGGTGTATACATGGTACAACGAACTTGTCAAGTACATATCTTCTGTACTGTGCAACCTAAGCATATCACATTTAAAGTGTCAGAACATGATGTGGAAACGTGTCTTCGAGCTTATGCAGACAGCGAAGGTCCAGATTCATCTGCGCATTCGCAGAGTCTGATCAGTACCTTCGCTGTCCGCTGACAGAATAACAGGATACTTCAGAATGTACGAATGGAGAGCAAGTCCCGGATAATACTTTCTGCATGCGCAGGATGATCTGAATCTGTGCATTTTGCGCATGTTCTCACTTGATGCGGCCCATGTGACGCATATCAAAGTATCCACTGCAACCTAAATTTTGACCTTTGACTTATCTTTCAGCAAGAAAATCTTGTCTCGTGTTTTTGTTCTAAATTGTATGACCTAGGTTACCAAATTTGGAGTATGGGTATATTTCTGCAAGACGGTTTTTCTCGTACAAACAACAGATCACTGTGACTTTTTTACTCCTGACCTAGCAAAAAAAGTCTTGTTTGATGCTTTTATACCATACTGCTTAACTTAGATTTACCTATAATTATTGAAGCTAATATGTCGGTCACTGTGACCTAAATATTTGAACCTTACCACAAAAAAAAAAAAAAACTTAACTCTGTGCATGCCTCCTGTAATCTATGACATGGGCTTAGCAAATGAGATGCATGGGTCTTAATTGAAGACAGTGTCATACACCTTGAGCCCCTTTTATAGAAACAACTTATCCAGTGCATATATTCTAATAGCTCCAGATAAAGTGCTTTTTCAACTACAAATTGTTAATAATTTTCTCCACGAAAACATATATTGTGGTACTCATTAGAAGCGACTAATGAGTACCCATAACATGTTTTCGCGGAGAAACAAGAAAAAGTATTTCCCAATATTCTTATCTGGAGCTATACTGTTTAGCCTAGGCATCACGAAAACATGCCTATATAATGTTGACCCCCTTAAAACTGGGGTTTACAGGGGTATACATTATTTTTCTTATTTCTGCTCAAAACTTAGATTGTGAGTACTCGTTAGAACCGCCTCGGCGAGGCGGTTCTAACGAGTACCCACAATCTATGTTTTGAGCAGAAATATGAAAAAATATCAGAGTTTTTTTACCTGAAAATTTTCAGTTTTTGGAGGTGAAATGTTCATTATATTTGAATAGGCGTATTTCCGTAATGCTTACCCATTCTAGATTTTTGAAAATTTATGTATTGAGAATTAACTGATGATGCATAATTGGCCAAACTTAGCTAATCTGGACCAGAAAAACGATACCTTAGCTATTTCTATTCTTCTCATGGGTGGATCCAGGATTTTCAGACAGGGGTCCAAATTTGCTAAGCAGGGTTCGAGTTGACCACTTTCCCAACATTTTCTCAAAATTCATCATGACAATAAAATAATTTGGACTCCACTGGGGGTTCGACTGAACTCCGCAAACCTCCTCTAAATCCGCCACTGATTGTATACGTCTGTTCATTGCCCACAGGGGTGATTTCTTTTAGAATCTATTTCACTACGTTTGGTGTTAACCCTTGTCATGCTGAATAAATTACGATGCCACGCCCACTTCTAATTTCCAGGCAGTCAAATTACTTGATCCGGGTTTTTGTTAGAAATTTACATATTTAATGACAAACAGTGCAGATCCAGATCAATTAGCTTCTTCAGAAGCCAACTGATCTGGATCTACACTGTTTGCTAAGACAGGGCATGTCATGTTCAGCAAGAGAAGGGTTAATGCCATGTGACGGCCGTTAAACACCTCCCCGTACCTCATTATAGTGAAATTTATATTTTCTATTCCTCTTTGATCATTGAACCCTTTCCGTTGTCTTTTTATGATTGTGTCACGTGTGAGCGACTTGGCCGAAACTAGCTAGTCTGGCCCAGAAAACCGACATTTCAGCTGTCCATTAAAGTCTAGTTTATCCCTTATGAACTCTGAGTCAGTTCTGGATTTTATGAAGATTTATATTGGGTTTAAAATGAAGAGGCCTAATTGGCTGAAAGTAGATAGTCTTGCACAGAAAACATCTACACTTCAGTTATTTTCATCGCTGCATGTGTTCTCAGTGCTTTCAAGTGTTGCCCTTTAGAATATAATAATTTCAGTACAGCTGGTGTTAGAATTATAAAATGTCTTCTCGTGCAGGTACACTAGGAACACCACCATCAGAAGTCACAGGTGCTCAAGCTCCAACTGGAACACAACCACCAGGAGTCACAGGAACAGCAGCACCACCAGGAACACAACCAGCACAATTCACTTCTACAAAAGCTACATCTGGAACACAACCACAAGGAGTCACTGGTACACAAGCTCAACCTGGAACACAACCACCTGGTGTCACAGGTACAGCAGCTACACCTGGAACACATCCACCTGTAATCACAGGTACGGCAGCTACACCGGGAATACAACCACCAGGTGTCACAGGTACATCAGCTACACCTGGAACAGAACCAACAGGAGTCACAGGTACAGCAGCTACACCTGAAACACAACCATCAGGCGTCACAGGTACAGCAGCTACACCTGGAACACAACCACAAGGCGTCACAGGTACAGAAGCTACACCTGGAACACAACCACCAGGCGTCACAGGTACAGCAGCTACACCAGGAACACAACAACCAGGCGTCACAGGTAAAGCAGCTACACCTGGAACACAACCACCAGGCGTCACAGGTACAGCAGCTGCACCTGGAACACAACCACCAGGCATCACAGGTACAGTAGCTACACCTGTAACACAACCACCAGGAGTCACAGGTACACCAGCTACACCTGGAACACGACCACCAGACGTCACCGGTACACCAGCTACACCTGGAACACAGCCATCAGGAGTCACAGGTACAGCAGCTACAACAGGAAAAAAACAACCAGGAGTCACAAGTACAGTAGCTATACCGGGAACACAACTACCAGGAGTCACAGGTACAGCAGTTACACTGGGAACACAGCAACCACCTGGTGTCACAGGTACAGTAGCTACACAACCACCAGGAGTCACAGTTATAGCAGCTACACCGGGAATACAACCACCAGGAGTCACAGGTACCGCAGCCTCACCGGGAACACAACCACCTGATGTCACAGGTACAGCAACTACACCGGGAACACAACCACCAGGAGTCACAGGTACAGCAGCTGCACCGGAGACGCAACTACCAGGAGTCACAGGTACAGTAGCTACACAGGGAATACAACCACCTGGTGTCCCAGTAACAGCAGCTACACCGGGAGTACAACCACCTGGTGTCACAGGTACTGCAGCTACACCGGGAACACAGCCACCAGGAGTCACAGGTACAGCAGCTACATCGGGATCACAACCAACAGGAGTCACAGGTACAGCTGCTACACCGGGAACGCAACCATATGGTGTCACAGGTACAGCAGCTACTCCTAGAACAGCACCACCTGGTGTCATAGGTACAGCAGTTACACCGGGAACACAACCATCAGAAGTCACAGGTAAAGTAGCTTCACCACCAACAGGAGTCACAGGTACAGCAGCTACACCGGGAACACAACCACCTGGTGTCACTGGTACAGCAGCTACACCGGGGACACATCCATCTGGTGTCACAGTTACAGTAGCTACACCTGGAACGCAACAATCAGGCGTCACAGGTACAGCAGCTACACCAGGAACACAACCACCAAGAGTCTCAGGTACAGGAGCGACACCGGGAACACAACCACCAGGTGTAACCGGTACAGCAGCTAGTTCGGAAACACAACCACCAGGTGTCACAGGTACAGCTGCTACACCGGGAACACGACGACCAGCTGTCACACGTACAGCAGCTACATCGCGAACACAACCACCAGGAGTCACAGGTACAGCAGCTTCACCGGGGACAAAACCACCAGAAGCCACTGGTACAGGAGGCACACCGGGAACACAACCATCTGGTGTAACAGGTACAGCAGCTACACCTGGAAAACCACCACCTGATGTCACAGGTACAGCAGGTACACCGGGAACACAACCACCAAAAGTCACAGGTGCAGCAGCTACACCTGGAACACATGGTGTCACAGGTATAGCAGCTACACCGGGAACACAACGACCAGGAGTCACAGGTACAGCAGCTACACCTGGAATACAACCAGCTGGTGTCACAGGAACAGCAGCTACACCGGGAACACAACCACCTGGTGTCCAAGTAACAGCAGCTACACCGAGAACACAACCACTAGGACTTACAGGTACTGTAGCTACACATGGAACACAACTACTAGGTGTCACAGGAACGGCAGCTACACCGAGAACACAAACACAAGGACTCACAGTTACAATAGCTACACCTGGAACACAAGGTAAAGCAGCGACATCTGGAACACCAGCACCTGGTGTTACACGTACAGTAGCTACACCGGGAACACAACCACCAGAAGTCACAGGTACAGCAGCTACACCGGGAACACATCCATCTGGTGTCACAGTAACAGCAGCTACACCTGGAACACAACCTCCAGGAGTCACAGGTACAGCAGCTACACCTGGAACACAACCACCTGGTATCACAGGTACAGCAGCTACACCAGGAACACAAGCACCAGGAGCCACAGGTACAGCACCTAAATCGAGAACAACACAACCAGGACTCACAGGCACAGTAGCTACACCTGGAACACAACCAGGCGTCACAGGTACAGCAGCTACACCTGGAACACAACCACCAGGCGCCACAGTTACAGCAGCTACAATAGGAACACAACCACCAGGCGTCACAGGTATAGAAGCTCCGCCGGGAACACAACCAACAGTAGTCATAGGTACAGTGGCTACACCGGGAACACAACCAACAGGAGTCATAGGTATAGTAGCTATAGCTGGAACAACCCAACCAGGAATCACAGATACAGCAGCTACACCTGGAACACAACAACCACCTGGTGTCACAAGTACAACAGCTACAACAAGAACACAACCACCTGGTGTCACAGGTACAGCAGCTACACCAAGAACACAACCACCAGGAGTCACAGTTGCAGCCGCTACACAAGGAACACAACCACCAAGAGTCACAGGAACAGTAGCTACACCTGGAACACAACCATCTGGTGTCACAGGTAAAACAGCGACACCTGGAACACCAGCACCTGGTGTCTCAGGTACAGCAGCTACACCGGGAACACTACCACCAGAAGTCACAGGTACAGCAGCTACACCGGGAACACAACCACCTGGTGTCATAGTTACAGCAGCTACATCGGGAACACAACCACTAGGAGTCACAGGTACAGAAGCTACACCTGGAACACAACCACCTGGTATCACAGGTACAGCAGCTACACCAGGAACACAAGCACCAGGTGTCACAGGCACAGTAGCTACATCGAGAACAAAATCACCAGGACTCACAGGTACAGTAGCTACACCTGGAACACAACCACCAGGCATCACAGGTACAGCAGCTACACCTGGAACACAACCACCTGGAGCCACAGCTACAGCAGCTACACCTGGAACACAACCATCTGGTGTCCCAGTTACAGCAGCTACACCGGCAACACAACCACCTGGCATCACAGGTACAGAAGCTACACCAAGAACACAACCAACAGGAATCACCGGTACTGTAGCTACAGCTGGAACAGCCCCACCAGGAGTCACAGGTACAGTAGCTACACCAGGAACACAACAACCACCTGGTGTCATAGGTACAGCATCTACACAGGGAACACAACCACCGGGAGTCACAGGTACAGCATATACACCGGGAACACAACCACCAGGAGTCGCTGGTACAGCAGCTACACCTGGAACACAACCACCGGGTGTCACAGGTACAGTAGCTACACCAGGAACACAACCACCAGGAGTCACAGGTACAGCAGCTACACCGGGGACACAACCACAAGAAGTCAGAGGTACAGCAGCTACACCTAGAACACAACCATCTGGTGTCACAGGTACAGCAGCTACACCTAGAACACCACCACATGGTGTCACAAGTACAGCAGCTACACCGGGATTACAACCACCTGGTGTCACAAGTACAGCAGCTACACAAGGAACACAACCACCAAGAGTCACAGGTACAGCAGCTACACCTGGAACACAACCACCAGGAGCCACAGGTACAGCAGCTACACCGGGGACACAACCACCTGGGGTCACAGGTACAGCAACTACACCTGGAACACAACCATCCGCCATCACTGGTACAGCTGCTACTCCTGGAATACAACCACCTGAAGTCACAAGTACATCATCTTCACCGGGAACACATCCACCTGGTGTCACAGGTACAGCAGCTACACCTGAAACACAGCCACCAGAAGACACAGGCACAGCATCTACACCGGGAACACAACCATCAGGTGTCACAGGTACAGCAGCTTCACCGGGGACACAACCATCTGGTGTCACAGGTACAGTGGCTACACCGGGAACACAACCACCAGAAGTCACAGGTACAGCAGCTACACCGGGGACACAACCACAAGGAGTCACAGGTACAGCAGCTATACCGGGAACACAACCAGCTAGTGTCACAGGTACAGCAGGTACACCTGGAACACAACCACCTGGTGTTACACGTACAGCAACTACACCGAGAACACAACCACCAGGAGTCACAGGTACAGCAGCTACACCGGGAACACAACCACCCGGAGTCACAGGTACAGCAACTACACAGGGGACACAACCACAAGGAGTTTCATTTACAGCAGCTACACCGGGAACACAAATATATGGAGTCACAGGTACAGAAACTACATTTGGAACACCACCACATGGTGTCATAAGTACAGCAGCTACACCGGGAACACAACCACCTGGTGTCACAGGTTCAGCAGCTACACAGGGAACACAACCACCCGGCGTCACAGGCACAGCAGCTACTCCTGGAACACAACCACGTGGTGTCACAGGTACTGCATCTTTACCGGGTACACAACCATCTGGAGTCATAGTTACAGCAGCTACACCGGAAACAAAACAACCAGGAGTCACAGGTACAGCAGCTTCACGTGGAACACAACCACCTGGTGTCACAGGTACAGCAGCTACACCTGGAACACACACACCAGGAGTCACAGGTACAGCAGCTACACCGGGGACACAACCACCTGGTGTCACAGGCACAGCAACTACACCTGGAACACAACCACCCGGCGTCACAGGCACAGCAGCTACTCCTGGAACACAACCACGTGGTGTCACAGGTACTGCATCTTTACCGGGTACACAACCATCTGGAGTCATAGCTACAGCAGCTACACCGGAAACAAAACAACCAGGAGTCACAGGTACAGCAGCTACACGTGGAACACAACCACCTGGTGTCACAGGTACAGCAGCTACACCAGGAACACAACCATCAGGAGTCACAGGTACAGCAGCTACACCGGGGACACAACCATCTGGTGTCACAGGTACAGCAACTACACCTGGAACACAACCACCAGGTGTCACAGGTGCAGCAGCTACTGGAACACAACCACCTGGTGTCACAGTTACAACAGCTACACCGGGAACACAACCAACTGGAGTCATAGCTTCATCCACTACAGAGACACAACCACCAGGTGTCACAGTTACAGCAGCTACACCGGCAACACAATCACCAGGCGTCACAGGTACAGCAGCTACACCGAGAACAGAACCAACAGGAGGCACAGGTACTGTAGCTACAGCTGGAACAGCGCAACCAGGAGTCACAGGTACAGCAGCTACACCGGGAACACAACCACCAGGAGTAACAGGTACAGCAGCTACACCTAGAACACAACCACCTAGTGTCACAGGTACAGCAGCTTCACCAGGAACACAACCATCAGGAGTCACAGGTACAGCAGCTACACGTGGAACACAACCACCTGGTGTCACAGGTCTAGCAGCTACACCAGGAACACAACCACCAGGCGTCACCGGTACAGCTGCTATAAAGGGAACACAACCACCAGGAGTCTCAGGTACAGCAGCTACACCGGGAACACAACCACCTGGTGTCACAAGTACAGCAGCTACACCGGGAACACCACAAGCTAGTGTCACAGGTACAGCAGCTACACCGAGAACACAACCATCAGAAGTCACAGGTACAGCAGCTACACCGGGAACACAACCACCGGGAGTCACAGGTATAGCAGCTACATTGGGAACACAACCACCAGGCGTCACAGGTACAGCAGCTACTGGAAAACAACCACCTGGTGTCACAGGTACAGCAACTACACCTGGAACACCACCACCTGGTGTCACAGGTACAGCAGCTACACCGGGAATACAACCACCTGGTGTCACAGGTACAGCAGGTACATCGGGTACACAGCAACCACCTGGTGTCACAGGTACAACAGCTACACCAGGAACACAACCACCTGGTGTCAGAGGTACAGCAGCTACACCGGGAACACAACCTCCAGGAGTCATAGGCACGGCAACTACACCGAGAACACAACCACCAGGGCTCTCCGATACAGCAGCTACACCTGGAACACAACGATCAGGAGTCACAGGCATAGCAACTACACCTGTAACACAACCAACAGTAGTCACAGGCACAGCAGCTACACCTGAAACACAACCACCAGGTATTGCAGCCCCACCTGTAACACGAACACATGAAATCACAGGTACACCAGTTACTACAGAGACACAACCACCAGGAGTCACAGGTACATCAGCTACACCTGGAACAGAACCACAAGGAGTCACAGGTACAGTAAGTACACCTGGAACACAACTACCAGGAATCATAGGCACAGCAGCTACAGCAGGAACTCAACCAACACGGGTCACAGTAACAGCTGCTCCATCTGGAACACAAACACCAGGAGTCACAGGTACAGCAGCTACACCAAGAACACAACCACTTGTAATCACAGGTACAGCAGCTATCCCTGGAACACTACCACCAGGAGTAGCAGGCACATCAGCTACACCAGGAACACAACTACCAGGTGTAACAGGCACAGCAGCTACACCTGTAACACAAACACCAGGTGTCACAGTTACAGCAGCTACACAGCTAACACAACCAGCAGGCGTCACAATTACAACAGCTATCCCTGGAACACAAACACCAGGAGTAACAGGCACAGCAGCTTCACCAGGAACACAACCATCAGGAGTAACAGGCACAGCAGCTACACCAGGAACACAACCACCAGGAGTAACAGGCACAGCAGCTACACCAAGAACACAACCACCAGGAGTAACAGGTACAGCAGCTACACCAAGAACACAACCACCAGGAGTAACAGGTACAGCATCTACACCAGGAACACAACCACCAGGAGTAACAGGCACAGCAGCTAGACCAGAAACACCACCACCAGGAGTATCAGGCACAGCAGCTTCACCAGGAACACAACCACCAGGAGTAACAGGCACAGCAGCTGCACTAGTAACACAACCACCAGCAGTAACAGGCACAGCAGCTACACCAAGAACTCAACCACCAGGAGTAACAGGCACAGCAGCTGCACCAGGAACACAACCACCAGGAGTAACAGGCACAGCAGCTACACCAGAAACACCACCACCAGGAGTAACTGGCACAGCAGCTAGACCAGGAACACAACCACCAGGAGTAACAGGCACAGCAGCACCAGCAGTAACTGACACAGCAGCTACACCAGGAACAAAACCAACAGGAGTAACAGGCACAGCAGCTACACCAAGAACACAACCACCAGGAGTAACAGGCACAGCAGCTAGACCAGGAACACAACCACCAGGAGTAACAGGCTCAGCAGCTACACCAGGAACACAACCACCAGGAGTAACAGGCAAAGCAGCTACACCAGGAACAGAACCATCAGGAGAAACAGGCACAGCAGCTACACCAGGAACACAGCTACCAGGAGTAACAGGCACAGCAGCTACACCAGGAACACAACCACCAGGAGTAACAGGCACAGCAGCTACACAAGGAACACAACCACCAGGAGTAACAGGCACAGCAGCTACACCAGGAACACAGCCACCAGGAGTAACAGGCACAGCAGGTACACCAGAAACACAACCACAAGGAGTCACAGGCACAGCAGCTACGCCAGGAACACAACCACCAGGAGTAACAGGCACAGCAGGTACTCCAGGAACTGAACCACCAGGCGTATCAGGCACAGCAGCTACACCAGGAACACAACCACCAGGAGTCACAGGCACAGCAGCTACGCCAGGAACACAACCACCAGGAGTAACAGGCACAGCAGCTACACCAGGAACACAACCACCAGGAGTAACAGGCACAGCAGCTACACCAGGAACACAACCACCAGGAGTAACTGGCACAGCAGCTACACCAGGAACACAACCACCAGGAGTAACAGGCACAGCAGCTAGACCAGGAACACAACCACCAGGAGTAACAGGCACAGCAGCTACAACAGAAACACAACTACCAGGAGTAACAGGTACAGCAGCTATACAAAGAACACAGCCACCAGGAGTAACAGGCACAGCAGCTACACCAGGATCACAACCACCAGGTGTAACAGGCACAGCAGCTGGACCAGAAACACCACCACCAGGAGTATCAGGCACAGCAGCTACACCAGGAACACAACCACATGGTGTAACTGGCACAGCAGCTGCACTAGTAACACAACCACCAGAAGTAACAGGCACAGCAGCTACACCAAGAACACAACCGCCAGGAGTAACAGGTACAGCAGCTGCACCAGGAACACAACCAGCAGGAGTAACAGGCACAGCAGCTACACCAGAAACACCACCACCAGGAGTAACTGGCACAGCAGCTAGACCAGGAACACAACCACCAGGAGTAACAGGCACAGCAGCACCAGCAGTAACTGGCACAGCAGCTACACCAGGAACACAACCAACAGGAGTAGCAGGCACAGCAGCACCAGGAGTAACAGGCACAGCAGCTACACCAGGAACACAACCAACAGGAGTAACAGGCACAGCAGCTCCTCCAAAAACACAACCACCAGGAGTAACAGCCACAGCAGCTACACCAGGAACACAACCACCAGGAGTAACAGGCACAGCAGCGACACCAGGAACACAGCTACCAGGAGTAACTGGCACAGCAGCTACACCAGGAACACAACCACCAGGAGTAACAGGCACAGCAGCTACACCAAGAACACAACCTCCAGGAGTAACAGGGAGAGCAGCTACACCAGGAACACAGCCACCAGGAGTAACAGGCACAGCTGGTACACCAGGAACACAACCACAAGGAGTCACAGGCACAGCAGCTACGCCAGGAACACAACCACCAGGAGTAACAGGCACAGCAGGTACACCAGGAACTCAACCACAAGGCGTATCAGGCACAGCAGCTACACCAGGAACACAACCACCAAGAGTCACAGGCACAGCAGCTACACCAGGAACACAACCACCAGGAGTAACTGGCACAGCAGCTACACCAGGAACACAACCACAAAGAGTCACAGGCACAGCATCTACACCAGGAACACAACCACCAAGAGTCACAGGCACAGCAGCTTCACCAGGAACACAACCACCAGGAGTCACAGGCACAGCAGCTACAACAGGAACACAACCACGAGGAGTAACAGGCACAGCAGCTACACCAGGAACACAACCACCAAGAGTCACAGGCACAGCAGCTACACCAGGAACACAACCACGAGGAGTAACTGGCACAGCAGCTACAACAGGAACACAACCACCAGGAGTAACTGGCACAGCAGCTACCCATGGAACACAACCACCAGGAGTAACAGGCACAGCAGCTACACCAGGATCACAACCACCAGGAGAAACAGGCACAGCAGCTAGACCAGGAACACAACCACCAGGAGTAACAGGCACAGCAGCTACCCCAGGAACACAACCACCAGGAGTCACAGGCACAGCAGCTACACCAGGAACACAACCACCAGGAGTCACAGGCACAGCAGCTACATCAGGAACACAACCACAAGGAATAACTGGCACAGCAGCTACACTAGGAACACAACCACCAGGAGTAACTGGCACAGCAGCTACACCAAGAACACAACCACCAGGAGTAACAGGCACAGCAGCTAGACCAGGAACACAACCACCAGGAGTAACAGGCTCAGCAGCTACACCAGGAACACAACCACCAGGAGTAACAGGCAAAGCAGCTACACAAGGAACACAACCACCAGGAGTAACAGGCACAGCAGCTACACCAGGAACACAGCCACCAGGAGTAACAGGCACAGCAGGTACACCAGGAACACAACCACCAGGAGTAACAGGCACAGCAGGTACTCCAGAAACTGAACCACCAGGCGTATCAGGCACAGCAGCTACACCAGGAACACAACCACCAGGAGTCACAGGCACAGCAGCTACGCCAGGAACACAACCACCAGGAGTAACAGGCACAGCAGCTACACCAGGAACACAACCACCAGGAGTAACAGGCACAGCAGCTACACCAGGAACACAACCACCAGGAGTAACTGGCACAGCAGCTACACCAGGAACACAACCACCAGGAGTAACAGGCACAGCAGCTAGACCAGGAACACAACCACCAGGAGTAACAGGCACAGCAGCTACAACAGAAACACAACTACCAGGAGTAACAGGTACAGCAGCTATACAAGGAACACAGCCACCAGGAGTAACAGGCACAGCAGCTACACCAGGATCACAACCACCAGGTGTAACAGGCACAGCAGCTGGACCAGAAACACCACCACCAGGAGTATCAGGCACAGCAGCTACACCAGGAACACAACCACATGGTGTAACACAACAATCAGGAGTCACAGGCACAGCAGCTACACCAGGAACACAACAATCAGGAGTCACAGGCACAGCAGCTACACCAGGAACACAACCACCAGGAGTTACACTCAAAGCAGCTACACCAGGAACACAACCACCAGGAGTAACTGGCACAGCAGCTACACCAGGAACACAACCACCAGGAGTAACTGGCACAGCAGCTACACCAGGATCACAACTACCAGGAGTAACAGGCACAGCAGCTACACCTGTAACACAAACACCAGGAGTCAAAGTTACAACAGCTGCACAAGGAACACAGCCACCAGGAGTCACAGGCACAGCAGCTAAACCAGGAACACAGCCACCAGGAGTAACAGGCACAGCAGCTAAACCAGGAACACAACCACCAGGAGTAACAGGCACAGCAGCTACACCAGGAACACAGCCACCAGGAGTCACAGGCACAGCAGCTACACCTGTAACACAAACACCAGGAGTCACAGTTACATCAGCTACACCTGGACCACAACCACCAGGAATCATAGGTACAGCAGCTACACATGGAACACAACCACCAGGAGTAACAGGCACAGCAGCTACACCAGGAACACAGCCACCAGGAGTTACAGGTACAGAAGCTTCACCTGGAACACAAACACCAAGATTCACTGGTACAGCAGCTACACCTGGAACACAACAACCAGGAGTCACAGGTACAGCAGTTGCACCTGGGACACAACTACCTCGTGTCAGAAGTACAGCAGCTACACTTAGAGCACAACCACCAGGAGTCACAGGTACACAAGCTACACCTGGAACACAAGCACCAGGGGTCACAGGTACAGCAAGTCTACCTGGAACACAACCACCAGGAGTCACAGGTACAGGAGCTACACCTGTAACACAACCACCAGGACTCACAGTTTCACAGACTCCACCAGGAACACAACCACCAGGAGTCATGGGCACACAAAGTACATCAGGAACACAACCACAAGGAGTCACAGGGACACCAGCAACGCCTGGAACTCAACCAGCAGGAGTCACAGTTACAGCATCCACATCTGGAACACAACCACCTGGAATCACAGGTACACTACCTAAACCAGTAACTCAAGGAGTTATAATAACAGCATTTTCAGGTGGAACTCAACAAACAGAAAGCACACCATCTTCGCTGGGTGTTTCTTATCCAGGTACCGGAATTATATCTGCAATTAGAAGTACTGGTGCTTCACTGATGTCTCCGTCTCCAAGTGTCGGAATTACAACATCAACAAGAGGCATGACATCATCAGGGATAGAAACTACAACATTTTTCTCCAGGCTGACTTCTCTTCCACCATTAACAACCAGATCTTGTAAGTCGTTTAACCTTTACCATTCTTTGGTCAGATTTAGCAGATGATAAATTGATGATATTTTCTACTTTTTTGCAGAAAATAGTCTTCCTAATTTATTCAAACTGTCTTCTTAAAGGACCATATGCATAAATGACACAGACTATTTTTGGAACACATAAGGAAGAAATAAAAATGTCGTCAGCTGAAATGTTTACCCAACATGCTAAACATCCCGAAAAAAATGCCTATATAATTTTGACCCCATTAAACCCCACTTTTATATATAAAACTGGGGTTTACAGGGGTATACATTATTTTTCTTATTTCTGCTCAGAAGCATAGAGTGTGGGTACTCATTAGAACCGCCTCCTGTAGGCAGTTCTAACCAGTTCCCACAATCTATGTTTTGAGAAAAAAAATTGAAAAATATCAGAATTTTTTATCTGAAAATTTTCATTTTTTGGTGGTAAAATTTTCATTATATTTGTATAGGCATGTTTTCGTGATGTGTTTAGGAGTCGTGATACACTTGGTAGAGTTTCTTCCATGTTTGACATGTTTGGAACCTGACTATCCAGACAATCTTTTATCCTTGATTATCCAGAGAACCCAAGATCAATGATCAGAGAACCTTGGATCCTAAACTGTCCAGAGAACCTTATATCCTTGGATTCTTGACAGTCCAGAGAACCTTGGATGTTGACTGTCCAGGGACCTTGGATCCTTGGCAGTCCAGAGAACCTTGAATCCTTAACTGTCCAGAGAACTTTGGATCCTTGGATGTCCAGTGAACATTGGAGCCTTGGCTGTCAAGAGAACCTTAGATCCTTGGCTGTCCAGAGAATCTTGGATCATTTGCTGTCCATAGAATCTTGGATCCCTGGCTGTCCAGAGAACATTGGATCCTTGACTGTCCAGAGAACCTTTGATTCTTTACTGTCAAGAGAACCTTGAATCCTTGGCTGTCCAGAGAACCTTGGAACCTTGGCTATCCAGAGAGCCTTGGATCCTTGATTGTCCAGAGAACCTTGGAACCTTGGCTATCCAGAGAGCCTTGGATCCTTGATTGTTCAGAGAACCTTGGATCCTTGGCTGTCCAGTGAATCTTGGATCAAGAGAACCTTGGATCCCTTGCTTTCCAGAGAACCTTGTATCCTTGACTGTTCAGAGAACCTTGGATTCTTCACTGTCCAGAGAATCTTGGATCTTTGGCTGACCAGAAAATTTTGAATCCTTGGCTGTCCAGAGAACCTTGGATGTCCAGAGAACCTTGGATCATAGGCTAGCCAAAGAATGTTGGATCCTTGGCTGTCCAGAGAACGTGGACTGAAATCTAATCAGACTTTGTTGGTACACTTGCTTGCAATTCAGCTCAAATAGGTTCTCCATCCCACCAACAAATCTGATATGTCTCTGATGCAGGGAATTTAACACTTCTGACTTCCTATCTTGAAGTCCCAGGTTTATTTTCTGCTAGCAGACAAATTCAGCTAATAACTGTACATTGTTTCATTGTACAGAGCCTTTCATTGCCATGCCTTCATTACAAAAACACGCCTTTTCAAATATATAGAAAATTTCACCTCCAAAAACTGAAAAAATTCAGATAAAAAACTCTGATATTTTTATATTTCTGCTCAAAACATAGATTGTGGGTACTCGTTAGAACCGCCTCGTTGAGGCGGTTCTAATGAGTAACCACAATCTATTTTTGAGCAGAAATAAGAAAAATAATGTATACCCCTGTAAACCCCAGTTTTACTATATAAAAGTGGGGTTTAAGGTGGTCAAAATTATATAGGCATGTTTTCGTGATAGGTTCAACATCTGTATTGGACTGATAAATGGAATATTGGCAATTTCAAAATCAAAATATTCTCTTTTGCTAAAATTTCGAGAAAATTATTCCATTAGATATAGTAAATTACAAATCCAGAAAATCAGCTTCAGAATAAGAAACATTTGATTTTTGTTCTTTAAAATAAATTTTGAGATGTTTTTTTTGGATAAATTTTTAGGTATTTTTTTGATAAATTTTGAGGTGTTCTTTTAGATATTATTAAAATTTGAAAATTAAAATTTAATTTTTTTTATATAAATTTTATATTTCATTTCTTCAAAATAGACATTATCAGTATATTTTACGAAAAGTTGAATTATCCCTGGTCCTGCTGAACACAGATAGCCCAGCCTTTGCAATGTTCAAGTGGCTTCTTCAGAAACCAACTGATCTGTATCTGCACTGTTGTCATTCAGTATGTGAATTTGTATCAACAACCTGGATCAAGTAATCTGACTGGCTGAAAAGTAGAAGTGGGCATGGCATCTTAATTTATTCAGCATGACAAGGGTTAAGTATAAGAATTTGTATCAATAACTTGGATCAAGCTATTTGATTAGCTGACAATTAGAACTGGGTTGGCATCTTAATTTATTCAGCATGATAAGGGTTAACCTTTATCATGCTGAATAAATTAAGATGCCACACCCACTTTTAATTTTTAAGCCAATTAAATTGCTTTTTAAATGCCACAGTAGCATTTTCTAACTGTCTTTTCAACTTTCCTTTGAAAGACGTTTTTTACCTTGGTGTTTAATTCTAAGTGAAAATGTTTGTTCTGGTTGACCATATTTTATCGGGGGACCATTTGTCTTCTCTGTTTCTGCACTTTGTTTTAAAATATTTACTGTAAAATTGATGTTATGGCTAAAAATGGGTCTGACTTATACAATTTCTATAGAACAATGAAGTCTGGAAAAAAATTATTGCTTTTCTTCACTGATTTTGAATTATTGGTGTTCCATAACAATATTGTGAAACTTTCAGAAATTTTGAAAAAGTGGGACTTGTTGAAAACCTGCATCCAAACTACTTACCGTATTGATGTTTGCATAATTTGCAACCGTTTTTACTATGGGAAAAATGGATTTTCATTAAAAAAAACCCCAAAAAAACCCCCCAAAAAAACAAGAAAACAATACATAGAATAAAACTGTTGAGGCATAAGTAGTTATGACAAAATGTTCTGCGTAAAATCATGACAAAAATTTGCTGATTTACTTCTTCTGAATAAAGCGCCAAGCAAAAAACGACTTTCTGAACGATGTCCAAACCAGAGTAGTAACTGTTATTCACATCACGAAAACATGCCTTTATAATTTTGGCTCCTTTAAACCCCATTTTATATAGTAAAACTGGGGTTTACAGGGGTATACATTATTTTTCTTATTTCTGCTCAAAAACATAAATTGTGGGTACTCATTAGAACCACCTTGGCGAGGCAGTTCTAACGAGTACCCACAATCTATGTTTGGAGCAGAAATATGAAAAATATTAGTTTTTTTTTATCTAAATTTCTTCAGTTTTTGGAGGTGAAATTTTCTGTATATTTGAATAGGCGTGTTTTCGTAATGCTTCCATAAGGAACAATATGATACATAACACAACAGAAGCAGAGCTGTAATGAACCTGAGTTTCTGAAATGGACTCTTCCATTCTTGAATTTGGACTTGTCCTCTTTTGCAAATAGGGGATTCATTACGAGCCATCTCATCTGGATCTACACTGTTTGTACAGGTGTCTGTTTTGATCTGTCGAGCTGAAATGGTTAAGGAGAATTGATACACTTTCAGGGGAGGCAACTCTTCAGAATTGTTTTTGTCTTCCTTCTGAAAAGGGGGTTGGTGTACAAGAAAGCAAATAGAAAGTCACAAAATTTGCCTCCCTTTACAAAAATTATGGCAGTATGCATTCACCTTCAAATACAGCTTGAATTTAGCTCATTCTACATGAAACAATTGCGGCTTTTTCAATCATGTAAACCTCCTTATAATTTGTAACTGCCCCACCCATTACCCATTTTTACTAAATGAAGTGGTGAATTTGGCGGTTGATCTGAATTCTGAATAAATGAAAAAGCATTTTCTTTTTATGACTGTGTTTAAAACCTCAGAAATATTTTATGAAACAATTTTGTTTATTAAACCATGACTGGTAATGGTAAAGCATAATTTTGTGCATGCACTTTAGAGAGGTTCCAAAGTTGAACACTAAAACTTTTAACTGCTGACTATAAATAAAGGCAAACAATGTTTTTTTTTAAAAAAAAAACAACAAACTTTCCCATTTTTCACAAAAAATAAGACTTGACATTTTATTCAAATTTTGAATTAAACATCAAATCTTATTTTCTGTGAAAAATAAGAAAAATGTCACTTATTTTCACTTGATGATTTAGCCTGCAGAGTCCTTAAGCTTGAAAAGTAGATAAGATGGATCACACAATGCAATTTTGAATTTTTCAGATAAATGTGAGGCCTCTGTTATCGACGTGTACTCCAATTATGTAATGGTGGAAAGCAACAACTATAGTTCGTCTCCATTGTCAGCGATGTCGGAATCTGGTGGAGTTTACCTGGCACCCGACAGCGTCACCAGTACTTCATTGTACTTTGAAATATTTCCTACCACTGATATTCCAGTGATAATGGAAGTCTCATTCATTGCAAACTTCAGTGGATTTGTGACATTCACAGTAACAAACAGCATTACAGAATCTGAAGAATATGTAAGTAACTAACCGTTAACCTTGCCATGCTGAATAAATTAAGAAGCAACGCCTACTAATTTTCAGCCAATCAGATTACTTGATCCAAGTTGTTGATACAAATTCGCATACTAAATGACAAACAGTGCAAATCCAGATCAGTTTGCTTTTGAAGAAACCAACTGATCTGGATCTACACTATTTACAAGAAAAATATTTCTAAACATCGTTTGCCCTATGTCTGGGTTCAATAGGACCAGGGTTAACACTTAGCATTCTGGGTAAAAAATTCAGCAGACGAGGTTTTGAAATATTTTTCTTATTTTTCCCAGAAAATAGATTTTAACATTTCATACATATTGTCTCCAATGGAGACAGTTTGCAAGAAATGTCAAATTTTGTATTTTATGAAAAATAAGAAAATTACCATCAGTTTGTTGTCTGCTGAATTTGCCCAGAGAGTGGTAAAGGTTAAAGCGGCTAGCATAATTTGTAGCAGACGACATTCATTTTTTTTTTTTATTTTTCAGAGAAAATCAGTCTTGACATTTCATGTCAGTTGTCTGCTTGGCAAACAATTCACAAATTCAAAGCGTTGTTAGCTTAACAAGCTCGTTAAGGGTCATTCCGTTAACTGTTTTAGCGGATTCAATACACAATATTCTGATATTTTTTGCTGAAAAAATGTGAGTAGCTTTTGCACTGCAAAAGCTACTCACATTTTTTCAGCAAAAAATTTCAGCATATTTGCGTATCACTTGATGTAAATTTTAACGAAACGTTAACTAACGACATCGTTAGTTTTGAAGAACTGGGACCTGGTGAATAAAAGTTAGTATTTTCCTGTTTTTCTAGGTACGTGGAATGACAATATCTGGTGTCAATGAATTGGTGACCTTTGACCTAGAGGAAGGGTATACTGGAGATCTTCTGGAGCTGCAGCTGTTGAGAGAAGGACCGGAACCCATTCAAATTTCAGACTTAGAGATTAAAGTCTGTTTCACACCTGAAGGTATAGACTGGCTCCCATCTAACTGATATATGAATTAGCATAAAACTATTTATATTTTACAAAATTCCTATCTTTTGGAATGTCCTTCTCTCAGATTGGTTTGATCAGTTATGAGTTTCTGACTGATGAGGGAGATAATATTTGTGGAAAAAATAGTCAAGGAGGAGTATTTTACCTTTGTTAGATTAGAAATATAAAACCCATAGTGTGGTGCCAGGCTACTGAAGGTACATATATATCTCGTCAAAAGTTAAGCACTGTTTTCATTTAACACTTAGCACTCTGGGAAAACTTTTCAGCAGATGAAATATTGAATTTTTTTCTTACTTTTTCATAGAAAACAGGATTTGACATTTCATGCAAATCGTCTCCATTTTCCCAGAAAAAATCATAATCAAGTGGATGCAAAGTTTGCTGATAATATGTGTAAGATGTTGGCCAAAACAGACTTCACCCTGCCTTTAGAGAGACCAAAGTTTTTTATCTTTAGGTTTACGGGAAATTTCTCAGAAAATTTGCTGTCGGTAGGAAGGAATAAAAATAAAAATATGAAAAAGCTTGGGTCAGTCACAACCCTACCAAACGAATGAATGCGTAACTATCGGTTAAGAATGTGAAACAATTAGAGTAACATCGGTCGGGCATTCGATGACTCAATAAAGGTAAACAAACTTTGCATTTTCTGTGTTTCATGAGCGATGTAAATGTTGTTGTTTTTTTTTATTTGAAAAACGAGGAATTTCATTCGGTTGAATACCGAAGTCATTGATATCGGAGTCTATGGAATAAAATCTCAGACTACCTACTTCAAGCATACTGGCTGAGTTATGTTTCGCGTGCTGAAGGTGTACCGAAAGCCATATAAAAGATGTGGAAATTCGTGCTGTTTATTGTCCTTTATTTAATTTTGCGCTTTGCTAGAAGTTCAGCATATCATCACGTACACGCGATAGACACATATGTTTATTTGTGTTATGGATAGTTTGGCTGTCAGTGCAGCATTGTTGAGAAATCGCTACGGGAAGGGTCGCAAATGGATGATTACGCATTAGATCTAAATAGATAAAAAACAAACAAACTTACAGCTCTAATGCATAACCACTCATTTTCGACCCTTACCGTGGCGATTAAATGATCTCACTTCGTATGGATAACATAGGGAATTAAACGAGTGTATATCTCAGTTTGTGTTGGAGTTTCCACTTGGAGTTGTTGGAATATGTTGCTTGGCTTGGCGTCTTTTTGCCAAATACAGGTAAAACCCTCTCAAACTGTTGATTGAAAAGAAAAGAAAATTGCCAAAAAAACTCAGTACATTCTACCAGAAGAGGAACGTAAATGTATTGATATAGACTCCATGATACATGTAAAAGTGAAACATATCCTTGCAGTTTTTTTGTCCTTTTATGGACTCAATGCATAATAATGCATAAATGTAATAATAATGCATAAATGTAATCTCTATTGTCCAAAATACATGTTTAAAGGCAGCTACTTATGCACAAATATTGGTTCAGACCCCTAATTCATTTCAATCCACGACATTACCTTGCGATTTTGATAAAATCTCCTGAAAATTGTTGCAAATCATGCGTCAATGATTTTTCTTAACTATGACACCAAAGATTTATGCAGATATATAAAAGTTTGATGGCAAAACAACATTGAGTTACCTGTATACTTGTTTTTGACTCTAAGAATATGCTTTTCACTGTGATGTTTCACAGACGAGGTAGAGGACCCCATATGCAGACCAAACATATATTTGTAATTTAGAGCTGTATAAGAATTAAGGATGAGGTTTTGCACAAGTATGGTAAATGTCCTAAGATTTTGTACACCAAAGTATCTGACAAAATGGCATATGCAAACAGCGCAGACACAGGGTTGCACTGTTTGCCTTTCAATTAAGTAGTTTAAGTAACAACTACATAAAAAGCATAATTTAGGCCAAAAATATGAAATAAAGTGTTTGAAATTTTAGGACATTTATCGTAAAACTAGTTTAAGCCCCCAGAAGTTCTACTACTGATGGTTCCAAGGTGGTTGCTCCATTCTAGGACCCAGTTGTTCAAAGCATCGTTAGCTTAGCCGGCTCGTTAAGGGTCATTTCGTTAACTGTTCTAGGGGATTCAATATACCATATTCTGATATTTTTTTGCTGAAAAAATGTGAGTAGCTTTTGCACTGCAAAATCTACTCACATTTTTTCAGCAAAAAATTTCAGCATATTTCCGTATGACTCGATGTAAATTTTAACGAATCGTTAACGAACGACGTCGTTAGCTTTGAACAACTGGGCCCAGTTCTTCTTTGTTTGGGCATCGATGATTTCATATATGCTGTTTGTTTTTTATCATTATTTGTTTCTCATTTAGACTTGATAGTGAAAAAAATGTTGTTGTTTTTTTAAACTTTGTCTAGAAGTTTCTAAATATCATCAGTCACTATCAGGCATGTTCCAATTATAGCAAAATGCATTTCTTTTTAAATTATGAAAAATAAAATTTATGCAAGAGACCAGTTTGGGCCTGAAAACCAGCTGACCCCAAGCACTTGCATTATAATAGGAAGAGACCAATTTCAATTTTAGGTATGTCAGGGTTTTTGATTTAGATATTCCTAGAGCAAATGGCTAAATTATTTGCAAACAGTGGAGTCACTGATCAGAAATGACATTCAAAATGTGTATTATTTTATTTTAAAATAAACACCTTTTTTGCTTGTTTTGTCAGAAATCTGCCTGGAGGATATGCATGTAAACAATCCAAACATTACCATAGTATCTGATGTGGAGCCTATAGCTGGAGTTCCGCCTGGATGGGAAACGTTACCACTACTTGAACACAGAGTACCAGGCATCACTTTCCCAGCAGAGAACACAATCAATATAGAAGCACAACTTGTTGAAGGTGACAACGCCACACAAGGTGTAGCAGTCTTTAATGTAGAAATCATCTTTCAAGCAACTGAAATTGTGGAGTCTGTGTTACTTACGCTGGAAGATTGTGATGGCGGAATGCTGCCTACACCAGAGGTATGTTACTCCCCGACCCCCTCCTCACTGAATATATACAATGAATGCTAATAGCCCTAAGTATTGGGACAGGCAGGCTTATGCAAACAGTATAGACCCAGATCAGATGCCACAGAAGGCAGCATCTAATCAGGGTCTACACTGTTTGCCACTCATCCAGCACTCCTTTTGTACACATCAACAGGTTGTAAAATGTACTTTTTTCAAATTTTAGGACAAGTATGATAAGGTGTTAAGGTGTCCCAATACTTAGGATAACTACGATATATACAATGAATGCTTCCTTCATGCAGAAAAGTGAGGAAGATTTCCAAGAAGAGCCTCAATCACAGAATGTAGTTTACCAATGACACCAAGAGGCTGAGTTAACAAACTACCGTATTTACCCTAAGTATTGGGTCACCTGAACTCCTTACCATACGTGTTCTAAATTGGAAAAGTCTATTTTTCTACCTGTTGATGTGTTTAAAATAGTGCTGGATGAGTGGCAAACAGTGTGGACCCTGATTAGATGTCGTATTCTGTGGCATCTGATCTGGGTCTACACTGTTTGCTCAGGTCTGTCTGTCCCAATACTTAGGGTTATTACGGTACAATGACAGAAGGACACACGTTACAAACCAACAAAATGTAAAGACTCAGCTCCCTCTTTCCCTTTATCATAATACAACTATCCTTTCAACATCACTTGGAAAGACATTTTGTCATTTTATCTGAACCCTTGTCCTGCTGAACCTGGATATATCCTGCCTTTGCAAACAGTGTAGATCCAGATCAGTTGGCTTCTGAAGAAGCCAACTGATCTGGATCTGCACTGTTTGTCAGTATGTGAATTTATATCAACAATCTGGATCAAGTAATCTGATTGGCTGAAAATTTGAAAAGGGCGTGGTATTTTAATTTATTCAGCAGGACAAGGGTTAAATGAAAACATTTTGTTCTGATTGATCATATCTCGGACCCATCAATACCCGGACTGGTAACTATAGTGCTAATACCTATTTTATCGATATGATGATGTCGTGGCTATGATTTTACCGGTTACCGGGTTTCGTCTGGAATGTGCGAAACTCAATCGAGTAGAAAGTGATAATATCCGCAATAAACAACCACATATAAGTGTTATTTGTGAACAATACATCAACCATCATGAACAGTTAGCACTATATAGACGTATATTGTTTTTTAACCACATTTGTTGAATATTGGTAACATACTTTACAAATTTTGGTGGAGTTTCGAAACACCGTTTTGTGAATGAAGCCGTTCGTCAAAGAAAAATGGCGACCATTGTTGAACTGTACTCGCATTAGTAGAGCCTTTTAATGCATGTCCTCGTTAAAATCAATTATAAATTAAACTTATTCAGGAAAAAAACTAGCTTTGTTTTCGAAGTTGTTTTATAAGCATATTATTTTTATACCTACTTCAATGCCAATTGAAATATTGGCTGGCGAAAATGTCAATTTTTCGAATTTGACCAACAATTATCCGCGATAATGAACCTCATATAAGTGTCATCTGTGAACAAAACATCACTTATCATTCAAATTAAATACTATGTAATTATTTTGTTTTTTTAATCATATTTGTTGAATATTGATCACACATATTACAAATTTCGATGGAGTTTCCAAACACTGATTTGTGAATGAAGCTATTCGTCGAAGAAAAAATGGCGACCATTGTTGAATAGTACTAGCATTAGCAGAGCCTTTTAATGCTTTTTCTCGCTAAATTCAACTATAAACCCAACTTATTCAGAATAAACTAGCTTTGTTTTATTGCTTTATCAGCATATTATTTTCATAGCCGTAATAGAAATTTGAAAAGTCGACTGTGAAAATGTCAATTCTCTCGAATTTGACCCACATTTTCTAAAACGAGTATGTGCAAAATTCGGCGATTATCTATGTTAAAAGGAATCAGTTGAATAAAATGTTATTAACATATAACGGACTCAAGATGGCATTATTGCTTTATAATAATTTTAACTGGCTTAACTAAAAATATATGTGTTTAATACTAGTTTAATATGGGTGGAGTTTGCAAAATATAGATTCTGAAGTGACGTAAGCATCACCAGCACCCGCGACATGATAATTAACGGAAACGGATAGTAACAAGTCCGGGTATTGATGAGTCCGAGATCATATCTTATGAAAAAAGATTTGTTTTTTCAGTTTCTGCATTTTGTTCTCAAATTTGTACCCTAAAATCAAATTTACGACCAAAAATTGGTCTGACCTATACAATTTCTATAGTAAAGAGATTTTTTTTTTTATTTTTTGTCAAAGAAAATATTTTTTTTATTTTCCTTTGCTGAATTAGAATTATTGATGCTTCACAATAATATTGTGAAAATTTCAGAAAGCTTGAACAAGGAGAACTTGTTGAAAATCTGCCTCCAAGTTACCTACCTTACAGGTTTCTGCATAATTTGCGCTCGTTTTTACTATAGGAGAAAATAAAAATATTTGATTTTTAAAAGCCAAGGACTAGAATAAAACTTTTTGTGCAAATTTACTTCTTCTGTGTAAAGCGCCAAGCAAAAAAAAGACTTACTGAAAGATGTCGAAAGGATAGTAAACAGGACTCACCCAAAAACAACAAGACAACACATATTGCAAAACATGAAAAACATGAAAAAAGGCATGCATTACGAAAACATGCCTATTCAAATGTACTGAAAATTTTACCACCAAAAAATGTAAAATTTTCAGATAAAAAATTCTGATATTTTTCATATTTCTGCTCAAAACATAGATAGTGGGTACTCATTAGAACCGCCTCGATGATGCGGTTCTAACGAGTACCCACAATTTATGTTTTAAGCAGAAATAAGAAAAATCATGTATACCCCTGTAAACCCCAGTTTTACTATATAAAAGTGGGGTTTAAGGGGGTCAAAATTATATAGGCGTGTTTTAGTGATGCATAGACTAGTCACAAGGCCACACAAAATACGAACAACACTAGAACCAAGATGGAAAATTCTATTCATAATAAAGATGTCTGCTGTTTTTATTTCTTTGATGTGTTTCTCCCTTTTATAGAAGTACTTGACTTCGCTACAGCTGGTGTTAAATGTATTATTTCTATATGTATGTCATCATAGCATATATTATACATGCCACATCAAGCAAAAAAGTGCTTTCGAGCATGCGCAAAAGGTGCGGATTTACATTATCCTGCACATGCGTAAAGTCTCATTGCCGCATTTGCTTTCCACTGAAACATTCTATAGTATCCAATGATTCTTTTTGTGGACAGTGACAGCCCTGATCAGACTGCGTGGATGCACAGGCTGATCTAGGCCTTTGCAGTCTGCATATGTCCGAAGACATGTTTTCGCATGACGCGGTCCATATTTTCAGGTCCATTTCATTTGTACTTTTTACAGAACTTACTTACTTCACACTTAAAGAGCCAATCACAACTGCAGTAGATGACAGATTAAACTGTTTTCTTGTTCTCATTTTTTAAAGAAAATAAGTCTTGACATTTTATGTGAATCATGTGACAAGTAGACAATTCACATGAAATGTCATGACTTATTTTTTCTGAGAAAAAAAAATGATATCTAGTACAAATTTTGCTTGGCCCTTTAAAGGTAAACTTAAATAATTGTTGATACTTTGATTTTATCTTTACAAGTATAGTTTTCCATTGTTTAGTAAAACTACATCAAAGTTTTTTTCATTGTAATGGATTTAGATCATGTATTGTTTCAGTTTTTTAAACTTGCTGCTAACCAAACCAAGGTTGTTGGCAACTTCCTCGGAGAACAGGGATGCCATGTGATATTTACAATCACACCAAAAGGAGATCAACTAGTAACAGTGAACCAGATTTCCATTGAAGCATGTTACAATTCATCTGTTCCAGGTAAAGTTTGAAATATCAAAACTTTCAATCCTGAAAAACATAAATGATCTCTTCTCTTCTTTAAAATTGGAAGAATCTACTGTCTGATAAAGGAATCAACCCTTAAAGCACTTATCAGAACTTCAACATATGATACATTGAAAAAGTTTGTATTTTTCAGAGAAAATAAGGCTTGACATTTCATGTGAATCATCTATCCTAAAAAAATAAATCAATTTTAGAAAGTCGTCTGCTATAAATTTGCTTAGTGCTTTCAGCTTTACATTCTCTGGGTTAATTCAGTAGGTGACAATATTTTTCTTATTTTTCCCAGAAAATAGGCTTTGGTATTTCATGCAAATTGTCTACAAAGGACAAAAACCAATAAAAATATAAAAAAAAATGTCTGCTGAAATTTTTGCCCAGCATGCAAACCGTTAAGAGTTAAATAAAAATGGAAACAATACAGAGTATTGTGATAAAAGTGCAACACCACTATGTAAGTACATGAAGTATAAAGCATCATTGTCTTTAAACACACACACACACACACACACACACACACAAATTAGTTCAAAGTGGGAAAGGAACTCTGTAAGCACTAAGCTTCCGTTCCAATCCCATAAAGTATTATTGAATTTATATATATTTTGCATGTCATAGAAAAATTGTGAAATAAATATGTTTAAACTAAGTGTCATCTGCTTTAGTTGTGATTATATAGTGCTTTAAGGGTTAATTTTTTTTGTTATGTTTCTCAACAGAAGAATGTGCTCCACCTATGAATGTTCTCTCTAAAGACATTATCATCACCGCAAGTGAAGTTGGCCCACCAGTAACTACGCCGTGGCAAGCTTTATTGGGGTCTGGGAATATGTATCTATTCCCAGAAGGACTAGACACACAGACATTCAATATCACCATTAGTGCCGATGAAGGACCGAAGCTGAATAGTGTCACATTTGTGGGAACAAACATATCTACTGTAACACTTAAAATCTACAACACTACATCAGGGAACTTAGATACTGATTATGTAGTATGTATTGTCTGTCTGTCTGTCTGTCTGTCTGTCTGTGTCTCTCTCTCTCTCTCTCTCTCTCTCTCTCTCTTACACAGCCTGCATTCTGCTTGGCATTACAGTACATTCATAAATGTCCCGTGTTTTGTTTTTTGCTTGAACAAATTTCTGTAGTATCCATTGATTCTGTAAGCAGAAAGTGAAGGTCCTGATCAAACTGCATGGATGTGCAGGCTGATCTGCACCTTCACTGTTCACATACATTGTATGCCTGAAGACATGTTTTCACATGGTCTAGCCCAAATTATACTCTGTAGCTGAAGTATGAGCCGGGGCGCAGCATTTCATGCAACTTTGCATTAGATGTCCTTTATACAAGATTGCATTAGATGCCCTTTATACAAAATTGCATTAGATACTTAGATGTCCTTTATACAAGATTATATTAGATGCCTTTTATACAAAATTGTATTAGATGCCCTGTATACAAGATTGTATTAGATGCCCTTTATACAAGATTGCATTTGATGCCCTTTATACAAGATTGTATTAGGTGCCCTTTATACAATATTGCATTTGATGCCCTTTATACAAGATTGTATTAGATGCCCTTTATACAAGATTGCATTTGATGGCCTTTATACAAGATTATATTAGATGCCCTTCATACAATATTGCATTAGATGCTCATTATACAAGATTGTAATAGATGCCCTTTATACAAGATTGCATTAGATGCCCTTTATACAAGATTGTAATAGATGCCCTTTATATAAGATTGCATTAGATGCTCATTATACAAGATTGTAATAGATGCCCTTTATACAAGATTGCATTAGATGCCCTTTATACAAGATTGTAATAGATGTCCTTTATACAAGATTGCATTAGATGCCCTTTGTACAAGATTGCATTTGGTGCCCTTTATACAAGATTGTATTAGATGCGACATGATCTGCACAGACTGATCGGAGTCTTTGCTATCCACCTGAGGATGTTTTGGATCCTTGGTTACCCACAGTGTGCTCTGCAAAGACTGATCGGACTGCACATATGCGCAGGTTGATATAAGTCTTCATTTTGAGCACATACAATTTTGTAGGAAATGCTGGTTCATATGACAGCAGACAACACATTTACATAAAATGTCGAAACGTGTTTTCTGGGAAAAATAAGATAAATATTTCAATATGTCGTCTGCTGAAAATTTTATCTATAGTGTTAAGTGTAAAAACAACCTTGTATCAAAGTCGATATAGTGTCATAGTATGGTGGAGTGACATTGATTTGAGGTTGTTTTAATGTTGTGTACCCGCTGATGTTATGATTAAATCCTGTTTCTGAGATACACAGAACACACGGGATACTTTTCTAATGCTTCATGCTTTTTTATGTTGATTTCTCATGGTACTGTAAATACCGAGATTGCAAGTAATAGTTATTCTTTCCTTTTATTTTTAATTCTCTTTCATAATTTATGAATAGCCACAAATAAATATTTAACAGTGTACACATTACATTTTGTTTTGTCAAAAAAGCTTAACCCTTTCAGTGCGCTTAAGACCACGACAGTTACTTTTGCAAACAGTGTAGAGCCAGATGAGACAGCTCATAATGAGCTGTCTCATAAGTATCTACGCTGTTCTTGATTTACAACTGTCACCCTTTTGGCAACAATGGATGTGTCCAAATACAGGGATGGAAGAGTCTAGTTCAGAAACTCAGGGTTGAAAGGGTTAATTCAAACCTTTCTAATGTTCAAAACAACAAAGAAGTGTCTTTTGATTTCAGAAAAGGACACAAATTGGAGATTATAAAGAATTTTTCAGCTTTGATTTGGAAGAACCGTTTAGCGGTAACCCCGCTGAATTGACATTTACTCGTATCCCAGAGACAGCAGAGGCTACAGTTTCTGATTTAAACATAGATGCTTGCTACGAACCAAAGGGTATGTTATGAAAAATTTTGTCTCTCTGGGTATATCCACCATTATTGCATAAAAAGCAGTGTCACACATTATTAACATCCGTGCATTAACTGGCGAAAAGCCGTGTATAACAAGGCCATACACGCGCTGTTAATGCACGACTACCCAACTTTCAATATGATCGTACCGGGGCCACAGATTTGCTGCCGTTACGAGATGTGTACTGCCTTGCCCTAAAACGAGCATAGTCCGTGGAAATTGCGTTCGCGAGGCATCGGTGAAAAGGTGAAACAAAAAAGTGCAAGAAATAACGCGAAATGTAGCAAATGTTTTCAGTTTTTATGTAATAATAGCGATCGAACATGGTTTTTCAATGCATTAACATTCGCCAGGTCCCTTAGGAGATGTTGAAAACCGCGGCCTTCGGCCTCGGTTTTCAACACCTCCCTCGGGACCTGGGGAATGTTTATGCATGAAAAACTATGTTCCCTAAATTACGAGTATATTAGCGCAGTATGTGAGAACATGTACCTTCTGACATGTGTACCCAACAATGACTCAAATCAGTGTGCACATCTGCTCAGTCTGCTCAGAGTCTTTGTCATCTGCAGGAAGACACTTTGTATCATAGGCTATCAAAATATGCCCAGAAAATATTCTGATCAGACAGCTAGGCTCCATAGCGCAGATACAGGGGTCGCAAGTTCGAACCCCAGCTCGGCAACATAACTTTCGTGAGGATTGATCATATGATAATTTCTAATGTCATTCTCCAGTTTCTGCTGATTCAAGAAGGGCATTTGTCAGTTACTGACAAAAGTATGTGCCCAAGTACAGGTTAACCCCTTAGAGGACTAAGTCTGCCCAGGAACAGTGAGAGTAGGTTTACTGACAGCGCTCAACATGACCCTAATTGGTTGAATGGTCCATAAAATCTTTAAACAAACAAACTGATCAGACTCTGTGAATAAACAGGCCGATCTGAATCTTCACTGGATGCACATATCTGCTGTTGCAGCTCATATGTAGAGTGAAAATATAAGGTTTGGCATTTCATGTCCATTGTCTGCAGACAATTCATATGAAATGTCAAGCCTTATTTTCACCCATCAGATACACAATATCACAACCATGCTATACTGACATCACTACAATGCTGGGACGAGAATGTTGCAATGTTACAGTGATGTCAATACATTATTTATTGGATGCAATGAGGAAGTTTTTAAAAAAAGACAAACAATTATACACAAACATTTTATTTACAAAGACTAAAAAATAGACCCTGAAATGACAATCAACTCACTGAGAAAATCCAGCAGACTATTAATATAAGACTTTTTTCTTATATTTCCCTAGAAAATAGCATTTGACATTTCATGCAAATGGATTACTTAGAAGACAATTAGATGTGAGCTGAACTTGCACCCAGCTTCTACACATTTGTAGAAAAGGCATAAAATATTATATTTGGGATAAGGCTGGCACAATTAATAAGATAATCGATTAATGGATTGATAAATTCCACAAAAATGATTATCATAACTGATTTGATCAATTGATTTCTGTGTTTGTTACTTTACCGTATTTACCCTTAGTATTCAGACACCTCAACTCTTTGCCATACTTAATCTAAAATTTGAACAAGTACAGTTTACTACCCACTGTTGTGTCTAAAAATAGCTGGATGAGTGGCAAACAGTGTAGACCCTGATGAGACGCCGCATTTGAGGCGTCTCATCAGGGTCTTCGCTGTTTGCTTAGGCCGGTCTGACCAAATACATAAAAAAGTATAACAAATGGTAGGAGTCATGCTCAGACAGGTAAAATTATGACCAAATCTTCAGTGATTGCTAATCGATTATTGATCACAATGACAGGACTGATATAATCAATTATTTTTTCAGCTCCGATTAGCCAGCCTTAATTTGGGGCAACACATGAAAAATGGGCTCTGAATTCTTCCATTTATGATTCTTTAATCACGCATGCACAGTCCTTTAATTTGTCTAGACAGACATATCATTCTTAGTCGGAAGCTTCCTTAGGGACAATACAACATATCTGCCAACAACAAAGGCTCTGGCGAGACCACACGTATGCCCAGGCTTGCCTGATCAAGCCTTGTTGGTTGCTTAAATGATAAGTAGCCCTTTGTTATGGGTAGCTCATTTGTTGGTCTGAATTCATTTGATCCAGTATTGAAAATGTGTACCGTATTCGACCTTATTACCACAATATGTGCTTAGATTTTTTCAAAAATACATGGAACACTTGTGGTAAAATATGTACCTACCTATACTAAGGTCAGCAAAGGACTCATCAAATGATGCTTATGCAATGTTTGTGTTTTTTTTTTCTGATTTTCTTTATAAAAGCATATGTTGTTGGTACTCATTTGAATTGCATTGACAAGTCGATGCACTTCAGATGGGTACCCACAACATATGCATCGACATGTCGATGCAATTCAAATGGGTACCCACAACATATGCCTTTATAAAGAAGTAGACAGAAAGTACACTGGTTGTAATCTGAAGACTATGGAATTGCTTGACTATGTGCTTAGAGGGGTATGTGCGATACTAAGGTTGACTATTGGTATTTATAAAGTTCATCATAATGAAACCCGCTTTAAAAATTCACTCTTATTACACAGAATGACACAGATGTATTTCTGTTTCTATTGCTCTTTTGCGCTCACTATTATCATCCACACTCATTCTGACCATGATGCTCTCTAGTAGTAGTTGCCTTCCAAAGGAGACAGTTTGCATGAAATGTCAAAACCTGTTTTCTGGGAAAAATAAGAAGAATATTTCAGTTTGTCATCTGCTGAAAAAAATACCCAGAGTGCTTAGCGTTAATAGTCTGTATATTATAACAGTGGAAATGTCCTAATAATACTTTAACTAATTTTATATTCACAGAGGTATGCCCAACACACATGGAACAACCAACCCTTATTCTGTCTTCTGACATTTTGTCAAACGATGTCACTGTGCTCCCTGCAGAAGTTTTAAATGTCAGTTTACATAATGCATCCAGTCCTGGAGCTCCAATCATCATTGATGTGAAGATCAAAGATCTTGTACCTACAGAAGAAGCACTGTTCTACATTGTAAAACTTACAATTGAAAATGCGGAGATGGTGAAAATTGTTCTAAAAGATGCAAATGGTGTAAACGTTAGCACGTTACAGGTATGTAGCTCCCTGAAATTAAAACTACATTTGTTGAAATACAACTGCTAGTGGTTGCACATATGATTTTATGGGCTTAGTTCGCAAAGCTGTAGTACAGTCCTGCCTGCTGGCCTTAGTGGCTTAGTCATACCGCTTAGTTCACAAAGCTGTAGTAGAGTCCTGCCTGCTGGCCTTGGTGGCTTAGTCATACGCATCCGACTGGTGATCAAGAAGTTGCTGGTTTGATCCCCATCAGGTCCGGCAACATTCTTTCATGGAGTGACCATGAAATATTTTCTATGGTCGTTCTCTCCCTTCTGCTGATTCAACGGCAGTTGTCATTCTGGCTAAAAGATGTGCACAAGTACTGGTTAAGCAGAGAGGACTAAGCCTGCCAAGGAAAAGTGTGGTCAGGTAAACTGACCATCTCAATGTGACCTTAATAGTGTTGACCGGGCCATTAAACTCCAACCCAACCAAGTAGTCCTTCTACTGACCATTCCGAGGCAGTTCTTCTTCTGCATTTTGTATGGGTATTTGTCTGTAGTGTAGCGTGTGTATGCTACAGACCATTCCAAAGCAGTCCTTCTATTGATGTTTGTAAGGGTATTTGTCTGATTGTCCCGTAGTATAGAATGTGTTTAGATATGCGTATGTTCTAGCTGCTCTTTCGCTTGGCACTCAGCATTAAGAAAGTAGAGCTAAAACTGGTCAGCTCAGTGTCAGTATAATGTGACTGGGTGGAATATCATGTCAAAGTGTCTGGGGTGTGATATTTCAGTGAGGCAGCACTCTAAAAATGAGCATTGAGCTCCCTGCCACATCCAGACACCGTCGCAATATGACTGAAAGATTGTTGAAAGTGACGTTAAGCCCAAATCAAACAAACATATATGTATGTTACTGATCATTTCACAGCAGTCCTTCTTTTGTAGTTTGTGTAGGTATTTGTCTGTAATGTAGAGTGTGTATGCTACTGACGATTCCAAAACAGTCCTTCTATTGCAGTTTGTATGGGTATTTGTCTGATTGGTCTGAAGTATAGAATGTATTGTGATGTGTATGGTACTGTCCATTTCACAGCGGTCCTTCTGTTGCAAATTGTATAGGTATTTATAGGTATTTGTCTGATTGGTCTGTAGTATAGAGTGTATTGTGTTGGGCATGCTACTGACCTTTTCACAGCGGTCCTTCTGTTGCAAATTGTATAAGTATTTATAGGTATTTGTCTGATTGGTCTGTATTATAGAGTGTGTTGTCATGTGTATGCTACTGACCATTATACGGTGGTCCTTCTATTGCAGTTTGTATAGGTATTTATAGGCATTTGTGTGATTGGTCTGTAGTATAGAGTGTGTTGTGTTGTGATGTGTATGCTACTGACTATTTCACAGTAGTCCTTCTATTGCAGTTTGTATAGATATTTATAGGTATTTGTTTGATTGGTCTGTAGTATAGAGCGTGTAGTGATGTGTATGCTACTGACCATTTCACAGCAGTCCTTCTATTGCAGTTTGTATCGTTGTTATAGGTATTTGTCTGATTGGTCTGTAGTATAGTGTGTTGTGATGTGTATGCTACTGACCATTTCACAGCAGTCCTTCTATTGCAGTTTGTATAGGTATTTATAGGTATTTGCCTGATCGGTTTGTAGTATAGAGTGTGTTGTGATATGCAGCTACTGACCATTTCACAGCGGTCCTTTTATTGCAGTTTGTATAGGTATTTATAGGCATTTGTCTGATATGTCTGTTGTATAGAGTGCGTTGTGATGTGTATGCTACTTACCATTTTACAGCGATCCTTCTATAATAGTTTGTATAGGTATTTATAGGCATTTGTCTGACTGCATGGTCTGTAGCATAAAATGTGTTGTAATGTGAATGCTACTGACCATTTCAAAGCGGTCCTTCTATTGCAGTTTGTGTAGGTATTAATAGGTATTTGTCTGATTGGTCTGTTGTAAAGAGTGTGTTGTGATATCTATGCTACTGACTATTTCACAGTGGTCCTTCTATTGCAGTTTGTATAGGTATTTATGGGTATTTGTCTGGCTGGTCTGTAGCATAGAGTGTGTTGTGATGTCTATGCTACTGACCAGTTCACAGCGGTCCTTCAATTGCAGTTTGTGTAGGTATTTATAGGTATTTGTTTGATTGGTCTGTAGTAAAGAGTGTTGTGATGTCTATGCTACTGACCATTTCACAGCGGTCCTTCAACTGCAGTTTGTGTAGGTATTTATAGGTATTTGTCTGATTGGCCTGTAGTATAGAGTGTGTTGTGATGTCTATGCTACTGACTATTTCACAGCAGTCCTTCTATTGCAGTTTGTATAGGTATTTATAGGTATTTGTCTGACTGGTCTGTAGTATAGAGTGTGTTGTGATGTCTTTTGATTGATTGATTGTGTTGGGGTTTAACGACACGTCAACCCTTGAGGGTCATTTTGTGTCGTCTCCCAGAGAAAGGGAGAAAAGAGATAGAAGAGACAGTAGAAGAGATAAAAGAGAGGGACAGGGAAGAAAGAGGAACAGGAATGAAAGTGAAGAAACAGAAGAAATAAAAACATTCCCCCTCTACCTTTACCCACTACAAGGATAGCAGGCCTTGCCCAACTGTAAGCCAATATCAGCTGGACACCCCGGTGATGTAAGATACACAGCACCTTCGCACCACCCGACCACCCCCGTTGTGATGTCTATGCTACTGACTATTTCACAGCAGTCCTTCTATTGCAGTTTGTATAGGTATTTATAGGTATTTGTCTGACTGGTCTGTAGTATAGAGTGTGTTTTGATGTGCATGCTACTGACTATTTTACAGCAGTCCTTCTATTGCAGTTTGTATAGATATTTATAGGCATTTGTCTGATTGGTCTGTAGTATAGAGTGTGTTGTGGTGTGTATGCTACTGACCATTTCACAGTTGTCCTTCTATTGCACTTGTATAGGTATTTATAGGCATTTGTCTGATTGGTATGTAGTATAGAGTGTGTTGTGATGTGTATGCTATGACCATTTTACAGGGGTCCTTCAGTTGCAGGTTGTATAGGTATTTATAGGCATTGGTCTAATTGGTCTGTAGTATAAAGTGTGTTGTGATGTGTATGCTACTGACCTCACAGCAGTCCTTCTATTGCATTTTTATGGGTATTTTTCTGTAGTGTAGAGTGTCTTGTGATGTATGCTACTGACTATTTCAAAGCGGTCCTTCTTTTGTAGTTCCTATGGGTATTTGGTCTGTAGTATTTAGTGTATTGTGAAATAATGTTGAAAATAACATAAAACACCAAATCATCATCATCAGTTGCTCTGTGGCTTCTATAGCTTTGCTTTTCTAAGTAGACTTTTATCATTTTAACACTTAGCATGCTGGGTAAAAAATTCAGCAGATGACATTTTGAAGTAGTTTTCTTATTTTTCCCAGCAAATAAGATTTGAAATTTGATGCAAATTGTCTCCTTAGGTTACATATTTGCATGAGATGCCAAATCCTATTTTCTTGGGAAAATTAGAAAAAATATCATCAACTATCGCCTGCTGAATTTGCATCAAGTAGTAAAGTTCATACAGGTCATTGTTTTCATGCAATTTAGATGATCTGCATTCCAGGTGTCACCTGTATCACATCTACACAGCTGACTCTCATTACCTCAAACTCTAAGGGATCAGAATTTTAGTTTTAACTCAGTATGTCTAGTGTCCCATAACAGGGACATTGGCAAACAGTGTAGACCCAGATCAGATGCTGCAGAATGCGACATCAGATCATGGTCTACACTGATTGCATTAAATACAGGAAATTCTATAAAACATGATAAAAATAAAAACTAACCAGACAACCCTTCTGTTGGAAATGGATCTGTTCAAAGACCAGGTAGAATAGTCCACTCAGAATAAATGGGTTAAAATAACAATAGTTTGAGATAATAGGAGTTGAACCGCAAGGAACATGTCCCTGGAACATGTTCCTTGTAGTTCAACTACTGTTATCTCAAACTATTGTTAAGCATATAATGAATTAAATCAATATTACCCTTATATCATATAGCAGCAAAAACAGAGGGTCTTACCAGAATGGAAGAGTCTGGATGGCTGAGTGGTTAGAACTCCCAACTAGATTACAAAGTCCCGGGTTCGAATCCTTCTGGAGGCAAAATTTATGGCCGTACAGCACTTCATTGCACAGAGCCATTCAATATCGCTTATACATTGTCTCAGTATAGCTTAAAAATGACGAAAGGGACTTAAAAATTATCATCATCATCATGATCATGATTATCATCATCATCTTACCAGAATCTGTGCCTGCATTCTGATTTGGATTATTGCATTCTTTCTTTTATTTTTCTTTTTCTATTTTCATTGTTATTTTGTGCAGGAAAGGGAGCAGTTGCATGTTGCATTAACCTTTATTATTCTCTGGACTAATTCAGCAGACAACAAATTGATTATATTTTTCTTATATTTTCCCAGAAAACAGTATTTGACATTTCATGCAAATTGTCTTCTTTGGAGACAATTTACATGAAATGTCAAAACTTATTCAGCAAATAACAAATTGATGACATTTTTCTTATTTTTCCCAGAAAACAGGATTTGACATTTCATGCAAATTGTCTCCACAATTTACATGAAATATGTTAAAACCTATTTTCTAGGAAAAAATGAGAAAAATATTTCAACTTGTCATCTCCTGAAAATTTTTACCCAGAGTGCTAAGCCTTAATGAACTGTTTAAGATGACTGGATATGTTTGGTAGATTTCCTGCCATTTTTTAAAAGGCGATAACTTTCATGCATTCCTCTTTATTTTTATGTACACTGATGCCCTTATGCAAAGGAATCTACTCGAAAAGGAAAGACTTTGCAAAATAAGAATTTGCCCCCAAGTTTTTAGCTCACCTGAGCACGAAATGCTCAAAGTGATTTATTGTGATCGGTCAATGTGCTGCATTAACAATTTGCTTCAAAAGAATACTCCTCCTTCACCCATGGGCCAGTTGACTTGAAACTTGTTAGGTAGTATCAAGGTGATTTGCAGATTAAAAATAGCTGGTCAATCCTATCAAAAATCCAAAATGGCCGTCATGGCCGCCATCTTGAAAATCTATTTTGAACTTCTTCTCCTGAAATAAAGGACCAGTTGACTTTAAACTTGATAAGAAGTATCAGGGTTACTTGTAGGTCAAAAATAGCTAAAATAGTTCTGATTGGAGATCCAAGGTGACCGCCATGGCAGCAATGTTGAAAATCTATTTTGTGCTTCTTCTCCTGAACCTAAAAGCCAATTGCTTCGAAACTTGGTAGGAAGTATTGGGGCAACTTGTAAATTAACAAATAGCTAAAATCCTTCCAATAGAAAAACCAAGATGACCACCCAAGGGGAGCAAACTCTTTCCTTTTAAAGAAGAAACCTTTTAAAAAGGCAGACAAAACAATTTTGACAAGTTGCCTCCCCTGAAAGTGAATCAATTCCCCTTATATTCTACTTCATTCCTTTAAAAGTAGACACCTTTTCAGAAGGAAGGCAAAACAATTTTGACAACTTGCCTCCCCTGAAAGTGAATCAACTGCCCTTATATTCTTCTTTATAGAATGAAATACTTTCTGGTCAACAAACTCTAATCGACAGTTTTATGGGTGTAGATGGTTACTCTGTTGAAATTGAAATAACTGCAGAAGATCAAGAGGAACCAGTCATCTTGAAGTATCTAGAGACGGAAGTCTGTTTTAGTATAACAGAGGAATTTGTGGCCACTACTACACGTGAGTGAAACTTCTCAACCTGTAAATGCTCTTACAATGATGAACTTGCGTAAGCTTGTGTAGACTCCACAAAATACATCACAACTTCTTTATAACACTATTGCTGGGATCCAAAGCAAAAACTGTGTTAGCTAAACAACCTTGTTGTATCCAAACAAAAAATATATAGATAATGAATGGTAGTTTATCTATAATCTATTCATTTTTATTTGGACACAACACTTTTGTGGTCCATTTTTTCCCTAGTCCTGCTGAACTCGGATATGCCCTGCCTTTGCAAACACTGCAGATCCAGATCAGTTGGATCTGGATCTGCACTGTCATTCAGTATGTATATTTGTATCAACATCTTGGAACAAGTCACCTGATTGGCTGACAATTCGAAATGGGCGTGGCATCTTAATTTATTCACCCTTAACAAGTGTTAAAATGTCTTTTATCTGAAACTGTCTTATAATGAACTGTCTCTAATGAAATGTCTTATATCTGATACCATTTAATAACGAACCTTCTAATAAAGATCGAGGTTCCGACAGTTTTTTGGGTGGAGAAGGTTACTCTGCTGAGGTTGAAATAATCGCAGGAGATCTAGATGAATCATTCGTCTTGAATTATTTGGAGGTGGAAGTCTGTTCAGTATAACAGAGGAATTGGTAGCCACTACACTTGAGTAAAATTTCTTAAATCTGAAAATGTCCTTACAATGACTTGTGTAACTCCACACAATAGTATAACCTGGAGACAGTGTAAAGGCAGACTCCAAAAGTGATACAACACGTTTTTTTAGCTAACACGGTTTTTGTTTCTGATTCCAGCAGTAGCGTTTGGATACAATATGGTCATTTAGCCAGCTGGACTTTTGCTTTGATGCCGAGCAATAGTGTTACAAAGAGGTTGTAGCGTAGTATCAGACTAGTTGCTTAGAAATACGGCTCCTTTCCTTCTTTAGTTTTCCATCTAGTGTTTTTTTACCTTTGTGGCACAGTTGGATGCGCGTCCAACTGGTAATCAGGAGGTTGCGGGTTTGACACCCCCAGCCCCACCCCACCCCCTGGGTCAGCAACATTCTTTCATGGAGATTGATCATGAAATATTTTCTACAGTCATTCTCTTCCTTCCACTGATTCAAGAAGGGCAGTTGTCAGTTTCTGGTGAAAAAAATGTGCATAATACTGGTTAATGGCTTAAAGGAACAAGCCTGCCCAGTAAAAGTGTGGTAAGGCAAACTGATCATGTTTGACATGACCCTGTTGGGTTGACTGTGCTGTAAAACCTGACACAACACAAACTAAACCTTTGTGGTTTTTTTGATCTAGGCCTATATTGTTTGCCAAAAAGTAATTATGAACCCAGTCAGTATTCTACGTAAATCTATATCGGGCCGTCATCGGCCCGTCAGGGTAGCTGACGGGCCGATGACGGCCCGATGTAGATTTACGTAGAATGCTAGCTGGGAAGACGTGCAGGAAAGGTCACAATCACAGAAAATAATCCTCCCATGGCACCTAGTGACAATACAAAACAATATTTCAAAATGACAATCAGTAAATGTCCTAAAATGTTGTCATTATGAAAACATGTCTATTCAAATATACTGAAAATTTTACCACCAAAAACTGAAACTTTTCAGATAAAAAAACTCTGATATTTTTCATATTCTCGATCAAAACATAGATTGAGGGTACTCGTTAGAACTGCCTCGGCGAGGCGGTTCTAGCAAGAACCCACAATCTATGTTTTTGAGCAGAAGTAAGACAAATAATGTATACCCTTGTAAACCCCATTTTTTTACTATATAAAAGTGGGGTTTAAGGGGGTCAAAATTATATAGGCGTGTTGTCGTGATGTACACCAAAGTTTCTGACAAAAGGGGATATGCAAACAGTGTAGACCCAAGTCAGACTGCTCCTGAACAGGGTCTACACAATAATTGCCATTCCACTAAGTATTTTAAAGAACAACTGCATACAAGCAAACTTTAGACCAAATAAGTATGGAATATAGTGTTTAAAATTTTAGGACAGTTACCGTACAAAACAGTATTCCATTGAAAACAGAATGAAAAAATGAAGCCGTGCAAGTTACATGAAATAACAAATCATTTTGTTTAGAAAATAAAAAATGTCAATACTTTTAGTTTAAAAGTGCTTTATTTATAGATATAAATATACCTGGCCCATTGACCTTGACTTCTGGTTTCGATTTTCTATTAGATGTAACACCTTAGGTCACTGGACAAGGTTATTTTTCTTTCCCTATAGTTCTTTGAATCACTGATCATTTTCTCCCTTCTGCTGATTCATGAATACCAGTTGTCAGTTTCTGGAGAAAGAGCTTGTACAAGTACTCATTGACCATTTAGAGGACTAAACCTGCCCATTTAAAAGTATGGTTAGGTAAACTGACCAGTTTGATATGACCTTAGTAATGTTGACTGGATCATTAAACCAACCAATCTATGAATGAAGAGTTTATACATCAGTTGATATGTTCTCTGTCTCTCTCAAACATGCATAGTTCTATCAATTTATTTTACAGCCATACCCAGCACATGCGCCCTGAAAATCGGTAGAAAGAATTTCACTGTGGGAGAGTGTGTCTCTGTTGATGAGGTGGAGTATACTTACTGTTCTGGCTCTTGTGGTTCAAGTATGACTGAGCCTGTACCTTCACTAAACCTCACTAACCTTGTACTAAACACAGATTGCAGTTGTTGTACAGGTATGAGTTGCCACATTTATCTTAAATATTCAGTTAGCAACCCTTTCATCTTTACAGACCAATACAGATATCTTTGCAAACAGCCAGCCTCGTTGGCTCAGTTTGATGCGCATCTGACTGGTAATCAGGAGGTCGCAGATTTGATCCCCTCCAGGTTCAGCAACATTCTTTAATGGAGATTGGTCATGAAATATTTTCTGTGGTCATTCTCTCCCATCCACTGATTGAAGAAGGGCAGTTGTCAAATTTCTGGAGAAAGAATGTGCACAATTACTGGTCAACCATTTAGAGGACTAAGCCTGACCAGGAAAAAGTGTGGTTAGGTAAGCTGACAGTGCTCTACATTTCCGAATGGGTTGACTGGGCCATAAAACAACTCAATCAAAACCTTTGCAAACAATGCAGATCCTGATAAGATAGCTCATAACGAGCCATCTCACCAGGATCAGCACTGTTTGCCATTCTGTTACTGATTTTGACTGAAACCCCCATTTGCAAAAATGAATGTGTCCAAATTCAGAGATGGAAGAGTCCATGTCAGAAACCTTGGGTGAAAAGGTTTATTACTTACCATACGTACCCTAAATATTCAGTTAGCTTAATTAATGCTTAGCACTCTGGGTAAAATTTTCAGCAGACGATATATTAAAGTATTTTTCTTATTTTTTTCCCAGAAAACAGGTTATGACATTTCATTCAAATTGTCTCCTATGGAGACATGTTGCATGAAATGTCAGAATCTGTTTGCTGGGAAATTAACGCTTGGCATTCTGGATAAAGTTTTCAGCATACGACATATCAAAATATTTTTCTCAATCTTCCCAGAAACACTGGGGACAATTTGCATGAAATGTCAGAACCTGTTTTCTGGAAAAAATATCATCACTATGTCTGCTAAATTAGCGTAGAGAAGGGTAAAGGTTATCCCAAAGCATATCAATAAGGCTGCAAAATAATCTTATGTAAATGCCTAAGTAGCATGGTCATCTTCAGACTGTATCTTAAAACATTTGCAAAGTTTCAGATCAGTCACAACACAACAGTGAAGAAATAGTTGCACACACAAAGTATGGACCGGGAGAAGATATTGTGTATGTAACCCCTAGTTTTAGATGACCAAAACTTATGATGCTCAATCATCACCTTCTTTTTGTGTCAGCTGCGTAGCATGGCAGACGCATAAGGATCATGTTGTCCGTCCGTGTCGGCGGCGTCGTCACACTTTTCGTTTCTGCTCAATAAGTTTTGAAGGGATGCTTTGATTTCATTCAAACTTTGCAGAACTTTATATCACTGTAAAATACAGGTCAAGTTCGATATTGGTAATCATCCGCCAAATTTTGGCTGAGTGATGGCCTTTTTTCGACTTAGTTTTTGTTGTTTGTTTCTGCTCAATAACTTTTGAAGGGATGCATTGACTTCATTCAAACTTTGCAGAACTTTATAGCACTATAAAATATAGGTCAAGTTTGATATTGGTAATCATCTGCCAAATGTTTGCTTAGTCATGGCCCTTTTTCGACTTAGTTTTTGTTAGTGTGTTGATATTGGCTTCCGCTCAATAACTTTTGCAGGAAAGCATTGATTTTAGTGAATGTTTGCAAAAGGATATATCATTGTAAAATACAGGTCAAGTTTGATATTGGTAATCATCTGCAAAGTTTTGCCCGAATGATGGCCCTTATTCGACTTAGTTTTTGTTGTTGTGTTGATAATATTGGTTTCTGCTCTAGAACTTTTGCAGGGATGCACTGATTACATTGGAAGTTTGCAGAAGGATATATCATTATATGTCAAGTTTGATATTTGTAATCATCCGCAAAATTTTGGCAGAGTTATTGCCCTTTTTCGACTTAGTTTTTGTTGTTGTATTGGTTTTTGCTCTATAACTTTTGCAAGGATTTCATTGGAAGTTTGCAGAAGGATATATCATTGTAAAATACAGGTCAAGTTCAATATTGGTATTCATCCGCAAAAGTTTGGCCATGTTATGGCCCTTTTTCGACTTAGTTTTTGTTGTTGGGGTAAAATACAAGGTAAAGATATAACTTTTGAAGGGATGCATTGATTTCATTCAGTGTTTGCATAATGGTATATCATTATAGTATAGACGTCAAATTTGATTTTGGTATCATCATTTTTGTTGCTGGGGTAAAATACAAGGTAAAGATATAACTTTTGAAGGCTTGCATTGATTTCATTCAGTGTTTGCAGAATGGTATATCATTATAGTATAGACGTCAAATTTGATTTTGGTATCATCCAAAAAATTTTGGTCGAATTATAGCCCTTTATTTACATGATTAATAACGTTTAGACAAAGTAGTGAGGTGTTGCCTTTAAGGATAGGAGCGATTATTAGGACAAATACAGTGTTTTTTTTTTTTCTTTTTTCCTATCAGATGGTTGGCACTTGAAGCAGGCGACACGTCTGATTCTCGGAATTCTACTTAATTATGACTTTACTACAGTTTTGACTTAACCGTTACCACTCTCTGGGCTAATACCTCAGGGGGGTGTGTGTGGGAGGGGGATGGGTAAGGGGTACTTTGAATTTTGCCTGCTACATAGGTTAGAACTATTTTAGTTTAGAATTTAAGTTTAGGGAAAAGTGGCTATTTTTTGGTTATTGGCCATTTGCAGGTATTTTGTGGGGTCACTTTCAAAACTGCCTTTTTTGTGGGGTCTAAGAAAATTCTCGGTATTTTTGGGGGTATTGTAAGAATCGGGGTTAGAACCTTCTGTCGAACTGATAGTTGTTTTATTTAGTTTTAACAGCTTTATTTCTGCTGTGCATCAGTTCAAAGCCATTAAAGTAAAATCAGTTACTGTTGGAAACTGTTTCAAGCACTTGTATCACTAATACAATCACTATACAGGAAAAATAAATGAAAACCACACTTTTATAAAAAGAAAGCAAGGGAGGAATGTTTTTTGGGGTATGCGAACATCTGCAGATATTTATTTGGGTATGGCTGATATACCAGATATTTTTTACGTATGGCTGATATACCGTATATTGGTAAACACTAGATGCTGGGGCCCAGCCTATGTAGCAGACAAAATTCAGTGTACACCTCCCCACCCCCTCCCCCACCTCATCCACTAGCTAATACAGCAGATGAGAAATTGCTGACATTTTTCTTATTTTTCCCAGAAAGCATGAATTGACATTTCATGCAAATTGTCTTTGCATGAAATGTCAAGACCTGTTTTCTGGGAAAAATACAAATAATTTAAAATGCCATCTACTGAAATTTTTACCCAGAATGCTAAGCATTAAGAACTTTATTTTCATCTTCTTAGTCTCAGAAGCATTCGGGTGTCCAACAGGTCAACCCTTCCAAGTTCTGATCATGTGGTTCTGGTTTTAAATCCCACTGGAAGTGGAATTCAGCTCATGACCATATGGGCTTTCGTTACGCAGATCTTTGCATTATCACTTCATTGTCTCGCTATGGCTTAAATGGGCCGTCCCATCACGAAAACATACCTATATAATTTTGACCCTCTTTAACCCCACTTTTATATAGTAAAACTGGATTTTACAGGGGTATACATTATTTTTCTTATTTCTGCTCAAAAACATAGATTGTGGGTACTCGTTAGAACTACCTTGCTGAGGCAGTTCTAACGAGTACATGTACTCACAATCTTTGTTTTGAGTAGAAATATGAAAAATATCAGTTTTTCTTCTGAAAATTTTCAGTTTTTGGAGGTGAAATTTTCTATATATTTGAATAGGGGTGTTTTTGTAATGCATGCAAAAACATGTCACCAGGCATGTGCAGTCTGATCAGGGCCTTCGCTGTCCACTAACAGAATCATTGGATATTAAGAATGTATGAATGGCAAGCAAAGGCCTGGATGATACTTTGTGCATGCACAGGATGATCTGAATCCATGCATATAAGGCACTTTTTCACTTGACATGGCCCAAACAATGTTGAAGGGAACATATAAAACACCAAATAATTGCATCATCCTCTTGGATTCAAACAGTTTTTGCCCGGTGTTATGCCTTAGTATATAACCATAACCATGTCAAGCAAAAAAATGCTTTGGAACATGCGCAAAATGCACAGATACAGATTGATCCCCTGCATGCGCAAAGTCTCATCTGGGCATTTGCTCTCCATTGATACATTGTATTTGTGTCAGTCAGACTGTATGGATGTGTACATTGTATTTGTGTCAGTCAGACTGTATGGATGCACAGGCTGATATTGGCCTTTGCTAACCACATATGCCTGAATTCACGTTTTTCGCATGGCATGGCCCATGTACACATATATACACAAATGTGGGGAGCTGCAATAATTCATTGTTTGCTAGAAGTTAACCCTTGCCGTGCTGTATAAATTAAGATGCAACACATACTTCTTATTATCAGCTAATTAGATTACTTGATCCAGATTGTTGATATAAATTCAGATACTAATTTACAAACAGTGCAGGTCCAGATAAGTTGGCTTCTTCAGAAGCCAACTGATCTGGATCTACACTGCTTGCAAAGGCATGGCATATCCAGGTACAGCAGGACCAGGGTTAAATCAGAAAAATATTGCTCAATATTTGATTCTTCTTACCATTTTTCAAAGGCAGTTCTGGTTGGTTCTGTTGTGTTTCATGCTTTCTTTTTGTTTTTGCACTCTCTCTTACTCACATCAAATACCCTTAGAGCATGAATATTTGAGCAAAAGTATATTCCAAAAATATATTGAGAAAGAATTTTATTATTTCAGAAATAATAAGGAAATGACAGAAAATAACATTATTAACTAAGTTTCTGTTATAATTTGCAACTTGTATACCTTGTGCACAAATACTAGTTAACTGCTGAGAGGATTATACCTACTCAAGAAAAGTGTGGTTAGGTAAACTGACTGGCTTGACCTGACGTTAATAGTCTTGACTGGGCTGTTAAACTCCAAATTAACCAACCATGACATGTATAGTTCTAGACAAGAGGGTTTCAAGATTATTTTTCTGATTTCTCCACAAAAACATATGTTGTTGGTACTCGTTACATGTGTCTCAAAGAGGATATTTTAATGGAGAAATAAGAAAAATATCAATATTTTCGGTTATAAATTGGCTTTAATATTTGGAGCTTTAAGATTTTATAACATAAATGGGCATCTGATAATTGCTAAACAGGATTTTATGATATATTGTAGGTGAACTAGGGGCCGAGAAACCCGTCCCTATGGACTGTGATGGAGAAATGGAAACCGGATATATCAGAACGCTAATTGGTTGCTCTTGTAACCAGTGTGTGGATCTCTCAGGTACTGGCAGTAATGCAGAATGATAATTAATCCTACTGTATTTTTCATATTTGTAATAGTCATGCATAATATCATTAATTCCAATGTACCTTTCGTGTTCATAGTTGTAATGCATAATGATCATTAACTCCAATGTACTTTTCATATTCCTAATAGTAATGTTTAATCATTAATCCCAATGTACTTTTCAAATTCCTAATAGTAATGCTTAATGATCCCAATGTACTTTTCCAATTCATAATAGTAATGCATATTGATCATTAAGCCCTATGTACTTTTACTATTCATAATAGTAATGCATAATGACAATTCTAATGTACTTTTCCTGCTCATAATAGTAATGCATAATGATCATTAGCTCCAGTGTACTTTTTGCTACATAACAGTACTGGATAATTATTAATCCCAATGTAATTTTCATATTTTGATACATTTAGTAATGTATAATAATCATTTATCCCAATGTACTTTTCATATACTAAATAGTAATGCATAACAAGTATAAGCTTTCGCAAAAAGCTTGGTTTATGTTTCGCACACAATAAAGTTAATGCTGATTTTAATACAGAATAATTAAGGGTTCTTTACATGCAAACCTTGGCTAAGTCGGCTAAATTCCATAATGCAATAGGTGAATTTGAGAGATCTAAATGAGATCTCATCCTGTTGGTTCACCATAACGCATGTCAGCTTTTATGAAAAAAAAAAAGAATATCAAATTTTTATCACGCTGGCCTGAGAATGCTATAAATTGTGCTTAGCAGCACCAGTGCATCAATCTACTTTAAAATTAAGAAAGATTTATGTATATCATATAACCTTTGATAAAGTACTATAAAGGAAATGTTTTAGAATACCTATATAAGTACAGTATGCCGAAAAAGTGCATATGAATGGAGAACACATTCTGTATATGTAGGTGTTCCAATAAATATTATTCTGTTCTATTCAGTGATATATCTAGTCCCAGGTTTTACTTGTAGACAACACACATATGGTCAATGCTGCATTGGGGATCAACAATTGATTCACTTCCATGTCCCGATCAAACCATGCGTTGTATATGCTCATGGGCATAGAATATGATTGTTGATCCCAATGTACTCATCATACTCATAATAGCAATGCATAATGATCATTGATTGCAATGTACTTTTTCCTATTCATAATAGTAATGTATAATAAGCATTCATTCCAGTATGCTTTCATGTTCATAACAGTAATGCATTATCATTAATGCCAAGGTACTATTCATATTCATAATAACAATGCTTAATACTCATTAATTCCAATGTACTGTTTGTGTTCATAACAGTAATGCATAATTATTAATCCTAATGTAATTTTCATATAATAATAATGCTTAATAATCATTAAGCCCCATGTACTTTTTGTGTTCATATATGATAATGCTGCCGGAGTCGGTGGCTCAGTTGGATACGCCGTCTGACTGGAGACCAGGAGGTCTCGGGTTCAACCCCCGCCGAGGTCGGCAACATTCTTTCGTAGAGATTGATCATGAAATATTTTCTGTGGTCATTCTCTCCCTTCCGCTGATTCAAGATGGGCAATTGTCAGTTTCTGGCGAAAGAATGTGCACAATACTGGTTAACCGCTTAGAGGACTGAGCCTGCCCAGTAAACGTGTGGTTAGGTAAACTGACCGCGCTCGACATGGCCCCATTGGGTTGACTGGGCCGTAAAACCTCAACACAAAAAAACAAAATAATAATACTGCTTAATAATCATGAATCCTAATGTACTTTTTGTGTTCATAACATTAATGCATTATTATTAATTCCAAATATAATTTTCATATAATAATGCTTAATAATCATTATTTCCAATGTACTTTTTGTGTTCATAACTGGAATGCAATTATTAATTCCAATGTACTTTTCATATAAAAAATAATGCTTAATGATCATTAATCCCAATGTACTTTTCGTGTTAATAACGGTAATGCATTATCATTTATCCCATTGTACTTTTCATATTCCATCACAAAAACATACCTATATAATTTTGACACCCTTAAACCCCACTTTTATGTAGTAAAACGGGGGTTAACAGGGGTATACATTTTTTTCTTATTTCTGCTCAAAAACATAGATTGTAGGTACTTGTTAGAACCGCCTAGCAGGCAGTTCTAACGAGTACCCACAATCTGTGTTTTGAGCAGAAATATGAAAAATATCAGATTTTTTTGTCTGAAAATTTTCAGTTTTTGGAGGTGAAATTTTCTATATATTTGAATAGGTATGTTTTCGTAATGCATAATAAAATGCTTAATAATCATTAACCCATTAATCCCGATGTACTTTTCATATTCATAATGGCAATGTATAATATAATGATCATTACTTCGGATGTAATTTTTGTGTTCAAAACAGTAATGTATGATCATTAATCGCAATGTGCTTTTCATGTTCTTAATAGTAATTTATAATAATAATAATAATAATGCATAATGATCGTTGATACCAATGTACTTTTCATTATGGTAATGCATAATAATCATTAATCCTAGTGTACTTTTCATATTCATAATAGTAATGCATAATAATCATTAATCCCAATGTACTTTTCATATTCTTAATAGTAATACAAAATGATGCTAATTAAAAATGTAAATTATCAAATCACAAAAAGGATAGCCACACTTTTATGAGGTATGCTGTTTTGAACATTTGAAAATATGTTGTGAAATAAAAACCTGAATTCTTGATATCATGACTTCATTTTTTATAGTAGAGCTGAATTTTAGGTAAAATCCCATCTAAAATCAATACCATATATGGGACAGACTGGCCTGAGAAAACAGTGAAGACCCAGATCAGATGTAACCAAATTAGGGTCTACGACATTTGACACTCATCCAAGAATTTTTAGACACACTGCTAAATAGTAAAATGGACTTGTTCAATATTTAGAGCAAATGTGGTAATGGGCTAAGGTGTCTCAATATTTAGGGTAAATACAGTACACTTTTTTATAGACTTGATAAATATTTCAAACATTTTAACTCTGTAAAAAGTTCAATAAACAAATGACATTTTTCCTTATTTTACTCAGAATACAGGCTTTGATATTTCATGCAAATTGTCTGCTAAGGAGACAATTCCCATGAAATATCAAAACCAATTTCCTTTGAAATAATAAAAATATTTCAAAATGCCATTTGCAGAAGTTTTTCCCTAGCATGCTAAGTGCTAAAAGTTGTTTATTGTCAGACTTAATTAAAAATGAAATTAAAAGAAATTATATCATACTGTTTACAATCTATAAAAAGAATGTAATGACTTGGTTTACCTGTGGATTCTTTATAAAGAAGATATCCTGAATTGAAAAATAATTAAGTATGTTTTCTCTCCTTTTTTCAAAACAGGAGGGTAATTCTACAATGTGGGACGTCACCAAAGAAGACCTAGCTGGACAACCTGGAGCTTTTATTTTTTATTGCAAGCTGTATAGATGTTTGAAATCCAGATATCTGGTTTCTTTTTACCTTGATTCAGTATCTAAGGATTTTATACCCATCAGTACTAACAGCAACACTCCATCATATGACCCTCCCCATAATTTCTGACCATTGATGATTCCACCTTGTACTATATAAATGGTGAAATTAGTATTTTGAATTCTGAATAATTACAGTTATTCTTCTTACGGTTGTGTTATAAACCTTAGAAATAATTTAGGAAAATTTAATTATTAAAATTGCCATCTGAAAAGAGGATGAACATAACTTTGTGCAAGCATATTAGAGAGGTTCCAAAAGTTGAAAGTTTAACTTAACATGCCAACTATAAATAAAAACAGACAACTTATGGCTCTGTGAAAAGCAAAAAAATAAAACCAAAAAAAGTGTTTAAATTGCTCTCTGCTCTTACTTATAGTAAAAATATAGTTTAAACTTTCAACGTTGGAACCTCTCTTGTTGCTTGCACAGGTAAATTCCATCCCTTTTTGAGTGAGCATTTAATAAGTTTCCTGAAATATCTTTGATATTTTAAAAACAGTCACAAGAAGAAATGCTTCATGTAATCAGAATTCAGGCAAACCACTCATTTCACCACTTTATATAGTAAAACATGGGAATCATGATATATACATATATATATATATATATATATATATAGTAAATCAGATTGTGGGGGGCGGGGGAGTATATAGAAAAATGGGAATCAGTGGGGTATATAGTAAAACAGGGGAATCAGTTGGGTATATAGTAAAATGGAGATTGGTGGGGAATATAGTAAAATGGCAATCAGTGTGGTATATAGTAAAATTGGGGAATCAGTGGAGTATTTAGTAAAATAGGGGAATTTATGGGGTATCTAGTAAAATGTGAATCTGTGGGGTATATAGTAAAATGGAAAAATCAGAGGGGTATGTAGTAAAATGGAAGAATTACTGGACATTTAGTAGAATGGTGGAATCAGTGGGGTATATAGTAAAATGGGAGAATGAGTGGGGTATATAGTAAAATGGGGGAATCGGTGGGTTAGGACAGAAATATGAGAAAGTTCATGTGATTCATTTTTGGCTTTTAGAGCATTTTAGACTGAATAAACCCTCCACACCATATATTGGAAAAGTCGAATTTCAATTTTAGGTATGACAGGGAATGTAATTTAGATATTCCTAGAGAAAAATGGCTAAACTATTTGCAAACAGTGGAGACCCTGATCAGATGCCACATTCTGCAGCAACTGATCTGGATCCGCACTGTTTACCAGTAACCCTTTTTGGGGCCTCCAGACTAGAATGGGTTAGAAAAAGGCTAGCTGCAGTACACACCAAAGCATGAACTTAAACTTCAGTAAAATCTTAGTAAAGAAATGTTGATGAAACAGGCTACTTATGTGGCTTAAAATAATTCTTTTCTGTATCACTGCATGCCATATTTTTTCTGTGATTTGGTTGGTGGGCGTAAAAGTTTGAGAATGTTCAAACCTTATACCATTTGTATGGGCATGCATTTTATACAACTGCTAATTTCTTTAATGCTTAGTACTCTTGGTAAAATTTTCAGCAGATGACAAATTGAAATATTTTTTTTTTTATTTTTCCCAGGAAGCAGGTTTTGACATTTCATGCAAATTGTCTCCATTGGAGACAATTTGCATGAAATGTCAAATCCTGTTTTATAGGAAAAAAATAAGAAAAAATATCATCAATTTGTCGTCTGCTGAATTAGCCAAGAGCGTGGTAAGGGTTAACTATAATACCATATTTACCCTAAGTATTCAGACACCTTAACTCCTTACCATACTTGTCGTAAAAATTTGAACAAGTCCATTTTACTACGCTTGATGTGTCTGAAAAACTACTGGACAAGTGGCAAACCAAGTATACTCAGTCAGAGGCTGCATTCTGTTTCATCTGAACTGGGTCTGCACTGTTTAGTGAAGCCTGTATGTCTAAATACTTACGGTAAGTATAATTATATATTATAGTCTTAGTCCTTAGAATTGTGTGACGCCAATTCAATTAGGAAAGAATAATTCTAAAACATTTTTGCCTGCTACAAAAATGTATTAGTTAAATATGAAATGCATATGTGCGTGGGTAGAACTTTATTTCAAAGTTTTGTGCCATGATGATGGTGATATTGAATTTTATCCTTATTACAGTATAATGTCGTCCGTTTCTGTCCTGTAAATTATAAGAGTTGAGCTCTTTCAAATGGATTGATGTTTAAATGTTGGTGTTACTAGTGCTGTAAAACCCTGTTATGCTGAATAAATTAAAATGTCTAACCCACTTCTAATTGTCAGCCAGTCAGATTATTTGATCCAGGTTGTAGATACAAATTCACATACTTAATGACAAACAGTGCAGATCCAGATCAGTTGGCTTCTTCAGAAGCCAACTGATCTGGATCTACACTGTTTGCAAAGGAAAGGCATATCTGAGTTCAGTAGGACCAGGGTTAAAATTCATACACTTCTATATGAGAGCACAAAACAAATTTCCGGTGATGGACACACGCCAAAGAGAGTAGAAATGTATTAACTCGGTTACCGAAAGGACACCGATTTTTTCGAGAAAGAATTTGATTCCTTGTTTATGGTGATATTGTAAGGTCTGCTGCCTTTTTAAGCTTAACAATTTTATGCTGACTGGGAAATACAACACTGTGCTTTATCCAAAGGGGCTACTCTTAAAAGAAAGCATTCCCTCCCAAGGGGAGCCCATTCTTCATTTAACAGTAGCCCCCCTTTGTTAACAGGAAGATTATTTCAATAGTCTTCTTCTAGGTAGCAAATTCTTTCAGAGTAATTCCCCTTTGATAATGGACAAAGGTTCTTTAAATAGTCTCCTTCTTGGTAATAAATTCTTTAAGAGTAACCCCCCTTTGATAATGAATTAAGATTCTTTCAAAAGTAATCTCCTTCTTGGTAGGAAATCCTTTAAAGAGTAACCCCCTTTGATAATGGACGACAATTCTTTCAAGAGTAGTCTCCTTCTTGGTATTAAATTCTTTAGGAGTAACCCCCCTTTGATAATGGATGAAGATTCTTTCACAAGCAGTCTCCTTCTTGGTAATAAATTCTTTAAAGAGTATCCCCCTTTGATAATGGACAAAGATTCTTTAAAGAGTAATCTCCTTCTTGGTATTAAATTCTGAGAAAGTAACCTCCTTTGTTAATGGATGAAGGGTCTTTTGAGAGTAATCTCCTTCTTGGTAGCAAATCCTTTTAAGAGCAATCCCACTTTGATAATGGAAATTCTTTCAAGAGAAGTCGTCTCCTTCTTGGTAGCAATCCTTTTAATCCCCTTTGATAATGGACAAAGATTCTTACAAAAGTAGTCTCCTTGGTAGAAAATCCTTTAAAGAGTAACCACGCTATGGTAAGGGAGGCAGGTAAGTTGTAGAGTGATCTTCCTTGGTGTTAATCCATTCACCTAAAATGCTGATTGTAGTTTAATTTAATAGGTACTTTCATCACATGAACTGTTTATGAAAACTTTTATGGTGAACACAGTTCTTTCAATGCTATAGGTAAAAATACATTCTTGTCCAGTGACCCGGCTGTTATCATCAAAATATAGCTGGGAATTAGAAGCCTATGGGAACCAGAAGCCTAGGGTCACCAAGTCAGCTGGGAACCAGAAGCCTAAGGTCACCTTGTCCGGTGACCAAATGCTTATGGTTCCCAGCTGTATTTCATCAAAACAAAGGCGGGAAGCAGAAGCATAACTTAGGTCACCTGACAAGGTTATATTTTGATCAATATCTTTGTTTGTTGCTTTGGTCATTCTGGAATAAAATTTCAACTCTACACATAGTGTATTTATTTTTTCAATAGTCATCTTCTTGTCTGCTTGAAAATAGAGCCACAAAATGTTATAGGAGATAATTTGTATGATGTGACAGATCCTATTTTCTAGGAAAAACTAGAGGCCCAATTGGGCCAGAAATCGCCCACCTGGATTACACTGATCATGATATGTCACATTGTGCCACTTTGGCCATCTTGGCTAACAGTTCAGACTGCCTTTAGCAGTCCAGAGTCTGATGTTGTTTGAAGAGTTTCAAGATTGCCACCATGGCTGCCATCTTGGACACTGGAACAGAACAATTTAGCAATTTTGAATATCATGTCACCCGGATGATGCCCATCAAGTTTCAGCTAATCTGACTTACTATTTGGGAGGAGATGTGGTTTAAAGAATTTCTATATGGCTGCCTTCAATATAAGAACAGAACAATTTTAGCAATTCCCAATGCCTCCCAGCAAGTCTAAGCTCAATCAGACTTACCGTTCGGGAGCAGATGTGAATTGAAGATTTTCAAGATGGCTACCATGGTGGCCATCTTGGATATCAGAAAGGAACCATTTCAACAGTTCTAAATCTCCATGCTGCCCCGATGCCTTCCACCAAGTTTTGGCTCAATCTGACTTACCATTCGGGAGCAGATGAGGTTTGAAGATTTTCAGGATGACCACCTTGGGGGCCATCATAGATATCGGAACAAATCAATTGTAGCAATTCTGAATCTCTATGTTGCTCCAATTCTCCCACTGAGTTTAGGCTTCATTCACATTACGGTTTGGGAGACGTCGTTTGAAGAATTTTAAGATGGCCATCTTGGATGTCGGAACAGAACAAATTTAGCAGTTCTGAATCTCCATGTCTCCCCAATGCTTCCCACCAGGTTTCAGCTTGATCTGACTTACAGATGTCATTTCAAGATTTCCAAGCTGGCCTTCATGGCAGTCATCTTGGATATTGACAAGTCTAAATCTCCATGTCACCCCAATGTCTCCCACCAAGTCTGGGCACAATCCGACTTCCCATTTGGGAGCAGACGCGGTCTAAAGATTTTCAAGATGGCCACCATGGCGACTATCTTGGATATCAGAATAGAAAGATTATAGTGATTCTGCACCTCTATGTTGCTCTGATGCCTCCCATCAAGTTTCAGCTCAGTCCAACTTACAGTTTTGGGAGGAGATGTTGTTTGAAGATTTTCAAGATGATCGACATGGCGGCCATCTTGGATATCAGAACAGAATGTTTTAAGCAAGTCTAAATCTTTATGTGGCACCAATGCATCCCACCAAATTTGGGCTCAAACTGACTTGGGAATGTGGTTTCAAAATTCTCAAGATGGCCGGCCATCTTGGATAGCCCAATGGAATGGTTTTAGCAATTCTGAATCTCTATGTCTCTCTGATGCTTCCCATCAAGTTTCGTCTCAATCCGACTTGCAGTTTTGGAGGAAGTCCTGTTTGAAGAATTTCAAGATAGCCTCCATTTCCGCCATCTTGGATAGCAGAACCAAACCATTTTAGCAATTCTGAATCTCTATGTCACTCCGATGCTTCCCATCAAGTTTCGGCTCAATCCGACTTATGGTTTGTCGTTCGAAGAATTTCAAGATGGCCGCCATTGGAAGATGGAACCGAATGATTTTAGCAATTTTTAATCTCTATGTTGCTCCGATGCCTCCCATCAAGTTTCAGCTAAATCCGTCTTACGGTTTGGTGGGGGAGGTGTCATTTGAAGAATTTCAATATGGTCGCCATGGCAGCCATCTTGGATATCGGAACGGAACTATTTTAGCAATACTGAATCTCTATGTTGCTCCGATACCTCCCATAAAGTTTCGGCTCAATCTGACTTATGGTTGGGAGGAGATATCGTTTGAAGAATTTCAAGATGGCCACTGTGGGGAGATGTCGTTTGAAGAATTTCAAGATATTTTGGTTATCCGAATGGAACCATTTTAGCAATTCTGAATCTCTATGTTGCCACAATGCCTCCCACTAAGTTTCATCTCAATCCAACTTATGGGTCCGGAGAAGATGTCAAAAATTTGAAAAGCTAACGGACAACCGACCGACGGATGACGGACATGACAATAGGCCATGGCATAAGCTGACATGGAGCTTTGCTAACAAGAAAAATATTTCAAAATGTTGCTTGTGAAATATTTATCCAACATGCAAAGAGTTAGTAGTCACCACTATGACGATGATGGGTTGGTGTTTTATGTCCCTTTCAACATAAATTTTGAAGGATAATAATGAAAGACCCTAGGCAATGAAGTGTCATGAGTTGAATTCTGCCTGCAGGGGAATTTGAACCCGGGACCTCGTGATCAGGAAGTCGGGAGCGTTAACCTTTGGCCTACCGGATAAGAAATCAGGGCCCAGTTGTTCAAAGCATCGTTAGCTTAACGAGCTCGTAAGTGGTCAAAATGTTAACTGTTCTAGTAAGTACAATATCTAATTCACAGATATTTTTGCAGAAAAAATGTGAAAAGCTACTCACATTTTTTTCAGCAAAAATATTAGTATATATACCATATTTAGTGATCAAAGTTTTAATGATATGTTAACTAACAATATCGTTAGTTTTGAACAACTGGGCCCAGCTATTTAACTGTCAAGGTAATTCTAATACATGAGATAATGTATCTTCTGACGTGTGCCCAACAGACACTTAAATCATCACAGTCTGATCATAGTCTTCATTGTCCATATGAAGAAATTGCATCCTTGGCTATCCAAATTTTGTCCAGTTAAGATTCAGATTCGCGCAGGCTGATCTGAATCTTTGCTGGGTGCATGTCTGAAGGTACATTTGCAGACATTGTGGCTCGTATGAGGCTCAATGTGAATATACCTTTCGCATCTGCGCAGTCTGATCTTCACTGAGCTCATTGTGGATAGCCAAGTATTCAAGACAGTGAGAACTGAGAAATAAATTGACAACTTACCTGCAGATACAGTTTCTTCACGAAAACATACGTTTCGTACATTTGATCGATTTGCACTTATTTGGTTTTGTCTGTTTTCTCTTCCTCTTTGGTGTCTGGTAAGGGCTGCAGTTTGTCATTGTGGCATTCCCTGGACTTTTCTCTTACCTTTTTTTATACCTATATAATTTTGATATCCTTAAACTCCACTTTTATAAAGTAAAACTGGGATTTATTGGGTATGCATTATTTTTTTTTATTTCTGCTCAAAAACATAAGTTGTGAGTACTTGTTAGAACCACCTCATTGAGGTGGTTCTAAAGATTACCCTCAATCTATGTTTTGAGCAGAAATATGAAAAAATCAGAATTTTTTATCTGAAAATTTTCATTTCTTGGTGATAAAATTTTCAGTATATTTGAATAGTCATGTTTTCGTAATGGATCAAAAATGCCCTGATTTTGTCGTCTCCTGATTTTTGAATGTCACAGGGGAGAAAAAAAGCACATGGCTCGACCGGGACTCGAACCCAGGACCAAATTTCCTCTTGCTTAAATAGAATCGTCCCCGAATCTTCTCGGAATCATGCCGGTACCGAGGAGACAGTCCCTTTGCTGCTCGCAGTCCGAGCACGGACCCACACTGAGCCACCAAATATCACAGGGGAGAAAAAAGCACATGGCCCGACCGGGACTCGAACCCAGGACTCTCGCGCATCGTATGAGCACTCTAGCCAACTGAGCTACCGAGCCACACGGTCGACCTGCCACACGCCCCCCCCCCCCATCCCCACACACTGGCAAACGTCACAGGGAAAGAAAAGCACATGGCCCAACCGGGACTCGAACCAAGGACCTCTCGCACACCGTGCAAGCTCTCTAGCCAACTGAGCTACAAAGCCACACGGTCGACTGCGACAATTTTCCCCTGTTTAAATATATACGTTCCCGAATCTTCTCGGAATCATGCCGGTACCAACGAGACAGTCCCTTTGCTGCTCGCAGTCCGAGCACGGACCCACACTGAGCCACCAAATATCACAGGGGAGAAAAAAGCACATGGCCCAACCGGGACTCGAACCAAGGACCTCTCGCACACCGTGCAAGCTCTCTAGCCAACTGAGCTACAAAGCCACATGGTCGACTGCGACAATTTCCCCCTGCTTAAATATATACGTTCCCGAATCTTCTCGGAATCATGCCGGTACCGACGAGACAGTCCCTTTGCTGCTCGCAGTCCGAGCACGGACCCACACTGAGCCACCAAATATCACAGGGGAGAAAAAAGCACATGGCCCAACCGGGACTCGAACTAAGGACCTCTCGCACACCGTGCAAGCTCTCTAGCCAACTGAGCTACAAAGCCACATGTCGACTGCGACAATTTCCCCCTGCTTAAATAGAGGCGTTTCCGAATCTGCTCGGAATCAGGCCAGTACCGACGAGACAGTCTCTTTGCTGTTTGCAGCCCGAGCACGGACCCACACTGAGCCACCAAATGTCACAGGGGAGGAAAAAGCGCATGGCCCGACCGGGACTCGAACCCAGGACCTCTCGCACACCGTGCCAGCTCTCTAGCCAACTGAGCTACCGAGCCACACGGTCGACACACACACACACACACATACACACACACACACACACACACATTAAAGCTTTCACAACTTGAAAAGATTATCTTTTAATCCTGTCAATTATCCACCATTGAATAGCGGCGATCAATTAAAGACAAACTGTTACATTCCTAATAGTTTATAAATTATGCGGTAGAAGATCGCCGCAATAATCCATTGCATTAAATACATGTACTTTTGTTACATTTCTGTGCACAAGATAATTATATAACGCAACAAAAGAAAACAAAATTAATTGGTATTTAATGGAAGTAACTGTTTACTGTTTTTCTTTCTATCATTCTTCCAAAATTAAATTCTTTTAAGTTAATTTAAGTGTATTTGGAAGTTTTTCTTACTCGACTTTAATGTGAGATCAAATGAAAACACCTTCAATTGCCAATTAATGAAAATAACTACTTGTTTATTACTTTCTTCCATTTTTCATAGCTTAAATAATTAAAAAAAATTACTCGAATTTCTTAATTCTTAATTTTCCGTTATATTTGGAAGTTTTTCTTTTTTGATTTTTTTAGTAAGTCGATTTTAATGTGAGATAAAAGGAAAACAACTTTAATAGGCAATTAGTGAGAACGACTAATTGTTTAATAACTTATGTTTTGTATTTTATGTTATATTTTGAAGTTTTTCTTTCTTTCTGTCTTTCTTTCAAAGATTAAAATCTAGCAAAGTGAATTGATGCGAATTTCTGATGATATATTTCTTTTCTGTTATATTTGGATGTTTTCTTTTTGTTTTTCTTTCTATATTTCCTTCGTAATTAGTGAATTTTAGTGTGAGAACGAATTGACCAAAATGAGAACGAATTGACCAAAATGAGTACGAATTGAATAAATGAGTACGAATTGACCGAAGAAAAATTCTATGAGTACGAATTGACCGAAAAATGAGTACGAGTTGACCAAAATGAGAACGAATTGACTTGAGTACGAATTGACTTGAGAACGAATTGACTTCGTACCTGAAAGGTTAACCTTAGCATGCTCTCATCAATTTCAGTAGATGACAAATTAATGATACTTTTCTTTATTTTATCAGAGAATAATGTTTGATATTTCAGGCCAGTTGTCTCCTTAGGAGCCAATTTGTATGAAATGTCAAACTCCATGAATTGTCTCTTAAAGCCTATTTTATGGGAAAAAAAAAAAAAAAAAAAAAAAATTTCAAATTGCCATCTGCTGATTTTTTTTTCGCAGCCTGCTAAGCAGTAAAAATATACCTGTTGTGGAATCTTATTAAAATAGAGGTGATGATTCTAATGCCATCCAACAATGCAGGTTCTCAAGGAGGCAAACAAATATTTCTCAGAATATCCTGCTCATCTGGGGCAACCATACTGCTGAAAAATTCATTTTGAGTGGCAATCTTAACCTTTTTCCCCGCTAGTGGCGACTTTTGTTTTCTGCTGATATTCTCTGCAAATAGTTTGGACCCAGATCAGGATCGACATGTCGGGCCTGATCTGGATCCAAACTGTTTGACACTCTGACCGCATTCCTGAAAGCTTTTTTGAAAAAAAAATTAAGTTTAGAAAAAAATCCAGACGACTAAAAAGCATGCAAAATTACCCACATTGGGATAGGCTTACTGATTAAATCGTAGAGGAATTTTTGTACATTGTTATAGCTTCAGATAAGGTGTATTCAAAATAATATTTTTCTTATTCTCCACAAAAACATTTGCTGTGGGTACACATTAGAAGCACCTCACTGATGCGCTTCTAATGAATACCCACAACATACATTTTCATAGAGAAATAAGAAAAATATCAGTACTTTCTGGTTGGAAAAAAAATGCCTTATCTGGAGCTATGGATTATGTCAGAGTTGAAATCTGGGGTAAAATACCCAGTCACATTCAAACAATGAAATTACAGATCAGTCTGGGCAGTCATTGGATATTGTAGACCCTGATCTGACATGATTTTGCGGACTGATCTGGGCCTCGCTATTTGATTGACAGTAATATCTTTTCCTGGTTTCAAAATTATTTTATTGTTTTCTCAGAAAAAAATCAAAAAAAAAAAAATCAGAATGTCATTTGTTGCTTTTGTGGCTGGTGCTTGCAAGATTAACTATAATAGACGTCTTTTTCTTATTTTTTCCAGAAAACAGATTTAGACATTTCAAATCCTGTTTTCTGAGAAAAATAAGAAAAGAAATTATTGCCACTTTCTCTGAATTTGTCAGTTTTTGCATGCTTTCGTATGTGTACATGTGTTGTTGTTTTTTCTGTGAAGTGCGTGGTATCAAAACATATTCCAGACTGAGGCAAACTGAGAGGAACCAGTCTTATCAGATAGGTGAACAGCCAAGGAAAACACAAAACCAGTCTGTACATTTGCTTTCCTTTAAGAGGAGCCCCATTTGAACAAAAGGAGTATTCATTTTAGGTCGTCTTTTTTTATTGCAAATATGTTTTCCTTATGCACAAACCTAATGTACCTACAGTAAATGCCCTAGAATTTGGAACTCTATATTCTGTACTTTTTTGTCTATAGTTTGCTTTTTATGCACTTGTTTCTTGAAATTCTTAGTAGAATGGCAAACAATGTAGACTCTGATAAGACTTTAGGAGCAGTCTAATCTGGGTCTACATTGTTTGCATATGCCATTTTCTTAATACATTTGGTGTACAAAATTTTAGGACATTTACCGTAATAAGAGCTATGCTTGTGTTTAAGGTAATGAGTTAAGGTGTCCAAATATTTAGAGTAAATATGATAAACCAGAGAATTGGAATAAAATTATCCGCTATTAAAACCACCTTTGGGACTGTCTAAATATGGTCTTATTAGTGGGGTGTTTTTTTTTATATCTAATATAGAACAATAAGAAAGAAACAATTTTGGACTGGCAAATGCTGTCCTTAATAGCAGAGTCGTCTTAATTTTGAGTGGTCTCAATAGCGAAATTTTACTGTACAGGCTTGGTTAGGTGTTTTGCTGCTTGCATACATGATTAAGAACGGTTCTCATCTGTGCACCTCGGTTTGCTTTTAGCAATCCTTACTATTTATATCAGTTTTTTACAGGTATTCCTGTATTTGGTTGTGAACTATTTTATAACAGATATCTATGTATTTGAGGGATACCATGGCAACTCCTACAATATCTCACAATAGGACCTCCTCCCACAAAACACAGACTTTCAGTGACTTGAACACCGCTCATTTCGAAAACACGCCTATTCAAATATATTGAAAATTTTACAACTAAAAAAAGGGAAAATTTTCAGTTAAAAATTCTGATATTTTTCATATTTCTGCTCAAAACATAGATTGTGGGTACTCGTTAGAACCGCCTAACATAGATTGTGGGTACTCGTAAGAACCGCCTCAGTGAGGCGGTTCTAACAAGTACCCAAAATCTATGTTTTAAAGCAGAAATAAGAAAAATAATGTATACCCCTGTAAATCCCAGTTTTACTATATAAATGTGGGGTTTAAGGGGGTCAAAATTATATAGACGTGTTTTCGTGATGTGTCTCTTTTATCATGGCTGAGTCCAACTCATTTTTGAATCCCTAGAAAACTCTTCCATTAGCTCAAGAAAACATGTATTTAGGGATACTTTTGGGTAATTTTCTTATTTTATAATCAAAATGGATGTTGTGTGTACTCATTAGAATTCTTTCCTTTTAGAGTAAACCCCTTGTTCCCCAAGGGGGCAAATTCTTTCCTTTTAGAACCCCTTTTTAGAAGGAGCTTGGTGTGCAGCAAAGCAAACAAAGCACGTAGTAACAAATAGTGTCTCCCTTTGACAAATGGTGTCTCCCTTTGAACAAATGATGTCTCCCTTTGAACAAATAGTGGCAAATCTCTAGGCGAGTCCATTCTCCTTCAAACTTCAAGTTTTTCCTTAATGTGGTTTTCCTTATAGTTTAATTAAAATGAAATATCTTGAAAGATCATTGATGCCAAGATAAACCTTTTACAATTGACTCTCAATATCTCAAACACCGATAACTCAAAATTACTGCTAAAGTCAAACGCAATAAAGGGCAAATACTGATTGGTTTAGTCTGCTATCAGTTCCATATACTTCAATTCCTTTCATCTCAAACTATTGTTATCTTTAAATAGAAATTCTGGTCCCTTGGGGTGCATGTGATATAATGAGAGTTGACTGTAAATGTCTGCCTCTTGTAGATATATAAAATTTGCCAATTTTTCTTCAGCTTTCAAAATATTTGCAAACCAGAGCAAGTGCCAAATGGGTCACGAATACCCTAGCTGGCGCCATTTCTTAATTACGAAATATTTTAAAGTAAATGACAATGATATAAGGCAAGATATAGTTTACAATGTCAGTCTCTGAGTGACACTGATCTATCATCCCAAGTACAACTTTCCTAGAGTAAATAAGCTTTAAGACATGAAGCTAATTTGCTGGGCCATAAAATATAGGTCACTGGCCTACATATACTTGAGAAATTAATCTGATGGTCACACTGATGCATTATACCAACTATGATGTTATTCCATTAAATAATCTAAAAGATATTAAGCAAAATCACTAGACCATGAAAAAAAAAAGATTTTCAACTTCCTCCGGCGTACACGGCCCCCGTAGCCTAGTGGATAGGAGAATTGACACTTAATCCATAAGATTTCTCACCGCTGTGGTTCGAACCTCGCTGGGTCATATGTGGGAAAGCCAAGTTCTGCTTATGGATGGTCAGGTGGTTTTCCCGGGTTCTCCAGTTTTCGCCCAGCTTTGATGAGCCGATCGCTCGATATAAGTGAAATAGTCTTAAAAGGGCCGTAAAACCCAAACCAAACCAAAAAAAAAAAAAAAAAAAAAAAAAAAAAAATACCTCCCCCATACAAATCTATAGAGACGCAAATTAGATCTTGCCGTAAAATGGCAAAGGCCAACGTATGATAATCATTTGAAGAAACTAGGCAGAGTTTGAGTCCTTGATGCTTTAAACCAAGATTCAGCCCGAAAGCTTTCTTAGTTCCGGAGAACATTTTCAAGAGTTTTGACCATATATGGACATGGTGACCATCTTGTTCAATTGCGCTGAACCATTTAAAAAATGGCAATAACCTTTTGACAAAAAGGCCCGTGTGAAATCAGGTGAAAATTGCTCAAGCAGTTTCAGAGAAGAAGACATTAAAAAAAATCACAATTTTATACATGTATATAGCCCAGTGACAAGGGCAGATAGCCCTCAGGGGACACAATTTTGATTATAACTAAAATGTTTTACTACTTTAATCACACATTGTAAGTTTCAGCAATTAGTCTTTCATGCATTCTGAGAAAATGACTGTTCAACATTTTCCCCATATAAATGCATGGGGACGCAAATTTGACTTTGTCGTAAAAAGCTCTAAGGTCACTTACAGTCATTGAACAAACTTGTTAGACCTTGAGTCCTCTTTGCTATATACCAAGTTTCAGTCCCAAAGCTTTCTTGGTTCTGGAGAAGATTTAAAGTGTTTCTGCCAAATATAGGCGTGGCGGCGATCTTGTATAACTGCGCGGAACCATTTGAACAAAGTGGCAATACCCTTTTGACAGAAGGTCCCAAGTGAAATCTGGTAAAAATTGCTCAAACGGTTTCAGAGAAGAAGACATTTGAAAATTACACAATTTTATACATAAATATAACCCAGGGGCAAGGGCAGATAACCATCTGGGGACAAAATTTTTATTATAATTAAAATGCTTTACTATTTTAATCATACATTGTAAATTTCAGCCGTTAGTTTTTAACACATTTTGAGAAGATGACCAACATTTCCCCCTTATAAATGTATAGGGACGCAAATTCGAGCTTGCCGTAAAAAAAGTCAAAGGTCAACCGTCGGTCATCATTTGAACAAATTTGTTAAACCTTGAGTCCTCGATGCTATATACCAAGAGTCAGCCTTAAAGCTTTCTTGGTTCTGGAGAAGAAGATTTTAAGTGTTTTACCATATATGGGCATGGCGGCCACTTGTTTGATAATGCGGAACAATTTGAACAAATGACAATACCCTTTTGACTGAAGGCGCCATTGAGAGAAGAAGACATTACAAAATTACACATTTTTATAGATGTATATTGCCCAGGAGCAAGGGCACGTAACCCCCAGGGGACAAAATTTCGATTATAACTAAAATGTTTTACTACTTAATCACTCATTGTAAGTTTCAGTCATTAGTCCTTAATTTATTTTGAGAAAATGACCTTTCAACATTTGCCCCATACAAATGCATAAAGAGGCTAATTTGATCTGGCCGTAAAAAGGTCAAAGGTCTATCTTGGGTCATCATTTGAAAAAAACAAAAAAAAACAAACAAACTTGGTAGACGTTGAGTTCATAATGATATATACCAAGGTTCAGCGTTGAAGCTTTCTTGGTTCCGGAGAAGTGCTTTTAAGATATATGGGCATGGCTGACATCTTGATTAATGGACCGTGACCATTGGTACAACTTTTTACTCCCCCTTTAACACAAGGCTCCACATGAAGCTTGAAGAAAATTGGCCTAGGGATTACAGAGGAGAAGTCGTTCAAAGGTGTGGACGGACATACGGACGACAGGCGACGGACGGACGACGATGGTCGGCAAGTGATCACAATATCTCATACTGAGCCTTGCTCAGATGAGCTGAAAAAAAAAAAAAAAACGACAACAACAGACAGATATGACTTTATATATATATATATCCGTCCGTTCGTTCGTCATGCTTTTTGATGCATAGCATAACTTTAGACTCGTGCATGCTACTGTTTTGAAATTTCTAAAATGGATTCCACATGAAAAAATAGCTGACATATATTTTTTCTTGACAGTATTATGCCCCTGTCCTGAGTAATTGCCCTTTGTAAAAATATGGATGCAACCTTGTCAGCAAAATATCTAAAAAAGTATTAAAGCTAGAGCATTGAAACTTGATGAATAGACTGGTAGAGATGAGTAGACAACTTGATAAACTTTTGAAGAAATTAAAAAAAAAAAAAAAACAAAAAAAAAAACTTCTTGAGTTATGGCCCTTTGTAATTTTGTGCATTTTTATCTTGTCAGCAAAATATCTCAAAAACTGTAAGAGCTAGAGCCTTAAAACGTAGTGAATGGATTTGTAGTGATGAGTTGATGACCTGATTAACTTTTGAATAAATTCTGAAAAATACTTCATGAGTTATGGCCCTTTGTAATTTTGGGCATTTTTACCTTGTCAGCAAAATATCTAAAATACCGTTAGAGCTAGAGCCTTTAAACTTTATGAACAGACTGGTAGTGATGAGTAGACAATCTGATTGATTTTTGAAGAAATTTTGAAAAATATTTCTTGAGTTATTGCCCTTCGTAATTTTGAGCATTTATTTTCCTTGTCAGCAAATATCTAAAAAAAACAGTTAAAGGTAGAATGAGTTATGGCCCTTTGTAATTTTGGGCAATTTTATTTTGTCAGCAGAATATCTCAAAAATCGTCAGACCTAGAGCCTTTAAACTTTATGAATAGACTGGTAGTGATGAGTAGACAACTTGATAAACTTTTGAAGAAATTAAAAAAAAAAACTTCTTGAGTTATGGCCCTTTGTAATTTTGGGCATTTTTATCTTGTCAGCAAAATATCTCAAAAACTGTAAGAGCTAGAGCCTTGAAACTTAGTGAATGGATTTGTAGTGATGATTTGATGACCTGATAAACTTTTGAATAAATTCTGAAAAATACTTCATGAATTATGGCCCTTTGTAATTTTGGGCATTTTTACCTTGTCAGCAAAATATCTAAAATACCGTTAGAGCTAGAGCCTTTAAACTTTATGAACAGACTGATAGTGATGAGTAGACAATCTGATTGAATTTTGAAGAAATTTTGAAAAATATTTCTTCAGTTATGGCCCTTCGTAATTTTAGCATTTTTTTCCTTGTCAGCAAATATCTCAGAAAACAGTTAAAGGTAGAATCTTGAAACTTGGTAGATGGATTTGTAATGATGATTAGATGATCTGATAAACTTTTGAAGAAATTTTGAAAAAATGTTGGAGATGGCCCTTTGTAAATTTGGGCATTTTTAACTTGTCAGCAAAATATTGAAGAAATTTTGAAAAATACTTCTTGAGTTATGGCCCGTTGTAATTTGGTCATTTTTACGTTGTCAGCAAAAATATCTAATAAACAAACTTTTAGAGCAAGAGCCTTGAAACTAAGTGAATGGATTTGTAGTGATGAGTAGATGACCTGTTAAATTCTGAAAAATACTTAATGAGTTATGGCCCTTTCTAATTTTGGGCATTTTTACCTTGTCAGCAAAATATCTAAAACAAGAATTCCGCGGAAGGCATCATCGCACCTGCTGGCGCAAAAGTCACAGGAGCCACAATCAGAATGTGGTTATTAAATAAGTTTATTTCATTCTTAGCAGTGCTTACTTGGAAAACTGGGTTGAAAAAAATGTAGACAAAGTGCCTAGTAGGGCACATATATTCCAGGCCTGTCCCATTCCCTCTAATGGCTATATCTTCATCACTGACTTTTCGTATCATACAGCCCAATGAGAATGGAACGTTGACGTAAAATGTGTAAAAGTCACTGGAGCATGAAATATAGGTCAAGGTCACGGGTCAAGGTACCTGCTAGTTCAATACATCAAGGAGAAGCACAATGCAAGGTATGGTGGTTGTAGGCCTTATAGTTGAGGAGTTATCAAACATCAACGTAAAATGTGTCAAATATAGGTCAAGGTCACTGGGTCAAGGTACCTGCCAAGCCAGGGCAATGAGGTGAAGCACTATGCAAGGTTTTGTGGTTGTAGGTCTTATATTTTAGGAGATACCGAACATCAATATAAAATGTGTCAAAGTCACTGGAGTGCACAATATAGGTCAAGGTCACCAGGTCATGGTACCTGTCGAGTCAGTACATCGAGAAGAAGTGCTATATAAGGTTTGGTGGTTGAAGGCCTTACAGTTGAGGACATATGGAAGGGTGACGTAAAAGGTGTAAAAGTCAACGGAGCGTGAAATATAGGTCAAGGTCACCCAGTCAAGGTACCTGCAGAGTCCGTACATTGAGGAGAAGCACTATGCAAGGTTTGATGGTTGTAGGCCTTATAGTTGAGGAGATATTGAACGTTGACGTAAAATGTGTAAAAGGCACTGGAGGGCAAAATATAGGTCAAGGTCACCGGCTCAAGATACCTGCCAAGTCAGTACATATAGGAGAAGCACTATGCAAGGTTTGGTGGCTAGAGGTCTTACACTTGAGGAGATCTGGAACGTTGATGTAAATTATGTCAAAGTCACTGCAGCCAAAATGTAGGTCAAGGTCACCAGGTCAAGGTATCTGCTAAGTCAGTACATTGAGGAGAAGCACTTTGCAAGGTTTGATGGTTGTAGGCCTTATAGTTGAGGAGATATCGAACGTCGACGCAAAATATGTCAAAGTCACTGGAGCGCAAAATATAGGTCAAGGTCACCGGGTCAAGGTACCTGCCAAGTCTGTACATCTAGAAAAAGCACTATGCAAGGTTTGGTAGTTGTACACTTTATAGTTGAGAAGATCTGGAACGTCAACGTAAATTGTGTCAAAGTCAATGGAGCGCAAAATATAGGTCAAGGTCACTGGGTCAACATATCTGCCAAGTCAGGAGGTCAGGGAGATGTGTCATGCAAGGAATCATGGTTGTTGTAGAATTGTAGTTGATCAGAATACTAACTTTGACGTAAATGTCGAACTTCGACATAACAGAACTGTTAAGAGACAGACGGACGTACGAACGGACAGACGAATGGAAAAGCGGGCACCTATGTCGCAAAGTCAGGAGGTAAGGGAGATATTTCATACAAGGTTTGATGGTTGTTTAGTCTTGTAGTTGATTAGAATACTAACTTCGACATAAATGTCGAACTTCAACAACAGAACTGTTAAGAGACGGACAGACGGACAGATGAACAGACAGACGAATGGAAAAGTGGGCACCTATGTCGCAAAGTCGGAAGGTCAGGGAGATGTTTCATGCAAGGTTTGATGGTTGTTTAGTCTTGTAGTTGATTAAAATACTAACTTTGACATAAATGTCGAACTTCGACATAAATGTTGACAGACGGACGGACGAATGGACAGACATACGGAAAAGCGGACGCCTATGTTGCAAAGTCAGGAGGTCAGGGAGATGTTGCATGCAAGGTTTGATGGTTGTTTAGTCTTGTAGTTGATTAGAATACTAACTTTGACATAAATGTCGAACGTCGACATAAATGTTGACAGACGGACGGACTGACTGACTGACGGACGGACGGACGGACAGGAAATCGGACGCCTATATCGCACCCTGCTACAAGCAGGTGCGATAAAAAAACCGTTGGAGTTAGAACCTCGAAACTTGACGAATAGACTGGTAGTGACGAGTAGACAAACTGATAAATTTTTGAAGAAATTTTGAAAAAATACTTCTTGAATTATGGCCCTTTGTAATTTTGAGCATTTTTACCATGTCTGCAAAGTATCATAAAAACTGTTAGAGCTAGAGCCTTGAAACTTGGTAAATAGATCTGTAATGATAAATAGATGATCTGATTAACTTTTGAATAAATTCTGAAAATACTTCGTGAGTTACGGCCCTTTGTAATTTTGGGTATTAAACCTTGTCAGCAAAATATGTCAAAAACTGTTTGAGCTACAGCCTTGAAACTTGATGAATAGACTGGTAATGATGAGTAGACAACCTTATTAACTGTTAAATAAAATTTTGAAAAATACTGCTTGAGTTATAGCCCTTTATAATTTTGGGCAGTAATACCTTGTCAGCAAAAACTGTTAGAGCAAGAGCCTTGCAACTTGGTGAATAGATTTGTAGTGACGAGTAATGACGTGATAAACTTTTGAATAAATTTTGAAAAATACTTCTTGAGTTACGGCCCTTTGTAATTTTGGGCATTTTTATCTTGTCAGCAAACTATCTCAGAAACTGTTAGAGATAGAGACTTGAAACTTGGTGAATTGATTGGAAATGGTGAGTAGATGACCTGATTAACTTTTGTGTAAATTCTGAAAAATAATTGATAAGTAATGGCCCTTTGTAAATTTGGGCATATTTCCTTTGTCAGCAAAATACACAAAAACTATTGAAGCTGGACCCTTGAAACTTGATGAACAGATTGGTAGATGACCTGATTATGCCCCCGGTTCGAATGAAATTGATTGGGCATATTATTTTGCCTTCGTTTGTCCGTCCGTCCGTCCGTTTGTTCGTTCGTCACACTTTTTTTGCATGTCATATCTTAAGAACCCTGCATGCTAGGCTTTTGAAATTTTACATATATGTTTCCAATGGAAAAATAGCTGCCCGTACTTTTTTTCTTGTCCGCCGGCATATTTGTTTTTTTTTTTTTAGAGTTATGCCTCTCTGAAAAAAATCCGAATTAAATCTTGTGAGCAAGATATCTCGGAAAGTATTTAAGCTGGGTTCTTGAAATTCAATATACTGAGTGGGAATGCTATGTAGATTACCAGATTATATTTTGAGAGAATTACGTGAAAAAATTGATATAGTTACGGCCCTTTGCGGTTCTGCGCATTTTGACGTTGTCAGCAAGATGTCTCGAAAAGTACTTAAACTAGGGTCTTGAAATACTATATGCTGATTTGGGGATGATGTGGAGATTACCTGATTTTTAGGGAATTCCATGAAAAATTGATGTAGTTATGGCACTTTGTGGTTCTAGGCATTTTGACCTTGTCAGCAAGGTATCTCAAAAAGTGTTTAAGCCAGAGTCATAATATTTGGTATACTAATTGGGATTGAGGAGGAGATTACCTGATTAAATTCTGAGCCAATTAAATGAAATGTTGTTGAAGTTATGGCCCTTTTAAAGTTGCTTTTTTGTGTAAAGCAGAACCATACATACTAATGTTTTGAAATTTCATACATTGTGTATTTTGATTCTTCATGAATAATAGGTGACCCGTATTTTTTTTCTTATCCGAATTATCTCCTATTTTAGAGTTATTTCCCTTTGATAAAATAACATTGAAATCTCATATATTTGTACTGTTGTTACCGTATTGGGCAAGCAGTGTTGGAGTCAAGCAGTGTTAGAGTCAGGAAGTTGGGGGAATAGTGCTTTACAAACACCAGCTCCAGTTAAGTGATTGTGACGTATACAGCCTCGCAAATTATACCGCTGTATATGAAGAGACTTAATGAACCGAGGCTCCGATTTTCGTTCCTTGGTGTGTTCTAAGATTTTTATTTTATTTAGTATTTCCATGTCCATATTTTGAAACGTTTGTCCGTTTCCAAACACCTGTTAACTGCAAAACTGTTAAGTTATTTAAACAACTAAATTAGCCCTGTAATAAGTGGTCAAAGGTAAATAATAATAATAATAATAATTATAATAATATTATACGTTCATACTCGAATATTGTGCTGTGAACACATATTAAATCCGGGCAGACGTTATTTTTTGGACAGTGGGTTTTTGTATGTGCGTGATAATTATAATTTGTGGGTCTATTAATTTAAAAAAAAAGACGTCACAACATAGACAAGCAGACCCCGGTAAACAATAAGAACGTTAAACTATAATACCCCGCCATTATCGTGTCACGGGCAGACAACTCTGTCAAACATTGACGAAATTTGCCCGTTAGCAATCCAAAACCAGACCTCCTTCATATCAATGCATGTACCGTTTGGTTAAAATCCCTTGACATTTACTAAAGTTATCGCCCGGAAACGAAAATATGGGTGTGTCTCGGGCAGATAACTCCGTCCAAAAAAAAAAAACATGACGAAATTTACTCATAAGCAATCGCAAACCAGACTCTACAATATCAATGCACATACTAAGTTTGGTGGAAAACCATTGATGTTTACTGTAATCATCCCGAAGCGAAAATATGGGCGTGTCTCCGGCACATAACTCCGTCAAAATTTGACAAAATTTGCCCAGTAGCACTTCCAAACCAAATCTCCACAATATCAATGCATATACCAAGTTTGATGGAAATCCATTGACGGTTACTCAAGTTATCATCCGGAAACGAAAATATGGGCTTGTCTCGGGCACATAACTCCATAAAAAATTTCACGAAATTTGTCCATTAGCAATCGGAAACCAGATCTCCATAATATCAATGCACATATGAAGTTTTGTGAAAATCCATTGCTGTTTACTCAAGTTATCATCCGGAAACGAAATACGGATGGACGGACGGACGGACGACTGACGGACGGACACACGGACGTCCAACGTGAAACAATAATACCCCGCCACTATCGTATCGCGGGGTATAAAATGACCCAATTAGCGAAAGTGTTTCATTACAGGCAGCTGTGCATACTCTGATGGACAGTTCTCCTTTACAGGTCTCGAATAACAGTTCTAGGTGGCGCAAACAGATTACAAACAGCAGAGCTCTGAGATTACATCATTTTAAATACTGGATTTTCTATAAAAGATTATGATAAAATACCAAGATTATTCGAAAGTGGACGTGCCCAATTCTGTAAGAAATGAACGTGCCCAACGAATTTAGGTAGAAGAGTCCACTCGGCATAAATGGATTAATGGACTGCACAAATCTGATGGTCCGAATCGCAACAATTCATAATTTTGTCGATTCGCAAGTTAAGACCAGTGTGATTGTTAAGTACTGTATTACTATAAAAATAACTTAACATTGCAGACGGGTTTAGAATGAAATTTTATGCAGATTTTACAATCCTGTTTTTAAGATTTGAGAATGGTTTCTTTACGACCGGCTTTACAGATTGGATTATTTTTCCTCCTTGGATTTTCTGTAGGAACAGTTTTCCATCTGAATTCAAGTGCGTAATATAGTATTTAAAATCTTATCACATTGAGAACATATGCTACTTAATCGCTATTTTGTAAAAGCGTTAAAAATGAAGTTAATGCAAAAGCCAAAATATGGCTGTTATCTGATTATAAACTGGCAAATATTACGTATAAATTATAAACCCTTTTAGCATTAAGAATGCAAAATTTAGCTCCAAACTAGTCAAACATATTGAAGTAACGTTTCTCCACAAAAGTTTAATTTTTAACATTTATTCAAATAAGATATATTTTCATGTCTTATATCTCACTGACACGAGTTATTTCGACGTAAATTCAGTCCATGAACTTTTTACAAGTTTATCTACTCTACCTGAATGGGATACTAAATATGTTTCGTGATTTTTATGTATATTTTGACCAGTGAAATGATCATGGGGTAGGGTTAACTTTTTGCGAATAAAAAGGAAATTATTTGGATGTAACACACTTCCCTGTTAATTTTCTCTTGTCTAGAAACTTTTAGATAAAAAGCCTTGTTTAATAAATATTCCAATGTAGCAAGCTTCTGTATGACACTAAAATGGGAAGAAATGGATTATTACAAGAATTTTGTTTTGGAAAGTGGCGAGGACCGTGTTAACAACATCCTATCTTAGGTTGACAAGTAACCATCAGTATCCTTTCCTTCTTCATTCTGAGTGAAATGATACCATTAAAAGCGAAGAAAATGCTATTTTGGACATAATATTCACCAGCAGTGTTATTTGTCTATATTTACTGAAAAGGCGTTGAAGGTCGTGTCTTTTTATTTCGGGTCATAAAATTTAGCACGACGACATGCTATTTTTATTCCAAAAATTATGAGCCAGTATATAAAACTGAATATATGGATAGTCTTAGAGTTGGGGGCCTTTATACGAACCAATTTTAATGTATTTTGTATTAAGAGTGCCATCGGGGCCCAGGGTGAAGTTGGCTAGCTATAAAATGCTATAACCCCCTGGTCCTTGGCCCAGTTGTTCAAAGCTAACGATGTCGTTAGTTAACGATTCGTTAAAATTTACATCGAGTGATACGCAAATATGCTGAAATTTTTTGCTGAAAAAATGTGAGTAGCTTTTGCAGTGCAAAAGCTACTCACATTTTTTCAGCAAAAAATATCAGAATTTTGTGTATTGAATCCGCTAAAACAGTTAACGAAACGACCCTTAACGAGCTCGTTAAGCTAACGACGCTTTGAACAACTGGGCCCTGATGTTGATCTTACTCTTTGTAGCTCTTTGTAGCATTGTATTCTGTTTTTTTTTTTTTTTTTTTTTTTTTTTTTTTTTTTTTTTCTATATGTGTTGTGATGCTAGCATTGTTGTCACCGTCTTCAATAGCTGCCCACTTTGCTTTGTTTTACTAGTTGTCTAATGATGCTTGCATTTTGGTCATTTCAACATTTTCCCATTTTTTATCTGTTTTTCTAGTTGTGATTAAGAGTTGCATCGGGACCCAAGGTGAAGTTGGCTTCGTATAAAATTGCTTTAAACCCCTGCATTCTAAGGCGGTGGTCCCGGTTGTTGCTTTCTGGTTAATTCTACGAGGCGATTTGCTTAAGTCTTGCCTTGAGTTATTTTGTTCTTGTGTTTTTCAGTCCTTTTAGCATTGCTATTACCTCGCTTTGGGAAGAGAGAGTGCTTTCCGTGCGTTTATTCGATTTGCTCTTGTTTGGTTTTGTCTGCATCCTCTTCCTCTTTGTGTTTCGGATGGGCTGCGGCTTGTGATTGGACTTTTCTCCTCCCTTGTTTAGGACATTTTCAGTGCAGGAAGTATTTATATATAAGTAGCATTTGTCTTTAAGGGGATTGAACACACTTGGTATTTTCTGCCATGTTTTTACAAGGAAGTCAAGCTTTCAAGTTTTGTGACTTCCTGTCTGCGTTGCTGCACACAAAGGCCCTTCTGAAAAGGGTCTAGTCTAAAAGGAAAGAATTTGCTCCGAATAGCAAAGTCTTTACTTTTAGAGTTGACCCCTTTTCAGAAGGCAGATAAAACATTTGATACATGTAGGCAGATGTAATGCCAAACTTTATTTTCTCTGAACAACAACAAAAAAAAAAAAAAAACAAGAGGCCCATGGGCCGCGATTCACTCACCTGGGTAAAACAGCCGTTGCATATCTGCAGATGCCAAGAGACATTTTTTTCCAGTATTGCTACAGCAACTAGGACAGAAATTTGACCATGCCGTAAAAAGATCAAAGGTCATCCTGGGATCATCATTTTAACAAACTTGGTAAACCTTGCGTCCCCAATGCTATATATGAAGATTCAGCCGCAAAGCTGGAGAAGAAGTGTTTTATGTGTTTTTACCAAATATGGGCATGGCAGCCATCTTGTTTAATGATGCGATACCTTTGGATAATTTGACAATACCCCTTGGACAGAAGGTCCCATGTACACGCTGGTGAAATTAGGTCAAGCAGATTCAGAGAAGAGGACATTTACAGATTACATGAATTTATTCAAGCATATAGCCCAGGGGCAAGGGCAGATAACCACAGGCAATAAAATTTTGATTGTAACTAAGAAGTTTTACAACTTTAATCATACATTTTATGCTTCAGCCATTAGTCTTTCATACATTTTGAGAAAATGATTTTTTTTTAACATTACCCATACAAAGGTATGGGGATGCAAATTTGATCTTGCCGTAAAAAGGTCGACGGCCATTCCGAGATCCTCATTTGTACATGCTTGGAAGACATTGCGTTCCCGATGCAAAATACGACGATTCAGCATCAAAGCTTTCTTGGTTCTGGACAAGAAGATTTTTAAGGGTTTTTTACCATATATGGGCACCATCTTATTCAATGGTGCAGAACCATTTGAACAAATTAACAATACTTATTCGACAGAGGGCCCCATGTCAAATCTTGTGAAAATTGGTCAAGCTGTTTCGGAGAAGGCATTTAAATATTACACAATTTAATATATGTGCATAACTCAGAGGCTGGGCAGGTAACCTCGGGGCCTCAGCCTGATCTTATATGTAAGATTCAGGAAGATTGGATAATAACTGAAGGAGTAATGCTGATAACAAGGTCGGAAATCCGCATTTTCTGGGATCAAAGGGACGTAACTCAAAAATAAATAACAATAAATCTTATCTGGACAGTTTTTAAATTTGTCCAAAACATCATTCATTTCCAATTTGTTACGACCTAGCACTCTTACCTTCGATAATTTGCCTTGGCAGATTTCGCATAGCTTGTAGGTATGATTATATTCAATCTCTGACAACTGCGCCAGGGAGTTGACTTTTTGGCTCAGTGATTAGAGCATAATGATCGCATCATGATTTATACCCAGACAGACCGGGTTCGAATCCCACGATAGTCGGGATTTTTTTAGCTATGCTTCATTCCTTTATTGAAGCTTTTATGTCGTTAGATGGGGGCTCGTCCGCCAAGTTCGGGATCGGACTTTACGTCGCCGTAAATGGCTTCGCGTCATCATAAAGGGTGACTTTTTAAAAAGCGAGGAGTGTTACGACCTAGTACTCCTACCTTGTAGTTATTCATTCAATCTCTGAGAGCTGCGTCAGGGAGGTGACTCTTTGGCTTAGTGGTGGAGAATGGAAATTTATCCGGATAGACCGGGTTCGAATCTCAAGATATGCTATGCTTTATATCTTTGTTATACGCTCGTTGAAAAACAGGACGTATTATGTAAGAGAGTATGGCGTCCGTCCGTCCGTCCTTCCGTCCGTCCGCCCTTCCGTAAACTTTTTCGTTTCCGGCTAACTCCTCCTACATTTTACATCCGATCAAGCTGGATCTTGTTATATACTTAGATCATGATGTGGAGCAGCGCATATTGTTTCGGGGTTACAGTCCACCAAATATTAGCAGAATTATGCCCCTTTGAAAATTTCAGAAAACTTTTAATTTCCGGTTAACTCCTTCTACACCTGACATCCGATCAAGCTGAAACTTCATTTATAGTTAGTCCATGATGTGGAGCAGCGCATATTATTTCGAGGTGACAGTCCACTAAATATGAGCAGAGTTATGCCCCTTTCAAAATTTCATTAAACTTTTCGTTTCCGGCTTACTCCTACTACATTTACATCCGATCAAGCTGAAACTTCAGACCATGATGTGGAGCAGCGCATATTGTTTGGAGGTTACAGTACACCAAATATTAGCAGAGTTATACCCCTTTGAAAAGTTCTGTAATTTTATTGTTTCCGGCTAACTCCTCCTACAGTTTACATCCGATCTAACTGAAACTTCTTAATTAGTTACACGATGATTTTGAACAGCGCATATTATTTCGAGTTACAGTACACCAAATATTGGCATAGTTATGCCCCTTTTCGTAATTTTGTAAACTTTTTGCAGCATATTGTTTAGAGGAAATAGTGTGCAATTTTATTTTATAATAGGTATATTTTTTGTAAATAACTAAAGTTATGGCCATATGGGCCATATGAGCAAGTTATTTATTTATTTATTTATTTATTCATTTATTTTTCATCTTCTTTTATTAGGTTTGCACAGAAATTTTGCCGTTATTAAATCTTTATGAATAAGTTTAGTAAATGATATAGAATATAGAATTGCTTATCTAATATCAAAACTTATAAACATAATTCTTTTGCGATTTTTTTTTAAATACTCTTCTGAGTTGCCTCCCTTGAAGTACAAAAATAAAATCAATATAAAACAAGTTAAAGCTTTACAAAACTTTTCCTTGTAGCACTTTTATTTATATATTTATTCATTTATTTATTTATTTTTGGTTGTTTAGTTTTGTATTGTTTAAGTCAGATATTGAAGTAAAGGAAAAACAAATCAGCCAAAGGCTCATATGAGCTTATAGTATAGCCATGCTTTTGTCGTCCACACTGAATTATACAGGAGTCAGTTTATGTGCTACATCTTATTACTTGCCACGGGCGTATAATGCCCCGCTTGGCGGAGCTCTTGTTGCGATTTTAGTCTCGTACGAACCTTATCTGCAAGTTCAAGGATAATCCAGTCAAAATTGAAATACATGTACTTTATATATGCTGATGATATAGTAGAATATATGCTTCTTCAACAATCAAGGGGATGTAACTCTAAAACGAATGATGAAATGATGCGAACTGGACAGCTTTCGAGTTCATCTGAGATTCTATCCATCTCCTCCTTATCTGCACGTTTCAGGAAGATCTGATCAAAATTGAATGAGTTACGCTGATGAGCAATCAAGAGCATATACTCTAGGATTAATGATCCGATCTAGCCAGTTTCTGAATTGTTCCGAAATTTTATCCGTGACCGTCTTATCTGCAAGTTTCATAAAGATCTGATCAAAACTGAACGAATTATGCTAATGACAAAGTCAAACAGGGGTCTTTGCAACTATCTAGGGGACGTAATTATAAGATTACTGGTCCGATCTGGCCATGTTTCAAACTCATCCGAGAAATCATCTCATGTCCGTCCACCTTATCTGCAAGTTCCAGAAAGATAGAACCACAACTTAACGAGTATTGCTGATGACAAAGTCAAGCAGAGGCTTTTCAGCAGTTTAGGGGCTATAACTCTAAGATTACTTATTTGAAGTGGCCAAATTTAAACTCGTCGGATAATTTATCCATTTCCACCTTATCTGCAAGCTTTAGGGGGATCCAATCAAAACTAAGGCAGGTATGCTGATGACCATGTTAAACTGAGGCTTTTCAGCAATCAAGGGGATGTAACTCTAAGATTAATGATGCGATCTGGCCAGGTTTCAAACTCGTATGAGATTCTATCCATGTCCTACTTATCTGCAAGTTTTAGTAAAACTGAATGAGCTATGCTGATGACTCAGTCAAACAGAGGATTTTTCAGCAATCATGTGGATGTAACTCTACAAATGATAATTCGATCTGGCCATTGTTCAAACGCATTCGAGATTTCATCCATGTCCACCTTATCTGCAAGTTTCAGGAAGATCCGATTACAACTGAATGAGTTACGCTGATGACAAAGTCAAACAGAGGCTTTTTTCACCAACCAAGGGGACGTTTTCCTAAGATTAACGATCGATCTGGGCAGTTTTTAAAATCGTTCAAGATTTCAACCATGACTACATTTTGTGCAAGTTTTAGGAAAAGCCAATCAAAACTAAATGTGTTACGGTGATGACAAGCACTTTCCTATCTAAAGCCGATGGGACTTTGTGCTTGTCATAGCAACCAAACTTTTCATTGGATTTCCCTGAAAAGTTAATGTCAACGATGCCCAACCAGATGTATGCTATAGGTGAGAAATTATGGAGATCAGCCTGCAGACTGTGGAGATATAATTGGTCAAGTGTGTGAACGGACGACGGACGGACGATGGACGACGGATGGCCCACCATCCTATAAGCTCCCCGACAGCCATCGGCCAAGGTGAGCTAAAAGAGTCAATGTAAAGCTGCAGCAAAAGTATCCTTTGTTCTTACATGTAGCGAATAGGACAATTCGTTATCATCTAATGACGAAACTCAATCAATATTACTTATCAAACTTAAAAAAATGATCAAAATAGTTTTGAAAACGAAGCAAAACCAACATACTCAATAAAACCGAGACTACCATTTTCTAATCCGTTGTATGTTACTTGTTTCCAAATGCAATCTTTTTTGACGTTAATAAGTAGTAAACTATATATGTGTTTTATAAACACTATGCTCCAAATCATATGCTTGCACCTAGAGGTGTGACAAGCATCCTCTACTTTAGCAAATCTTATTATACTGCAGTGAAATTACAACTCCTTATCCTTACGTTCATTTCTTTTCACCTATGGTTCAGTTGATGTCAAAAGCTACATACTGAGTCAGAAATATTCCCAAAACACAATACAGTGCTGACTTGTATGCTACTATCTGGGCACTCTGTGGGCATTGTGAGTCAGGTCCTAGTGCACCAGATGGGGAGATATTACAGTACTACAGCGTAACTCATTCAATTTTGATCGGATCTTCCTGAAAAAAAAAGGTAAGAGAAAAGTCCAGGGAGTGCCACAATCACACACCCCAGCCCTTCCCAGACCCCAAGAGGAAGAGGAAACCGACAAATCTAAACAAGCACAAACCGAACAAACGTACGAAAAGCACTAAGATTAGCTCTCTCTTCCCCAAGCGAGGTAATCGCAATACTAAAAGGACTGAAAAACACAAGAACAAAATGACACACGGAAAGACATACAACAAAAAGCCTCGTAGAATAAACCACAAAGCAACAAAGAATAAGACTAACACCGGGACCACCGCCTTAGAACGGTCGGTAGAGCAAACCACCGGGGGGTTTAAAGCACTTTTACAGCTAGCTAACTTCACCCTGGGTCCCGATGCTACTCTTAATACAGAAATACATAAAAATTCGGTTCGCATAACGGCTCCCAACTCAGTCAATGCATCAAAGCGAAAACATAAAAATCAAATTAATCACTATAATAAACAAAGACGAGTACTCATGGCTAATTCTACTGTATGCCAGAGTAAATGAAAACCAATAGTTGAACCACGGCGGGCCAAGCCAAAGACATATCGTCAAGCCCCTACCCACTGGTTAAAGTTTTACGAAGAGGCCGTCATTGAGTCTGAGGCCCGAACCGCCGTCGTGCAATTAAAGAGTGAAGCATAGCCATCAACAATGATTGGGTTGACAACTAGGCATGCAGTCTGCCGCATAATATCCAGGCTATAGCCAATTCTTTTATAACGGTTAATAAGTTTTCTGAATTGCTCCGAAAAGTTAGATTTACCTACAATTTTTCTAAATCTGTATACTGAGTCACCGTATAATTCGGGTTCCGATATACCCTGTTGCAGAAGTGTTTTCAGACTGACGCTATATTTGAAAGTTGCAGATAAGGTGGAGATGGATGATTTATCAGATGAATTTTTATTTGGCAAGTTCCAGTAATAAATCTTAGACTTTCATAATCTAAATTGCTGAAAAAGCCTCAGCTTGACTTTGTTATCAGCACTACTTTAAGTTTGATTGGATCTTTCTGGAACTTGCAAATTAGGTGGTCATGGATGATTTCTCGGATGAGTTCGAAACCTGTCCAGATCGGATCATTAATCTTATTATTACGTCCCCTAATAACTGCGAAAGCCTTTGTTTGATTTTGCCATTAGCATAACTTGTTCAGTTTTTATCAGATCAGGTCACGGATAAAATCTCGGAAGATTATTAATCATAGTGTTACATCCTCTTGATTGTTAAAAAAAACTCTGTTTGTAATTCATTCAATTTGATCAGATCTTCCTGAAACTTGCATGGACATTAATAGAATCTCAGATGAGCTCGAAAGCTGACCAGATCGCATCATTTCGTCATTTTTCTTTGAGTAACATCTCCTTGATTGTTGAATAAACATATATTTTACTATACCATCAGTATAGTATTTCAGGTTTGATTGGATCATCCTTGAACTTGTAGATAAGGTGGACATTGATGAAGTCTTCGACAAATTTGTCCAGATCAGCTTATCAATTTTTGATTTACGTCCTCTTGATTCCTGAAAACGCGGATTTTTGACCTTGTTATTAGTATAACTCCTTCAGTTTTATCCGATCTTCCTGAATCTTACACATAAGATCAGGCTGAAAATTTGGTTGACAGGTAGACCATGAGGTGATACAGTGCATGTTATTTTGAGGTTAAAGTACCCCAAAGTTTGATAGATTAAAGACTTTTCGGACATGACTTCGTTGCCAGATAACTTCTCCTACAGTCTTCATCGAATAAGGTTGAAACTTGGTGGATAGTTAGACTATGAGATGGTACAGCGCATATTGTTTCAAGGGTCGTAACACGAAATTTTGACAGAGTCGTTACTCTATAAAGAGTGTTAAAATATGGCTTATTTCCTCGTAATCCTTCTAAAGTTTGTACCACATTGCGTTGAAACTTTGCGGACAGTTAGACCATGTGGTGGTATAGGGCTTATGTTTTTTCTAGGTCTCAGAACATTATGTTTTGACAGAGTAATCATTATTTTTAAAGATTTTTTCAGACATGACTTGGTTTTTGGATAGCTCTTTCTGCAGCTTTCACTGAATGAGTTTGAGAAAAGTTGGTGGATAGTAAGACTAGAGGGTGTTATAGCGCATATTATTTCCAGGTAACAGTAAACCAAATTTTGGTAGAGTGATCACCCGTTAAACATTGTTTATATATGACTTTATTTCCGGTTAACTCCTCATGCAGTTTTCATCGGAATATTTTACGTTTACAGTACACCAAATTTTGATAGATTTATTACTCGTTTAATATAGTTCACATACGGCTTCATTTTCGGCCAGTTCATTGTATAGTTTTCCTCTATCAGTCTAAAATGCATTTGATAGTAAGATCAAGAGGTGGCGGAGCGTGCACTCTTTTGAGATTACAGTATCCCAAACAATAAAAACGTTATAACCCTTTAACGATTTTTAAAAAGTTTGAAAACCTACACAATCTGATACATAAAGTTATGTCCCTTGATTGCTAAAAACGCATATAGTTACCCTTGTTTGCTGCGTAGCTCCATCGGCTTTTAATTAGATCTTGTTTAACCTTGCAGACGAGGGTGGGGGAGGGGGAGGGGCGTGGGTATGTTCAGAGAAGTCCTCCAGGATAATAACTGTTGTAGACACTGTGTTATCTTGACCTACTTTTCAGCACAGGTGAGCGTTTAGGACCGTCATGGTCCTCTTGTTTATTTTAATTTTTGTTACGAGTGCAAAGAATTTTCAAACGATTTGAAATAAAATGCACCATGACCGTTTACAAGGGAGACTACTTTATAATGACTGTTTTGGCTCGCTAAACCTTTAATTTTAGCGGATGGTAAATTGAAATTTTATCTCACCTCGGGCAAAGGCTCCAGGGGAGCTTTTAGGATAGAAGGCAATCCGTTTGTCGTCCGTCCACACATTTGACCAGTTATATCTCCACAGTCTGCAGGCTGATTTCAGTCATTGCTCATATAAAGCATGCCTCTGGTAGGGTATCGACGACATAAGCTTTTCATGAAAATCCAGTGAAAACCTTGATTGCTACGGCAACCACAAGGCCCCATAGGCATACAATTTCAAAGAGCTAGTCATCACCGTAACTCCTTAGGCTTTGATCAGATCTTCCAGAAACTTGCAAATAAGGTTGAGATAGATAAAATCTCTGACGAGATCGAAAACTGGCCAGATCGAATGATCAGTCTTAGAGTTACGTCTCCTTGATTGCTCAAAAAGCCTCCGTTTGACTGTCATCAGCACAACTTATTCATTTTTGAAAGGATCTTCCTGAAACTTAGAGATAATGTGGCTGTTGATGCAATTCTCGGGCGAGATTGAAAACTGGTCAGATCGGATCATTAACTTCAGAGTACACCCTCTGGATTACTGAAAAAGGCCCTGAATGACTTGTCATCAGCATAGCACATTCAGTTTTGTTAGGCTCTTCCTAAAACTTGCAGAAAAGGTGGACATGGATGAAATCCTTGATGAGTTTAAAAACGGGCCAGATAGGATCATTGATAAGTCACATTCCCTTCAATCCTGAAATCATCTGTTTGACTTTGTCGTCAGCATAACTTGTAAGCTCACCTGGGCCGAAGGCTCCAGGGGAGGGAGCTTATAGGATGATAGGCCACCCGTCGTCCCTCCGTCCGTCGTCTGACCATTGGTTTAATCAGATATATCTCCACAGTTTGCAGGCTGGGCATTTATCGTCTATAGCATGCCTCTGATTAGGACATCGGTGGCATAAGCTTTTCATGGAAATCTAATGAAAAGTTTGGTTGCTGTGGCAAGCACAAGGTCCCAAAGACTTACAATTGGAAAATACTTGCCATCAGCATAACTCGTTTAGTTTTTATTGGATCTTCCTGAAACTTAAGATGGACATGGATCAGTTGTCGTCTGAGTTTGAAAACGGGCCAGATGGTATCATTAATCTTACAGTTACGTCCCTCTGATTGCTGAAAATGCTTCTATTTGACTTTGTCATCAGCATAGCTCATTCAGTTTTGATCGGTCCTTCTTGAAGCTTACAGATAAGTTGAAAATTGATGAAATCTCACATGAATTAAAAAAAAAACTAGCCAAATCGGAACATAAATCATAGAATTACGTTCCACTGATTGCTAAAAAGTCTCTGTTTGACTTTGTCATCATCATAACTTACTCAGTTTCAATCCGATCTTTTTTTTAAATCATATAGATAAGGTGGATACGGATAAAATCTTGGATGAGTTTGAAAACTGGACCGATTGGATCACTAATCTTAGAGTCATGTCCCTTTGGCTGCTGAAAAAAGCCTCTGTTTGACTTTGTCATCAGCATAACTCCTTCGGTGTTGATCAGATCTTCCTGAAGCTTGCAGATAAGATGAACATGAATAGGATGAATTCGAGTTTTGTATAATATCTCATCTGAACATATGGGTGCTCTTGCAAAACGCACTGCATAGCTACCCGTGACTCGTAATTCGGATGTCAGATTTGCTGCTAAAACAGTAAGTCATTGCTAAAATTGCCTATAGCTAACAGATAATTCACATGAGATGCCAAGGAAAAAAAAATAATAATACAAATTCAGAATGATTTCTGCAGCAATTTTGCTTAACACTTTAAGTTTTTAATGGCAGCAGATTGAGAGGTCTATTCTTTTCTTAACAGTGTAAACAGTATATTGATCCAGACATTTTACAGAATGTTTCCATTCATACATGAAAGGAAACCCTCTTCATTGAATCGTTTCCTTTTTTTTTTTTTTTTTTTTTTTTTTTTTTTTTATTGTATTTTTTTTTTTTTTTTTCTTACCTTTTATCGAAATAGCACAGATTTTTTAAACTATAAAATTTGCTTCTTTTACAGAACGTTTCCATGCATGCATGAAAAGAAACCCTCTTCATTGAATCGTTTGCTTTCTTTTCTTACCTTTTATCGAAATAGCACAGATGTCTTTAAACTATAGAGTTTGCTTCTGCAAACAAACAACACTGGGACTACATTGAGAAACAGTATTTCCCGTAAGTAGCTCGTTACCGTACTTGTTCCTTCGGTGGCTCAGTCGGATTACGTCCGACTGGTGATCAGGAGGTCTCAAGTTCGATGTCTGCCGGGTCCGGTGACATTTTTTCGAGGAGCCTGATCATGAAATATTTCTACGGCCATCCTTTCCCCTCAGCTGATTCAATAAGAGCAGTTGTCAGTCAGGTTTTGGCGAAAGAATGTGAACAAGTACTAGTTTACCGCTTAGAGGATTATGCCTGCCCAGGGAAAGCGTGTTTATGTAAACTGACCGGCTCAGCATGACCTGAATAATATTGACTAGGCTTTTAAACTCCAAAAACCTCACATACAAGTCCAAAACTTCAGAAAGTCCATTTCACTACCGGTTGAAGTTAAAAGATCTGCTTGACCCCCAGTAATTCATTACTGTCCGTTCCAAGGCGGTACTTTCCTTGTGTACTTTGTTATGTAGTCACTTTCTAATGTTTTTCGTTTAGCAATTATCTAAGTTTACGATATATTCTATATTCGATATATTCATTTAAGTTAGGGTAACAGAGGCCACCTTTTTGCGAAAGAGTTGCCAACTCTGCTCGCCATCTGTTCATTTTGTGGCTGCTTAATTGTGTCTTTCCCTTTGGTGTTGGGGGCTTGTTGTGGATCTGATTGTATCAGTTCCTGAGTTCACTTATTCGTGACTTTAATGAGTGGCAAACTGTGTATTTCACTACCTGTTTGACATGTTAAAAACTGCTTAACAACTGGCTAATAGCGTAGACCATGATCAGACACCACATTCTGCAGCATCTGGTCTGGGTCTACACTGTTTGCTCAAGCTTGTTTATCCAGCTACTTAGCAGCATGAATACGTTATATTTTAAAATATCTCGTACATTCTTAGAAACAACACTAGATAATGTAATCTATACAACTTTCTTGGCAAACTCTTCAGACGACAAATTGTTTATACATGTATTTTCCTTATTTTTTCCAGAAAGCAGGACTCGACATTTCATGTCTCAGTTGTAGACAATTTGCCTGAAACATCAAAGCCTTTTTCCCTGGGGAAAATATGAAAAAGAAAAAAAAAATCCAAATTGTCGACCTCTAAAATTTAAAATAAGAATACACAGTATGTTTAGAGTTAACTTTCTTTACAGAAAAGTCCATATTTTGTGTTTTTGTTTTCTTATTCCCCGAAAAAAGAAAATAACATCACGAAAACATGCCTATATAATTTTGAAACCCTTAAACCTCATCTTATATAGTAAAACTGGGGTTTACAGGGGTATACATTATTTTTTTTTATTTTTGCTCAGAAACATAGATTGTGGGTACTCGTTAGAACCGCCTCGTCGAATCGGTTCTAACGGGTACCCAAAATCCATGATTTGAGCAAAAATATGAAAAATATCATTTTTTTTTTTTCTGAAATTTTTCATTTTTTGGTGGTGAAATTTTCAGTATATTTGAATAGGCATTTTTCGTAATGTAAGCAATTGTACCCATTAGGACTGCCTTGGCGATCCTACTAAGTACCCACAATAGAAAAAATGTGCATCTGGAATAATCTTAATAAAATTCTCGGTTTAAAATTTTAGATCTCGCAGACCTTTTAACTTTTACTATTTTCTGGGCAAAATCAGCAAAAGACAGTAATATCTTTTTATTTCTCGAAGAAAGTAGGCTTTGATATTTCATGCAAATTGTCTCCCCAGGAGACATTTTGCATGAAGTATCAAAATTAGTTTTCTTGGAAAAATATTTACCATGGCTTATTCAAACTCGCTTTTGAGTCCTTATGAAATTTTTCAGATAGCTCTACGATTAACAAATATTTAGGGATATTTGGGGGAAATTTGCTTATTTTATGATGAAACTATGTTGAGTGTACACTCAACATATACCTCCATTTTTTTTTATCGAAGATCAAAATGACATCCCTAAATTATCCCTACATATATTTGCCTCCTGACCTGGAGCTATAACATCACGAAAACATGCCTATATAATTTTGACCACCTAAACCCCACTTTTATATAGTAAAATTGGGGTTTACAGGGGTATACATTATTTTTCTTATTTGCTCGAAAAACATGGATTGTGGGCACTCGTTAGAAGCGCCTCGCCGAAGCGGTTCTAACGAGTACCCACATTCTATGTTTTGAGAAAAAATATGAAAAATATCAGAATTTTTTATCGGAAAATTTTCCTTTTTTTTTTTTTTTGTTGTTGTTGTAAACTTTTCAATATATTTGAATAGGCGTGTTTTCGTAATGATCAAACCTCAGTGGTTCGAACTACCCATGTCTGGAACAAATTCCCATGGTCCAAAAGATATTCGCTCCATTGAAGTTTCACATAATGAATTTATAGGAGGATTTGCTGTAAGTTTCAAAAGACCAATATGTGCGAATCTTAAACCTTTAACTACTAATGATAGCTACAGCAGATGACATTTTTTGCATGTTTTCAGATAAAAAAAAAAAAAAGAAGATGTTTCGCGTAAATTGTCCATACAGATGAAATGCTAGGACTTATTTTCTCTGGAAAATAATGAAAATAAATATCCTACAATGTCATTTGCAAAATTTGCATAGTTCTTTAAGGGTTTAAAAGTGCAAATTCTACTTAATATTCTTTTCTGTTTCTTCTCTTCTCTGTTCTCATGTGTGTGTGTGTGTGTGTGTGTGTGTGTGTGTGTGTGTGTGTGTGTGTGTGTGTGTGTTGTTGTTGTTGTGTTGTTGTTGTTGTTGTTTGTTTGGTGACTGATTTATTTTGTATTAGGAAACAATTAGAGCCAGCGTACGACCAAACTTACAATAAGACTCGTGCGTCAAGCGAAGACTCAGATAAGCCTGCGCATCTGCGCAGTCTGACCAGTCTTCGCTGATCGCATATGTCTTCTAAAGTATCTGGTTTATCCAAAGAGGGATGAATGAGAACCTTGCTATACTGGGTGGATGTACAGGCTGATCTGAGTCTTTGCTGGCCCCGCAGGTCTTACTAAAGTCGTGCACTGACTCACTTTTAATACCTAAGGATGTTTCCATACATACATGTCATTGAATCATTGTCTTTTCTTCTTACCTTTTATCTGGAATAGCACAGTTGTCTTTTAACTATAAAGTTTGTTTCTGGAAACAAATAACACTGGGAATACACATTTATCGAGAGAAATAATTTAACTTCGTGAAGTTGATTTTGTACCACCTCCTGGTTAGATTAAGATTATACTTTTACAGCAATGTCTTCGACAAGGAGTGTGGTTTCAACTCAGTATAAAAGATTTCTTTGGTGTTTTCTCATGCCGTTCTCGTTTAAAACTAAATAGTAGCCTGTAGGGCTTTGTAATGTTGATAAGATGGCTGTTCAATCTGGTACATGTTAGATGGCTACGAGGGTCGTGCAAAAAGTTCTGTCACTGACAGGCGTCCTTAGTTTTATCCCAGGTATATTTTAAAATGCTTCACTGCACTTGAATGGTGTGTTGAATAGCTAACGATACCCGTTTATTTCGTGCAAATTGCTTTCCAACTGACCTAGTTATTTCAAATTGAAATAGATGCAGTCATATACTGACCAATTTACTTGTTACATTGGAACATGGACCAGAAGACTGAAATTCGTAGCTATATTAAATGCCGCATTAGGCTTAATATAGATTCAAAGCAGATATTTAATGAATTGTGTGGTATATATGGACCTCAGACCATTTCAATGCGCACAGTTTTTAGGTGGGTTAAAGCTTTTAAAGCTGCGAAATTTTCTGTCGAAGATGATACCCGTCCTGGAAGGCCTGAAACCTCTGTTACCAAGGCAAACATCGCTGCTGTAAAGATTGTGGTCGAACAGGATGCGCGATTTTCTGTCAAAGATATAGCTAGTTGTACTGGCATATCAGAAGGCAGTGTGCAAACAATTCTGAAAAAGCGTTTGGACCTGAGGTTTGCGCAAGGTGGGTACCTCATTCGCTCACTGAGAAGCAAAAGACACAACGCCTTTAATGTGCCCGGGAACTTTTGAAAACATACAAAGGCTGTAATAATCGGGTTATCTCTAACTTGCTAACAGGTGATGAAACCTGGGTGCACATGTTTGAGCCACAAAGAAGGGCTGATAATAAGCAATGGAAGCGAAAAGATCAAAAACGCCCATGTATTGCCAAGAGACCCATAAGTTCAAAAAAGATGTTGTACGCAATTTTCTTTAATTCAAGTGGGCCAGTCGTTCAAGTGCCTTGTCCATCTGGTCATACAGTCACTGGCCGATTCTACAAGAATTCTGTACTGAAGAAAGTGAAAGAGTTTTACAATAAGAAACGACCAAGCAAAGGATGGTCAGGAGTCCACATTTTACATGACAACGCCTCCTCTCATAAGTCTTTTTTGGTTTCTGAAAAGGTGAAAGTTTTCAACCATCCACCTTATTCACCTGACCTGAGTCCCTGTGACTTATTTTCATTTCCAAGGCTTAAGAAAATGCTTTCTGGAAATAAGTATACGTCTAGGTTCTCTTGGCAGCACTACTTATCAATGTTTCCAACAGATACCAAAAGAATACTATTTACCTGCTTTTCGCGACTGGGTAAAAAGTGTGCTTCAGTAAAGGGGGAGTACTTCGAAGGTTTGTGATAAAACTATGTTTGATAAAACGTAGCACTGAAGTAATCCGAACCCAGTGACAAAACTTTTTGCAGGACCCTCGTACTTAGCAATGATACAGGCTTATTTTACAGAAAGACCATGCTAACCGATTTCTGTTTTACCTGCAATGCGTCTTTAATGTGAAGGACGTACAATTAAGAAATATCAAACACACACATTTCTTTTTCGTTTATTTTCGTTTAATTTTAATAGATTCGTGACTGTAATCAGGTCCTGTATCTTCCTTCACCCCGTACCCCCGACCCCAAGTTATATTTCGATAGCTAATCTAAAAGACAAACACAAAACAAACTTTTATTTGAAGTCCATATTATTTTATTTACTTTCACAATATATGTATAAAAATGTTGCAGACACATGCAGCGTTTGAGGATCGATTGAGTATTAAGAGAAGAAATGGTAATTTTACTTACTATAACATTATTATTATTATTATCACTACTACTATTATTAATTTTTATTTTAGGATAATGTGTCGTAATATACCAATGGCAAGAAACGGCGACGATATGTGAACCACAAAATTTAAGAAGAGAAAGATCGGTGCATGTAGAGAGGGAAAGGGGGTGGGACAGGGGGGATAGAGAGAGAAAGAGAGGGGGAGAGAGATAGATTAACAAATGGTATATACTGGCGGTTTTCCGTTAGTTTTCAAAATAGTTTGTTTGACTAAGTTCCGTTGTACAATTTAATTTGTAAGATTTTACGGAAAGAAAGAGTTTGGAGTTGTTCTTTTAACCTTTTCACCTGAGTTTCTGAACCGGACTCTTCCGTCTATGTTCATTATCTCAAAGGGGATGTCGCGTAGACAAAAACTGAAAACAAAATGGCAGAGTAGTGACAAAGTAGAAAAAAAGGCAGATCGTATTAACCCATTTATGCCGAATGTAATCTTCCACCTCAACTCTTTTGACAGGTTCATTTCCTACATAGCGGGTGTCTAGTAAATTGTTATTATTATCATGTTTTGTAGAAGTTTTTGAATTTAATGCAAACAGTGAGGACCCTGATCAGACACCGCGTTCTGCGGCGTCTGATCTGGGTCTGCTCTTTTTGCCGATGTCCCTTTTATTGGAAGCTGGGTTACTTACCTTAACATGTGTATAGTACACTTTGGAGGCTGCAAGTCTTCTTAAGCATCCAAGGCTATGTTTTCCTGGCCCCACCACTTTTTGGGCAACAAATATTGGGCCAAAGAATGTAAATTTGCCACTCAAATCAGTGTGCACAGCCGCACAGTCTGGTCAGAGTCTTTGTTGTCCACAGGAACGCACTTTGCGTCATTGGCTATCTAAATATTCACAGAAAAGATTCTGATGAGACAGCCAGGCCCCATAGCGCAGCCAGTAATGCAGTTGACTGCAGATCTAAGGGTATGTCGATACCTGCCTGGCCTAGCTATATTCTTTCATGGAGATTGATTGTAAAATACTTTATATGGTCATTCTTTCCCTTCCGCTGATTCAAGAAGGGCAGTTGTCAGTTTCTGGCGAAAGAATGTGCACAAGTACTGGTTAACCGCTTAAACCTGCCAAGGAAAAGTGTGGACGGGTAAATTGACCGCACGTGTCATTACATGGAGAAAGCTCATGAAATAATTTTCTAGTCATTCTTCCACTTCCTTTAATCCAAGAAGCGCAATTCTCAGTTACTGATGCAAGTATGTGCACAAGTACTGGTTAATTTCTTAGAGGAGAAAGCCTGTCCATGAACAATTTGAGTAGGTGAACAAATTCGCAAAATTATACTTATTTTTCCCAGAAAACAGGTTTCTGCAATGGAGACAATTTGCATGAAATATCGAATCCTGTTTTCTGGGGAAAATATGAAAAATATTTCAGTATGTCATTCCCTTAAAATTTTACCCAGAGTGCTAAGCATTTATATACACAGAGATGCGGGAAGGTATAATTTGGTTTTGGCAAGCAGCAAAGAGATGGGGGCCTGACTGCCTGGACTGAACATCAATACCTAGTCAGCATTCTACGTAAATCTATATCGGTCCGTCATCGGCCCGTCAGGGTAGCTGACGGGCCGATGACGGTCCGATGTAGATTTACGTAGAATGCTAGCTGGGTACAGTCTGATCACGGTGTTCACATATGCCTTAACCATTTACGTTGTGTGGACTCTTGCACCGCATTCTTTGGACCAGTCTATTTCCAATAAAAGGGTGTCTGGCTAATATTTATTTTAACCATGTTTTATAGATCTTTCCTGTGACTATTGCAAACAGTGTAAACCCTGATCAGCTGCTGCATTCTGCAGTCTCGTCTTGGTCTGCACTGTTTGGCAATTACCCTTTCCGGGGCTCCAGACTAAAATGGGTTAAGTGTTGCCAAGTTGTTAATGGGTAAAATTTTCAGCAGATAACATGTTGAAATATTTTTCTTATTTTTTCCAGGAAAAAGACTTTGACATTTCTTGCAAATTGTCACCTTTTTGCATGAAATGTAAAAGCTTGTTTTCTGGGAAAACTAAGAAAAATATCATGAATTTGTTGTCTGCTGAATATGCCCAGAGAGTGGTAAATGTTAAAAAGCAAGAACTGAAATAAACAAAACCATTTCACATGCAGGTGCTCATTTATGCTTTTTTAATTCTACGGACACTTTATTATAAACTAGAAAAGGACCCGCGCAAGCACGGGTATTATATTATATTTTGATTCATCGAACAGATTGAAAACTGAAAAAAAAAATTACCCAAAACAACTGGAAAACTCATTAAAATTCCGGAAATTAAATGTAAAATTTATCAATAAGAACAATATTGTTATTAATTCAAACCAACCAACCGCAGCAGGTTTTTTTTTACCGTTTTCTAGTTTTTGAGGCTAATTCGTTCTTTAAGAAGTACAGATAAGACGCTGTATTATACTAATCACTTTAGTATTGGACGTTCCATAGGTTATGTTACACAACTCTCTTCTTTGAAACTACTTGAAATTACTATTTTAACATTAAACCGCCAGTCACAACAATTGTCGTCTGCTTTGTCGGCTGCTTGTAATTTTAAAAGTCATTTTTGCAAACAGTGTGGACCCAGAATGTACCGCTCCTCTAGGAGTCTGATCAGGGTCCACATTGTTTGCCTGTATGCAAAATGTTTGAAAACTTTGCAAGAATATTCAGCAGACGACATGAACAGACGATATTTTCAAATGCATGTTTTCTTGGCATTTTAAGGGTTAATTTGGTCTTTGATCACTTTCAGTCTTCAGTGTCTTCACAGAGGGGGAGGAGTATTTGATGATATTTCTGAGATAGCTTTCTCCAGTTCTCCATAAAACGTATATTGCGGATACATATTAGACATTGCACGTTCTAATGAATACCCACAACTATACTATTTTATGGAGAAATAAGAAACAAAATCTCAGAATTCAATTCCTCTGCTGTCTTGACACTCTAATTACCAGGAAGTCATCACGAAAACATGCCTATATAATTTTGACCCCCTTCAACCCCACTTTTATACAGTAAAACTGGGGTCTACAGGGGTATACATTATTTTTCTTATTTCTGCTTAAAAATATAGATTGTTGGTACTCGTTAGAACCGCCTCGTCGAGGCGGTTCTAACGAGTACCCACAATCTATGTTTTGAGCAGAAATATGAAACATATCAGATTTTTATCTGAAAATTTTCAGTTTTTGGTGGTAAAATTTTCAGTATATTTGAATAGGCATGTTTTCGTAATGATTTCTTTGTTCGTTTAACTCTTTCCCCGATAGTAGCGACTTGCCGTCTTCTGATACTCGTAAGACGTCGAGCCTGATCTGGATCCAAACTGTTTGACGTTCTGATGGTATTCCTGAAAGATTTTTTTGAAAAATTTAATTTAAAAAATCCACAGACGACAAAAAAGCATGCAAAATTACCCAGCATGCAAAGATTTCTACTTTACCCCTCTCTGGTCTAAAATAGCAGACGACACATTGATGTATGAAACGTCAAAACTTGTTTTCTGGGGAAAACAAGAAAAATATTTCAAAATGTCATCTGCTGAAACTTTTACCCAAAGTGCTAAGGATAAACATTCTGAGTAACATAACAGTGGAAAATTTTCCTAATCATACTTCAACTTATGTTATATTCACAGAGGAATGCCCAACATACATAGAACAACCAACCCTTATTCTCTCCTCTGACAGTTTGTCAAACGATGTGACTGTGCTACCAGCAGAAGCGTTAAATGTCAGTTTACATAATGCCTCCAGTCCTGGAACTACAACCATCATTGATGTGAAGATCAAAGATCTTGTACCTACAAAAGAAGCACTATTATACTTTGTAAAACTTACCGTTGAAAACTGGGAGATGGTGAGAATGGTTGTCAGAGATACAGAGGGTGCAGACGTGTTTCAGGTATGTAGTTTCTTGAAATTAAAACTATATTTGTACTTGTTGAAAGTTTTCATAACTGCAAGTGGATGCACATATGATTTTATGGGTTCAGTTTGCAAAGCTTTAGTACAGTCTTGCCTCAGTGGCGCAGTCATACACATCTGACTGGTGGTCAGGAAGTTGCTGGTTCGATCTCCGCCAGATCCAGCAACATTCTTTTGTGGAGATTGACCATGATATATTTTCTAGGGTCATTCTCTCCATTCCGCTGATTCAAGAAGGGCAATTGTCAGTTTATGATGAAAGAATATGCATAAGTAATTATAACTAAGGCTGGCACAATTAATCGGATAATCGATTAATTAATCGATAAATACCACAAAAAATGATTATCATTACAAATTTGCTAATAATCGGTCATTTAATTTCTGTGTCTCTTACTTTACCGTATTTACCCTTAGTAGTCAGATACCTCACCTCCTTACCATACTTATTCTAAAATTTGAACAAGTACAACTTACCACCCAATGTTGTGTCTAAAAATAGCTGGATGAGTGGCAGACAGTGTAGACCCTGATGAGACGCCGCGTTTGCGGCGTCTCATCTGGGTCTACACTGTTTGCTCAGGCCTGTCAGATCAAATACGTACAGTAAAGCACAGTATATGGTAAGAGTCATGCTCAGACAGACAGGTAAAATTATGACTAAATCTTCAGTGATTATTTATCGATTATCGATCGCAATGGAAGGATTGATAATCGATTATCTTTTCAGCTCTGATTAGCCAGCCTTCCAGTGATAACCGCTTAGATGATTAAGCCTGCCAAGGCAAAGTGTGGTTAGATCAACTGACCATCTCGATCTGACCTTAATAGTGTTAACCGGGCCGTTAAACTCCAACCCAACGAAGTAGTCCTTCTACTAATCATTCCAAAGCAGTTCTTCTTTTGCATTTTGCATGAGTATTTGTCCGTAGTGTAGTGTCTTGTGAAGTGCATGTTACTGACCATTTCACAGCAGTCCCTCTTTTGCAGTTTGCATTGGTATTAATGTAGAAAGAGACATAATAGTCTGTACTCCACTCAAGGGTATCTTGAAAAAAAAAAGTCATCAGATATTACCCGGAAAGTACCACATTTGAATTTTTGCATATGTAATGGTCGAATATCTCACGAGCGCAAAGTTAGCATCTGGTTCACGGTTCATTATTCACGGTTCAGGATTCAGCGTATGGTTCAGTATTCAGGATATTATTCTAAAACCGACCTGCAGCGTCTGGTTCATTATTCAGGGTATTATTCAAAATACGACCTGTAGCGTCTGGTTCAGCATTCAGGATATTATTCAAAATACGACCTGCAGGGTCTGGTTCAGGATCAGGGTATTATTCAAAAGTGGCCAGGGTATTATTCAGAGTATGGTTCAGTATTCAGGGTATTATTCAAAATACGACCTGCAACGTCTGGTTCAGGATTCAGCGTATTATTCAAAATACGACCTGCAGCGTCTGGTTCATTATTCAAGGTATTATTCAAAAATGGCCCGGGTATTATTCAGAGTATGGTTCAGTATTCAGGGTATTATTCAAAATACGACTTGCAGCGTCTGGTTCAGGATTCAGTGTATTATTGAAAAATATCCAGGGTATTATTCAGCGTCCGGTTCATTATTCAGGGTATTATTCAAAATACGACCTGCAGCGTCTGGGTCAGGATTCAGCGTATTATTCAAAATACGACCTGCAGCGTCTGGTTCATTATTCAGGGTATTATTCAAAATACGACCTGCAGCGTCTGGTTCAGGGTTCAGGGTATTATTCAAAAATGGCCTGGGTATTATTCAGCGTATGATTCAGTTCTCAGGGTATTATTCAAAATACGACCCGCAGCGTCTGGTTCAGGATTCAGCGTATTATTCAAAATACGACCTGCAGCGTCTGGTGCAGGATTCAGTGTATTATTGAAAAATATCCAGGGTATTATTCAGCGTCCGGTTCATTATTCAGGGTATTATTCAAAATACGACCTGCAGCGTCTGGGTCAGGATTCAGCGTATTATTCAAAATACGACCTGCAGCGTCTGGTTCATTATTCAGGGTATTATTCAAAATACGACCTGCAGCGTCTTGTTCAGGGTTCAGGGTATTATTCAAAAATGGCCTGGGTATTATTCAGCGTATGATTCAGTTCTCAGAGTATTATTCAAAATACGACCCGCAGCGTCTGGTTCAGGATTCAGCGTATTATTCAAAATACGACCTGCAGCTCTGGTTCATTATTCAGGGTATTATTCAAAATACGACCTGCAGCATCTGGTTCAGCATTCAGGGTATTATTCAAAATACGATCTGCAGCGTCTGGTTCAGCATTCAGGGTATTATTAAAAAATGGCCAGAGTATTATTCAGCGTATGGTTCAGTATTCAGGGTATTATTCAAAAATGGCCAGGGTATTATTCAGAGTATGGTTCAGTATTCAGGGTATTATTCAAAATACGATCTACAGCGTCTGGTTCAGGATTCAGCGTATTATTGAAAAATATCCAGGGTATTATTCAGCGTCTGGTTCATTATTCAGGGTATTATTCAAAATACGACCTGCAGCGTCTGGTTCAGGATTCAGCGTATTATTCAAAATACGACCTGCAGCGTCTGGTTCATTATTCAGGGTATTATTCAAAATACGACCTGCAGCGTCTGGTTCAAGATTCAGCATCTTATTCAAGAATGGCCAGGGTATTATTCAGCGTATGATTCAGTTCTCAGGGTATTATTCAAAATACGACCCGCAGCGTCTGGTTCAGCATTCAACGTATTATTCAAAATACGACCTGCAGCGTCTGGTTCATTATTCAGGGTATTATTCAAAATACGGCCTGCAGCGTCTGGTTCAGCATTCAGGGTATTATTCAAAATACGATCTGCAGCGTCTGGTTCAGCATTCAGGGTATTATTAAAAACTGGCCAGAGTATTATTCAGCGTATGTTTCAGTATTCAGGGTATTATTCAAAATATGACCTGCAAACCCTGTATAGCAATACGTTGCGGATTGCGAATTATGAAAAACGTGCATTTTATATAGGAAGCTGTTTTGCCGTGAATATCATAGAAATGACAAAAACATTTTGTAATTAAGTCAACCAAGTAAACAGCAAGTGTCCAAACTACTAAAGAGGTACAGACGTGTGATTTACTGGGAGATGATTATATTTTATTATGCCTCCTAACGCGCCCTCCCCCTCCCCCCCCCCCCCCCCCCCACACACACACACACACACATCCGCCCCGCCATTCGAAGAACGGTGGAAGGGCATTTAGTTTTACCCCTATCCATCCGTGTATTCCTGTCTGGCTCATAATTCCTATATCGTATGGAATGTATTCATGAAACTGAAACTGCACAGATGACTTAGTCATATCAAGATGATGTATCACGAACAAGGAAGACAACTCTGGCTAATTCGGTTTCTAAGCAATAACAAGTAATTAAGTCAACCAAGTAAACAGCGTGTCCAAACTACTAAAGAGGTACAGACGTGTGATTTACTGGGAGGTGATTACATTTGATTATGCCTCCTAACGCACCCCCCCCCCCCCACCCCGTCCCCACCCAACACACACACATACATCCGCCCCGCCATTCGAAGAACGGTGGAAGGGCATTAAGTTTTACCCCTGTCCATCCGTGTATTCCTGTCTGGCTCATAATTCCTATATCGTATGGAATGTATTCATGAAACTGCACAGATGACTTAATATCAAGATAATGTATCACGAACAAGGAAGACAACTCTGGCTAATTCGGTTTCTAGGCAATAACTCTTTACCCCTTCGTCGTCCTTCCGTGCGTGCGTTCGTGCGTGAAAAAAAAATTTGTCCGGCCATAACTCCTAAACCGTACGGAATATATTCATGAAACTTCACAGATACTTTAATCATATCAAGAACACAACTCTGGCTAATTTGGTTTTGGAATTATACCCCTTACCTAAAACCTATGTACTGTCCATGCGTTCTTCGTGTCCGGCTCATAACTCCTTCAACATATGGAATATAGACAACGTGCCGTATACAAAAAAAAGACATTTCTGGCTAATTCGGATTTTGAATTAAATCCCTTTGTCATAAACCCATGCAGTGCTTAGCTGAAAATTCGTATACAGCTTATAACTCTTAGACCATATGGAATATATTTATGAAACGTTACAGCTGGCTAAATCATATCGCATACAATACAACATAATAAACACCAACTTTAAAATTATGGAGTCTTTTATTCGGTTTAATCTTAATTGACTCCCAAAATAAAGCGTATCTTAGCAGTGAAATGCATAAATTATATGCTACAGATACAAATGCTATTTGTAAATAATTATATAAGAAATCCAAACGGGCTTCTTTTTTTTTGTAGAAAGTCGTTTTTGCGACAGTTGCTTCTACATACACTTTTGAAAAGGTGTTCATTTATTTACAGCTTTCACAGGTTTTCAGGCTAAAGAGAACGTTTCCAAACTTGCACGGAAATAAAAAAGAAAAATCAGGAAAGGGGAATACGGAAATGGCACCACATGCGAATGTTTTTAAAAGGGATCTTTTGACCATTTATAGACTAGTCGCCAGAAATAGATTTTCATAATTTAAAGTGATAGCAGCCATATTGAATTAATAATCGCGTCATTTTCATGTTCTTTGGACATTTTTTACTCATATGTGAGGAAAACATTGGCTCTTGTCAGCTCATATAGACACAGGAGGGAACGAAATACAATTTTTCATGTATTTATTAAGGTTAAACACCATTGTTTGTGTCTAGCTTCAGTACGTAAGCCATAAAGATAAAATGAATGTAGATACAGGATGCACAGAACATATAAATGTTATCGAGAGTTGTTTTGGTTTGAGCAGAAGCACGCATTAGCAAGATATTATTGCATAAAAAGCAGTGTCGCACGTTATTAACAGTCGTGCACTAACCGGCGAAAAGCCGTGCATTAACAAGGCAGTTTTAACGGGTACCCACAATCTATGTTTTTGAGCAGAAATAAGAAAAATAATGTATACGCCTGTAAACCCTAGTTTTCCTATATAAAAGTGCGGTTTAAGGTGGTCAAAATTATTAGGTATGTTTTCGTGACGTGCAGCAAAAATTGCTCGTCTGATTCATATTATTACAAATTGTGGTACTTTCCGGGTAATTCTTTTCGATTTTTTAATCATTGGAGCCCAGCCTATTAAAACACCAAATCACCAGGCTTTTTCTGGATGTCTTCTGTCCTTTGCTTTCCTAAGAACACTGTTGTCATCTTAATACTTAGCATGACGGGTAAAAAATTCAGCAGACGACATTTTTAAAATAGTTCTCTTATTTTACGCAGAAAATTGGATTTGACATTTTGTGCAAATTGTCTCCTTAGGAGAAAATTTGCATGAAATACCAAATCCTTTTTTCTGGGGAAAATAAGAAAAATATCACCAACCTGTCGCCTGCTGAATTTGCTTCAAGTGGTAAAGTTTAAAGTTTCTTTTAGGATTCTAACCAGCAGTGGGTACAAAATGTCAACTAAGTAAAATCAATGAATATATTGTATAACAACCTATCATTTCATTACGAAACACGCCTATTCAAATATATAGAGAATTTTACCACCAAAAAATGAAAAAAATTTCAGATGAAAAATTCTGATATTTTTCTTATTTCTGCTCAAAACATAGATTGTGGGTACTCGTACCCACAATCTATGTTTTTGAGCAGAAATAAGAAAAAATATGTATACCCCTGTAAACCCAAGTTTTACTATATAAAAGTAGGGTTTATTTGGGTCAAAATTATATAGGCATGTTTTCGTGATGATTTGCTCACAATATAGTTTAAGATTTACAGAGCTATGGGCAAATTCAGCAGACGACAAATTGATGATGATATTTTTTTCTTTTTTTTCCCCCAGAAAATAAGATTTGACATTTCATGCAAATCATCTCCTAAATTTGCATGGATGGCAAATGCTACTTTCTAGAAAAAAAAATCTGGAAATTTTTATCCAGCATGCTAAGCATTAATACAAAACAAGTCATTAGTTTTCTTGCATTTTAGATGATCTGCACTCCAGGAATCCAGTTGTCACCTGTATCACATATTCACAGCAGACTCCCATTTCCTCTAAGTGATCAGAATTTTTGTTTAATCTCATTTTTTCCTAGTGCATCATAAAAGCTTGGACCCGATATACACTGGACTAGTAACTACGGTACAGGTATTGTATTTATTGGAAATATTTTGTCGTGGCTGAGTTTTCATAATTTTGTATGATAAAGTTTAAATGCTCATATTTCATTTATTTCTCCATATACTGAGAGTTGTTTTCAAAAAGCAATAGTTCAATATATTACCTTTACTCGTAAGACTGCAACATTATATTTAAGGAAAATCAAACATTTTTTTTTTTTTTTTTTTTTTTTTTTTTTGTAAACATCAACGAAAAACCTAGGTACCCATTTTAGCTATTTTCGGCACTTTCAGCAGAAAATCATCAGAAATTCGCCCAAAATGATGGTATAAGTTCAATTTTATGAATTGTGACTATTAAAAACAATTTATTACAACTTCAGTTACTATCCAATGCTATGTACGGGGCTGTCCTTGATTCCTCTTTAAGTACATCTTTTCATTTTCAGTTTGTAATTTTATAACAGGTACTCTGATTCTATATACATCTACAACATTTAGACCGAGATTCCGTGTCAGTGCTCGCAAAATGTGTGAGCAGAAGCAGGACATGAAACTAGTCAGCTGGTTGTCTGTGGTACAAATTGAAATTACATCAAGTAAAATATCACTTGTTCCGTTCCATTCCGCAAAATACCATTGCCTAAATAGCTATTGGTCTCGTACTTTGCGAAACGGAACGGAACCGAAGTCAGGAATGAGCTCAGCTATATCTTATGTAGAAATTACTAATCTGATCATGTTATAAACATCGCCAGATATTAAATCACAATGTGTCAAATGTAACCATTAATTGAAGATTACAGCAGGGCTAGTCTTCTTTTCACGTACAGTGTGTAGCTGTATACTTGTTACTCTGAAACTGTGTACTATCTACAAATTTTGGATGAAGATTGCGTGACAATGCTTGCAAAACTTATTAGCTGCAGAAGCAGGGCATGTTCAACTAGTCACTTTGCTATCTATGGTATAATTTGAAATCACATCAAGTAAAATATCACTTTTTCCGTTTTGTTCTGCTAAAAATCATTACCCATATAGCCATTAGTACTTTGCGGAACGGAAAGGAACCAAAGTTAGAAATAAGTGCAGCTGCGTCTTATGTAGAAATAACTGTGATATTGAAGTCATCAGACATGCAGAAATTTTCTTACTAATATGAGCTGCAGAAGGAAGGCATGACAGTTGGTTAGCCAAAGTCATAGATAAGCACAGCGGCATCTTATGTAGAAATTGCTAACGTGATTGTTATATTAAACAATGTATATAAATAGTACTTGATGACTTATGTGAAGTCAGAGCCCAAGAGGTCGAGAACTGTCTTGTATTCTACAAGTAATGATTACATCGGACACATTTTGATTTAACTTTGGTGATGTTTCAGATTATTCATTTCTTTATTAGATGCAACTGAGCTTTATTTCTGACTTGGTTCCGTTTCGTTCTGCAAAATACCAATAGCTATATAGGTAACGGTATTTTACGGAACGGAACGAAGCAAGAAATATTTTACTTAATGTGATTTCAGCTTGTACCACAGACAACTTACTAACTAGTTTCATGCAATGCTTCTGCAGCGAATACGTTTTGCAAGCATTAGCACTTATTCTCACATTTTGAACCACAACTCTTTCTCCCTCTATTAGTTTTGGCATTGTCTTTTTGCCTCGATCAAAGTATCTTTTTTGTAAACATTGTCGTGCTTTCAGTTTGTTTTGTATGTCCTTTGAGTTTCCCGGTGTCATTAGGGGTGCTGCGGTTGGAAGCGATTTTTCAACATGCGTCCCAGGAATATCTGTGCAGGCGATAACCCGATATCATCAATTTTAGTGTTTCTATATGCTAGCAACGCTTTGTAAGGGTATTTGGATTTAATGACAACATTTTTAATTGTCCCAACTGTTTTCTCACACTGACCATTGCTCTGGGCAAAATGTGGAGAAGATGTTATGTGCTTGAATCCACAGTCATTACTGAACGTTTCAAATTCATGACTACTGAACTGCGGTCCATTGTCACTAACTACCTCATCTGGTATTCCATAGCGCGAGAACTGCCTCTTCATGTACATGATTGTGTTTTTACTACTAAGATTGTCTAGCTTAGCTATTTCTGGCCATTTACGATAATAGTCAATTGACACAAGATAATTTTGTCCCTTTATTTCACATATGTCGATTGCTATTTTTGACCAGGGCCTTTCTGGTATCTCACTGGGTTTCACTGGCTCTTTCGCATTACTCCTCTGAGTTTGAGCACAGATTGTGCATTTTGCCACATATTCTTTGATATCTGAGCACATCCCGGGCCAGAATATCGTGTCCCTTGCGCGACTTTTATACTTTACCATTCCCAAGTGTGATTCATGTATCAGTTCTAGCATTTCATGTTTAAGTGTCTTTGGTACTATGAGTTTATCACTCTTGAATATTACTCCATTAACACATGAAATTTCATCTCTATAGTTCCAGTATTTTATCAGTTCTGTTGGAATTTTGCTCTTTTCGTTGGGCCATCATTCCATTACTACTTTTCTGAGTGTTTGTAATTCTGTGTCATTTTCAGTTTCCCTTTTGAACTGTTCATACTTCCAGGAAGTTGACCATGACTCGTGAATCTAGTCCCTCCAAAGTGTCATCGAGATATGCCCGACTTAATGTATCTGCTACGACTAATTGAATCCCTGGTTTGAATACTACTTTCAAATCGTATTGTTGTAGTGTTATAGTATAAAATGTAAGCGCGGTGGAGCTTGATACAACGGTTTCCTGAAAATGGATTGGAGCAGTTGATGGTCGCTTTCCACCCTGACTTCTCTTCCAAATATATATTCGTGGAATTTTGAACATCCAAAAGCTATAGCCAGAGTTTCTTTCTCTATTTGGGCATACTTTTACTGTGTTTTGGTCAGAGCACGTGAAGCATATGTATGGGTTTGTCTTGTTGTAGTATGACAGCTCCAAGGCCTTTGGAACTGGCATCCACAGACAGGGTAGTTGGCTCTTTGGGGTCAAAGTACCTAAGTACTGGTGCATTCGCCACTAGGTCTTTCAGTTTGATAAATGCTGTTTCATGAGCTTCTTCCCAATGCCAACACACATTATTTTCTAGTAATTGCCTTAAAGGTGCTGTAGCCTCAGATAAATTTGGCACTAACTTGGCCAAGTATTGAACAAATTGGAGAAATGATTGTAACTCTGCTTCGTCAGACGGTCTCGACATAAAAAGTAAGAGAAAAGTCCAGGGAGTGCCACAATCACAAACCGCAGCCCTTCCCAGACCCCAAGAGGAAGAGGAAACCGACAAATCTAAACAAGCACACACCGAACAAACAGCCCTTAACAGCCCTGACCTTCTCAGGATCTGCTCCTAGGCCATTTTCTGATAGACCATGTCCACAGTAACTGATGCATGTTTTCCTGAATTCACATTTATCTGGATTCAGTTTTAGATTTTTCTCCCTCACTCGGTCTAGCACTTGCTTTAATCTCCTATCATCTTGAGCTTTATCTTCGCCCCATATGATGATGTCATCAACTATGACTTCACGTCCTTCAATATTTTGGAATATTACAGTCATTTCACTTTGATAAACTTCAGCCGCAGACTTTATTCCAAATGGCATCCTTTTGAACGAATACCTTCTAAAGGGTGAATTGAATGTACAAAGTCTAGAACTCTTTTCATCAAGCTTTATAGACCTGATGTTGCATCCAGTTTACTGAATAATTTCGCATTTAGCATTGTTGGCGTGATGTCCTCAATGGTTTTCATTAGGTAATGTTCCCTTTTTATTGCCTGATTAAGGTCCCTAGGGTCAATGCACACAAGTATCTTCCCGTTTGCTTTAGTTGGGGTGACCATCGAATCAACCCATTCCGTCGGTTGATCTTGTTTCACAATCACCCATTTGTTCCATTTACATGTTTACATGATTGTCAAAACGCTTCCAGGCGCCTTCCAAATCCTTCGATTCCCAATCGGTCGTCGGCGTTGCGCCCAAACTGCTATCCATCTTCAATTCAAGGAATACTTCTTGCACAATAATATTCCCATTAGAATGTCAGGTGTTGCGTATATTCGCAGATCGATCCCACTTCTTGCACCATGTCATGTTTTCAAGTCAAGGCAAAGAGAAGCGAATACCGGAAACTAATTATTTATTACAAAAATATGATCTACGTTGAAAGACGTAACGAATCAGAATATGTAAAGCCGAACTTTCAGTAAAACGTTCATATACATTACATCCACATGAGAAATTCTTCATTGTCCGTCAGAACATGTCACAATCTTCTGTGATGGGTGTTTTCAATATAAATTTCTATCATTTTTTTTTCTTTTTAATATTCCCAAATATTATTTTGTCGGTGAACTGTCTTCGAAAGCGTCGGTGAACAGTCTTTGTCGGTGAACTGTCTCGGAATCCACTCACCGCGTCCAACCGTAACGCCAGATAACCGGTCGTAACGCCGGATTTTCCGTCAGATAAAGCCGGATAACGGTATTTTTCGTAGTATTCGCCACCATTTGAAGAACCGCGTTTGATGGTGGTTAGGCAAAAACATTTACTTAAAATATTAGGGAAGGTTCAATGAACATGAAAAGTAGCCTATCCGGATCTACATATACTCTTCTAACTGCCAAATCTTCAATTGATACAAAACTTTGCCGAAAATGTCAAACACTTAAAGAGAAAATGGTTGTGCAGAATCGGCCATACGACAAAAAAGTATTCTTCCCAGAGAGGTTCGTATTTTTTTTCATTTTCTTAAAATTCCTGAACTGCTGGAGGATGAAAATGCATTTGAAAAGGACCTTGTATCATAAACTGGCCGTTGCTGAGATTTTTTTTTTTGCCGACGAAACAAAGACCGAGCCAAAATCCGCGAAATTAAAGGTTACGCCGGATAAAACAATATATTCTTGATCTGCAACTGGCCAGTTTTCTCGCAGACAAACACACTTGTAAAGGTAAAACTTTACCTACATAGTCCAATACCAATTAATCTACACTATAAATTGTCTTAGTTTTAGTATATGAAGTATCTGAATGTATCGATCATACACAAGGTCAAGCACCTCCGTATACTGCAAAAAGTATTTAGATTTATGTATTTTCATCCACAGCTTTTATCCAGTATTCTCAAAGACAAACACACTTGAAAGCATTGATTCAAAAAGATGTAACAATTAGAGTGTGCAAAGAAGAGTTGAAAGTAATCGTTAAAATTGAATATCTTGTTCAAGTAGTTTGCAGACTCCCTCTTGATTCCTTTAGAAAATGGGGTGATCATATATTTTTATCATGCCCTCAATTTGATTCTATTACATTTTCCCTTTCATTTCAAAAAGCCTTAGATATGGTTATCATTGTATGAAGAGGAATGGCAAGGATAGGAAATAATGTTTTCAATAAACGGTGATAGGTTTAGTTGTAATCCGTTTTATTTAAATTTCTTTGCGGGACGCATGTACTCAGAGGCATGGGTAATGTGTTAAACGCCTGATTCGACTGTACATAGCATTTGTATATTAAAGTCGCTATCGTGGCAGGATATTGTCGTCTAAATCTGGTTCGTAAAGCATTTTATTAGCTCGTATTTGAGGTTTCTGTATACACATGTATATCATGTCATAACATGACTACCTGATACATCTCCATCACTCTCTGTATAAAATATCAAGCCTCGCGTCCGTATTTGCTCAGGTAATACGGTAACGGTTTCGAAGTGTTATTGCACAGTCGTTGTGTGGGCGATGTGCAAGCAGAACGTGTGTTTGTTTATGGATGACAGGCTTTGATGATGACAAATAATGTACAAAAGTAAAGTGTACTAGACAAGGTAGGTTATCTAAAATCTCATTAAGATTTATTTGTCAGAGTCTTTGCAGCACATTTTTGACTAAAGGACTACTAAATACAACAAACTCGTTTTCGAAAGACGTTGTAAGGAGAGTAGATCAGTTGCTAACGCTTAACACTCTGGATAAAAGTGTCAGCAGATGATATTACTTTTTTTTTTTTTAGAAAACAGGTTTTGACCTTGCCTCGATTGGAGACGATTGACATCGGCTTGATTGTAGACCGTTTGCATGAAATGTCTTAGCTTATTTTCTTGGGAAAAATGAGAGAGAGATAAAAAAAAGACAGTCAGTTTGTCGTCTGTTGAATTAATCTAGACAGAGAAACCTCCATGTCTGGTTGATCCGGCTCGTTAACTGGATTGACTCCACTTCCTCTTGAAGTCCTCATGTAAACGAAAAAAAACAAAAAACAAAAAAAAAAACAAAAAACAAAAAAAAAAAAATAAATAAATAAATAAAAATCTAAATATTTCTCGGGTGTCGAGGTCAGGCATGTCAAATAATATAGACTTTATCTTAAGTTTGTGAGCGATTCGTCGAATTTAACACAGCGATAAAATGCACAAAAATAACTGGGTCGTGCAGTTTTCTGTATCAACTTTATTGTGTCTCCAATTTCACACCTGCTCTTCAATATTACGTACTTACCTTAAACATGAGCATGTGCAGATAAACAGATATCACGACACCGACCTGTCTCAATAACATTATATAGTTCCTTCTACTGTGATCGTAATGGTGTTGTGAAACTGATTTTTTGAAGATTTTGCCGAAATTAATGAAATACGACAAGCAAAACCCTTCCCCGCGTGGTAAGAGCGTACGAGAGCAACATGATTTTTCACTTCTATCTGCGTAGTGATGAAAGTGGGTTTGCGATGGCGTACCAACGACTACACGATCTAGTTATTTTTATGCATTTTATCGATACTGGAATCTATCAAGTTAACGAGCCGGATCAAACAGACATGGAGGTTTCTGTTGCTTGGCTAATTTAGTAGACGACAAACTGATTATGTTTATTATTATTATTATTATTCCCTAGAAAACAGGCTATGATATTTCATGCCAATTTCCTCCAATCAGGACAATGTCAAAACATGCTTTCTGAATAAATAAATGAATAAATAAATAAGACAAATAAAATATTTCAATGTCATCTGCTGAAAATTTTACACAGAGTGCTAAGCGTTAGCATTTGATCTACTCTCCTTACTACATCTTTTTTTTTTTTTTTTTTTTTTTTTTTTGATTTGGGTTTTACGGCCCTTTCAAGAATATTTCACTCATATCGACACGATCGTTCATCAAAGGGATTACTTTTGGGAGATGAACTCTATAAGCATTCGTGCTTTTGTTCTAATCCCTTCTTTATTTGAGATATTTATGTATGTATCACATGTACTATTAATGAAATAAAATATGTTAAACCAAAACCGGAGAACCGGGGAAAAAACAACCTGATCATCCGTTAGCAGAACTTGGCTTTCCCACATGTGACCCGAACGAGGCGCGAACCACAGCGGTGAGAAACCTAAAGGATTAAGAGTCAGCTCTCTTATCCACTAGGCTAAGGGGGCGCTACTAATTCTTTCGAAAACGAGGTTTTATGTGCATTACCATGCTATGAGCCAAATATTTGTTAAGTCATATTTAGTAATCCTTTAGTCAAAAATATTTTAACAAATCAATTTTGTTGAGATTTAAAATTACCTCCCCTGTCTAATGGGTACTCTACCCATTAAAGCCCGTGCACATCACCCACACAACAACTGTGCAATAGCAGACGATAACTGGACTTATTCTAGAAAAAAGACAACTCAGAAGAACGGTTATAGAAGCAACTTTATCCTGCCACGATAGCGACTTTAATATATACAAATGCCCCCCCCCCTCCCCCCAACACCCACAATCCTGCCAGTTGTCATTCTTGTACGCAACATTTCATCTCGTCCTGTTCTACATTTGTACCAAGTATCATCAAAATATTCCGAAGGTTATTCCTGTTACAATGCAGAGACAATAATTAAATTCAAACACAAGAAGGGGAGATAACTCCAAAAGTAAAAAAGCCAAAGTTGTCATTCTTGTATGTGACATGTCCCCTGCTCCTGTTCTTTATTACTACCAAGTATCATCAAAATATTCCAAAGAGTTTTCGACTTACATAGCGGACACCAAATCAATGCATAATTACTGTCAAATATAACAAAGGGAGATAACCGCAAAATTAAGAAAGGCAGAGTTGTCATTCTTGTAAGAAACATATCGTCTTGTCCTATTCTACATTTCTACCAAGTACCATCAAAATATTCTGCAGGTATTCCAGTTACAGAGCAGACAAGAAATCTATTTCAAACAAAACAAAGGGAGATAACTCCAAACGTAAGAAAGCCAGAGTTGTTATTGGTTTAAACATGTTTTATTTCAAATCAATCAATTGACATGCATATGATATTTTCATACAATGACACATTAATGGGATTGGAATGAAAGCAACATGCTTATTGAATCCCTTTCCCGCTATAGAAGTAAAGAATGTACAATATTGGCAGGTCATGTGGTAACTAAATATATGCCGATATACCCATGAGACATTGTTTCGTACTAATGGTAATAATTATCTGTAAAGAGGCATTTAACATCTTTGCACAGAACAAATAATAATATAGTTAGCTAGGCAATAATAAAATGTGAAAAAAATAAGGAATGAAAAAACGTTGTTATGCGAACAGCGAAAAATCTATGGATTTTCGAACAATACGCTACATGTAAAGGCGCATGAAACAAGCATAACAGAGAAAGTAACATGATCATCCATCGGGAGCATACATATACGGGGGACTGGGAGGGGGTAGGGGTGGGGCAGAACGCCATGTGCATATAATTCTACCACATTTCTTCTACCCGAGAGATTAACTTATTTATATTAAATGTTCGTTGATATTGCTTAAGATTTCAAGGCCTGATATGAAGACCTTATAGTTGTATAATTAGCGCAATAAGTATAGTGTACAGAGTATTACATATCGGGTTTCTTGTTAGCATCTAGCAGTCATGGTGTTGAGGAAAAAACTAGACATTGTACAGTAGTAGGGCAAAATTAAGCACATGCTAACGAATCTTTTAGAGTCTCTTATAAACTTTTGCACGTGTGAGAATATAGGGAAATGTCACCAAATAACAGCACGTCTATAGATACGTGGCATATTTGCGAGATGTTACTTAACATCTCGTGCCGTTGCAGGTGATACCTACGGCACTGCAGAAAGTAATGCTCGGATGTTTCGATATCGCCATATGAACAAAGTGGTAAATCTTTAAGATTTCTAAGATAGATGTCTTAGTTAAGACAACTGCATTTAGTACGAAGGCGGGTATGTAATATTTGTGACTGGCGATCTCTGGAGTAATAATACTTCGGTATGCTAGTGCTATGTTGATTTAGCCGTGCTTTGAAAGACAGAAGATTAGTCGAGTTTCTCTGCTCTTCGGGAAGAGTGTTCCACTCTCTGATAGTAGATGGTAAAAAAGAGTTGTAGTATTGGGCAGTTCGTATGTTGATTGTTCTGATGTCATTTGCATTTCTAAGATTGTAATGAGAAGTTTCAGTAATAGTAGAGAGAATAAGAGTTGACAGGTAGAGAACCGTCAAGTTATTGACCATTTTATAGAAGAGAACTAGTTTTTGTTTCTTTCTTCTAGTTTCTAATGTCTCCCAACCAATTTCACTATACAGATTTTCTATTGCAACTAATTTTGTCGTCCCGGTTGCTATTCTGGCCGCTTTGATTTGGATTTTTTCTAAGTCATCCTTTTCATACTACGTACAATTATCCCAAATCTCATTGCCATATTCAAGTATTGGTCTGATGAAAACCGTATATATTATTTCAAGTGATTTTCTGTCTAACTGGAACTTAAGTTTACGCATTGTATTGATCCGTTTCCATGCTTTTTCTTTAATATAAGTTATATGCGTATGCCATGAACCGTCGTTACTAAAGTAAAGTCCAAGATGTTTATGGTTTTCAACTTCCGAGATTTGTTTATTTAGCATGTGTAGTAGTGGATGTGCTGGTTGTATTAGTTTTCGGGATAATAAAAGAATTTCTGTTTTGAAAGGATTGTAGCTAACAAGCCAGTCTTTGGCCCATTTTGTAATTTTTTCAAGGTCTGAGTTAAGAGTTTGTGCTGCAGTGTCAGGCATGTGTCATCAGCGAAAAGTCTAATGTTTGGCTGAATGTCTTTAAGTATGTCATTAATGTATAGGAGGAATAAAAGTGGGCCGAGAATGGATCCCTGTGGTCCTGCTGCTCTTAATTTACAAAGAAGGCCTTTATGCCAAACACGGTCGAATGCCTTGCTGACATCACAAAATACCACACGTATTTCTTTGCCTGAATCCAAAGCTTGACAAAAAATATTATAAAGGAAGGTAAGTTAATTTGCAGTTGAGTCCCCGGGTATAAACCCAGATTGCAGGGGTGTAAGAACACCATTATCATGTAAGTGGTTATAAAGATGTTTGACAATTATACGTTCTGGGACTTTCTCAATGCAACTTAAGAGAGAAATAGGTCGATAGTTTGTGACAGACGCCGGATCTCCACCTTTGAAGATAGGACAGACAAGAGCGTCTTTCCATGTATCAGGAAAGATTCTATGTCGTAGGGACTGGTTAACCAAAGAACATAAGGGATATGATAGCTCATGTGCAATCTCTCGTAGAACACGATTGTTTACGTCATCGGATCCAACAGCTTTACCAAGAGGAAGAGACTTTAAGACGGATTCTACCTCAAGGGGCGTAATAACAAGATTGGATATAAATCTGTTTACATAGCACGCTATATTTGGTATACGAGCATTCTGGTCGTTAAGTAGGGTCTAGTCCGTGAAGAAATTATTTAATACGTTCGCTTTGTCGGTTTCATCGGAATAAATATTGCCGTCTTTTTCCAGTGTTGGTACAGAAGAGTTTTGAGAAGGAGTAATAAAGGCTTTTAGAGTGGACCACCAGTCTTTAGAAGATAGCGATTCTGAGTTAAGTTTATTTGAGAGACGGTCGACATACTTTTGTTTGGACCGTCGAATAGTGTCTACGACCTTATTCCTGATTTTCTTAAATTTGTTCCATAATCTCAGTATTTTGCTGGGTTGCCGTTTTATATGCTCTTTTACGTTTCGAATTAGTTTTCTGATAGCTGTAGTTATCCAGGGTGGATCAGACGGTCTTATTCTCACTGTTCTGTATGGTACGCATTCCGCTGTAAGGGAATTTATATGACCTGTGATATTTCGTGTGTAGATATTTATGTCTGGGCCAGTGAGTGCGTCCCATTCAGTATTTGCAACTTTTGTCCTCAAAGAATCGTCATCACCTTGTTCATATCTCCAAATTCGTCGGGAGAAGGATTTTTTATGTTTAATAAACTTAAAGATGCCATAAACTGGGCAGTGATAACGAGTTTCTTGACTAAGGAATGGGTCCGTTACATCACTGTAGATAAGATTGTTTTTCTCACTCGTGAGGATAATATCTATGAGAGACGACGAGTTTTCAGTAAAGTGGGTGGGGTCTGTGATAGTCTGGTAGAGAGAAAATTGTTCACAAATGTCAGTTACTTTTTTTGGAGGTCTGATCGCTAAGCATATTAAAGTAAAAGTCTCCTGTGACAATTACATTGCGTATTTGTGTATCTAGAGCCAGTGAAATGGAGTCCTCGATCCTAGAAGGGTATGCCATATCTGAGTTAGGGGATGGGGGGCGGTAGAATAAACCAAATAGGATACGTGTATGGTTCAGGTGAATCTCGATCCAAATGCATTCTGTATTGAGTGGTTCAAGGTCATATCTTCTTTTATTAAACAAGGTGTCTTTGACATATATCATAACGCCACCATGGCGGTCCTTGAATCTGTCTTTCCGTTCAGGCAGCATGAATTCTAGTATTACTAAATCATTCGTATTTTTATCTGGGTGGAGCCAATTAAGTCTCTGAAAAAGCTAGAATATCGAAGTCTGTCAATTCAGCTGAAAGGATATCAATTTTGTTTGCAATACTCTGTACATTGTAGTGGATAAAAGATAGATGCTTACAAAAATTCATAGAGTTAATGAATGAAGATGAGTCGTGTGTCGAGCTGGAAGAACTTGAAATGGAGGAAGTAGAAGCTGGTCCTGGCTTAGGATGTACTTCTCGAAGTTGTTATTCTTGTATGTGACATGTCGTCTGGTCCTGTTCTACATTTCTGCTTAGTATCATAAAAATATATCAAAGGGTCTTTGACTTACAGAGCGGACACGAAATCAATGGCTCATCACTGTCTGACATAAAATTATTCCAAAGGGTCTTTGACTTACAGAGCGGACACGAAATCAATGGATAATCACTGTCAGACATAAATATATTCCAAAGTGTCTTTGACTTAAAGAGCAGACACGAAATCAATGGATAATCACTGTCAAATATAACAAAGGGAGACAACGCCCAAAGTAAGAAAGACAGAGTTGTCATTCTTGTACGCGACACGTCTTCTGGTCCTGTTCTACATCTCTACCAAGTATCATAGAAATACACCAAAGGGTATTCGAGTTACAGAGTGGACACATTGTCACCGTTTATTAAATACATTACTCCCTGGTATACCTGGTATGTATTCATTCCTCTCCATACAATGATAACTATATCTGCTTCTTAAATTGAAAGGAAAAATGTAATAGAATCAAATTGAGGGCAGGATAATAAAAAAAATGAGGTAAATGATATGATCACCCCATTTTCTAAAGGAATCCCCAGAGGAAGTCTGCAACCTACTTGAACAAGTTATTCACTTTTAACGATCACTTTCTTCTTTGCAAACTCTAATTGTTATATCTTTTTGAATCAATGCTCTCAATTGTCTTTGTCTTCGAGAGTACTGGATAAAAGCTGTGGATGAAAGTACATAAAGCTAAATACTTTTTAAATTATACGGACGTACTTGATCTTGTATGCGCTTGATACATTCAGATACTTCATATACTAAAACTAAGACAATTTATAGTGTCGATTATTGGTATTGTACTGTGTAGGTAAAAAGGTAAGAGAAAAGTCCAGGGATTGCTACAATCACAAACCGCAGCCCTTCCCAGACCCCAAGAGGAAGAGGAAACCGACAAATCTAAACAAGCACAAACCAAACAAACGTACGAAAAGCACTGAGATTAGCTCTCTCTTCCCCAAGCGAGGTAATCGCAATACTAAAAGGACTGAAAAACACAAGAACAAAATGACACACGGAAAGACATACAACAAATCGCCTTGTAGAATAAACCACAAAGCAACAATCAGTAAGACTAACACCGGGACCTTTACAAGTGTGTTTGTCTGCGAGAATACTGGTCAGTTGTAGATCAAGAAGATAACGTTTTATCCGGCGTTACCTTAAATTCGTGGATTATGCCTCGGTCTTTGTTTCGTCGGTAAAAAAATCTCAGCAACGCCCAGTTTATGATACAAGGTCATTTTCAAATGCATTTCCAACCATCAGCTAGTCAGGAAATTTAGGAAAATGAAAAAAAGTACGAACTCCTCTAGTAAGAATGTTTTTTTTATCGTATGGCCGAAGCTGCACAACCATTTTCTCTTTGAGTGTTTGACAATTTCAGCAAAGTATATGTATCAATTGAAGATTTTGCGATTAGATTAATGTATATAGATCCGGATAGGCTACTTTTCATGTTCGATGAACCTACCCTAATATTTAAACAAATGGTTTTGTCTACCCATCGTCAAACGCGGTTCTTCAAATGGCGGCATATCCTACGAAAAAAAAACGTAGTCCGGCGTTATTTGACCAAAAAATCCAGCGTTACGGTTGGACGCGGTGGTACCTCTTTCTTACGTGACCATAATCGGAATGGTGTACTGCTTTCTGCGTATTGGGTTGTATATAGCCATAAGCAACACTTTGTCGCGGTCCTTAAAGAAAAAGTGCACATGCTTCCTATAGACACTACGTCACACGATAAAAATCATCCGGAACCTCTCGGTCCTTAATGCATAGTACGTTCTAGGCTCGTACCTACTGGGATGGCAGAAAGTTGTTGTTTACGTTTATCGGACAGTAAAATTGCCGATGTCTTTTCAGAAAAATAAAGCATTTTCAGTCGTCAAAACTGTCTTTTCAGAAAAGATTCTCATCGAGTGATCATTCAAATGTTATAACCACAAACATTAACACATATTTTGACTAAACACTAGCTGAAACTATACGTTAAAATGATCACCATACAGCAAAATTACAGTTGCACGCGTGCCTGCTGATATTGGAAAAATATCATTGAAACAGTTGTATTTGTCATAGAAAAAGCAGTCATTGCTTCCTAAAGCTGTATTTTTAAACGCTGGATACAAATTACGACTGAATATTGACCAAAAGGAATGCATTATCCAAATAAAGTTTGGCTTGAATTAATTAGTAGCAATGGAATCGGAAATGTTTTGCCATCCACAATTATTGGTCACGTGACATAATATTGTAATCACGTGGTCAGTAGCCCGGATGAAAACAATAACATTAAAAAAGGTCTGTTTAATTTCGGATGATAATGTAATAAACGCGGTTGTTGTTATGTATCGTAAACATTTCAGAATAAGCTGTCGACAGTCTCGGAAACTTTTAGAAACGTTCTGCTGTAACATTCTCGAAAGGTTTAGAAACGTTCTGACGTGATGTTGTTTCTCTGTTTAAACAGCTCAACTACGATCGTGTGACGAACACAACTTTCATGTAGATTATTATGATTAAGTCAAAAATTCAATAAGCACTACTTTTAAGATAATCACATATCTATAAGCATAATATATTGATTTGTTTTGCTTTTTTTTTTTTCTTTCGATTATCTGCATTTTTCACAGGTTCTTGCAGGAGCTAAGAAAGGAAGTTCTGTTGAAGATGACCATTCACATTTTCAATATGAAATAAAAAACAATATAACAAAATTTTCAAGACCTTTTTCTGTGAATTCGGCTTTATCACCCCATCAGAGCTACAGCATATCGTGATACAAGATTCCAGCATGAATCTGTCTGTCAAATGTTCAACCCTAAGGACAATCCAAGAAGTTTAGTTTAATAATCAAAAACTGTTTGTAATATTGTATTTATATCAAATTCTGTAAACAAAAAATGGCGAGGTTTGGGGTTGCCGATTCTCATGCAGGTTGGTTTGGGAGAAGTGGCGTCTTCCCTAGACACAAAGTGAACGATCCTCATGACAAGCCTTACTTGAAGAGGTGGCGTAGATACCCATGGTCTACCTCTAGAGGTATTGCGTTTGTATCTTTTTTTTTCCTAGTAAATAATAGTTGATATGTATTGGCAGCTTAGCTAAATTTCTGTCATGTTTCTTGGTCGTGTCAGTTCAAGCTATTTGTGAGTGTCAGTCATTTCTTCAAGCTTTTGCAGTGCTTTTCTATTTAATATGAGGGTCTGGATGGGGTGTAGCGATTAGTGATTGATGACCTTATTTTTAAAGAATAGCAATTTAAGGCCTTGATTTGTAACCATTAGCGATGTTTGTGGCCTAAAATGTAAAACATAAACTAATAAATTTTGAAATATACATTACTTTTTTTTTTCAAAAATGGCTTTATCGATTACTATTTAAAGAGCTAAAACTTTAACCCATTTATGCCTTTAAGGGACACTAGCAAACAGTGTAGACCCAGATCAGATGCCGCAAAAGGCGGCGTCTGATCTGGGTCTAGACGGTTTGAATTAAATATTTGAATTTCTATAAAACATGGTAATAATAAAAACTACCCACACACCCCTTATATTGGAAATAGACAGATCCAAACAGTTGAGGTTGAAGAATCCATTCGGCATAAATGGGTTAATGATTACTTGTATAAAGTCTTGGAAACCACCATCCAGACCCTCTAATATTGATTAAAAATAAAAGCAAATGCATAAAGGTTATCGGAAAGTTTTCATGAACTTTTCACCAACATTAAAAAAGAACTTTATAGAAATTTCCAAAAATCCTTGATAAAAATCAACAGCCAAAACGTTTTCAAAACCAAAGCACAACATTGTAGAAACGTTTCAGAAACATTATCTTGTTAGCTGGGAAGACACATAAAATATACAACCAGAAAACTTAATATAGTATAAGCAAAATGCAAATTAAACACTTTTTGAAAAAGTGAAGTGAAACAAAACACTATCAAGACATTTCAAATTAAGCCTTAGTGAAACAATGCACAAATACGTTACTACTGACGCAGACCATGCACTTTTTCAAGTTGCGTCTTGAAAGTGTTTTGTTTAGAGCATCACAACAAGGCACTCTAATAAGACATAAAAATGCGTCTTGATAGCGCATTATATACGTATTATTATGTCTCCCCCATTTAGAGTAGTGAGACATATTGTTTTTCCCCGGGCGTCTGTCTGTCCGTCTGTCTGTCACGTCCGTTATACAACTTGAAAATCCATCAAGCTACTTCAGGAAACTTCATGTTAATATCAATCAACATTAGACAATGTGCAAAGCGCAAGAATCATAACTCTTGCATTTATACTTTTTGAGTTATTTCCCTTGGAACCTTTTCCGCCACAAAATCGTGTCCGCTCTGTCACTTGAAACCTGTTCAAGATATCTTCCAAAAAAGTCATATTAATATCAATCAACATTAGACGACGTGCAGAGCGCAAGAACCATATCTCTTGCATTTATACTTTTTGAATTACTTCCCTTGGAACTTGATCCGTCACAAGAAAAAAAATTGAAAACCGTGCAAGATATCAACATTAGATGAAGTGCAAAGCGCAAGCACCATAACTCTTGTAGCTTTACTTTTTGAGTTATTTTCCTTGGAATCTCATTATTTAATATAAATCTTAGCTGAATAAGATGTAAAATACAATATGACACCAGAAAGTGGGGAGACATCTGTGTTTTCGTAGATAAAAAAACAAATTCTAGTGTATATCTTGATTCTTTTCTTTTTTATATGGGTTGATAGGAAATATCAGGGTGACTTGTAGATCAGAAATACCTTAAATCTTTCCATAGGTAATCGAAGATGGTGGCCATAGCTGCCATGTTGAAAATCTGTTTTGAACATCTACGTCTAAAGGGAAAGGCCAAATGACCCGAAATTTAATAGGAAGTATCAGAGAGATTTGCAGATCAAAAATACCTAAAAATGTTCTGATCGGTAATCCAATACTATCGGCATAGCTGCCATGTTGAAAATCTATTTGAACTTCTTCTCCTGAACCAAAAGGCCAACTGACTCGAAGCCTCAGTGGAAGTATCAAGGTGACTTATAAGTCAAAAGTAGCTAAAATCATTCCATGGCTGCCATCTTGTAAATCTATATTCAGCTTCTTCTCTTGAACCGATAGACCAACTGACTCAAAACTTGTCTCGTAATCAGGTGAGTGATACAGGGCCATCTTGGTTCTCTTGTTTCCTTTGAGTAGATCCATTTCAGAAAAAAAGGCTCAGCAGAGTTGCCTTTCATGAATATTTATTAGTTCCCCTTAAATTATGTCCTTTTCTGAAGGGTTCAACATAAATAGGAAAAAAAGGCTCCGAGGGGTTGCAGTTATTTTCTTTTTAAAGTAGAAACCTTTGCAGGAGGGTCACAAAACAATTATGACAATGTAGCCTTCCCCGAAAGTGCTTCGATTCCTCTTATATTTTTTCTTCATAGAATGAGATACTACAATCTGGTCAGCAAACTCTAATCGACCTTTTTATGGGTGTAGAAGTTTACTCTTTTGAATTTGAAATAACACCAGAAGATCAAAAGAAACAAGTGTTCTTGAAGTATCTGGGGATGGAAGTCTGTTATAATGTAAAAGAGGAATTTGTGGCCCCTATATGTAAGTGAAATTTTTCAGCCTCTAAATATCCGTACAATAACATATTTTGGCTTGTGTAGATTCCACGTAATACACCACAACCTCTTTATAACACTATTGCTGGGATCCAAAACAAAAATGTATTAGCTGAACAACCGTGTTGTATCCAAACAAGAAAATGTATAGATTATAAAGAATGGTCATTTATCTATAATCTATATACTTTGTTTTGACACAACGCGTCTTGGATCCATCCTTAAAATGTCTCTTATCTAAAACTGTTTTATAATGAACTGTCTCTTATGAACTGTCCTATATCTGATACCGTTTAATAACGAACCGTCTAATAAAGATTGAGGTTCTGACAGTTTTATGGGTGCACATCACGAAAACACGCCTATATAATTTTGACCCCCTCAAACCCCACTTTTATATAGTAAAACTGGGGTTTACAGGAGTATACATTATTTTCCTTATTTCTGCTCAAAACATAGATTGTGGGTACTAGTTAGAACCGCCTCGCCGAGGCGGTTCTAACGAGTACCCACAATCTATGTTTTGAGCAGAAATATGAAAAATATCAGAGTTTTTTTATCTGATAATTTTCAGTTTTTGGAGATAAAATTATCTATATATTTGAATAGGCGTGTTTTCGTAATGAGAAAGTTATTCTATTAAGATTGAAATAACAGCAGAAGGTCCAGATGAACATTGGTCTTGAAGTATCTGAAGATGGAAGTCTGTTTCAGTATAACAGAGGAATTTGTAGCCACTACACTTGAGACTGAGAATATCTCCACACAGTACAGTATACACTGGAACTTTTCTATTAGACACTTCATTATAAGATGGTTTTGGATATAAGACAGTCAAAAGGTGGACCCCAAAAGTGTTGTATCGAAACAAAAATGTGCAGATTGAATAGAAAAATTATCACATGGTCATTTATCTATATAACCTATAGATTCTTGTTTGGTACAACACGGTTGTTTAGCAAACACGGTTTTGTCTTTCAGATATGTATCAGCAGTAGTGTTTGGATACAATATAGTTGTTTAGCTAACCGCTAACAGGGTTTTTGCTTTGATTCCCAGCAACAGTGTTAAAAAGAGGTCGTAGCGTAATATCAATCTAGCTAGTTGCTTAAGAATATGTTTCCTTCTTTAGCATAATTATATTATACACCCATCTAGTGTTTTTTTTTTGTTTTTTTTTTTTTACTTTTTGTTTTTGTTGTTGTTGTTGTTGTTGTTTTCTTTTCTTTTAACCTTTTCTTTCAGGTAGCTTAATGTCAAACAATGCATGATCAGATGCCTCTTCTGCAGTGTCTGATCTAGGCCTATACTATTTGCCAAAAAATAATTATGAGGATGCCTGCCAAAATTTCAAAGCTTCTGACAAAAGAGCATATACAAATAGTGCATACCTAGATCAGACTGCTCCTGAACAGGGTCTACACTGTTTGCTATTTCACTAAGTATTTTAAAGAAAAATTGCACAAAAGCAAACCTTAATTAGGCCAATTAAGTATGGAATAAAGTGTTCAAAATTTTAGGACATTGACCATACAAAAATAGTACTCCATTGAAAACAGAATGAAAGAATAAAGCTGTGCAAGTGACATTAGAAAATAAAACAAATATCAATACCAAAATAACCCTAAGTATTAGGAGACCTTATCTACTTGTCATACTTGTCCTATAATCCAATTTACTACCTCTTGATATGTCTAAAATATTGCTTTATGTATGGCAAACAGTGTAGACCCAAATCAGACATCGTGTTCTGCAGCATCTTATCTTGGTCTACGCTGTTTGCAAAGGCTAATTTGTCCCAATACTTAAGAGTTATTATGGTATTTTTGGGTTAAATGTGCCTGATTTATAGATTTAAATTATACTTGCCCAGGGACCTGACTTCTGGTTTCAGTTTTCTATTAGACATGATACAGCTTGGAAACAGAAACCTCAGATCACTGGATAAGGTTATTGTTCTTTTCCTATAGTTCTGGGAATCAAGGGATCATTCTCTTCCTTCTGTTGATTCAAGACGGGTGGTGAAAGATTTTGCACAAGTGTTCATTAACCACTCAGAGGACTATACCTGCCCATGAAAAGTGTGGTTAGCTAAACTGACCAGCTTGATCTTAGTATTGTTGACTGGGTCATTAAACTCCAACCCTAACAACCAATCAATGAATGAGGAGTTTATACACCAGTTCATACTATACGCTCTTTGTCTCTCTCAAACACATATATTTTTAGCTCACCTGAGCTGAAGGCTCAAGGTGAGCTTTTGTGATCACTCACCGTCCGTCGTCGTCGTCGTCGTCCGTATGTCCGTCCGTCTGTCCGTCCACAATCTTTAAACAACATCTCCTCCTAAACCACTGATTGGATTTTGACCAAACTTCACAGGAATGATCCTTGGTTGGTCCTCTTTAAAAGTTGTTCAAATGGTTCCGGTCCATTGCATATCTAGGTCACAGGAGCTAAAAATAGATTTTTTAACTAAAAACTTAAAAAATCTTCTTGTCAGAAACCACTAGACCGATTTCAATATAATTTTGCAGAAATGTTCCTTTGGTGATCCTCTACCAAGATTGTTCAAGCCATTCGGATTCGTCAAGAAACATGGCCGCCAGGGGGGCGGGGCTTATTTTCCCTATGTATCTATATAGAAAACTTTAAAAATCTTCTTGTCAGAAACCACATGACCGATTTCAATGTAATTTTGCAGAAATGTTCCTTTGGTGATCCTCTACCAAGATTGTTCGAGCCATTTGGATTCGTCAAAAAACATGGCCGCTAGGGGGCGGGGCTTATTTTCCCTATATATCTATATAGAAAACTTTAAAAATCTTCTTGTCAGAAACCGCTGGACTGATTTCCATATAATTTTGCAGAAATGTTCCTTTGGTGATCCTCTACCAAGATTGTTCAGGCCATTCGGATTCGTCAAAAAACATGGCCGCCAGGGTGCGGGGCTTATTTTCCCTATATATATATATAGAAAACTTTAAAAATCTTCTTGTCCGAAACCACTGGACCGATTTCAATATAATTTTGCAAAATTGTTCCTTTAGTGATCCTCTACCAAGATTGTTCAAGCCATTTGGATTCGTCAAAAAAACATGGCCGCCAGGGGGCGGGGCTTAATTTCCCTATATATCTATACAGAAAACTTTAAAAATCTTCTTGTCAGAAACCACTGGACCGATTTCCATATAATTTTGCAGAAATGTTCCTTTAGTGATCCTCTACCAAGACTGTTCGAGCCATTTCGATTAGTCAAAAAAGCATGGCCGCCAGGGGGCGGGGCTTATTTTCCCTATATATTTATATTGAAAAATGTAAAAATCTTCTTGTCCGAAACCACTGGACCGATTTCCATATAATTTTGCAGAAATGTTCCTTTGGTGATCCTCTACCAAGATTGTTCAAGCCATTTGGATTTGTCAAAAAACATGGCCGCCAGGGGGCAGGGCTTATTTTCCCTATATGTCTATATAGAAAACTTTAAAAATCTTCTTGTCCGAAACCACTGGACTGACTTCAATATAATTTTGCAAAAATGTTCCTTTGGTGATCCTCTACCAAGATTGTTCAAGCCATTTGGATTCGTCAAAAAACATGGCTGCCAGGGGGTGGGGCTTATTTTCCCTATATATCTATATAGAAAACTTTAAAAATCTTCTTGTCAGAAACCACTGGACCGATTTCCATATAATTTTGTAGAAATGTTCCTTTGGTGATCCTCTACCAAGATTGTTCAAGCCATTTGGATTCGTCAAAAAACATGGCTGCCAGGGGTCGGGGCTTATTTTCCCTATATATCTATATAGAAAACTTTAAAAATCTTCTTGTCAGAAACCACTGGACCGATTTCCATATAATTTTGTAGAAATGTTCCTTTAGTGATCCTCTACCAAGATTGTTCGAGCCATTTGGATTCGTCAAAAAACATGGCCGCCAGGGGGCGGGGCTTATTTTCCCTATATATAGAAAAATGTAAAAATCATCTTGTCCCAAACCACTGGACCGATTTCCATATAATTTTGCAGAAATGTTCTTTTGGTGATCCTCTACCAAGATTGTTCAAGCCGTTTGGATTCATCAAAAAAACATGGCCGCCAGGGGGCAGGGCTTATTTTCCCTATATATGTATCTATATAGAAAACTTTAAAAATCTTCTTGTCAGAAACCAATGGACCGATTTCAATATAACTTGGAAGGAATGTGTCTTTGGTCACCCTCTTCCAAGGTTGTTCAAGCCATTCGGATTCGTCAAAAAATATGGCTGCAAGGGGGTGGGGCTTATTTTCCCTATACGAGGGATGTTCGAAATGAATTGCTTATTGTCCTCTAGCTCAATATCCACTTGGGGCACGATAAAAACCAATACATACCTGTATAGGACTATTCAATATCTACACAATGGTGTATAAATGTACATGCTAGACTAAGTGTAAGACATAAAATTTGCCATTTGAATACACGCAGTCATTGACCACTGCAGTAAAAATGGTTGGTAGAAGCGTCGGCAAAAAAGATGAAATACGGGCTTACATCAAAGCTCGCTCAAAACTTGGTTGCTCTTTGAAGAAGCTGATGACTGAAATTTCTACTGCTTTTGGACCTTCTTGTGTGTCTTATGACACAGTTCGGCGGTGGAAAAAGAAATTTGAGTCTGGTGTAGAGTCCATCAAAAATGCACCGAAATCAGGTAGGCCAAAATCTGCATCTCGTAAAGAAATCGTTTCCAAAATACAGGAAATCATTGAAGGAGATGCCAGATTTACAGTTCATGATATTGCACGAAAGGAGGCATATCACTATCAACGGTTCACCTTATTTTGAAGAAGCATTTGAAAGTCAGAAAGATTTCTGCTAGATGGGTGCCACATCTGTTGACTGACGAGCAAAAGAGGCAACGGTTTAAAGTGGCCAAAAAGCTGCTTCAAATGTTTCCAAAATATGACAAAAAGCAGTTTGCCAATGTCATCACAGGTGATGAAACATGGGTCCATTATTTTGAGCCCGTCAGAAAGGTTAGCAATAAGATCTGGGCCACTAAACACAGCAAACGCCCAATAATTGCCAAACGTTCTTTGAGTACAAATAAGGTTTTGTATGCAATCTTCTTCTCTGGTGAAGGAGTCGCAATAAACGTGCCAGTGAAAAAGGGCAAAAGCATCACCGGAAAGTACTACAAAGATGTAGTACTGAAGAAACTGAAAAAGTATTATCAGAAACGACGCCCTGCCACTGGTTTAAAACATGTCCGTCTTCTACATGACAATGCCCGAGCTCATACCTCCGCAACAGTTACGGCGTTTTTGAAGAAAGAAAAAGTAACTGTTTTGCCTCACCCCCCGTATTCCCCAGACTTTGCCCCATGTGATTTCTTTTTGTTTCCGAAATTGAAAGCATTCCTTGCTGGGCGGAAATACCAGTCCCGACAGGCACTTGGATCTGCCATTCATCAGTACCTTATTACTGTGCCCAAATCAGCGTACCGTGACGTCTTCAAGAAGTGGATACATCGGCTGAAACTTTGCATTTCTAGCCACGGGGAGTACTTCGAGGGCATGAAATGAGTACTTTTGGGCTAACTTGAAATTTAAAGTCTCCGGATAGAAATAAGCAATTCATTTCGAACATTCCTCTATATCTATATAGAAAACTTGAAAAAAAAAATCTTCTTGTCAGAAACCACTGGACCGATTTCAGTATAACTTGGCAGAAATGTTTCCTTGGTGACCCTTTACCAAGATTGTTCAGGCCGTCTGATTTGTCAAAAAACATGGCTGCTAGGGGGTGGGGCTTATTTTCCCTGTATATCTATATAGAAAACTTGAAAAAATCTTCTTGTCAGAAACCACTGGACTGATTTCAATATAACTTGGCAGACATGTTATCTTGGTGACCCTTCCTTGGTGACCCTTTACAAAGATTGTTCAAGTAATCGTGATTTGTCAAAAAACATGGCCGCTAGCGGTCGGGGCTTATTTTCCCTATATATCTAAATAGAAAACTTTAATAATCTTCTTGTCAGAAACCACTGGACCGATTTCAATATAACCTAGCAAGAATGTTTCTTTGGTGACCCTCTACCAAGGTTGTTCAAGCTGTCATGATTCGTCAAAAAACATGGCCGCTATGTGGGCGGGGCTTATTTTCCCTATATATCTATATAAAAAACTTTAAAAATCTTTTCGTAAGAAACCGTTACACCGAATTCAATGTAACTTGACAGGAATGGTGACCTTCTACCAAGATTGTTCAAGCTTTCATGATACGTCGAAAAACTTGGCCCCCAGAGGGGGCGGGGCTTATTTTCCGTACATATCTGTATAGAAAATTTTGAAATTCTTCTTGTCAAATACCCCTGACCGATTTCAATGTTGCTTTGGTGACCCTCTACCAAGAATGTTCAAGCAATCCTGATTTGTCAAAAAAACATGGCTGTTAGGGGGTGGGGCTTATTTTCCCTATATATCTAGATAGAAAACTTTGAAAATCTTCTTGTCAGAAACCACTGAACCGATTTCAATTTAACTTGGTTTAACTTGGTAAACAGATTGTTCCTTTGGTGACCCTCAACCACGTTTTTTCAAGGTGTCATGATTCGTTAAAAAGAAAAAAATGGCTGTTAGGTGGTAGGGCTTTATAGCAATATAAAACACTTTAAAAATCTTTTTGTCAGAAACCACTGGACCAATTTCAATATTACTTGGCAGAAATGTTCCTTTGGTGACCCTCTTTCAAGATTTAGTTGTCATGCTGCGTTAAAAAGAAAAAAACATGGCTGCTGTGGGGAGTTGGTGGTGGTGGGGGGGGGGGGGGTGCAGAGCTATAAAATTTAGAGCAGTGAACTTGGCTGAAACTTCAACACTAATATAAGTATGCAAATCTGTTTGCTTAGGTGAGCGATATAGGACCATCATGGTCCTCTTGTTTATGAATTTCTTTTTACAGGCATGCCGAACACATGTGCTCTGAAGATCGGCAGAAAGAATTTCACGGTGGGAGAGTGCGTCTCTCTAGATGAGGTCGAATATACTTACTGTTCTGGTTCTTGTGGTTCAAGTATGACAGAGCCTGTACCTTCACTAAACTTAACTAACCTTGTAACAGACACAAAATATACTTATTGTACAGGTGTGAGATAACTTACTCTAAATATTCAATTAGCAACCCTTTCATCCCTACAGACCATTTCAGATACCTTTGCAAAAGTGCACATCTAGATGAGATGGCTTGTCAAGATCTGCACGGTTTGCTATTCTGTAATTGGTTTTTGATTGAAATCCCTATTTGCAACAATGTATGTATCCAAATTGAAGGACGGAGGAATCCATGTCAGAAACTCAGGGGTGAAAGGTTCAATTAAAGAAGAGCACTCTGGGTAAAAATTTCAGATGATGAAATTTTGAAATAGTTTTTTTATTTTCCAAAAAATCACAACCTCTTTTCTTGGAAAAATCAGAACCTGTCTTCTGGGAGAAATAAGAAAAATATCATCAACTTGTCGTCTGCTGAATTAGCCTAGATATCATCAACTTGTCGTCTGCTTAATTAGCCTAGAGTGTGGTAAAGGTTAACGCAGAGCATGTTAATAAGAGTCAAAATCATCTCATGTAAATACCAAAATAACATGGACATCTTCTGACTGTCTTCAGATCAAACACTTAAACAGTGAAGAAAAGAATTGCACATACAAAGTATGAACTGGGAGCAGATCTTGTGTATGATACCCATACAGTTTCAGATGATTGAAACTTATGTCGATCAATCGTCAGGTTCTTTTTGTGACTTTACTATATTTTTTTACTTAACCTTTACCGTTCTCTGTGCTATTACAACAGACGACATATTGATGATATTTTTCAAGCACGACAAGTTGCATTAAATGTCAAAATCTGTTTTCTGGGAAAAATTGAAATATTTAAAAAAAAATTATACAGAGGATTTTATTTTCGCCAGCTTCGTGGATTAACCCAAATGGCCAAGCGGTTAATGCTTCCAAGTTAAATTCATGAGGTTCTGGTTTAAATCTCACTGGAGGCGAAATTCAGCTCAAGACTGAATGGTGTTTTATTTTGCAGAGCCTTTCATGATCAGCCTTTCATGGTCTTAAACTATGTTGACGGGAACATAAAACACCAAATCATCATATCATCCTCTTGGATTCAATCAGTGTTTGCTCTGGGTTATGTCATAGTGTATACCCATAAATGAAAGCGAAAGAGAATGAATATTTGAGCAAATAATATCTTGAAAAATATGTTGAGGAGGAATTTCATTCTTTAAACATAATCAGGAAATGCCAGTCAATAATAATAACTCAGTTTTTGTTATAATTTGCAACTTGTATTACATCACGAAAACATTCCTATAAAGTTTTGACCCCCTAAAACCCCACTTTTATATAGTAAAACCGGGGTACCCACAATCTATATTTTGAGCAGAAATATGAAAAATATCAGAATATTTATCAGAAAACTTTCAGTTTTTGGTGGCGAAATTTTCAATATATTTGAATAGGCGTGTTTTCGCGATGCATACCTTGTGCACAAATACTACTTAACTGCTAAGAAGACTAAGCCTGCCAAATAAAAGTGTTGTTAGGTAAACTGACCAGCTCAACATGATCATAATAGTGCTGATTGGGCCTTCAAACTCCGAACCCATCAACTATGGCATACCGTATATAGTTCTAGACAAGAGCGTTTCAAGATTATTTTTTCTGATTTCTCAACAAAAAACATATGTTGCGGGCACTCATTAGCAGTGGCTCACAGAGGATGTTTTAATGGAGAAATAAATAAATGTCAATATTTTTGGTTAAAATTTGGCTTTAATAATTATAGCTGTGGCTAAGATTTGGTAACGTAATAAATGGGCATTTGATAATTGCTAAAAAAGATTTTATTATATATTGTAGGTGTGGTAGGGACCGTGAAACCAGTCCCTGTGAACTGTGGTGGAGAAAACAAAATGGGATATATCAGAATGTTCACTGGCTGCTCTTGTAACCAATGCGTGGGCCTCTCAGGTACTGGCAGTAATGCATAATGATCATTAATCCTAATGTACTTTTTATCTTTGTAATTGTAATACACAATGATCATTAATTTCAATGTACTTTTCTTGTTCATAGGAGTAATGCATAATGATCATTAACTCCAATGTACATTTCATACTCTTAATATTAATGTGTAATCATTAATCCAAATGTACTTTTCAAATTCCGAATGGAACATAGCCCTCTCATGGCACCGAGTGACAATACAAAATAATATTTCAAAATGACAATCGGTAAATGTCCTAAAATTCCAAACATCAAAGTTATGCAAACAATACAGACCTAGACCAGACTGCTCCTGTACAGGGTGTACATTGTTTGCCATTTCACTAAGTATTTTAAAGAAAAATTGCACAAAAAAGCAAACCTTAATTAGGCCAAATAACTATGGGATAAAGTGTTCAAAATTGTAAAACATAGACCGTACAAAACAGTTCTCCATTGAAAACAGAATGAAAAAAATAAAGCTCTGTAAGTGACATGAAATGACAACATATTTTGTTTAGAAAATAAAAAATATCAATACCATAATAACCCTAAGTATTTGAACACCTTATCTACTTGCCATACTTGTTCTAAATTTGAAATAGTCCATTTTACTACCTCTTGATATGTCTAAAATATTACTTTATGTATGGCAAACAGACACCGTGTTCTGCAGCATCTAATCTTGGTCTACGCTATTTGCAAAGGCTTATCTGTCCCAATACTTAAGAGTTATCACGGTACTTTTGGTTTAAAAAGGCCTTATTTATAGATTTAAATATACCATGCCCAGGGACCTGACTTCTGGTTTCAGTTTTCTATTAGACATAATTCAGCTTGGAAACAGAAACCTTAGATCACTGGACAAGGTTATTGTTCTTTTCCTATAGTTCTGTGTATCAAGAGATTATTTTCTCCCTTCCACTGATTCAAGAAGGGCAGTGGTCAGTTTCTGGCGACAGATTTTGCGCAAGTATTCGTTAACCACTTAGAGGACATTACCTTCCCATGAAAAGTGTGGTCAGCTTGACATGACCTTAGTAGTGTTGACTGGGTCATTAAACTCCAACCAAATCAACTAATCAATGAATGAGTTTATACACCAGTTTATGTGCTTTTTGTCTCTCTCAAACACACATATTTTTTATCAATTTCTTTTACAGCCATACCGAACACATGTGCTCTGAAGATCTGCAAAAAGAATTTCACGATGGGAGAGTGTGTCTCTCTAGATGAGGTCGATATAACTTACTGTCCTGGCACTTGTGGTTCAAGTATGATGGTGCCTGTACTTTCACTAGACCTCACTAACCTTGTAACGGACACAAAATGTACTTATTGTGCAGGTGTGAGATAACTTACCCTAAATATTCAGTTAGCAACCTTTTCATCCCTACAGACCAATTCAAATATCTTTGCAAACGTGCAGATCCAGATGAGATGGCTCGTCAGGGTCTGCACGGTTTACTATTCTGTAATTTTGATTGAAACCCTTACTTGCAACAATTAATGTGTCCAAATTGAAGGACTGAAGAGTTGTCAGAAACTCAGGGATGAAAGGCTTAATTAAAGAAGAGTACTCTGGGTAAAATTTTCAGCATATGACATACTGAAATATTTTTCTTTTATTTTCTCCAAAAAATCACATTTTTTTTTTTTTTTTTTTTTTTTTTTTGGAAAAATCAGAACCTGTCTTCTGGGAGATATAAGAAAAAAATATCAACTTGTTGTCTGCTGAATTAGCCTGGAGTGTGGTAAAGTTTAACGCAAAGCATATCAATAAGGCGGCAAAATAATCTCATGTAAATGCCAAAAAAACATGGACATCTTCAGATTATCTTAAAACTTCTGCAGAAGTTCAGGTCAACCACTTAAACAGTGAAGAAAAGAATTGCACACAAAAAGTATGAACTGGGAGCAGATCTTGTGTATGTTACCCCTACAGTTTCAGATGATTGAAACATGTCGATCAATCATAAGGTTCTTTTTATGACTTTACTACATTTTTACTTAACCTTTACCACTCTCTGTGCTATTACAGCAGACGACATAATGATGATATTATTCAAGGACGACAAATTGGATTAAATGTCAAAATCTGTTTTCTTGGAAAAATTAAATATTTAAAAATATATATATACAGAGAGCTAAGGGTTCAGGACTTTATTTTCTTCATCTTCATGGATTCAGAAGAATCCAAATGGCCAAGTGGTTAATGGTTCCAAGTTAAATTCACGAGGTTCTGGTTTAAATCCCACTGGAGGCGATATTCAGCTCATTACTGTATGGTGTTTCATTTTGCAGAGCCTTTCATTATCACCATTTCATGGTCTTAATCCTTATCCTGCTGTTCACGACAGCCCCTACCTTTGCAAACAGTGTAAATCCAGATCAGATGGCTTCTGAAGGAACCATCTGCTCAGGAGCTACACCGTGCAAACAGTGTAGATCCAGATCAGATGGCTTCTGCTCAGGAGCTACACTGTTTGTCATTGAGTTTGGGAATTTGAACGAAAACATTATATGATGTAATCCGATTGGCTGATATTCAGAAATGGGTATGACTAATTAAATTAATCAGTACGATAAGGGTTAAATCATGTTGACGGGAACATAAAACACCAAATCATCATATCATCCTCTTAGATTCAATCAGTATTTGCTCTGGGCTATGTCATAGTGTATAACCATAAATCATGTGGGATGCATCAAGCGAAAGAGTATGAATATTTAAGCAAATAAAATCTTCAAAAAAGTATTTTGAGGTGGAATTTCATTCTTTTAAAATAATCAGGAAATGCCAGTAAATAATAAGAACTCAATTTCTGTTATAATTTACAGCTTGTATTACATCACGAAAACATACCTATACAATTTGATCCTCTTAAACCCCACTTTTATATAGTAAAACTGGGGTTTATGGGGTATACATTATTTTTCTTCTTTCTGCTCAAGAACATAGATTGCGGTTACTCGTTTGATCTGCCTCGACAAGGCATTTCTAATAAGTACCCACAATCTATGTTTGTAGCAGAAATATAAAAAATATCAATTTTTTTCTGAAAACATTCAGTTTTTGGTGGTGAAAATTTCAATATATTTGAATAGGCGTTTTTCACAATGTATATCTTGTGCAAAAATACTACTTAACTGCTTAGAGGACTAAGCCTGCCCAAGAACAGTGTGGTTAGGTAAACTGACCAGCTCAACATGGTGTTGACTGCGATTTTAAACTCCAAACCAATCAACACATATATAGTTCTAGATAAGAGGGTTTCAAGATTATTTTTTCTGATTTCTCAACAAAAACATATGTTGTGGGTCTCACAGAGGATAATTTAATGGAGAAATAAATAAAAATCAATAATTGTGGTTTAAAATTGGCTTAAATAATAGACTTGGTAACGTAATAAATGGGCATGTGATAACTGCTAAAAAGGATTTTATGACATATTGTAGGTCAGCTAGGGACCAGTAGACCATTCCGCATGAACTGTGGTGGCGAAATAAAAATGGGAATCGTCAGAATGTTCACTGGTTGCTCTTGTAAACAACGCGTGGACCTCTCAGGTACTGGCAATAATGCATAATAATCATTAATCCTAATGTACTTTTTATATTTGTAATAGTAATGCACAATGATCATTAATTCATATGTACTTTTCTTCTTCATAGGAGTAATGCATAATGATCATTAGCTCCCATGTACAATTCATATTCTTAATGTTAATGTATAATCATTAATCCAAATGTACTTTTCAAAGTCCAAATAATAATACTTAATAATCATTTATCCCTATGTACTTCTCCAATTCATAATAGTTATGCATAATATTCATTAATCCCAATGTACCTTTCCTATTCATAATAGTAATGCATAATGATAATTAAATTCAATGTACTTATCACGTTCATAATAGTATGGTATAATGATCATTAACTCTAGTGTACTTTTCATGTTCATAATAGTAATGCATAATCATTAATCCCAATGTAATTTTTACATTCTTAATAGTAACGCATAATAATCATTGATCACAATGTACTTTTCATATACTTAATAGTAATGTATAACAAGTATAAGCAGCTTATACTTGTTATGCATTACAATAGTGTGCATATAATAAGCTTACATAAAAAGTTTGGTCTACGCTTTGCACACAATAAATATTAAGCTGATGTTTGTATGGAATAGTCTTGGGTTTTCTACATGCAAATCGTAACTAAATCGGCTAAATTCGTAATGCAAAAGGTGAAGTTCAGAGGTCTGAATAAGATCTTGTTCCATTGGTTCACCATAATGCATGTCAGTTTTAATGAAAGCTTTTCTTTGTAGAATATAAAATTTTTATCAAACTGCTCTTAGAATGCTATAAATTGCGCTTGGCAGTACCTATGCATCCATTTACTTTAATAGTGAAATTGTCAAGATTAATATATATCTCATAATCTTTAATAAAATGGTTCAAAAGTAACCTTTTAGAATATCTACATAAGTGCAGCAAGCTAAACATTTGTTTGCGAATGGAGAACATCTTCTATATATGTAGGTGTTCCAATAAATATTCTATTCTATTCAGTTTTATATCCAGTCCCGTGTTTTACTTGTAGACAATGCACATAAGGTCAATGCTATTGTAGATTAACAATTGATTCACTTCCAAATCCCAACCAAACAGCATGTTGTGTATACTCATGGGCATAGACAATGATCGTTGATCCCATTGTACTATTCATATACATAATAGTAAGCATAATGATTTTTTCATGACCACAATGTACTATTCCTACACATAATAGTAATGTATAATAATCATAAATTCCAATATACTTTTCATGTTCATAAAAGTAATGCATAGTCCCAATGTACTTTTCATATTCCTGATAGTAATGCATAATAATCATTGATCCCAATGCACTTTTCATATGCTAAATAGTAATGCATAATGATTGTTGAGCCGAATATATACTTTTCATATTAATAATAGTAATGCATAATGATCTTCAATTGCAATTTACTTTTCCTATTCCTAATAATAATTCATAATGACCATCCACCCCAGTGTACTGTTTCTATTTAAAATAGTAATCCATAATGATCATTTATCCCAATCTGCATTTCCTGTTCTTAACAGAAATGCATAATAATCACTATCCCTGTGTAATTTTCCTATTCAAAAAGAGTAATGCATAATGATCATTAATCACGATGCACTGCTCAGATTCATGATAATTATGCTTACTGATTATTAATCCTAGTGTATTGTTCATATTCATAGTATTAATAGATCATTAATACAATGTACTTTTCATATTCATAATAATAATGCATAATGATCATTAATCCCAAAGTACTTTTCATATTCTAAAAAGTAATGCATTATTAATTATTGTTGATCCCAATGTACTTTTAATATTCATGATAATTATGCATAATGACCATTAAACATTGAACATATACATGATAGAGATCCAAAATGATCACCAATCTCAGTGTACTTCTCCTATTCTTAATAAAAGTCCATGAATATCATTTATCCCAGTGAACATTTCCTATTCTTAATATTAATGCCGAATGATATAAATCTCAGTATATTTTTCCTATTCATGATAGTAATCAATAATGATCATTTATCCCAATGTACTTTTCACATTCTTGAAAGTACTTCATAATGATTATTGATCCTAATGTACTTTTCATATTCATATTAATTATGTATAATGATCATTAATCCCAATGTACTTTTCATATTCGTAATGTAAATGCTTGACGATCATTAATCAAAATGTACTTTTCATATTCATAATAGTAATGCATAATATAATGATCAATAATTCCAATGTACTTTTCATGTTCATAACAGTAATGCATAATCATTAATCCTATTGTAATTTTTTATATTTCATAATGATAGTGCTTAATAATTATTAATCCCAAGGTAATTTCATAATTAGAATAGCAATGTTTTATGTCATTAATTCCACAGTACTTTTCATGTTCATACCAGAAATGCATAATCATTAATCCCAGTATACTTTTCATACTCCTAATAGTAATGCATAATAATATAATACATAATGATTGTTGATACCAATGTACTTTTCTTATTCATGGTAATGCATAATAATCATTAATCCCAATGTACTTTTCATTCTCATAATAATAATGCATAATCATTATGCATAATGTGTTGATTTCAATGTACTTTTCATATTCTTAATAGCAATACATAATGATTATTAATCCCACTGTACTTTATATAATTTGTGTGTGTGTGTGTGTGTGTGTGTGTGTGTGTGTGTGTGTGTGAGAGAGAGAGAAAGAGAGAGAGATGTTATTAATTAAAAAAAAGTGTATTGTCAAATCACAAAAGGAAAGACTCATTTCTATGAGTTAGCATTTTGCCACTTATATGCTGTTTTGAACATCAGAAAATATACATGTATTATGAAATGTTTATTTGAATTCTTGATACCATTAATTCAATTTTTAATAGTACAGCTGTAATTTAGATAAAATCCTTTCCAAAAAATACCATATATACCCTAAATATTAGGACAGACAGTGGAGACCCAGATCATATGTCCCCAAATTAGAGTCTGCACTGTTTGCCACCCATCCAACAATTTTAGACACACTGCTAAATAGTAAAAGGAATTTGTTCAATTTCTAGAACAAGTACGGGAAGAGAATGATTTTAGGTAAAGACAGTTCATTTGCTTTTTATAGAGTTAATAAATATTCCAAACATTTTAACTGTAAAAATTTCAGCAGATGACAAACTGGCGACATTTTTCTTATTTTACCGAGAAAATAGGCTTTGATATTTCATGCAACGAAGCCAATTTCCTTGGAAAAATAAGAAAAATATTTCAAAATGCCACCTGCTGAAATTTTTACACAGCATGCTAAGCGTTAAAAGGTGCTTATTGTCAGACCTATTTAAAAAGAAATCAAAAGAAAACATTTTTAAATAGAGATATTATACTGTTTAGAATCATAAAAAGAATGTAATGATTTGGTTTAAATATTCCAAACATTTTAACTATAAATAAATATTTTATCGCAGACACAGTGCCTTGTTAGAAAAATATAGCGTCAGTCTGAAAACACTTCTGCAACAAGGTATATCGGAACCCGAATTTTACGGTGACTTAGTGTACAGATTTAGAAAAATTGTAGGTAAATCTAACTTTTCGGAGCAATTCAGAAAACTTATTAAACCGTTATAAAAGAATTGGCTATAGCCTGGATATTATGCGGCAGACTGCATGCCTAGTTGTCAACCCAATCATTGTTGATGGCTATGCTTCACTCTTTAATTGCACGACGGCGGTTCGGGCCTCAGACTCAATGACGGCCTCTTCGTAAAACTTTAACCAGTGGGTTGGGGCTTGACGATATGTCTTTGGCTTGGCCCGCCGTGGTTCAACTATTGGTTTTCATTTACTCTGGCATACAGTAGAATTAGCCATGAGTACTCGTCTTTGTTTATTATAGTGATTAATTTGATTTTTATGTTTTCGCTTTGATGCATTGACTGAGTTTGGAGCCTTTATGCGAACCGAATTTTTATGTATTTATGTATTAAGAGTAGCATCGGGACCCAGGGTGAAGTTAGCTAGCTGTAAAAGTGCTTTAAACCCCCCGGTGGTTTGCTCTACCGACCGTTCTAAGGCGGTGGTCCCGGTGTTACTCTTACTCTTTGTTGCTTTGTGGTTTATTCTACGAGGCGATTTGTTGTATGTCTTTCCGTGTGTCATTTTGTTCTTGTGTTTTTCAGTCCTTTTAGTATTGCGATTACCTCGCTTGGGGAAGAGAGAGCTAATCTTAGTGCTTTTCGTACGTTTGTTCGGTTTGTGCTTGTTTAGATTTGTCGGTTTCCTATTCCTCTTGGGGTCTGGGAAGGGCTGCGGTTTGTGATTGTGGCACTCCCTGGACTTTTCTCTTACCTTTTTTACCTGCAGATTCTTTGTAAAGAAGATATCCTGAATTAAAAATTATTTTAGTATGTTTTCTCTTCTTTTTTGAAACAGGAGGATAATTCTTCAATGTGAGACATCACCAAGGAAGACCTAGACCTTACAACCTGAAACTTTTATCTTTAATTGCAACATAGATGTTTCAAATCGAGATATCTTGTTTATTTTTATCTTGATTCAGTATCTGTGGGCTTTATACCCACTAGTACTAACATCGGCACTCCATCATGTGACCATCCCCATAATTTTAACTGCATAATACATTAACCTATAATAATGTGCTATTCTAATCTCTCAGAGTCTAATCTGTATGTCATACCTTCCACAGAAATAACGACAGTTCAGTCGTCTTTAGGTCTTAATCCAGAAGTTCCATTAGGCAGTTACCTGAATGATGTAACTCTTCTCGCTTAAAGGATCACGTGTCATTTTCTTTTCTGTGGATAAGAAAATAAACACAGGATTTGTTTATCGGTGAAAGAAACCGGTCTTTTATTTCTTTTTCCTCGGTTATCTTTTTCTTGTATTCCTTTCTCATACCTTTCAATAAAAATCTTATTCTTTCTTTTAATCGAATTTTGATTTCTTGCTATTGCTGATTGTTGAATTGCGTCATACGTTTTCGCGACTCTCGTATTCGTCGGCACAACGCTTGTGTTCGGTTCGGTTCGGAAGTCGTGCATTATAACTCAAGTATATAAATTGTTCTTTCTGTTCAAGGTTATTTATTGATGCGATCTGTAATAACTGGAATATTTTTAGTAGTTTTCAGATAACTACGAGTTGGTTGAAGAATCCTATGGTGGAGAAGCTGATTAGTAAAGAACTTGTCAACCTTTTTGCGTTATACGACAGTTCTTTACTTATGGGACACCACCCCACAGGGCTATAGACCTTTTTAATGTTATTGTTTTTATCCGGGCTTCTGACCACGTGATTACAATATTGCGTGTCGTGACCAATAATTGTGGATGGCAAAAACACTTCCGGTTCCATTGATACTAACTGAATCAAGCCAAACATTACTTGAATAATAAATTCATTTTGGTCAATATTCACTCATAAATTTTACCTAGCGTTTAACAATACAGCTTTAAGAACTGCTTTTCCTGAGTCAAATACAAATGTTTGAACCGTAATTTTGCTTAATGGTGACCATTTTAACGCCTAGTTTTAACTAGAATATAGCCAAAATATGTGTTAATATTTTTGATTATGACATTTGAATGATCACTCGCTGAAAAGAAACTTTTGTCGAATGAAAATGCTTTATTTTTCTGAAAAGTCATCGGCAATTTTACGGTCCGATAAACGTAAACAACACCTTTTCTGCCATCCAAAGGGTACGGGCCTAGAACGTACCTTCCATTAAAGACCGAGAGGTTTCGGATGACTTTTATTGTGTGACCTAGTGTTTAAAAATGTCGATACTGCCGGGGATAGGACCCATCTGGGTGGCGTCTTTATAGATGCTGTAAGTACTCAATAAAATACGAGGGTCCTGCAAAAAGTTTTGTCACTGGGTTCGGATTACTTCAGTGCTGCGTTTTATCAAACATATTTTTATTACAAACCTTCAAAGTATTCCCCCTTTACTGAAACACATTTTTGTAACCTTTTTACCCAGTCGCGAAAAGCAGATAAATAGTATTCTTTTGGTATCTGTTGGAGACACTGATAAATAGCGCTGCCAAGAGAACTTCTAGACGTATATTTATTTCCAGAAAGCATTTTCTTAAGCCTTGGAAATAAAAAGAAGTCACAGGGAATAAGGTGGATGGTTTAAAACTTTCACCTTTTCAGAAGCCAAAAAAAGACTTAACAACCTCACACTTATGAGAGGAAGCGTTGTCATGTAACAGGTGGACTCCTGACCATCCTTTGCTTGGTCGTTTCTTATTGTAAAACTCTTTCACTTTCTTCAGTACAGAATTTTTGTAGAATCGGCTAGTGACTGTATGATCAGATGGACAAAGCACTTGAACGACTGGCCCACTTGAATTAAAGACAATTGCATACAAACATCTTTTTCGAACTTATGGTTCTCTTGGCAATACATGGGCGTTTTTTCATCTTTTTGCTTCCACTGCTTATCATCAGCCCTTCTTTGTGGCTCAAACATGTGCACCCAGGTTTTATCATCTTCTTAGCAAGTTAGAAATAACCCGACTATTACAGCCTTTGTATGTTTTCAAAAGTTCCTGGGCACATTTAAGGCGTTGTGGTTTTTGCTCCTCAGTGAGCAAATGAGGTACCCACCTAGCGCAAACCTTTCTCAGGTCCAAACGCTTTTCCAGAATTGTTTGCACAATGCCTTCTGGTATGCCAGTACAACTAGCTATATCTTTGACAGACAATCGCGCATCCTGCTCGACCACAATCTTTACAGCAGCGATGTTAGCCTTGGTAACAGAGGTTTTAGGCCTTCCAGGACGTGTATCATCTTCAACAGAAAATTTCCCAGCTTTAAAAGCTTTAACCCACCTAAAAACTCTGCACATTGAAATGGTCTGAGGTCCATATATACCACACATTTCATTAAATATCTGCTTTGATCTACATTAAGCCTAATGCGGCATTTTATATAGCTACGAATTTCAGTCTTCTGGTCCATGTTCCAATATAAAAAGTAAATTGGTCAGTGTATATGACTGCATCTATTTCAATTCGAAATAACTCGGTCAGTTGGAAAGCAATTTGCACGAAATAAACGGGTATCGTTAGGTATTCAACACACCATTCAAGTGCAGGATAAAACCAAGGAAGCCTATTAGTGACAGAACTTTTTGCACGGTCCTTGTATAAGTCCACCAGGCACCAGGCACCGGTCATTCTGCATCAACTTCACCAGGCACCAGGCACCAGTCACCAGTCACCGGCCATCCAGGCACCGGGTAAAATCACCGGTCATATTTTGACCAGTCACCGGTCATCCAGGCACTGGATAAAATCACCGGTTATTTATCACCAGTCACCGGTCACCAGTCAACCAGGCACCAGTCAACTATTCACCAGTCAATGATTCACCGGTCATCTATTCACCGGGCAAATATTCACCAGTCAACTATTCACCAGTGAATAATCCACCGGGAAACTATTCACCGGGCACCAGTCACTGGGTACCAGTAGCCGGGTATACCAGTCGTGGGTCATTATGTCGGATTACTAGTAACTGGATAGTAGTCACTAGTCTCTCGACAACCCATTACTGCTCACAGAGCATCATAGACCAGTCAAATCAATGAGTACAGGTTAAAGAATGACAGCGTTGGGTTCGAATACCTGGTAACCATCTATATCATGGAATTCTGTCCAGCCATTACCGAAGTAGACTTAGAATTCTAGATATATTTTAATTATAATATAAATGATTCAGACTTATCAGTTATGAACAAATTCTGAATTCAGTGATTAATAATATAAAGAGTTCTAATGCTATCAATATTTAGTATTGTTATTGAACATCGAACAATACTTTAAAAATAAAATAAAAAATTGTTCTCCTTAATACGTTTGAAAGAGATCACGGCTTATAGGATCCTCACCTCATTCGGCCTCACTGCAAGGAGTGAGCTCCATAATTTTATCTTCTATTATATGAAGAAGGAAAATATATTCGGAACTTAATTATTTCCTCTTCTTCCGCAGTCTCTTCTTGCTATCGGTATGCAACAGTATAGAGATTAATAAATCACTATAGGTATAAGAAAGAAGTATCCGATCCTCTCTTCTTTCCTTATTATTATTATCTTAAATGGCATCATAGATCTAAACGCTTTAGATAATGGATCCTTCAATAATCAGGAATTAAATTATTATGATTGCGCTAACCTTCTTATAATTTTTCCTGTATAATAAATAGAAATAATCCCAATTATATCCAGAATTACATGAGATAGTTTTGGTTAAACATACTCACCAATTCTTTTTAAACTGGTCTCGAGTATATATTATTTTATAAAGAATTAATCAAACATCCTCTCTAGATTAAACCGATTAGCATAAAAGTCTAGTAGAGGGACATATTTTATTTCATTGATTATGGGAAATAGCCAGTAAATTATGCTATTAGTCCCATATTAAATTAAGGTGTTGATAATTATTAATATCTCTTTAAAGAGTTTAGGTTAGTCGTGTCCTTTCCACACTCGGGAATAAAATAAATCGTTAATAAGATATTTATATATTAAGGTATAAATTTTATTCGAGATGTCCTTTTAGTTTGCCTTACTTAAATTCTGGATCATTTTAGCTTACGCCAGAAATGTTCCAGGTAACTCAGTTCTCAGATTAAGAATTGATTACGATGAAGGTTACTTCTTCTGAGAATAATAAATTAACACATTGGTTATGATAACGATAGAAAACCATACAGCTGATAAACAGTCAGACTTAATCTACGTATAGTATAGGTCTATATTATTTATATCCTTAAGTCTAATATAAAGCAAAATGCTTGAGGAATATTATGCTACGGGTAGCTCTACTTCCTCTATTATTTACACCTATAAGAAGAGTCCATGTCAATCAGAGCTTGTTCAGACTCTTGGAGTAGGTAAATAATCAGTTAATAGATTCAGTACGTTATTATTATTGCCTTAATCAATAAAATTAGTTCAAGAAGTTGCAAATCTAATTCCGAAATATACAGTTTGACTTCTTATGAAATATTTGGCTATGGAACCGTTTAGAAACCTTTACAGCCAGTAATTATTTTAGATCTAAACAGATCGACGATATGGATTCTTTAAAGTATTGTTACTGTACTTTATTCCTTAAAGTATAATACAAAGAAAAACATTCTAAGAGGGGAATAACGAATACTTTACCTCCCCTAAACAGCAATGACAATTATTTTTTAAATAAATTATTCCTTTGTCTATCTTCGTACGTCAACGATTAGGACAATGTGAGAAAGTATATTTACGAAACGGTGATAAAATAATATTTTTTACATTACTCTATAATATGTTAGGGCCAATATAATTACATTTCCCATCTATGGTCCGCTCCGTTTTAGGAACCAGTGGTTCTTCTCGTCATAAAGAATTCAAATTTCCATTAACGAATAATAAAAAGAATACAAAAAAGGTAAGAGAAAAGTCCAGGGAGTGCCACAATCACAAACCGCAGCCTATCAGACCCCAAGAGGAACAGGAAACCGACAAATCTAAACAAGCACAAACCGAACAAACGTACGAAAAACACTAAGATTAGCTCTCTCTTCCCCAAGCGAGGTAATCGCAATACTAAAAGGACTGAAAAACACAAGAACAAAATGACACACGGAAAGACATACAACAAATCGCCTCGTAGAATAAACCACAAAGCAACAAAGAGTAAGACTAACACCGGGACCACCGCCTTAGAACGGTCGGTAGAGCAAACTACCGGGGGGTTTAAAGCATTTTTACAGCTAGCTAACTTCATCCTGGGTGATGCTACTCTTAATACAGAAATACATTAAAATTCGGTTCGTATAAAGGCTCCCGACTCAGTCAATGCATCAAAGCGAAAACATATAAAATCAAATTAATCACTATAATACGAAAGATGATTTTAAAGTGCAAACTCTGGAAAATCTGGAAAATCTCGATCTCTCCCAGATATACTGTTACATAAATATAACATCGCATAACCGATGATGGATATTTATAATTGAATTTGACGACAGTTCGTTCAAGGCGTATCGATATCGTCATAAAACTGGACTGTCTTAATAAATTATAATGGAGTTCTTACTCAATTAAGCTTCACATTATAGGAAGTTCCGCACTTCGCTTTTTTGTCATATCTTCCCAGTTTTTCGTTAAACTAGTAGAAATGTATATGAAGTTGTACATGTACAATTATGCATACTGTAAACGGACGTTTTTCTTTAAACATTTACGTTTGTAGGCTATTAAAAGATTATTTGATAATAATTGCAGATATTATATAAGATCCGATAATATATATAGTCATTAGTTATGATAAGTAAAGTTTAATGGCAAGATTGACCTATTCACTTTACGTTTTATAGGTTTTAAATCTTATTGGCACATTCTTAAACAAGAATTTTCTCGGTCTTCAGAGTGTAACGATTATGTCTGATTACTCGGGACTATTCATTTACTACTGTGCTTGTTGAGTCAAGCCACCGACAATCTTTCGTTTATATAATGAATACTATCCTACGCTTCAGTTCAAGAATACATCCATTAACTTCTAATTAGTTTTACTTCATCGATACAGTCATTGTCGATAAAGAACTCATTCTCTATCTTCGAACAGAGAAATAATGAGTTTCTATTCTTTACATCTCATAGGTTGAAGATGAAATTACATCTATCCTCAACCAATATGACATATAATATTAATGAATAAGAACACTCAACAATATATCTTTCACCCTTGTATTAAGAATCGTCCGTATTGAATTAAGAATCGTCCGTAACACAACTGTGATGTAATCACTCTCCCGATCTACACATAGATCTTGAGCAGGGCTGGACCCAGAAGGTCTAAAGACGGGGGGGGGGAGGCGGGGGCATTGACTGCTGGGCATAAATCGAGCGGCGTAAGCCGCGAGAGGGGGAGAGTATGAGAGGGGGTTCTCCCCCGGGAAATTTTAAAATTGGATTGCCTAAGAGTGTATTTCCATGCTATTTTCAAGCCATTTACATTACTTTTGCAGGCTGATTTTTTTCTGTCAATTTCAGGTGACCTCCTTCCTTACTGAAATCCGATGCAAGCATAGAAAATCGTGATATTTCAGGAGGTGTTAATTATTAAGAAAGACTATTTATATGTTCAAGTCTAAATTATAATGGAGTATTTATCAATATATAAAATCCTTGGAGTTATTTCATATCTAGTTTACTTGGATAATCTTACCGTCACGACAAATGATTTATCCATAAAATTACATTTTTCCGTGCAGAATAGTTAATTCTGTCTCTGAACCTATATGTTTTAGCGTTATCAGCGATAATAAAATCAGTATTATTTTGGCTCGACATTTATACTTATTAGTCATACTATATTAGTTGAAGCTGCATAATAAACTCCCCTACTCTCGTATTAGTAGGGAAGCTTAAGGCAATTATGGACTAAGTATTTCCTGTATTATACTATCTCATAGAGGGAAGTCGTATCGAAAGAGTTTCCTTTCCTATCATAATCAATTATTATTATATAATCGGATTTATAATAATAACATTCTAAAGAATGTCGGACGCCTGATTACACCCTTTATTCTGGGGTCCATGTCTGTTGGTCGGAACATTCTGATTCGTCATTCGTTTACAGATTTATGACATTGATTTATGGCTTAGTACCATGACCACAAATACTTGGATTAGGTCTATGGTATGTTATAATAAGACCTGGTAATAGAAACGATTCTAGCCAGTCTTTCTAATTAATATTGTAAGTTCAATTAGGAGGCTGTTTTACAATAACCTATGTTATCAGCCTTTATATTGCGTCTGCCAAACTCTACGTGATGTTAGCAATCTTTTTCCTCTTATTTTGATAAGGATGCGAATCGTTTCCTAAATCTCCTATGGCAGAAGCGTTTTATTAAATGAATTAGGCTGTCTTCTAGTTTCATCGCTAAGACTAAGATACGTAAATACAATTAGCCTAGCAATAGATAAAATTATTAATCATATATTTGCTATCATCGATAGATAAACTTGGTACTCGGTAAAGATTAGACCATCTACTAGAATTATTATTATCCCCCCCCCCCCCCCGCGCCACCACCCACCCACCTTTTTTCAATCGAAACGAACAAGAAAAACGCCGGAAGGCGTTATGGACGGGTTTTTAAAATAACGGAGAGAGTAAGAGTTGTCTCTCTTGCATGTGAACTATCTACTGGTCCTCTTCTTCATCCCTACCAAATATGAAAGCAATCCATTGAAGAATAAAGGTAACATATAACTTTGAAAAAAGGTTAACCAAAAGGCAAACCTCGAACGACGCCCGCCCGGACATCGCTATTTTAAAGGACGGTTTTAAAAACACGTCCAAAAAGGGAATAATTATAAAACCTTATGGTTAATATTAAGGATTATGGTCTGCTTATTGGAAACAGTTATATCGATCCAGTTAATCAGACTCTAATTAGATCATAATTATAATACAGTTGACTCCCGTTATCTCGACCTCGCTTATCTCGAATAACTGCTTAACTCGAAGTGAAAATCTGGTCCCCGCCTAAACATGTAAATCTAACAACATGTAAAAAAAATATTGTGGAAAAGAGGAGAAATTGCTCCTAAGGAGCAATTTCTCCTCTTTTCCACAATATTTTCAATTTATATCTAATTTTAAGAGTCCAATTACACATATATTTGTTAAATGTGGTTAATCGAATTAGTTTTTTCCTCAGTTCTGCAAATCTGATATGTCGAACTACGGATATCTCGAAGTATTTCAGAGAGTCCCTTGGAATTCGAGATAACGAGAGTCGACTGTAGTTTAGACTATTTATAATTAGATAATCTTTACATGTCTAGGATTTATATGAAAATCTTGAGAAATGTAGGTTATCTATAGATAACTCGTCCGAGAAGACACTTCCTTATTCAATAATGCGCCTCTAAAGATAGACAGCTTGTCATCTTGACATCTGTTCGATAAGTTTGGTTTCAAACATATTATCAAACAGTATTCTTGAGGTTGCAGTTGAAGTGCAATATTGAGGTTCTTTTTGGGGGCCAACTGTTGTTACGCAAAAAAAAAGAATGAGTGGTGTTCGGTGTGTGGTTCGGTGTGTGTGTGTGTGAGGGCGGGGGGAGGGGGGTGCAGTAACTAGGCCTCTGAGGCGTGAGAATTAGCAATCTCTAGAGTCTTCTATGAACATATAAGGTATTAACACCTTAAAAGATTATGTTATAAGTGAATCTAGATTATTCTTACTATTAAAATATGGAAATAGAATGTATCTGATTCCTTAGAGTTTTCCTTAGTCTTAATCTAGAAGTATAGGGACTCTATTATTTTTGTTAGAAAAGGAGAACTCCTCCCTCCTAATCAGCAAATCTCCTAAATTCTAACACATTATCTATAGGTTAATGTATTGTGCAGTTAAAATGAAGTTTTTAAAAGTAAAACGTATTTTGTTTGTTTGTGTTGAGGTTTTATGGCCCAGTCAACCCAATGGGGTCATGTCGAGCGCGGTCAGTTTACCTAACCACATGTTTACTGGACAGGCTTAGTCCTCTAAGCGGTTAACCAGTACTGTGCACATTCTTTCGCCAGAAACTGACAACTGCCCTTCTTGGATCAGCGGAAGGGAGAGAATGACCGTAGAAAATATTTCATGATCAATCTCCACGAAAGAATGTTGCCGACCTCGGCGGGGGTTGAACCCGCGACCTCCGTGGTCTCCAGTCAGACGGCGCATCCGAGCCACCGAGGCCGGCTAAAATGTATTTTAACTAGCAATACTTAACCTATAAATAAGAGAGCCCCCCCCTCCGCCCCCCCCCCCCCCCACCAACACACACACAGCTCTGTCTTAATTGTTTCTATTGTTTTATACAGCAAAGAAACTGACACGTGATCATTTATGCGGGAAGAGTTACGTCATACAGGTAATTGCCTAAGGGACCTTCTGGATTAGGACTCCTTAAAACGACTAAACTGTCGATTTTTTTTTTGTTTTGTTTTTTCTGTGGAAGAGCTGAAATACTAAAAAGAATAGCATATTATCTATAGGTTAAGTATTGCTAGCTAAACTATGTTTGACTTTTAAAAACTTCATTTTAGACACTTCCACCTTTTACATTATAAAATGGTGAAATTAGTATTATGAATTCTGAATAATTGCAGTAGTTCTTCTTATGGTTGTATTTAAGACACTTTATTCATTAAACTGCCCACTGAAAAAGAGGTAGAACTTTGTGCAAGCATATTAGAGAGGTTCCAAAAGTTGAAAGTAACTTAAAATGCCAACTATAAATAAAAAAACGGACAACTTATGGTTCTGTGAAAAAAAAAAACAAAAAAAAAAAAAACAACAACAAAAAACAGTGTTTTAAATTGCACAAACTTAGGCTCCATCCCTTTTTGAGTGAGCACTTAATAAATAAGTTTTCTGAACTATCTTTTAGGTTTGAAAAACAACCACAATAGAAATGCTTCATGCTATCAGAAATCAGGCACACCACTCATTTCACCACTTTATATAGTAAAACATGGGAATCACTGGGGTATATAGTAAAACAGGCATCAGTGGGGTATATAGAAAAATTGTAATCAGTGGGGTATATAATAAAACAGGAATCGGTTGGATATATAGTACAATGGGGATCAGTGGGGTGTATAGTAAAGTGGGAATCAGTGGGGTATATAGTAAAATCTGTAGGGTAGATAGTAAAACAGGAATCAGTGGGTATATAGTAAAATTGGGGAATCAATAGGGTATATCATAAAATGAAATAATCTGTGGGGTATATAATAAAACAGGAATCAGTGGGTTATATAGTAAAAATTAGTGAATCAGTGGGATATATAGTAAAATGGAAAAAGTGCATGGGTTATTTAATAAAATGTGAAAATCTGTGGGTATATAGTAAAATGGTGGAATCAGTGGGATATATATTAGAATGGGAGAATGAGTAGGGTATATAGTAAACTGGGGGATCACTGGTGTAAATAGTAAAATGAGGGAATCAGTGGGTTAGGTAAAAAATATGAGAAAGTTCATTTGATTCCTTTTCGGATTTTTAAACCATTTTAGACTGAATAAACTCTCCACACTTTATACTGAAAAAAAATCAAACTTCAATTTTAGGTATGTCAGTGTATGTAATTTTGATAGTCCCCATCACGAAAACGACCCTATGTAATTTTGACCCCCTTAAACCCTACTTTTATTTTGTAAAACTAGGGTTTACAAAGGTATACATTGTTTTTCTTATTTCTGCTCGAAACATAGATTGTGGGTATTCGTTAGAACCCACAATCTATGTTTTGAGCTGAAATATGAAAAATATGAATTTTTTTATCTGAAAATTTTATGTTTTTGGAGGTGAAATTTTCTATGTATTTGAATAGACTTGTTTTCGTAATGCAGAGAAAAATGGCTAAACTATTTACATACAGTGGAGACTCTGATCAGATGCCACATTCTGCATCTGATCTGGATCTGCACTGTTTGCCAAATGTCCTTTTTGGGGCTTCCAGACTATAATGGGTTAAACATTACGAAAACATGCCTATTCAAATATACTGAAAATTTCACCACTAAAAAATGAAAACTCAGATAAAAAAATTCTGATATTCTTCAATTTCTGCATAAAACATAGATTGTGGGTACTCGCTAGAACCACCTCAGCAAAGTGGTTCTAACGAGTACCCATAATCTATGTTTTTGAGCAGAAATAAGGTATACCCTGTAAACCCCAGTTTTACTATATGAAAGTGGGGTTTAAGGGGGTCAAAATTATATAGGCATGTTTTCGAGACGATACTCTTGCTGCTGTACACACAAAAGCAAGAACTTAAGCTTAAGTAGAATCTTAGTTAAGAAATGCTGATGAAACTGGCTTTTTATGTGGCTTAGAATTAGTCTTTTCCCTATCACAGCATGCCATATTTCTTGGTAGGTGGGCATGAAAGTTTGAGTATGTTCAAACCATTACGAAAACACACCTATTCAAATATATTGAGAATTTTACCACCAAAAAAAATGAAAATTTATAGATAAAAAATTCCTATATTTTACATATTTCTGATCAAAACATAGATTGTGGGTACCCGTTAGAACTGCCTCCTCGAGGCAGTTCTAACAAGTACCCACAATCTATGTTTTTAGCAGAAATAAGAAAAATAATGTATACCCCTGTAAACCCCAGTTTTACTATATAAAAGTGGGGTTTAAGGGGGTCAAAATTATATAGGCATGTTTTCGTGATGTTAACACCATTTGTATAGGCATACATTTTATACAATTCCCAATTACTTTAATGCTTAGTACTCTTGGTAAAATTTTCAGCAGACAACAAATTGAAATATTTTAATTTTTCCCAGAAAGCGGGTTTTGACATTTTTAATGCAAAATGTCTCCATTGGAGACAATATGCATGAAATGTCAAATCCTGTTTTCTGGGTAAATAAGAAAAAATATCAATTTGTCATCTGCTGAGCTAGCCAAGAGTGGGGTAAAGGTTAACTATAATACCATATCTACCCGAAGTATCTGTACACCTTAACTCCTTACCATACTTGTCTTAAAATTTAAACAGGTCCATTTTACTACTGTTGATGTGTTTGAAAAAAATACTTGATAAGTGGCAGAGTATGCCCCGATCAGGTCATATTTTCCATCATCTGATCTGGGTCTACACTGTTTTTTGAGGCCTGTGTGTGTTAATACTTATGGTAAATATGGTAATAAATTGTCTTAGTCCTTAGAATGGTGGGATACCAATGCAATGCTGCTGTCAATACTGAACTTTGTCCTTGTTCATCACGAAAACATACCTATATAATTTTGACCACCTTAAACCCCACTTTTATACAGTAAAACTGGGATTTCCAGGGGTATGCATTATTTTTGTTATTTCTGCTCAAAAACAGATTGTGGGTACTCATTAGAACCACCTTGATGAGGTGGTTCTAACGGGTACCCACAATCTATGTTTTGAGCAGAAACATGAAAAATATCAGAATTTTTTTATGTGAAAAATAGCCATTTTTTGGTGATACAATTTTCAGTGTATTTGAATAGGCGTTTTCGTAATGTGCAGTATAATGTCATCTGTTTCTGTCCTGTAAATTATTAGAGTTGAGCTCTTTCAAATGGACTGATGTTTTAAATTGTTTTAGTTAATGCTGCTGTAAAACCTTGTTATGCTTAATAAGTTAAGATGCCTAACCCACTTCTAACTGTCAGCCAATCAGGTTACTTGATCCAGGTTGTTTATACAAATTCACACTTAGCGACAAACAATGTAGTTTAGCAGGACCAGGGTATAGAATTCACACTTCGGTATGAGAGCACAATACAAATTTCTGGTGACTGATGCACTCAAAAGATAGTAATCTTAGTAGAAATGTGTTGCCTCTCTTCCCCAAAAGGTCACAGATTTTTTTCAGGAAAGAATTGAATTCCTTGTTTATTTTGTTACTGTAATGTCTGCAGCCTTTTTAAGCTCAACAATTTTATGCTGACTGGGAAATACAAAATTGTGCTTTATCCAAAGGGTTTTCTCTTAAAGGAAAGCATTCCCTCCCAAGGGGAGCCCATTCTTTCATTTAACAGTAGCCCCCCTTTGATAACAGGAAGATTCTTTCAATAGTCTCCTTCTAGGTAGCAAATTCTTTCAGAGTAACTCCGCTTTGATAATGGACAAAGATTCTTTAAAGAGTAGTCTCCTTCTTCATAATAAATTCTTTAAGAGTAACCCCCCTTTGATAATGGACAAAGATTCTTTAAAGAGTAGTCTCCTTTTCCATAATAAATTCTTTAAGAGTAACCCCACTTTGATAATGGACAACGATTCTTTCAAGAGTAGTCGCCTTCATGGTATTAAATTCTTTAAGAATAACCCCACTTTGATAATGGATGAAGATTCTATCACAAGCAGTCTCCTTCTATGTAGAAAATTCTTTTAAGAGTAACTCCGTTTGATAATGGACAAAGATTCTTTAAGTCGTAGTCTCCTTCATGGTAATAAATTCTTTAAGAGTAACCCCACTTCAATACTTCTTGGTAATAAATTCTTTAAGAGTAATCCCACTTCAATAATGGATGAAGATTCTTTCAAGAGTAGTCTCCTTCTATGTAGGAAATCCTTTAAAGAGAACGGATGACAATTCTTTCAAGAGTAGTCTCCTGGTATTAAATTCTTTGAGTAACACCACTTCGATAATGGATGAAGATTCTTTCATGAGCAGTCTCCTTCTTGGTACCAAATCTTTTTAACCCCCCACTGATAATGGACAAAGATTCAAAAGTAGTCTCTTTGGTTTTGTTTGTTTGTTTGTTTGTGTTGAGGTTTTACGGCCCAGTCAACCCAATGGGGTCATGTCGAGCACGGTCAGTTTACCTAACCACACGTTTACTGGGCAGGCTTAGTCCTCTAAGCGGTTAACCAGTATTGTGCACATTCTTTCGCCAGAAACTGACAACTGCCCTTCTTGAATCAGCCGAAGGGAGAGAATGACCGTAGAAAATATTTCATGATCAATGGCCACGAAAGAATGTTGCCAACCTCGGCGGGGGTTGAACCCGCGACCTCCTGGTCTCCAGTTGGACGGCGCATCCAACTGAGCCACCGAGGCCGGCAGTCTCTTTGGTAGAAAACCCTTTAATTGGTAAGGGAGGCACATACTGTCTTGTCAGGGTGATGTCCCTTGGTGTTAATTTATTCACCTTAAATGCTAATTGCAGTATTATTTATGCACTATCATCAAATGAACTGTTTATGAAAACTTTTATGGTGAACACAGTTTTCAGCCAAGTGAAGAACACAGAAGACAATATAACATGTTTTGTCCCCATTTCAGAGTATGGCAAATGTCCTAAAATTTCCTACATCAGCAAACAGTGTATACCCAGATCAGACTACTCATAGCAGTCTGGTCAGAGTGTACATGGTTTGCCATTCCACTAAGTATTTTAGGAAACAACTACCCAAAAGCAAAAAAAAAAAAAAAAAAAAAAGGTATTTGAAGTGTTCAAAATTTAAGAACATAAGAACATATACCATATTTTGTGAACCCTGCCCTTGTCATTAAACCTTAAACTGCCAAGGAAACCTGCATCTGAAAATGTCCTCTGTTTATGTCATCCGCTGAATATTCTTGCAAACATTTTTATATAGACAAACAGTATGGACCCTGTACAGAAGCAGTCTGATCTGGGTCTGCACTGTTTTCAAAAATGACTTTTAAAATCACAAGCAGACGACAAAAGACGACAGTTGTTGTGATTGGAAGTTTAAGGGTTAATGCTTAGCACTCTGGGTGAAATTTTCTGCGAGTGACATATTGAAAAAGTTTTCTTTTTCTTCCTGTTTGCAAAGGCCTGTCTGTCCCAATACTTAGAGTTTTAATGGTAGTGATGTAAATAATCAAGCATTAAAAATATAAAAAAAAAATAAAATAATTAACCCTTAAAGAAGTTAAAGTACTAATCACATCTGCAGCAGATGACAGTTTGTTTTGTGTGTGTGTGTGCGTTTTTTTTTCCCCAGAGAAAATAAGGCTTGACATTTCATGTGAATCATCTGCAGGCTTTATTTTCTCTGAAAAATGATGATAAACCAGAAATTCACCAATGCATTACTGTATGTAGCAACTGCTATGGAGGTGAACACGCTCAGCCAATTAGTAACTTTCAATGGCAGTCGTCAGGGTGTGCGTATGATGTTTCCATAGCCTAGATAGTGTTTGAGTTTGTTTGTGTTGAGGTTTTACGGCCCAGTCAACCCAATGGGGTCATGTCGAGCGCGGTCAGTTTACCTAACCACACGTTTACTGGGCAGGCTTAGTCCTCTAAGCGGTTAACCAGTATTGTGCACATTCTTTCGCCAGAAACTGACAACTGCCCTTCTTGAATCAGCGGAAGGGAGAGAATGACCGTAGAAAATATTTCATGATCAATCTCCACGAAAGAATGTTGCCGACCTCAGCAGGGGTTGAACCCGCGACCTCCTGGTCTCCAGTCGGACGGCGCATCCAACTGAGCCACCGAGGCCGGCAATAGTGTTTGAGAAACAGAGCTAAACACCCAGACTTAAACCTTCTCTTGCTGAACACGACATGCCCTGTCTTAGAGTGTAGATCCAGATCAGCTGAAGCCAACTGATCTGGATCTGCACTGTTTGTCATTAAATATGTGAATTTCTATCCAAAATCTGGATCAAGTAATCTGATTGGCTAGAAATTAGAAGTAGGCGTGAGAAGGATTAACATTGTTGACACCGATGTCAGTGAGGACACCAGAAGGTGACCTCTGTCACTCCTGCTTGCTAAAGCAGTTGGGACAAGAATCAAAATTTGTCTTCTACAGTTTTGCTCAGCAGTTTAAGGTAAACTAAAACAAGCCTGACTCATAGTGCAGTTGGTAGCACATCTGCAGAATCTGAGTGCAGATCCATGGTTGCATAATTGAATCCCAGCTCGGCCATGTTACTTTGGTGGAGATTGATCATGAAATCATTGCTAAGGTCATTCTCCCCTTCCATGGATTAAATAAAAACATTAAACTACAATACCCCGCCATTGTCGTGTTGCAGGCAGATAACTCCATTAAAAATTGATGAAATTTGCCCATTAGCAATTACAAACCAGATCTCTACAATATCAATGCACATACCAAATGTCATGAAAATCCATTGATGTTTACTCAAGTTATCATCCGGAAACTGATGGACAGACATATGACTGAAGGACGGACAGACAGACACACTGAGGTCAAACGTGAAACCATAATACCCCGCCACTATCATGTGGTGGGGTATAAAAAGGGCAGTTGAGTTAATGACGAAAGTATGTGCACATATACTAGTTGACTGCATTAAGGACAAAGCCTGTCCAAGAAAAATGTGAGTAGGTTGACACACTGGCTCAACTAAATCTTAACAGTGTTGACTTGGCTGTAGAACTCCCAACTCAAAACAAAATTATTACAAGCATTAGCTTTCACAAGATTGACTTATCCTCACAAGATTGATTTATCCTTAGACCAAGCTTTTTGTGAAAGTAATACTTGGTTATATAATGCTGAGCAGTTTTTGAGAAAGCTAATACTTGGTTATAATGGTGTTGAGCAGTCCATGGAAAATAGCATTAGACCCTTCCATGACCATTCATAAAGTGCTTCCTTCATAAAGTGCTTCTAGAGCAATTACTAATGCATTCACAAGATTGATTTATGCTGTTCATAAAGTGCTTCCTTCATAACTTCAGACATGTATGCCCAGCAAAAATTCAGATAGGCCTGCGCATTTTGCATTTTGATCAGAATTTGTGCATTTAATCTTCACTGGGTGCATTTTGGACAGCCAAGGATACAAAGTTTTTTCATGTCTGCATAGAAGATTCTAATCAGACTGGGCAGATGTGCAGGCTGATTTGAGACTTTGCTGAGCGCATGTCAGTGGTTACATCAATTGTTTTTGTTAGTAAAATTCAAACTGATATTCAATGCTACAGGTAAAAATATAATCTTGTCCAGAGACCTTTGGCTTCTTGTTCCCAGCTGTATTTCATCAAAATGCACCTGAAAACTAGAAGCCTAAGGGAACCAAAAACCTGAGGTCACCTTGTCAGCAGGGGACCAGAAGCCCAAGGTCACCATGTTCGATGACCTAAGGCTTGTGGTTTCCAGCTGTATTTCATCAAAATACAGCTGGGAAGCAGAAGCAAAAGGTCACCAGACAAGATTATATTTTGATCTATATCTTTCTTTGTTGCTTTGATCATTCTGGAATAAAGTTTTAACCTTTACAGTGTATATATTATTTTTTAAATACATTCATATTCTTGTCTGCTAGAAAATAGACCAACAAAATGTTATAAGAGACAATTTACAAGTGTCAGATTCTATTTTCTAGGAAAATAAATAAGAAAATATTTCAAAATGTGGCCTGTGAAATATTTACCCAACATGCAAAGTGTTAGTATTCATCACTATGACAATGATGGTTTGGTGTTTTACATTCCTTTCATCATTATTTAAGTCATATCGAGATAAAGGAAGGATGATAATGAAAGGCGCTATATCTTTGCAGTCTAATCACAGTCTTCATTGTCCATATGAAGAAACTACATCCTTGGCAATCCAAAATGCCCAACAAGTTTGTGTTGTGTTGACGTTTTATGTCGAGCGTGGTCAGTTTACCTGACCACGTTTACTGGGCAGGCTTAGTCCTCTAAGCGGTTAACCAGTATTATGCACATTCTTTCATCAGAAACTGACAACTGCCCATCTTGAATCAGCAGAAGGGAGAGAATGACCGTAGAAAATATTTCATGATCAATCTCCACAAAAGAATGTTGCTGACCTCTGCAGGGTTCGAACCCGCGACCTTCTGGTCTCCTGTCGGACGCGCATCCATTTGAGCCACCAAGGCAAAATGCCCAACAAGAGCATCACAAGCGGCGAATTATACACCCATTTGATAAGACAGTGGGGCCAACATTTTTAAAAGAAAAAAAAGCGTAACGGACGGACGCACGCACGCACAAACGTCCCAGAAGCAATATGCCCCTCCAACTTCTTCGAAGTTGGGGGCATAATTACATGTATTACCAATGTACACTATGTGTATGGCTAACAGATAGACAGGCAGACAAACAGGAATAGCAACTCTGTAATTAATAACATGCCTATATAATTTTGACCCCCTTAAACCCCATTTTTATATAGTAAAACTGGGGTTTACAGGAATATACATTAATTTTCTTACTTCTGCTCAAAACATAGATTGTGGGTACTCGTTAGAACTGCCTCGTCGAGGCGGTTCTAACGAGTACCCACAATCTATGTTTTGAGCAGAAATACGAAAAATATGAGTTTTTTATCTGAAAATTTTCATTTTTTCGAGATGAAATTTTCTATATGTTTGAATAGGTGTGTTTTCGTAATGAATCATTCTTGTGTGTGACATATCACCTTGACTTAATACATATTCCTATAAAATTGCATGAAGATATCCCTAAGGGTTACTGAGTTATGGCCCAAACAAGAATCTTTGGAAAAATTAATCAAAGAAGCATAACTTGAAAACTAAGAAAGGGGGAACAATCATTATTGTGGGCAACACGTTGTTCTGTTCTAATACATATTCATATAAAACTGCATGAAGATATCCTGAACAGTTACTGAGTTATGGAGCATACAAGCATGTTGATGGACGATTATGGAAAAAATTAATCAAAGGGACATAACTTGGAAATTAAGAAAGGGGGAATAATCATTCTTGTGTGAGACGTATCATCCTGACCTAATACATATTTCCATACAGTTGCATGAAGATATCCCAAATGGTTACAGAATTATGGAGCATACAAGAATGTTTACAGACGAACAGCAAATGGATGGACAGCGCCATGCCATAATATATCTGATTTTTTCAAAATGGGCATATAAAAATGTGCCCATGGAGATTCAGATCAGCCTGCTCGCAGGCTGATCTGAATCTTTGCTGGGTGCATGTCAGAAAGTACATTTGCAGACATTCCAGCTCATATGAGGCTTAATGTGAAATAAAAATACACCTTTCGGCATCTGCAGAGTCTGATCCTCACACAGGTCACTGTGGATAGTGAAGTATTCAAGCTAGTAAGAACTAAGAAATAAATTCACAACTTACCTGCAGATACTTTTTTCATCATAAAAACATGCCTATATAACTTTGGCCTCCTTAAACTCTACTTTTATATAGTAAAATTGGGGTTAACAGGGGTATGCATTATTTTTCTTATTTCCACTCAAAAAAACAAAGAATGTGAGTACTCATTATAACTGCAATGTGGAGGCAATTCTAATGAGTATCCACAATCTATGTTTTGAGCAGAAATATGAAATAGCAGAATTTTTTATATGAAAATTTTCATTTTTTGGTGATAAAATTTTCAGTATATTTGAACAGTCATGTTTTAGTAATAGGTCAAAAATGCCTTGATTTTGCCGTCTAGTAAATTTTGAAAGCAAGCATGCCAGCAATTTGACATGGCTCTCCTGCAAATACATTGGTTGCTTAGTCACAGTGACTGTATTCTGTTGATTTGAGCTTTGAAAACATGACTTGTAAAGTGGTACACATACAACTGATGAAATTTTGGCCAATATTAAATGGGAGGAATGAGAAAGAACAAAAGATGTCAGAAAATGGCAGTCAATTTTGTTTGTTTAGTGACAGGCCCAACCTGTCAGCCATTTACTACTGGAAAATCCTGTCTATATACACAAAACAACAGACAAAATTTGAGACAAACCATACAAAAACCTATCTTATGTCATAAACCAAGTAAGGACCAGATCATCCTGTGCCCAGTTGTTCAAAGCATCGTTAACTTAACAAGCTTGTTAATGACAAACTATTTAGCTGTTGTAGCTAAGGTTTTTTCAAATACATTGATATTTTTGCTACTCACATTTTTTTCAGCAAAAAATATCAATGTACTTTCCATAGTTCAAGATAAAAATTTTAACATCACACAAACTAACAACTTTGTTTAGTTTTAAACAAGGGGGCCTGCTTTTCTGCAGAGTACACAACCTCTTAAACCTCACTACAGTGCTCTAGATAAGCCAAAATTCGAGTAAACCAATCATAAAAACAGCCTGGTTTGGTTGCTGTTTTTTTGAATCAGGCCCCCATATAATTCTAAGCCAATGAAATCTCAGTAGTTCAACTGGAAACTCATCAAACTCACTTGAACTGGGTTTTTCAGTAACTTGGGTCTTACCACTGGTTGGTACTCAACAGGTTTCCTCGCATGAAAAGCTAGGAACCAGTATTTTGTTTTGACTGCTTTCATTGGCTGAAAAATTACACAGGGGACCAGAATGGTCAAGTGATCAAACTCCCTCTTTGAAATAAAGTATGCTACATATTCCTTATTTCTCAACACAAACAAATGTCATGGATACTCATTAGAATTGTTATTCTGATGTATACCCACAACATATGTTTTGGTGGAGAAATAAAACTACCCTTGATCAGCATTTTATCTCTAAGCTTTTGCTAGTGAAAGGCTCTGGGTAAAAATTTCAGCAGACATCATTTTGAAATTGTTTTCTTATTTTTTTCTGAAGGCATGAAATGTCAAAGCATATTTTCCCAGAAAAATAAGAAAAAAGTAAATCAATTTGTCCTCTGCTGACTTTGCCCAGAGAGTGGTTAAATACTAACAGGCTGAGATACCACTTACACAAAAACTGTAAAGGCTGCGACTGAACTGCAGAAAGGTTTGCCTGACATAAGGTAAGTTTTCCATGACACGTCTCATCTAGTACACTCAATAAATAAAGTCAACACTGCCAAATTATTAGAAGCATCGCCAGTATGGTAACAAATATTATATGAATGCAAAAGAGGTACATGGGTTGGGGTAAACTCTACAATTCAGTACTCTAGCTTAACCCTGGTCCTTCTGAACTCGGATATACCCTGCCTTTGCAAACAGTGTAGATCCAGATCAATTGGCTTCTGAAGAAGCCAACTGATCTGGATCGGCACCGTTTGCCATTCAGTATGTGAATTTATATTAACAATCTGGATCAAGTAATCTGATTGGCTGAAAATTTGAAGTGGGCGTGGCATCTTAATTCATTCAGCATGGCAAGGGTTAAGTACATTTTTTAACAAAACTAGTGATACACTGTAACCTCATTATAACATAATTCATTATAACACTTTGGCTATAATATTATCAAGCCACGACTCTTAAATACTTAACACTTACCATGTTATGGGCAAATTCAACAGATGACAAACGTGATATTTTCCTATTTGTAATTTTTTTTTTTTTTTTTTTTTTTTTTCTTTGAGAAAATAAGATTTGACACTCCATGCAAATTGTCTCCTATGGAGACAATCTGCATGAAAAGTTAACTTCTATTTTCTAGAAAAATAAGGAAAGTATTTCAAAATGTTGTCTGCTAAAATCTTACCCAATATGTCAATTGTTAATTCCCTATAAGTTTTATTTATTCACAGCATCAGAAATGGTGATATTTGTGGTTAAAATTTAAGATGATCTTTGTTATTTTAACCCTTGTCATGCTGAATAAATTAAGATGCCACACCCACTACTAATTTCCAGCCAATCAAATTACTTGATCCAGGTTTTTGATAGAAATTCACATACTTAATGACAAACAGTGTAGATCCAGATCAAGCCAACTGATCTGAATCTACACTGTTTGCTAAGACAGGGCATGTTGTGTTCAGCAAGAGAAGGGTTAAAACCATATATATATATATATATATATATATATATATATATATATATATATATATATATATATATATATATATATATATATATATATATTTTGTGTGTGTGTGTGTGTGTGTGTGTGTGTGTGTGTGTGTGTGTGTGTGTGTGTGTGTGTGAAATAAAGCAAATATCATGACCTTTTTATTGAAAAAAAAAAGAGAGAGATTCTTATTTTTTGGAATAACATCAGCAAGGCAATTCCAATGAGTACCCACAAGATATTTTTCAAAGGAACATATTTTGGTGCAAAAATCACTTAATAAAAGCCTTTCGTATACAACACAACCTCCATATAACACTATTGCTGGGATCCAAAGTCAAACCATGTTAGCTAAACAGCCATGTTGTATCCAAACAAAAACATATAGATTATATAGAAAGATGACCATAAATCTATATATTTTTTGTCATTTTTCTATACAATCTTTACAGTTTTGTTTGGATAAATGGTCTTTTTTCTATATAATCTATACATTTTTGTTTAAATACAACATTTTTGGGACCCCTTCTTTAAACCCCTTATATCCAAATCCATGCTATAATGAATCCTGTTATCAAGAGGTTTTGTCTTGTGTTTAGGTTTTACGACCCAGTTAACCCATTAAGGTCATGTTAGGCATGGTAAGTAAACCTACACATAATGTTCCTGGGCAGCCTTAGTCCCCTAAGCGGTTAACTAGTTTGTTTGTGTTGAGTTTTTATGGCCCAGTCAACCCCATTGGGTCATGTTGAGCGCAGTCAGTTTACCTAACCACACATTTACTGGGCAGGCTTAGTCCTCTAAGTGGTTCACCAGTATTGTGCACATTCTTTTGCCAGAAACTGACAACTGCCCACCTTGAATCAGCGGAAGGTAGAGAATGACCGTAGAAAATATTTCGTGATCAATCTCCACAAAAGAATGTTGCCGACCTCGGCGGGGGTTGAACTCGCGACCTCCTGGTTTCCAGTCGGGCGGAGCACCCAACTGAGCCACCGAAGCTGGTAAAAACTAGTATTTGTGCTTATATTTTTACCACAAACTGATAACTGCCATTCTTGAATCAACGGAAAGGGGAGAAAGATCATAGAAATTATTTCATGATGTCAACCTCCATGAAAGTTATGTGGCCTAGCTCGGGTTTGAACTCGTGACCCCTGGATCTGCAATCAGATATGCTACCAACTGCGCTATGGAGCCTGGCATTATATTTTAGCCTCCTTGTAGTAAATTATTATGTTATTACATTCCACCAACCTTATCATCACAAAAACATGCCTATATAATTTTGACCTCCTTAAACCTCCCTTTTATATAGTAAAAGTGGGGTTTACAGGGGTATACATTATTTTTCTTATTTCTGCTTAAAAACATAGATTGTGGGTACTCGTAAGAACCACCTTGCTGAGGCGGTTCTAACTAATACCCACAATCTATATTTTGAGCAGAAATGGTGAAAAATATCAGAATTTTTTATCTGGAAATTTTCCGGTTTTTTTTGGCAGTGAAATTTTCAATTTATTTGAATAGGCGTGTTTTTGTAATGAGTTTAAACCTTGTCATGCTGAATAAATTAGCTCTAGGCCTGCTGAACCCGGATATACCCAGTCTTCACAAGCAGTGCACTGTTTGCTATTAAGTATGTGAATTTGTATCAACAACCTGGATCAAGTAATCTGATTGGCTGAAAACTGGAAGTGGGCATGGCATCTTAATTTCTTCAGCATGACAAGGGTTAAGATGCCACGCCCACTTCTAATTTTCATCTAATCAGATTACTTGATCCAGATTGTTGATACAAATTCACATACTTAATGGCATACAGTGCAGATCCAGATCAGTTGGCTTCTTCAGAAGCCAACTGATCTGGATCTACACTGTCTGCAAAGGCAGGATGGATCCAGTTTCAGCAGGACTAGGGTTAACAACAGGGACTGTCCCTTACATTTCTGATTTCTCCATCCAAACATATTATGGCTTGCCACTAGAACAGTTCCAATGAAATAATTCTAATGCCCCACTTTATGTTCTTACAGAGAGAAAAAAAAAAGCTGGGCCAAGGGAAAATTGTTATCTGGATCAAAGTCAATTTTACATCTATAGTTATAGTAAATTATCTGCCTTAACATACTAATTATCACCCTTAATCAACTCAGGTAAGGGAGGGAACAGATTTGGCAATGAGAGTTCTATGCCAGCTATGCTACGGTAATAAATAACATTAAGCATGCTGTGGGAAAATTCAGCAGACACCAAACTGACATTTTCTTATTTTTGCCTAACATAGAATTTGACCTATCATATTTCATATCCTATTTTCTGGGAAAAGTTAAATAAAAAAATTCAAAATGTCGTCTGCTGAAACAGTTACCCAGCATGCTAAGCAATAACACAAACTAACATCTGTACTTTTACCCAGAAATCAAACTTTAACAAACGCTGCATACCATAGCAAATCCTACAATATCGTAACTTTCTCAACCCTTAAAGTGAAGATCAAAACTGCAGATCCTCTTAAAGAGCCAATCACTACTCAATCTTTATTTTTTGGAAAATAAGGCTCAAAATTTCATGTGAATCATCTGCCTAGCCTTATTTCCTCTGAAAAAAATATCTAAATATCTGAGGTCGTCTGCTAGATGAATATTCACATACGCTGTCAAAATGTATTTTCTCAGAAAAATAAGCAATATATTTGTGGAAGTTGTCTGCTTCTATAATTTTTGCATAGTGCTTTATGGATTAAAAATCCAGGGCCCAGTTGTTCAAAGCATCGTTAGCTTAATGAGCTCGTTAAGGGCCATTTCGTTAACTGTTTTAGTGGATTCAATATACAATATTCTGAAATTTTTTGCTGAAAAATTGTGAGTAGCTTTTGCATTGCAAAAGCTACTCACATTTTTTCAGCAAAAAATTTCAGCATATTTGTGTATCACTTGATTTAAATTTTAATGAATTGTTAACTAACAACATCCTTAGCTTTGAACAACTGGGCCCAGAACTTAAATCAGTAGGAACCAACCAATGCACACTTATTAAAAAAACTGAACAAGTCCTTTTGCCTACCTCATAATGAAGTTAAAAAACAGTTCAGGCTCTTATCAAACTGCTCCATTAACCTGTATGGTAACCTTTGTCAGGGTCAAGGACAGGGTCAAAGTTTTTGTCTGATATGCATAACAAGTGTAAAAAAAAACAGTTGCAATAATGAGACAGTAGAGGTGTAGCCAGAACGGAATTACTTTAACACACACCAACGTAAAATTTTGAAAATTCTCCTTAGTTTTGCTTCCAAAATGGGGGCTACTCTTAAAGGATTTTGACTGAGTTGAGATTTTACAGCCCAGTCAACCCATTAGTGTCATGTCGAGCATGGTCAGTTTACCTAACCTCACTATTCCTGGGCAGGCTTAGTCCTCTAAGTGATTAACCAGTACTTCTGTATATTCTTTCGCCAGAAACTGACAACTGCCCTACCTGAATCAACAGAAGGGAGAGAATGACCATAGAAAATATTTCATGATCAGTCTCCACGAAAGAATGCTTCCAGACCTGGTGGGGATTGAACCTTCAACCTCCTGATTACCAGCTGGACCTGCATCCGACTGCATCACCAAGGCTGACTAAACTTAAAGGAAAGAATTTGCTCCAGAGGAGCAAATTTGTTCCTTTCAGAGCAGCCCCTATTTTGGAAGTGATAAATTCTTTAAACAGCCCCATATGGTAAAGAAGCAAACTATTTTATGTTGATGTTCTCTTTATAGCAAATATTTTCTGATGCATGTTACGTACATGCGAGAATGTCAGAAACGAGTACTACAACTATGGACATCAACTAAGATAAAATATTTTCCTTCTTTATGAGGGTCGTGCAAAAAGTTCTGTCACTAACAGGCTTCCTTCGTTTTATCCCAGGTATATTTTGAAATGCTTCACTGCACTTGAACGTGTGTTGAATAGCTAACGATACCCGTTTATTTCATGCAAATTGCTTTCCAACTGACCGATTTATTTAAAATTGAAATAGATGCAGTCATATACACTGACCAATTTACTTGTTACATTGGAACATGGACCAGAAGACTGAAATTCGTAGCTATATTAAATGCCACAATAGGCTTAATACAGATTCAAAGCAGATATTTAATGAATTGTGTCATATATATGGACCTCAGACCATTTCAATGCGCACAGTTTTTAGGTGGGGTGGGTTAAAGCTTTTAAAGCTGGGGAATTTTCTGTTGAAGATGATATCCGTCCTGGAAGGCCTAAAACCACTGTTACCAAGACTAACATCACTGCTGTAAAGATTGTGGTCAAACAGGATGTGCGATTGTCTGTCAAAGATATAGCTAGTTGTACTGGCATGTCAGAAGGCAGTGTGCAAACAATTCTGAAAAAGCGTTTAGACCTGAGAAAGGTTTGCGCAAGGTGGGTACCTCATTTGCTTACTGAGGAGCAAAAGACACAATACCTTAAATGTGCCCGGGAACTTTTGAAAACATACAAGGGCTGTAATAGTCGGATTATTTCTAACTTGCTAACAGGTGATGAAACCCTGGGTTCAAAAAAGATGTTGTATGCAATTTTCTTTAATTCAAGTGGGCCAGTCATTCAAGCCCCTTGTCCATCTGGTCATACAGTCACTGGCCGATTCTACAAGAATTCTGTACTGAAGAAAGTGAAAGAGTTTTACAATAAGAAACAACCATGCAAAGGATGGTCAGGACATGACAACGCCTCCTCTCATAAGTGTGATGTTCTTAGGAGAAAGTTTTAAACCATCCACCTTATTTACCTGACCTGAGTCCCTGTGACTTCTTTTTTATTTTCCAAGGCTTAAGAAAATGCTTTCTGGAAATAAGTATACGTCTAGAAGTTCTCTTGGCAGCACTTTTTATCAGTGTCTCCAACAGATACCAAAAGAAGACTGTTTATCTGCTTTTCGCGACTGGGTAAAAAGGTTACAAAAATGTGTTTCAGTAAAGGGGGAATACTTTGAAGGTTTGTAATAAAAATATGTTTGATAAAACGTAGCACTGAAGTAATCCGAACCCAGTGACAAAACTTTTTGCAGGACCCTCATACCACAGGGACTGCTCTTAAAGGAAAGAATTTATCACTTCCAATATAGATGCTATCTTAAACAGTAACCCCTTCCTATTTTTGAAGTGATGCTAGAGTGAATTTTTCATATTTTTCTTGGTGTAGGTAAAAATAATTCTGTTCTGGCTATGCTGTATATAACCTTGTTATTTTGTACAAAGACTAGGTATTGTTGTCATTTCTTCAAAGCTCCAGATAAGAGGGGTATCCAGTTACACATCTTTCTTATTTCGCCTCAAAACCTTTGTTGTGGATACTCGTGTCTCACTCAGGCACCTCTGATGAGAACCTGAGATATGTTTTTGTCAAGAAAAGAAAAATATCAATATCAATTCTTTTGGGTGGAAAAAGTGCCTTATTCAGAATTTCGAATACCCATTCAAAATACACCACAACTTCAACCTCTTTATAACACTATTGTTGGGGTCCATAGCATAAACCGTGCTAGTTAAACAACCGTGTTATATCCAAACAAAAATGTATAGATTATATTGAAAAATGACCATTTATGGTCATTTTTCAATATAATCTATACCTTTTTGGGATTCATTTTTGAACCGTGTTATATCCAAAACCGTGTTATAACAAACTGTGTTATAAAGGTTGTAATGTATCATGATCTGAAATCTCAATTAACACTTACTCGGTGACACATTTCCAGTTAGATCTCATTTTTCTGGAGAAATACAATGCTTTGTGTGGGATCTAACTAGAATGATCTCAGTAAAATGGATGTCTTCAGATCCTAATACATATACATAAACTTCAATGGCTCGAACATCTTTGGGATTACGGAAATTTATTCATGATATGAATAGTTTGAATCACAGCGCCAGGTCAGAAGGCAAATGGGGTAATTTAGGGGTCTTTTTGATCTTCTATAAAATAATGGGGTGTTGAGTGTACACATTAGAATTGCCTCAATGAGGCAATTCTAATGAGTACACACAACATACATTTTGATTATAAAATAAGAAAATTTCCCTAAAGTATCCCTAAATACATGTTTTCTTGAGCTATTAGAAGAGTTTCCTAAGGACTCAAAAAAATGAAATGCACTCAGCCATGATAAAAGAGACACATCACGAAAACACGTCTATATAATTTTGACCCCCTTAAACCCTACTTTTATTTAGTTAAACTGGGGTTAACAGGAGTACCCCAGTTTTTCTTATTTCTGCTCAAAAACATAGATTGTGGGTACTGGTTAGAACTGCCTCACTGAGGCAGTTCTAACAAGTACCCACAATCTATATTTTGAGCAGAAATATGAAAAATATCAGAATTTTTACTGAAAATTTTCCTTTTTTTTTTTGGTTGCAAAATTTTCAATATATTTGAATAGGCATGTTTTCGCATTGTTCAAGTCACTGAAGTTTTACTGTATTTTCTGGAAGGACATCCTACTGTGAGATATTGTAGGAGCTGCCATGGTATCCCTCAAATACATAGATATCTGTTATAAAATAGTTCACAACCAAATACAGGAATAGCAGTAAAAAAAAACGATATAAATAGTAAGGACTGCTAAAAACAAACCAAGATGCACAGATGGGAACCATTCTATATCATGTATGCAAGCAGCAAAACACCTAACCAAGCCTGTACAGTAAAATTTCGCTATTGAGACCATTCAAAATTAAGACCACTCTGCTATTAAGGACATCATTTGCCAGTCCAAAATTGTTTCTTTCTTATTGTTCTAATTTAGATATTAAAAACACCCCACTAATAAGACCATATTTAGACAGTCCCAAAGGTGGTTTTAATAGCGGATAATCTTTTTCCAATTCTCTGGTTTATGATATTTACTCTAAATATTCGGACACCTTAACTTATTACCTTACACACAAACACAGCTCTTATTACGGTAAATGTCCTAACATTTTGTACACCAAATGTATTAAGAAAATGGCATATGCAAACAATGTAGACTCAGATTAGACTGCTCCTAAAAGAACAGTCTTATCAGAGTCTACATTGTTTGCCATTCCACTAAGAATTTCAAGAAACAAGTGCACAAAAAGCAAAATATAGACATTACGAAAACATACCTATATAATTTTGACCCCCTTAAACCCCACTTTTATTTATAAACTGGGGTTTACAGGGGTATACATTATTTTTCTTATTTCTGCTCAAAACATAGATTGTGGGTACTCGTTAGAACTGCCTCCTCGAGGTGGTTCTAACGAGTACCCACAATCTATGTTTTGTGCAGAAATATGAAAAATATCAGAATTTTTTATCTGAAAATTTTCATTTTTTTGGTGGTAAAATTTTCAATATAGTTGAATAGGCGTGTTTTCGTAATGATATAAAAGTACAGAATACAGAGTTTCAAATTTCATGGCATTAACTGTAGGTACAGTAGGTATGTGCAGAAGGAAAAATATTTGCAATAAAAAACACCTAAAAAAAATTCCTCCTTTTTTTCAAAGGGGCCCCTCATCACGAAAACATGCCAATATAATTTTGACCCCCTTAAACCTCACTTTAATATAACAAAACTGGGGTTTACGAGGTATACATTATTTTTTTATTTCTGCTCAAAAACATAGATTGTGGGTACCAGTTAGAAGTGCCTCATCGAGGCAGTTCTAACAAGTACCCACAAGCTATGTTTTGAGCAGACATATGAAAAAAATCAGAATTTTTTATCTGAAAACTTTCGTTTTTTGGCGGTAAAATTTTCTGTATATTTGAACGGGCGTGTTTTCGTAATGTCTCAAATGTACAGATTGGTTTTGTGTTTTCCTTGGCTGTTCACCTATCTGATAAGACTGGTTCCTCTCAGTTTGCCTCAGTCTGAGATATGTTTTGATACCACGCACTTCACAGAAAAAAACACATGTACACATACGAAAGCATGCAAAAACTGACAAATTCAGAGAAAGTGGCAATAATTTTTTTTCTTATTTTTCTCAGAAAACAGGATTTGAAATGTCTAAATCTGTTTTCTGGAAAAATAAGAAAAAGATGTCTATTAAAGTTAATCTTGCAAGCACCAGCCACAAAAGCAACAAATGACATTCTGATTTTTTTTTTTCTGAGAAAACAATAAAATAATTTTGAAACCAGGAAAAGATATTACTCTCAAGCAAATAGCTAGGGCCCAGATCAGTCTGCAAAATCTTGTCTGATCAGGGTCTTCAATGTTTGCAAACACACTCTACAATATCCAATGACTGCCCAAACTGATCTGTAATTTCATTGCTTGAATGTGACTAGGTATTTTCCCCCAGATTTCAACTCTGACATAATCCATAGCTCCAGATAAGGCATTTTTTTTCCAACCAGAAAGTACTGATATTTTTCTTATTTCTCTATGAAAATGTATGTTGTGGGTATTCATTAGAAGCGCATCAGTGAGGTGCTTCTAATGTGTACCCACAGCAAAATAAATTTTTGTGGAGAATAAGAAAATTATTCATTTGAATACACTTATCTGAAGCTATAACAATGTACGAAAATTCCCTCACGATTTAATCAGTGGCCTATTCCAATGATTTTAACTCTTTGCATGCTGGGTAAATTTGCATGCTTTTTAGTCGTCTGGATTTTTTTTAAAATTAACTTTTTCAAAAACCTTTCATACCGTCAGAGTGTCAAACAGTTTGGATCCAGATCATGCCTGATATTTTGGAGGGCCTGATGTGGGTCCAAACTGTTTGCAGAGGATATCAGCAGAAAACAAAAGTCGTCACTAGCGGGGAAAAAGATAAAATTGCCACTCTATATGAATTTGTCAGCAGTATGGTTTCCCCAGATGAGCAGGATATTCCGAGAAATATTTGTTTGCCTCCATGAGAACCTGCATTGTGGGATGGCATTAGAATCATCACCTCTATTTTAACGAGATCATACAACAGGTATATTTTTACTGCTTAGCAGGCTGCATAAAAAATTCAGCAGATGGCAATTTGAAATATTTTTTATTTTTCTCATAAAATAGGCTTTAAGAGACAATTCATGGAGTTTGACGTTTCATACAAATTGGCTCCTAAGGAGACAACTGGCCTGAAATATCAAACATTATTCTCTGATAAAATAAAGAAAAAGTATCATTAATTTGTCATCTACTGAATTTGATGTGAGCATGCTAAGGTTAACCTTTCAGCCCTGCAGACCAAACCAGACAACTGTGCAAACAGTGTAGGTCAAGATGAGATGGCTCATAATGAGCTATCTCATCAGGATCTAGAGTTTGCCACACCACGAAAACATATCTATATAATTTTGACCCAGTTTTATATAGTAAATCGGGGGTTTTCAGAGGTGTATATTATTTTTCTTATTTCTGCTCAAAACATAGATTGTGTATCTGATGAAAATTACTTTCATGAGATCCCATAATATTTCTGGGAAAAAACTATGCATCACGAAAACATGCCTATATAATTTTGACCCCCTTAAACCCCACTTTTATATAGTAAAACTGGGGTTTACAGGGGTATACATTATTGTTTTTTTATTTCTGCTCAAAAACATAGAGTATGGGTACTCGTTAGAACCACCTCGATGAGGCAGTTCTAATAAGTACCCACAATCTATGTTTTGAGCAGAAATATGAAAAATATCAGAATTTTTTATCTGAAAAATTGTCAGTTTTTGGTGGTAAAATTTTCAGTATATTTGAATATTTCGTAATGGAATATGTTTCCATAGCAACATATTGCAGTATCTCATATAGGGATCGAACATGGTTTTTCATGTATTAACATTAGCCAAGTCCTGAGAGAGGTGTTGAAAACCGAGGCCCAGGGACCTGGCAAATGTTAATACATTGAAAAACCATGTTCAATTGCTATTATTGCATAAACAACTGTAAATATTTGTTACAGTTCGCGTTACTTCTTGCACCATTTTCTTTTGCATTTTCACCGATGTCTCGCGAAAGCAATTTCCATGGACCATGCTCCTTCTAGGGCTGGGCAGTATACATCTCATGACGGCAGCAATTCTGTTGCCACCGTACAAGCATATTGGAAGTTGAGTACAGCGTGTGAATTGCCTTGTTAATACACAGCTTTTCACTGGATAATGCACAGCTGTTAATAACATGCATCACTGGTTTTTATGCAATTATACAATTTGAGATGATTCTAATTTTCTAATGAGATCCCAAAACATACCATTATGGAGAAATTAATTTCATCTCCAAAATATCCTATCTGGGATTTGGAAATACCATCTGTATATTTACACTGAAATTTCAGAGGAGCTGTTAAGAAAAGCTTTTGGTGATAAGTCAGGGACATTTACTTACCTTATTTCTCTATAAAAAGATTTGTTGTGGGTACTTATCAAAAGCACCTTGCCGAAATGCTTCTAATGAGTACCCACAATGTATGTTTTTATTGAGAAATTAAGAAAATTATCCCAGAATTATCACCAAATACTCCTTAACAACTCCCCTGACTGAATTCACTTCCAAATAAGATAAACTCAGCAGAACACTTTTTGATCATATTCAGTGTGAGGTAGCAGGTTTTATTACACTGTCTAAGCTCTAAGCTCTGTGCAATTACATTTTTATTACACTACCAACCCTTCAAATTGAAGCTCCATGCTAATAAATGGTTATTACACTCTTCTCCTAGATTCTCATTTAAGCCAGCATACAAAAAAGGGAACTTATGGTTTTCCAGTTTGTGGTTCTTCAAATGTGCATGCACAGTCCCCTATTGGTGCTAAAGATGTGTTTTTAAGCAGAAGCTTACTCAAGGTCCCTATTACATGTCTGCCAACAGCAATGGAGATTGTGCTTATGCGCAGACTCATCTTAGCCTTTGCTGTTTGCCTACATTACGAAAACAGGCCTATTTAAATATATAGAAAATTTCACCTCCAAAAACTGAAAATTTTCAGGTACAAAACTCTGATATTTTTCATATTTCTGCTCAAACCACAGATTGTGGGTACTCATTAGAACTGCCTCAGTGAGGTGGTTCTAATGAGTACCCACAATCTATGTTTTCGAGCAAAACAAGAAAAACAATGTGTACCCCTGCAAACCCCAGTTTTACTATATAAAAGTGGGGTTTAAGGGGGGTAAAAATTATATAGGTATGTTTTCGTGATGTATATGATTAAGTACCTTTTTCTCATGTGCTGGCTCATTTAAGCTCCGCGCAAATGCGTATTACAATAGCTAGGTTCCACGATGAAATTGCAGAAAATGCTTTATTGCAAGCTCTTTGTTACTTTTATTATACATGGTTTTCAGTGGACTGGCTCCAGTCTCCAGTGACTAAATACTTTTCTCATAATCCTGTTTGATAATCCACTGAAATAAACCCAAAAAAAATATCATGACTATAAAGGCTGGTCACTACAGACTGTAGACTGGCTCCAGTCTCAAGTGACTAAGTATTTTTCTCATAATCCCGTTTGATAATCCAATAAAATAAAACCAAAAAAACATCATGACTATAAGGCGGGTCACTAGAGACTGTAGACTGGCTCCAGTCTCCAGTGACTAAATATTTTTCTCATAATCCTGTTTGATAATCCACATGGATTATAAACAGATTCTAAGAAAAAAAATATTTAGACACTGGAGACTGAAGCCAGTCTAGGTTTTCAGTAAAGCTATGTCCAAGAATTTTTTATTAGACTATCAAGGTTCACATTTAAGCTCTATGTGGGTGAGCATTAATGCATTATTTAGCTCCCATTTAAGCTCTGTTCAAATGTTTTATTAAACTATCTAGGTTTCCATTTAAGCTTTGTACAGTACAAAATCATAGCTCAAGATGAGAGGGGTATCAGGGAAAATATTTCCTTATTTCTCCACAAAATGGTTGTTGTCAGTAAGCACTAGAAGCACCTCACCAAGGGGCTTCTATTGAGTACCTGCAACATATATTTTCATGGAGAAATAAGCAAAAGTATCAACAATTTTGGTATAAAAGAGGGCTTTATTTAGAGCTATGAAACTACATAAAAGTTTAACCCTTGTCCTGCTGAATAAATTAAGATGTCACGTCCATTTCTAATTTTCAGCCAATCAGATTACTTGATCCAAATTGTTGATATAAATTCACATACTTAATGGCAAACAATGTAGATCAAGATCAGTTGGCCTCTTCAGAAGCCAACTGATCTGGATCTACACTGTTTGCAAAGACAGGCCATATCCATGTTCTGTAGGACTAGGGTTAATTCGAACACAATAAAGCTGTGTATGGTAAATGTCCTAAAACTTCGAACACTTCATTCCATACTTTCTTGCCCTTTTATGCAGTTGTGTCCTAAAATACTTTTCAGGAGCAGTCTGATCTGGATCTGCACTGTTTGCATATGCCATTTTGTCAGAAATTTTGTTGTAGGAAATTTTAGTACATTTACTATAGTTCTGCTCCAGTTCTCTGACTGAATGATTAACTTATTCAGGTGAATGCATACATATCAAAAAGACAGCCCTCTAAATAGAAACCTTTTCCCTTACTTTTCAAAAGGGAAGTCACTCCAGCAGAAGAGAATCTGCATTCCTGCTATATGATTCAATTTCTGGGAGTAGTCCCCTACATTTGGTTGGTTGGTTGGACTGGAGTTCATTACGAAAACACGCCTATTCAAATACACTGAAAATATTACCACCAAAAAAAATGGCAATTTTTCAGATAAAAAATTCTGATATTTTTCATATTTCTGCTCAAAACATAGATTGTGGGTACTTGTTAGAACCGCCTCGTTGAGGCGGTTCTAATGAGTACCCACAATTATGTTTTTGAGCAGAAATAAGAAAAATAATGTATACCCCCGTAAACCCCAGTTTTACTATATAAAAGTGGGGTTTAATGGGGTCAAAATTATATAGGTATGTTTTCGTGATGTTAAGGGCCCGGTCAACACTATTAAGGTCATGTCAAGAAGGTCAGTTTATCTACTCACACTTTTCCTGGGCAACCTTGGTCCTCTAAGCTGGCAACCAGTACTTGTGCACATTCTTTTGACAACTGCCCTTCTTGAATCAACGAAAGGGAGAAAATGACCGTAGAAAATATTTCATGATCTATCTCCACGAAAGAATGTTGACAGACCGGATTGGGATCAAACCCATGACCTCCTGATCACTAGTCAGAAGCCCATCTGACTGAGCCACTAAGGCCGGCCCAGTCCCCCAAGGAAAGGGAAGTGAATTAATTTTCAGGTTATCTTCCTTGGACTTGTATCCATTCACCTTCCAAGACGCAAAATGAGAAGATTCAAAACATGATAATTGAGCCAGTGCACAATAAAATCTACAATAAGACTTGTGTAACCAGCAAAGATTCAGACCAGCCTGTGCATCGGCACAGTCTGATCAGAGTCTTCACTGACCATGTGCCTATGGGAAATCCAAAGAGGGATGAAGGAATACCCTTTCCATATTGGGTGGATGTAAATGCTGATTGACATCTTCACAGGTCACACAGGTCTTATTGTAGGTTTCGTCATGCTCTGGCTCAATTCATGAAATGACAAGAAAGGAAATGTAACAAAGTACCTAAATAATAAGAGCTGTCACAGGACAGCGTAGCTTGCCTGAATCGCGCTTTGCCTGTAAAATATAGCTTTTTGAAAACTTTAACCAAAACTTGAAACATAAAATTTCTAAGTCCATGAGCGTGATCTTGACCTCAAGGTCACTCGTGTGGGTCAGGATGGTACAGCATAAAACTTCAGACCAGTATCTTGCATCAGGGCAGGTATGACGTACTTCCATCCAGAGGTTCAGGAGATATAGCCTTTTAAAAACTTTAACCAACCCCAACGCCATAGCGACTGCAATAGCTCTACCTGTACTTTTGTACAGGCAAGCTAATGTTGACTGTCAACTTTTGCCTAGAGCGGACTGATGTCAAAGTTCAATGTCTGAACACATAAAGAGTGCATATCCAGTACATGTATTCGGATGATACAAATGTTTTTAATCACTATTTTGAAAGCGAAGGAAGAGCTGACGAACTTTGGATGCCTATATGAGGCAGATATATACAGGGCGTAAGATCTTCTGCTCAAAAACAGTTCAGAGAAACTGATACACTTCAGGGGAGGCAACTCTGTCAAAACTATTTTTGTCTCCCTTCTGAAAAGGGGTCTACTCTCCTTCTGAATCTCTTCTGAAAAGGGGTCTACTCTCCTGAATCCTTTCTGAAAAAGGGGTCTACTCTCCTGAATCCCTTCTGAAAAGGGGTCTATTCTCCTGAACTCTTTCTGAAAATGGCCTATGTGTGAATCCCTTCTGAAAAGGGGAATTCTCTCCTGAATCCTTCTGAAAAGGGGTCTACTCTCCTTCTAAATCCCTTCTGAAAAGGGGTCTCCTTCTGAATCCATTCTGAAAAGGGGTCTACTCTCCTGAATCCCTTCTGAAAAGGGGTCTACTATCCTGAATCCCTTCTGAAAAAGGGTCTACTCTGCTGAATCCCTTCTGAAAAGGATCTACTCTCCTGAATCCCTTCCAAAAAGGGGTCTACTCTCCTGGATCCCTTCTGAAAAAAGGTCTTCTATCTTGTTCTTTCTGAAAAAGGGTCTGCTCTCCAGAATCCCTTCTGGAAAGGGGTCTACACTCCTTCTAAACCCTTCTGGAAAGGGGTCTACTCTCCTGAATCCCTTCTGAAAAGGGTCCTTGTGAATCCCTTCTAGAAAGGGGTCTACTCTCCTGAATCCCTTCTGAAAAGGGGTCTACAATCCTTCTGAATCCCCTAGAAAGGGGTCTACTCTTCCTCTAAATCCCTTCTGAAAAGGGGTCTACTCTCCTTCTGAATCCCCTCCAGAAAGGGGTCTTCTCGTGAATCCCTTCTGAAAAGGGATCTACTGAATCCCTTCTGGAAAGGGGTCTACACTCCTTCTAAACCCTTCTGGAAAGGGGTCTACTCTCCTGAATCCCTTCTGAAAAGGGTCCTTGTGAATCCCTTCTAGAAAGGGGTCTACTCTCCTGAATCCCTTCTGAAAAGGGGTCTACAATCCTTCTGAATCCCCTAGAAAGGGGTCTACTCTTCCTCTAAATCCCTTCTGAAAAGGGGTCTACTCTCCTTCTGAATCCCCTCCAGAAAGGGGTCTTCTCGTGAATCCCTTCTGAAAAGGGATCTACTGAATCCCTTCTGAAAAGGGGTCTACATGTACTCTAAAAGAAAAGAATTTGCTCCCATGGGAAGCAAATTCTTTCCTTTTAGAGTAGACCCCTTTTCAGAAGGAGCTTGGTGTGCAGCAAAGCAAACACAGCACCTTGTAACAAATGGTGTCTCCCTTTGACAAATGGTGTCTCGCTTTGAACAAATGGTGTCTCCCTTTGAACAAATGGTGGCAAATCTCTAGGTGAGTCCATTCTTCTTCAGAAAACTTCAAGTTTTGCTTTAATGTGGTTTTCCTTATAACTTACTTTAAATGAAAGATCTTGAAAGATCATTGATGCCAAGATAAACATTTTACAGTTGACTCTCATTATCTCGAACACTGATAACTCAAAACTACTGCTAAAGTCAAACATAGGGTAAATAGGGTCAAAGGGTAAATATTTATTGGTAGTCTGCTAACAGTTCCATATACATGTACTTCAATTCCTTTTATCTCAAACTATTGTTATCTCGAAATAGAAATTATGGTCCCTTGGGGTTTGAGATAATGAGAGTTGACTGCAAAAGTCTGCCTCTTGTAGGTACATAAAATTTGGCAACTTTTCTTCAGCTTTCAAAATATTTTCAAATAAACAATGATTCCTAGCAATTTGCATCATCTGAATGTATATATAGGGACACACGTAGGAATGAATAAATATATTGCACAAATGGTTGTAAAAGGTGTATCAGAGTAGTTGTTAAAGATATGTGACAATTCTGGAATAATTTTCTCAGGTTCTCCATAAAAACATATGTTGTGGGTACTCATTAGAAGTGCCTCACAGTGGCACTTCTAATGAGTACCCACAATGTATGTTTATCCCTGAATTATCATCAAACACTCCTCCTTAACAAGTCCTATGGCTGTATATACCCACTTTTGACTGTATTTGAAAGTGGAACTTGAACAAGCAAATTTGTCTAGAATTCATCAATAGTTACCAGGCATTTATTAGAATCATTATCTTTCGTAAAGAGGGAGGTGGGCGTTTATAAGAGGCTACAGTGTTTAAGAATTGTAAGAAAAGCTTCAAAGTACAGTCGACTCTCGTTATCTCGAATTCCAAGGGCCTGTCTGAAATACTTCGAGATATGCGTACTTCGACATATCAGATTTGCAGAATTGAGGAAAAACAAGTTCGATTAACCACATTTAACAAATATATGTGTAATTTGACTCCTAAAGTTAGAGATATATTGAAAATATTGTGGAAAAGAGGAGAAATTGCTCCTCTTTTCCACAATATTTTTACCTGTTGTTAGATTTTCATGTTTAGGCAGGGACCAGATTTTCACTTCGAGATCAGCGGTTATTCGAGATAAGCGAGTTTGAAATAGCGAGAGTCAACTGTATTCTAATTTTCCTCCTGATGATCACCATATTGATATGGGAAATCGAAGTATAGGCTAGCGTTACAAAAGATGTGTTCAGTATAAACTAGCATTAAAAAAGACATGTCCACCTTTCTAGGAGAATCATAATACCTGGCAGAGGACTAGAAATCCCACATTCATATCTTTTATTTGGACCAAGTGAGGAAACTGGTCTTGTAAGTTCGGTGATTAAACAACAGATTCAGAAACTAACTGCATCAGGCAGTAGCAATATTTTTTCTAAATTGATGGGTGGGTGTTTATAAGGGCTAGTATTTCCTAGAAAAATGTAAAAAAATGTAAAAAAAAATCACTGATTTTCAGGCACCGATTGGGGGTGGGGCATTTATTAGAGCCTGCACATTTAGTAGATTTTTTATGGTACATGTGTATGTTCAAAAGTATAAGAAACAAATAAGCCCCTGATATGCAAAACAAGAAGTATTCTTTAGATAGGTAAAAATGTCCCATCAGCATAGCTCTACTAAAGATGCTTTTTGGGAACAAATTCATTCTTTAACCTTTACCACTCTGTTAGCTAATACAGCAGACGACAAACTGATATTTTTCTCATTTTTCATAGAAAACAGGAATTGACATTTCATGCAAATTGTTTCCATTGGAGACAATTTGCAAGGCATGTCAAAACCTACTTTCTGGGAAAAATAAGAAAATACTTCAATATGTCATCTGATGAAAACATAACGAAAACATGCCTATATAATTTTGACCCCCTTAAACCCCACTTTTATATAATAAAACTGGGGTTTACAGGGGATACATTTTTTTCTTATTTCTGCTACAATCCATAGATTGTGGGTACTCATTAGAACTACCTCACTGAGGTAGTTCTAATGAGTACCCACAATCTATGTTTTGAGCAGAAATATGAAAAAATATCAGAATTTTTTGTCTGAAAACTTTCATCTTTTGGTGGTAAAATCTTCAGTATATTTGAACAGGCATGTTTTCATAATGTTTTACCCAGAGTGCTTAGTGTTAAAAGTAGCTATGTTTTGAAAAGATTCAAATACTAGGTAACAATGTTTGTCTCCCTTTGAAAAAGGGTGACAAAATTTTGAGATTAACAATTTACCTTACACCTTGCTGTGCTTAACTTTTAACCTGCCAACTGAAGAAGCTAACTGATCTGAATCTGCACTGTTTGTCATTAAGTATGTGAATTCGTTTCAACAACCTGGATCAAATAATCTGATTAGCTGAAAGTTAGAAGCAGGCGTGGCATAAGATGCCACGCCTGCTTCTAACTTTCAGCTAATCAGGTTTATTCAGCATGGCATGGATGTTTGAACAGTGGTAAAACAGTACAGCACACACAAAGTGTTGGCAGAGGTATAACTATCACTTGTAATCAACTTATTGGACCAAAACAATGTTCATGGTTAAGCTAACTGATAACTTTTTATTACAAGTTAGAAACCTTAGCGTGATGAAGGTAACATTTGCAGACATATGAGAGATAATTTTTTTTTAAACTTCCACTCCAGATAAAGTAATTGAAATGATTTTTAGTTATTTCTGCACCAAGATGTTTTGTCACTGACTACCCATGATATGTTAAAGTGGAACAATAGCAATAATTATCCTGAATCATCACCTTATACTAGGCTTCCCAAAAATGGGGCTTGGTAAAACTTTTTTTTTTCTTTAGATGATTCAACTGTGGAAATAATTGAAACTTAACATTATTTTGAAATATTATTTGCTATTAATACTATTAAACTTTTCTTTCTTTTATTTCACTACTGGAATCTTTTGTTTCTTTTCTGCTTGATTTACTTTTTCCTTCTATATTTTTATCAGAAGATTCTTCTTGTTTGTCTGAACTATGTTTTGCATTAACATTATCAGAACTATGTTTTATAGTTCTCTTAACTTTTGTTTCTTCATGACTAGGATCATAACTGTCTGTCTGTGTTTTTGATGTTAAACTTGATCTTCGTTCTGGTGGCTGCGGCTTTGGTTTCTTTGGACTAGCACTTACACTGGTCCCAGTAACTCCTGCTGTTGAAGTACTCTGCGATGTTACAGATGTTGTTGCTGCTGCTGTTGGCATGGCAACTGAGATCTTGGTCTCTGAAGAAGTTGGTTTACTTGTGCTGTCTCGCTTCAGCCAGACAACTTCCTGCTGAGAGTCTATACTGCTAGAGCTACTTGAACTATCAATCCCATTTCCAAGCGTTTTAATTTCAGATTTATCCCCATTTACAAGAGGAACTTTCTCATCATTATTACTGGTGTCTTTGCTTTTACTTGATTCTGCTTTATCACTTTTGCCCGTTTTACCTTCAGAGGTTTCACTTTGTTTCGTGTCAGGCTTTTTGCTTGGTTTGATATCTACACTTTCGCTTTGCTTCATATCAGATTTTTTACTTATTTTAGCTTCAGCACTTTTTTCTGAATCAAAAGGAAGATCTTTGATGAATGTAGGTTTTTCACTATTATCTAAATTTGACTTAGACACTTTCTTAGACATAGGCTTTTTGTCAGTATCACTTTTAGATTTTTCAAAACTTGGAGTTGCAAATTCCTTTGGTGGATCAATAATAGTTTCTCTTATGACCTGAGTTGAATCACTAGGTAGACTGGTTTCAGTTTGTGAATCAGATTTTCCAGCTGTTAGAGTACCATTCAGTGTTGCTGCATTTACTGCCAATACAGCATGCCCAGGTAAACGTGAACTTTTTCTGGGTGGAGGGGGAGGTGGAACTTTCTTTGGTTTGGCACCTGAGTCTCTTGATTGAGTTACAAACACTTTTTTATTACTACTGTCAGTAAAAGTATCTCTAGATTGAGTAGAAACAGTTTTCTTACTTACTAAATCTCCTATATGAGTAGTTTGTATTCTGTATTTGGGAGATTCTGGTGTAACAGGACTAGGTATAGTTTTAGTTGGCGAGTAAGGTTTAGGTATTGCTGTGAATGTGGTCTTCGAGCGTGCACTTGATGAAGCTGAGGTCATAGATGATGGAGATGCTGGACTAAATTTCTGGGATGAAACTATTGTAGATCCTCCAGACACTGGCAATGTGGAAGGTTTGGAAATGGTAATTACGGATGGAATCTGAGATCTGCTCACTGAAGTTGCTACAGAACTGTATGGCATTGAAACTGCTGAACTTCGAACAAGAGATGGAATTCCCCGAAATGGCGATACAGAACTGCCAGATGCCTTTGACTTAATTTCAGTTGGGGATTCAGTTGTAGGCACCGAAGATAAAAATGGTGGTGTACTTGTTGTCGGTGTAGTTGGAGATGACAATGAACTAAAAAATGCTGCTCTTGCTGCACTTTTTTGACTAGATATATCGGTATAAGGTTTATCCAACTTTTCTGATTTACTGTCAGAGCCAGTTTTCTGTTTTGATGACTGTGAAGAAGTAACAGGCAGTATGGCAGGTTCTGATTTGAACTCAACACTTTTATGGCCAGTAATTGTTTTATCACGTGAATCGAGCAATGCTGAAGAACTTGGGCCTTTAACAGATTCGCTTTTTGGTGACACTGTTTGAATCAAAGACATAACAGGATATGACATAGAGGGTGAAGTTTGTGAACTGTCTTTCGATGTGGTTGGTTGTGAGGTAGGCTGGTTTAAATTTTTTGGTGTTGATGTTGACATTGGATTAACAAATGAGATGACAGATGAGGTGTCTGAATGTTGCCTTGGAGACAATGTTGTGACAATCCGAACGGAAGATGAATGAATCCCAGCAGTGGTAGGATCGTCAGAACTTGATGTGGCAGCACCGGATGATTTTAACGCTTTTGTTGCAATCTCCAAAGACTTGCCAAATCTTAGAGCCTCTTGCTGGGTGGTGATCTTTTTCTTCCTTTGTCTTGCAGATTCTGCAGCCTGGAGTAAAATAATTCCACACTAATTAATGCTTAGGACTCCGAGTAAAATTTTCAGTTTACGACATTCTGATATATTTTTCTTATTTTCCCAGACAAACCGAATTGATATTTTATGCAAGACAATTTACATGAAATTTCAAATCCTGTTTTTTGGGAAAAATAAAAAAAAATGTAACCACATATGCAAGCAATGTAGACCCAGATCAGACTGCTCCTTCAGGAGCAGTCTGATCAGGGTCTACACTGTTTGCCATTCCACAAATTATTAAAAAAAAAAAAACTGTATAAAAAGGTAACATTTAGGCAAATACAAATTGAAATAATGTGTTCGAAAATTAAGGACATTTTCCATTCGCATCACATATGCCACACTGTATACCGTAAAGGGACTCCTCTACCTTCCTAATTCAGAACCTATGGCAATTTCTTAGAACTGTCTCTAGGAGACAACTCTAATAAAATGCTTGTTTTTGTGGAGAAATACATAGCTCCAGATACGAGGGGGGTATCCACACAATATTTTTCTTATTTCTTCACAACACCTATATTGTGGGTATTCATTAGAAGCTTCTCACGGAGGCACTTCTAATGAGTACCCACAACATAGGTTTTTGTCGATTTGTCTGATCTGAGTTGGAGTTTTACAGCACAGTCAACAATATGAAGGCTGAGTCGGTCAGTTAACCTAACAACACTTTTACTGGGCAGGATTAGTCCTCTAAGTGGTTTACCAGTCTCCGGAAACTGACCCTCTCTTTGATGGACAAAAGCATCTGAACGAACTCATGCACTATGCTTTAATGCTGAGCACTCTGGGTAAAATTTGCAGCAGATGACATTTTCAAATAGTTTTCTTATCTTTCCCAGAAAACAGGATTTGACATTTCATGCAAATTGTGTTTTGGAGATAATTTTACATGAAAAGTCAAATCCTATTTTCTGGGAAAGATAAAAGAAAAATACCACCAATTTTTCATGTGCTGAATTAGCTGCGAGAGTGGTTAAGGTTAAGCCAAACATCACCGCTTGCAGCACAAAGAAATTCCCAACTCTATTCAACCCTGATCTGGGTCTGCACTGCTTGCCAATTACTCATTTGCGGGATTCCCAACTAAAATGGTTGAAAGTGACATTCAAAGTTGCTGCAGACAACATTCTCAACTATTTTTTTTTTTTTTTTTTTTTTTTATTTTTTTAGAAAATCAGGCTTGACTTATGTGAATTGTCTGTCTATAAAAATAATAAAGATATCAGTCAACTTCAGCTACTGACTGTATTTACACTAAATACTCAGACAGACAGGTCTAAGCAAACAATGTAGACTCAGGTCAAGCTGCTCCTAAAGGAGCTGTTTGATCAGGCTCTAAAGTGTTTGTCAAAGAGAACCTTTTGTTTAAATGACTAAAGTTTTAGGATAATCATAGTATTAAGATAATCCATAAATCTGCATTCAAAATAGTTGCTGAAAAGTCTAAATAATTTTTTTTCAGACTAAAAAGGGCTTGAAATCTTGTGCGAATCAGACAACTCACTTGAAATGCCAAGCCTTAGCTCTTAGAAATAGAAAGTAAGAGCTGTCGCAAGACAGCGCTGCTTGCCAGAATGGCTCTTTGCCTCTAAAAACTTTAACCAAACACTTTAACAAATTTTTGTAAGTCAATGACCTTGACCTCAGTATAGAACTTCAGACCAGTACCTAACATCCGGGCAAGTATAAACTACTTCCATCCAGAGGTTCAGCCTTTTAAACCTTAAAATGTCAAGAAAACCTGCATCTGAAAATGTCGTCTGTTTATGTCGTCTGCTGAATAGTCTTGCAAACTTTTCAAACCTATTTTTGCATATAGGCAAACAGTGTGGACCCTGATCAGACTGCTCCTAGAGGAGCAGTCTGATCTGGGTCCACACTGTTTGCAAAAATGACTTTTAAAATCACAAGCAGATGACAAAGCAGACGACAATTGTTTAACCAATTCCGACACTTTGGTAACTGCTATAGCTCCATCTGTACTTTCATACAGGCGAGCTAAAGAGCTAAAAAGGAATATTTCAGTATGTCATCTGCTGCTGTTGTGTCTGGTCCTTTAACTCTTTGCATGTTGGGTAATTTCGCATGCTTTTTTGTTATTTACGGATTTTTTTTAAATTAACTTTTTCAAACAAATCTCTCAGGAATACCATCAGAGTGTCAAACACTTTGGATCCAGATAAGGCCCGACATTATATTGGGCCTGATCTGGGTCCAAAGTGTTTGCAAAGGTTATCAGCAGACGACAAAAGTGGCCACCAGTGGGGAAAGAGTTAAGGTTTAAGCTTCCAAATATTTAGGGTAAACAGGTTAATTTCATGATAAGCATGCTGGGTTAAAAAATCAGCTGACGACATTCTGAAATACTTTTTCTAATTTTTTCCAAATAATAGTTTTTGATATTTTATGCAAATGTCTCCTTTGGAGACAATTTGTATGAAAGGTCAAAGTCTATTTTCTGGGAAAAAACAAGAAAAAAAATCATCAAATTGTTGTCTGCTGAATTTGTCCAGAGAGTGGTAAAGGTTAAGGGTTAAAAAGCATGCCAATTCCTGGTAATTACCCAAAAAACCTCTGAGGATTAAGGGTGCATTCCACAGTTTCGCACTTTTGAACCTGGGCAAAAATGTCAATAACTAGGGGTAGGGCTAGAAACCAGTCTGAAAATACTTTTTGCTGCACATTTTGACCAAAACTGAAGTTTTATGCTTGTCAGTTATTGTTAACACTGATAAAAAAGACTTTTCTTGAGGTCACATGACCTTTTTATAAAACAGTGTAGGTAAAATACGAAACTGTTGAACTCTGTCTGGTACCCGGTTTTACCTTGTCAAAAATTGTAGCATGCTTTTCTGTGGATTTTATCTTAAAAACGAGGCGGCTTACAGGTATTGATTTCTGGATAAAAGTAATATTCTGTAGGCGCTCTGTCAAATTTCCAACTGTTTCAGACCAGTGCATTGTCCTGGAGTTGATGATAATCGTTCGAAAACTGCACTTTCTGCATAAATTTGGCCGCAGTCGGAGGGGGGTGGGGTATTGTTTACATTAGTGCAACAGCAGGTTTTGGTACATTGCAGTTATTTTTATGATGCTTAAATTATTATTTGGTATGTTTGCAACTTATTGATACAGTACCTAATGGACAGGTACTGTTATATTTGCTGTGATTGCATTTTATGTATGTGAGGGCTGTGAACAGATAGAAATGCAAGTCAAAACTGTGGAGTGCACCCATTAACACAGATCTGAATTTTCAAGTTTGTTTAAAGTTAAAATATAGTATTTAAATTTCAAATTTATTACTTTCTTGTCAACATTACACTATTTTCCTTGCTTTGAACAGCAGATTATGAAAATTATAAAGATTCTAAAATTTTCTTGCAGTATTCCAAGGGAGATAACTCTGTTTTTCTGTACATCTTCCAAAGAGGTTTATACCTATTTTAAGTACCCTCAGACCTATTCAAAGAGCACATTTTGTTAAAATAGATGCATTTACATTGATAGAAAGGTATTTTTGTCAAAATTTGTTTATTTGTACATGTATTTTGTCATTTGTATAGTCAGAATATTCAGTACATCCAGTACATCTCCATGCTGACATGGCAGGGTTAGTGTTTGCTTCTGTTCTAACTGAAAATGAAGTTTCGTACTGTAAATACCAACTTCACCGACACTGAAATTACACCGCTTCATGTCATCTTTGGCTTGCACCAAAGATAAAGACAAAAATGGACTTATTCAATTCGAGTCAAAGTGAAGGCACATTGGTTATCTGTTTATGTACAAAATCATTTTCAGCAAACACTCATAAATGCCATAACTTGTTTAACAAAGCATGTATTTAATATTAGGGTTTATTGTTCAGAGAGGTGTGTAAATGCAGCCACCAGAGTATGGATGGTACCAAGATTGATTGTACCAGATTTTCTTCAAAACTGGTCAGTATACAAGATGATTCAATTTTATTTTTTTTTCATTTTTGCAGGGTGTAGTTTCCTTGGCAGTTGTAGTGGATTAGCAGTCATATTTGTTGCCAGCACTTGACAAGCAGTTAGATATTTCTCAACACTTGGACGGATTGTTTGTGTAGCTGTGTTACAAGTATTTTCACTGACATCTTCCAGAGTACCCGGATTTTTATATTTCGGTGGGTAGGACTTCTGACAGTTTCTTTTAAATGTGTGACTTTAGACTGCACTTTCTCGAAGGCATTTTGAACACATGTTAAGTCAGACCTACATGTGGATCTTCTCATCTGGAGCACTTTTATATCCAATTATATATATCCACATTTATAAATAAATCCAGAAAACAAGAATTATTCCTTAGTATATAATCTCAGAAGCAAGCAGACATCATGTGTGCTGTTCCAAAACATATGCATTTCTGGCCTGATTGCTACAAGCACACCTTACTTGCAGCTAAAGTTGGTGAAATGCAATCAGAATTATGCCATGAGAAAAGAGCCTTTTTTGACATACATACAAACAGTAGATACCTATATACATACAAACAGCAGATACCCTGATCAGAGGTTTGATCAGGGAATTTGCTCTTTCCTGGTCAGGCACATAGTATACAGCACATATATATATACAATACAGAGTACAGAAAAGAGCCTTTTCATGAGGAAAATAGTCTCAGTGGCATCTGTCAACAGTGAACACCAAGATCAGCCTGTGAAGAGTACCTGCACAGTATGATCAGGTCATGAACTGTTCATTGTTTGCAAGAGCATTATTAAACACAGTGCTGATTTCTTCAAGAAAACACCGAATGCCCAGATGAAGACTGCGCGGGCTCGTCTGCTGAACTGGGCTTGGCTCAGTCTGTTTCGGATCATCACAGTCCAGCTGATCAGGGCACCTAAATGTTGTAGGACTGTTCTCTTGTCACCAGTCCAAGCTCATATCTGTTTTATCTTGCTTAATACTATTTCTATATCAAGTTTGATTAACAAAGATAACTGCAACTATTAATTCTAGTGTGCTCATAGTCAGGTGAATTATCTCCCTTTCACTATGAAGAACAAATTATAAAGTTTGTGTTTGTAATACCTGTCATGTATCACTGTAAATGGATGTGCTGGCAGGATGGAAGTGTAATATAAACCTTTTTCATAAAAAATAACTAATACTAGAGTGTTTTTGCTGGCTTAGCAGCTCCTAAGACTGTAACTTTGTATATAAAACACATATTTCTGTATGTGAAATGTGTTTGATTTCAGTTGCTGAACAAGCAAGACCAGAAGTCACTGCCCACTGAACTGCATACAGAATAACTTGTCTATTTGTTCCTATTATTTGTGTAACAGTGGACAGAAATCTATGGTTCTTATAAAGATATTCTGACAAATTTTGACATATACCGGCCAAATCACTTGATTTCGCGATTTGGCCGCACAGAGACTAGCATGCATTATAGTCAAATTCTTTCTCAGTAATACATCATGGAAGAAAAAAAGTGGTCTTTTTATTGATCATGTAACTTTTGCTGCAAGAATATTACCATTTTGTTGCAAGTAGACAAGTTTGAATTTTCCTTAAAGGGTGCATTCCACAGTTTCGCACTTTTGAACCTGGGCAAAAATGTCAATAACTAGGGGTAGGGCTAGAAACCAGTCTGAAAATACTTTTTGCTGCACATTTTGACCAAAACTGAAGTTTTATGCTTGTCAGTTATTGTTAACACTGATAAAAAAGACTTTTCTTGAGGTCACATGACCTTTTTATAAAACAGTGTAGGTAAAATACGAAACTGTTGAACTCTGTCTGGTACCCGGTTTTACCTTGTCAAAAATTGTAGCATGCTTTTCTGTGGATTTTATCTTAAAAACAAGGTGGCTTACAGGTATTGATTTCTGGATAAAAGTAATATTCTGTAGGCGCTCTGTCAAATTTCCAACTGTTTCAGACCAGTGCATTGTCCTGGAGTTGATGATAATCGTTCGAAAACTGCACTTTTTGCATAAATTTGGCCGCAGTCGGAGGGGGGTGGGGTATTGTTTACATTAGTGCAACAGCAGGTTTTGGTACATTGCAGTTATTTTTATGATGCTTAAATTATTATTTGGTATGTTTGCAACTTATTGATACAGTACCTAATGGACAGGTACTGTTATATTTGCTGTGATTGCATTTTATGTATGTGAGGGCTGTGAACAGATAGAAATGCAAGTCAAAACTGTGGAGTGCACCCTTAATAAGCATGTAAGTTCATTTCTGTAAAATTTCTATACTGCCATTGTGTAGCAGTCTCTAAATTCCTTGAACATTGAGTAAAAATATCAGCCTTGACAATCTGAAATATTTTTTCCTATTTTTTTTCAAAAAAATAGTTTTTAATATTTCATGCAAATTGTCTCCAGACAATTTATTTGAAAGGTTAAAGCCAATTTTCTGGAAAAACAAGAAATCCGCAGAAAGCGATGTCTCACCTGCAGGGATTAAGTCATACAAGTTCCTATTTGTATTGAAAAAAATCTATTTTGCAGTATTCAAGAAACTGATGGGTTAGAAAAATGGACAAAGTAGAAAATTTGGAATATTGGCTGGCAAAATTTTATGTAAACCTGTCCATTATTTCACAAGATATTGATATTGAGCGGATATCATTTTTGCCCATTAATCAAGGCCAGTAACTCAAAATAACTGTAACTGAAAATTGACAAAAAATGTCATGTGACAATCCCAAGCTAGGTATTGTTAACAACAATATGTATGCAAAATATCATCCTAATCCATCAGTTCTTTCACAAGATACTGAGCGGAAACCAATTTGGGCATAAATCAAGGGCCCCTAACTCTGCTAAAATGAATCTGAGATTTATGTGCAAACAATATGCACATCTTCAGACCATGACCTAATCATCTGTGAAGTTTCAAAGCTATTGGCCTAAAACTGCAGGACGAGTTGTGCTTACGGAACACCCACTGACTATAAGGGTTTTAGGCAAAAACTGACTAAGTTAACAAAGCGAAAAAAGTTGAAAAAAAAAATCTGAGATTCATGTGCAAACAATATGCAAATCTTCAGACCCTGACCTAATCATCTGTGAAGTTTCAAAACTATTGGTCTAAAACTGCAGGAGGAGTTGCGCTCACGAGACACCCACTGACTATAAGGGTTTTAGGCAAAAACTGACTAAGTTAACAAAGCGAAAAAAGTTGAAAACAAAAATCTGAGATTTATGTGCAAATGATATGCAAATCTTCAGACCCTGACCTAATCAATAAAAAAATCTGAGAATTATGAGCAAACAATATGCGCATCTACACACCATGGCCAAAACATCTGTGAAGTTTCAAAATGATTGGCCAAAAACTGTAGGAGTTGCGCTCACGAGACACCCACTGACTATTAGGGTTTTATGTAAAAACAGACTAAGTTAACAAAGTGAAAAAAGTGAAAAAAAAATCTGAGAATTATGAGCAAACAATATGCGCATCTACACACCTTGGCCAAAACATCTGTGAAATTTCAAAATGATTGGCCAAAAACTGTAGGAGGAGTTGCGCTCACGAGACACCCACTGACTATAAGGGTTTTAGGTAAAAACTGACTAAGTTAATAAAGCGGAAAAAGTTGAAAAAAAAAATCTGAGATTTATGAGCAAACAATATGCGCATCTACACACCATGGCCAAAACATCTGTGAAGTTTCAAAATGATTGGCCAAAAACTGTAGGAGTTGCACTCACGAGACACTCACTGACTATTAGGGTTTTAGGTAAAAACAGACTAAGTTAACAAAGCGAAAAAAGTGAAAAAAAAATCTGAGAATTATGAGCAAACAATATGCGCATCTACACACCATGGCCAAAACATCTGTGAAATTTCAAAATGATTGGCCAAAAACTGTAGGAGGAGTTGCGCTCACGAGACACCCACTGACTATAAGGGTTTTAGGTAAACAAAACGGAAAAAGTTGAAAAAAAAAAACTGAGAATTATGAGCAAACAATATGCACATCTATACACCATGGCCAAAACATCTGTGAAGTTTCAAAATGATTGGCCAAAAACTGTAGGAGGAGTTGCACTCACAAGACTCCCACTGACGATAAGGAGTTTAGGTAAAAAATGGCGCTCACAAGACACCCACTGACTATAAGGATTTAAGGTAAAAAATGACTAAGTTAACAAAGCGGAAATTGATTGTGTTGGGGTTTAACGACACGTCAACCCTTGAGGGTCATTTTGTGTCATCTCCCAGAGAAAGGGAGAAAAGAGATAGAAGAGAGAGTAGAGGAGATGAAAGAGAGGGACAGGGAAGAAAGAGGAACAGGAATGAAAGTGAAGAAACAGAAGAAATAAAAACATTCCCCCTCTACCCTTACCCACTACAAGGATAGCAGGCCTTGCCCAACTGTAAGCCAATATCAGTTGGACGCCCCAGTGGTGTAAGATACACAGCACCTTCGCACCACCCGACCACCCCCAACAAAGCGGAAAAAGTTGAAAAAAAAAAAAAAAAAAAAATCTGAGAATTATGAGCAAACAATATGCGCATCTACATGCCATGGCCAAAACATCTGTGAAGTTTCAAAATGATTGGCCAAAAACTGTAGGAGGAGTTGCGCTCACAAGTCAATTGTTGACGAACGGACGGGTCATGGCACGCCTATATCGCACCTGCCTGCTAATGCAGGTGCGACAAAAAGAAGAAAAACATAATCTGCTGAATTTGTCCTGAGTGTGGTAAAGGTTACGGGTTAAAAGCATGCCAATCATTGCTAATTACCCAACAAAAGCTCTGAGGATTTATATGCATGTAAGTCTATTCCTGCAAAATTTCTGTACTGCCATTGTGTACCCATAAGTCCATTCCTACCAAAATTCTACACTGCCATTGTGTACCTGTCTCTAATCTCCTTGATTTTTTATTAAAAATATCAGCCATGACATAACAAGGGTTTCAGAACATTTGATGTGCCTCCTCAGGAAATCATTGATACTTTTCTTATTTTTCCAGTAAATAGGATTCAATATTTCATGTCACTGTTTTCTTAAGGAGAAAATTTGCATGAAATGTCAAGCCCTAGTTTCTGAGGACAATTAAGAAAAAAATATCTCCAGGTGTTATCTGTGAGGTCCTTGCACAGCAAAGCATAAAAAAAAATAAAAAATAAAAAAAATAAAGATAGTCAAAGAAGACAAAACAAAAGAAACAAACAAAGAAAATAAACAAAAAGAAAAAAAAACTCCTCAAACAACAAAAACAAATCAAGATTTCAAATAATCTGCACTCCTTTTAGCGATTCCAGCCAGCCACATGCATACCATTATACTCTGTACCCGAGCATCATGATTCGGAACCATGGCTTGGATATTAGCCATAACTGTCTGTCTATCCGCTTTTGTTGGAATCCTTGCCTGGGCCGCCAAAGCTACAACCTGGGCAGGGCGGTGCTCCTGAACTGAGGCTAACCTGTGAAAATAGGAAAGATAACCAGATATACACAGCTCCAGAGAAAAGGAATACATAGATATTTTTCTTATTTCCCCACAAAACACCAACAATATTGGCTTTTCAGGAGAAGTAAAGTTTCCAGATATTAACCCACTAAAGACTGAATAAACTCTGTGGAAGAGTCCATTTTCAATTTTAGGTATGTCAGGCTACATGATATAGATATTCCTAAAGGAAAATGGTTGAACTATTTGCAAACAGTGGAGACCCTGATCAGATGGTGCATTCTGTGGCATCCGATCTGGGTCTGCACTGTTTGACAATTACCCGTTTAGGGGTCTCCATCAATGGGTTAAAATGTAACAGTTTAGACAAAAAAAAAAAAATAGCCTGTGATGCATATATGCCCAAAGACATCTGCAAGTTTTTAGAAAAAATCAAATACAGTCAACTCTCGTTATCTCAAATTCCAAGGGACTCTCTGAAATACTTCGAGATATCCGTACCTCGACATATCAAATTTGCAGAATTGAGGAAAAAATAATTGGAACAACTACATTTAACAAATATATATGTAAATTGGACTCTTGAAATTAGAGATATATTGAAAATATTGTGGAAAAGAGGAGAAATTGCTCCTGAGGAGCAATTTTTCCTCTTTTCCACAATATTTTTTTACCTGTTGTTAGATTTTCATGTTTAAGCAGGGACAAGATTTTCAATTCGAGATAAGCAGTTATTCGAGATAAGGGAGGTTGAGATAATGAGAGTCAACTGTAGCCTGTGACACGCATATGCCTAAAGGACATCTTCTCACCTGAGAAGATGTCGGTGAGAAGATGTCTTTGGGCATATGCGTGTCACGGGCTATTTTATTTTGTCTAAACTGATACAGTTTTAAAGCACTGCAATTATTTTACTTTTTTAAAGCACTGTAATTACTTTACTTTTTTTAAAGCACTGTAATTACTTTACTTTTTTAAAGTACTGTAATTACATTACTTATCATAAAATTTGAACACATCCATTTTATTTTATCAGCATTTTCATAGCCCTTTCAAAAATATTTTATTCATTTCAAGCCATCTCCCAGAGAGAGGAAAAGAGAAAACAGAATGGGATGGATGAGAAATAGGCCAAAACCCCTGAACTTGCTTAAAGTAAGACTATATACCCTTCCTGCCAGTTGGGCAAATGTTGACTTTAATCTGAACAGTTATGGTACCCGCTAAATCCCATGTACAAATCTACCTATTTTTTTTAAAATTTCAAGTTTAATATTGGGGTTATTTAGTCAGAATCCAACAATATGTTGCTTGTCCTGACAAGTGTGAAGTCACAATCTAAATTTGAAGAATCCAACAATATGTTGCTTGTCCTGACAAGTGTGAAGTCACAATCTAAATTTGAAGGATTTACCTCCCTTACCACTATATTTGGAAACATAAAACCACCATTTCTTCAATACTGTTTTCAGCTTTCCCTCACTCTGGGCAAATTCAGCAGAAGACAAATTGATGAAATTTTTCCAAGAAAATAGTACTTGACATTTCATGCAAATCTTTTTTCGGGAAAAATAATAAAATATTTCAATATGTCGTCTGCTGAAATTTTTACCCAGCATGCTAAGCGTTAATCAATTGTCAGGTTCTGAGCCCTTAAACATTAGGCATAGCACTCAGGGTAAAATTTTCAGCAGACGATATACTGAAATATGTTTCTTATTTTTTCCCAGAAAACAGGATTTGACATTTCATGCTAATTGTCTCCAATTTGCATGAAATATTAAATCCTGTTTTCCAGGAAAAATAAGAAAAATATCATCAATTTGTCTTCTGCTGAATTAGCCAGAGAGTAGATAGACAGGAATATATTCCTGCAGACGAAAATCAATTATCATTGAGCCATTCAAACACTTCAAATCCCATTTCCCATTTAACACTTAGCACTCTGGGTAAAATTTTCAGCAGAGGTGAAATATGTTTCCTTTTTTTCCTAGGAAACTGGATTTGACATTTCATACAAAATGACAAACTGTCTCTAGTAGAGACAATTTGCATGAAATGTCAAATCCTGTTTTCTGGGAAAAATAAGAAAAAAAATCATAAATTTGTCATCTGCTGAATTTGCTAGAGAGTGGTAAAAGGTAAAATTTTTTCAGAAAATCTGTCTGAGCGTCTGCAGCAAATAAAGTTACTCAAGATCTATGATATCATCAACTGTCTCGAATTTGAATCCTTCGAAGTTAAAATCAACTGAATTTACTCTCCTTATCATTGTAATTAGCTAAACCCTTAAAGTGCTAATCACAACAGCAGCAGAAAACATTTTGATTTTTTTTAAATTATTTTTCTGAGAAAACAAGACTTGGCATTTCCTGTGAATTGTCTGCAAAGCAGACAATTCACATGAAATGCCAAGTCTTATTTCCTCTGAAAAATGATTTAAAAAAAAAATAGAATGTCATCTGCTACAATTTTGTTATTAAGCACTTTAAGAGATAAATATTTGGACCCAGAAATCCTTACTGTACTCTTACACTGTTTGTATAAAGTCAAGAATATATTTCTATAAAACATGGTTATAATAAGAACTGCTCAGATACTCCCTCTACTGAAACCAGACCTGTCCAAATATTTGAGGTAGGAGAGTTCACGGCATGAATGGTTTAAACTTTAACGGCCTGAAGGCTAAATCAGTAGACTTAGAAATTGCTGAGTTTTCTCACTTTTCTCACTTTTTATAGAAAATAAGACTTGACTTTTACAACTGGAATGAAATGTAAATCATTATTTTCTGTGAAATATCTTTAATTTAGAAGATTAAGGGGAAAGTGATAAATTATCAAGGGAGACAACTCTAATTTCTTTTTATTATTATTTTTCAGAGAAAATAAAACTACACTTGGCATTTCATGCCAACAATTGTGTTTGCTTCCTTCTGAAAGGGGTCTATTTTAAAATGAAACAATTTGCTCCCAATCTTTCCTTTTTGAGTGGATATCTTTTCAGAATGGCCTTGATTGCAGGAATGCAAACAGGAAGTCACAAAAGTTGTCTCCCTTATAAAACATGGCAGAAATTCTACAAAGAGTGCTGAAAATTTTACCCTTGTTAACCTTTAAGAGGACTGGATTAGTCCTCTTAAAGGTTAACATGGATAAAATTTTCAGCAGACAACATACTGAAATATTTTTCTTATTTTCCCAGAGAACAGGATTAGACATTTCATGCCAATTGTCTCCATGAATGGAGACACTTTGCATGAAATGTCAAATCCTGTTCTCTGGGAAAAATAAGAAAAATATCAATAATTTGTCGTCTGCTGAATTAGCCAAGAGTGGTAAAGGTTAAAGATTAACTTGGCTATGACTCATTTGCAATAACTTGGCAACACTAAGGGAGAAGAGATTTTCAGTTGTGGCAATGGTAAAGGTCTCTATCAGCTTGCAGGAATGAACAGCCAGTTCAGGAACTTAAGCATCACGAAAATACGCCTATATAATTTTGACCCTCTTAAACCCCACTTTTATATAGTAAAGCTGGGGCTTACAGGGGTATACATTATTTTTCTTATTTTGCTAAAAAACACAAATTGTGGGTACTCGATAGAATCACCTCAGTGAGGCAGTTCTAAGGAGTACCCACAATCTATAGTTTGAGCAGGAATATAAAAAATATCAGAATTTTTTTTATCTGAAAAGTTTCCTTTTTTTGGTTGTAAAATTTTCAATATATCTGAATAGGTGTGTTTTTGTAATGGTCCACTCACAAGATAATAAAATGGGTCTGGTCAAGTGAAAAAGTGCCTTCAGATATGTGCAAAATGTGCAGATTCAGATCATCCTGCACATGTGCAAAGTATCATCCTGGGCCCAGTTGTTCAAAGCTAACAACATCGTTAGTTAACGATTCGTTAAAATTTACATCGAGTGATACACAAATGTGCTGAAATTTTTTGCTGAAAAAATGTGAGTAGCTTTTGCAGTGCAAAAGCTACTCACATTTTTTCAGCAAAAAATATCAGAATATTGTATATTGAATCCACTAAACCAGTTAACAAAATGACCTTTAACGAGCTCGTTAAGCTAACGACGCTTTGAACAACTGGGCCCTGGAAACCAAATTATTTCTTTTTAGAGTGGACCCCTTCTTTTTAGAATCGACGCATAACTATTTTATCAGAGTTGCCTGCCAGTAAGTGTATCTATTCCTAATATCTAGCCGTCATATCAGTGGATCCCAGCAAGAACACAGCATTGAGTCAATGTGGACGTCATCGCGATCCAAACATGGAAATTTGCAATGTCTTACTCAAAGTCAGCCAGTTTGGACTTTGTTTTTTATTCATACATACTGTAGCTGACAATGAAGGCCCTGATCAGACTGCACAAATTAGGAGTCTGATCATGGCCTTCACTATCTGCATATGCGTATAGGCACATTTTTGCATCACGCGGCACATTTGCCATCTATATATAGTAAAATGTTCAACCCTTTGACGGTTTAGTGTTTTATGCCCCTTTCAATATTAAGTCATATCGAAATGATGGAAGGATGATAATGGAAGGCTTTGTGCAATGGAGCGCCATACAATCAAGAGCTGAATTCTGCCTGTAGGGGTTTTTGAACCAGGGACCTTGAGATCCGATGTTAGGAGCCCTTTCCTCAGATTGTAGTTTAATTACCTTTTCAGTGTAAACAATGTTCCCGTCAACTTCTTACATTTCTTCAAGGAATTGTCCAGATTTTCAGGCTCTTCTTTCAAGAATCTGTTCAAGAGAAAATAAGCATTATCGATAAAAAAAAATTCTGACAAAAATAGTCAATAATATTTATAAGAACTTTTAAACATTAGATAACATTTGAAAATTAGACATATGTCCAAAGTACAACAAAGTTCCAGCCCTATGGACCTCTAGCCTCATTCCAGGGCAAGACCCAGGGGCAACTCTAGCAAAGTGTTGAAGGTCTGGGAAAATAGCATACCAAATTTCAACTTCCTAGCATATAAGGTACCACAGTTATGATCTACAAGAGAAACATACATGTAAATGTCAATGTAAATATGAATGTAAACTTAAACATTTGTTAGACTCTGGTTTACATATGCACATAGGGATGTAATATCATGGCTAAATGCTATATGTCCCCATCCTTCTGCAGGTGGAGGCATAATAATTAGCAATGCCATAGTGCTGGATAAAAAGGAATGTACCAATAAACACTGTTCTTATTTCTCCATGAAAACATGTTGTGGGTGTCAACTGGAATAGCCTAACCAGGGGAATTCCAATGAAAAACCACAACATATGTTTTTTGTGGAGAAATAAGAACAGGAGCCCTATGGGCCATGGCCGGCTCACCTGAATGAAACAGCCATTGCATATTTACAGATGTCATTGCAACATTTTTCCAATACAGGCGACTCTTGTTATCTCTACTTCGCTTATCTCGAATAATCGCTTACCTTGAAGTGAAAATCTGGTCCCAGTTTAAACATGAAAATCTAATAACAAAATATTGTGGAAAAATGGAGAAATGGCTCCAAAGGGAGCAATTTCTCCTCTTTTCCACAATATTTTCAATGTATCTCTAACTTCAGGAGTGAAATTACATATTCATTTGTGAAATGTGGTTGTTCTATTATTTTTTTCCTGTTCTGAAAATCTGATGTGTCGAGGTTCGGATATCTCGAAGTATTTCAGAGAGTCCCTTGGACTTCGAGATAACGAGTGTCGACTGTATTTGCACAGGAACTTTTAACCAGATTTCAGCAGAGAAGTCAATTAACCCATTTACGTCAAGTGGACTCTTCTACCACAATGCTTTGGACCAGTCAATTTCCAATAGCACGGTGTCTGTTTAGATTTATTATTACTACAATGCAGCGCCATTATAACCCGGTCATCAGGAGCCATGAACGGCAACTGCGTTATACATGGTTCGCGTTATAGCCAAACTCAACAACCCACCCATTATTTTATATGCATGAGTGTCATTTCCTCCTGTAATTATTAGATGTAACATAATGCAAGTATTTTATAAGTTATACTGTATGTTTTTTATGCTTGTTTATTGTTGAAACCTTGTGCATGTACCTTGCTTGATTTCCATTTCATTGTTTTTATCCAGTAAATAATGAATTCGTAAGCTTTGGAATGTTTGTTTTCTTTTATGATCAGTCAAGGGAACTAACTACAACAGTCTTGTCTCTAATCTGGTGTTTTGCAGCTGCAGTGGGTCACACAAATGGATTAATTATCAGATTACATCACCGATGATTCGTGTTAATCATTTGTTTACCACAAAAAGGATAGTGAAGTGTTGGTTTTATGACTATGTTTGGACAATGACATAATTAATATGTGTTGCAGTAAGTTGCCATTATTCTTCTTATGTCTCCCATATAAATGAAGATGACTGTTTTGAGACGTGTTAGTTACCCGTAGTATGGCATTTAAATGGTGTGAGGACATAATCTAAAATAGCCTAAAGACAAATATTGATGACAAACGTTACTTTGTTAAAACAGAATGAGTAAATCAGTGAGTATTCGGTCATGGCTGATGACTTTTTGACTGCAGAGTTACGCAGAAAAAGGACAACACTTTCAAAATTGGGGAAAAAAAAAATGCAAAAAAATATGAGAGCAATGAACCAACAGGGTTATAACGGTTTCCACGTTGTAAGCGACTGCGTTATAATGGCACTGCATTGTATGTTTTATAGAAATTCCTGCACTTAATGCAAACAGTGTAGACCCTGATCAGAAACCACATTCTAAAGCATCTGACCTGGGCCTGCACATTTTGCAATTTACCCTTTTTGGGGTCTCCAGACTTAAATGGGTATATGATTTTATACATGTTTACAGCCTACTAGAGCTGAGGCAGAAAACCACTTGAGGATAAAACTTGGATTGTAACTGAGCGGTTTTGCTATTTCCATCACACTTTGTGGGCTTCCATAAGTATTCAATATATTTTGACAGAACAACTTCCCAACATTTCCCCACAGACATGTATGGGGAAGCAAATCTGACCTTGCTTTAAGGTCAAAGGTCAGCCAAGGTTGGCTGGTTTGTTAGTTTGGCATTAAGGTCATGCCGAGCAATTTAATTGACCTTACAATCATCATTTGAATAAACTTTGTAGACCTCTTATCCTAGATACCATATGCCAAAATTCAGCTTTAAAGCTTTCTTGTTCTGCAGAAGAAAAACATTTAATGGCTTTATCATATATGGGCATGGCAGTCAGCTTTGTTAATGGTATGTGACCATTTGAACACTCAGTCCTTCTTCAACAGAAGGCTCCATATGAAATTTGGATGTCCTGTCACCAATCAAACAAACTTTTACCCCACATTATCTTGGACAGACTACTTCTCATGAAGTTTGGTGAAAATTGGTCTGGCAGTTTCAGAGGAGATTTGTTTAAAGGTGTGGATTTATGTATAACTGTGATTGCAATAGTTCATCCTGAGCCTTTGGCTCAGGTGAGCTACAAATATCAGCATTTTTGGGCTGAAAAAAGACTTTTCAGGCATATTATAACTTGGCAAACAGTTAACTGTGAAGCTGTGCCAGATAACTTGATGTCTTCTCTGTTCATATATGTGTAATACAACTGCCCACCACCACCTCCCCCTTTTTTCATAGCTCCAGACACAGCATTTTTCTTTTAACTGAAAAGTACAGATATTGTTCTTATTTCTCCACAAAAACATATGTTGTGGTACTCATTAGAAGTGCCTCACTGAGGCACTTCTAATGAGTACCCACATGTTTTAATGTAGAAATAGAAGAAAAATATTATGTGAATATCCTCTCGTCACGAAAACATACCTATATAATTTTGATCCCCTTAAACCCCATTTTTATATAGTAAAACTGGGGTTTACAGGGTATACATTATTTTTCTTATTTCTGCTCAAAACATAGATTGTGGGTATTTGTTAGAACCACCTCGTCCAGGCAGTTCTAATGAGTACCCACAATCTATGTTTTGAGCAGAAATATGAAAAATATCAGAATTTTTTTATCTGAAAATTTTCATTTTTTGGTGGCGAAATTTTCAATATATTTGAATAGGCATGTTTTCATAATGCTTATCTGAAGCTATGTCTTTTATTACTTACTTTTCTTCTTTGATGATGACTTCCATTTCACCTGCCATGACAGCCTTTAGCTGTTCTTGTAGTTTTGGAAATCGTGCTGAAATAAAATGGAACACCAGTCAAAAAAATTCATTTTTCTTTATTATATATCTAATAGTGAAGAACAGGGAATTCTAAGTTGTTTTCTATAATTTGCAATGTGATGATATGATAGCAGTAACTAGTCAGAATTATTTCACAGTGTCAGTCATGTTTTTATAGACTGCTTCCCACTTTATTGCATTTCATCTTGATGTCCTCGGTTGTCAAAAGGGACATAAACCCAACCTAATGACAGGCATTACCATAACATAATGACACTGTTGACATTATGTCATGAAGTGAAGTCAATGTTGCTAATGAACAGACTGAATAACATCATTTTCTTACATTGTTTACTGTTCTTCTGCACAAATTGAAACAATTTTGTGACACTTTTAAGAAAAGAGTACTAGAAAAAAGTTGTATAATAAATAGAATAACAAACAGTTTTTGTTTGATATGAAAAATCTGTCATTCAGGAGAATAAATGATTCGGTAAATGATTTGGTAAAAAAACTCAGGAGAGTAAAATTAATGATTTGTAAAAAACTCGCTCCTTTGGAACTCTTTACTGAATTACCATGCTCCTTTGTGACAGACATCCCGAAAACATGCCTATATAATTTTGACCCCCTTAAACCTCACTTTTATATAGTAAAACTGAGGTTTACAGGGGTATACATTATTTTCAGCTCAGAACCATAGATTGTGGGTACTCATTAAAACTGCCTCGGTGAGGTGGTTCTAATGAGTATCCATAATCTATGTTTTGAGCAGAAATATGAAAAATATCAGAGTTTTTTATCTGAAATTTTTCAGTTTTTAGAGGTAAAATTTTCAGTATATTTGAATAGGCATGTTTTTGTAATGCCTTTCTGACAGGTTTTTCATATAAGCCAAACACTGTTGATTTTCTCTATGTAACCATAGTAATCATAGCTCCAAACAATATCACCTTATAAGCAGAACTTATGTAAATATATGATTGGTTTGGAGTTTTATGGCCCATTCAGCATTATTAAGGTCATGCTGAGCCAGTCAGTTTACCTAACCACTCTTTTTCCAGGCAGGCTCAGTCTAAGTGGTTAACCAGTACTTGTGCACATTCTTTTACCAGAAATGGACAACTGTCCTTCTTGAATCAGTGGAAGGGTGAGACTGACAGTAGAAAATATTTCATGATCAATCTCCATGAAAGAATGTTGCCAGAACCAGCCCTGACTAAACACATTACCTCCTGATCACCAGTTAGACGCACATCCAACTGAGGCATCAAGGCTATCCCATAATAATATGTATGTACATGTACCTCAAAATGATATTTACCCTTCAGTTCACCAAGTGCTTTAGTTACATGACTAAGAACAAGAGCCATGCCCTCTACATCCGACATCTGAACACGACACTGGCGGGATAAAACATCGGTTCTCAGTTCTTCCACTGCCTGCTCCAGGTCTCTGTAACAGATACAACATGAAAACTTAGATTAAAACCAGGACTGGATTCATATTTTTAACCTTTACCACCCTCTTGTCTAATTCAGCAGATGACAATTTGGTGATATTTTTCTTATTTTTCATACAAAACAGGTTTTGACGTTTCATGCAAATTGTCTCCAAAGGAGACAATTTGCATGAAATGTCAAATCCTATTTTCTAAGAAAAATAGGGAAAAATATTTCAATGTTGCTTGCTAAAAATTTTACCCACAGAAAAGTTATGTCCAAGGTATAGGTCTAGCAAGGTAAAAACTCAAGTTACTCAGCACAGAAATAGACACACAGTGATTTCATCCTTAAAGTGTCATTCAAAATTGTAGTAAAAAAAACTAGCTATAAATTCCCCAGTCAATAAACCTTCAAATCAGTAGACAGAAAAAATTTAAAAAAAAAATTGTGTCAGTAATATTTTAACTCCAAAAACCTTAGTACAAATAGTCATAAACAAGTGGGCCATGATAGCCTTGTATCACTGAGTAATAGTGGATATGCCCCATCCCCTTGTGGCCATGTTTTTTTACTGATCAACAGGAGTCAAAGGAATCTGACAGAAAGTCATCCAAAGAGTATTCCTGTAAATTTCATTAAAATCCCTTGAACAGATTCTGAGAAGAAGACTTTTGAGTTTGCACTATAGCCATATAAGGCAAAAATGACCCCATCCACTTACAGCCATGTTTTTTCACTGATCAACATGAGTTGATGGAATCTGTTAGAGGGGGCATAATCAGAATGTTATTTGCTGCTACTGTGACTGGCACTTCATGCGTAAAAATGTTGTCTGCTGCTACTGTGATCAAGCAAGAATTCACTTACGCTAGCTCCTTTTCAGCGGCAGCTTTATCCTCGAGGTAGATTTTGCACATCACGTCTGCTTCACTTCGCTGCTGACGTACTAGCAAATGTTCAGCTCCAGGAACAGAAGACAGAGCTTTCTGAAATAAAAAAACACAACATTGATTTTATATGAATAAAATTACCATCAATTCTGGGCGGTAGTGGTTTGTTGGCTTAGAGTTTAACAGCACAGTCATCACTTTAAGGTCATATCGAGCTGGTCAGTTTACCTAACCACACTTTTCCTTTGCCGGCTTAGTCCTCTAAGTGGTTAATCAGTACTTGTACACATGCTTTCGCTAGAAACTGACAACTACCCTTTTTGAATAAGCAGAGGGGAGAGAATGACCTTAGAAAATATTTCATGACCAATCTCCAAGAAAGAAAATTGCCAGACTTGGCGGGGATTGAACCGGCAACCACCCGTCGGTCATGCATTAAACTGAGCATTGAATTCATGAACTACCAGAGATAACTAACCCTGATTTTCTTCCATGCCTCATCGACTGTTTCCACAATGGACTCTTTGTTGATCTGCTGTAGTCGGCGTAGACTTCTCAAGTCTGAGCGTAGATTGTCGGCCTGTTGTTTTATTGCTAGGATCTTGTCTTTCATATCTTGTGACAAGGTTGCTGTTTGGTCCGAACCTAGGTCAGTTAAACCTGACAAAGAATGAACAGAGGTGATTTTTAACTCTGGTCTTGCTGGTCCCAGATAAGCTCTGCCTTTTCAAACAATGCAGATCCAGATCAGCTGGCTTCTAAAGAAGCCAACTGATCTGGATATGCAATGTTTGTCATGCAATGTGTGAATTGTATCAACAACATGGATCAAGTAATCTGACTGGCTGATAATTAGAAGTGGGCATGGCATCTGAATTTATTCCGCATGACAAGAGTTAATAGAAAATTGAGTAAGGTGATAGATAAATTTGTGCAGTGCAATTATAGGTAGAAATAAGAAACAAATCTAAGTGACCCATCTCATTAGAAAAGTTGTCTTTAGGGCATAATATGCAGGCAGCAAAATTCCAAGGCCCAGTTGTTGAAAGCATTGTTAGCTTAACAAGCTCATTAATGACACTGGTTAACTGTTGTAGGTAAGATATTTTCAAATACATTGACATTTTTGCTGCAAAAATTGTGAGTAGCTTTTGCAATGTTTAAGATACTCACATTTGTTCAGCAAGAAATATCAATGTATTTGCTATATTTTAAGATAGAAATTTTAATGTTATTAGCTAACAACTTCGTTAAATATTTAACAACTGAGTCTAGATCAATCTGTGCATCCCCTGTGACTTGGGCCTTGCCTGTCCGCTTACAGAATCAGTGACTACTGTAGAATATAGTCATAGTTCTTGAAAAGGTGCTTTTTCAACCAAAAAGTATCTATATTTTTCTTATTTCTCGACAAAAACATATGTTGTGGGTACTCATTAGAAGCGCCTCAGCGAGGCGCTTCTAATGAGTACCCACAACATATGCTTTCGTTGAGAAATAAGAAAAATATTTACCTGATACCCATTCTTATCTAGGCCTATGGACACTGATATATCAAAATGATCCTATCAAATTGTGCCATTTCAATGGTTGATCTTTTTTACTTTATATACACTGTAACCTCTTTATAAGATGGGTCATTGTAAGACAGTTTTGGATGTAAGACCATTTACATGTGGACCCCAAAAGACCAAACAATAAAACGTGAAACGATAATACCCCAGCATTATCATGTTGTGGGCATATAACTCTGTCCAAATGACCAAATTTGTCAATAAGCAATCTCAGATTAGATCTCCACAATATAAATGCATATCTAATTGTTGAAAATCCATTGAGATTTACTTGTTATTGTCCTGAAAGTAAAATACAGATGTATTGCTGTCAAAAATGGACAAAATTCGCCCATTGGCAATCCCAAAGCAGATGTCCACAATATCAGTTTGATGAAAATACCAAGTTTGATGAAAATCCATTGATATTTACTAAAGTTATTGTCCAGAAATGAAAATACGAACATGTTGCAGGCAGATAACTTTGTCATAAATTGATGAAATTTACCCATCAGCAATCCCAAAGCAGGTCTCCACAATATCAATGTACAATGTGTTAGAGAAACTGAGCTAAATGCACAGACCTTTAACCCATTTACACTGAGTCGATTCTTCCACCACAACATTACCCTTTGGACTTGTCTAATAGCGAGGTGTTAGGGTAGTTTTTATTATTACTGTTTTATAGAAATTCCTGTAGTTAATGCAAACAGTGCAGACCCTGATCAGAAGCTTTATTTTGCTGCATCTGATCTAAGTCTGCATTGTTGGCCAAATACCCTTTTGGGGGTCTCCAGATTAAAATAGGTTAACCCGTTGTAGTCTGGAGACCCCTAAAAGGGTAATTGGCAAACAGTGCAGACCCAGATCAGATGCTGCATAATGCAGCATCTGATCAGGGTCTCCACTGTTTGCAAATTTCCTAGCCATTTTTCTCTAGGAATATCTAAATCTCATAGCCAGACATACCTAAAATTGAAATTGGACTCTTCCAATATATAGTGTGGGGGAGTTTATGCAGTCTACAATAGGTAGTACACCTAGCCATAGCTCCAGATAAGAGGGGTATCAAGATCAATATTTTTCTTACTTCTCCATGAAAACATATGTTGTTGGTACTCATTAGAAGCACTTCAGAGAAGCACGTCTAATGACAGAGGCTGATTAAGACGGAATTCTGGGGGTTCAGTCAAACCCCCCTTTGACTAAAAAGTTTCAATTTCATAGAAATTTAAGATTGAGTTAATAAATTTGAGATACCGTCTTTACCCAAAATATTCACCCCTTAACTTTTTACCTTATACTTTTCTTCGGTAAGTCCATCTATTACCTTTAAATGTGTGTAAAATTGCTGGATGAGTGGCAAACAGTGTAGACCCTGATCAGACGCCGCATTCTGCGGCATCTGATCAGGGTCTACACTGTTTGCTCAGGCCTGTCTTTCCAAATACATAGAATAAGTACTGTAATTTGATCAAATCGAACCCCCTCAGAAATCATCCTGGATCAGCCCCTGAATGAGAACCCACAACTTATATTTTCATGGAGACATAAGAATATATCAATCATTTTGGTTGAAAGCTATGCCAGGTCATATCATACTGGTTTGAATATAAAGAGGACAGCCAGGTGCTAAGTGACTGACCGTGGCACCAAGTATGTATAGGTAGTCCATCAAAATGCTCATATGCTATTCAAATACATACAAACACACATGGCTGGCCTCATATAACTGAAATACCATAGAAAGGGCTATAAAACCCCAGAACAGCACAACACCAGATTTCTACACAATACGAGTGAAAACATAATATGACGATATACCTTTAGCCCCTGTCCCTGAGTCTACATGATCGCCTTCCATCTCTGTAACACAAAAGCAAGCATTCCAGCAAGCAATGTTAGTAGAACACATATACAATATTAATAGTCTTCCAAACTACATACAAAAAATGTACAACATTTTTCAATTATTAATTCTGCTACAGAAAAAAAAAATAGAAAAAAGGGCTAAAAAAATGCTCTGAATAGGTTCATCAAGATAGAATATTGCATTAATTCAAAGATTCTTCTCAGCTTATTAAAATAAGATTTTTCACTTACTGTGACAGTTTTGGGTCTCATTGAGAACCATCATCAGACTGTGTCCTCGTGATGTCAAGGGACTTGGCATTACGAAAACAAGCCTATCCAAATTTACTGAAAATTTTACCACCAAAAAATGAAAATTTTAAGATAAAAATTCTGATATTTTACATATTTCTGCTCAAAACATAGATTGTGGGTACTTGTTAGAACTGCCTTGGTGAGGTGTTTCTAACAAGTACCCATAGTCTATGTTTTTGAGCAGAAATAAGAAAAATAATGTATACCCCCTGTAAACCCCAGTTTAACTACATAAAAGTGGGGTTTATGGGGTTCAACATTATACAGACATGTTTTCGTGACGGACTGCTTACCACTAGACTGGTTACTAGTGTCATGCATAAGTCAGTATTTGTGAAGTTAAAACAAATCTTAGTTCAAAATTATGAAGTCTATCATAAGAACAGGTATCAATTTACTACCATAGTTAACCTTCAGCATGCTCTTGGTTAAATCAGTAGACTATTCATAAAATAACAATTATGTGCAAAGGTTTGATTTTTCATTTACCATTAACCCATTTATGCCAATGGACTCTTCTACCATATCTGTTTGGACTGATCTTTTCCCAATTGAAGGTACCTGGTTAGTTTTCGTTGTTACCATATTTTATAGAAAGTCCTGTATTTATTGCAAACAGAGTAGACATTGATAAGATGTTATGTTTGTGACATCTGATCTGGGTCTACACTGTTTACCAATGTCCCTTTTATGGGACAATAGGCATAAATATGTTAATAAGAATAACTAGAATACGCAGTCAATGGTGCGCCATCGCAAATCCCAACGCTCCATGCTAATTTTGCTGATCGCATGAGGGATGGATTGATGGACAATGCTAATCGCATGAGGGATGGATTGATGAACAGTTGGATAGACTCGTTCTCACACACCCTTACCATGAAAGGAAGTCATGTAGCAAGTTTGGTTAAATTCCACCCAGTGGTTTGGGAAGAGGAAGCGTGAAGGACAGATGGATGAACTCCCAAGGGACGGACACTGGATTGAAAAATATATTGCTCTAGCACAACCTTACCATAAGGGAAAGTCAAGTAGCAAGTTTGGTTAAATTCCGCCCATGTTTTGTGTTGGGGTTTAATGACACATCAACCCTTTTGGGTCATTTTGTGTCGTCTCCCAGAGAAAGGGAGAAGAGAGATAGAAGAGATAGTTGAGGAGAGAAGAGATAGTTGAGATGAAAGAGAGGGACACGGCAGAAAGAGGAAAATGAATGAAAGTGAAGAAACAGAAGAAAAAAAAAATTCAACCTCTACCCTTACCTGCTGCAAGGATAGCAGGCCTTGCCCAACTGTACGCCAATCTCAGTTGGATGTCCCGGTGACGTAAGATACACAACACCTTTGCCTCACCCAACCACCCCTAAATTCCTCCCAGTGGTTTAGGAGGAGATAGCGTGATAGACAAATGAACAGACACCAGAAAGACAGATGGATTGAAAAATAATGTTGCTCTAGCACACCCTTACCATGAGCGGAAGTCATTAGCAAATTTGGTTAAATTCCGCCCCCTGGTTTAGGAGGAAATATCATGATGGACGGATGGATGCACAGACAGACAGATGGACAGCTGGCCTAACGGAGGCATTCACAATATCCCCATCGCTTTTTTTTTTTTAAAAAAGCCTGGGGTGTAACATCAGGGCAAGTATGAACTAATTCCATCCAGAGGTTCAGGAGATATAGTCTTTAAAAAAAACTTTAACAATAACTGTACCCAACACCGATGCCAGCACCATGGTGACTGTTATAGCTCTGCTGTACTTTCATACCGGCATGCTAAAATGGAAGCAGTATTATTTGTAAACACAAAAGAAATCATTTACAAAAACCAAGCAGTAGATCTGAACACATAGAAACAGTAGATTAATACCCAAGCAGCAGTTACTATATAGAAACAGTAATGATAACACAACTGTTAAAATACTATTTAGAGAAAACCTAAACTGCACAACCAAAATTGAGATCCCTACAAACTGTTGAAGAACGAAAAATCTACTGCATTGTAAGTATTAAAGAAATAGATGCAGCCAACATACAGAAGCAGTAGCAGCTAACACCAAGCAATAGCAGTTACACAAGGTAGCAGCAGCAATTAACACGTGGCACCCTGGGTAAAATTTTCAGCAGACGACATATTGAAATATATTCAGCAAAATAATTGAAGGGTCACCAGTTTCATTTTCTCTTTGATTAACATTCAAATGCGACCCATCAGTAGTTAAAATTATTCTGCAGGCAAGACTACTGTTTGCAAGCCCATTTCAATAAGCTCAACATATTAGCAATATGTTCAGCTAACAAAGTGTCAACAGCGCAAACACTGTCAGCCTAGAAGAGTCTGAGAAAAATGGTAATTTCTGAAAAATGACTTTTTACCCCAAAATGATGTTTTTTCAGAATATCTGAAATTTTCTATTTTTGGTAAAAACAATGATTTACCCCAAACACAGTCTTGCAAATTCCACTTTCTTAGGGGTAAAAGACACACAGAGATGACCAGAAAAAAAAAAGGTCAACACTTAAAGAGGCTAAATTGCCTCGATGATTTCCCATAGACCGTAAATTATCTATAGAGGGTACCTGTAGGAAAATGTGAGTTTCTTGATTGAAATGAAAGCTTTCTCTATGATTTATCCACAGTTTAAAGTCAAGACATTGTTGATTATGTTCAATTTTATGGGTAAAAAGTAGTATTTTTTACGAAGTTATAAATGAAAATTTTCATTCCAAAACTTGTTGTTGAAAACATTCCTTTTCGGATTCCACTTTAAGAAACACTCAACAATATTTCAATATCTTCTGTGGTTTTGCCCATAGACTCAGTCAAATTTTGCATATATGGAAAATTGCACTAAGTGACCCTTAAATTATTTTGTTGAGTATATTTTTCCTAATTTTACCCCCCACCCCACCCCCCACCACCAAAAAAACCAAAGGGATTTGACATTTCAAATCCAGTTTTCTAGTATAGTATAGAGAAATATTACCAATTTGTCATCTGCTGTATTAGCCCAAAGCATGGTAAAGATTAAGGGACACAAACAAATGGTACCAGTCAACACAATACAGTAACATGTGACAACATGAGAAAATACTAAACGACACAAAGTTTTTTCATTTTTCTTATTTCTGACTAGAAACATCTGTTGTGGGTACTCATTAGAATTGCCTCACTGAGATGCTTCTAATGAGTACCCACAATATATATTTTTGTGCAGAAATAAGAAAAAGTTTTATCTGTGTTTGTTTGTGTTGAGGTTTTACGGCCCTATCAACCTCATGGGGTCATGTTGAGAGCAGTAAGTTTACCTAACCACATTTTTACTGGGCAGGCTTAGTCCTCTAAGTGGTTAACCAGTATTGTGCACATTCTTTTGCAAGAAACTGATAACTGCCCTTCTTGAATCAGCAGAAGGGAATGACCGTAGAAAATATTTCATGATCAAATTTTCACGAAGAATGTTGCCGACCCGGCGGGTCGAACCCGCAACCTCCTGATCACCAGTCAGACGTGCATCCAACTGAGCCACCGAGGCGATCTAGAGCTGTGAAAGTAGTTGAAATTCAGCAGTCAACAAACTGATGACATTTTTCTTATTTTTCCCAGAAATTAGGCTTTAACATTTCATGCAAATTGTCTCCTAAGGAGACAATTTGCATGAAATGTCGAAGTCTATTCTTCTGGGAAAATTTAGAAAAATATTTCAAAATGTCATCTGCTGAAATTTTTACCCATCATGCAAAGTGATAAAGAACATAGGAAACAGAAACTAGTCGCCATGCACTTACTACTACTAGCCGAATCAATAAGAGGACTTGTGCTGTCAGAAGTTACACTCGCTGAACTTGTGCTCTTAACACTAGAGGGCGCACCTGTGCTGCCTCCTGATTGGACAACTGCTGACTGGACCCAGTGAGCCAGGTTTGCCAACTGTGCTTCCATCTTGTCAATACGATCTCTGCAAAGAAATTACTAAGTTGTTTTGTAAGAGAATCAACCTTATCAAACATGCATTAGGATAAAATGATGTTAAAAAAATACTCTCTCAACACTGCAGACCAAAACAGGTACCATTGTAAACAGTGTAGATCCAGCCGAGAGGGTTCATAATGAGACTGTTTGCCATTCCATGTTTGGTTCTGTACTGACATCCCCATTTGCAACAAATGGCATACACAAAAATTCAAAACTGGAAGAGTCCATTTAAGAAACTCAGGGTAAAAGGAAAAATTCATCTTTCATCTCATGTATGTTGTAACTGTTCATGTAGAAACAAGAAATATATTTATCTTTTGAGCTGAATCACTGTACAAACCAGATCCCCTCGCCCATGGGCCATCCTCACCCGGAAACAAGTATTTTGCAAAAAATGAAGTTGAAAAAGCGCCATAACTTCCATAATAATTGGTGAATTTTACCCTCAAACTAATTTAACCTATATTTTATGATAATATACATGAGTGTAAAATGTGAATCCAATACACTAACCTTTTCAAAAGTATCAAATGGTAACAATTGTTTCATACATATTGACGGGACAATGAAGTTGAAAAAGGGCCATAACTCCCATAATAATTGGTGGATTTTACTCTAAATCGAACTTGACCTATATTCTATAATTATGTACCTGTGTATATGAATCCATGCACACTAATCTTTTCAAAAGATATTGAACGGAAACCATTTTTCGTACATACAGACAGGACGTACGTATGGACAGCAGTGATACTTTATGCCCCCTCCCCCCTCATTGAAAATGGTGGGAGCATAATAATGCACACACTAGAGATTGCATGGTTGGCAGTACACCATTGTAAATCTCTACCTCCACCCCTTTTGACCTTGGACCCACCATTCTACTCCTACCAGTGAGAGAAATCAGGTTTAGACAATAATGCAGCACTGCTCATCTCCAGCACCTAAGAAAGTTATAAACAATCCCAACACAGCTCAAGATATTAGAGTGGTTTCCAAATATTCTTTTTTTCTCACTTGCTCAGAGGAATTGTTAAGGAGGAATATTTGGTGATAATCATTAAGCAAACACGCCTATTCAAGTATATAGACAATTCCACCTCCAAAAACTGAAAATTTTCAGATAAAAAACTGATATTTTTCATATTTTTGCTCAAAACATAGATTGTGGGTACTCATTAGAACCACCTCGCCAAGGTGGTTCTAACAAGTACCCACAATCTATGTTTTGAGCAGAAATAAGAAAAATAAAGTGTACCCGTGTAAACCCCAGTTTTACTATATAAAAGTGGGGTTTGAGGGGGTCAAAATTATATAGGCATGTTTTCGTGATGTTTATTTCTTCATAAAAACATATGTTGTGGGTACCCTAATGAAGTGCCTAACTGAGGCACTTCTAATGAGTACCCACAACATATGTTGAAAACATGCTGTGGTTACTCATTAGAAGCAACTTAGCAAGGCACTTCTAATGAGTTTCCACAAAATATATTTTCAAATGAAAATAAAGAAAATTGCAGCAGGTTCGATGTAGCTATGCACACTAGAACTTTTCAAGATCAATGAATGGAAATCACCAAATCTCCCCGAAGACATTGTGCCAAATGACTTTTGGCATCAAAGAGGGAATATAACTGTAGTTAAAATTGACAGGAACTGTCAAGTAACAATCCCAGCTAACAAACCTAATAACAAATCTCATACCAATAATATTTCTAAAGACAAAATGTAAATGATTTTCAGATTTCAAACAGGAGCTGAAACTCTATTGACAACTGTCAAAATGTGCTTTATGGTAATCCTGACCTAGAATTAGTCAAGGTCAGTGTACATTCAAAATACAGTAAACCCTCAATGACTCAAACACCAATGGCTCGTTTATCATGGCTAATTAGAACTTGTTTTTGAGTCCCTACAAATTTCTTCTCATAGCTCAAGAAAACAAATATTATGGAATTTTTTTCTTATTTTATCATGAAATTGTATGTTGTATGTACTCATTAGAATTACATGTACCTCAATCAGGCAATTCTAATGAGTACACTCAACATACCATTATTGTGAAGAAGGTCAAAATGGTTTCCCTAAATTATTGCCATTTGCTTCCTGACCTGACACTATGATTAACCCTTAGTGGCTTGAACTACCCATATCTTGAACAAATTTCCATGGCCCCAAAGATGTTCAAGCCATTGAAGTTTGACAGTATTACTGAAATCCATTGATTCTTTCACAAGATACTGCACAGAAACAATTTTTGTGATATCAAATGGGTAGTTTGTGTTGAGGTTTTACGGCCCAGTCAACCCATTAGGGTCATGTCAAGTGTGGTCAGTTAACCTAACCACACTTTTTCCTGGGCAGGCTTAGTCCTCTTGGTGGTTAACTAGTACTTGTGCACATTCTTTTGCCAGAAACTGACAACTGCCTTTCTCGAATCAGCAGAAGGAAGGGAATGACCGTTGAAAATATTTCATGATCAAGCTCCACTAAAGACTATTGCCGACCTGCAGAACCCCCAACCTTCTGAGCGCCAGTTGGATGTGCATCCAACTGAGCCACCAAGGCTGGTCATCTGGCAGGGATCGAACATTTTTTATTGTGTTGGGGTTTAATGACATGTCAACCCTTGTGGGTCATTTTGTGTCATCTCCCAGAGATAGGGAGAAAAGAGATAGAAGAGACAGTAGAAGATATGAAAGAGAGGGACAGGAATGAAAGTAAAGAAACAGAAGAAATAAAAACATTCCCCCTCTACCCTTACCTGCTACAGGGACAGCAAGCCTTGCCCAACTGTAAGTCAATATTAGTTGGACAACGCTTTGACGTAAGATACACGACACCTTCGCACAACCCGACCATGGCCAGGGATCGAGCCTGATACCTCCTGATCACCAATCTAATGCGCATCCGACTGAGTCACCAACGCTGGCTCAAATGGGTAGTAGTATAACATTAAGTAAATGGTGTAGACCCAAACTGGACAAAGCAAAGTGCTTTTTTCAACCAAAAAATAATGATATTTTCCTTATTTGTCAGCATAAACACATGTTGTGGGTACTCATTAGAAGCACCTCATTGAGGTGCTTCTAATGAGTTCCCATAACATATGTTTCCATGGAAAATAAGAAATGTATTTATCTTGATACTCCTTTTATCTTGAGTTTTGCATATAAAAATATGACCAAATTCCATTAACACTTTGCATGCTGGGTAAAAATTTCAGTAGACAACATTTTCAAGTATTTTTCTTAGTTTTCCTAGAAAATAGGATTTGACACAGCATGCAAATTGTCTCAATGCACACACCAAGTTTGGTGAAAATCCACTGACATTTACTCAAGTTATCATCCGGAAACGAAAATACAGACGGACAGATGACAGATGGATGGATGGATAGAGAGACTGATGGACACATTCACAGTCTACGTGATACCATAATACCCTGCCACTATTGTGTGGTGGGGTATAACTATCGTTTGGCTGGGTATAAAAACTTTAATGTAAAATTTCAAAGTCCATGACCTTGACCTCAATGCTAGTGAGGGGGTGGGGATGGTACAGCATAAATTTTAGAGTAATGGCAAAGTATCAACAAACTTCAGCTGAAACTTTAGAAGATATAAACTTGTAAAAACTTTAACCAAAAACGTAAACATTATACTTCAAAGTCCATGACCTTGACTTCAAGGCCACTGATGTGGGTTATGATAGTACAGCATCAAACTTCAGACAACTATGTAACATCAGGGCCTAGTTGTTCAAAGCGTCGTTAGCTTAACAAGCTCGGTAAGGGTTATTTCGTTAACTGTTTTAGCGGATTCAATATACAATATTCTGATATTTTTTGCTGAAAAAATGTGAGTGCTTACATTTTTTCAGCAAAAAATTTCAACATATTTGCATATCACTCGATGTAAATTTTAACGAATCGTAAATTAACGATGTTGTTAGCTTTGAACAACTGGGCCCAGGCCAAGTATGAAGTAGCTCCATATAGAAGTTTAGGAGATATAGCCTTTTTAAAATCTTCAGCCTTAAACTTTAATGTAAAATTTCTAAGTCCAGGGCCCAGTTGTTCAAAACTAACGTTGTCGTTAGTTAACATATCGTTAAAACTTTGATCATTAAATATGGCATATTATACCCTAATATTTTTGCTGAAAAAAATGTTTGCAAAAGCTACTCACATTATTTTAGCAAAAATACCTGTGAATTAGATATTGTACTTACTAGAACCGTTAACAATTTGACCACTAACAAGCTCGTTAAGCTAATGACGCTTTAAACAACTGGGCCCAGGACTTTGACCTCAAGATCACTCAGGTTGGTAAGCATGGTATAGCATAAAACTTTGGTACCTAACATCAGGCCAAGTATCAACTAGATCCACCCAGTGAGTCAGAAGATATGCTTTTAACAACTTTAACTAAAAACTTTAACCTTATGTTTGATGGCAACTCTAACTCCGACGCCGACACTGATGCGGACACCAAGGCCAATGCCTTGGTGACTGCTGTAGCTCTCCTTGTACTTCGTACAGGTGAGCTAAAAAATGCTCTACTGTTGAAACATACAGTGTATAACCATACTCCTCCCCAGACCTGCTATCCAAGTCTGACGGCTGTGGCGTAAAACTTCTTGGCCTCAAGAATGGTACAGCTTCTCTCTCTGAGGTTGGTGCCACTCTGTAGCTCTGGGTCCTCTGGGCGCTACCTGGGGCCCCAAGTGGTGGACCAAAACCAGACTGTTGTCCCATAGGTGACCTTTCTCCTGCAGAAAAATAAGGGAGCATTTATCTTAGCTGGCACAAGAGAAAGACTTTATTATGAAGACTTTCAGGCAGAAGTGGTATAATGATGACAATGATTAGAACAAACCACTGAACTATATCATGATGTATCCAAATTATTGTGATAGAATGGTACAGTGAAATCCCTATCAAATTGCTCCTTTAGGAGCAGATTGTGTGATGTGTGTCTACACTGTTTGGGCAGGTAAGCAGTCCAAATGTTTTATACACCATATGTAACTGCTTATGTAGGCGCTTTTAATGAGTTCAGTTCCACAATATATGTTTTTGTGGAGAAATAAGAAAAATATTTATCTGATACCCACTCTTATCTAGACCTATGTTTCAGTTATGTCAAGCCATCTCTCAGGGAGTGGAAGAAATAAAAGATGGGACAGATGAGAAAAAGGCCCCCACCCCTGAACTTGCTTCAAGTGATGCAAGAATCCTCCTGCCAAAAGCCAATGGTGGCACAGCCAACCCTCTGAAAGTTTCAGCAGAAGGGTGAATCACCCAACAATCCACTATCCTACAACTGACTGTGTGGAGTTGGCAGAATACTCAATAGCAAACAGTGCAGATCCTGAACAAATGGTTTCTTTAGTTGTAGTTACACTGCTCATTTCACAAGATATTCTTCTGTAAAGAGATAATAACCTTTCTCTGATCATTCCACTAGTTTCTTGTCTTATCTCAGAAAAAAATATTCACTTACTGTGACATTTTAGGTTCTCATTGAGAACTATCATCAGACTGTGACCTTTTCAAGGTCACAGTTTTCGTTCTCATTGAGAACCATCATCAGACTGTGACCTTGTCAAGGTCACAGTTTCAGTTCTAATTGAGAACCATCATCAGACTGTGACCTTGTCAATGTCACAATCTGATGATGATTCTTGATGAAGAAAAAATACAGATAAACATATGGTAAGAAAAAAAAGCTTATAGTAAATAAGGCTTATTTTCTTTACAAAATCAAAAAAAAAAAAAAAAAAAAAATCAAAATGTCATCTGCTGCAGTGGTGATTGGCACTTTAGGCCTTAAAGTGCCAAGGAAAATTTGTAGCAGATGACATGCTAAATTTTATATTTTTTTTTAGTTTTCAGAGAAAACAAGTCTTGGCTTTTCATCTTCTGCAGATGATTCACATGGAATGACAAGACTTGTTTTCTCTGAATAATAACAAAAAATTAAAATGTCATCTGCTGCAGTTGTGATTGATGCTTTAAGGGTTAAGGGTTGAAACAGATAACTGTACAAGCCGGGAGAGACATATACTTGTCAAGCATATTTTTCACATACTCAATACCAATAATTTTACTTACTCCATACTGTTGGTGGTCTTGTGGACTGGTCTGTTGAAGTGGGTACTACCACATCAGGTGGTCTCTGTGGTGTTGATACTGGAGTACCCCGAACTCCCTTGACAATGTACTGGGGTGACCCTGGAGGGGCCTGGGAACTCTGAACTACCTGCAGGAGAGAAAAAGTAAACACATAATCTTTAGTACTATCTGGGCAAAATCAGCAGACAACAAATTGGTGCTTTTCTTATTCTTCCCAGAAAATAGTTCTCTTTTGTTTTCTTTTTTTTCTTTTGTTTTTTTTTTTTTGATTTGGGTTTTACGGCCCTTTCAAGAATATTTCACTTATATCGAGCCAATCGTTCATCAAAGGTGGGCAAAAACCGGGGAACCCGGGGAAAAACCACCTGACCATCCATAAGCAGAACTTGGCTTTCCCACATGTGACCCAAGCGAGGCTCAAACCACAGCAGTGATAATGAAAGGTTTTGTGAAATAAAGCACAGAACAGTCATGAGATGATTTCATCTTCTTGCGGGATTCGAACCCAGGACCTCATGATCTGTGGTTGGAAACACTTACCTCTTGGCCACCTGGTCACTTTTGGAGGCATATAGCAGCAGACCACAAATTTACAATATTTTTGGGACTTTAAAAAAGTACTACCATATTCAACCTTATTACCGCACCATGCATAAAAGTTTTTCAAAATAACTGGAAAAACTTGTAGTAAAATATCTACCTAATAAGGACACACTTACAAGAAAGAGAAGCAGAGAACTGAATTAGGGCATATTTAATGTTGTTTACACGATTTTTTTTTTATTCTCTTTATCAAAGCATATATTTTGGTGCTCATTTTTTTAATTGCCTCAACAAGTTGAGGCAATTCAAATGTGTACCAACAACATATGCTCTTAAAAAGCAGTAAATAAAAGTACAGTCAAAGCTGTGTTAAGCAAGCATGTATGGGAAAGCCAAAAACTGGTTGCTTATGACAGGTGCTTGCTTAATGCAGGTAGATTTCCACTTCTTTACCTTTAATGGGATCTGAAATAGTGGCCATTAAAGGCAGATGATTGCTTAACCCTTATCCTGCTGAATAAATTAAGATGCCATGCCCACTTCTAATTTTCAGCCAATCAGATTCCTTGATCCAGATTGTTACTATATATTCACATACTTAATGGCAAACAGTGCAGATCCAGATCAGTTGAACTAATCTGGATCTACACTGTTTGCAAAGACAGGACATATCTGGGTTCAGCAGGACAAGGGTTAATACAGGTGGCCTTTAGGGCAGGTTTGACTGTACACCTGTAATTTGAAGACTAAGAAATTGTTTGACTGTGTGCTTATAAGCGTCAGTGCAGTAATTTACTGTATTTATCTCAAGTATTTGGACAATGTCTCATGTTATCCTGTAGCCACAATCTGGTCTGGGTCCTCTACACTATTGGCTCAGGGATGTATGTCTGAATATTTAACCCTTGTCATGCTGAATAAATTAAGATGCCACGCCCACTTCTAATTTTCAGCCAATCAGATTATGTGATTCAGATTGTTGATATAAATTCACATACTTAATGGCAAACAGTGCAGATCCAGATCAGTTGGCTTCTTCAGAAGCCAACTGATCTGGATCTACACTGTTTGCAAAGGCAGGGTATATTCTGGTTCAACAGGACTAGCGTTAAAGGCAAATACATGCACATTATCTTATTGTGATTCACAGGGTTTTTAATGCAGACCATAACAAATAATTTTGCAGACAATTTGATCCAGATGTGCGAATTCCATTCATGGTTGTTGACTTACACATGAGGAATTTATATGTGCCCACAAGCTTTAACAAGAAATTGCCAATAAGCAGTGCTTATTAGATATTAGATCCCCCCACCCATCACCCCCTGCAAAGACCAAAATGTAAAGGATGAACAGACATATAGATGGACAAAGTGAAAACTATACATTACACACAAACTGTGTTTGTGGAGTGTATAAAAAATAGAGGAGCAGTACCTTACTGAAAATCGTGGGGAGAGGGTGGGGCTTTCAGAGCTGCCCCTCAATAAAAAAGAGGTGATTTGGGAACAAAAATTACAAAGAATGATGATGAGTTCAGGTTAAATGACACATCAACCCATGAGGGTCATTTGTGCCAAAAAATTATAAATTGTATCGAGTTAAAACAGACTGTTGTTGGTTTTTTATCCTGTTTTTTCCTTTTCTTTTGAAAAAATTATAAAGAAACAGATTTTTGAAAAGAGGGGTCTTTTGGAACAACATATTTTTTTAAAGGCGGACTTTAGGCCCATGCTGAAAAATTGATTGATTGTGTTGGGGTTTAATGACATGTCAACCCTTGTGGGTCATTTTGTGTTGTCTCCCAGAGAAAGAAAGAAATGAGACAGAAGAGATAAAAGAGATGAAAGAGAGGGACAGGGAAGAAAAAAGAACAGGAATGAAAGTGAAGAAACAGAAGGAATAAAAATATTCCTCCTCTATCCTTACCTATTACAAGGATAGCAGGCCTTGCTCAACTATAAGCCAATATCAATTGGATGCCCTGGTGACATAAGACACAGGACACCTTCCGCACACCCGACAACCTCACCAAGGCTGAAAATGAATTTTTAGAAGTGATCCCGGCAAAAAGGTGAGGTCTTTAGGAGCTGCCCAAGACGAAAAATGTGTGTGTGTGTGTGTTGGGGGGGGGGGGGGGGGGTGTCTTTATCGGGTACATAGCATATATGGGAGTACCTTCAGGCAATGGAGCTTAAAGACATACAGGCTTGTCTAGATATTCACTATTTACAAAACTAGAACAGTGTTTTCAGAGGAAAACGTATGTCCCCCCGCCCCCCACCCCAGTCTGAACAGACCTATCATTGAAAAAGGTTGTATCTATAATTTATCTTTTTTTTTTGCATGTGTGTGGTCAGTGGGGGCCATTTTCCAAAATCTAAGACCTAGAGTGACCTTGAAAATGAGGTCAAGGTCACCAAAATCTAATCAGTTCTTGTCCCTGTCTCAACAATATTGCTGTACAAGCTTGGTCAAAATCTATCCATTCATTCTAGAGATAGGGTGCAGAAAAGCCATTTTCCAACAATCTGAGCCCTCCTGTGACCTTGAAAATGGGGTCAGGTCACCAAAATCTAATTAGTTCTTTCTCAATGTCACAATAATATAGTTGTGCAAATTTGGTCAAAATCCATCCAATCCTTCATGAGATAGGGTGCAGACAAGCCATTTTTCAACAATCTAAGCCCTTATGTGACCTTGAAAATGGGATCAAGGTCACCAAAATCTAATCAGTTCTTTTTCATGTCACAACAATATAGATGTACAAGTTTAGTCAAAATCCATCAATTCGTTCTGGAGATAGGGTGCAAACAAGCCATTTTCCAAACAATCTTAGTCCCCCCCAACCCCCGTGATTTTGAAAATGGGGTCAAGGTCACCTAAATCTAATCAGTTCTTGTCCCTGTCTCAACAATATAGCTGTACAAGTTTGGTCAAAATCCATCTATTCATTCTGGAGATAGGGTGCAGAAGTCATTTTCCAACAATCTAAGCCCTACGGTGACATTGATGATGGGGTCAAGGTCACCCAAATCTAATCTGTTCTTTTATTTGTCACAACAATATAGTTGTGCAAGTTTGGTCAAAATCCATCCATCCCTTCATGATAGGGTGCAGACAAGCCATTTTCCAACAATCTAAGCCCTTGTGTGACCTTCAAAATGGGGTCAAGGTCACAAAATTTAATCAGTTCTTTTCCATGTCACAACAATATAGATGTACAAGTTTAGTCAAAATCCATCCATTCATTCTGAAGACAGCCATTTTCCAACAATCTGAGCCCTCCTGTGACCTGGAAAATAGGGTCAAGGTCACCAAATTCTAATCAGTTCTTTTCCATGTCTCAACAATATAGAAGTACAAGTTTGATAAAAATCCATCTATTCATTCAGGATATAGGATGCACACAAGCCATTTTCCAACCATCTAAGCAATCATGTGACCTTGATAATGTGGTCAAGGTCACCAAAATCTAATCAGATCTTTTACATGTCCCAGCAATCTAGATGTACAGGTATGGTCAGAATCCATTTGTATCTTCAGGAGGTAGGGTGCAGACAAGCAATTTTCCAGCCTTTTCCAACAATCTAAGTCCTTGTGTGACCTTGAAAATGGGGACAAGGTCATCAAAATCTAATCAGCATTTTTACCCCACCCAATGATAAATTTGTGTAAGTTTGGCCAAAATCCATCCATTCATTAAGGAGATAGAGTGCAGACAAGAGGCTATGCCGACTGGATCCGCACTAATAACAATATGTCCCCCTATGATGGGGGACATAATAACACATCAGAATAAATATATCTTGGAATAAATGTTTATGTTACCTGGATATAATCATAATTCTTCAGATTCGGTGGAGGAGAAAAAGCCCTCCTTCCAGGATCTGCCCGTGGTCCTGTGGGTACTGCAGGTGGTGACATGGCCTGTCTGATTGGTCGGGGAGGAAGACCTGCCACAGGGGAGGGGGCAGGAGCCCCAGGGGGCTGCTGGTAGTAGACATTGTTCACATAATCACTATAGTCCATCTTATTGCCATTGTACATCTGATGATTTTCTGGAATGGTTCGTAAGGTTGGTGGCCGATCAGGTGGCCCAGTTCTATCCTGGAATTTGCAGGGAAAAAAAAACAAACTGTAATTTGTTCAAAAAATAAAAGTGGAGACAATTTGCAAGAAATGTCAAAACCTGTTTTCCAGGAAAAATAAGAAATATGTCATCAATTTGTCTTCTGCTGAATCAGCCAAGCGGGTGGTAAAGGTTATGATCTCAAATGTGCCAAAATAAAGGTATGTATATACTTGTTAGAATTGGCAGGAATAATAATTGTTTTAACAGAAGTTACTGTATTTACCCTAAGTAATGGGACAGACAGGCTGATGGCAACAAGTGTGGACCCTGATCAGATGCCACTTAATGTGGCATCTGATCAGGCTCTACACTATTTGCCTCTCATCCAACACTTTTTAGACACATCAACAGGTAGGAAAATGGAGTCATTCTAATCTAGGAGACGAATGGTAAGGATTTAAGATATCTCAATATTAAGGGTGAAAAATGGTAATGATTTCTGCAGAATTAGGCCTTAACCCTTAAAAAACCTGCATCTGAAAATGTCTGTTTATGTCGTCTGCTGAATATTCTTGCAAACTTTTCAAATCTATTTTTGAATACAGGCAAACAGTGTGGACCCTGATCAGACTCTGCTCCTAAAGGAGCAGTCTGATCAGGGTCCACACTGTTTGCAAAAATGACATTTAAAATCACAAGCAGATGACAAAGCAGACGACAACTGTTGTGACTGGCAAGTTAAGGGTTAAGAATCTTTACCTGTTGAAGCAAAATAACAAGATGACAGATGAGTGATATTCTTTTGTTTTCTTGAGAAAACATTTAGTTCAATATGATACAATAGCATGTATTGCCCTTGTGTGAGGGTAATATGATGAGTTGTTCACCAAAGGCAGGTAATGTTACACGAGAGCTTGCTGGAGGGTAACATCAACTGTCGAGGGTGAACAAATCATCATATTACCCTCATACAAGGGCAACAATTGTTTTATAATACAGTATCTTACAACTGCAACTGCACTGACAGCAATGACATCACCAGAGGGTAATAATACCTGAAAAGGTAAAATTGCAGGGAAACCTGATAGAATCTTACCCTGCACGTGAACTGTGCTTACCATAGTGACGTTAGAGGGTAATATTACTTGCGCATAATACCCTGCACGTGATATGCTCTCGACCAATTAGATTTCTAATATAGCTTATGAATATTAATAAGGTATAATATATCTGCTTTAATTATATAGCTATAAATACTGACTGTTTAAAAATATGTGACAAAATCCGAGGAGCAAGCACGCTTACTTAATATTGCACTTTTATTCGGATGCCTTCGAATGTTACCATTATATGACATATGATATTGCACTAGTGCAAAAATGATATTGCTTTTGTAATATCAATTTTGCAGTATTGTTAGAACTGCTTTCAAACAAAGACTTTCTTTCCACATAATTTTGTCTATAAAGCATTTAATCGAGCTAAACTATTTATAGCTATATAATAAAAGAGTTATTGCACTAATATTGGTGAAAATTGTTCCTCCTTGGGATATCTAAGGTTACTCATAAGCTTGTGTCCTTCGATATCCCAACTCGGGACAATATTCACCAATATCAGTGCAATAACCCTATAATATCAACACTATTTTCTGGGAAAATTATACTGACTTCACCATAACTCCAGATAAGGTACATTTTTTCAACAAAAAAAAAATACAGATATTTTCCTTATTTCTCCATGGAAACTTATGTTGAGGAAGTGCTTCTAATGAGTACCACAACATGTTTTTTTGGAGAAATAAGAAAATAATTATTTGGATATCCCCTCTTATCTGGAGCTATGTTTCACTCACATTTTTGAGTTTCACAAGGTCAAGATTAAGTACGAGGGTAGTGCAAAATGTTCTGTCACTAATAGGCTTCCTTAGTTTTATCCCAGGTATATTTTAAAATGCTTCACTGTACTTGAATGGTGTGTTGAATAGCTAACGATACCCGTTTATTTCGTGCAAACTGCTTTCCAACTGACCGTGTTATTTCAAATTGAAATAGATGCAGTCATATACACTGACCAATTTACTTGTTACATTGGAACATGGACCAGAAGACTGAAATTTGTAGCTACATTAAATGCCGCATTAGGCTTAATATAGATTCAAAGCAGATATTTAATGAATTGTGTGGTATATATGGACCTCAGACCATTTCAATGCGCACATTTTTTAGGTGGGTTAAACTTTTTAAAGCTGGGAAATTTTCTGTTGAAGATGATACCCATCCTGGAAGGCCTAAAACCTCTGTTATCAAGGCTAACATCGAAGCTGTAAAGATTGTGGTCGAACAGGATGCGCGATTGTCAAAGATATAACTAGTTGTACTGGCATATCAGAAGGCAGTGTGCAAACAATTCTGAAAAAGCCTTTGGACCTGAGAAAGGCCTGCGCTAGGTGGGTACCTCATTGGCTCACTGAGGAGCAAAAGACACAACGCCTTAAATGTGCCAAAGGCTGTAATAGTCGGGTTATTTCTAACTTGCTAACAGGTAATGAAACCTGGGTGCACATGTTTGAGCCACAAAGAAGGGCTGATAATAAGCAATGGAAGCGAAAAGATCAAAACCCCCCATGTATTGCTAAGAGAACCGTAATTTCGAAAAAGATGTTTGTCGCAATTTTCTTTAATTCAAGTGGGCCAGTCGTTCAAGTGCCTTGTCCATCTGGTCATACAGTCACTGGCCGATTCTACAAGAATTCTGTACTTAAGAAAGTGAAAGAGTTTTACAATAAGAAACGACCAAGCAAAGGATGGTCAGGAGTCCACCTTTTAACCTTGACATTGCAGAAAATAGATTTACTGTGATAAGTCAATCTTAACCTTGCAAGGAATACCGGTAGGTTTGCTATGGTTATTTAACTTTAATGTTCCAAAGAATATATTTGCTTGGTTAGTCAACCTGATCTTGCAAAGAGTGACCATCAGTTTAGTACAGCTATGAGGGTCCTGCAAAAAGTTTTGTCACTGGGTTCGGATTACTTCAGTGCTACGTTTTATCAAACATATTTTTATAACAAACCTTCAAAGTATTCCCCCTTTACTGAAACACATTTCTGTAACCTTTTTACCAAGTTGCGATAAGCAGATAAATAGTCTTCTTTTGGTAACTGTTGGAGACACTGATAAATAGCACTGCCAAGAGAATTTCTAGATGTATACTTATTTCCAGAAAGCATTTTCTTAAGCCTTGGAAATAAAAAGAAGTCACAGGGACTCAGGTCAGGTGAATAAGGTGGATGGTTTAAAACTTTCACCTTTTCAGAAGCCAAAAAAGACTTAACAACTTCACACTTATGAGAAGAGGCGTTATCATGTAAATTTACATACTGGCAGCCATGGTAAAACAGCTTCTGCAAGGTCAATGATACACTACCATAGCAACCTTCTTTTTTTTTTTTGCTAAGTCAGGGTAAGGTAACAATAATTAATAAATATATTCTTTGCAAGATCAACTTATCACAGTAAATCTATTCTTTGCAATGTCAAAGTTACATACTGGTAACCATGGTAAAACAGTTTCTGCAAGGTCAATGTTACAATACCAAAACTCTGCTTTTTACAAGATCAAGTTAAAATAACCATGTAAACATATTCTTTGCAAGGTCAAGGATAAATAACCAGACTAAACATATTTTTAGCATGGTCCAGGATAAATAATCACCATAAAACCTATTCTTTGCAAAGTCGTAGGCATGCCATTGCAAAATCCCCATGCTTTCATTACACATCAGGTGATCTTTTGACCCCACCCAAAGGTCACATGGGGCAGAGTGAAAAATAATGTTGCTCTCGCTTACTCTTACCACACAGGAAAGTCACATAGCAAGTCTGATTAAATTCCACCCAGTGGTAGGAGGAGCTAGCCTGATAAATGGAAAGACCGATGGATGGCCGCGTTTACAATATTCCAATCACTAAAGCAAGGGGAAAATAATCTTAGTAAATCTCTTCTTTGCAGCATCAAGGTTAAGTATTTATATATCTGAATAAACCCTGGTCCAGCTGAACCTGAAGAAGCCAACTGATCTGCATCTGCACTGTTAGCCATTAAGTATGTGAATTTATATCAACAATCTGGATCAAATAATCTGATTGGCTGAAAACTAGAAGTGGCTGTGGCATCTTAATTTATTCACCATGACAAGGTTTAACAAGTCTCACATAATTCCCAAATAACAGGATTTAGAAAACAATTTTAATATAAAAGACCAAAAAAAAAAATCCTGACCTGAGGTGGTGGTGGTCTCTCTGGGGATATTCCCATTCTTCCATATATTGGATTCTGAGCATAGTTAGCTGACCTTGAAGGGTCAGGGGTAAGTGACCTTGACCTCTCATAACTTGTCCTTGCTGGTGACTGGATAACATGATCATGTGTCATATAGACTGGCTGCATACTGGTTGGTAAAGTTTGAGCTTTGTTTACCTACAATTAAACAGAATTATGATAAGCTGCTGAAACATTTAGAATGAATACACTTGGTAGATTGATTCTCCATCATTTTTTCAATAAGAGAGACAACTCTTATGACACCTTGTTAGCTCTACTGTACACCAAACCTCCTCTGAAAAGGGGTCTATTCTGAAAAGGGGTCTATTCTAAAAGAAAAGAATTTACTCCCAATGGGAGCAAAGTCTTATCTTAGAGTACAGTATTTTCAGTATGTATTCAGCCAGACAGGCCTCGGCAAACAGTGTAGACGCAGATGAGACGCCACAGAATGCGGCATCTCATCAGGGTCTATGCTGTTTGCCATTCATCCGTCAATTTTTAGACACAATATTGAATGGCAAATTGTACTTGTTCAACTTTTAGAACAAGTATGTTAAGGAGTTGAAGTGTCGAATTACTTAGGGTAATTATGGTAGACCCCATTTCATACGAGAAACAAAAACAATTTTGAATTAGTTGCCTCTCCTGAAATGTATCCATTCATCTTAAAGTGAAAGCTGACCAGGAAAGTATTTGTCCCCCTTCTTCTTAAAGGAGAGAATTTGCCAGCTGGGAGCATTTTTTCTCTTTACTAATAGCTTTACAATTAACCCTTTCAACCCCATAGACTGGTACAAATGCCTATGCAAACAGTGTAGATCCAGATGAGACGGCTCATAATGAGCCGTCTCATCGGGATCTACACTATTTGCCAGTCTGTTAATGATTTTGAGAGAAAAAAAGACCCTATTGACAACAATGGACATGGCCCAATACAAAGCTGGAAGAGTCCACTTCAGAAACTCAAGAGTGAAAGGGTTTAGGGATTTATATTCCAGGGCAGAAAATATTGTTCTGATGGAGTTACCTCCCCTTGAAAATGGGTATCTTGGATTACTCCCTTTTTTTGGGGTTATCTCCTTACTGCATTTCTCCTTTTGAGCTATTACTGTCTGCTGACGAATCTAATCAAAGCACTGACAGCACTGGTGGGTCGATTGTTTCTGAGCGTAGGCTGGGAAAATGGGCCTGAATAGGGACTTAAGACTGTTTCATTTAACCCTTAATTTCCTGTAATTTAAGTAAAAGCACAGTTAGCCAACGTCCCAGTCAACGTTTTACAAATAACCCTCTTTATACGGCACTCTGACATCAAAGCGGCAAAAGTGTGGCTATAAATAACCATTACCTGGATTTCACATAAACGCGGTTTGATTTCATTGGTCATTGATAATCATGTGGACAATAACCTTAAGGAAATTGTGGTGTATGTATACTTTGGCTCCATTATAAACCAATCGACCCAAAAACTGATGGATGACTGGCAAACTTGGTAACTACGGTGAACTTGAACACTATTTCTTGTTTTGAGGTTTTCTTAACCTATTTATGTTGAGTGGACTCTTCTACCACAACTCTTTGGACCAGTCTATTTCCAAAAGCAGGGTGTACAGTTAGTTGTTATTATTACTCTGTTTTATAAAAAATTTTGTATTTAATGCAAACAGTATAGACTTGGATTAGATGCCGCATTCTGCAGCATAGGATCTGGGTCTGCACTGCTTGCCAAATACCCTTTCGGGGGTTTCCGGACTAAAATGGGTTAACTGACGTTGACGACTACTCCACTCCTTACATCAAAAATAGCCAAATTATAGATTTTCTGATATTGTCTTATTTTTACCTTGAGCAATTCAAATTTGGATATCAGCAGACACATTTTAAAATAGTTTTCTTAGTCTTTCCAGACAGTACAGTTTGAAATGCATTAAAGTACCTTACAGTGATATTTAATGATTGCAATTTCAAGCCCAATATTCTGAGAAAATAAACAATGTTGCACATCTGCCGTCTGCTACTTTTGCTAACAGCATGCTCATGAATAATTTCCAACTCTTGATAGACATTTCCTGATGGCCAGCTACATGACATTTGCTATGTCCAGACAAATTACTTTAACCTTTACCACTCTCTGGGCTAATTAACCCATTGTATACTGAATAGATCCTCCCACACTATATATTGGAAGAGTCCAATTTCAATTTTAGGTATGTCTGGCTATGAGATTTACATATTCCTAAAGAAAAATCGATAAACTATTTGCAAACAGTGGAGACCCTGATCAGATGCCGCGTTCTGCGACGTCTGATCTGGGTCTGCACTGCTTGCCAATTACCCTTTTACGGGTCTCCTGACTACAATGGGTTAAGCAGATGACAAATTGGCACTATTTGTCACATTTTTCCAGACAACAGGCTTTTGACAGTACATGCAAATCTTAGTCTTCTTAGGAGATAATTTGCATGAAATGTCAAAGCCTATTTTCTGGGAAAAAATAATAAAAATATTTTAAAATGTTGTCTGCTGAAATTTTTACCCAGCATACAGAGAATCAACCCTTAAAGTACTGATCATAACTGCAGCAGAAGACACTTTGATTTTTCTTTTTTTGTTACAGCCAAGAGTTTTTTTTTTTTAATTTTTAAAACTGTTTAGTTAGCAGCAAAATTGCAGCAGACGAATTTCTCAAGTTTTTTAATTTTTTTTTTTCAGAAAAAAATAAGGCTTGACATTTCATGTCAATCATCTCTTTGGTAGATGATTTGCATGAAGTGCCAAGTCTTATTGTCTCTGAAAAACAATAAAAAAAACAACTGAATGCTGCCGGCTACAATATCACTTAGCACTTTAATCCATTTTCGCCTTGCGTCTCATAAAATGGACATTGGCAAACAGTTTAGACCCAGATCAGATGCTGCAGAATGCAGCATCTGATCAGGGTCTACACTATTTGCATTAAGTTGAGAAATCTCCACAAAATACGGTAATAATAAAAACTAACCAGACACCGTTTATATTAGAAATGGTCCTGTCCAAAGAGTCCCTTCGGCATAAATGGGATAAGGGTTTTATCTATACAGGTTAACTCTTTTAGCCCTGCAGAGCAAATCATATACCATTGCAAACAGTGTAGAACCAGATGAGACAGCTCATAAAGAGCCATCTTAACAGGATCTACACTGTTTGTCATTCTGTTATTGATTTCATTCTGAAACCCCTATTTGCAACAAAAAATGTGTCTAAATTCAGAGATGGAAGAGTCCATTTTAGAAACTCAGGGGATAAAATTGTCCGAATACAGTGAACCCTCATTACAACTACAGCATTTGTTCCCAAAAATGTTGCCATTATAATGAATTTGCTGTTGTAAAGAATCCTTAATTGACAGAATAATATGTAAGAAAGGCCTTGTTTTATTCTTATTTCCTCATAGAACATTATGTTTTGGATATTTGTAAGAATTGCTTCTCTAGGGCAATTCTAACAAATATCCAAAACATATGTTGCTTGAAGACTTTATACAATGTTTTTGCATAATTTCTCATTAACCGTCACCTCTTGAGTGAAGGTTTCGTGACATTCAAATTGTCATTATAATGAATTTTGTTGTTGTATTGAGTGTCGGTGTAAAGAGGGTTGACTGTACTTAGGTACATGTTGCAGGACAGCATAGCTGGCTCATAATGAAAACACGCCTATATAATTTTAACCCCCTTAAACCCCACCTTTATATAGTAAAAGTAGGGTTTAGGGGGGTATACATTATTTTTCTTATTTTGCTAAAAACATAGATTGTGGGTACTCGTTAGAACTGCCTCGGTGAGGCAGTTCTAACGAGTACCCACAATCTATGTTTTGAGCAGAAAATTGAAAAAATATCAGAGTTTTTGTATCTGAAAATTTCCAGTTTTTGGAGATGAAATTTTCTATGTTTTTGAATAGGCGTGTTTTCATAATGTGGTATCGCACTTTGCCTCCAAAAAATTAAACCAAAATATTTAAAAAAATTTTTTTTCTACTTACGTGACCTTAACTTCAAATTCAATCATGTGGGTTGTGATGGAATAGCATAAAAAACTTAAGACCAGAGTCTAACATCAGGGCAAATAGAAACAACTTCCATCCAGAGGTTTAGGAGATAAAGCCTGTTAAAAACTTTAACCAATGCCGAGGCCGACACTGATGCCATGGTGACTGCTATAGCTTTCGTGCAGGCGAGCTAAAAACAAGATGTGGATACCACTAACCTGACTAGTTATGGCAGATGCAGGCATGCTGCCATAAAAACCTTGAGATCCTGGGGGTAATGTAAGGGTCCGTCCTCGCACTTCAGGTTTTTCTAACACTCGCTGAGGCTCGCTGCTATCAGTCTCATGCACACGCAGCGCAGCTCGGTCTTTAATATCCCTGCAAAAAGAAACCAGAATAAGGTTTAACTCTTCTCATGCTGAATAAATTAAGATGCAACGCCCACTTCTAATTTCCAGCCAATCGGATTACTTGATCCGGGTTTTTGATAGAAATTCACCATATTTAATGACAAACAGTGTAGATCCAGATCAGTTGGCTTCTTCAGAATCTACAGAATCTGGATCTACACTGTTTGGTAAGACAGGGCATGTCGTGTTTAGCAAGAGAAGGGTTAAGGGTCAACATATTTCATGCATTTTAAAAATATCTCTTTTTCAATTTGGTTGGTTGGCAGTTTGGAGTTTAACAGCCCAGTCAACACTATTAAGATCATGTTGAGCCAGTCAGTTTACCTAACCACACTTTTCCCGGGCAGGCTTAGTCCTCTTAGCTGTTAACCACTACTTGTGCACATTCTTTTGCCAGAAACTGACAACTGCCCTTCTTGAATCAGAGGAAGTGAGAGAATGACTATAGAAAATATTTTATGTCAATCTCCACGAAGAATGTTGCCACACCTTGTCGTCTCAACAGGTTACTTCCTGGGCCCAATTGCTTGAAGCATTGTTAGTTTAACAAGCTTGTTAGTGGTCTAAATGTTAACTGTTCTAGTAAGTACAAAATCTAATTCACAGATGTTTTTGTTGAAAAAATGTGAGTAGCTTTTGCTACTTACATATTTTCAGCAAAAATTTTAACATTGCATGCCATATTTAATGATCAAAGTTTTAACAATATGTTAACTAACAACAGCATTAGTTTTGAACAACTTGACCATGGACTTTAAACAGGGGAGGATCCTGGACTTTTTTAACCCTTAAAGCGCCAGTCACAATAATTGTCGTCTGCTTTGTCATCTGCTTGTGATTTTAAAAGTCATTTTTGCAAACAAAAAGGAGCAGTCTGATCTGGGTCAACACTGTTTGCCGGTATGCAAAAATAGGTTTGAAAAGTTTTCAAGAATATTCAGCAGACGACATAAACAGACGACATTTTTTGATGCAGATTTTCTTGGCGTTTTAAGGGTTAATCAAGCATGCCTATGAAAGCCAAAGACTTGGTGTTGATTATCACAATAGCAGGTCACAGAGACCTACTTTTTTGGAAGGTGACCTAGGGTGGCGAGATGCTTACAGCGGTGACGTTTGAGGGGAAGGTAAGGGGAGTGGTGATGAAGGTTTAGTGTTTTATATTGCCTTCAATATTATTTAACCCATTGTAGTCGGGAGACCCGTAAAAGGGTAAATGGCAAACAGTGCAGACCCAGATCAGATGCCGCAAGTAGTTTAGCCATTTTTCTCTAGGAATATGTAAATCTCATAGCCGGATGTACCTAAAATTGAAATTGGACTCTTCCAATATATAGTGTGGGAGAGTCTATTCAGTATACAATGAGTTGTCATATCAACTTGATGGGTAATAATAAAAGGCTCTGTACAATGAAGTGCTATATGATCCAAGCTGGTAGCACTATCTACTCAGCCACCTGGATGCTTCAGGTGATTTGTTTGTTTCTGTTGAGGTTTTACGGCCCAGTCAACCCAATGGGGTCATGTCGAGCACAGTCAGTTTACCTAACCACACGTTTACTGGGCAGGCTTAGTCCTCTAAGCAGTTAACCAGTATTGTGCACATTCTTTTGCCAGAAACTGACAACTGCCCTTCTTGAATCAGCGGAAGGGAGAGAATGTTTGTTTGTTTGTGTTGAGGTTTTACGGCCCTGTCAACCCAATGGGGTCATGTCGAGCGCGGTCAGTTTACCTAACCACACGTTTACTGGGCAAGCTTAGTCCTCTAAGCGGTTAACCAGTATTGTGCACATTCTTTCGTCAGAAACTGACAACTGCCCTTCTTGAATCAGTGGAAGGGAGAGAATGACCGTAGAAGATATTTCATGATCAATCTCCATGAAAGAATGTTGCCGACCTCGGCTGGGGTTGAACCCGTGACTTCCTGGTCTCCAGTCAGATGGCGCAGCCAACTGAGCCACCGAGGCCAGCAATTTAGTGTTTTACATCGCCTCCAATATTATTTAAGTCATATCAACTTGACGGGTAATAATAAAAGGCAATGAATATATGATCCAAACTGGTTGCACTATCTGCTCGGCCACTTGGACGCTTCAGGTGAGAGGTGGTGGTGGTGGTGGTGGTGATGGTGGTGGTGGGAGGGGCACTGTGCAAACCGGCTTGACAAAAAATAGAGGTCATATTAGACAAAATATGGTAATATAATTTAGGGTAACTGAGGTAAAAGGAGTATAAGTAAACACCAGTGTATTATAACCCACTTTTAAATGTCTAACAAATAATGTTAGAGCTGTATTTACATAAAAGCAGAAAGCAATAAAGGTAATTTCCATACAGAAAACATTGAATAGCAACTCCTTGCCTATATTAACCATTAAAATGCTGAGGAATATTGCAGTAGACAACATTCTAAATTCCTTTTTTGTTTTTCAGAGAAAATAAGACTTGGCAAGGCAGACAATTCAATGAATGCAGTCTTATATACCCCCACCCAAAACACACACACACACACACACACACACACACACACACACACACACACACACCACACACACACACACACACACACACACACACACACACAGAGAGAAAATAGAATATCATCTGTTCATGGGTTAACATTCTAGATGAAATGAGCAGACAACTGAGGAATAATACTTTACTCATTTTTCTAAGAAAATATTTCGAATGAAATGTCAACCTTATTTTCTGACAATTTGAATGAAATATCAAACCTTATTTTCTGTGAAAAACCAGTCTCCTTCTGACCTACAGAAAAGAATCTAATGAGTCTGCACAGTCTGTAGATTCTCTCATGTTGTGCCTCATATGTTAGACTGGCTCCAGTCTCCAGTGACTAAAATAAAATGAAAATAATATCATGACTATAAAGACTAGTCATATGTGACCAGTCTTTACAGTCATGATATTATTTTGGTTTTATTTTAGTGGATTATCAAACAGGATTATAAGAATAATTATTTAGTCACTGGAGACTGAAACCAGTCTACTCATGTATGTGCAAAAACCCAGCCCATGTGGTTTAATGTTTAGCACGCTGGGTAAAAAATCTACCAGATGACATTTTGAAATATTTGTTTGTTTCTTTCAAAGAAAATAGGCTTTGGCTTTTGAGACACGTTCTTTAAAATGTCAAAGCCTATTTCTGGAAAAAGTAAGAAAAAAAAATATCCTCAGCTTGTCCTCTGCTGAATTATTGCCCAGTGAGTGGTGAAGGTTAATCAGAGACTCTGCTGGTCACAAAATTATAAAAGATATTTACCCTTAACCCATTGTAGACTGAATAGACTCTCCCACAACATAAATTGGAAGAGTCCAATTTCAATTTTAGGTATGTCCAGTTATGAGATTTATATATTCCTAGAGAAAAATGGCTAAACTATTTGCAAACAGTGGAGACCCTGATCAGATGCCACGTTCTGCAGCGTCTGATCTGGGTCTGCACTGTTTGCCAATTACCCTTTTACAGGTCTCCTGACTACAATGGGTTAATATTGGGACACCTTAAGTTCTTACCATAACCGTCTTAAAACGTGGGCAAATCCATTTCACTACCTGCTGATGTGACTACCCTATTTACCGTATGTATTCGGACAGACAGGCCTGCGCAAACAATGTAGACCCAGATGAGATGCCCCAGAATGCACATCTCATCAGGGTCTACACTATTTGCCACTCATCCAGCAATTTTTAGACACAACCGGTAGTAAATTGTACTTGTTCAAATTTTAGAACAAGTACGGTAGGGAGCTGAGGTGTCCCAATACTTGAGGTAAATATTGTATGTGTCTAATAGCTACTTGATGAGTGGCAAACAGTGTAGATCCTGATCAGATATTCTCATGTCTGATCTGGGTGTGCACTGTTTGCTCAGGCATATCTGTCCCAATACTTAGGTTTAATAATGAATATTGAAAGCTGATGCACATGATGGACTAGGCCTGGGCTATCCACATATGAGATTGTAGACTAGCTCCAGTCTCCAGTGACTAAATATTCCATTACGAAAACAGGCCTATTCAAATATACTGAAAATTTTACCATCAAAAAATGAAAATTTTCAGATAAAAACTTCTGATATTTTTCATATTTCTGCTCAAAACATAGATTGTGGGTACTTGTTAGAACCGCCTCGACAAGGCGGTTCTAACGAGTACCCACAATCTATGTTTTGAGCAGAGATATGAAAAATAATGTATACCCCTGTAAACCCCAGTTTTACCATATAAAAGTGGGGTTTAAGGGGGTCAAAATTATATAGGCATGTTTTCGTGATGTCTTCTTATAATAATCCTGTTTGATAATCCACTAAAATAAAAGCAAAATAATATCATGACTATAAAGGCTGGTCACTAGACACTGTTCTAGTGACCAGCCTTTGTAATCTGGATATTATTTTGCTTTTATTTAAGTGGATTATCAAACAGGATTGTAACTGGTCTAATGATTAGCCTTTCTAATCAAGACATTATCTGTGTTTTATTTTAGTGGATTATCAAACAGGATTATAAGAAAAATAAAATTAGTCACAGGAAACTGGTGCCAGTCTAATGAATTGCTGTGCTCTTTTTCTTATTCCTTACATTTTACATGCAACACAACCCATTGGAAGCACAAAACCACTGGTTCCAGTTATGTTGTCCTGTTGTCACTCTCTACCCAAAGTTAGCTAACGAATGACACAAGTCTACACAACCAGTAAGCTCAAAACCACTCGTACAGTTTTTATTATCCCAAGAAACAAGTCCAATTTTCATGACACTAAATATATTTAACCAACAAATTCAGCAGACAACATTTTCAAATATTTTCTTATTTTTCCCAGAAACAGTGTCAGACCATTCATGCAAAGTGTCTCCTTAGAAAATGTCAAAACATATTTTCTGGGAAAAAAAGAAAAAAATATTTCTTCTGCTCTTTTTTTTCCAGCATACAAATCAGAACAGTTACAACAGAAAGTAGCATGCTGACTTATATACCAACAGGTTATTCTTAAATAATTTAGACATTTAGACTGGCATAAACTTAATACTTAGAATGCAGGCTAAAAATTCCACACAGGACATTTTGTAATATTTTTTCTTATTTCTTTCCCCAGAAAATGAGGTTTAACATTTCATGCAAATTGTCTCATTAGGAGACAACTAGCATGACATGTCAAATCCTGTTTTGTGGTAAATGTAAGAAAAATACCATCAATTTGTTTTGAGAAACTAAGAGAGCTAAAGGTTAAATAATTAAGACTGGCAAAAGCTTTAAACTGGCAATAAAATCTTCCTCTTTTAAGGCTTAGCACTCTGGGTAAAATTTTCAGCAGACAATGTTTTGAAAGATTTTTTCTTATCTTTCCCAGGAAATGGGATTTAACATTTTATGCAAATTGTCTCCACTGGAGACAATTTGCATGAAATGTCAAATCTTGTTTTCTGGGAAGAATAAGAAACTATCGATTTGTCCTTAGCTGAATAACTGAATTAACCCAGAGAGTGGTAAAGGTTAAATCTATGTTCTTTTGGTCCTATGGTTATCTAGACTGGCTCCAGTCATTGCTGCAATTGCTTTTTTTTCTTTCTTTTTTGGGTCATTCTTTATCCCTTCCTGTAGCTGTATTTGTCTCTAATCCCATTTCACAGTTTTACTACAGAAACCACTCTATCTTTTTCCACTATGGGACATAACTTATCAAAAAGGGAAATCATGAAAAGAAAAGAGAAAATGATAGAAAAGAGAGTCTGAAAAGACAGACTAAGGGTTACATGTATCTAGAAAAGCATTTTTCTTATTTCTCAGTGAAAACATGCTGTGGGTACTTTGTAAAGAAGTGTTTCGATGACCACTTCTAGTAAATCTACAACAATTGTTTTTGTGGCGAAATAATAAAACTATCAATACTTTTTTAATATAAGACATCTTATCTAGAGATAAATTTACATGTTCTTCCCTTCTGCATAATTAATGTATAATTACTGAATGTAATCAAATCTGTGCATGTGGAGAGATTCAAAGCATTTTAACCTTTACCACTCTCTGGGCTAATTTAGCTGACAAATTACTCATTACGAAAACACGCCTATTGAAATAAACTGAAAATTTCATCACCAAAAACTGAAAGTTTTCAGATAAAAAAAAATCTGATATCTATCATATTTCTTCTCGAAACATAGATTGTGGGTACTCATTAGAACCGCCTCGATGAGGCGGTTCTAACTAGTACCCACAATCTATGTTTTGGAGCAGAAATAAGAAAACTAATGTATACCCTTGTAAACCCCAGTTTTTCTATATAAAAGTGGGGTTTAAGGGGGTCAAAATGATATAGGCATGTTTTCGTGATGTGATATTTTTTTCTTATTTTTCCAAAGTAAAATAGGCTTTGACAGTTCATGGCCTGAAATGCAAATGCCTATTTTTTGGGAAAAATAACAAAAATAGTTCAGAATGTTGTCTACTGAAATTTTTACCCAGCATGCAGAGCATTAAATTACAAATTTTTTGTGCCCCTTATGTATAGGTTATTGCATAGTTTTAAATTTCGAGCCGTCAGGCGAGAAATTTAATACATGCAATAACCGATTTGTCGCAATAACCCTTTAGGACCATACCTCACAGATGTCATAATGAGACTGACCACAGTGTACACCGATCATGTATTTAATCAAGGATATCACATTTCATTTAATGGCTTATTGCGACAAATATTGAATTCACCCTAAGCCCTGAGATGCAGCTGAATGTCCAGTTGCAATGTTAACTGTCACATGTAAACAGGGATAGATACAGTCAACTCTCGTTATCTCGACTTCACTTATCTTGAATAACTGCTTATCTTGAAGTGAAAATCTGGTCCCTGTTTAAACATGAAAATCTTATAACAGGTACCAAAATATTGTGGAAAAGAGAAAAAAATTTCTCCTCAGGAGCAATTTCTCCTCTTTTCCACAATATTTTCAATAACTTCAGTAGTCAAATTACATATTCATTATTTTCACTCAATTCTGCAAATCTGGTATGTCGAGGTATGGATATCTCAAAGTATTTCAGAGAGTCCCTTGGACTTCAAGGTAACGAGAGTCGACTGTCTATGAAGATGATTTTTTGGCATCTTAATTAGCACATGAAAATGTGAGCTTGCAGTTTGAGAAATGATGAAACATATTAATGCATATTAAGCTATAATTTTTGTTATAAGTAATTTTTTAAAATATATCTCTTCATGACAGGAAACTACCTTTTCTGGGAAAATTTGTGCCAGTAACACAAACACCAAAAACAAATGGTCATTGTTTGGATCCTGCAACATCGATTCCTTTTATGGTAGGTTTTGTATATGCAAAAACATCCTTGAATTTATACCAGCTGTAGACATTAATGAATTAAAAGTGTTACATTCAATGGTCTTAACCCTAAAAGCGCCAATCACAACTAAAGCAGACGACAATTTTGATTTTTTTCAGAAGAAAACAAGTCTTGACATTTCATGTGAATCGTCTGCCAAGCAGACGATTCACATGAAATATCAAGACTTGTTTTCTCTGAGAAATAAAAAAATAAAAAATTTAGAACCTGGTCTGCTACAAATTTTGCTTGGTACTTTAAGGGTTAAATAAACATAGGGTAACATCTGTGGATGCATAAAATATGTCAATATGTTTTATTTGAAAAAAAAAACAAAATGCTTATCTGGAGGTAAGTTTGTTTCTCCAGCCTTGCTTTCATGGATCCCCAATGTACACTATTATAATGTCACTCCTCCTGGTCCACTTTATACTTAACCCTTGTCCTGCTGAATAAATTAAGATGCCACGCCTACTTCTAATTTGCAGCCAATCAGATTACTTGATCCAGATTGTTGCTATAAATTCACATAATTTGCCATTAATGGCAAACAGTGCAGAGCCAGATCAGCTGGCTTCTTCAGAAGCCAACTGATCTGGATCTACACTGTTTGCAAAGGCAGGGTATATCCGGGTTCAGCAGGACAAGGATTAACTCAGGGCACATTATGTAGGAGCTAGCTGTACTAATTACCAGAAAATTGCAACAACTTGAGGGGATGGATGTGGGGGTCCAAATCCACAATAACTTGCAAGTCAAGACTGCTGATCACTAGGCCACTCAACGAATCCCCTGAACTCGGGGTGGGGGGGGGGGGGGGGGGGGTGGGGGTAACTGGGATAAATGTGGTATGGGTATGCGAGCCAGTATTTCAAAACCTACCCCATTCATATACCTGACCTTTGAAAAAACAGACTCATTCATATACTTGATCGTCCAAAATCTTGACCCATTCATATACTTCCCTTTGACTTTTATACCCATTTATTGCTGGTAGTTAGACAGACAAATATAACAGTCAACTCATTGAATACCAAGAGAACAAGCACTCTTGACAAATCTCTGAGGAAAAAATATAGGAATTTACCAGGATGTCAGAAAAGTGGGGTCTTTCACATACGAATCAAGAAAAATAGGGTCAGTCATATACTTTTTGTTGAAAAAATGGGGGCCTATCATATACCTCTATTTGGCATATCCGTACTATGTCATATATAGGAAGTCCCCACCCCCCCTCCCCCCGAGCCCCGCAAAATCTGGTTTGCTACTTCATTCAAAGAATCACTCAAAAGAACATTCAACTTTAAGCCCTACTTTCTGTGAAAAAAAAGAAATACAGTGCATATACAGATCAACCTCCCTAAAACAGCCACTCCTAGGAAGTCACAAAATTGGGTGTTGTAGGGAGGGGCTGTTGTAGAGTGATTTACCCTTGCCATGATGAATAAATTAAGATGCCACACCCACTTCTAATTTTCAGTCAATCAGATTACTTGATCCAATTTGTTGATAAAAATTCACATACTTAATGACAAACAGTGTAGGTCTAGTTCTGCCAACTTATCTGGATGTACACTGTTTGCAAAGGTAGGGCATATCCGGGTTCAGCAGGACCAGCGTTAAATATATGACAGAACAGCACAATGGAAAATCAGAAAAGTGGCTGTTATAGGAAGGTGTCTGATGTTGAGAGCTGACCCTTGTAGAGAAGTATATAAAAGAAATTGTCATTTGCTAGTGTAATACCGCAGATGGTAAGATGGTAAAATTCATAGCACCAGTTAAGGCACTTTTTTCAATCCAAAAGTATTGAAATTTTTCTTATTTCTCCACGAAAACATATGTTGTGGGTATTCAGCAGAAGCGCCTCACCGAGGCACTTCTAATGAGTACCCACAACATATGTTTTTGTGGAGAAATAAGAAAAATATTTACCGGATACACTTCCTTATCTAGACTTATGAGTAAATGTGAATAAAATAACAATATTTTACAGGAGCCTTCTGGAATTAGAACAGAAAAAAATACATAAAGTCTTAATTTGCTTATATTTTACCCATGATTCATTGTTCCTGCTACAGTTTCATTAATTACAAGATGAATAAGCTGTAATTTATTTATTCTAAACCTCTAATTTGTAACCACAACTTGTGTCTGATTTCAGTGTAATTTAACATTTCTTGACAGACAGAGACAGCCATATTTGAAGTCTCACAATACTCTAGTTAAGATGCTTTCTTCAAACAAGAGCACTGCATGCGGGTGCCAACGCTCGGCTGCAGTTTCTTTTAGAAATATATAGGGCATGTTTGACATTTTCAACAAAAATTCTAAGTCGAAAAAGGGGCATAACTGTGCCAAAAATATTTTGAGGGTTACCTGCCCTATTGGTATGAGTTCCTCTTTTCATAATGAACAACTAGTCCGTTTCAAGTAAATATCTTCAGTAATGACAGAGATATTACAAAATGTCCATTTTTCAACAAAAATTCTAAGTCGAAAAAGGGACATAACTGTGCCAAAATTATTTTGAGGGTTACCTCCCCTATTGGTATGAGTTCCCCTTTTCATAATGAACAACTAGTCCAAGTTTCAAGTAAATATCTTCAGTAATGACAGAGATATTACAAAATGTCCCAAGTTTTTGCACCACGATGACGACGCAGACGACACCAGATCTATGACAATACCTCGTTGTTTTCTTCGAAAACAGCCGAGCTAACAAAAATATTGGCATTTTTCTTATTTCTGTACAAAAACATATGTTGTGGGTACTCATCAGAAGTGCCTCAGTGAGTACCCACAATATATGTTGTCTTGCTATTCTGCCTTGATAATGCGCTTCTTATGGGTACCCACAACATATGTTTTCATGCAGAAATAAGACAAGAAATCCACGGAAAGCGATGTCGCACCTGCGGGGATTAGGTCATACAAGTTCCTATTTGTATTGAAAAAAATCTATTTTGCAGTATTCAAGAAATTGATAGGTTAGAAAAATGGACAAAGTAGAAAATTTGGAATATTGGCTTGCAAAATTTTATGTAAACCTGTCCATTATTTCACAAGATATTGATATTGAGCGGATATCATTTTTGCCCATTAATCAAGGCCAGTAACTCAGCTGAAAATTGATGAAATCCCAAGCTAGGTATTGTTAACAACAATATGTATGCAAAATATGATCCTAATCCATCAATGGTTTCACAAGATATTGAACGGAAACCAATTTTGGGGATAAATCAAGGACCCCTAACTCTGCTGAAATGAATCTGAGATTTATGTGCAAAAAATATGCACATCTTCAGACCATGTCCTAATTATATGTGAAGTTTCAAAGCTGTTAGCCTAAAACTGCAGGAGGAGTTGCGCTCACGAAACACCCACTGACTATAAGGGCTTAAGCAAAAACTGACAAAGTTAACAAAGTGAAAAAAGTTGAAAAAAAAAATCTAAGATTTATGTGCAAATAATATGCAAATCTTCAGACCCTGACCTAATCATCTGTGAAGTTTCAAAACTATTGGCCTAAAACTGCAGGAGTTGCACTCACGAGACACCCACTGACTATAAGGGTTTTAGGTAAAAACTGACAGAGTTAACAAAGCGGAAAAAGTTTAAAAAAAAAATCTGAGAATTATGAGCAAACAATATGCACATCTATACACCATGGCCAAAACATCTGTGAAGTTTCAAAATGATTGGCAAAAAACTGTAGGAGTTGCGCTCACAAGACACCCACTGTCTATAAGGGTTTTAGGTAAAAAACGACTAAGTTAACAAAGTGGAAAAAGTTGAAAAAAAAAAAAAAAATCTGAGAATTATGAGCAAATAATATGCACATCTACACACTATGGCCAAAACATCTGTGAAGTTTCAAAACGATTGGCAAAAAACTGTAGGAGGAGTTGCGCTCACAAGTCAATTGTTGACGAACGGACAAACGGACGGGTCACGGCACGCCTATATCGCACCTGCGTGCTAACACAGGTGCGACAAAAATCATTTTTCTAGCTATTCCTTATCTAAGGCTTAACTCATCTTGTGTAAAATTTTCAGCAGATGACATACTGAAAATATATTATTTTTTTCCCAGAAAACAGATTTAGACATTTCATACAAATTTTCTCCAATGGAGACAATTTGCATGAAATGTCAAATCCTGTTTTCTGGGAAAATAAGAAAACAATATTATCAATTTGTTGTCTGTTGAATTAGCCCAGAGAGCGGTTACGTAATTACCCTAAGTATTGGGACAGACAGGACAGAACAAACAGTGTAGATCCAGATCAGATGCCACAAACTGTGGCATCAGATCAGGGTCTACACTGTTTGCCACTGATCCAGCAGTTTTTTACACACATCAATACATAGCAAAACGGACTTGTTCAAATTTTAGGACAAGTATGGTAAGGAGGTAAGATGTCCCAATACTTAGAATAAATACGGTAAATGTTAACATTTCTCGACAGACAGAGACAGCTATATCTGACGCCTGACACTGCTCTAGTTAAGATGATTTCTTCAACCAAAAATATTTTCTTTTTTCTCCACAAAAACATATGTTGTGGGCTCCTCATGGAGGGATAGACAGGAAAAAAAAAGACCTGCAGCGAGTTGCCAAAAAGCAAAGACCAAACAATGCAAGAACCACTGCCTTAGATGGTCTGTGATAAAAACTAGCATGGCTTTAATGCTTTGAACTCTGGGTAAAATTGTCAGCAGATGGCATTTTGAAATATTTTTCTTATTTTTCCCAGAAAACAAGATATGATATTGCATGCAAATTGTCTCCTAAGGAGACAATTTGCATGAAATGTCAAATCCTGTTTTCTTGGGAAAATAAGAAAAAATATCATCAATTTGTCATCTGCTGAAAATGACTGGAGAGTGGTAAAGGCTAAATCAATTTTACTTGTACCAACTCTTCACCCTGGGTTCAACTGTTGTAAAAATACAAAAAAAAAATACTTTCAGGCTATTTTCTGTCAGGTGATTCCTTACAAACATGATGTTTTCATTAATGGCAAATTGTAAAACCCTATCAAGGGATGTCACTCTGAGAGTTATAGGCCCTTGGCCCTGATCTGGTATACATGATACATCAGCCCACTGTCCATGTGTGTACCAAGTTTCAACTTTACAGCTTTCAAAGTTCCTGAGAAATCTATAACAAAAAATTTTCATTGATGGTAAATTGTAAACCTATCAATTATTCATTTATAGCAAATGGCAAATAGTAAAACCTATCATGGGATTTAGCTCCAAAAGTTATGGGCCCTTGGCCCTGATTCCCGTTTACACATATATCAACCCAATGTCCATGTGTGTACCTGGTTTCAACTGTTACCCTTACAGTTCTTGAGAAAAGTGTGACAAATTTTTTTCATTCATACCTATCAAGGGATGTAACTCCTAGAGTTATGGGCTATAAAAATATATCTTTCATTTTCATTCTTTTCTGCGTTTAAAGGGCACTTTCATCTGGTCCTATAAATTTCGTGAAAATCATCTCGATTTTATGGGAAAAGTAATTTCAAAAGACAAACCATATTCATTTCACTCAAAATATTGAGACATGTTACCATACTTATCCTGCTGGATAAATGGAAACAGTGTAGACCCTAATCAGATGCTGCATTCTGCAGCATCTGATCTGGGTCTACACTCTTTGTTCAATGTTGGACAACTTGGGATATAATAACGAGCTTAAGCGACCTGGGAAGCAGGTCTCCACCTGTGCAGCAGGTGGCGAAGCTTAAGCTCATACTATAGGTATCATGAGTCTCTCATATACTATGCAGAAGAATTCGCATGCGGCAGCTGACTGGTTTCCCAAATCTACAGCGGAGTGTATCAACTTAATGTTGAACCCGAAAACCAATGCTAATTTATGTCCCTTGCCAGCCTGGTTTCTGAAAAATATGACGATCAGATACGCTCCGCTGCAAACATGGAAAGCCAGTCAGCTGCCGCAAGCGATCTCATTGGCTGTAATGAATCGTATAGCCAATGAAATAGAAGGATAAACTTTTTACGACATGGATAAATGTGTGACTGATCTGCGTTTTAGCTGCCATATTTAATTTGTGACTTCATTCACATTAAACAATATTTTCACGTATTTAAATGTAAATACTGAAGTTTTGCCATAAAATATGGATTACATTCCTACAGCACATAACAGGAATTATGCATGGAGAAGAATTTATCGCTGAAAGGTAGGATATGTGGTGATTTCAGTTGACTGGCGATAAGGTGATCGTTCGCGGTATAGCTAAAAGGAGAAATCAATTTGTTTTTTGTTTTTTTAGATGAAATCAGCATATAAAAATAAACTTTCGGGGTACATGCATAATTTCATTTTACTATAAAACTAAATATTTATTTATACACTTGTAATAGGTGAAAAAAATTTTTGCCACAACCGGGGATTGAACTGGGCCACCCGCATGACAGGCGAACACTCTACCACATCACTATAAGGGTAGACTTGTACCTCAAAGCAGTACAAGAGTATCATATACCTATACCTGGTGACACACTAATGTACAAAATTTCATGGAAAAAATTGTTCGATGTTGTGCACTTTGCCTCGGACCTACATTTAAACAGGTTTTGACTTTGCATACCTGATGGAAAAAAAAGTGCATAAAATGCTTAAGCTCATTTCATAGGTAACACCTATTTATTTCATATTATTATAACGGTATATCAACATGGTTTTGCTCACAATTCCTTACCTTAAATCTTCAAGCTGGTAATATATATTGGTTTTAGGATCTAGTAAATATATTTTCCTCTTTGGTGATTCTAAGAAAGACATTGTTAGTTTCCCTGGAAATGAGCGCACAAACAAGGCTCGAACTGTATCTAGATGAGTAATCTCATTTGGTAATAATGCTTTTTTGGTTTCGTCTCGGAATATCAAAAATACCAAACCTGAAATAAAGAAATATGCTAGACCTATTTATGCAAGTGTCCTCAAACAATGGCAAACAGTGTAGACCCTGGTCAGTTTCCTCAGGCAGGTCTGTCCAAATACTGTGGGTAAACATGGTGCAAACATACACTGATGGCTGCATATAACTTACCATATTTGAGTTAGTAAGTGCACAACCTTTCGCTGGAAAGAGTTCTGCATTGTTTCAACAACTTTTTCACTCTTGATTACATAAAAAACCTTTTTAACCCATTAAGAGCCAAGCAAAATTTGTAGTAGAAGACATTCTAATTCATTTTTTTTTCTATTTTCAGAGAAACTAAGTAAATAAGTCTTGACATTTCATGTGAATTGTCTGCTTGGCAGACAATTCACATGAAATGTCAGGACTTGCTTTCCCTGACAAATAAAAAAAAAATAAAGTCAAAATTGTCATCTGCTGTATTTGTGATTGGCTGTTTAAGGGTTAAAAGAGTAGGCCAACCAAACTGACCTTTTGATTATAATATTTATAAGTTTGCATTAACTGCCTAATAGGTATTACCTGTAAAGGTGAGCCAGTATCTGCCACATGGAATACATGCTTTACTAGCTGCCAGAACTAACCTTTACAGTGGACATATCCTTATGAATATTAAATGGGCCGCACCATGAGAAAATGTGTCTTCAAGCATATGCGGACAGTGAAGGCCCAGATCAGCCTGCGCATCTGTGCAGTCTGATCAGGGCCTTCCCTGTCCACTAACAGAATCACTGAATACTATAGAATGTATCAATGGAGAGCAAATGCACAGATGAGATTTTGCTCATGTGCGGAATGAATCTGAATATGTGCATTTTGCTCAAGCTCTTGTTCGTGTTGAGGTTTTACGGCACGGTAAACCCAATGGGATCATGTTGAGCGCGGTCAGTTTACCTAACAACACTTTTACTGGGCAGGCTTAGTCCTCTAAGCGGTTAACCAGTAATGATTCTTTCGCCAGAAACTGACAACTGCCCTTCTTGAATCAGGGGAAGGGGTTTTGTTCATGTTAACAAACACCTTTTCCCTTGGTGCAGCCCAAATGTAAAGGTTGAAGGTCAGTTTGGATGATCTTATATCAAGCATGTGTCTAAAGAAAATCTCCTAATTGTATGTGTTCTTATTAAAAATTGATTGCTACTTACCACAAATATGATTAATATTGCAGAAATGACCATCAAACAATATTCAACAAGAGGGCCATGATTGCCCTGTAACGCTCACCTGAGTATGATAGCACTTTTGAGAACAGGACCTAGAACTGATCAAGGGAAACTTTCTGATTAAAATTCATTATGATTATATTAACAAGTAATACAATGCAGCATGTCTAATAGACTGTGAAATAGAGGTCAAGGGCAAATATGGATGACTGCATTCAAGAGGCCATGCTAAGATGTATGCATGTACTAAGTATCACTGGCTGTAGGAGCAACTGAGGAGCTGACCTAAACATAAACACTTCACAAGTGCCAAAATATCACTGTAGGACCAACAATTACTGAGAAACTGACCTAAACTGAAAAACTTAAGAAAGTGACTGGACCGTGAAATACACGTCATAAGTGACCCAGTTCCAAACTTCATCTATGAATCATCAAGACAAACATTTTGAGCAAGATTCATGATGATCACTTCAAAAATGTGACCTCTAGAGTGTCAACAAGGTTTTCCTTTGATTTGGCTTGGTGACCGAGTTTCTGATATCAAGTGACCCAGTTTTAAACTAGACTTAGAAATCATCAAGACGAACGTTTTGAGCAATATTTATGATTATTTAAAAAACGTGACCTCTAGAGTGTTAACAAGGTTTTCCTTTGATTTGGCCTGGTGACCTAGTTTTTGAACCCAAGTGACCCAGTTTCAAACTTGACCTAGAAATCATCAAGACAAACATTTTGGGTCAGATTCAAGATGATTGCTTCAAAAATGTGACCTCTAGAGTGTTAACAAGGTCTTCCTTTGATTTGGTCTGGTGACCTAGTTTCTGACCCCAAGTGACCCAGTTTCAAACTTGACTTAGAAATCATCAAGACAAACATTTTGAGCATGATTCATGATGATTGCTTCATAAATGTGACCGCTATTTTCCGCTGATTTATAGAAATCATTAAGATAAATATTTTGAGCAAATTCATGATGATTGCTTAATAAATGTGACCACTAGAGTGTTAACAAGGTTTTCTGCTGATTTGGTGATGTGACCTAGATTTTGACCCCAAGTGACCCAGTTTTGAACCTGATCTAGAACTTATCAAGACAAACATTTTTAGCAAGATTCATGATGACTGCTCCAAAAATATGACCGCTAGAGTGTCAACAAGGTTTTCCTTTGATTTAACCTGGTGATCTAGTTTTTGACCCGAAGTGACGCAGTTTCAAACTTGACCTAGAAATCATCAAGACAAATATTTTGAGCAGGATTCATGATGAGTGCTTCAAAAATGTGACCACTAGAGTGTTAACAAGGTATTCTGCCGACTTGGCCCGGTGACCTAGTTTTTGACCCCAAGTGAATCAGTTTCAAACTTGACCTAGAACTCATCAAGACAAACATTTTGAGCAAGATTCATAAGGATTGCTCCAAAACTGTGACCGCTAGGGTGTTAACAAGGTTTTCCTTTGATTTGGCCTGGTGACCTAGTTTTTGACCCCAAGTGACCCAGTTTCTAATCTGATCTAGAAATCATCAAGACAAACATTTCGAGCAAGATTCATGATGACTGCTTGAAAAATGGGACCTCGAGTTAACAATATTTTCCTCTGATTTGACCTAGTGACCTAGTTTTTGACCCCATGTGACCCAGTGTCAAACTTGACCTAGATTTCATAGGGGCAAACATTCTGAGCAAGTTTCATCAAGTTTGGGCCAAAACTGTGACCTCTAGAGTGTTAACAAACTAATTGTTGACAAAGGACGACGGACAGAGGGTGATCACAATAGCTCACCCTGAGCTTTCGCTCAGGTGAGCCAAACATCTATCATCATATCATAATTAGAATTTGTTTTCTTCATGAAAACTGATATCTCCACCCTTTTTGATTGTTGATTTGTACAGTTAGTCAGGGTTATTAATACACAAGAATGACAGAAATGGCTTGAGTGTTCTGAATGTTGTCTCATGGTGCCTAACATTTCTGTAAAATTTCATGAAACTACCTGAAATGGTTTTAAAGTTACTAAGCGGACACAAGTATATGACCAAAATCACTATTTACAATGTTCAAAGGGCCATAACTCCAAAGTATGTGAACCAGAGTTATGGTTCTTGTGTTCTGCATGTTGTCTCAAGGTGGTAAACATTTCTGTAAAGTTTCATGGAATTATCTGAAACAAATTTTCAGGTTACAGAGCAGACACAAGTGTATGGCCAAAATCACTATTTACATATTCAACTGCAATAATTGCAAAAGTAGGAATTCAAGAGTTATGGTTCTTAAGTTTTACATGTTGTATAATGGTGAACATTTCTGTAAAGTTTGATAAAATATCTCACACACTTGTCAAATTAATCAAGCCGACAAGCATATATGACCGAAATCACTACTTACAATGTTCAAAGAGCCAAAACTCCCAAAGTTGGCAAACCAGAGTTATGGTTCTTATTTTCTGTGTTTCCTCTCATGTTGCTAAACAGTTCTGTAAAGTTTCATGAAAATATCTCAATTTTTTTTCAAGTTACAGATCTGACATGAGTATATGACCAAAATCTCTATTTGCCATGTTCAAGAACCATAACCCAAAAAGTAGGTAAATCACAGTTATGGTTATTGTGTTCTGCATGTCGTCTCATGGTAGTTAACATTTCTATAAAGTTTATGTTTTCTCTGTGATTTTTGTCAAACATTCCTTTTTCAAACAACAGACTTGTCCAATTTCAAAGATGGAAGGGTCCATTTTTAACCCTTAAACTGTCAATCACAACAATTGTCGTCTGCTTGTGATTTTAAGTCATTTTTTGCAAAAAGTGTGGACCAAGATCAGACTGCTCCTCTAGGAGCAGTCTGATCAGGGTCCACACTGTTTGCCTGTATGCAAAAAATAGGTTTGAAAAGTTTGCAAGAATATTCAGCAAACGACATAAACAGACAACATTTTCAGATGCAGGTTTTCTTGGCATTTTATGGGTTAAATATATAGCTGTGAAAGGGTTAATAGAACAGACTGCTGAACTTACCCAAAGGCTTGTCAAGAGCTGCTGGGGGACTTCGAGTGGCTGGAAGACTTGATCGTACAAAACCACCACGATGGAATGTTGGAGCATCTACTTCAGACATTGTGCCGTCATAATCCACCGACCGATTAACCTGAGGGTTGTAGGTTACTACAGTTGCTCTACGTCTTGGGTCCCGTGAACGGCCCTGCAAGAAATCAAGAACAAATCATGTTTAAAAGTATGACAACACTGCAAGGGAGAGCAGTCTTTACTAAATGCATTTATGTCACTTCTCAACAGGAGACACTCAAGCAGAAAAGAACAGCCTTTCCTATCAATGAATAGGGGGCTACTCTTCCAGCCCAAACGGGCCAGTCTTCAAGGTAAGAATTTTCTCTCAAAGATCCCTACTGCTCAAGGAAAGAACTTCCTCCCGAAAGTGAGGTCTACTCATCAAGGAAAGAATTTGCTCCAACTTAGAGCAAATTCTTTCCTTGAAAAGTAGCCCCTTTGAAAAGGGAGGAATACGGTAACCACATTAACTATTTTGCTGAGTACAAACTTTATCTACAAATCCATTTGTAATCTATCAAAGTTTGTCCTTATCTGGAATTGAAAAGTATTGATTAGAGTGTCCCAAGTGAGAATGTTTTAAATGTTGAGGCATTTATAATGCAAGTCAAGAGAATCACATTGACAATTTTGAGTGACATATTAGTCTGGGTTCACAGACTAGTACCGTATTTAGCCAAGTATTCGGACAGGCAGGCCTGAGCAAACAGTGTAGACCCAGATCAGATGCCGCACTATGCAGCATCTGATCAGGGTCTGCACTGTTTGCTAATGATAAAGCAACAGTGAGCTGCATCCACCAGTATAAGTGAAATTTTTAAAGAAGTATGGTAAGGAGTTAAAGTGTCTTATTATTTCGGGTAAATAAAGAACTGTTGATACATGTATTTCTTTAATTAACCCTTGTCGCCCTTACCATAAAACAAGTATAAGCTTTCACAAAAAGCTTGGTCCGTTTCTTCGCACACAACAACTGTTAAAGCTGATTTTAACATTCTTGGGTTCTTTACATGCAAATCTTGACTAAATCGGCTAAATTCAAAATAAGAGGCCCACGGGCCACGGTTCGCTCACCTGAGTGACATAGCCACTGCAGACATGCAGATGTTATGCAACATTTTTCCAATCCTATCATCGCAACTAATGAAAATATCATCATTTGAGCAGTTCTTAGTTTTGAAGAAGAATATATGGGTCTGACAGTCAATGGAGCATGATCATTTGAATAAACTATCAACCACATTTCAACAGAAGGATCAATGTGAAATTTGGTGGAAATTGGCTAAGTGGTTTCTGAAGAATCATGATTTTATACATGTAAACAGCACAGTGGCAGGGAAATATTATAAATATAAACCAGATGATGGCCATCTTAGATTTCCAATCAGAACAATTTTAACTACTGTTGATCTACAAGCACTTCGATACTTTCAATATAAATGTATATGGCCCATACAAATGGGGAAGCAAATTTGACCTTGGAGGTAAAAAGGTCAAATGTCAACATAGAACCATCATTTTAGCAATTTTGGTAGATCTCCTGTCCCCCATAATTTGTGCAAAGATTAGGACCCAGGGCTTATTTGGTTATGGAGAAGAAGATTTTTAACGGTTTTTACCATATATGGGTATGGCAGCCATTTTGATCAATGGACCATACCCATTTTAGCAATCTTTCATTCTCCTGCCCACGGAGGCTCTGCATGAAATTTGAGCAACACTGGCCAAGAGGCTTCAGAGGAAAAGCCATTTAAAATTATCAACATTTTTCCATACAAATATATGGGGCCCATACAAATGCATACAGAAGCAAACTTGACCTCGCCGTAAAAAAATTAAATGTCAATGTATGACAATTATTTTAGCAACTGGTAGACCGCCCATTCCAGATGATATATGCAAAGATTCAGCCACAAGCCATCCTTGGTTTTGGAGAATAAGATTTTTAAAAGTTTTTTCCCATACAAATGCATAAGGAAGCAAACTTGACCTTGCCGTAAAAAGGTCAAATGTCAATGTATGACCATTATTTTAGCAACTTTGGTAGACCCCCTGTCTCCAATGATTTATGCAAACATTCAGCCCCAAAGCATCCTCGGTTCTAGAGAAGAAGATTTTTAAAGGTTTTTACCATATATGGGCATGGCGGCCATCTTGGTCAACGAACCGTGACCATTTTAGCAATCTTTTGTTCCCCCTACCTAAGGAGGTTCCATATGAAATTTGAGCAAAATTGGCCCAGAGGCTCCAGAGGAGAAGCTGTTTGAAATTCTTAACATTTTTCCCATACAAATGCATAAGGTAGAAAATTGACCTTACCGAAAAAAGGTCAAATGTCAATGTACGACCATTATTTTAGCAATTTTGGTAGCCCTCCTGTTCCCAAAGATATATGCAAAGATTCAGCCATAAGGCATGCTCGGTTTTGGAGAAGAAGATTTTTAAAGGTTTTTCCCATATAAATGCATAGGGAAGCAAACTTGACCTTGCCGCAAAAAGGTCAAACGTCAATGTACGACAATTCTTTTAGCAATTTTGGTAGACCTCTCGTCCCCGATGATTCCTGCAAAGGTTCAGCCCTAAGGCATTCTCGGTTCTGGAGGAGAAGATTTTTAAAGGTTTTTACCATATATGGGCGTGGAGGCCATCTTGGTCAACGGACCGCGACCATTTTAGCAATTTTTCGTTCCCCCACCCTAAGGAGGCTCCATATGAAATTTGAGCAAAATTGGCTCAGCGGCTTCAGAGGAGAAGTCGTTTGAAAATGTTAACGGACGAACGCACGGACACACGGACGGACGGACGGATGACAGACGAAAAGTGATCACAATAGCTCATCCTGAGCAGAGCTCAGGTGAGCTAAAAATGGAAAGGGTGAACTGGAGAGGTCTAAATGAGATCTTGTTTAAATGAGAATGACCCTAGCTAGCTCACATAACAAACCAACTACAGCTAATTTCACATTGCTTAAATTTTCAGACCTACATCATCAAAACTAAAATAAGTAGTTATAAGAATATCACATTTTTGTCAGGCTGTCCCTGGAATGCAATAAACTGCATGTAGCAGTTCAAATGCATCCACTCACTTTAAATGTGAAATTGTCAAGTTTAACCCAAAAGCGCCAATCACAACTGCAGCAGATGAAATATTTTTTTTTTAATTTTTCACAGAAAACAAGTCTTGATATTTCATGTGAATTGTCTGCTCGGCAGTCTATTCACATGAAATATCAAGACTTGTTTTCTAAAAATTAAAAAAATAAAAATAAATGTCGTCTGCTATAAAGTTTGCTTGGCGCTTTAACCCTTAAAACGCCAAGAAAACCTGCATCTGAAAATGTCGTCTGTTTATATGTCGTCTGCTGAATATTCTTGCAAACATTTCAAATCTATTTTTGCATACAGGCAAACAGTGTGGACCCAGATCAGACTGCTCCTAGCAAAAATGACTTTTAGAATCACAAGCAGATGACAAAGCAGATGACAATTGTTGTGACTGGCAGTTTAAGGGTTAAGGGTTAATGTATATACCATACTATCTGCTGCCTTTGATAAAGTGCTGCAATTGTAATCTTTTAGAATATCTACATAAAAGCAGTGTACCCAAAAAAGGCATGCAAATGGAGGGCACCGTCTGTATGTGCAGGTGTTCCAATAAATATCATTCTATTCTATTCTATTCAGTGCTATACTATTTGTAAACAACACACATAAGGCAATGGTCAATGGTGTATTGTGGACAAACAATTGATTCACTTCCGTGTCCCAACCAAACCATATGTAGTCTACGCCCATTGGTGTAAACAATTAGTAGATGGAAAGTTTGTGATCCTTTTCTGAGACAGGTATATGTCTGAGACAGTGAAGTATTAGCCCTTAAACTGCCAGTCACAACAATTGTCGTCTGCTTTCTCATCTGCTTGTAATTTTAAAAGTCATTTCTGCAAACAGTGTGGACCCAGATCAGACTGCTCCTTTAGGAGCAGTCTGATCAGGGTCCACACTGTTTGCCTGCATGCAAAAATAGGTTTGAAAAGTTTGCAAGAATATTCAGCAGACGACATAAACAGACGACATTTTCAGATGCAGATTTTCTTGGCACTTTTAGGGTTAGGAGGAGTATTCAGAAAATTAATTTTTATGCCCCCCATCATTAGAAGAATGGTGGAAAGGGCATGTAGTGTTTTACCCCTATTCATCCGTCCATCCATCTCCATCCGCATCCTGCGTTAGCAATTTGCGTTTAAGTTTTTCAGGCGAAGGGACATCCGTGTCCATTGAATACATTTCTAGTTCTTAATATTTCTCCATGAGAGATGTATGTTGTGGGTACTCTTAGGGGTACTCATCAAAAGTGCACATCAAGGCCCTTTTAAAGGTTGCTGACTGAGCTAATTTTGATATGACAAAAATCACATTACCCCCTCTTTTGTTTCTAACTGAGTTTTCCAGACTGTTGTTTTGATATTTATAATGTTCATAAAATTAAAAAGAATAAGTGTTCTGATGCACTTAGTTTTAAGGAAAATACTTTAAGCTCTTAGTGTGGTTTTGAAGAATCTGCACACTCATTGTGAAAAAAAAAACAACTTTCTTATCATAAAAACACATAAAAATACACATACAGGTCAGTCCCGTTAGTACTCGCGTCGTTTGTGCGCGAATACGGATATAACGCGGGGACGTCATGCCTCCCAAAATTTTTTCGAAGGGTCCCAGTTTCCCCATCCTCTAGGTCAAAATAACAAAATGTGTTTTTTGTTTTTCAGAGCTTCGATTTGCAGAAAAAGAAATTATTTACTGCTGTTGTACATGTCATAATAGCAAATATAAAAAAAAAAATGATTTTGAAAGAATAAAGCTAATCAATGTATTGTCTCTGTTGTATTTTTGTTTGTGTACGTGTGTAATGACCGTAATTGACCTTTTGATGTTTATTTTAAGAAGACAAACTTGTGCCAATTAAAACTTCATTTAACTTTTAAACGATACAAACATATCTATCAAGAAATGGCTTATCCCGCATCTAAAGAATGGGAAAATGACCACAGTTATCCATAATTAATTTGTAAATACTTGAAAGACACAGAATTTTCCAGTTTGATATGGCCGCCTTGCCGACCTAATTAGATATTCATCCAATCAGCGACGCGGATCACTGGACGTCGATTACTGCGCACGCGGTCAGGTAGTAGAGCGTGTAACTGTGAAATTTGTCCGGCACTCATTGTTCATTCTGCTATCAGATTAACACTAATTAAAATGGAAAACCAAAGAAGAAAAGCCTTCACGGTTAAAGAAAAACTTGAGGCCATTGAACATGGCAATTTGTTGGAATCAAATGCTTTGGTTTAGTAATTTTTTTTTTCTTTGAGCTTTCGTTCTATTCTATACAAGCAGAAAGATTAAAAAACTTAACGATTTCTGCTGTTTTATTAATAAGATTTCTTTTACTGGACTAAAATAATTTGCTATGCTCGCGGGGACCGGTATTGATACCGGACTTTTTATGTGACTTACATTGCACTTCAACACTATCTGTATTACAACACTGGCAAATATGGCGGATCGAGCCACAAAATGGAAACGTAAATAAAGTATTTAGCGTATATATTGCAGAAAAAGTACATCAGAGGGTGTAAAAAAGACAGAACATACAACGTTAGTACTCAATTGTTTATTTATATAAATAACACATGAAATATCATTGTTTTCATTCATAAATCCCTCCAAACATGTATACTCGTGTGTCCCATACAAATGTCAACATTTATAAAGTCTGATCAGTCGGCTCCGAACTTACTACGCGCCTCGCCTATATCGCGGTCTGGATTTGTGCATCCCGACCAGCGCGTAATAACGGGACTGACCTGTATTTCTGAAAACTTTTAAAGTAACCAGAGTATAATCACTATCTAATTTGTAAAATTATTACCTTCCTTGACCTAACTTGGCTATGTAGCCTAGTTAGAAAGTACATATTTAGGCGATATTTTCTCCTATAATTCTTTATTGCACAGTCCTTAGAAGCATTTTATAACACACTAGGGGTAGTTTAATTTTGTTTGGGAATTGTATTTTTAGACAACAAAAAAATAAGCTTATATCGATATTAGCTCTGTCAGCCTTTAATGAGTACTCACTGCATGTGTTTCTGTGGAGAAATACGAAAAATAATTATCCTTTTTATAATAACCCTTTTTATGTTATACCCATTAGGACTGCTAAATGAGACTATTCTAATGAATACTTAATGTATATTTTTGTTGAGAAATAAAAACAATACAGAGCTATGATATTCCATGTTTGTGCAGGGTATAAAAAATGAACTCCCCACCCCTGTCCCCACTCTCAACCCCATCCCCCATTGACTGCAGTTACACATCCTAATAAAGAGTTTTCTGCAGTTCAAATATGTCAAAAGCCACTGATTCACATGATGGTACACAAATATAACTTTCCATCAAAAGTTTTCTCAATTTTTATTGATTTTGTTACTTTAACTCTTGGCTAATTCAGCAGACACAAATATACTGAAGAGCATAAATAACGCATCACTAAATTTATCAAAACAATCTTCATCTCAATCGAGGTATATATTTCATTGAATATTTTCTGAAACAGTGATTAGCATCCGGACAATGTCTCACAACAAAAAATAATGAAAAAACAAGGAGCCGATTGAGAAGGTAACGTCACATGATGAAACAAGGGTATCGACGTGAAATGTCACACTTTTCAGTAACGACAGTGACCACCGTTATTTTGGATGACAGTTTGCAATCGTCGTCTCATTGATCCGACTAGACGTCGTACAGTTGCCATGGGGATCTTACGCCACTCCTCCTGAAGAGCCCTGCTGAGTTCGGCGACGTTATTTGGCTGGTTCAGACGTTTACGTAGTCTCCTACCAAGTTCATCCCACATGTGTTCAATGCAGTTCATGTCTGGTGAAACCGCTGGACAGTCCATAACATCCACCCCTTGGGCCCTCAGGAAGTCTTGCGTAAGCCTAGCCGAGTGCGCTCTCGCGTTATCTTGCTGGAACGTCAACTGCTGATTCCCAACCTGACGTCGAAGAAGAGGAACAAGGACAGGGGCAAGAATTTCGTCAATGTATCGACGGGCCGTGAGTGTTCCATTCACGATAATCAGATCCGAACGGAAACCGGAACTAATGGCTCCCCACACCATGATGCTGCCACCGCCAAATCGGTCACGTTCAAGAACACAGCTGTCTGCAAAGCGTTCATGCCTTCGGCAATAAACACGGAGTCTTCCATCAGCAAAGCTGAGTGTAAACCGCAATTCATCGGAAAAGACAACCCTGTTCCAGTTTTGACGTCGAACGCGTAGCATGTCCGTGGCCCATCTAACACGCAGCTGACGATGACGTCGAGTCAGAATCTGTCCTTTTACTGGTTGGCAACATCGAATTCCATAGTCTTTTAGTCTTCTGCTTACTGTGAACCGACTGATATTCTTCCCTCTACGTCCTCGCATACCGGCAGCGGTTGAAACGGCGGTTGTGAAGCGATCACGTAAATGACGTTGCCTAATGAAATTATCCTGACGTCGAGTAGTTACAGGCGGAGCCCTGGGTCTAGGACGGTCCTTTGTGCTCCCGGTAACTGCAAACTTTCGACTTAAACGAGAAATCGTCGACTGGCTAACGTTGAACTGCCTAGCAAGCCGACACTGACTGACGTTAGCTTGCAAGAGTCCGATAATCTGTCCCCTGGAATCGGGATTCAGCCTCGGCATGATAAACGGTATTCGTAAGAACAAAAAATCACACAAAACTTTTAAGCCCCGATATCAGATGTCCATTTCATGTATTGACCATTCAATGAAAATCAATAGTCCGTGCACAAAGTGGTCAAATTGATTTCGTGCACGGGTAGCTCGTGGGACATAACGGGTGACATTATGGGGTGGTTATGTGCGACTAATGAAAGTCGGTGAAGCAAATCAATATTTCTAACGTTGTTTTTGTATTCATAAATCTTTTCTGGGGAATATTTTTTAAAAAATATGTGATGCGTTTTTAGTGCTCTTCAGTATAGATATTTTTCTCTTTTTTTTTTTTTTTCAGAAAATAAGTTTTAACATTTCATGCAAATTGTCCCCAATGGATACAATTTGCATGAATTTGATTGATTGTGTTGGGGCTTAAGGACACCTCAACCCTTGTGGGTCATTTTGCGTCGTCTCCCAGAGAAAGGGAGAAAAGAGATAGAAGAGATAGTAGAAGAGATGAGAGGGACAGGGAAGAAAGAGGACCAGGAATGAAAGTGAAGAAACAGAAGAAATAAAAACATTCCCCCTCTACCCTTACCTGCTACAAGGATAGCAGGCCTTGCCCAACTGTAAGCCAATACCAGCTGGATGCCCCGGTGACATAAGACACCATACCAAACCACCCCCAACTACAATTTGCATGAAATGTTAAAATCTGTTTTCTGGGATAAATAAAAAAAAAGTATTTTAATACGTCGTCTGCTCAAAATTTTACCCAGAGTGCTATTAGTGATAAGGCAGCAAAATGCAATAAAACCTTAGAGGGTTTCTCCTAAAATTTATACCAGCACATAGCATGCTCTAGACAAATTCAGCAGCTGACAACTTGGGTTTTATTCTGATTTTTTTCCCAGAAAATAGGATCTTACATTTCATGCAAATTGTCTCCTAAGGTGACAATTTGCCTGAAATGTCAAATCTTATTTTCTGGGAAAAGTAAAAAAAAAATATGTTTAAAACTGATGTCTGCTGAAATTTTTACCCAGCATGCTAAGTGTTAAACACTCTATTCAGAAGCTTACAGTATTTAGTGTAAATATTCACACAGACATGACTGAGCCTTACTATCTAGATACAACTATTCCTGACGAGTACCATATTTACTGTATGTATTCGGACAGACAGGCCTGAGCAAATGTTGTAGACCCAGATGAGATGCCACTAAATGCGGCGTCTCATCAGTGTCTACACTGTTTGTGACACATCCAGCAATTTTTAGACACCACAGCGGGTAGTAAATTCTGTTTGTCAGGGTCCACATTGTTTGCCACTCACCCAGCAATTTTTAGACACAACATAGGTTTAGTAAATCCTACTTGTTCAAATTTTAGGACAAGTATGGTATGGGGCTGAGGTGTCCGAATACTTAAGTTATATATGGAAACCTGATCGTACTCTATACTGTTTGTCATTCAGACAGCACTTTTTATGTACTGTATTTACCCTAAGTATTCGAACATCTCAACTCCTTACCACACCTGTTCTAAAATTTGAACAAGTACAATTTACTATCCGATGTTGTGTCTAAAAATTGCTGGATGAGTGGCAAACAGTGTAGACCCTGATGAGATGCCGCATTATGCGGCATCTCATCTGGGTCTACACTGTTTGCTAAGGTCTGTCTGTTCAAATACATATGGTAAATAGGGTACATCACAGGGTAGTCAGATGGATTTGTTCAAATTTTAGGATAAGTAAGGAGTTGTGGTGTCTGAAGATTTATGGTACATATTTCAGAAATATAGTTGGGCATCTGCTTAATTAACCCTTGTCCTGTTGAACCCAGATATACCCTGCTTTTGCAAAAAGTGTAGCTCCAGATCAGTTGGCCAACTGATCTGGATCTGCACTGTTTATCATTCAGTATGTGAATTTACATCAATGACCTGGATCAAGTAATCTGATTGGCTGAAAATTAGAAGTGGGCATGGCATCTTAATTTATTCAGCATAACAAGGGTTAAGGTCTGTGTTGTTTTTTTTGGGGGGGTCGGGGGGGGGGGGGGGGGGGGTGGGGGTTGTGTTGTTTTATAAAGCTTCTGCTACCATAACTATCCTGAATGCCATACTTTTCTTCAAATTTGAACAAGTCCACACCTGGTTATCATACAGTGTCTTAATTGGGTTGAAGTTTAATGGCCCTGTCAACACTATTAAGATCATGCTGAGCCGGTCAGTTTACCTAACCACACTTTTCCTGGGCAGATTTAGTCCTCTAAGCCATTAACCAGTACTTGTGCACATTGTTTCACCAGAAACTCAGACAACTGCCCTTCATGAGTGGAAGGGAGAGAATGGCTGTAGAAAATATTTCATGATCAATCTCCAGGAATGAATGTTGCCGGATGTGAGGATTGTATCCACAGCAAGACTTCCTGAGCACCAGTTGAACGTGCATACATATGAGCCAACAAGGCCAGCAAAAAAATGTTATGTAATGGTAACAGTGTAGTCCCAAATCAGATGATAGTGTATACCCAGATCCTGCTCCTTTAGGAACAATTTGATCTGGGTCTAGCCAGTTTCCATCTAAATATTTTGGATAATACAGTAGGAGAATGTCTGTGAAATCCACCAACTCTAAACAGATTGTGCAAAAGTGCCATACGATCAGGTCATCCCTGTGTCACATGACCCAGAAACCTCCATTCTGCTTGATTTGGCTCCCAATTATCCAAAGCCCCAGATAAGACTTTTTTTTTTTTTTTTCAAGTGAAATATTTGATTTTTTTTCTATTTCTGCATAAAACATATGCTGTGGGTACTCATTAGAAGTGCCTCAGGGAGGCACTTCTAATGAGTACCCACAACATATGTTTTTACGCAAAAATATAAGAATAACATTTATCAGATACCCCATTTATCTGGTACTAGGAATTATTCCAATACAGCTTTGTCTCAATTATAACTTCAGCCCCTCTTACATTCCTTTGTCCCCTATTTTCATTCCAACAATCCATTTAACCAACTTGCATCACAAAAAAGGTGCCTTATGATCAATTCATACATTGAGGGCCTAGATCACCAAGCGATCCATCCAGTCTGACCAGACACTTTGACAATTGCTAATGCATTCTACCGAATCCAAGGGTTTGGCAAATGAGAAATGAACACCCTGCTCAGACTGTGAGGATGTTTAGGCCGATCGGAGCCCTGCAATAGTCTCCCATTCCAAAAGGGCCTTTTGATGTCAATGAAATCCCACTAAATATTGATTTGCTATCACATTCTTCAACAATGAATCAGTCTGAGACTTATTTTATGAGAAAATCTGGTTAATTCGCCATAGCAACAGCTGAGGCTGGGGCCATCTGTGTATTGGGACAGTGTCATCAGGCTCTTCTCCTTCCCCCTCCCCCTCCCTTTTAAGATTCTTTGGAGTGCAAATATTCTGCTAAATGTCAAAGTTGCAGTGTCCGGACTGTCGATGTGCCGACTGGGCCAAGATCATCCCTGTCCGTATATACTATAAGGTTGGTTATCTTATGAGCCTGGCAGTCTGTGATCAGGATAGCTCCAGATAGGAGAGGTAGTCAGATGATTATTTTTCTTGTCTCTCCATGAAAACCTATATTGTGGGTACTCATTAGAATTGCTTCAGCAAGGGGATTCTAATGAGTACCCACAACAAAGGCTTTTGTGGAGAAATAAGAAAATTAGCAGTGCTCTTTGAGTGATGTAAAAATTCCTCTTCTTTAGAGCTATATCTAATTCAGTAGAAGATATCGACAGAAGCATGCCCCCATTCTTCCACTCTCTCCTCATCTTTGAAATTTTGCTCAAGGAAAGAAATCTTGAATAAGAAGATTAACTAATACTACTATGCTGATGACTGAAATTATTGAATGATAAATGAGCATAATTTTTCAGATTTTTTTTTTTTTTTTCAGAACTAGGATCCAACATTTCACTGTAGTAAAGATGATGTGTGTTTAATCTTGAGTCCATATTTGCAGTGAAATTTTCAATAAAATTATCAACATATGAACAAGTTTTTTAAAACTTTTGTCTGAAAATACTTAAATGCAGCAGGTTTAGTATTAATGAAAAAATTCAAAGTAAATCTGCTTTGATTTCCCATTCTTGAATTTTAACATGCTGCACGATAAGAATGAGATTAGGCCGCATCAAGAGCAAAGGTGCTTTTGAACATGGGCAAAAAATGCAGACTCAGATCCCCTGCATATGTGACAAGTATCATCCAGGCCCCCACTCATAAATTCTGCGGATATGAGCCTTCAGTGTCTGCATATGCCCGAAGAAACGTTTTTGCATGCCACAGCCCAGATGATGTTGAATATAAAGAATACCAAACTACTTTTCACTCTTGTCCTGCTGAATAAATTAAGATGCCACGCCCACTTCTAATTTTCAGCCAATTAGATTACTTGATCCAGGTTTTTGATACAAATTCACATACTAAGGCAAACAGTGCAGATCCAGATCAGTTGGCTTCTTCAGAAGCCAACTGATCTGGATCTACACTGTTTACAAAGCCAGAGTTTATCCAGGCTCAGCAGGACTAGGGTTAATTTTTTTTTCATTCTCAGTGTTCCCTTTAATACAGTAGCCCTATGCATGACTATTGTCATTTTGAGGGTTTGCCAACTCTAAAATAAACGTCAAAATGATTGTCTTTGGAAACAAAAAACACACTACAGTTTAGAATATGGGAGTCTCGGTTTTATTGATACTCTTCATAAGCAGTAATGAAGTTTGCAACACTGCTAAAGCCTGTCATATACTTACTATACACCAGATGCAACCATTCAGAGCAGGACGGAACCTACTTTCATACAAACATACCACTCTTTATTAAACAGTCAGGTGCTGGAGTTTACCCACACTAATGAAGACAGAGTATACTGAATTGACTCCTCCATCAAGTCACTTGACCATTTAACTGACAACCACAACTGACCATTCAAACTAGCTAATAAGGTAATTGTCAATGTTTTTAGTTAGACAAACAAATCAACACGTGCTTTTTATAGGTAAGCACAGGTATATCAATACAAAGTTTGTCTAAGGAAATTCACGTGGGCATGGTTATAACTGTCTGACGGAGGAGTCAATTTCAGGGTACAGTGAACTAATCATTTTTTCCATACAGCTCCATAGTAATTCCACCCTTTTTGGTGGTTAAAGGTTCATTTCAGGGTATGGCTGGGCTTCTATATTTTGTTTAAATTCAAAGACCAGGCTTAGCACAGCAAAATAAACAAGGAAAAATACCACCATCACCAGCACTTTCTGGGACCTTTTGGAGGCTGAATGTAGCAACCCCTCAACTGGCAAGTATCAAAAATTGAAACTTTGCGATTTCACCACTTCTTCTTTGGGCTCCAGCAAACACACACAGAAACATTTATTCTTTGAAATAATCAGAAAATTACACACAGACATTTTTTTCTTCAAATTAGAATGATGTGTTTTAATTCATCTTTATTATTAACCAATCACAGGTCGCCTTACACAAAAAAACTAACCCGGGCTTCCCTACACTTTTTTGCACCAATCAGCAATCCTGTCACAATTGGTTCACTGTGCCCTACAGAGCAACATTTTCCACCAATAAAGCACCAAAAACACTTTATATCAATATAAAAAAGTAATTATAACTAAATGATGTCCTTTGTTTTCGCTTATTTGCTTAATTTTGCTGATAGTGACACTTTTTGTGTGCCTAACCCCCAGTAAAAATACAGCAAAAGTCTCCAATATAAATAACAGAGATAAAAAAAAAAAAAAAGTGACCGATAACTTTGATTCTCTTTTTCTTTCTAATTAATTGTCAGAATAATACAGAAATCAAACTATACAGCTATAGTATAAGCTATACTTATATTAAAATACAAATCAAGTACTTAGAGACAGCATGTATATTACAACTATTGTCTTATCTTGATTTTACCCCACCCACCCCTATAGCATGGGCTAAATAGCTTGGCTTTAATATAACACCATTATCTCAGTTGTTTGTGCCTGAAATGTATCTTTATGAATAATGTATTACAGAAACATGAAAAAATGTCAAATTATATGCAGAAAATATATACTAGAAAGTTAAATTGGCCCGGTTGACATGTCAATGGCACGGTGTGTTTCAAATTCCGCTTAAAGCGACCAACAGTAAACTTATATATGTGCTTTCTGATGAATAGCAAATAAGAGGAGATAAAAAATGAACTTGATGGATAAGTACAAAGGTCAAGGTCACACAAGGTCAAGGTCATGGTCACACAAGATCAAGGTCAAGGTCACTTAAATATACAAAAGCATAGAAAATCCAGTTCTGTTACTTGTTTCTAGGCCTGCTTGTAGATTTTTTAGAAGAAAGGTCACTAAGGTCAAGATCAAGGTCACATGACTGTTAAAAATAGAAGCAATTTTGTTTGACTGATCCAGTTTCAGTACCTGGTGGTGTGCATGCTAAGAAAAGGGCACTTATAGTTCATGCCATTATAGGACACCTGATGCAATATGCCACTTTCCAAGTGATACATACCACCATCATTTTATATTCACCTATATACTACTGCATATATTTCATTAAAAATAAGTATAAAAGAATAATCTAATCTGATGTTTAATTCAAGGCATAAAACAGTCATGTCTGAAGTTCAAGGTCGCAGAAAAAGTCAATTTTCCTTGCAACAGCATTACTTTACTTTCCCTATTACCTGTGTAGGCTTCCAAGTGATGGAAGTCAGAGGTAAAAAGTTCAGAGGTCAAGGATTTTCAAAGTCACCGAAGTAAGCACTTTCATTTGCCTTGTTAGGTGTCAGTGTGCAATGTCAAAAGATCTAATAAGGCGCTGGTAAAACTCAACAAACCTGCGCAGACTCAAGATGTGTCACTTTACCACTCGAATATAACTGCGCGTAAGGTGCGTAAAGTTTTTGAGAATTTTCCCTATTATTTATTATTCATATTTACTTTTTTTGTTTGAAAACATAGTCAGCTACATATTTGTTGACATCTATCAACAACACAGGACAGACAGAACATGAAGTTGTGAAAACAAATGTGCTTATGGTGAATACTAATGTACATACCACCAACATAATAACCTACTCCAGCTGACCCCCATTTCAAAGTAAATTGTACAAACTGACCCCAGAATCCTTGTTTAAAGATTCATATTTGCTTATTGCCCTTCAGGGGATTTAAAAAAGCAGTGAAAAATCGGTAAAAGTTTGCAAGTTTATTTATTTGCTTCTTCCAGTCTACTGCCAGTGTAGGGTACAGTGAACTAAAAATTTTTCCCATACAGCTCCATAGTAATTCCACCCTTTTTGGTGGTTAAAGGTTCATTTCTGGGTCATTTCTGGGTATGGCTGGGCTTCTATATTTTGTTTTAATTCAAAGACCAGGCTTAGCATAGCAAAATAAACAAGGAAAAGTACCACCATCACCAGCACTTTCTGGGACTTTTTGGAGGCTGAATGTAGCAACCCCTCAATTGGCAGGACTTTGCAATTTCACCACTTCTTCTTTGGGCTCCAGCAAACACACACTGAAACATTTATTTCTTTGAAACAATCAAAAAATTACACACAGACATTTTTTTCTTCAAATTAGAATGATGAGTTTTAATTCATCTTTATTATTAACCAATCACAGGTCGCCTTACACAAAGTAACTACCCCGGCTTCCCTACACTTTTTTGCACCAATCAGCAGTCCTGTCACAATTGGTTCACTGTGCCCTTCAAGCTGTCAGCAATTTCAGCACACACTTCATCAGTATAACAGTTTTCTTGAAAAAACACCCACAACACCTTAATCATTTCCAGTTAGAAGTAGTAGAAACACCAGTAGAACCTACATATATCCCCCTTTTCTTTCTGAATAGCACACAGTAAGCGCTTGTCTTTTGTAACATTTTTTTTTTTTTAAGTGTCTTAAATGGCTCTCAGTTGCCACATCACTGTCACATGACTGGACATCATGTGATCATTACTTTTCTGGTAAAACAGCCACATATGATCGGCAAAATATGTATGAAAATGCCATCAAAACGGAGGCAAAATCAAAGAAGTAATGGCTTCTCCAGTAGGTGTTCCCCCTATAAAAGGCCTGATTTATGATTTATGCTGTGCATTAAGAGTTGAACTTATTACTATAGTTACCTTAAATGATAGGACACCTTAACTCATTACAATACTTGTCCTTAACCCTTGTCCTGCTGAACCCGGATATACCCTGCCTTTACAAACAGTGTAGATCCAGATCAGTTGGCTTCCCAACTGATCTGGATCTGCAATGTTTGTCATTAAGTATATGAATTTGTATCAAAATCCAGAATCAAGTAATCTGATTGGCTGAAAATTAGAAGTTGGTGTGGCATCTTAATTTATTCAGCACAAAATCCAGAATCAAGTAATCTGACTGGCTGAAAACTAGAAGTTGGTGTGGCATCTTAATTTATTCAGCAGGACAAGGGTTAAATTTAAATAAGTCTGTTTGCTATCTGTTGATGTATCATAAACTGTGGACTGAGCTGCAAACAGAGTAGATCCCGATCAGATGCCCCATTCTGTGGAAGCTGATCTTTGCCTACATTGTTTGTTCAGGCCTGTATGTTCCAACACTTAGATAGGGTTATTATGATATATCCAAGATTAATTGTTTGTGTTGAGGTTTTAAGGCCCAGTCAACCCAAAGGGGTCATGTAGAGCACGTTCAGTTTACCTAACTACACTTTTACTGGACAGGCTTAGTCCTCTAAGAGGTTAACCAGTATTGTGAATATTCTTTCCCCAGAAACTGACAACTGCAATCAGCGGAAAGGTGAGAATGAGCATAGAAAATATTTCATGATTAATCTCCACGAAAGACTGTTGCCAACCCTGCGGAGGTCGAACCCGCAAGCTCCTGATCACCAGTAGGATGGGCATCCATCTGAGCCACTTAGGCTGGCATATCCAAGAATAGTGGCATATTTTCCTAAGTCAGATTACCCTGATATTTGGCTGAGCAATGCTAGCTTTCAAATGCATATATGCCACTTGCCCTTTCAACCCTGAATTTCTGAAGTGGACTCTTGCATTCTTGAATTTGGACTTGTCCACTGATACAAATAGGGGTTTCAGTCCAAAATCAAAAACAGAATGGTAAACAGTGTTGATCCTGATGAGCCGTCTCATCTGGATCTACACTGTTTTTTGCACAGGAATTGGTTTTGATCTGCCAGATTGAAAGTAATTATCTTCACAGTGCCAAGCAAAAGAAAAGCTGAATTCCACTTAGCTCCAGATAAATATTTTTCTAATTTTTCTCAATAACAAACTTTTGATGGCTTCTCATGAATATCCACAACAAGAAAAGTTTCTATATTTTTTTATTGAAAACATGATTTATCTGGTGTTTTATATAACTGTGTCTCAGCTTGGAATCAAACTTGGGGAAGTGGTGGAGGGGGCAGGGTTAAAGGGTGAGTTTGAATAGATTTTACTGGTACCAAATTTTCACCTCAGATTAAAATAGTGACAGGTGAAGTTAGATCTATAGCACAAGTACATGTTTACCATGGGTGCATGACTGGTAGGAAATGTTAATTCTTGCCATGCTGAATAAATTAAGATGCCACACCCACTTGTAATTTTCAGCCAATCAGATTACTTGATCCAGACTGTTAATATAAATTCACATAATGAAGGACAAACAGTGCAGATCCAGATCAGATGGCTTCTTAGAAGCCAACTGATCTTGATCTGCACTGTTTGCAGTGGGTATATCTGGGTTCAGCAGGACCAGGGTTAAAATTGGTGCAAGAAGTTATGGAATGCAGGTAAATCTGGGTCTTGTCAAAAATGTATATCCTATTATCAAACCTGTGCAAACATGTTATCAAAAAATACATAAGGAAGCTGTCAGTGTTATCTTGAAGCAATTATTACTCAGCTGAGGTTCTAATATGGCTTATCTCCAACCATTATCTTTATTACTGAATTAATCAGCAAAGGTAAATTTACTGTTTACCATTGGGGTACATTTAGACTGGCTCCAGTCTCCAGTGATTTAATGTTTTTTTTCTTATAATCCTGTTTGATAATCCACTAAAATAAAACCACTAGTGATATTATGATATTATTTTGGTTTTATTTTAGTGGAATATCAAACAGGATTACAAGAAAAAAACATTTAGTCATTGGAGACTGGAACCAGTCTAGGGTACATTAACCCTTAGACTGCTAATCACGACTATTGTCGCCCTGGAGGGGTCTGCCAACTCTAAAGCCTGTCAAACTTACTATATACCACATGCAACCATTCAGAGCAAGAGTTCTCATACAGGAGTGAACCTACTTTCATACAAACACACCACTTTTCATTAGATAGTCAGGTGCTGGGTTTTACCCCCACTAAAAACGACCGAGAATACCAAATATCAAGCTGCCATTAATTTCAGCACTCACTTCAACAGATTGATCATGATTTTCTGGAAAAAAAGCCCATAACACCTGAATCATTTCCAGTGAGGAAGAAGTAGGAATAACAGTAGAAGCTTTGTATGTCACTTGTTTCATTCGCAATAGTACGCAGTAGGTGCTGGTCCCTTGTAACATTTTTTTTTTTTTTGATTGTCTTAAACGGTTCCCGGTTTACACGTGACTGTCACGTGACTTTCTAGTCATGTGACCATCCTTTCTCCAGTAAAATGGCCACCTACGATCGGCAAATTGTATGTGAAAATTCCATGTAATTCGAGGCAAAATTAAGGGAGTAATGACTTCTCGAGTAGAGGTACCCCCTCTTACAGGCTTGATTCATTTTTTTTCTAGCAGCCTAAGGGTTAAACATCATCTTTCATCCTCAGTTTGTTTTGTCTTTACTGGTATGTATAAAATATATAGAGGGTTTATTGAAAACTTTCATTGATTGATTGTGCTGGGGTTTAATGACATGTCAACCTTTGTGGGTCATTTTGTATCATCTCCCAGAGAAAGGGAGAAAAGAGATAAAAGAGATCGTAGAAGAGACGAAAGAGAGGGACAGGGAAGAAAGAGAAACAGGCATGAAAGTGAAGAAACAGAAGAAATAAAAACATCCCCCCTCTACCCTTAATACCGGCTACAATGATAGCAGGCCTTGCCCAACTGGAAGCCAATATTAGTTGGATGCCCCAGTGACATAAGATACACGACACCTTCGCACCACCCGACCACCACCTGAAAACTTTCGTGCTGAAGATAATGATGATTTAGTGTTTTATGCCTCTATCAACATTATTCTAGTCATACTGAGACAATGATGGGCTGACAATGAAAGGCTCTATGCCATTAAGCATTGACAATCATGAGGTAGTCAGTCTGCCTTCTGGACCTTGTGATCGGAAGTCAGGGGTGCCAACCACTCAGGTACTTCTCATGCTGAAAAAGCCAGGAAAGTAACAATGTTTAACCCTTGTCCTGCTGAATAAATTAAAATGCCACACCCATTTCTAGTTTTCAGCCAATCAAATTACTTATTACTTGATCCAGATTGTTGATATAAATTCAGATACTCAATGGCAAACAGTGCAGACCCAGATCAGTTGGCTTCAGAAGCCAACTGATCAGGATCTACAGTTTGCAAAGGCAGGATATATCCGGGCTCAGCAGGACTAGGGTTAACACTTAGCATGCCTTGGGCATATTCAGAAGACAACAAACTGATTTTTTTTTTTTTTTTTTTTTTCATTTTTCCTAGAAGATAGGATTTGACACTTGTCAAATCTGTCAAATCCTATTTTCTAGAAAAAAATAAGGTAAAATATTTCAAAATGTCATCTGCTGAAATTTTTACCCAGCATGCAAGCGTAAAACATTACTTGGTAGTTTTCAATTTTCCCTAGTTACATTAAGTATTCAGATAAACAGGCCTGTGTAAACCCAGATGCCACATTCAGAGCCTACACTGTTTGCCATTCATCTAGCAATCTTTCAGGTACAGCAACAGAATATAAAAAATGGACTTGATCAAATTTTAGGGTAATTGTAAGGTAGGAGACAAGATGTCCCAATATTTAGGGTAAACACTATATGATCTTCTGCATGGATAATCTTTTGGCAGAACAAGTCATCTGTATTTTTTCTGACCAGTACAGACTGTGTTGATGAATCCTCACATGAAGGATTGGCATTCCAAAACACCAGCCCAGCAGACACTTGACGTCTATACAACATCGCCTCAACGTAGATGCAACGTCATGACGTTGCATCGACCTTGAGACGACGTTGTATAGATGTCATGTGCCCACTGGGAATTAACATTTAAAGTGTCAATCACAACAGCAACAGACAAAATTCTAGAATTTGTTTTATAGAGTTTTGTTTTCCAAGAATATAAGACGTAATACTGTATTCGACCTAATTACCACACATACCCCTATAAGCACACAATTAGGCAATTTTGTAGTCTTCAGATTACGCCAGTTTATTTTCCTTCTATTTCTTTATAAAAGCATATGTTGTGCGTACCCATTTGAATTACATGGGCTTGTCGATGCAATTCAAATATGTACCCTGGGGGTGGTTGGGTGAGGCAAAGGTGTTGTGTATCTTGCGTCATTGGAGCATCCAACTGATATTAGCTTACAGCTGAGCGAGATCTCCTGTCCTTGCAGCAGGTAAGGTAGAAGGGGAATGTTTTTATTTCTTCTGTTTCTTCACTTTCAATCATTTTCATTTCTCCCCTGTCCCATCTCTTTCATCTCCTCTACTATCTCTTCTATCTCTCTTCTCCCTTTCTCTAGAAGACAACACAAAATGACCCACAAGGGTTGACGTGTCCTTAAACCCCAACACAATCAGTCAAGTAAATATGTATCACAATTGCTTTTATAAAGAAATCAGAAAAAAAAATTTGCTGATCTTTTTTTAAAGTGTACCCTTAGTAGGTAGATGCGTATTTAATCACAAGTTTTCCCAGTAATTTTGAACTTGAAAATCTAAGAGCACAGTATGGTTATTAGATCAAATACGATATTTCATGTGAATGGTCTGCATAGCTAGCAGACGTTTACATGAAATGTCAAGTCTTAATTTCTATGAAAACTAAGAGAAATTAAGAATGGTATCTGCTGCAGTTTTGCATGATGCTTTAACACTTTGCATATTGGAGACAATTTGCATGAAGTGTCAAATCCTATTTACTAGGAAAAAATAAGAAAAATATTTCAAATTGTCATGTGCTGAAATTTTTACCCAGCACGTAAACAGTTAATCAGCTAAACTAGTGTACACTTGCTGTTTGTTTACAAGTTACATTCTAAACTTCTTTTTTCACCCTCAATTTGTTTTGTCTATACTGATAGGTATAAAGTTTATGGAGAGTTTCTTGAAAAATTTCATGCTGAAGCTTGAGATGTGGAACTTTTCAACCCATTTATGCCAAATGTACTCTTCTACTGTAACTCTTTGGACATGTCTATTTCCTATATAAGGGGCGTCTGGTTTATAGTTTTAATTATCATAATGTTTTGCAGAAATTTCTGAACTTAATGCAAACAGTGTAGACCCTCATCAGATGCTGCATGTCTGATCTAGGTCTACGCTGTTTGCCTATGTCCCTTTTATGGGATGATAGGCTTAAATGGACTAATTTAGTATGGCATTTTCAGCAGACAACAAAATGGATATCATTCTTATTTTTTCCAGAAAATAGGAATGGACAATTCATGGAAGTTAAATGCCAAAGCTATTTTCTGGGAAAAATAAGAAGAATATTTCAAAAAGTTGTCTGCTGAAATATTTATCCAGCATGCAAAGCATTGAACTAATACATTTTGTACTGGTAATTTATTGTGAGGTACGCCACAATGTAGTGCATTTCTTTAGATGCTATCACCTCTTTTTCCAAAACCAGAGTCTACCAAATATCTGTATATTCTTTAGAGTCAGGGACAATATATATTTTAATCTGCTAAGAACAGCAGGTCAAGAGTTAAATAAGACAGCCAGAACCTGTCCTTTCGACCTCTCTCGGAAAGGCATTTTTTGCTTGGTGTTTTCTCTTAAATGAAAATATGTTGTTCTGATTGACCATATCTTATCAGAAACCATTTGTCTTTTCTGTTACTCTGTTTTATTCTCAAATATGTACCCTAAAATTAAATTTATCGCCAAAAATTAGTCTGACGTATGCAATTTCTATAGTAAGCTGATTTTTTGGAATTTTTGTCTAAGAAAATATTTTTTACTTTTCTTCGCTCAATTTAAGTTATTGATATTTCACAACAATACTGTGAAAATTTCAGAAGAATTGAACAAGCAGAACTTGTTGAAAATCTACCTCCAAGTTACCTACCCTACAAATTTCTGCATAATTTGCATTCATTTTTACTATGGGAAAAGTGAAAATATTTGATTGTTTTAAAAACCATTGACTAGAATAAAAAATTTTGTGCATAGGTAGTTACGACAAATGGTTTTGCATTAAATCATGACAAAAGTTTGCAAATTTACTTCTTCTGTGTAAAGCACCAAGCAAAAACGCCTTTCTGAAAGATGTTGAAAGCACAGTAGGTACTACAGGTGACCACCAAAAACGTACTTTTTTGTACCATATCAAAGATGTAAAATACACAGACCTCAAAAGACAGACTGACAGATGGACAATTGTTTTGAGGTTTAACAGCCCTCAACCATGTTGTTGAGCCATCCCTCAGAGAAAGTCAGAAAGAACAGAAGAATGAGATAAAAGATAAAAAGAAACCAACACATTACGAAAACACGCCTATTCAAATATATTGAAAATCTTAAACCAAAAAAGGAAAATGTTCAGATAAAAAAATCTGATATTTTTCATATTTCTGCACAATAGATTGTGGGTACTCATTAGAACTGCCTTGATGAGACAGTTCTAATGAGTATCCACAATCTATGTTTTTTTTAGAAAAATTAGAAATATAATGTATACCCCTGTAAACCCAAATCTTACTATATAAAAGTGGGGTCTAAGGGGGTCAAAATTATAAAGGCGTGTTTTTGTGATGCCCTGAACTTTGCTTCAACTGGGGGAAGAATCTTCCTGCCCAAAGCCAGTGGCGGCAAAGCCAATCCTCCAAAGGTGGACAGACAAAGGTATTTGGTTGGTTGGTTGGAGTTTAATGGCCCCATCAACACTATTAAAGTCATGTCCAGCCTGACTGAAGAAAATATTTCATGATCAGTCTCCTGGAAAGAAAGTTGGCAGACCTGGCGGGGATCCAACCCTCATCCTCCCGATCACAAGACAGACTGACACTCTCACCCGACTAAGACATCGAGGTCTGACAAACGAGTTGGCTTTGATTTTATAACCATGTCATTTCTGTGGTAGTATTAAATTTAATGAAGGAAAAAGTTACCTTGTCAACATCTTTCCTGTATACAACTTTATCCATTTTATGCACAGAATATTGAAACACAATTCCTTTTCATCTGATCAATTACATTCAAATGTAGATCACACCTATTTCAATATTAAGCACAGCTGTCTTGTAATCATTAACTTGGCTGTTTCAGCAGACAACAATTTTTTTTTCTTATTTGTTCCAGAAAACAGGATTTGTCATTTCATGCAAATTGTCTGCAATTTGCATAAAATGCCAAATCCTGTTCTCCGGGGAAAATATGAAAAAACTATTTCAAAATGTCTTCTACTGAAATTTTTATCCAGACTGCTAAGCCTTAAGATTACAAAAATTACATCTCCTAGCATTGTTCCAGATAAGACTCTTTTTTTCATGAACCGAAAAGTATTTTCCTTATTTTGCCGTGAAAACATACTATGTTGTGGGTATTCATTAAAAGTGCCTCACTAAGGTGCTTCCAATGAGTATCTACAATATATATAATTTTTAAGGAAAAATAAGAAAATTGTTTACCCTGATACTAGACACCCATGACCAGCAGGGAAATTGTCATTTTTTCTGAATTCACCAGGAAAACACCTGTTGTTGGAACTCATTAGAAGCACCTCAGTGAGGTGCTTCTAATGAGTACCCACAACATGTATTTGTGGATACGGAAGAAAAAATCAATCATTTTGAACTTGTACTAGCTATCCATGAAAAGCAGGGAGGAAAATGAAAGTTTTCCATGCATACACGAAACAGCAGAGACCCAGCCGCATTCAGATTTGAATCTGAATTGATTATGGTGATATGTCAAAGACATTCTTTCACTGAGGGTAAGTAACAGTGGAGATTAGTCTCGAGACCTGATCAAGGTCACAACTCTGGTGACAAAGTCTGAAGAACATTCGGCTCCAAACAAGATCTTTTTTTCTTTAGAGGGAACGTATTGAAATTTTTCTTATTTCTCTATAAAACATAGGTTGTGTTACTGTCCCACTACACTTGATGTTACAGTTGCTCACACACAATTCTGAAAAAAATTTTTAGTGACGTCCTCACTTTTACATCAAATAAAAGAAGGAAATTCTCTATCCCCAATGCCAATATTAATGGGGCCAGGACAGACCCCCACCCCCCAGCACCCATCCCACCCCATACACATACACACAAATACACAGGCCCCCACCCCCACCACCAGCCTGTCTGTCACAATACTACTTAAAGTAGGTTTTGACACTTCATGCATATTGTTTCCACAGAAGACAATTTACATGAATGTCAAAATCTATTTTCTGGGCTCCTGATCCTAAGGAGACAATTTGCATAAAATGTCAAATTGTCTCTTGAGGAGACAATATGCATGTAATGTCGAATATCCTTTTTCTGGGAAAAGCAAAAAAAGTCATAATTTGTCGTCTGCTGAATTAACCCAGAATACGGTAAAGGTTAATTTTCCCACTACAAAATTCAACTGCTAAACTTCCTCATACTGCACACACAGGTAAATAAAGAATTCTCTTTTATTCCGACATAAAATACAGAAAACACAATGTTGCTGTCTCGAATGAAATTAATTTTGGAAAGGGAACTGTTGAGTCACCGCCCCACTATGATAAGATCCAGTTCGCACATATATATTAATCAGAGCTCCAGATAAGACAAGAATTGCGGTAGTAAATTAATGAAATATTTTTTAAAATTTGCGCCATAAAAATGTTGTGGGTACACGTCAGAATCCCCTCTCTTAGGCAGTTCTGACGAGTACCCACAACATGTTTCAGTGCAAAAAATTATTTTCAAATAACCTTTTAACTGGGGCTACGATATCTTTCATACCTGCACATGTGCACTTTAAACATGACATTGTGTCAAAACACAATCTACCCTATATCAAAACCACAAACCTCAAATGTACTCATCTATAGTCAGCCAGAGCTTTTGGTGTGACTATTTAGTTTCTATGAGTTTTTTAAAGATTCCTTGCGAAATGGCACAGGCTCCGACCAGACTGCACGGATTCACAGTCCGAGCTGGTTCCCCTCTGTCTACCTATGGGATAAGCCAGTTTTCTGGTGACATGGGAGACAAGGTCTGCGTTATCATCTTGTTATATACCACATTATGTAACTTACAAGATGACAATAGCCATAAATCATATTTTAATTCATTTAAATTTAACTTTTTCTTTTTTTATAAAATGATGTATGCGATAATTAACGTACGATTTACTTCATTTTCATGCTACACAGAGTTAAAGGGACATTAGCCTTTAACCCATTGTAGACTGAATAGATTCTCCCACACTGTATATTGGAAGAGTCCAATTTCAATTTTAGGTACGTCCGGCTATGAGATTTACATATTCCCAGAGAAAAATGGCTTAACTATTTGCAAACAGTGGAGACCCTGATCAGACGCCGCAAAATGCGGCGTCTGATCTGGGTCTGCACTGTTTGCCAATTACTCTTTTACGGTTCTCCCGTCTACAATGGGTTGAACTGCTGAATTTATTTTTTATCACTTTATTGGCAAATTCAGCAGATGACAAAATGACATTTTTTCTTACTTTTCCTAGAAAATGGGCTTTGAAATTTCATGCAAATTGCTTCCAGAAAAAAAGAGTCAAGGCCACCAAATTCTAAGGAGACAATTTGCATGAAATGACAATGCCTATTTTTCACGAAAAATAAGAAAAAATACTTCAAATTGTCATCTGCTGAAATATTTCCTGAGTATGCTAAACATAAAATACTGGCAAACGACAATTCAAAATATATAAAATGACATTTTCAATCTTGAATGCCCTTAGGAATGGTCAAAGCCTATTTTCTGGGAAATATAAGAAAAAATATCATTCATTTGTTGTCTGCTGAATCTGCCCATAGCATGGTTAGTGTTTAAAACAGAATTATATCCCCCTGAAAATGTAGAAATTGCTACATTTTCAAGGAGACATAATTCTGTCAAGAACAATTATGCCCCTTTCTGAAAAGGGGTCTACTCAAGGGGGCATAAGAGGAGCAAATTCTTTCCTTTTAGAGTAGACCCCTTTTCAGAAAGGGGCATAAGTGACCTCAACAGAAGTATGAGAACAATTCTGAAGAGTTGCCTCCCCTGTAAATGTATCCATTCCCCTTGAACCATAATAGCCCTGACCTTTAACCTGGATTATATGATTCATTATATGCAGGTGATTCAAGTGGCTGGAGAATTAAATGTACTTTAAATCTTGTACTTTAAACCTGACATTTTGTCCTTTTTAATACCTGTACATTTCAAAGGATTCCAGATTCTTTTTTGTTCACCCAAAAACAAATGTTTGTTTTTCTTTCTAATTTTCCAGAAAAAAACATGACATGCCTACAACTCAGAATTGTTGTCATGAAGCAATACTGATGAGTATCTGCGATAGGTATTTTTGCAGAGAAAAAAGGAAAATTTCTATAACTGTCTTATCTGGACCACCTTAATGACATGCAAATGTTAAAGCATCTAGACAATGCATTAATAGACAGGAAATTTACTTGTCTATCAAGTTACAAATACATTTTGGTCTCTCAGTTACCACTGGGTGTACTGTGCTAACCAACAAAACAATTGCCACAGTTGAATCAATCAAATCATCTGATTTTTTTTTTGCTAAATCTTATTACAGTAAATGTACAAAAATTTCATACAGATAATGTTGTTGTTGTTGTGTTGAGGTTTTACGGCCCAGTCAACCCAATGCGGTCATGTGGAGCATGGTCAGTTTACCTAGCCACACTTTTACTGGCCAGGCTTAGTCCTCTAAGCGGTTAACCAGTATTGTAGAGTCTTTTGCCAGAAACTGACAACTGCCCTTCTTGAATCAGCGGAAGGGAGAGAATGACTGTAGAAAATATTTCATGATCAAATCTCCACGAAAGAATGTTGCCAACCCATTGGGGGTCGAACCCGCAACCTGATCGCCAGTGGGAGGAGCATCAAACTGAGCCACGGAGGCTGGTAGAAAATGTTATATTTACCACAAAACAGGTTTTCATGGAGAAATAAGAAAAACTAATGATACTTTTTGGTTGAAAGAAGCACCTTAGCATGAGCCCTTTCTCTATGTAAACATATGTTGTGGGTACTCATTAGTAGTGCCTTACTGAGGCATATCTAATGAGTACCCACAACATATGTTTACATGAAGAAATAAAATACAATAACAACATTTATCTGCATACCCCACTTATCCCAAGTATGCTCAAGAAAAGAGGGCATATCCGCATAATATTTTTTCTATTTCTCCACAAAAACATATGTTGTGGTACTTGATGAGGCACTACCCATAACATATGTTTTTGTGAAGAAATAAGAAAAACATAAATACTTTTCTGCTGAATTAAGTGCCTTATCTCGAGTATGAATTTATGGTTACACTTACCCTAACAGGAAATCCATCCTCACTGGCTGTGGAACTAATTTTCTCTGCATATTGTGGGTACCTAGTGGCCAGCATGTCCATAAAAGCCTCCTTGCTCCTCTCCGTTTCCTGCAAAACAAGATGAACACAATGTCAAATAGGGAGTAACATGGACATTTTTTCTCTGTGAAAACATTTGTTGCGTGTACTCATTAGAAGCGCCTAAATGATCCAAACCTGCAGTCAGGAGTGCTTTAAAATACTGTTCAGACATCCGGATGCTTCTAATGGGTACCCACATCCTGTTTTCTTGGAGAATTAAGAAAAATGTCAACTGTGTTTGGTTGGAAAACCTGCCTTCACTGGAATTATGAATATACAGTAAGACAAGAGTCATATGGCCTTATCATCACGAAAACATAACTACAGTAGAACCTCGATAATTCAAACTCCAATAATTCAAACTTGTCAGTAATTCAAAATCATTTTTAAGTCCCGACTTATATATATGTATGCATTTTAACCCTCAATTATTCAAAGTCTCAATAATTCAAACAAAACTGTTTTGTCCCTTGGACTTTGAATTATCGAGGTTACACTGTATATAATTTTGACCCCCTTAAACCCACTTTTATATGGTAAAACTGGGGTTTACAGGGGTATACATTATTTTACGTATTTCTGTTAAAAACATAGATTGTGGGTACTCGTTAGAACCAGCAGAAATATGAAAAATATCAGAATTTTCATCTGAAAACTTTGAATTTTGTGTGATGAAATTTTCAATATATTTGAATAGACAGGTTTTCGTAATGGACAGCAAAAGCCTAGATCAGCTGACACTTCAATCAGGGGCTTCTGTCTGTAAATACTACAGCATCTATTAATTCTGTACATAGACAATGAAAGCCATGATCAAACTGTGCATATATTTCATAATCCATTCCCATGGAAGTTATGTGGCTGAGCTGGGATTTGAAATTACAACCCCTGGATTTACTGTCAGATGCGCCACTGATTGTGCTATAGAGCCTGGCCTCTTATCTGATATTGCACATGATACTATGTAGTGCATCCCATCAAGGAAATACTACCTTACCCCATCAGTGGTCATCTCTCCACAACAGCCACATCCCTATTATAGTGAACAGCCACATTTATAGTGAACAGCCATTTTATGATTACCCAAAACAGCTATTTTTACTATTTTTTCTTTCAACCTCCCTACAACAGACAATTTTTTACCTTCCCTGTTGTAGTGTACATCACAAAAACACGCCTATATAATTTTGACCCCCTTAAACCCCACTTTTATACAGTAAAACTGGGGTTTACAAGGGTATACATTATTTTTCTTATTTTGCTAAAAAACATAGATTGTGGGTACTCACTGAACTCTAATGAGTACCCACAATCTATGTTTTGAGCAGAAATATGAAAAATATCAGACTTTTTTTATCTGAAAATTTTCCTTTTTGTTTGTAAAATTTTCAATATATTTTAATAGGCGTGTTTTCGAAATGGAATTAATTACTGTTGTACCCCATGAAAGGTCACTTCTAAACAACAGCTATATCCCTACACATTACGAAAACATGCCTTTTCGAATATATAAAAAAATTTCACCTCCAAAAACTGAAAATTTTCAGATAAAAAACTGATTTTTTATATTTCTGCTCAAAACATAGATTATGGTACTCTTTAGAACTGCTTCATTGAGGTGGTTCTAATGAGTACCAACAATCTATATTTTTGAGCAGAAACAAGAAAAATAATTTATACCCCTGTAAACCCCAGTTTTACTATATAAAAGGGGGTTTAAGGGAGTCAGAAATATATAGGCATGTTTTCATGATGACAGCCACTTTTCTCATTTCCCAATATGCTGTTTTACTATTTATTTAACTTTTCTATAAAAGTTATCTCCCTACAACAACCAATTTTGTACCTTCCATTTTTAGGGCAGCTGTTATAGGCACTGTGCAACTAAGTTATCATACAGAAAAGAATGAGGGATGGATTGCGACATACAATATGGCAACAGGTGGACATAGACAGTGAGAAAAAATAATCATGCATCCCATTAACCCTTAAAGCGCCAATCACAACCAAAGCAGACAACATTTTTTATTTTTTTTTTATTTTTAGAAGAAAACAAGTCTTGATATTTCATGTGAATCGTCTGCACATAAAATATCAACACTGTTTTCTCTGAAAAAATAAAAAATAAAAAAAAAATTTTTTAGAATGTTGTCTGCCACCCAAAAGTACTGATATCTTTATTTCTCCATGAATGTGATGCTGATTAGAAGTGCCCTAACAATGAAACACTTCTAATGAGTACCCACAACATAATATGTTTTCATGGGGAAATAATAATAAAAAAAAAAAATTATGTGGATATCCGTTCTTATCTGGAGCTATGTAAAACTATTCATCAAATATATGATACTTTATATTTGATTATCTTTCATCACAAGATTGAGCATTTTAAATTTATAGCTCTTCCAAATACCCACAGGTCAGTTTTATGCATCCATGTTAACAATACCAAATTTACCCTAAATATCTCCAGCATTTTAAATTTAAAGCTCTTCCAAACACCCACAGGTCAGTTTTATGCATCCATGTTAACATCCATGTTAACAATACCAAATTTACCCTAAATATCTCCAGCATTTTAAATTTATAGCTCTTCCAAACACCCACAGGTCAATTTTATGCATCCATGTTAACTATACCAAATTTACCCTAAATATCTCCAATCTCTACTCAGATTTCAGAAGTATGACACTGAATCGCTGTCCGAAAATTCAGGCTAAATATGACACTTTGGTGTCCACCTATATCTAAGTACTAACCATTTCTAGCGAAAAGCTCAGTATAATGTAATACTGTACTTAGCAAAGTATTCAGACAGGCAGTCCTGAACAAACAGTATAGACCCTGTTTATTTTACTGCAAGTGGTGAAATCAATGTATATCTAAAATGAATGAAAATGATTCACATGTGAAAGAATATGATATTTTCACTAGTGAAATGATATTTTCACTATAAAAAATAACGAGTCAATGTTATTTTCACTACTGGTTTTGGATTACTTCGGTTGTCTTCATTGTTTGCCGAACAGATGCTGATCCCGCTTCGGTTTTTTTAACTCCTCTAACTTCTCTATTTCTGATTAAAACTATAAAGCATTTTCTTAGTTAGAATGTACGAAACATTTTGGTTAACAAGATTATTTTAATTTGCCGAAACTTTTTGTTTTCGTCTCTCCAGCGCTTCACGTTTGAAAGCACTGAACGTCAATGCCATGACGTTCATGTTTTGTTTGGTAACGTAGTTATGACTCAGAAACTCGCATTGGCATGTTATCAATAAAACAGAAAGAAAATTTACTCTTTTTCAGTGAATACCAAAACATTTTCATCTCGTGAAATGAAAACATTCAAATTTTCACTCGTGCTTCGCACTCGTGAAAATACTGATGTTTTCATTATACTTGATGAAAATATTTATGGTATTCACAGCAAAAGAGTAAATATCCTCTATATGCTACTCCTCCAGTAATCTTCAGACACATGTGCCACAGTTTTACTAATGGAGTTGTTCCTCCACTGACTTGCGTTTGAGTTTGAGTTTTTATAGCCCAGTCAATACTGTCTCAATAAAGTCACAGCAGATGATTCCCATCAAATGCCAAGCCTTATTTCCTCAAAAAAAAAAAAAAAAAAAAAAATAATAATAAAATATTCTGATATACTGTCTGCTGCAGTTGTGATTGGCAATTTAAGGAGATTAACTTTTCACAAGCTGAATTTAAATATCAGACAATATTTTGACTTATTCTTCTGATATTTTCACACAGAACCAGACTTGACATATCACGCAAACAATCTCCTACAATATGATTTCAAAATGCGCCAGTTGTAACGGTAGCAGACGACAGTTAATTTTTTTTTACTTTTCATAAAAAATAAGTCTTGACATTTCAAGTGAATTGTCTGCCCAGCAGACAATTCACATGAAATGTCAAGTCTTATTTTCTATAAAAAATAAACTACAACTAGAAATTGTGTTTGCAAAACACTTTGCCCCAAACCATATGCTTGCCTCTAAAGATAATACTAGGTAAAAATGGCCCAAATTACAAAGGGCCATAACTTGTGAAGTATTTTTCAGAATTTATTCAAAAGTTAATCAGGTCATCTTCTCATTACTACCCATATCTATTCATCAAGTTGTGATGCTCTAGCTCCAATAGTTTTTGAAATATTTTGCTGTCAAGGTAAAAATGCCCAAATTTACAAAGGGCCATTACTCATGAAATATTTTTCAGAATTTATTCAATTATTAATCAGGTCATCTACTCATCATTACCCAGCAATTCCACAAGTTTCAAGACTCTAGCTCCAACAGTTTTTGAGACATTTTGCTGAAAGATAAAAATGCCCAAAATTACAAAGGGCAGTAACTCATGAAGTGGTTTTCAAAATTTATTCAAAAGTTAATCAGGTTGTCTACTCATCACCAATCTATTCATCAAGTTTCAAGGCTCTAGCTCTAATAGTTTTTGAGATATTTTGCTGACAAGCCTTTATACATATTTTTTCAAAGGGCCATAACTCAGGAAAGGGGCATAATCCTGTCCGAGAAATCCATATAAGAAATTTAAAAAAACAGTAGCATGCACGTTTCTAAAGTTATGCTATGCATAAAAAAGCGTGACAAATGGACGGATGGACAAACAGATGGACAAACAAACAGACAGACTCACTACCCAGAAGCAATATGCCCCTCCAACTTCTTCGAAGTCTGCTACAAATTTTGCTTGGAGCTTTAAGATTTAAAAGTGAAGCTAATTCTGAGAAAGGTAAGAAATTTTAAAATCATATGTCTGCTGTCTGCTGATTCTGCAATGTGCATGCTGAAGGTTAATTAACACTTGGCATGATGGGTAAAAATTTCAGTGGACAACATTTTGGAATATTTTTCTTATTTTTCTCAGAAAATAGGATTTGATGTTTCATGCAAATTGTCTCCTTATAGACAGTTTGCATGAAATGTAAAATCTTATGTTCTAGAAATAAGAAAAATATTTCACAAAGTCATCTGCTGAAATTCAACCCAACATGCAAAGTGTTAACCAAATTAAAGTTGCAGCTGCTGCAAGTTGATGTGCAGCGAAAATGTCTGGAATTTCAGAAAGCTTGGCTAAAAAAAAGTTAAATCAATAGCTTGTCATTACGCAATATTACCAAAGAATCTGCTGAACAAACAAATTCATGCACATAGTATGTCTTACTATTACCTCTAGAAAACATATTTCATCCAATCCGGGGTCTCGTATATATTTAGGGTTCTTTAATATTCCTCTTATTGGCTTCCCATCCTCGTAAGTATATTCCCAAAGGGGTAATTTTGCTGCTTGTCTTATTATCAGATCACGCTTATATTGTCTTTCATATTCTTTTGCATCACGATCATAACTATCTTGTTCATCTCTGTCAGAAGTGAAATGACGTTGACCTTGACCTTGAGGCGACCTGATTCTGCCAGTTACTGATCTGGTTGGCAGCCGAAATCTAGTGTCACTATGTGTTGCTGGAAAATCCAAGGAAGAAGGGCGCCGTGACCTTGACAAAGGTGACCTCTGCCTTGGCTGGTACCCTGGTCTAGTTTCCCTTGGCAACTGTCTTATTACTGCAGGTTTGTAATCTGACCGAGTCCGTGGTTTAACAATTCTCCTTGAACCTTGGCGAACAGGTTCCAACCCAGAAGAAATATCTTCAGAACGACTTATTCTCTGGTAAACTGGTGTTCTTTCTGGTTTGCCTTTAGAGGTAATTCCCCTTGTGTACTCTTTAGACACTTTTGGTTCTCCTCCCATACAACCAAGTATGGCTTGCTTCATATTACATAACATGCATTCTTGAAACATTCGGTCAACTTTTGCACAATGACCGAGAAAAGTTTTAACCTTGTTGCTTTTCTTAGTTTTCCTTCTCTTTTAACCTAAATTTGTTGCTTTTCTTGGTTTCCATTCCTTTTTTTCATGGGTTTCTATCACATACTTTTAATGACCCATACGACCCATCAAGTCCACCGTACAATTTTGTTACAATATCAAGACGTCTATAAATATTCATATCTTTCCTTCCACATAGGCCCTTCTGTCATTTTGAAATAAGCCCTTCTGAACAGAAATCAACATGCATAGCTCCAGGATAAATATATAGTTGACTCTGGTTATCTCAACCATAGCTCAAAATACTGCTTAAGTCAAACTAAATCAAGAGCAATATTGGTTTAGTTTGCTGTATGTTGCTTACATTTCAACTCTATTTATCTCAAACTACATGACAGTATTGTTATTTCAAACCAAAAATAATGGTCCCTTGGAGTTTGAGAAAATGAGAGTTTACTGTATTTCTTAATTCTCCATGAAAACATACTGTAGGTACTCATTAGAAGTGCCTCACAGAGGCACTTCTAATGAGTACCCACAATATGTTTTCATGGAGAAAAAAGAAAACTATCAATACTTTGTGTTGAGGTTTTAGGGCCCAGTCAACCCAATGGGTCATGTCGAGCGCGGTCAGTTTACCTAACCACACGTTTACTGGGCAGGCTTAGTCCTCCAAGCGGTTAACCAGTATTGTGCACATTCTTTTGCCAGAAACTGACAACTGCCCTTCTTGAATCAGCGGAAGGGAGAGAATGACTGTAAAAAATATTTCATGATCAATCTCCACGAAAGAATGTTGCCGACCTCGGCTGGGGTCGAACCCACAACCTCCTGGTCTCCAGTTGGATGTGCATCCAACTGCGCCACCGAGGCCGGCAACTATCAATACTTTTGGTTAAAAAAAAGTGCCTTATTTGGAGCTGTGAATCAACCTTGACATACTGTATCCGACCTAATTACCACACTGTGCACTTATGTTTTTCAAAAATACTGGGAAAACTTGTGGTAAAATATGTATCTACCTATACTAAGGCCGCTTAGAGGGCTAAGCCTGCCCAGTAAACGTGTGGTTAGGTAAACTGACCACGCTCGACATGACCCCATTGGGTTGACTGGGCCGTAAAACCTCAACACAAGCAACCAAACCTATACCAAGGATACACTTTAAAAAAGATCAGTGAAGGACTTATCAAATGATGCTTATGTGCTGTTTTTGTGGGGATTTTTTTTCCTGATTTTCTTTATAAAAGCATATGTTAAGGGTACTCATTTGAATTCCAAATGGGTACCCACAACATATGCTTTTATAAGGAAGTAGACAAAAAGGACACTGGCTGTAATCTAAAGACTAGAGAATTGCTTAAACATGCGCTTATAGAGGTATGTGCGGTAATTAGGTTAAATACGGTATGTGATCAGTGTAGACTCAGATCAGCTTTAGCATCCACATAGTCTGATCAGGTAACTTACATAATGTATGAACCTTAAACATTGTCAGCACAAGCATTTCTGGCTCTATACTGGTCACATATGTCATAAGGTCTTTTTTCCTATTTGTAGAGGCTCAAATTAATTCTAGGCATTGCCAGCCTTAAATCCGTTTCCTTGAAACAAAAAAAGTTGTCATTTGTGAGAGCAAAATTTGTCGATTCAGCATTCTGTCAGAGGAGTTGTTAAGGAGGAATATTTGATCATTCTGGGATTATTTTCTCCAGTTCTCCATGAAAATAAATGTTGTGGATACTTATTAGAAGCGCATCAGCAAGGTGCTGCTGTGAGTTCCCACAACGTTTCTGAGCAGAAAAATTATCCCAGAATCTGCCTTCATAACTCCTCTGATAATCTATAAAATATTTTCTGCATATTTAAATTAGATTTACAATATAAAAAAGTCATGTAGGATCCCAGTTGACATATGATGTTTATAACGTTGAATCAACATCAATGCAATGTAAGGACGTTGATGAGCCGTATAAACACCATGTGCCATCTGGGATACCGTATTTGACCTAATTACCGCACTGTGCACTTAGGTTTTTCAAAATTACTGGGCACACTCAGATGTGATAAAATATGTACCTATACCTATTAAGGATACACTATAAAAAGATCAGAAAAGGACTTATTTGATGATGATTATGCGATTTTTTTTCTGATTTTCTTTATAAAGGCATATGTTGTGGGTACTCATTTGAATTGCATCGACAAGTCGATGCAATTCAAATGAGAACCCACAACATATGCCTTTATAAAAAACAAATAAAAAGTACACTGGCTGTAATCTGAAGACTACGGAATTTCATGAGCGTGTGCTTTTAGGGATATGTGCGGTAATTAGATCCAATACGGTATACCAAATACCTTACATTTTCGCCATACTTTCTCCTTATAAATATTTTACCAAATTATGTCACAATCACAATCAAAACTTCATAACATTCTCTAGAAAACAGGAACGCCCAGTCAAACATTTATTATATTTCCTTATTTCTAAATAAAATCATATATCGTGGGTACTCATTAAAACTGCCTCATTGAGCAAATTTCAACATCATATTTACATAGAGAAACCAGAAAAATGTATTGTTATTCTTTGGTAGAAAAAGGCATTTTATCTGGAACCAAGTGAGAAAATCTAATTTCTTTCTTCCAATCTCCCCTGCTCAGAAAGTAAATAAAAATCAATAGCTTGCATCTACAAAAACACAGCTCTAGAAATAAATATTGTCTTTTTTCACCAAAAATTATTCTTATTTTTTCCCTTATTTCTCCATAAAAACATATATTGTCAGGTATTCATTATAACCGCCTCACCAAAGCAATACAACGGAGTACAAATAACCTGTTTTCTTAAGAGAATAGGGGAAATTGTTAAAAATGATATCATCTCTGGAGCTATCAAATAATTTCCCCTCTTTCTGTTATCTATATTAGTGCCCAAACAAGCAGAAAGGTTCCTATCCAAGTCTTAGCACTCCTGGTAAAATTTTCAGAAGACGATGTTTTGAAATATTTTCTTATTTTTCCCAGGAAACAGGACTAGACATTTCATGCAAATTGTCTCCATGGAGACAATTTGCATGAAATGTCAAATCCTGTTTTCTGGAAAAAATAAGAAAAATACTGTCAATTTGTCGTCTGCTGAATTTGCCCTGAGAGTGGTGCAGGTTAGCCCTGAAAGTGCAATTCAAATTTAGCCAGCCAAATTCTACTATATATATTTGAGCCGCAACCTGAGGATACGTACCTTCTGACATATGCATCCAATGACGACTCAAATCTGCCTGCACACCTGTGCAGTCTGATCAGAGTTTTCAGTGTCTGCATGAAGAAACGTTGGATCCTTGGCTATCAAAATGCATCTGTGAAGATTCTGATCAGACTGCGCAAATGCGCAGGCTGATCTGAATTTTTGCTGAGTGCATATGTCCTAAGTTATGTTTTCTAATGTTGTGGCTCATTTTATTTTTCCAAGAAAAATCATGCTTGACATTTCCCAAGTGAATTGTCTGCCTCATGCACATTTCACAGGAAATATCAAGCCTTAGTTTCTCAGAAAAATCAAAAAAAAAAAAATAACTTTAGAATGTCATCTGCTGCTTTTGTGTAAGTGGGTAAAATTTTCAGAAGACGATATTTTGAAACATTATCTTATTTTTTCAAGAAAATAGGACTTGACATTTCATGCAAATTGTCTCCAATGGAGACAATTTGCATGAAATGTCAAATCCTGTCTTCTGGGAAAAATAAGAAAAATCACTAAATTGTCATCTGCTGAATTAACCCTGAGAGTACATAGTAAAGACCTTGATCAACAAAATTAATGCAAGCTCTACCTGCAGTCTTCAGATCTTTGAGTACTGTATTTACCCCAAGTACTGAGCTCCCAGGACTTCCAAAAAGGGTAGATCCAAAAAATGTGGCATCTGATCAGGATCTAGACTGTTTGCCACTCATCCAGCAGTTTGTAAATACATCAGCATGTATTAAAATGGATTTTTCCAAATTTTTTGACATGTAAGGGTAAGGAGGGGTCCCAAGTAAGGGTCAATTCTAAATATCCCCTTTATGTCCCTTAAAGTGTTAACATTTTCCCACAGTATTTCTACCCATATTTACCCTAAATACTCTATTCTTTACCATGCTTATCCTAATATTTGAACAAAATCTGGAGAAACAAGTCTAAACTGACTGGAACCTGGGTAAATAGCAAAAAGTGCAGACCCTGATCAAACTGCTCCTTCAGGAGCAATTTGATCTGGGTCTACACAGTTTGCTCAGGCTTTTCTGTCCTAAAATTGGGGCAAATATGGTAGAATTCATTAGTTTTCCACTGAATACTGCAAATAAAATTTCACAAAGATCAAAGGCTGTAAATATTGCAGTCTGTAGCAAGTCCTGTTATATTTGGTGTTAAATCTTTTGTTTGCTACACAGTATCATAATGTAAAAATTTGCACCTTCATGAGAAATTTTGGTTAAAAACCCTTGTCTTGCTGAACCCGGATATACTCTGCCTTTGCAAACAGTGTAGATCCAGATCAGTTGGCTTCTTCAGAAGCCAACTGATCTGGACCTACACTGTTTGCAATTCATTACATGAATTTATGTAAACAATCCGGATCAAGTAATCTGATTTGCTAAAAATTAGAAGTGGGCATGGCATCTTAATTTATTCAGCATGACAAGAGTTAACCCATTGTAGTCTGGAGGCCTCTAAATTAGCAAACAGTGCAGACCCTGATCAGACACAGCAGAATGCAGCATCTGATCAGGGTCTTCACTGTTTGCAAATGGTTTAAGCAGTTTTCTTTAGGAACATCTGAATCACATATAGCCTGACACACCTAAAATTCAAATTGGACTTCCTCAATATATAGTGTGGGGGAGTCTATTCAGTCTATAATTGGTTAAAAGCCCCATTCACAATCATGTTAACCTTATAAAGTGCCCTATAAAACTGTAGCAGAATACTTTTTATTATTCTTTTTTTTTATTTTTCAGAGAAAACTAGTTTTGATATTCCATGTGAAGTGTCTGCTTACCACACTGTTTGATTCCCTGTTTGAGAGGAAATTTATGGCAGCAGCTAGACTGATATGAGTTGTAGATGTTAGTTTGCCTATGATACCATACCAAACTGACCATGCCTTATGCGCCATGCCCTCGGCCATGCCATGCCAGATTTTATTTTATGCTGACTCAAATATGAGATTGCTGAAGAAAAATAGTCATTGATAGGAAGGATACATTTATTCACAGTATGTACTAAAAGACACCATTATGAATAAAATTTCTCATCTCATCAGACTTTATAAGTCTAGGCAGGGGCCTGATGACTTTTGGTGATACAGTTAATCAGAAATGGAGCTATTAATGCTAGAGTTGATGTAAAAATTGTTGGAGTTATCAGACCTTGAAATATAGGTCAGGGCCACAGAGTTTGAACACCTGTTAGGATGGAAGTGTATGACAGGTAAGATGATTGTTAATCATCATCACGAAAACGTGCCTCTATAATTTTGACCCCCTTAACTGGGGTTTACAGGGGTATATATTAAATTTCTTATTTTTGATTGTGGGTAATCGTTAGAACCGCCTCATTGAGGCGGTTCTAACGAGTACCCACAATCTATGTTTTGAGCAGAAATATGAAAAATATCACAGTTTTTGTATCTGAAAATTTTCAGTTTTTGGAGATGAAATTTTCTATGTATTTGAATAGGCATGTTTTGGTAATGTAAAGTTTTCATTTTTCAACATTTTATATCTGAACATGGCATCTTCTGGGTCAACATTCTGCTTGCCTTTCCTTGAGTAGTTTAGACACACCTACAGGTAGTTTATCACGAAAACATACCTACATAATGTTGACCCCCTTAAACCCCACTTTTATACAGTAAAAACTGGGGTTTTCAGGGGTATACATTATTTTTCTTATTTCTGCTCAAAACATAGATTGTGGGTACTCGTTAAAACTGCCTCGGTGAGGCGGTTTTAAAGAGTACCCACAATCTATGTTTTGAGCTGAAATGTGAAAAACATACCAGATTTTTTATCAGTAATATTAACCTTAGGACAAGTATAAGGAGCTAATGAGCCATAATACTTAGGGTAAATACGTAAGGCGCAGTATTTTTAATCAAATGAGTTGTCTCCAAACTCTACCTCGCTCAATAAAATACTTGATAGGCTAAATCCTGCCAAAAACAAAGACCTGATGACTCAAGCTGAAGAAAAAAATCAAAACAAATTACATTGGGTGCTTTATTTAAAGTCATCAACATCCCTTTGCAACTGTCAAATCTTCACATTCATTAAGTTAAAACACATAAGGAGAAAAAAATCCATTTTCGTTCTGACTTAATGTCATTATTTTTTTCTCGAAATTCCGAACTGGATGCCAAAGAATAGAATGATTAGTGTTATTAATAGAGGCTGGCTTGCCACAACAAGCACTTTAGTTAGCACACTTAGCATACTGGGAAAAAAATTCAGCAATTTGCATAAAATGCCAAAGCCTATTTTCTGGTAAAAGTAAAAAAAAAAATATCATCAATTTGTTGCATCTGAATTTGCTAAGGCAGTAGTAGAGGATAATGTATGACAGAATTACCACTCTTTGGGCAAATTCAGCAGACGACAAATTGATGATATTTTTCTCATTATTTTTGCAGAAAACAGGATTTGACACTGCATGCAAATTGTCTCCATTGGAGACAATTTGCATGAAATGTCAAATTCTGTTTCCTGGTAAAAATGGAAAAAATATTTCAATAGGTCATCTGCTGAAAATTTTACCCAGAGTGCTAAGCATTAAAATAATGGTCAACATACATACCATACCTCACACTGTGAGACAAAATCTCACAGAATTTTGGCCCTTCTGGACCCCGTTTCCCATAAGATTTTCAAATCTCACAGAATTTTCATACCATTTAATAAGCTATTTTTTGAAGAACTAGAAATTAATCACACATTAGCATGGCTATCCCAAGCTTCAATTATTAAAATAATGGCTTTTAATTTACTTACGTAAGCTTGAAAGTGATTTTCATAAAAATCTCACAGAATTTCATCAAATCTCCCTTAAAAATTTGCTAAATCTCAAAGAGTTCTGTCAACAGCTTATAGCATGTATGGGTCAAAAAAATATTCAAGGTTTGCACAGTGTGGGGAATCCACGTGACCAAATGACTAAGTGCACAGAGTTTGTTACTATTTTTAGTTCTGCATCAGGTAGGATTTTTTTTAGAATATCTCGATTTATACCTGATGGAATTTGTTCAAATAAAGGGCAGAGTATGTGGAAAATCAAGCTCTTTCTGGTGGTGTAATCGCTATTCTGCAATGTGGTCTGATTCTCTTGAACATTCAGAGAATGTTTTTCATCAAAATTCATGTACATTGTCCCGGTAGCCCAGATTGACCGCAAAAACATTCTTTGAATGTTCTCGAGAATTAGACCAGATCGCAGAACAGCGCTTACACCACCAGAAAGAGCTTGATTATCTGCGTACTCTGCGCTTTATTTGAACAAATTCCATTTGGTAAGAGTAGAGATATTCTAAAAAATCCTACCGTATGTGGAGCTAAAAATAGTAACAAACTCCATGTACCTAGTCATTTGGTCACGTGGATTCCCCACACTGTGCGGGGCCCTTTTCAGCATCTGAAAAGTTGTCTGATCATTTAGTATTTTGTACAAATTGTCTACTGAAACTTTTATCCAGCATACTTAAGCATTTAGTCCAAATACAAAGATAGAAGTGGACATATTTTCTGCTTCTACATATTAAATGGGTCACAACATAAAAAAACGTTATCTTCGGGCATATGCGGACAGCAAAGGCCTAGATCAGCCTGTGCATCTGCACAGTGAACAGGGCCTTTGTTGTCCACTAACAAAATTATTGGATACTACAAAATGTCAAAATGATACTTTGTGCATGCGCAGAATAATTAATCTGTAATATGTGCAGATTGTGCATGTTCGAAGGCGCTAGATGCAGCACATATGTTATAAAAGATGGAAATCCTGAACTACTTTTCTGTGTTTGGAGATGATCTGTTTTAAAATGCTCAGACCTATTTTCTTGATGAAAATAGAAAATAAAAGCACCGCAAGCATAATACCCCGCCATAGCAATTATTTGTTTATGTATTAAAGTTATCGTTGCGAAAATGTCTGGAAAGAAAATGATGGAGGGACAGATAATCCTAAACCAGATCTTGATAATATCAATGCATAAAGCAAGTTTGGTTAAAAGGCCTTGTTATATACTCAAGTTATTGTCCGGAAACGAAAATTTAGGCGTGTCTCGGGCAGATAACTCTGTAAAAATTTGATGAAATTTGCCCATTAGCAATTCCAAAACAGATCTCCTTAAGGTCAATGCATGTAGGAAGTTTGGTTAAAATGTTATTTACTCAAGTTATCATCTGGAAACGAAAAATATGGGCGTGTCTCTGGCAGGTAACGCCGTAAAAATTTGACAAAATTTGCCCATTAGCCATTTCATACCAGATCTCCTTAATGTAAATATATATAGCAAGTTTGGTTAAAATCCCTTCTTATTTAGTCAAGTTATCGTCCGGAAATGAAAATATGGGCGTGTCTCGAGCAGATAACTCCGTAAAAATTTGACGAAATTTGCCCATTAGCAATCCCAAACCAGATCTCCTTAATGTCAATGCATATAGCAAGTTTGGTTAAAATCTCTTGTTATTTACTCAAGTTAACGTCCGGAAACGAACATATGGGCGTGTCTCGGGCAGATAACTCCGTAAAAATTTGACGAAATTTGCCCATTAGCAATCCAAAACCAGATCTCTACAATATCAACGCACATACCAAGTTTTGTGAAAATCCATTGATATTTACTCAAGTTATCATCCGGAAACGAAAAACGGACGGACGGATGGATGGACAGACACACGGACGTCCAATGTGAAACCATAATACCCCGCCACTATTGTGTGGCGGGTATAAAAAGTACTCATCTGCTAATTTTAACTCTTTGCATGCTCGGTAATTTTGCATGCTTTTTTGTTGTGTGTGGACCTTTTTTTTTTTTTTTTTTTAAATTAATTTTTCAAAAAAAATCTTTTAGGAATACTACCAGTGTCGAACAGTTTAGATCCAGATCAGGCCCGACCTTTTTTCAGGCCTGATCTGGGTCCAAACTGTTTGCAAATGTTTTCAGCAGACGACAAATGTCGCTACTAGCGGGTAAAAAGTTAAACCTAAAAAGCAGCAGGAGGTGCCAATCTAAAACATTTTTTATTTTCCCAGAAAATATGACTTGACATTTCACAATTCACATGAAATGTCAAGAATTATTTTATCAGGAAATAGATTATCATAATAATAAAAAAATTCAGAATATCATCTAATATAAATGTGGATCGCGCTTTACTCGTTAAGTGATTCCAAAGAATATTTCCAAATACAGATATGAATTCACTCCCACAGAAACCATTTTATGTCTTCAATAATCCAGAAAATTTAAAGAATATCAAATATTAACCCTAAAAGCGCCAATTACAACTGCAGCAGACGACACTTTTGAATTATTTTTTTATCATTTTTCATGGAAAATAAGTTTTGCCATTTCATGTAAATTGTCTGACAAGCAGACAATTCACATGAACTTTCAAGACTGTATTTTATCTGAAAAATAATAAAAATATCTGGGAATATCGTCTGCTACAAATCTGAATGGTGCTCTAATCGTTAAGGGATTTCAAAGAATAACCCAAACACTACTACAAATATGAATTTCATCTGACCACACAGAAATCACTTTTTGTCTTTAATAATCCAGAAAATTTTTAGAATATCAAATATTAAATCATTCAGCTCAAACAAATTGCAGTTTCTAACAAAAGATAGTATAAAGCACTGTTTTCATTCCAATAGCCGCTAATTACACAGCAATGGAAACCAGCATCTTAACGCTTAGCACTCTGGGTAGAGTTTTCAGCAGACAACATATTGAAAATTTTTCTTATTTTTCCCCAGAAAACAGAATTTGACATTACATGCAAATCATCTCCAATGGAGACAATTCACATGAACTGTCAAATCTTGTTTTCTCGGAAAAATAAGAAAGTATCTGTCATCTGCTGAATTAACCCAGAGAGTGGTAAAGGTTAAGTAAATGGAAACCAGCATCTCTGGTTTCAGTCTCACAATACAAATTAAAAGAAGGATGCAGGGAACCAGGCACATAAAAGCATTCCAGCACCTACCATCATTATCATCAATATTACATCTGTATGTAAATTTGATACCCAGATTCATTACCATCCAGCTGATTAAATTAATTATGTACTGTTAGGGGACACTTAAAAGATTCATCTATAATTAAGCCATACCATATTCTCTCTAATGAATACCCACAGCACAAGCTGAGATAAGTATGAGTGGAGGCATTTCAAATGAGTACCTATAAGTATGTTTTCATGGTTGATAATAATGATTTGGTTTTTCACATTTCTTTCAATATTATTTCAGTCATACTGAGATGATGGAAAGGTGATAAACATCACTAAAACATACCTATACAATTTTGACCCCCTTAAACCCCACTTTTATATAGTAAAACTGGGGTTTACAGGGGTATACATTATTTTTCTTATTTCTGCTCAAAACATAGATTGTGGATACTCGTTAGAACCACCTCAGCGAGGCGGTTCTAATGAGTACCCACAATCTATGTTTTGAGCAGAAATATGAAAAATATCGGAGTTTTTTATCTGAAAATTTTCAGTTTTTGCAGATGAAATTTTCTATATATTTGAATAGGAGTGTTTTCGTAATGTGAAAGGCTCTGTACAAAAAAGCGCCATTAACCCATTTATGCCTAGGGTCCCATAAAAGGGACATTAGCAAACAGTGTAGACCCAGATCAGATGCTGCAGAATGGGGCATCTGATCAGTGTCTACACTGTTTGCATTAAGCACAAGAATTTCTGTAAAATATGGTATTAATAAAAAACAGACCAGAAACCCCTTTTACTGGAAATGGACCGTCCAAAGAGAAAAAGTAGAAGAATCCATTCGGCATAAATAGTTAAAGGGGAACGCAATATAAGTTGCAAGTATATCTTGAATAAAGCGCTTAACAAGCCATTTATTTTGATGCAAGAGTTTTCAAAATCGGCCAAGAAATGAGGAAGTTATGGTGGGGTGAATAGATTTAAAATGGCTGTCATGGATGCCGCCATATTGTAGGCTTTGTGACATCACAGAGCCCAAATTAAATATGCAAAACCACATTATAAAGGGTTTTAAAGAATAATTTTGCTACAGATGTTTTATAATCTTTTAATTCTAGTGACAAGCAATCATTTGCCCCAAAATAAACAAACTTTATGAGAATAACTACCTTTATAAAACAAATTTTAATGTTTTATGAAACTCATTAAATATTTAAAATGGTGGCGCCCATTCCACCAATGTAAAATATTCAATTGTCTATAACTTACTTAATTTTTGACCGGTTTTCATCATTTGTGTAGTGTAGGACAGTTACCCGCCCCTGCCTCTAGCTGAATACGAAGCCAGATTTTGTGAACTGAAGAAGAGCACTAACCACTTGGCCACCCAGACACTTCTGTGTTTTCACAGAGAAAAAAGAAATATATCACTTTTTGGTTGAAAAAGTGTTCTGCTGTATTTACCCTAAATACTGGGATAATTAACTCCTTACCATACTTATCCTAACCCTTGTCATGCTGAATAAATTAAAATGCCATGCCCACTTCCAATTTTTGGCCAATCAGATTACTTGATCCGGATTGTTGCTATAAATTCATATACTTATTGGCAACAGCAACAAACAATGTAGATCCAGATCAGTTGGCTTCTTCAGAAGCCAACTGATCTGGATCTACACTGTTTGCAAAAGCAGGACATATCCGGGTTCAGCAGGACTAGGGTTAATGCACCCTGAGTTTAAAATACAGGAAGTATTCCCGGGTGATTTGCACAGCAGGAGTTTGTTTATAAGATTTGCAAGTCTCAAGGGAAATATTTCCTGTATTTTAAACTCGATGTGTATTAACTTACGTATTACATATCATAATAAAAACGTGAAATTTTAATATCCCATTATTATCGTGTCCCGAGCAGATAACTCTGTCAAAAATTGACAAAATTTTCCCATTAGCAGTCCAAAACCAGATCTCCACAATATCAATGCATAAACCAAGTTTGGTGAAAATCCATTAACTCAAGTTATTGTCTGGAAATGAAAATATGGTATGACAGATGTATGTAGGTATGTATGACTGATCGATGGACAGACACATGGACGACCAATGTGACACCATGATACCTCACCACTATTGTGTGGTGGGGTATAAAAATGATTTTTTTTTCTTTTCTTTGGATTCTATTTTATGCTCTTTCAAATGACGTCAAAAGGTTTTGCGATGTTACATCATCTACACTCATCACATGGCGTGACAGCATTCTAAAGGGAATATTTCCTCCTGAGAATTATAAATTATATTTACCGCAGAAATTACTATAAATAGCTTCAGATATGTAATATTTCGTGTTATTAAGGTATTTGGAATAATGCTTTTCATTTCATGTTCCCATACATGAAGTATGGTAGAGTCTATAATTCTGGAACCAGAGATACAAGTGGCCTTGAACATTACTATTTCTGTAATGAATATGATAATGGAATCCATCTTGTTCCAAGCTGTGTAACATCAACTGGGTAGGTGTGAAACCAGCTGGGGACCTACCATTTTACAGAGATCCATAATAATTCATAATTATCAGCTGGTAATATTACCCTACTTTCACTAAATATATTAATAATATCAGAGGCCTATAATTCTTATAAGCCTCTGATAATATATATGGACACTTCATCACGAAAACATGCCGATATAATGTTGACCCCCTTAAACCCCACTTTTGTATAGTAAAACTCGGGTTTACAGGGGTATACATTATTTTTCTTATTTCTGCTCAAAAACATAGATTGTAGGTCCTCATTAGAACTGCCTCATCGAGTTAGTTCTAATGAGGACCCACAATCTAAGTTTTTGAGCAGAAATATGAAAAATATCAGAATTTTTATCTGAAAAATTTTCATTTTTTGGTGATAGAATTTTCAGCATATTTGAATAGGTGTGTTTTCATAATGTTAATTCCTTACTATATTTATCCTAATATTTGAACACATTCACTTGCAGTCTGGGACGGAGTCTAAAATATGTTGACTGAATGACAAACATTGTGGACCCCGTTCAAATTCAGTTTGATCTAGTCTACGCTTTTTGTTGGGGACTGTGTGTCTCAATATTTAGGGTAAATACTGTATGCACATTTTAGCCCTTGAAGTATCATTCCACACTGTAGCGGATGACATTTTTCATATGTCTTTTTTTTAATTTTCTGCAAATATAAGGCTTGACATTTCATGTGAACCACCTGCCTAATAAAAAAAACCATAAAATGTCATCTGCTGCCGTTGTAACTGGTGAATATCCTCAAAACAAAAAAGGGGTAACTTGTAACATACAACATTCACACTGGCACTACAACTACACTTGCAACAGTAGAACATATGTTCCTAAGAATATTTTATTAAACAAAAGTCGGTTAGTAGAACATATATTACCTAGTCTGTGGACCTTTCAAGGGGGTGGTGGGTGGGTGGTCCTTTGCTTTTTGTAACTGGCATATATTATGCATGTTCTCCTGTAGCAATTAGCTTATATATCTGCAATTATGCTTCTCATCTTTCCGCATAATTTTACATCACAGGACTTTCTGCATGCTGGCAGAGGATTTAAGGCGGCATATTTGGCAATAATTCTGGGATAATTTTTGCCAGTTCTCCATAAAAACATACATAGTGGGTACTCATTAGAAGTGCCTCACACAGGAACTTCTAATGAGTACCCACAATGTAAGTTTTTATGCAGAAATAAGACTAATTATCCCTGAATTATCATCAAATATTCTTCAACAAGTCCTCAGATGTTGTTTTTGCTAATTTGCCAGGTTACCTTATTAAACGTAAGTTTTCAGAGCAGACATATAGGCCTGAATAAATAGTGCAGACCTAGATCAGCTGCCACAGAATGCTGCATCTGATCAGGGTCGGCACTGTCTGGCACTTATCCAGCAAGTTTTATAATACATCTACAAGTAGCTGAATTGACTTTTTAGGACAAGCATGGTAGGGAGATGTCCAAGTATTTAGGGTAAATATGGTAGGTATTTGTTTGTAACATTGAAGATGTCCAAATTATCATAAACACTTAATTTCATACATCCTGTAATTAGGTAAATGTGGTAAAATTCTGAAAATGCTATTCCATACTTTACTTTTTTTTTTTTTTTTTTTTTTTTGCTTTTTTGCCTTTTAAGTTTGTCTGTTTTAAAAAAAACACTTGGTGGAATGGCAATCAGTGTAGATCCTGATCAGACCACTACAGCAGTTTTTGAATTATTGATTGTGTTGGAGTTTAATAACACTTCAACCCTTGTAGGTCATTTTGTGTCGTCTCCCTGAGAAAGGGTGAAAAAAGATAGAAGAGATAGTAGAGTAGATGAAAGAGAAGGACAGGGAAGAAAAAGGAACAGGAATGAAAGTGAAGAAATAGAAACATTCCCCCTCTACTCTTACCTGCTACAAGGATAGCAGGCCTTGCCCAACTGTAGTCCAATACCAGCTGGATGCCCCGGTGACGTAAGACACCATACCAAACCACCCCCAACTACAGAAGTCTGATCTGGGTCAGAATTGTTTGCATATTGGCATTTTGTCAGAAAAAAGGTATTTATTTGATCAGATGATGATAATATGGTGTTTTACATCCCTTTCAATTTGATGATGATGATGATGATGAGGTTTTAAATCCCTTTCAACATTATTTAAGTCATATCATATTTAAGTCATATTTACCCTACCTAAGTATTTGGACACCTTCTCTTTTTACCATATTAGTCCTAAAATTTGTAATAGTTCATTCTACTACCCGTTGATTAGTCCAAAATATTACTGTATGTATGACAAACAGACTAAACCCTGATCAGATGCCGCATTCTGTGGCATCTGATCTGGGTCTACACTGTTTGCAAAGGCCTGTCTGTCCCAATACTTAGGGTTATTACGGTAGATGAGGATGAGGGAAAAAACTAATAACAACAGTTTAGAAACAGAAGAACAGCTAACACCCTCACCCCCCTCCACATACCCCCCCCCCCCCTTCTCCCACCAGCTGCAAGTACAGACGGCCCTTACCATCGTCCTAGTCCTACCACCCAAGCAGAAAAGCTGGTGAACAAAATTTTAGCAGGAGTATGAATTGGGCCATGCCATGCTATTGACTGAGTTGAGGTTTTACAGCCCAGTCAACCCATTAGGGTCATGCTGAGCCAGGCACTTTACCTAATCACACTTTCCCTGGGCAGGCTTAATCCACTAAGCGATTAACCAACGTTTGTGCACATTCTTCTGCCAGAAACTGACAACTCGAGGGTTGGGTGCAAGACTGTAGTAAGTCAGATGGTTGTTTTTCCCCAAAGTTAATCTCCTCACCATGAAGGCACTATGAAGATTACGACATTTCTTTCTGTAAACAATGAAAATTTAGGTACCATTGCTCGTATGAGCAATGGCACCTAAATTTGCATTGTTTACAAAGGGGTCAAAGTTGCCCCTAAACAAGGGTTTCAAAAATAGGTTTGAGTTATACTACCATCTTGCGCTCAACCCTCGATTACTGCCCTTCTTGAATCAGCGGAAGGGAGAGAATGACCACAGAAAATATTTCATATATTTCATGATCAATATCCATGCCATGCAAAAACCTGTCTTCAGGCATATGGGGACAGCAAAGGTCCAGACCAGAACCACAACCTCTTTATAACACGATTGTTGGGGTCCATAGCATAAACCGTTTTAGTTAAACAACCGTGTTATATCCAACCAAAAATGTATAGATTATATTGAAAAATGGCCATTTATGGTCATTTTTCAATATAATCTATACATTTTTGGGACCCATCTTTGAACAATGTTATATCCAAAACCATGTTATAATGAACTGTGTTATAAAGAGGTTGAAGTGTATAATGTTTTGTTTTTTTTTCTCCAGAAAACAGAATGTGACATTTCATGCAAATTGTCTCCATTGGAGACAATTTGCATGAAATGTCAAATCCTGTTTACTGGAAAAAAATAACAAAGATATTCATATATGTCGTCTGCTGAAATTTTCACCCAGAGTGCTAAGTATTAACAACAACAACTCCTCTGGCATGTGAATTGGAGAGATGAATTAGTCTGAGTGCATTTGGCTGAGCCCAGACAGTGCAGTCTGCTGCAATTGGCCTCCCGTCAAATCCCAATTTCAAAAAACATCATTCTAAATTCTAAGAGTGCTTTTATTGATTAAGCAATGTCCCTGACACTCAGAAGCACTAGCAGACTGCAACAGATGCAGCTTAGAAATACTCTGTCACCCAAAAGGCCATTTCCTAGACAAATAGACGTAATTTTCTTGGCTTCCAGTTAACCCTTAAAGTGCCAGTCAGAACTGCAGCAGACGATAATTTTTACTTTTATTTTTTTTTTTATTTTTCAGAGAAAACAAGTCTTGACATTTCATGTGAAAGGTCTGCCAAGCAGAGGATTCACATGAAATGTCAAGACTTATTCTCTGAAAAAAAAAAAAAAAATTTTAGATTGTCATCTGCTATAAATTTTGCTTGGCACTTAAAGGGTTAATACAGAATACTGTCAAGACAGCAAATTTCTTTGTGCTGCTTTAGGCTATACAAGTTGTTTTCAATTTACCATAAATATATCAAACAGATGGACAGATGATGAACATGATTTGGTGCTTTACATCCCTTTCAACCTCATTTAAGTCATACTGAGATGTAATTTGCACAAAGTTCAAATATAACTTTGACCTTCAAGGCAGGTGCCAGGTTTTACCCATGACATACAATCTTGTTGCAGGAGTCATTTCTGTCCCCTGATGCAGCACAAAAGTGACATGAATGATTACTGAATAGTTTTACAGGCAATTTGCAAAAAAGAACTGTTCCAGAGTGACCTTGATGCCAGAAGGAGCCAGACACTGTGTAATGCATGATCTTGACCTGGGATCATAGCTTCCAGGAGTATATACCTAATACTTTTCTTATTTGTCTACAAAAACATATGTTGTGGGTACTCATTAGAAGCACCTCATGAGTACCCACAATATGTTTTCATGGACAAATAAGAAAAATATCATGGCCCAGTTGTTCAAAGCGTCGTTAGCTTAACGAGCTCGTTAAGGGTCATTTCGTTAACTGTTCTAGAGGATTCAATATACAATATTCTGATATTTTTTGCTGAAAAAATGTGAGTAGCTTTTGCACTGCAAAAGCTACTCACATTTTTTCAGCAAAAAATTTCAGAATATTTGTGTATCACTTGATGTAAATTTTAACAAATCGTTAACTAACTGGGCCCAGTACTTTTTGGTTAAAAAAAGTGCCTTATCTGGAGCTATGTTTCCCAGGCATACATGTATGTCAAATTACAATGTATTTCATATTCCTTCATAAATGACAAAGTTGTGATCCAGACAAAAACTTCTAATACATGGGACAAACACATCCAGGCAATAATCTATATGCTGCAAAAGCATAACTTCCAGGGCATAAAATACAACAATCTGTGTCTCTAGCCTAGAACATTCACTCCATGCCCCAAAGCTCAGGATAAAAAGTTGCAATTGTTAACCAGTAACTGACAACTGCCCTTCTTGAATCAGCAGAAGGGGAGATGACCACAGAAATTATTTCATGATCAATCTCCACAAAGTTATGTGGCCAAGCTGGGATCCAAACATGCAATTCCTGGTCTTGCAGTCAGATATGCTGACCAATAAATGATTCTAATAGCAGACAGCTAACATCCTAATCAGACTGCAAATATATGCCCAAAGGCACCTTCTTGCTTGACTTGGCCCACTAAACCTTTCACAAATGTCAACCTCTGTTTCCCTCTAAACCTCTTAATGGAAATTCTCCTATAAACCTGTAACTTCTAACTTATATACTACTAATCTATTTAGTATTTCCATCTCAGATTTCCATTTGAGCATGAGCTGGAGGCAAACAAACATAAATACATAATGCTACCGTAATGACCCTAAGTATTAGTCCTGAGCAAACAGCATAGACCTAGATCACTGGAGTATGCACTGTAGGTCTTACAGTCGTCAATTAGAAATGGAGCTCAACACTAGGGCTGATATATAATAAAAAAAAAAAAATACAAAATTATGAAATGTGAGTCAAGACAGCATTGTCTGAATCTATGTTAGGAAGGTTTGATGATTACAGATACCGTATTCAATCTAATTATCACACAGTGCGCTTAGGCTTTTCAAAATTACTGGGAAAACTTGTGGTAAAATATGTACAGTCAAACCTGTCTTAAGCAGCCACCCATGGGAAGCTTAAAATGTGGCTGCTGAAGGCAGGTGACTGCTTAATACAGTTCAAATATATAAGTCTACGAATTTTGGGGCAACTTTCCTCTGGCTGCTTAATACAGGTTGGCTGCTTAATAGAGGTGACCACTAACACAGGTTTGACTGTATCTACCTACTAAGGGTACACTTCAACAAAAGATTAGCAAAGGACTTATTTGATGATAATAATGTGACTTTTTTCTGATTTTCTTTATAAATACATATGTTGTGAGTACCCATTTGAATTGCATCAACAAGTTGCCACAATATATTCCTTTATAAAGAAGTAGACATTAAGTACACTGGCTGTAATCTAAAAACTATGGAATTGCTTGACTGTGCACTTATAGGTAAGGTTAACATAAATATTGACAAATGGACAGACAGAGGGAAAATGGACCCCTATATGGCACCTGCTTGCTTTATTTGTGCTGAGATTTTACAGCCCAGTCAACCCACTGGGGTCATATTGAATGTGGTCAGTTTACCTAACCACACTATTTCCTGGGCAGGCTTAGTCCTCTAAGCAGTTAACCAGTACTTGTGCACATTCTTTGCCAGAAACTGACAAATGTCCTTCTTAACCCTTGTCCTGCTGAACCCGGATATACCCTGCCTTTGAAAACAGTGTAGATCCAGACCAGTTGGCTTCTGAAGAAGCCAACTGATCTAGATCTGCACTGTTTGTCATTCTGTATGTGAATTTATATCAGCAACCTGGATCAAATGATCTGATTGGCTGAAAATTGGTAGTGGGTGTGGCATCATAAGTTATTCAGCAGGACAAGGGTTAAATCAACAGAAGGGAGAGAATGACCATAGAAAATATTTCTTGATCAATCTCCAAGAAAGACTGTTGCCAGACCTGGCCGGTATTGAAAACATGCATTCTTCTGATCTCCAGTACAACTCTCATCTGACTGAGCCACCAAGGCCAGCCCTGCTTTCTTTAGCAGATGTGACAAATTGTTTGTTTTGCTATGTTTTCCAGAACATTTTCTTTTGACACAAGCACACATATTGATGAAGTAATTTCCTTTATTCCAACATAACGCTTGAGACCAGCCATTTGCCTGCACTTATACATATATGTATAGCTCCACACATTAAAGGTTGGTACCTGAGCTACTTTTACTATAAATTCATATTTTAGTATACAAAATTCTATATCCAAATGATATGCATCTGCTCCAAGCTGGATATACAATCCTAATGAGAACTGGATATCAAAGTATTACAGGAGAAAATATTGTCTGAATAGCTAGTTTGTTAACGACGCTATGTAGCCAAGTTAGTTCAAGGGAGGCAATTACAGTAGCAGATAAAAACAGATTATGATGTAAAAGGCTTTATAAACCTTGTATTATTCATTTTTTTGTATTTTGTGATTAATAAGTATAATTTATTTCATGGTGAGTGTGCAGAATATTCAGACTCACTGAGAATGTTCAGTTTATTTCATGGTGAGTGTGCAAAATATTCCCACTTTCATTAAGAATATTCAGTTTATTTCATGTGAGTGTGCAAAATATTCAGGTTTTCACTGAGAATATTCAGTTTATTTCATGGTGAGTGTGCAGAATAATCAGACTTTCACTGAGAAGGTTCAGTTTATCTCACAGTGAGTGTGCAGAATATTCAGACTTTCATGGAGAAGGTTCAGTTTATTTCACAGTGAGTGTGCAGAATCTGCAGACTTTCACTGAGAATATTCAGTTTATTTCAGAGAGTGTACAGAATATTCAGACTTTCACTAGGAATATTCAGTTTATTTTATGGTGAATGTACAGAATATTCAGACTTCTTTCACTGAGAATATTCAGTTTATTTCACAATAAGTGTGCAGAATATTCAGACTTTCACTGAGAATATTCAGTTTACTTCACAGTGAGTGTGCAGACTCTTCAGACTTTCTGTGCAGAATCTTCAGACTTTCACTGAGAATATTCAGTTTATTTCACAGTGAGTGTGCAGAATCTGTAGTGAGTGTACAGAATATTCAGACTTTCACTGAGAATATTCAGTTTATTTCACAGTGAGTGTGCAGAATATTCACTTTTTTCACTGAAAATATTCAGTTTATTTCATAGTGAGTGTGCAGAATCTGCAGACTTTCACCGAGAATATTCAGCTGTCTTTTAGACATATCAACAAGGAGTGACATGTTCAAATTTTAGGTTGGTTGGCTTGGAGTTTAATGGCACAGTCAACACTATTAAGGTCATGTCGAGCCAGTCAGTTTACCTGGCCCAGTCAACACTAATAAGGTCGTGTTGAGCCAGTCAGTTTACCTAACCACACATTTTCCTGGGCAGTTAGCTATTATTCCTTTGTATACATTCTTTTACCAAAGACTGACAACTGCATTCTTGAATCAGCGGAAAGGAGAGAATGACCGTGGAAAATATTTCATGGTCAATCTTCACTGTTGCCGAACCCAGAAGGGATATAACCAGTGACCTCCTGATCACTGGTCAGCGCGCATCCGACTAAGTCGGCTCAAATTTTAGGACAAGTGCAGTTGGGAGTTAAGGTGCTAAGGAAAAATACAAGTTTCAAGTTTGCAAATTTAAAGACCGAAGGTGATAGTGATAATGTTATATATGCACAGACTAGAAGTCAGGATCCCAGACTATCTCCAAAGAGTTTAGGGATAAATATTTGTGTCCATGCTCCATAAGTGCTAAAGGCAACAATAAGAGAAAATATAATGTGTCAAGAGTGCTTTTTCCCCACTGGCCTGACAATCATTACAGTCGGCCCTTGAGCCTGTGATGTGATAATGTCATGGAAACAAGGCACAAACTTGTCTAGACTTCCTAATAATGGAGTTTATGGATGCTACAACAACAGAAAAGGGACCAGCAGATGACTTGGAGAAGTATTTGATGATAATTCTGGAATAATATTCTCCAATTCTCCATAAAAATGTACATTGTGGGTACTCATTAGAAGCGCCTCACCGATTACTAACATCACATGTTTTTATGGAGAAATAAAAAAAAAAAAAAAATCCTAGATTTATCACCAAATAGTCCTCCTAACAAGTCCACTGACCATCTGAAAACCAGAACAGTACCAGTTAAGGTGAGAACTGAGGTGATAAAAAAGGTTACCATATTCGACCTTATTACCATACATACCCCTATAATCGTACAGTCTCCTGTATAAAGGCATATGTTGTGGGTACTCATTTGAATTGCATCAGCTTGTAGATGCAATTCAAATGAGTACCCAGGACATATGCTTGTATGACAAAAAAAAAATATCACATAAATATCATCAAATAAGTCCTTTACTGATCTCTTTTATAGTTTACCCTCAGTAGGAAGTACTTTACCACAAGTTTTCCCAGATATTTTGAAAAACCTTAGTGCACACTGTGGTAATTAGGTTGAATATAATATTTATGCAACAAGCTCCCTCCACTACCTCTAATGATTGATTGGTTGATTGTGCTGGGGTTTAATTTTGGGATCATTTTGTGTCATCTCCCAGAGAAAGGGAGAAAAGAGATAGAAAAGATAGTAGAGGAGATGAAAGTGAGGGACAGGGAAGAAAGAGGAACAGGAATGAAAGTGAAGAAACAGAAGAAATAGAAACATTCCCCCTCTACTCTTACCTGCTACAAGGATAGCAGGCCTTGCCTAACTGTAAGCCTATATCAGTTGAATGCCCCAGAGATGTAAGATACAAGACACCTTCGCCACACCCAACCACCCCACACTACCGCTAATGAAAATAGCCTAAAAGAGCTAAATAAAAATGAGAAATGATAATACCCTGCCACTATTGTGTGGTGGACAGATAACTCTGTCAAAAATTGACAAAATTTACCCATTTGCAATCCCAAACCAGGGCCCAGTTGTTCAAAGCTAACGATGTCGTTAGTTAACAATTCGTTAAAATTACATGGAGTGATACGCAAATATGCTGAAATTTTTTGCTGAAAAAATGTGAGTAGCTTTTGCAGTGCAAAAGCTACTCACATTTTTTCAGCAAAAAATATCAGCATATTGTATATTGCTAAAACAGTTAACGAAATGACCCTTAATGAGCTCGTTAAGCTAACGACACTTTGAACAACTGGGCCCAGATCTCCACAATATCGATGCACACACTAAGTTTGGAAAAAATCCATTAATATTAACTCTTACTCAGGTTATCGTGTCAGAACAAAAATAGACATAGCTGGCAGATAAGTAAAGACTGTCAAAAATTGACGAAATTGGCCCATTACAAGCAATCCCAAACCAGATCTCCACAGTGAATATCAATGCAGATACCAAGTTTGGTAAAAAACAATTGATGTTTACACAAGTTATCATCTGGAAATGAAAATACGGATGTGTGGCAGGCAGATAACTCTGTCAAAATTCGCAAAATGTGCCATTAGCAATCCCAAACCAGAGCTCCATAATATCAATGCACATACCAAGTTTGATGAAAATCCATTGACATTTACTCAAGTTGTCATCCGGAAATGAAAATATGGACGGATGGACAAACAGAAGTAGGTATGCATACAAACGGATAGAAACACGGACATCCAATGTGAAACCATAATACCCTGCCACTTTAGTATGGCAGAGTATAAAAAGGTATTGTCTGCAAAAACTGAATTCAAGATCTTTCCTCTTCCATCTCTAAATTACTGTATTAACCCTAAATATTGGGACACCTTCAGGAATTATTTTGGGGCAAGATTTTGAAAGATTTGCAAATTCTATTTGCCTTAAAACTCAAGGAAAATTGCTAAATGGGAGGGAAAAGCTCATAATATAATGTTGAGCCAGAATTATCCTTACACTTAACTCCTTATGAAACTTGACCTAAAACTTGAACAAAATCCATTTAACTACCTGCTGATGTATGTACAAACTGCTGGACAAAGGTAAATAATGTATACCATGATCAGACACCACAGCTTGCTGCAGCTGATCTGAGTCTGTACTGTTAGCTCAGGAATGCCTGTCCCAGTATCTAGGGATATTTCAGTTAAGGTTGCCATACATTTAGTACATGGCAGAAGTGTGACAGTTCTGTTATTTTCCAAGAAAAAAGGGCTTGACATTTGAAAGAACAAATGGACAAATGTTAACCCTTAAAGCACCAGTTCCAACAGCAGATGACATTCTGATTTGCTTCAATTTTTCAGAGAAAATAAGGCTTGATAGTCTGTGCAGAGAAAATAAGGTTTGAAATTTCATGTGAATTGTCTGTCAAGAGACAATTCACAAGAAATGTCAAGCCTTATTTTTTTTTTCTGAAAAATAATACAATTTTGAATGTCAATAGAAAATAAAATTTGACATTTCATGTAAATTGTCTGTCTATACAGACAATTCACATGAAATGTCAAGCCTTATATTCTCTGAAAAATAAAACAATACAATTCTGAATGGCCTTTAACCCATTGTAGTCAGGAGACCCTTAAAAAGGTAATTGGCAAACAGTGTATATCACAGAATGTGGCGTCTGATCAGGGTCTCCACTGTTTGCAAATAGTTTAGCCATTTTTTTTTAAGAATATGTAAATTTCATGGCCAGCTGTACCTAAAATTGAAATTGGACTCTTCCAATATATAGCATGGGAAAGTCTATTCAGTCTACAATGGGTTAAAGGGTAAAAGCACTGTCTGCCAATTTTGTCATTAGCTTATAGTTTACAAAGGGAAAATTCTTTTCATGCAAATGGGGAAAAAAAGAAGAAAAAGAAAAATTATAACTAATTATCATCATAAGAAACTGCTTTACAAAACATGATCCTGATATCGGTTTACCCTACTGACAATTTATACTTTCATTTTTTTTGTTTATAATTTATCACTACAGCTAATTCTCAGTATTTCCACTGCATTAATTTTTTTTGTGCACTTTATGATTGTAATCAACAACAATAGCATATGAATTATCATTCCATAAAAAATCATCATCCATGAACATTTCCTGTTTACTGAAAAACTTTAATTTGTGTTATTTTGTCTTGCATATTTCACATCCACAAAAGCAGCATCTTGATTAAAATCATAACTTCACAAATTTTAGTTTTCTTTTGTAATTCCTATATGCATTGTGCACTTGCAAGCATCACCTATTTACAAATCAACACAATACAACCAGTGTCATTCCACCGATAAGATTTTTCCCCAATTCCTCCAATACCCTTTCCCCATTCCACATCAATACACATTCTGACAGGAGTCCTTGGGGTAAAAAAATATTTCAACAATCGGGAATTCTGGTACTTCATTGCTGATGATTATTCCTGTCTTCTCACTCCAAGAAGAATCAATATTCCTTTTCCGCTGCCATAAAAAACAAATGCTGGTCAACACAGGGCTGTGATTCTTCCAATAACAGAAGTACTGGACATTGTATCACAAAAGATAAGATTAACCCATTTAAGTGGAGTTTTCTACCTTGACTCTTTTGACAGGTCCATTTCCAGTAGAAGGGGTGTCTTGTTACTTTTCATTATTACAATGTACCATGTTTTGTAGAAATTGATGTTTTTAATGCAAACAGTATAGACCTGATCAGACTCTGCATTCTACGGCATCTGATCTGGGTCTACACTGTTTGTCAATGTCCCTTTTATAGGATGCTAGGCATAAACGAATGAAGACATTAGAGGATTAACCCATTTATGCTGAGGGGACTCTTCTACCTTAACTTCATCACGAAAACATGCCTATGTAATTTTGACCCCCTTAAACCCCACTTTTATATAGTAAAACTGGGGTTTAAAGGGGTATGTACTATTTTTCTTATTTCTGCTCAAAAACATAATTTGTAGGTACTCATTAGAACTATGTTTTGAGCAGAAATGTGAAAAATATCAGAGTTTTTTATCTGAAAATTTTTAGTTTTTGGAGTGAAATTTTCTATATATTTGAATGGGCATGTTTTAGTAATGCTTTGGACAGGTCCATTTCCTATATATGGAGTTGATCAGATGCCACAGAATCATCTGATCTGGGTCTACACCATTTACCAATGTCCCTTTTATGGCACGCTAGGTTTAAATGGAATAATGCATAGCGTACTGGGTAAATGGGTAAAAATTTCAGCAGACAACATTTTGAAATATTCTTCTTATTTTTCCCAGTGAACAGGACAAGACATTTCATGCAAATTGTCTCCTTAGGAGGCAGTCTGCATGAAATGTCATCCCATTCAAAGGGAAAAAGAAGAAATATACAAATTTGTAATCTGCTAAACTTGCCTAGGGCATACTAAGGTTTACCAAGGACAGCTCCCCCCACCCACCTCACCCCCACCCCCAACTCCCTCACACACAACCCCAAAAGGTGCATATTTGGAGTTGGTTGGTTGTGTTGGAGTTTAATGGCCCAGTCAACACTATAAAGGTGGTCAGTTTATTTAACATCACGAAAACACGCCTATATAACTTTGACCCCCTTTAACCCCACTTTTATACAGTAAAACTGGGGTTTACAGGGGTGTACATTAGTTTTCTTATTTCTGATCAAAAACATAGATTGTGGGTACTCGTTAGAACCGCATCATTGAGGCGGTTCTAACAAGTACCCACAATCTATGTTTTGAGCAGAATTATGAAAAATATCAGAATTTTTCATCTGAAAATTTTCATGTTTGGGTGGTAAAATTTTCAGTATATTAGAATAGGCATGTTTTCGTAATGACCACACTTTTCCTGGTTAGGCTTAGTCATCTAAGCTGTTAACATTGTGCACATTCTTCAGCCAGAAACAGACAACTTGTTACTTTTTTTAAATAAATAAGATAATTTTTTTTTATTTTTGCAATAAAACCTATCCTGTGGGTGCACACTGGAATCAACTCTATCAGTACCCATAAGATATGGTATAGACTGGTTACAGTCTCCGGTGACTACATATTAACCAGTCTCTGGTGACTACATATTTTTCTCTTGTAATCCAAATTGATAGTCCACTAAAATAAATCCAAAATAATATCATGACTATAAAGGCTGGTCACTAGTGACCAGCCTTTATAGTCATGATATTATCTTGGTTTTATTTCACAGGATTATCAAACAGGATTATAAGAAAAAAAATAGTCATTGGAGACTGGAGCCAGTCTAGAAAACAGACTGCCATTCCTTTGGAGACAGCAAAGGCTATTTTCTGGAAAAAAAATGGAATTTGTCAAAGTCTATCTTGTTGGAAAAAAAACAAAAAAAACAAAAAGAAACATAATTAAAAATATTGTCTGTCAAAATTTTTTTCCCAGCATGCTAAGTGTTAAGACGTCTATTGTCTTATATGGTACATAGGGTAGGCCTAATGATTCTTATATGGAAATGTCATTTTACAGACAATTTCAGCATACAATTTAGCCCTTGTCCTGCTGAACCCAGATATACCCTGCCTGCGAACTGAAGATCCAGATCAGTTGGCATCTGAAGAAGCTAACTGATCTGGCTCTGCACTGTTCGTCATTCAGTAGTTGAATTTATAGCAACAATCTGGATTAAGTAATTTGATTGGCTGACAATTAGAAATGGGCTTGGCATCTTAATTCATTCAGCATGACAAGGGTTAATAATACTGTGAATATGTTAATATGAGATATAATATTTTCATGATATACAGAGATCCCAGGGGTAGTCATTTTTCTCTGGGAATATCTAAATCTCATAGCTGGACGTACCTAAAACTGCTGAAATTGGACTCTTCCAATATAGAATGTGGGGGAGTCTATTCAGTCTACAATGGGTTACAGTAAATATGGTAAACTTTTGTCTGGCAAACAGGTTGATCTATCTCACAAATACAGTTTTGTAGAATAATTGCCAACTAAAGGTAAACAATCTGTCAGGCAGATAGTCAAAGAAGAATCATTTGTCCCCCTTCCCAACTTCCCTATACTTTGTTAGTCTAGAGACCTGTACAAACTATATCTGATATACCATAATACCCCTTTGACGCTGAATATATTAAGATGCCCTGCCCACTTCTAATTGTCAGCCAACCAGATTCCTTGATCCAGATTGTTGATATAAATTTACATACTGAATGGCAAACAGTGCAGATCAGAAGCCAACTGATCTGGATTTACAATATTTGAAAAGGTAGGATATATCTGGCTTCAGCATGAAGGGTTAATTCCTTGCCATACATGTCTTAACCCAAGAAAACCTGCATCTGAAAATGTTGTCTGTTTATGTTGTCTGCTGATTTAGACCTATTTTTGCATACAGGCAAACAGTGTGGACCTAAAAGAGAAAAGAGAAGTTTAATCTGGGTCCGCACTGTTTGCAGAAATGACTTTTAAAAATCACAAGCAGCTGACAAAGCAGATGACAATTGTTGTGATTGGCAGTTTAAGGGTTAAAAAGTCGATAAGTCTATTTTACTGCATTCACAAATGTCTAAAAATTGCTGGATAATTAACAAACAGTGTAGAACCTGATCAGATGCTACCTTCTGTTGGCATATCAGATGCCACCTTCTGTTGGCATCTAATCTAGGTCAACACTGTTTGATGAAGCCTGTCTTTTCGAATACTTAGGGATTTACAGTAGTGTAACCTCCAGAAATGGCAATAATTTAGTGAATACTAAAACAATATGTTATGGTGCAGAATTTTCTGCATCATAAAGTTTGTTTCAGGGTTCACTGTCACCTCACTTCAGAGCAATTCCAGACTGGCCCCAGTCTCTAGTGACTGAACATTACGAAAACATGCCTATCCAAATATACTGAAACGTTAACCACAAAAAAAAATGAAAATTTTCAGATAAAAAAAACTTATATTTTTCATAATTCTGCTCAAAACATAGATTGTGGGTACATGTTAGAACTGCCTCGCCGAGGCAGTTCTAATGAGTACCCACAATTGATGTTTTTGAGCAGAAATAAGAAAAATAATGTATACCCCTGTAAACCCAAATTTTACTATATAACAAGAATTCCGCGGAAGGCGTCATCGCACCTGCTGGGGCAAAAGTCACAGGAGCCACAATCAGAACGTGGTTATTAAATAAGTTTATTTCATTCTTAGCAGTGCTTACTTGGAAAACTGGGTTGAAAAAAATGTAGACAAAGTGCCTAGTGGGGCACATATTCCAGGCCAGTCCCATTCCCTCTAATGGCTATATCTTCAGCACTGACTTTTCGTATCATACAGCCCAATGATAATGGAACGTTGACGTAAAATGTGTAAAAGTCACTAAGCATGAAATATAGGTCAAGGTCACGGGTCAAGGTACCTGCTAATTCAGTACATCAAGGAGAAGCACAATGCAAGGTATGGTGGTTGTAGGCCTTATAGTTGAGGAGTTATCAAACATCAACGTAAAATGTTTCAAATATAGGTCAAGGTCACCGGTCAAGGTACCTGCCAAGCCAGTGCAATGAGGTGAAGCACTATGCAAGGTTTAGTGGTTGTAGGTCTTATATTTGAGGACATACCGAACATCAACATAAAATGTGTCAAAGTCACTGGAGTGCACAATATAGGTCAAGGTCACCAGGTCAAGGTACCTGCCGAGTCAGTACATCGAGAAGAAGTGCTATGTAAGGTTTGGTGGTTGAAGGCCTTACAGTTGAGGACATATGGAAGGGTGACGTAAAAGGTGTAAAAGTCAATGGAGCGCGAAATATAGGTCAAGGTCACCCAGTGAAGGTACCTGCGGAGTCCGTACATTGAGGAGAAGCACTATGCAAGGTTTGATGGTTGTAGGCCTTACAGTTGAGGAGATATTGAACGTTGACGTAAAATGTGAAAAAGGCACTGGAGCGCAAAATATAGGTCAAGGTCACCGGGTCAAGATACCTGCCGAGTCAGTACATCTAGGAGAAGCACTATGCAAGGTTTGGTGGCTAGAGGTCTTACACTTGAGGAGATCTGGAACATTGACGTAAATTATGTCAAAGTCACTGCAGCCAAAATATAGGTCAAGGTCATCAGGTCAAGGTATCTGCCAAGTCAGTACATTGAGAAGAAGCACTTTGCAAGGTTTGATGGTTGTAGGCCTTATTAGTCGAGGAGATATCGAACGTCGACGCAAAATATGTCAAAGTCACTGGAGCGCAAAATATAGGTCAAGGTCACCGGGTCAAGGTACCTGCCAAGTCAGTACATCTAGGAGAAGCACTATGCAAGGTTTGGTAGTTATACGCCTTATAGTTGAGAAGATCTGGAACGTCAACGTAAATTGTGTCAAAGTCAATGGAGCGCAAAATATAGGTCAAGGTCACTGGGTCAACATACCTGCCAAGTCAGGAGGTCAGGGAGATGTGTCATGCAAGGTATGATGGTTGTTGTAGAATTGTAGTTGATTAGAATACTAACTTTGACGTAAATGTCGAACTTCGACATAACAGAACTGTTAACAGACAGACGGACGGATGAACGGACAGACGAATGGAAAAGCGGGCACCTATGTCGCAAAGTCAGGAGGTCAGGGAGATGTTTCATACAAGGTTTGATGGTTATTTAGTTTTGTAGTTGATTAGAATAAGAACTTTGTCATAAATGTCGAACTTCGACATAACAGAACTGTTAACAGATGGACAGACAGACGAACGAACAGACAGACGAATGGAAAAGTGGGCACCTATGTCGCAAAGTCGGGAGGTCAGGGAGATGTTTCATGCAAGGTTTGATGGTTGTTTAGTCTTGTAGTTGATTAAAATACTAACTTTGACATAAATGTCGAACTTCGACATAAATGTTGACAGACGGACGGACGAATGGACAGACATACGGAAAAGCGGGCGCCTATGTCACAAAGTCAGGAGGTCAGGGAGATGTTTCATGCAAGGTTTGATGGTTGTTTAGTCTTGTAGTTGATTAGAATACTAACTTTGACATAAATGTCGAACGTCGACATAAATGTTGACAGACGGACGGACGGACGGACGGACGGACGGACGGAAAATCGGACGCCTATATCGCACCCTGCTACAAGCAGGTGCGATAAAAATGGGGTTTAAGGGGGTCAAAATTATATAGGCATGTTTTCATGATGTATTTATTCTTATAATCCTGTTTGATAATCCACTAAAACAAAACCATAATAATATCATGACTATAAAGGCTAGTCACCAGTGAATTCTGTGGCATCTGACCTGGGTCTACACTACTCTGTCTGCCCAAATGCCTAACATGCTGGGTTAAAATTTTCAGCAGACATTTTTCTTTATTTTTCTTGTTTTTCCCCCAAAAATAGGATTTGACATTTCATGCAAATTGTCTCCTTAGGAATTTGCCCACAGCACTGTAAGTGCTAATATACTTAGGGTAAATCAGTAAAATGAAATAGTGAAAACAAACTTACAGCCGATTCTGAAGCAGGTTTTAGATCCATTTCTTCCAACTTCATAGCAGTATGTAGTGTTTGATATTCAAACTTGAAAATGCACATATATTTATATTTTATATATATATATTTTGTATACACACCTATACAATTTTCACGTGTAGTTTGTAAACATATCTATTCCATTTATACATGTATTTAGTAAATATAATTATCCCATTTTCACATGTATATAGTAAACACAACTATCCTGTCCTTGGCATTTAATAATAATAATAATAATAATAATAATCGACCTTATTTATAGAGGGTAACACATTTAGTTAGTACTAATCTTCCATGTGGCCCTCTTTTTTCCTGGGTAGAAACCAGTACTAAGCAATGTGGATAAAGTCTCTTGCTCAAGGAAACAACGCTTGCTGTTAGTGGGGATCGAACCCGGTACCTCTCGATCTCGAGTCCGACGCTTTACCACTGCACCACAGCGCTACTATTTAATTAATAGTAGCAGATGACATCTTTACCCTTAAAATGCCAAGCAAATTGTAGCAGATGACAATACAGATTATTTTTACTTTTCATTTTTCAGAGAAAATATGGCTTGACATTTCATTTGAATGTCAAACCTGATTTTTCATTGAAAATAAAAAAAAATCAAATGTCATTTTCTAGTTTGGATATGCCATTTAAGAGTTATTTTTTCTTCTTATTTGTCACCGAAGCTTGGGTTTGACATTTCATGCAAACTTTCTCCATAGAAGACAATTCACCCTCTACTCTGAGAAAAACAAGAAAAATTTTATCCACTTGTCATCAACTGAGCATTTTTTGCAGCTTCATTCCTTGGGCTATTTCGGTTTCTTTATTCACTGACCACCTTCGATCACTATACATTTGAACAAATCCCCGATTTAGAAGTTTCAAATCCATTCATCTGCATATTACCCTATTCAAATATTCACATTTCTAGATAAGGCAATATTTTTCAGCCGAAAAGTACTGATATTTTTCTTATTTCTCCACGAAATTATATGTTGTGGTACTCATTAGAAATGCCTCACTGAGGTGCTTCTAATGAGTACCCACAACATATGTTTTTGTAGAGAAATAAGAAAAATATTATTTGGTTACCCCGTCTTATCTGGGGCTATGACCATTATACCCCATATTGCCCTGATACCCAGACAAAACTAACATTGCTAAATGAAGTGACAATGCTAACCAATTTATCACACTTTTGTTGTGTTCAAAGTCCCAGGCCATAAAAATCAAATAATCAAGTCACCTGGATAATAAAGTTATCCACTCCATACAAGTGTGACAGTTTTACGAATGGTCATTATCGTAAATACCCTAAATATTCAGACACTGTAATTCATGGTGTCCCAATATATACCATACATATTTACCTTAACCCTTATCCTGCTGAATAAATTAAGATGCCACGCCCACTTCTAATTTTCAGCCAATCAGATTACTTGATCCATATTGTTGCTATAAATTCACATAATTATGACAAACAGTGCAGATCCAGAGCAGCTGGCTTCTTCAGAGGCCAACTGATCTGGATCTTCACTGTTTGCAAAGGCAGCATTATAATTATATCTTAGTTCAGCAGGACAAGGGTTAAGTATTGGGACACAATATCTACTTACCGTACTTGTCCAAAAATTTGAAATAGTCCCTTCTACTGCCTCTTGATATGTCTAAAATACTGCTGTATGTATGGCAAACAGAGGAGACCCTGATCAGATGCCACATTCTGCAGTGTTTGATCTGAGTCTACATTGTTTGCAAAGGCCTGTCCCAATACTTAGGGTTATTATGGTAGGGTATATTCAGATATATAGGTCAAATATGGTAATATTCCCTTATCATACTAAATACCATCTTTGACCCAATTTACTGCACATACCCTTATAAGCCCATTCTCAGGCAATTTCTGAGTCCTGATGAGGACTTGTTTTAAGGAGAAGTATTTGATGAAAGACTAGACTGGCTCCCGTCTAACTGATATATGAATCAACATAAAAACTATTCATGTTTTACAAAACTCCTATCTTTAGGAATGTCCTTTTCTCTGATTTGGCTGATCAGTTAGACTGTAAGTTTCTGACTGGTATGGGAGATGATATGTGTAGAAAAATAGTCAAAGAGCAGTATTTTATCTTCATTAGATTAGAAAACATGGTGCCAGGCTGATGAAAGACAAATTGAAGATCCTGCAGCTCCTTAGGAACAGTTTGATCTGGGTCTACACTGTTTGCTCAGGCCTGTGTATGAATCGTCACAAAAACATACCTATATAATTCTGACCCCCTTAAACCCCACTTTTATATAGTAAAACTGGGGTTTACATTATTTTTCGTATTTCTGCTCAAAAACATAGATTGTGGGTACTTGTTAGAACCGCCTCGGCGAGGCGGTTTTAAACGAGTACCCACAATGTTTTGAGCAGAAATATAAAAAATATCAGAGATTTTTATCTGAGAATTTTCAGTTTTTGGAGGTGTAATTTTCTATATATTTGAATAGGCATGTTTTCGTAATGTATGTGGTATCTTTAGGAATGTCCTTCTCTCTGATTTGGCTGATCAGTTAGACTATAAGTTTCTTACTGGTAAGGCAATACCAAATAAATTTTTAGATTCTCATCCCCACCTGCCCCTAAAAAATCTGGCCAATAAAAAATTTGGGGTGGAAACTTTTTTCACACACAGCCATGCTAATGTTGAAAACAGCTTTTATCTGGCTTATATTGATTGGAAAGCATTTTTAATGACAGATTTCTATCTGTCATTCCTTGCTGGCAGAAGCGTTCTCAAGTTGCTTCCGGCTCTCAAGTTGCTTCCGGCTTTCACTACCACTGAAATATGTGTCCGCTCAAAATGTAGTCCGATGCTATTAATATCTTTATAGCGCCGTGCAATTTTTAAAGCAGGCGACATTCAGAATTCTCCCTTATTTGCAGAGAAAACCAGACTAAGCATTTCATATGAATTGTTTGCCAACGGATGAATCGCATGAAATTCTCTGATATAATAAGACAAAAAATAAAATTGACATCTGCTACAGTCGTTGTATGCAGTCTAAGGGTTAACATATCAAAATACTTGTGTATCAATACGCCTGCGCTGGACTAAAGACGTGGCGCGAGAAACTAGACCGTAAGCCACTGTTACCAGCAATATAAACACTGTCTAATCAGCTATTACTCTCCAAATTAGATTCTGAAGATTTTTTATGCTTGATAATAAAAGAAAAAAAGGCTGTGCTCATAATCATGCTGCAAAGTGTTTTCTCCGATATTATCTGAGTGCGTTAGATATATAGGTTGTAAGGTTGATCTGCGCAATTTGTTGTTAGCTATTAATAGAACAGGCGCTGCCTCATAATCCGCGTGTCAAAAATTAGCAGATATTTTTTACCGTAAAACATAATTTCATGCAAATTGTCTCAAATGAGGAATCAGCTAGCATGAAATGTCAAATGCTGTCTCCTTGGGAAAATAAAGACAATATTTCAAAATATGGTATGATAAAACTTTTACACAGAGCACTTGCCCATTTGTCTGACGTGTGTAAAAAATTCAATACTGTCGGATTAAAGGGACAGGGCTTTAGTCAAACATTACAAGATGTAATCTCGCTGTTGTTGATTTGCTTAACATTAAAATATTTTATCTGCGGCATTTTAATAAAAAGGATGCTTGGGTTTAAAGTGTAACTATTTATCAGAAAAAAAGGAAAGTGTTGAAAATCTCTATTGCTACTTTGGTTATTTCCTCTTATTGAACGCTCGATTGTGAAAGTGAAAGTAGACAACAAGTTGGCTTCTTTAAAAAGAACCCAACGAAAGGTTCGCATCTTGTTTTAAATTTGCAGGTTTGCACAGCAAATTTAATGCCGTCATTTGCAACCATTTTTTAAGTACAGGTATTAAGTTATTGAAGAGAATTTATCACAATTTTAGCTCTTTATTGCATGTGATAACTGGCTTTTTGCAACATTTTGAGACAAAATATTTCTTTTGAAACTTCAAAACATCAAGTGGAACTTCATGGCACTATATATATATACCTCTGCAAGCATTTGATATCTGAATTTGTAGTACTACATTTTTAAACAAATGTGAAACCTTTTTCTTGGACGGGTTTTCAAAAATCTGTCCTTTAAAATAGCGAACCCCGGCATGAATTTCTGATAGAATCTGTCATTTCAGTGCCTTTTGGCGCTTTGATTTTTTATAGGAAGAATAATAAATAACAAAAGGTTTGCTGCGTTTTCCTCAATCAGTACTGTCTGTTACCTTGTTTTGCTTTGATTAATGTTTTCCATGAAAATAAAAAAAATAAAAAATAAAATCCACCCACTCGCCCCATTTTTTTCTAAAATTTGGATGAGAATCTATTAATATATTTGGTATGGCCTAAGGGAGATGATATGTGTAGAAAAATAGTCAAGGAGGAGTATTTTACCTTTGTTAGATTAGAAAGCATGGTGCCAGGCTGATGAAAGACAAACAGTGCATATCCTGCAGCTCCTTAGGAACAGTTTGATCTGGGTCTACACTGTTTCCTCAGGCCTGTGTATGAATAAGTGGACTATAAAAATAATAGTACAACAACAACATAGTTTTACTTATTTTTCTGAAGACAGAATAAAAAAAAAATGTAGAAATAAAATTAGTTTCAGACAATATCCCTGCATAGAAATTTTTTTTTTGTAACCCTTGTCCTGCTGAATAAAGATGCCACACCCACTTTTAATTCTCAGCCAATCAGATTACTTGATCTGGATTGTTGCTATAAATTCAAATACGTAATGGCAAACAGTGCAGAACTAGATCAGTTGGCTTCTTCAGAAGCCAACTGATCTGGATCTACACTGTTTGCAAAGGCAGGGCATATCCGGGTTCAGCAGGACAAAGGTTATGCAATGATTTACATTTTATCTCTGGAAGACAAAAAAGTCATAAAACTTGTTGCCCTTGAGGAAAAGATGTCGAAAAATCTACCAAGGGTATCCAATTACCATAAGGTATGAGCACCCAGAAAAGACTCAGATCAGCCTTCATATTCATGCAGTCTCTGCCAACTATTCTGTGGACAGCCAAGGATCTAATCATGCTGATAACTACTGTTGCCAGCGTTGATCGATTATAATCGATCATCAGTCATTTTTGCCTCCTGTGACTGATGATCAAAAACATTTTTTACAGTCAACTGATTGGAAAATTCTATTTTTAGAAAAGAAATTTTCTCACTTTTTATATTTATAGGCAAGTAATAGAGAAATGAAATTCTAAGCTGTCTATTTGGGTCAGTCTAGATCTGTGGTCAATAAATGTGAAGAAATTTGATTAAAATAAAAAGCCTCAAATAAGTCAACCCAAAAGTACTGATATTTTTTTTTTATTCCTCCATGAAAACATATGTCCTTGATACTCATTAGAAGTGCCTCATGGAGGCACTTCTAATGAGTACCCACATGTTTTCATATATATGGAGGCACTTCTAATGAGTACCCACAACATATGTTTTCATTGAGAATAAGAAAAATATTATCTGGATACCCCTCTTATTGATCTGGAGCTATGAATAAGTACCTGGAAGCGGGCTTGATTTTGACTGAATATATCTTCTAAAAAATCTATTATTAATGGATAATTAATGGATAATCAGTCGGTTTTACAAAACCAATGGTTTTACAAAACCGATGAACGACTATGAAATTCTGGCTAATTCCCAACACTACAGGTAACAAAAACTGTGCAGATGTGCCGGCTGATCTGAGCCTTTCCTGAGTGCATGTATACCATAAGTCACAGTCTCTCACGTTATAGTGATATCAATGATATCTGAGTGACTATAAAGTTTTTGTCAGTGACAATGTTGTCTAGTTCACAACCATCAAAACTGCTTGTACAAAGAAATCAGAACCTATGGAAATATTAGTAATAAGTCATGAATTGGCATAAAACAACTTTTTTGTTTGCCCTGAATGGGTCATATATAAAACCAGTTTGACAGTATACATCCTAACATCTTGTTGGAATCTAATTAGACTGGCTCCTATCTAACTGATACTGAATCAGCTTAAAAATGATTTATATTTTACAAAAATCCTGTCTTTTGGAATGTCTTTCTCTGAATTGTGTGATCAGTTATCATTTCTGCCATGTAAGGGAGATAATATGTGCAGAAAAAAAATCAGGGAAGAGTATTTTACCTTTGTTAGATTAAAAAACTTAAAACTCATAGGGTGGGGCCAGGCTAGAATCTAGTATATAACTCAAGCCTTAAAAAGCTAAGTAAAATTGTAGCAGACGACAGTCTAAAATTTTTTAATATTACAGTCTTCTGCTAGATTTACCAGACGCATGCTAAGTGTCAGCAAAAACATTTTGCCCATTTTTCATTTATTCTACATTCTATATATTAGCATATGACATTTAAAAAAACATTTTTATTTTTCCAAGAGTTTTTTTTTTAATTGAGCTTTTACAGCTAGCTCTGTCATGTCGAGCTGGTCATTTTACCTAACCACACTTTTCCTGGGCAGGATTAGTCCTCTAAGCTGTTAACCAGTACTTGTCACATTCTTTTGCCAGAAATAAAACATGATTTTCATAAAATCTATAGCCATATTTTCTAGAAAAAAATAAGAAAAATCTTTGTCATCTGCTAGTTTCACTGTCTGGTGGGTAAATGCAGGCTGTCAAGTGTATTTTGGTGCAAAATATATATTCGGGGCTTAAAAAAATAGGACATTTATGTGAAAAACATAGGAAAAAAATAGGAAATTTATAGGATAATTATCAAGGTTTAGCAGCAAAAAAGGCCTTATTATCATAAAAAAGTACCAAAAATGCAGGTATTCTAAATTTAAACAGATGGTTTAATAAAGACAAAAAGCAACAAGAAGTTCTGGTAATAGGATTAAAACTTCTGTTAGCCACTGTCAGATTTTGATATTTTTGATATGGTCCTGGTCTCCACCTCCCCTTACAGCCAGCCCTCAATCACCATCTTAAATGTCATCAAAGGTTTTATATTAGTGGCAATAAAAAAATTAAATTATAATCATCTTTATTGCTTTTAAGTCAACATAACATCAAATGTGTTTGACCAATTCAAGATAGGTTGTGTTGCAATAAATACAAGATACATGAGTTACTGACTAGGTTACTCTGTTTAATGACTAGCTCATGTTACATCCTGAAAAAATGAAGTTTTAAAGAAACCATCAAGAGAAAATTATGTATACAGTTATACATAACTGTCTTTGTGCATTTACCATGGGTATCTTGGGATGGTCAAGCACATAGCAAAGTATCAACATGGAAAGTAATAGAACTTTAAGAAACTGACAAATAATTTTGCCTAGTTTAGTCATTGTACTACTTGTACTATGAATTCTCTTAATCATATTCTTGAAGTTGAAAATATAACTTATCAAGCTTAGACATTGTTATTCTTGTACTATGAATTCTCTTAATCATCTGCTTGAAAAATGAAAATATAAGTGACTATATTATTACACTATCAAAACTGAGAAAAAATTACACTAATCTGGCATACAAGTCAAACTCAAGAATTTGGTTTTATTGGCTAAGTTCACCTCATTTCTTAGCTTTCTTTGAATCCACCTGAACAATTTTCTCCAGGTTCTTCCTTTTCCTACCTTCCACTCATCGGATTTCTGTTCTTCTCTTACTCTGTCTAGACGCTCTGTTGATTCTTTGATCTTTTTCTGAGCAGTCTCGATCAATGACTGACTCACTGATGCACTAGAAAAATCTCTCTTTCTTAATGCTCTAGCCAGTTTTTCATTTCCTTCTTCAAGCAGTTTTTCAGCAGCATGAAGTTCTTCTTTAGAGTTCTTTTCTTTATCATGCAGCTTTATCATTTTTTCATTCAAAGACTTTTTCTTTTGCTGCTTCTTGTTGTTGTTTTTCAAGCTGTGCACGCTCTTCTTTCTTTTGCTGTCAATTCTTCTCCTCTTCCCTCTTTTGCTTTTCCTCTTCTAGCCTCTCCTTGTAAACTCTATGACTACCTCTGACATAACCTATTAGTTCCTTGGTAAGAGGTACACATTCTGGCTGCATATGTTCAGGATCATGGATTTTCACAGCCTCTTTAGAAAGTCTGTTCCCTATAATTGATTTTGATGACAGCTTTACCCTATCTTTTCCCAACATTTTCTTATTATCTGATAGCCCTCTTTCAACATCAGCATTACCATGTGGCAATGCCAGCACTCCTTTTACTATTTTTCCAAGCCTAGGGTACTTATCTTTGCCACTACCAGTTTTCAATTTCAGAATGTCTCTCCAGTAATGATCAATCCTCTCAACTCAACTTCATCATCTTTCTCTATTTTCCAAAGTTTCTCATCAATTTCTTCCCCCTTGGTATACCTTCCACTCATCAGTGATCAATGCCACATCTTCTTCTGCAAAAGGTAACTTCCTTGCTACCCTTTCTATTGCTGAACTGCTACTGGGCTTAAGTCTATGTTCAGGATGTAAATAGCCCAAATCTTTCAGAAGTTCATTATCAAATGGAACATCAGACAACAGGTATGACACTTCACTATTGAAGAACTTTCTTATATCTAAAAGTGCTCTTTTCTGTTTCCCAGAATCCAGATTCCCCAACACCTGTCTTGTTGAATCCCCAATTATCATCTCTTTGTCTGACAAATGATTCTGTAGCTCACCATGCTTTACCTCTTTCAGATCCTGTCCAGTTTTATTCTGATATACAGATGCTTTGACATATCTGCCCATCATCACGTAAACAAGCCGACACAGTTCTTCATATAACACATGAACTAATGGAGCTTCTGTCTGGAACAATTCCAGAAATGAATGATACAGAGGCATCACTGATTGTAGGAAGTGAAGTTCAACTAAAGTTTGCTTATTTTGAAGTTTTGTACATGACCTTTTAAAGGCGGAACTGGTTGGAGCATTTTTTGGATCCTTGTTTGCAAGATGTGTAAAATATTTCTGGAGAGGCTCCCACTGTTCAATAAGCCTGTCTACTACAGGACCAAGTGTCAACCACCGAGAAGGAACATGTCTTAAGAAGGTATGGGTTTCCACTTCTTCTTCTAGCTGAATGAACTTGAAATCCTCTCTTCTGGCAGATGATATCTTGAAAAAAGAATGAATGTCCACAGCAAGATCATCTACTGGTGTACCATATGCCTCAAGATCCTTACAGAAACTATTGTGAACAACATGAAGGTTACATGTTCCAATGTTTATCATTCCTGGATTTCTAGCACCTTTCAAAGACGTATTAACAGCTCTAAAAATGGTCTTATTTACATTTGGTCCATCACTGCTTAATGTAAGTATAGAGGATAGGTTAACCTTATCTTCCTCTAATTTGTCCACCATGGCAGCAGCAACCTTTGCACCTTCTGCATGTCCAAACATCAATGCTGTATAAAAACGTCTGACAACTTCATTCTGTTCTTCAGACCAGAAGCGGTAATGTAAATCCATTTGTTTTATCACCTGAGTTATGGTGGTTTAATCATAGTGAAGAGTTACAGGGTTCTTACTTGAATTTACATCATAGAGTAACTGTTTTTGAAAATAGGGCCCTGTATTGAACATCAATGCACTTAATCTGCAGCATTTTAAAAAATATAGGAATTTGGTAAAAAATATAGGAAATGGGGTTAAAATATAGGAAAAAAATAGGAAACCTGAAAAAATAGGAAACTAGAGCTGGTGTTTGTAAAACACTATGCCCCCAACTGCCTGACTCTAACACTGTTTGACTCCAACACTGCTTAGCCATGACGGTAACAACAGTACAAATATATGATTTCAATGTTATTTTATCAAAGGGAAATAACTCTAAAATAGGAGATGACTGGGATAAGAAAAAAATACGGATCACCTATTTTTTCATGAGGAATCAAAACATGAAATTTCAAAACATTAGCATACATGGTTCTAAACTTATGCTATACACAATAAAGCAATGACATTAAATAGCCCGAAATTGCGAAGGGCCATAACTCCAACATTTCATTTAATTGGTTCAAAATTTATTCAGGTGATCTCCTCCTCAATCCCAATCAGTATACCAAATATCATGGCTCTAGCTTAAATACTTTTTGAGACATCTTGCTGAAAAGTCAAAATGCCTAGAACTACAAAGGGCCATAACTACATCAATTTTTTATGGAATTCCCTAAAAAACAAACCAGGTAATCTCCACATCATCCCCAATCAGCATATAATATTTCAAGACCCTAGCTTAAGTGCTTTTCGAGTAATCTTGCTGACAAGGTCAAAATGAGCAGAACTGCAAAGGGCCGTAACTTTATCAATATTTTCATGGAATTCTCTCAAAATATAATCGGGTAATGTACACATCATTCCCACTCACTGTATCGAATTTCAAGAACCCAGCTTAAATACTTTTCAAGATATCTTGCTCACAAGATTTAATTCTGATTTTTTTCAAAGGGGCATAACTTTAAATAAACATGCTAGACAAGAAACAAAATATGGGTCGGCTATTTTTTCATTGGGAACCCAAATATAAAATTTCAAAACCCTAGCGTGCAGGGTTCTTAAGATATGGCATGCACAAAAAAGGCTTGATGAACGGACAAACAGTCGGATGGACAAATGAAGGCAAAATAATAGCCCCATCAATTTCATTCGAAACTGGGGGCATAATCAGGTCATCTACTCATCGCTACCAATCTATTCATCAAGTTTCAAGGCTCCAGCTTCAATAGTTTTTGAGATATTTTGTTCACAAGGGAAACATGCCCAAATTTACAAAGGGCCATTACTTATGAAATATTTTTCAGAATTTACAAAAAAATTAATCAGGTCATCTACTCATCATTACCAATCAATTCACCAAGTTTCAAGTCTCTAGCTCTAATAGTTTTTGAGATATTTTGCTGACAAGATAAAAATGCCCAAAATAACAAAGGGGCATAACTCAAGAAGTATATTTCAAAATTTCTTCAAAAGTTAATCAGGTTGTCTACTCATCACTACCAGTCTATTCATCAAGTGTCAAGGCTCTAGTTCCAACAGTTTTTGAGATATTTTGCTGACAAGGTAAAATTGCCCAAAATTACAAAGGGCCATAACTCATGAAGTATTTTTCAGAATTTCTTCAAAAATTAATCAGGTCATCTACTCATCACTACAAATCCATTTACTAAGTTTCAAGGCTCTAGCTTTAACAGTTTTTGAGATATTTTGCTGACAAGATAAAAATGCCTAAAATTACAAAGGGGCATAACTCAAGAAGTATATTTCAAAATTTCTTCAAAAGTTTATCAGGTTGTCTACTCATCACTACCAGTCTATTCATCAAGTTTCAAGGCTCTAGCTTCAATAATTTTTGAGATATTTTGCTGACAAGTTAAACATGCCCTAAATTACAAAGGGCCATAACTCATGAAATGTTTTTCAAAATTTCTTCAAAAGTTAATCAGGTCATCTACACATCACTACAAATCCATTTACTAAGTTTCAAGGCTAAAGCTCTAACAGTTTTTGAGATATTTTGCTGACAAGGTAAAAATGCCCAAAATTACAAAGGGCCATAACTCAAAAGGCAGTTTTCAAAATTTCTTCAAAAGTTAATCAGGTTGTCTACTCATCACTACCAGTCTATTCATTAAGTTTCAAGGCTCTAGCTCCAACGGTTTTTGAGATATTTTGCTGACAAGATAAAAATGCCCAAAATTACAAAGGGCCATAACTCATGAAGTATTTTTCAGAATTTCTTCAAAAGTTAATCAGGTTGTCTACTCATCACTACCAGTCTATTCATCAAGTTTCAAGGCTCTAGCTTTAATAGTTTTTGAGATATTTTGCTGACAAGATTGCATCCGTATTTTTTCAAAGGGCCATAACTCAGAAAAGGGGCATAATCCTGTCAAGAAAAAAAATACGTGTCAGCTATTTTTTCATGAGGAATCCATATATGAAATTTTAAAACAGTAGCATTCACGGTTTTAAAGTTATGCTATGCATCAAAAAGCGTGACGAACGGACGGACGGACGGACGGACGGAAGGACGGACGGACGGACGGACGGACGGACGAACAACCCAGAAGCAATATGCCCCTCCAACTTCTTTGAAGTTGGGGGCATAAAAATAGGAAAAATAGGAACACTTGACAGCCTGTAAATGTCCCAGTGGGTAAATGTCTGTACCCAGTGGGCCAGGCTATGTTTCAACTTCAATGTGTGAAAAGTTAAGTCACTGAGCATAAGCTGTAACTTTTCAGAACATTTTAGAAATAACATGTTTCTCTGTCACAGCCACCCACCCCACAAATGGCTGGCACCCTCAGGCATGATGCTCATTCAATACAAGCTGTAATAGGGCAATTTGGGATCATTCATATTACTATTATTCTAAATACATGGGACACTATGCCCATCAACATCCAGCAATTAAACCTTCAAATGAGGCACATTTTTTCAACCAAAAAATACCGATAATTTTCTTATTTCTCCATGAAAACATATGTTTAGGGTACTCATTAGAAGTGCCTCACTGAGGCGCTTCTAATGAGTACCCACAACATATGTTTTTGTGGTGAAATAAGACAAAAGTTGCATGTGTACCCCATCTTATCTGGAGCTATGACTTTACAGAAGGATGGTGAAAAATAGAGCCAACAATAGAGCTTTATTGTTGGGCAGTATCTAACATCAGGCACATCTGTTTTCCCAAGTGGTTTATGGCCTTCATCAATAAAACTTAATTGCAGGGCAATAAAAAGATTATGTCTCTAACTACAGGAAGTCACTTGTTGCAGATGGTTCCAAAAGTTTCCATCTGGTGCCACCAAGGATATTGACACCAGAGGGGGTGACCCTGGCCATCAGCACATTCAGTAGGGTACAGATTTATTGAGAATAGGTTTTGGTAAATAAATTTTAGCTGTGTTTATCCATGGCATATTCTGTTTAGCTGATAGGATTTCACACCAATGTGGACAAAATTTATACCTTCTTGTAGGAAATTCAATATATATATATATATATATATATATATATATATATATATATATATATATATATATATATATATATATATATATATTTATTTATTTATTTATTTATTTATTTTATTTATTTTAAATTTATGTAATTCTATAGAGTTATAAATGCATTATAACTAAACAGTTGGGGTGCGGTAAACACACACAACACACACACAAATCATCATTGGTTCCTTGGGTTGGAGTTTAATGGCCCAGTCAATACTATTAGGTCATGTCAAGCCGGTCAGTTTACCAAACCACACTTTTCCTGGGCAGGATTAGTCCTCTAAGCAGTTAAGCAGTACTTGTGCATATTCTTTCACCAGAAACAAACAAATCAGCATTTACCCCACCTCTTAACTTGAGAGAGGGATCTAATCAGATTTTCTAAAATTATGGTAAGAATTTTAACAGATTACATATTTAAGCCCTCTTCAGTATTTCTGGACCCACTCCTGCTGTTTAAACTATTATCCATCCATACTACCATTGTAACCCTAAGTATTGGGACACCTTATCTACTTACCATACTTGTCCTAAAATTTGAAATAGTCCATTCTACTACCTCTTGATATTTCTAACATATTGCTGGATGTATGGCAAACAGTGTAGGCCCTGGTCAGACACCACATTCTGCAGTGTCTGATCAGGGTCTACACTGTTTGCTCAGGCCTGTTTGTACCAATACTTTGGGTTATTATGGTATTTACCTTAACACTTTGCATGCTGGGTAAAAATTTCAACAGGCAACATTTTAAAATATTTTTTATTATTTTTACCAGAAAACAGTCTTTGACAGTTCATGCATATTGTCTTCTGTGAAGTCAATTTGCATGAAATGTCAAAGCCTATTTTTTGGAAAAAGCAAGAAAAATATCGTAAATTTTTGCCCAGGGAGTGGTAAAGGCTACGGTAAATGTTCTAAAATTTCGAACACCAAATGGTCTGACAAAATGGCATAAGCAAAGAGTGTAGACCCAGATCAGACTGCTCCTTTTGGAGCAGCCTGATCAGTGTCTACTCTCTTTGCTATTCTACTAAGTATTTTGAGAAACAACTGCATAATAAACAGTATTTAGGCCAAAAAAGTATGGAATGAAGTGTTCGAAATTTTTAGGACATTTATCGTATATATTCAGACACTAACTCCTTACCGTACTTGTCCTAAAAAATGAACAAGGCTATTTTACTGTTGATGTATAAAATGTATTGGATAAGATGTTCACATGTAGACCCTGATAAGACACCACATTTTATGGAATCTGATCTGAGTCTACACTATTTGCACAGGTCTGTCTTTGCAAATACTTTGAGTTAATATGGTAAATCTGGTTTTGTCCAGCTAAAGGTTGGTCAAACGACTACCCGAAATCTAAGTCAAATATTGACAAAGATAAAGGGAGATAATAACAAATATTTACTGATATTTATCAGTAATTAGGTTATTTATTACAGTTTGCAGTGACCTAATACCTGTCAATAGGTTGTATAAAGTTAAGATATATCTGATCCAATCAGTGATAGGATATCAATCTTTCTGGACAATTATAATTAATGTACTTTTATTATGACATCACCAAGGACTTAACCTTTAAAGTGGTAAACAAAATTGTAGCAGGCGACATTTAAATACTTTTTTTTTTATCTTTTTTTCTTATTTATTTATTTTTTTAGAGAAAATAAGACTTAGCATTTCCAATGAATGCGCTATGTCGTGCCTGTCAGTTAAAAATAAGTCTATTTCTTGAGTCATCATAGACGGCAATAAAAATCTAAATGAAAAAATAGTACTTTCCAAGTAAACAAAAAAAAAACAAACAAAAAAAAAAATCATCTGCCAAGATTCACATGAAATGTAAAGCCTTATTTTCTGTGATAAATAATAAAAAAAACATTGCCAAGTATTGTCTGCTGCCACTATAATTAGTGCTTCAATTAAATGATAAATGAAGTTATTTACTACATACATTTACCATTATAAATTATCATCCTACACCCATTGCATGCAAGGTAAAAAGGATGCAGCAGATGACATTTAAAATGTCATCTGCTGCATCCTTTTTACCTTGCATGCAATGGGTGTAAATGATTTTTTTGGAATTTTTATTTTCAATGTTCCCATAAAACAGGATTTAACAGTGCTTAAAAGACAATTTGCAGGAAATGTCAAACCCTATTTTCTAAAAGAAAGAAAAAAAAACTGTCATCAGTTTGGTGTCTGCTGAATTCACTACTAGTTATGCTTCTAACGCTTCACATCTTTTCTTATCCTCAATTAAAGTATATGACATTTTAAAATATTTCTTCTTATTTTCCCAAGAACCTAGGATTTCAAAGATCATATGAATCATCTCTATAGAGGAAAATAACAAGAAATATTGCCCTGTCTTTTTGGGAAAATAAATGTTGATGGACAGATGAATGAAAAAAAAAAAAAAATACAGATTCCTATGTTACTTTATAGTGCTAAAGCAGCCCTCCTCACCCCCCCCCCCACCCCCTTACACACCATGCATCCCCACCCTCCCACCAAAAAAAAAAAAATAGCTCCAGATAACAGAATACATCCAAAATATATTTTTCTTTCTCCATGAAAACATGTGGATACTCATTAGAAGCATCACACAGAGGCCCACAATGTATGTTTTTGTGGAGAAATAAGAAAAATACCAAAACATTTTTTTTTATTGAAAACAGTGCCTTATCTGGAGATATGAAACAAAAATAGAAAATACTACACAAACCTGTTCAGCTTGTTTATTCCCAGCAATGGTTAGTAAACAGTTCCTTTCCTGGTGTCTTATAACTCCATTCAATCTGGTATCCACAGCTTTCCTCTCGACTTTATTACTAACATTGTCAACAACTAACTTATTCCCGCTTTCAACATCTAAACTTCTACGATTTTTCCTAGCCTCTGCCACTTTTCCTTTTGCATGTGAATTCTTTATTTTCATTTCCCTATTTTTATCACTCCTTGGAACAGATGAATATTTCAGTTTTAACAAGTGGGAATTATCAACTGCTGATTTTTCAGGTTTTTTCATAGTCTGCCCCATTTTCTCCAGAAATCCGAACCTGGTTGTGACAACACCATAAAGTGAAGTAAGGCTTTTGACTACATTTTATCCACTATATATGAAAGTAATGATTTTCACATTTTACCTTTAGAGTGCTGAAGGCAAAAATCAGCAGACAACAGGTGACATTTTCCTTATATGATATATTTCTGTGAAATTAAGCTATTAAATGACATTTTCATATAAATCATCTTTTATTTTTAACAGAAAGCAAGCGTTAATATTTCATTTGAAATATTTCTAAAAAGGAGACATTTTGCATAAAATATCAAGCCCAACTGTCAGAAGAATGAATAAGAATTTTTTTCAAAGACAAGTTGCCAATATCTAAATTCAGCATGCTTAAATTTAAGACTATTATTAATGCTTTGCAGAATTAAAATATTAGCAGATAACTTTTTGTCCTTTCAGAATTTCATGTGCCTCTCTCTCCTAAGGAAATTTCACACTAAATTTTTCCGGAAAATTGTTTTGAAAAAAGCCAACAAGATGAAATCACTACATCTTGTTTGTTGTCTGCTAACTCACCTTCAGAAACCAAAGCCATTATTATACACTTACCACACTATGGGCAGATTCAGCAGACGGCAAACTGACGATATTTTTTGTATTTTTCCTAGAAAAATAGGATCTGACTTCATGCAAATTGTCTCCTTAGGAGACAATCTGTTTGAAGTGTCAAATCCTATTTGCTAGGGAAAAAAAAGAAAAATATTTAAAAATGTCGTCTGCTGGAATTTTTACCCAGCATGCAAAGTGTGTGAACACATCACCCACCTGAGAAACCAGGAATAGCTTTGTTTTTTCTAGGTCATAAGGTGTGATAGTCTCATCAGCGTCTGAAGACAAAATTATCTGATCTTGTCTACCGTATATACCCTAAACACTCAGAGAAGACTGACCAAACAGTACAGACCCTGATCAGATGCCACGTTTCGTGGCATCTGATCAGGGTCTGCACTGTTTGCTACTCATCCAACAACTGTCAAATACATTAACAGTCAGTAATTTTTTTTTCTTTTTGAGTTGAGGTTTTACTGCCCAGTCAACCCATTAAGGTCATGTTGAGCCGGTCAGTTTACCTATCCATACTTTTCCTGGACAGGCTTAGTCCTCTAAGACCTAAACCAGTACTTGTGCACATTCTTCTGCCAGAAATAAAGTCAGTAAAATGGACTTACGGTAATTTTTGTTCAATTTATGTGACTAGTACATTACGAAAACACGCCTATTCAAATATATAGAAAATTTCACCTCCAAAAAAACTGAAAATTTTCAGATAAAAAAACTCTGATATTTTTCATATTTCTGCTCAAAACATAGATTGTGGGTACTCATTAGAACTGCCTCGCCAAGGCGGTTCTAACGAGTACCCACAATATATGTTTTGAGCAGAAATAAGAAAAATAATTTATACCCCTGTAAACCCCAGTTTTACTATATAAAAGTGGGGTTTAAGGTGGTCAAAACTATATAGGTGACGAAGGAATTAAGGAGTTCAAATATTTAGGGTAAATACTGTATGTATGTACAAGCTGGAAACCAGGGAAAAAATGCCAACATCTGTCATGTTACCAGCAATAAGTGTTTCTGAACTGACACTTTGCTCAGGGGTTTTGTTGTTTTTTAATGTGTTTGCAAAAACAGTAAAGATCTTGATTAGAACAGAACAAAGCAAACATTTAGACTGGCCCCAGTCTCCAGTGACTAAATATTTATTCTAATAATCCTGTTTGATAATCATGGTCATTAGTGACCAGCCTTTATGCTTATGGTATTATTCTGGAGAGATTATAAGAATACATATTTAGTTACTGGAGACTGGGGCCGGTCTCAGCAAAACATTAAGCAGTTCAAGCTATTACTCCCCTTATCGTTTATCGTACTGGGAAAAAGCTTTCAGCATACAGCATTTTGAAACTCATGTATTTTTCTTAATTTTTCCAGAAAATTGACATTTCATGCAAATTGTCTCCTCAAGAAGTAAAGTGGCATGAAATGTCAGTCTATTATCTGGGAAAATATGAAAAATATCAATTTATCGTCTGCTCACTGCCCATAGAGTCGTAAAAGTTAAAGCACCAAGCAACATTCTAAAGCAAGTTCTATTTTGTTTTGTTTTTTCAGAGAAAATAAGGCCTGACATTTTATATGAATCATCTAGCAATCAGAAGCCTCACAGGAAAAAACCAAGCCTTAATTTCTCTGAAATAAAAATATTTCAGAATGTCGTCCGCTGCACTTGTGATCTGCACTTTACGGATTAACCTGGTAACATGTAAAACTGAGAGAATAATCAGATAACACAAAATTTCTCAAAATTGAAGAACCAAACTCAATAATCAACCCTCCAATGAATTCAAGAACAAATTTATAAGCAAGAAAATTACCAATTCCACTGCTAGAAAATGTAAAAACATCTATAACTGACATCTAATTTATCTTTAAATCTGTTATCTGGATTGGTAAAAATTCTAGACAATACCGTTTTTATACACAGTATTCCGACACCTTAACTCTGTTCTGTACTTGTCTCAAAAACTTGAACAAGTCTGATTTACTTCTGTTGATTTGGCTAAGAACTCCTGCATGAGTGGCAATCTGTGTAGACCCTGATCAGATGCCACATTCTGTGGCATCTGATCTGGGTCTACACTGTTTGCTTTGACATAACTGTCACGATACTTAGGGTAAATTAGGTATCCTTAAATATGTAATTTAGACAGTAAAATTCTAGAAAATATATTGATTTTTGCACTGAATAAGGAGCTAAGAAATTAAACTTACGTGCACCGAATTTAAATATTAGCAGATGACATTTATTAAATACAAAATATTTTTTATATCAATTCTTGATCACAGGACTAGGCGTTTTCTAATCCTCTCCCAATTAAAAGTCCTCCACTGTTCTCCGGGATTGGTTAGAAAATTATTGCCATTTTTTTGTTTGCTAATATTTCTTAATTTTTTTTTGTTTTTGTTAATTTTGTCATCTGCATGCTAAGAGTAAAAAGCAATATTATTGAACAGAAAAACAATAAAAATTGAAAAAAAAATCTGAATAATTGCTATAGCATCATCAGGTGTTCCCTTCATGCAGCTGTCATTTATCTTAATCCTTAAAGCTGCCAAGCAAAATTTGTAGCAGATGAGTCTAATTTAGAATATACATACAGTCTTGATATTTCATGTGAATCGTCTGCTTGGCAGATGATTCACATGAAATGTTCAGACTTATTTTCTTTGAAAAATGAGTCTAAAAAAAAAAAAAATTCAAAATGTCGTCTGCTGCAGTTGTGACTGACACTTAAAGGGTTAATACTCTCTTTAAAAAATGAGCAGAGGACATATGACGCATTTTTCTAATATTAATTTTTTTACAGAAACAAAGGCTTGACAATCTGAATGAAATGTCCAAAGGAAAGAATTTGACTGAACAAAATATCAGAGCAAAACTAGAAATGTGTCAGTATGACACAGATGCCCCTGCCCAGGGCCATCCTCAACCACATGCAGGTATTAAAAAATGAAGTTGAAACAAGAGGACCGTGATGGTCCTATATCCCTCACCTGAGCAAACAGCTTTGCAAACTTACTGTTGAAGTTTCAGCCAAGTTCACTGCTCTAAGATTTTTGTATAAAACTTATAGCCCTACTCCCGAGTGGCCATGTTTTTTTCATGCATCATGATCGCTGGAACTGAATTTTGAAAGAAGGTCACCAAAGGAACAATTCTGCCAAGTTATATTGAAATTGGTCCAGTGGTTTCTGACAAAAAGATTTCTGAAGTGTTTTATATAGCTATATAGGGAAAATAAGTCCCACCCCCTAACGGCCATGTTTTTTGATGAATCATGACAGCTTGAACAAACTTGGTAGAGGGCCACCAAAGGAACATTCCTGCCAAGTTATACTGAAATCGGTTCCGTGGTTTCTGACAAGAAGATTTTTAAAGTTTTCTATTTAGATATATAGGGAAATTAAGCCCCACCCCTAGCAGCCATGTTTTTTGACGAATTATGATTGCTTGAACAATCTTGGTACAGGATCACCAAAGCAACATTCCTGCCAAGTAATACTGAAATTGGTCAGGTGGTTTCTGACAAGAATTTTAAAATTTTCTATACAGATATATATGGAAAATAAGCCCCGCCCCCTGGTGGCTATGTTTTTTGACATATCATGAGGGCTTGAACAATCTTGGAAGAAGGATATAGATATAAAGGGTAAATATGCCCCACCCCCTAGCGGCCACGTTTTTTGACAAATCATGCCAGCTTGAACAATCTAGGTAGAGGGTCACCAAAGAAACATTCTTGCCAAGTTATATTGAAATCGGTCTATTGGTTTCTGACAAGAAAATTTTTAAACTTTTCTATATAGATATATAGGGAAAAATAAGCCCCGCCCCCTGGCGGCCATGTTTTTTGATGAATCATGATAACTTGAATAATCTTGGTAAAGGGTCAACAAGGAAACATTTCTGTCAAGTTATAATGAAATCAGTCCAGTGGTTTCTGACAAGAAGATTTTTTAAGTTTTCTATTTAGATACATAGGGAAAATAAGCCCCGCCCCCTGGCAGCCACGTTTTTTGATGAATCATGACGACTTGAACAATCTTGGTAGAGGGTTACCAAAGAAACATTCCTGCAATGTTGTATTGAAATTGGTCCAGTGGTTTCTGACAAAAGGATCATTAAAGTTTTCTTAACAGATATATAGAGAAAATAAGCCATGCCCCCTAGTGGCCCTGTTTTTTGACAAATCATGACTGCTTGAACAATCTTGGTAGAGGATCAGCAAAGGAACTTTTTTGCCAAGTTATATAGAAATTGGTCCAGTGGTTTCTGACAAGAAGATTTTTAAAGTTTTCTATATAGATATATAGGGAAAATAAGCCCTGCCACCTGGCAGCCATGTTTTTCGACGATCCAAATGGCTTGTACAATCTTGGTAGAGGATTACCAAAGAAATATTTCTGCAAAATTATATTGAAATGGGTCCAGTGGTTTCTGACAAGAAGATTTTTAAAGTTTTCTATATAGATATATAGGGAAAATAAGCCCTGCCTCCTGGTGGCTATGTTTTTTGACGAATCCAAATGGCTTGAACAATCTTAGTAAAGGATCACCAAAGGAACATTTCTGCAAAATTATATAGAAATCGGTTCAGTGGTTTCTGACAAGAAGGTTTTTAAAGTTTTCTATATAGATATATAGGGAAAATAGGCCCTGCCCCCTGGTGGCTATGTTATTTAACGAATCCAAATGGCTTGAACAATCTTGGTAGAGGATCACCAAACAAACATTTCTGCAAAATTATATTGAAATCGGTCCAGTGGTTTTGGACAAGAAGATTTTTGAAGTTTTTAGTTAAAAAATTTATTTTTAGCTCCTGTGACCTAGATATGCAATGGACCGAAACCATTTGAACAACTTTGAAAGAGGACCAACCAAGGATCATTCCAGTGAAGTTTGGTCAAATTCCAATCAGTGGTTTAGGAGATGTTGTTTAAAGATTGTGAACGGACGGACGGAGGATCACCAAAGGAATATTTCTGCAAAATTATATTGAAATTGGTCCAGTGGTTTCTGACAAGAAGATTTTTAAAGTTTTCTATATAGATATATAGGGAAAATAAACCCTGCCTCCTGGTGGTCATATTTTTTGATGAATCCAAATGGCTGGAACAATCTTAGTAAAGGATCACCAAAGGAACATTTCTGCAAAATTATATAGAAATCTGTCCAGTGGTTTCTGACAAGAAGATTTTTAAAGTTTTCTATATAGATATATATAGAGAAAATAAGCCCCACCCCCTGGCAGCCATGTTTTTTGACAAATCCAAATGGCTTGAACAATCTTGGTAGAGGATCACCAAATGAACACTTCTGCAAAATTATATTGAAATTGGTCCAGTCGTTTCTGACAAGAAGATTTTTAAAGTTTTCTATATACATGAAGATATATAGGGAAAATAAGCCCCGCCCCCTGGTGGCCATGTTTTTTCACGAATCCAAATGGCTTGAACAATCTTGGTAGAGGATCACCAAAGGAACATTTCTGCAAAATTATATTGAAATCGGTCCAGTAGTTTCTGACAAGAAGATTTTTTTAAGGTTTTAGTTAAAAAATCTATTTTTAGCTCCTGTGACCTAGATATGCAATGAACTGGAACCACTTGAACAACTTCGAAAATGGACCAACCAAGGATCATTCCTGTGAAGTTTCGTCAAAATCCAATCAGTGGTTTAGGAGGAGATATTGTTTAAAGATTGTGAATGGACGGACGGACGACGACGACAACGGACGGTGGGTGATCACAAAAGCTCACCTTGAGCCTTCGGCTCAGGTGAGCTAAAAAGGGACAATCAATCTTTTTTAAAAAAAATATCAGAAGGAAAACATCTTTTGAAGGTGAAAAAGGGCCATAACTCCCATAATAATGGGTTGATTTTACCCTACTTGGAACTTGACCTCTATTTTATGATTATATACCGGTGTGTTAAATTTGAATTCAATACACTAATGTTTTCAAAAGATATCAAACTGAAACTATTTTTCAACACTGAAAAAGGGCTGTAATGCCAAATATAATTGGTGGATTTTACCCTAAATCAAAACTGACCTATATTTTATAACTATATGCTTGTGTATAAAATATGAATCCAATTCACTAATCTTTTCAAAAGTTATGGAACGGAAACCATTTTTCAAACTGAAAAAATGCCATAACTGCAAAAATAATTGGTGGATTTTACCCTAAATCCAACTTGACATACATTTTATGATTATATACCTGTGTATAAAATTTGAATCCAATACACTAATCTTTTCAAAAGATATCCAACGGAAACCATTTTTCAACTATTTTTCAATATTGATAAAGGGCCATAACTCCAAAATAATTGGTGGATTTTACCCTAACTCAAACTTGACCTATATTTTATAATTATATGCTTGTGTATAAAATATGAATCCAATTCACTAATCTTTTCAAATGTTATGGAACGGAAACCATTTTTCAAAGTTGAAAAAGGGCCATTACTCAAAAAATAATTGGTGGATTTTACCCTAAATCCAACTTGACATACATTTTATGATTATATACCTGTGTATAAAATTTGAATCCAAAACACTAATCTTTTTAAAAGATATCGAATGGAAACCATTTTTCAACTATTTTATAGTATTGATAAAGGGCCGTAACTCCAAAAATAATTGGTGGCTGTTACCCTAAATCAAACTTGACCTATATTTTATAATTATATGCTTGTGTATAAAATATGAATCCAATTCACTGATCTTTTTTAATGTTATGGAATGGAAACCATTTTTCAAAGGTGAAAAGGGCCATAACTCCAAAAATAATTTATGGATTTTACCCTAAATCGTACCTGACCTACATTTTTTGATTATATACCTATGTATAAAATTTTAATCCAATACACTAATCTTTTCAAAAGATATCAAATGGAAACCATTTTTCAACTATTTTATAACACTGATAAAGGGCCGTAACTCCAAAAACAATTGGTGGATGAATCAAACTTGACCTATATTTTATAATTATATGCTTGTGTATAAAATATGAATCCAATTCACTGATCTTTTCAAATGTTATGGAATGGAAACCATTTTTCAAAGGTGAAAAGGGCCATAACTCCAAAAATAATTTATGGATTTTACCCTAAATCGTACTTGACCTACATTTTTTTGATTATATACCTGTGTATAAAATTTGAATCCAATACACTAATCTTTTCAAAAGATATCGAATGGAAACCATTTTTCAACTATTTTTCAACACTGATAAAAGGCCGTAACTCCTAAAGTAATTGGTGAATTTTACCCTAAACCGAACTTGACCTATATTTTATAATTATATGCTCGTGTATAAAATATGAATCCAATACACTAATCTTTTCAAAAGTTATGGGATGGAAACCACTTTTCAAAGTTGAAAAAGGGCCATAACTCCTAAAATAATAGACGGATTTTACTCTAAATCGAACTTGACCTACATTTTATGATAATATACCTGTGTACAAAATTTCAATCCAATATACCAATCCTTTCAAAAGATATCGCACGGAAACCATTTTTCAAAGTTGAAAATTTTTCAAAGTTGAAAATAGACATAACTCCCAAAATAATTGGTGGATGTTACCCTAAATCAAACTTGACCTATATTTTATAATTATATGCTTGTGTATAAAATATGAATCCAATTCACTGATTTTTTCAAATGTTATGGAATGGAAACCATTTTTCAAAGGTGAAAAGGGTCATTACTCCAAAATAATAGGTGGATTTTACCCTAAATCGTACTTGACCTACATTTTTTGATTATATACCTGTGTATAAAATTTGAATCCAATACACTAATCTTTTCAAAAGATATCGAATGGACACTATTTTTTCAACTATTTTTCAACATTGATAAAGGGCCGTAACTCCAAAAGTAATTGGTGGATTTTACCCTAAATCGAACTTAACCTATATTTTATAATTATATGCTCGTGTATAAAATATGAATCCAATACACTAATCTTTTCAAAATTTTACTCTAAATCAAACCTGACCTACATTTTATGATTATATACTTGTGTACAAAATTTCAATCCAATACACCAATCTTTTCAAAAGATATCGTATGGAACCATTTTTCAAAGTTGAAAATTTTTCAAAGTTGAAAATAGCCATAACTCCCAAAATAATTGGTGGATTTTACCCTAAATCGAACTTGGCCTACATTTTATGATTATATACCTGTGTATAAAATTTCAATCCAATACACCAATCCTTTCAAAAGACATCGCACGGAATGGATGGGACGGATGGGACGGACGGGACGGACAGCGGTGATACTATATGCCCCCCATTGAAAATGGAGGGGGCATAACAAAACTTGTTTTTATTTTAGTTCAGCACATAAAGCTAACATAGCTTTAAACTTTAGTACTCTGTAGGCAAATTCTGAGATGACAAACTGGTCATACTTTTCTTACTTTTCCCAGAAATTAGGGTCTGACATCCTATTTTTTCTAGTAAAAATACTTCTAAAAAATGTCATCTGCTGAAAGTTTTATCCAGCATCCTAAATAAACTGAAAACAAATATTTACTGACTTTATATACATCACGAAAACATGCCTATATAATTTTGACCCCCTTAAACCCCACTTTAATATAGTAAAACTGGGGTTTACAGGGGTATACATTATTTTTCTTATTTTTGCTCAAAAAGGTAGATTGTGGGTACTTATTAGAACTGCCTCAATGAGGCAGTTCCAACAATTACCCACACTCTATGTTTCGAGTAGAAATTAGAAAAATATCAGAGTTTTTAACCTGAAATTTTTCAGTTTTTGGAGGTGAAATTTCCTATACATTTGTATAGGCGTGTTTTCATAATGTCACACATTTTTCTTCCAAGGAGATGAGTCTTCTGAACTTTCTAGTCCTGTTTCCTAGGAATACATAAATAAAAAAAAAAAATAAAAAAAAAAAATACAAATGTCTTTTGAAGTCTTGTCTATTTATATCATTAAACAGACCTGCACTTTTATCAAAGAAATCATGTCTCCTTACCCTAGTTTGAACACTATTTGTCCTGAGCTGACCTTGAAAATGAGGTCAAGGTCAGCAAAAGCTAATCTGCTCTAAAGCTTGTACCAGTGATATTTCCTGGCATATTGGATGGAAATCCACTGATGATGCCAAGTGATATTGTGTTGTGCAGACAAGAAACTGTACTTGACATTATTTGTTTTGTTCTGTTACTGACCTTGAAAATGAGGTCATGGTCACCAAATTCTATCAGATGAATGAACTGTCACGCCTAAATATTTCCTCTAAAATAAAAAAAAATATATATTTTAGAATATTGTCTGCTGCACGTTTGAAAGTAACTTTAAATGCTAAGCAAATTTTTTATTTGATTTTGATTAAGTTGAGGTTTTAGAACACTGAGCCACTTTCTCAAAGTCAAGCAAAACACACTATGGAAAATCTAATGTCCATTCCACGTTTTCAATTCACCCTTGTCATGCTGAATCTACTAAGATGCCACTCTCACTTTTAATTTACAGCCAATCAGATTACCCCATTGATCCAGATTGTTGATATAAATTCATACTTAATGACAAACAGTGCAGATCTAGATCAGAAGCCAGCTGATCTGGATCTACACTGTTTGCATAGACAGAGCATATCCAGGTTCAGCAGGACTAGGGTTAACACTGGGGATACAGTGTGAACTAACAGACTGATTGTTCCAGTCCAACCACTCATATATAGACTGGTAGATTTTCTTACATTTTTAATAACAGAGATAATGCTTGTTACTTCCTGTTTGTTTTCCTGTTCACCAAACCCATCTAAAAAGGGGTCTACTCTAAAAGGAACGGATTTGCTCCAGGGGGCAGTAAATTCTTTTCCTCTAGAGAAGACCCCTTTTCAGAAGGGAGGTAAAAACTATTTTGACAGTTGCCTCCCTTGAAACTTTATCAACTTCCCTTAATTTGCAGTTAAATTTCATTAGTGATCATTTTTACCTGTGCTGAAATTCTTGTGTTTTCCCCATAAATACTGAACAATGATCACTAATAAGAAAGCTTGGATGAGCTGATGGGTTGAACTGAAACAATTATTTCCTGGATTCAAATGATATCCCAGGTGGCAGACTAGAGATGAAATATAATATAAAAATACTGATACTTATTTGAGTCAAAACATCTGAAAATTACACTTATGGCATGTGCACCTAGTGAAGACACAAGATGTCTATGCATATGTGCTGTCTGATCACAATCACTGCTGTCCATTAGAAGCACAGATAATCCTATTGTGTACAAGCTATCCCAATATAAAATATAGAAAGAAAAAGTAACATCTTCATTTGAATACACTTTACTAATCCAGAGCCCTGTACAATCTTCCACCTTTTATCAAGACAATATCTAAATCAGTTCCTGAAAATCTTTTATATAAATGGAACCTGACATTAGCCACAGAACAAATGGCTTAATTCTACAGTGGAAGTGTTTCCTAAAATGTACATACCATATCATAATCAATATTGATATGTACACTATATATCAAAGGTCTCCTGGGTTCATCCACACCAATTTACCATATTCTACCTAATTACCGCACATACCCCTATAAGCACACAGTCAAGCAATTTAGTAGTCTTCATGTTACCGCCCATGTTTTTGTATGTACTTCTTATAAAAGCATATGTTGTGGGTACTCATTTGAATTGCCTCAACTTGTTGAGGCAATTCAAATGAGTACCCACAACATATGTTTTTATAAAGACAATCTGGAATAAATATCACGTAAGCTTTATTAATAATCCCCTCAATCTGCTAATCCTTATCTAAAGTCTGCCCTTATTAGGTACACATTTTACTATTTAAAAGGTTTTCCCAGTAATTTTGAAAAACCGAAGCACATGGTGCGGTAATTAGATCATGTACAGTACTTATACCGTATTTTACCCTAAGTTTTCAAAAGAAGTCATTCTTTAACACCTAGCATGCTGGGTAAAAATTTCAGCAGACATTTTGACAATTTTTTTCTTATTTTTCTCAGGAAACAGGATCCAACATTTCAAGCTATTTGTCTCCATTGGAAATGTCAAATTCTATTTCCTGGGAAAATCATGAAAAATATGATCAATTTGTCGTCTGCTGAACTTGCCTATAGTGTGCTAAGCATTAACATACTTGTCCTAAATTTTGAACAAGTCCACTTGACAACATGTATGGTTCTTAATAACCCTTGTCCTGCTGAACCCAGATATACCCTGTCTTTGCAAACAGTGTAGATCCAGATCAGTTGGCTTCTAAGAAGCCAACTGATCTGGATCTTCACTGTTTGCCATTAAGTATGTGAATTTATAGCAACAATCCAGATCAAGTAATCTGATTGGCTGAAAATTAGAAGTGGGAGTGGCATCTTAATTTATTCAGCAGGACAAGGGTTAAAACATACTTGAGTGGCAAACAGTGCAGATCCTGATCAGACACTGCATTCTGTGGTACAGTAAAACCTGTGTAAGACAGCCACCTTCGAGACTGACTTTATGTAGTGATTGATGTGGATAAAGTTGTCTGTCTTATAAAGGTACATGTCATGTAATTTTGCTATCAAAATTACATGACATGTACCTTTATAAGACAACCATCTTTCCACATTAACCACTAAGGTCAATTTCAAAGGTGGCTGTCTTACACAGGTTTTACTGTAATTACAATTATAATTTAGCACTCAAAGTAACAGGTAAACAAACAAACAAACAAAATCTAAGCACCCACTCACTGACCACCATCTAAACCTATCACCAGTTGAATGGTTTGATCACTTTAAAAGAACAATCCATGACAATTACAGAGGTGAGGGGCATTTCAAAAGTAAAAGATGCACACTATAAAAGAATTTACATTTAAGTTAAGGTAAATTTTGAATGTACTTGTCATTTCATCTCCATCAATAACATTGACAATCAAGTTATCAAAACAAAAAAATTCATTTCACTGATGAAAACAGATGAAACTGAAGTACTTGTCAAAGCATAGAAATGTTTACATGTATAGACTAAATTGTCATTATTTATGCATCACAATGATAGTTTGCTTAACTTAAGCAGTACTAATAGTGCCAATGAGCTATAAGTTGTTTTTTTATTCAAACTAAATAGAAACTGAGATTACTTTTGAAATGACCCTTATGTACACAAGACTTTTAATTTAATCCATAAAGTACCAGTATAGCAGCAGGCATCATTCTATTTTCCCCCAAGGCTTATTTACATGAAATATGAAGGTTTAGTTTCCTGGAAAACGAGCAAAAAAAAAAAAAAAAAAAAAAAAAATATTTTAGAATATTGTCTGCCACTTTTTGAATGCCCCTTTAAGGGTGAATCCATTTATCACTCTCTTTAATTTCTTCATTTTAATTCCATAAATCGTGTCTCAACTTCCTAAGATTTAATAAGAACCTGTTGAAAATTAGAAGTCTCCTTTCTTGTCTGTAATACCAGAAAATTCACATTTATCAAATAACAAAACACCCACATATGAAACCACACTTGCAACAATGCGGAATCACAATCCCAGAGGACTTGTTAAACCTTGTCATGCGGAAACCGGATATACCCTGCTTTTGCTAACAGTGTAGATCCAGATCAGTTAGAAGCCAACTGATCTGGACCTGCACTGTTTGCCATTATGTGAATTTACAGAAACAATCCAGATCAAGTAATCTGATTAGCTGAAAATTAGAAGTGGGCGTGGCATCACACTTTATTCAGCATGACAAGGGTTAAGCAAAAGAACTTGATGATAATTCTGGGATAATATTTCTTATTTCTCCACACACAAAAAAAAATGTTGTGGGTACTCATTAGAAGTGCCTCGGTAAGGTGTTTTTAACGAGTACCCACAACATATATTTTTATGCAGAACTGGAAAAAATTATTCCAAAGTTAGACCAAATACTCCTTCTTAACAAGTTCTCTGCAATGATCCCAATTTGCTATTTCCGAACTTTAGGGAACCTTCATATCTTTACAGCCACACTGTTAAAAGTGGCATAACTGGCATAAACATCAATGGTTTTTGTTATCTCGACATGTGCACAACTGTAAGAAAATCACCCAGCCAAAGGCCAGCGTATATCATCTTTGCAATAAACCCCAGCTACAAAAACAACAATGAAAGAAAGCAAAGCCAATTTGCAAGTTATTATCACAAGTACACTAAAGCATAGGCCAGTGATTGGAGAAAAAGCTATTTGTAAACTCATATCCATATTGTTTGGTCATTTAAGCTTAATCCAATATACACCATCTAAATCCCCATCTAAAAAGAAGCAGTGCAGGCTAATTCCTGCTGATAAAGTGGTTATTTGATGTAACATAAGAAAACTGCAACATCTTGAAGGGAAATAGTTATGCTACATGTTCTAATAGCCACTACTAAATTAGTCATTTGTAAAGTACATGCCTACATTAACCTTTGTCATGCTAAATATGTCAAGATGCCTCTAATTTTCAGCCAGTCAGATTGCTTGATCCAAGTTGTTGATAAAAATTCACATACCTAATGACAAGCAGTGGAGATCCAGATCAGTTGGCTTTGCTTCTTTAGAAGCCAACTGATCTGGATCTACTCTGTTTGCAAAGGCAGGGCATATCAGGGTTCAGCAGGACCAGGGTTAACCCTTATCTTGTGGGTGGCATCTATATATTTTCAGTGGGTAAGCCTATCTGAGAGGACCTTTTGAAGTTGGAGGACCTCCAGAAACAAGTCTCATCTTGAAGTTTTAGGTTATCTGATGGGAGGGAATGGCTATTTTATCACAAACCTTTGTTTGTCCACATTCATGGCCAATCAGAGAAATAATTCTTTGAAATCACAATCAAATCATCACTTTCTTTTTTTTCCATTTATAAAGTCTCATTACTATCCAATCATATAGGCCCCTGTGCCACCCATGGGGACTTTCCCTAAACATCTTCAAGTGACAGACGCACGCAAATTTAGTCTCTTGGACTTCTTGTTTTTATTTCATAAATATGTGAAACGAATCCCAGTTTGTAACATAGCTTGCTATCATGTGACAGTCATGTGCTCATGACTATTTATAAGTAAGCAAGTCCATTGATACATCACGTGACTGTGTGACTTAAATTGGTAAAAGCGAGGGAAACAATGTTGGCTCAGATAAGGATACCCCTTCCGAAGACCCAGATCAGAAACTTTCGCAGCAGGCTAAGGGTTAATAACTTGCATTTGCATGACCACTACCACAAATGCTACTGGCATTTAACATCACAAGCAATTTTCCCAAGTTAAAAAGGAAACAAAGCTTCTGCAATTTAGCAGCATCATTCTTTTTGCTCCAAATTACAGACACAGTGGTTGTCAACAACTTAACTCTTGTTTTTCCTTTTTTTTTTTTTTTAACTCTTGTTTTTCCTTTTTTTTTTTTTGTTTTTAACATCATATCAGGATTACTTTAAACATGAACTATTACAGACAGGTCAAGCCATTCTCTCTTGAAGTTTCAGTCAATTTCAGAAATGACTGACTTTACTTCAAAGAAACGAATTGTGCATAAAAAATGAAGTTCAATTTTTTAAAGATATCAACCAGTCATATTTCTGACTATTTTTAAATGCTAATTCAATTCATATTAGAAATAAATGCTTGACATTCACTTAAAGTATTCAACCTAATTACCGCACTGTGCACTAGATTTTTCAAAATTACTGGGAAAGTTTGTGGTAAAATATGTATCTACCTACTAAAAATACACTTTAAAAAAAAAAGATCAGCAAAGGACTTATTTGATGATGTTTATGCTACTTTTTTCTGCCGGCCTCGGTGGCTCAGTTGGATGCGCCGTCCGACTGGAGACCAGGAGGTCGCGGGTTCAACCCCCGCCGAGGTCGGCAACATTCTTTCGTGGAGATTGATCATGAAATATTTTCTACGGTCATTCTCTCCCTTCCGCTGATTCAAGAAGGGCAGTTGTCAGTTTCTGGCGAAAGAATGTGCACAGTACTGGTTAACCGCTTAGAGGACTAAGCCTGCCCAGTAAACGTGTGGTTAGGTAAACTGACCGCGCTCTGCAGCATCTGATCTGGTCTGCACTGTTTGTCATTTACCCTTTTATGGGACTCCCGACTACAATTGGTTAATTTAGCCTAATGTGAAGAAATTGTGTGTAATTATAAGCTATTGGTAGATGGCCAACATGAAACTGGTCACTATATGGTCATTATGGGGTACCAGTAACCTGAACCCCACATTATCCTTGTCCTATCAGAACAATTCTCATAAACAGTCAATAGAAGGTTGATAAAGCAAGAGTAAATAATCAGTAAGAGATTGAATATGAAACTATAACCCCCCACACCCTACTAACCCACACACTACTAACACCACCACCACCCCGCTCCACCCCCACCCCCCGACTACAATGGGTTAACTGGTTAATTGGTTTACCAAATATTATCAAATTATCTCAAACAGTATAGGAGTTATGGCCTGCACAAGATTTCGATTTCAGGGGAGATAAGTACATAACAAAGAAAGTGAGAGTTGTCCCTCTTTCACCCTATGTACCTACTGGCCCTCCTCTTAATCCCTACCAAATATGAAAGCAATCCACTGAAGAATAAAGGTAACATACAACTTTGAAAAAAGGTTAACCTAAAGGTAAACCTCAGATATCAAGGGATGTAAGTACATAACAGAGAAAGTGAGAGTTGTCTTTCTTGCACACCACACACCTACTTGTTTGTTTGTGTTGAGGTTTTACGGCCCAGTCAACCCAATGGGGTCATGTCGAGTGCGGTCAGTTTACCTAACCACACGTTTACTGGGCAGGCTTAGTCCTCTAAGGGGTTAACCAGTATTGTGCACATTCTTTCACCATAAACTGACAACTGCCCTTCTTGAATCAGTGGAAGGGAGAGAATGACCGTAGAAAATATTTTATGATCAATCTCTACAAAAGAATGTTGCCGACCTCGGCGGGGGCTGAACCCGCGACATCCTGGTCTCCAGTCGGACGGCGCATCCAACCGAGCCACCGAGGCCGGCCCACACACCTACTGGTCCTCATCTTCATCTCTACCAAATATGAAAGCAATCCAATTAAGAATAAAGGTGACATGTAACTTTGTAAAAAGGTAAACCTCGGACGTCAGGGGAGATAAGTACATAACAAACAAAGTGAGAGTTGTCTCCCTTATATGTGACACACCTATTGGTCTTCCTCTTCATTCCTCCCAAATATGAAAAAAATCCGCTGAAGAATAAAGGTAATATACAACTTTGAAAAAAGGTTAACCAAAAGATAAACCTTGGACATCGCTCGATGCCCGCCTGTCCGCCCCCCGCCAGCCCGACCGAACATCGCTATTTTAAAGGATGGATTTTTTTTTTTAAAAATCCAAAAATGTGCCCAAAAATTGTGCATGGTTTTTGTGCAGTTTTTGTGCAGTATATGCCAAGTTTGGTGAAAAATCATTGATATTTACTCAAGTTATCATCTTGTTTGATTTAGGCTTAACGTCGCTTTCAACCTTTTTCAGTCATATCGCGACGGTGTCTGGATGTGGCAGGGAGCTCAATGCTCACTTTTAGAGTGCTGCCTCACTGAAATATCACACCCCAGACACTTTGACATGATATTCCACCCAGTCACATTATACTGACACTGAGCTGACCAGTTCTAGCTCTACTTTCTTAATGCTGAGTGCCAAGCGAAAGAGCAGCTAGTACCATTTTTAAAGTCTTTGGTATGACCCGGCCGGGGATCGAACCCGCAACCTCCCGGTCACAAAGCGGACGCTCTACCACTGAGCCACTGTGCCGGTTCTCAAGTTATCATCTAGAAATGAAAATACAGATGGAGTCAGACATACAATAGGTGGACAGATGGATGGACATACAGACAACCAACATAGAGCCGTAATACCTCACTATTATTGTGGGGGGTGGGGTGGGGAGGGGGGTTGTGGATATAAAAAGAGAATAATCTCAGTGAAATTACATACTAATACAATAAACAAAATAAGAAAAGCCTTATTAAGGTAACAAACTGACAAACTGTAACAATAAAAAATGTAACAGTGGCCTCACTAAGGTTACAAACTGTATAAATCAATAAAGTGAGAGTGGTCTCACTAAGGTTTCATACTGTATCAATCAAAAAAAGTAACAGTGGCCTCACTAAGGTTACAACTATATCAATCAATAAAGTGAGAGTGGTCCCACTAAGGTTACATACTGTATCAATCAAAGAAATAACAGTGGCCTCACTAAGGTTACAAACCGCATCAATCAATAAAGTGAGAGTGGTCCCACTAAGGTTAAATACAATATCAATCAAAAATGTAACAGTGGCCTCACTAAGGTTAAACATGTATCAATCAATAAAGTGAAAAAGGTCCCACTAAGGTTACATACTGTATCAATCAATAAAGTGAGCGTGGTCCCACTAAGGTTACAGATTGTACTAATCATCATATGATCACATAGTGTATCTATCAAAAAAGTAAGTGTGTTCCCACTAAGGTCACAAATTGTATCAATCAATAAAGCAATAAATTAAGAGTGATCCCATTAAGGTTTCATACTGTAACAATCAATAAAGTAAGAAAGGTCCCACCAAGGTTGTATACTGTATCAATCATTAAAGTAAGAGTGGTCCCACTAGGTCATAAATTGTATCAGTTCATAAAGTAAGAGTGGTCCCACTAAGGTCACAATCATACTTATCAATCAATTAAGTAAGAGTGGTCCCTTTAAGGTTACATACTGTATCAAATAATAAAGTAAGAGGGGTCCCACTTACGTTACATACTGTATCAATCAATAAAGTAAGAGGGGCCCACAAAGGTTTTATACTATATGTATCAATAAAGAGTGTTCCCACTAAGGTTGCCTACTGTATCAACCAATAAAGTAAAAGTGATCCCATTATGGTTACAAACTGTGTCAATCAACAAAGTAAAAGTGGTCTCACTAAGGTATATAGTGTATCAATCAATAAAGTTAGATTGGTCTCACATTGGTTACAGACTGGATCAATCAATTAAGTACGAGGGCGTGTCAATAAATAACCAGCCTATCCCATTTTCGATGGACCGAGACGGTCATGATTTTCATGCTTTGTTTCAATATATGTCTTATACATGGGTACAAAATTGCACATGTATCGAGCCATTCTTTAATAAGATATTGAATGTCAAACATGGCTAGTGATGCAAAGGCATGCTTTTCATCTAAAGTTGAGTACCCTGCTGTAATTCGGTACTTGTATTTAAGTGGTAAAACAGGCAAGGAAATACATAGCGAGTTAGCCGATGTTTATGGGTCTTCTGCACCATCTTATGCTCAGGTTAAATTCTGGGTAGGGGAATTCAAACGTGACAGAACGTCTTTAGAAGATGAAGCCAGGTCTGGACGCCCACTGGATGCCACCGACGAAGGAATGTGTTAGAAAGTTCGGGATCTGGTATACTCTGATAGGCGAATTCAGGTGGAAGAAATAGCGCAGGCATTAGGCATTTCACATGGTAGCGTTTCAACAATCTTACATGATCGTTTAGGTATGCGCAAGCTAACAGCCCATTGGGTCCCCAAATCCCTTAGCGATGAGCGAATGGCAACCAGAGCATCAGTATGCAATGCCTTGTTGAAGCGTTTTAGGTCAAAAGATGATTTTCTTTTACGACTGGTGACTGTAGATGAGACTTGGGTTCATTATTATGAGCCAGAGAATAAAGCTCAGTCATCAGTGGGTAGGGCCTGGGTCCCCGAGGCCAAAGAAGTTCAAGACGCAACCATCTGCTGGCGAGGTGATGGCCACAGTATTTTGGGACGCAAAAGGCGTTATTATATTGGACTTTTTACCCAAGAGAAGTACAATAACTGGAGTGTACTACGGTATGCGAACTTGTTAGACCAGCTGAGAATTGCCATCCATGAAAAACGCCGAGGTAAACTCTCTACAGGTGTTTTGTTGCAACAGGACAACGCAAGAGTCCACACTTGCAAAGTTGCAATGGATGCTGTAGAGCGAAATGGGTATGAATTAATACCACATCCTGCCTATTCGCCTGACCTAGCTCCTAGTGACTTCTTCCTATTCTCAAACTTGAAAAAGGATATCCGTTGACTTCATTTCCTGTCTGATGAAGAAGTTGTGACCGCAGTTGAGGAGTGGGTCAATGGAAAGGAGCCTGACTTTTTCAGTTCTGGGCTGACGGCACTTGAACACCGTTGGTCTAAGTGCATCACACTACAGGGCAATTACATCGAAAAAGAAGAGGTGGATCTCAACCAGAAATAAGTTAGGGTGGTTACTTATTGACTCACCCTTGTAAGAGTGATCCCACTAAAGTTATATACTGTATCAATCAATAAAGTAAGAGCAGTCACAGTGAGGTCACATTCTGTACCAATCAATAAAGTAAGCATGGCCCCATTAAGGTCACATACTATATCAATCAATAAAGTAAGGATGGTCCCACTAAGGTTACAGACTGTACAGTACTAATCATCATATGATCACATAGTATATCTATCAATAAAGTAAGCATGTTCCCAAATTGTATCAATCAATAAAGCAATAAAAGTAAGATTGATTGATTTGGTTGGGGTTTAACGACACGTCAACCCTTGTGGGTCATTTTGTGTTGTCTCCCAGAGAAAGGGAGAAAAGAGACAGAAGAGATAGCAGAAGAGATGAAAGAGAGGGACAGGGAAGAAAGAGGAACAGGAATGAAAGTGAAGGAACAGAAGAAATAATAACATCACCTCCCTACCCTTACCTGCTACAAGGATAGCAGGCCTTGCCGAACTGTAAGCCAATATCAGCTGGATGCCCCGGTGACATAAGATACATGACACCTTCGCACCACCCGACCACCTGCAATAAAAGTAAGGAGGGTCCCACTAAGGTTACATACTGTATCAATCAATAAAGTAAGTGGGGCCCACAAAGGTTTTATACTGTATGTATCAATAAAGTTAGAGTGTTCCCATTAAGGTTGCATACTGTGTCAACCAATAAAGTAAAAGTGATCCCACTATGGTTACATACTGTGTCAATCAATAAGAGTAGTCTCAGCAAGGCCACATTCTGTATCAATCAATAAAGTAAGGATGGCCCCACTAAGGTTACATACTGTATCAATTAATAAAGTAAGGGTGGTCTCATTAGATAGGTGTGCATCAGGGATGTTAATGGCAGGAATCAACAAGAATATCGGTGAAACCGATGGATGCTCCCCGAACATGCAATAGTCGGAACAGGAAACATTATCCTAGATAAAGAGCGGTATACTGTGTATACTCACTGTACTTCAAAATGGAGTATCACAAAACCTGTTGGTGGACAGATAAGCTTGAGCCCAGGACCCTGAAAGTCAAACATGCTCCAACATTTGTGTGAAGTTATATTTAAACTTGCTAGAGATATTATCTTCCCAACATTTGTATGAAATTATATTAAAATCCATCAATACATGTAGGCACTAGAGGGATGACAATTTATATTTCTAAAAATAACCAGTGACCTTGACCTTAACCCCAGGATCCTGAAAGTTAAACTTGCTCGAGATATTATTACACCCAATATTTGTGTGAAGTTATATTAAAATCCATCAGCAAATGACGATGCTAGAGCGATGACAAAGATTTTTTCTAAAAATAGCTGCAGTGACCTTGACATTGAGCCCAGGACACTGGAAATTGAATATGCTTGAGATGTTATCATACTTAACATTTTTGTGAAATTATATTAAAATCCATCAATAAATCAAGGCACTAGAGCAAAAACAAAGTTTTTCTAAAAATAGCCACAGTGACCTTGACCTTGAGCCCAGGACACTGAATGTCGAACATGCTCAAGATATTTAAAAGCTGCAGTGACCTTGACATTGAGCCCAGGACACTGGAAATTGAAATTGCTTGAGATGTTATCATACTCAACATTTTTGTGAAATTATATTAAAATCCATCAATAAATCTAGGCACTAGAGCAAAAACAAAGTTTTTCTAAAAATAGCCACAGTGACCTTGACCTTGAGCCCAGGACCCTGAATGTCAAACATGCTCAAGATATTATCATACCCAACATTTGTTTGAAGTTATATCAAAATCCATCAATAAATGTAGGCACTAGAGTGTTGACAAATTCTTTTCTAAAAATAGCCAGTGACCTTACACTGCAGCTTTAAACAAAGTAGCATGACTCTGTGACAAATCATCTAACCAGAAAGATTGAACAATATGCGCATCCCCTATTGCTGCTTATGATTCCATTAAAATTTCGTTGAATTTCTGCCAGTATTTGCTAAGAATTTGCGTGGACACGAACAGTACCCTATATATTCATGCAGAACTCATCAAAGGGCAATAACTCTTGGAAAAATCATCGAACCAGAACACGCAGGTGATATGCACATCCACCTTCCATACTTAATATTCCCATGAAGTTTCAATGAAATCCGACTAGTAGTTTCCGAGAATTCGCGTGGACACGAACAGTACCCTATATATTCATGCAGAACTCATCAAAGGGCAATAACTCTTGGAAAAATCATCGAACCAGAACACGCAGGTGATATGCGCATCCACCTTTGATACTTAATATTCCCATGAAGTTTCATTGAAATCCGACAAGCAGTTTCCGAGAATTTGCGTGGACAAGAGCGGGACGGACGCACGGACGCACGGACACACACGGACGTACGGACGCACGGACGCACGGACACACGGACGCCAGGACCCTGAATGTCAAACATGCTCAAGATATTATCATACCCAACATTTGTTTGAAGTTATATCAAAATCCATCAATAAATGTAGGCACTAGAGTGTTGACAAATTCTTTTCTAAAAATAGCCAGTGACCTTACACTGCAGCTTTAAACAAAGTAGCATGACTCTGTGACAAATCATCTAACCAGAAAGATTGAACAATATGCGCATCCCCTATTGCTGCTTAAGATTCCATTAAAATTTCGTTGAATTTCTGCCAGTATTTGCTAAGAATTTGCGTGGACACGAACAGTACCCTATATATTCATGCAGAACTCATCAAAGGGCAATAACTCTTGGAAAAATCATCGAACCAGAACACGCAGGTGATATGCACATCCACCTTCCATACTTAATATTCCCATGAAGTTTCAATGAAATCCGACTAGTAGTTTCCGAGAATTCGCGTGGACACGAACAGTACCCTATATATTCATGCAGAACTCATCAAAGGGCAATAACTCTTGGAAAAATCATCGAACCAGAACACGCAGGTGATATGCGCATCCACCTTTGATACTTAATATTCCCATGAAGTTTCATTGAAATCCGACAAGCAGTTTCCGAGAATTTGCGTGGACAAGAGCGGGACGGACGCACGGACGCACGGACACACGGACGCACGGACGCACGGACGAAGCGGCGACTATATGCTCCCCCGAAATTCTTCGGGGAGCATAATAACTCTGAACCCTCAAAGTTTATTTCCAGCAGGAACAACAAAGCTATGTAAATCATATGAAAGTTTCTTTTCTATATTTACCCTTCCTATTAGCCATTACCACTCAGGGCTAATTCAGCAGACAACAAATTGGTGATATTTTTCACACAAACACACACAAAAAAAAACAACAGGATTTGACATTTCATGCAAATTGTCTCCATTGCATAAAATGTTAAATACTGTTTTCTAGGAATAATAAAAAATATTTCAACATATCATCTGCTGAAAATTTCACCCAGAGTGCTAAGAGTTAGACAGACAGGACTCAGTAAACAGCGGAATTGGATAAATGTCAATCCACTGTAAGGTGTGTTCTCTTTTTCACAGACAGATATCAAATTAACCCTTAAAGCACCAATAACAATGGCAAAAGATGACAGTGTTGATTTTTCAGAAAAAAAAAAGTCTTGACATTTCATGTGAATTGTCTGCTTGGCGGCAAATGAGTCACATGAAATGTCAAGACATATTTTCTCTGAAAATCATCATCATCATTGGACTTTTCATTAACATGCAGGTACAGGGGCAGCATCCTCATCAGTGGCCCCCTTCCAGGTAGCTGGCTTGCTGTATGCATGGCAGATCTCACACCAGATCTCCAAGTTTTGTTTGTGTTGAGGTTTTACAGCCCAGTCAACCCAATGGAGTCATGTCGAGCGCGGTCAGTTTATCTAACCACACATTTACTGGGCAGGCTTAGTCCTCTAAGCGGTTAACCAGTATTGTGCACATTCTTTTGCCAGAAACTAACAACTGCCCTTCTTGAATCAGCAGAAGGGAAAGAATGACCGTAGAATATATTTCATGATCAATCTCCACGAAAGAATGTTGCCAACCTCGGCGGGGGTTGAACCTACGACCTCCTGGTCTCCAGCTAGATGGCGCATCCAACTGAGCCACTGAGGCCGGCCGAGATCTCCAAGTGAAAAACAAAAACAAAACAAAAAATTAAATAATGAGACACCTGTCCAAAGTACACAAATGCTCCACCCTTTTGACCCCTAGTCCCACCCCAGGGCATGAGCCAGGGGGAACTCTAGCACAGACCTGAGCATAAAAGATAGCAAAGTTATGACCTCCAAGAGAAATGCAGATGTAAATGTCACAAAAATTTTAGAAGGTTATCTGCTGCAAATTTTTGCTTGGTGTTTTAAGGGTTGACTTAATGGTTCAGCCTTTTGATTATATCTGATTAGACAGTCATTTTTATATAATTTGCGAAGTTGTGCATTTACGTGAATTTGCTAGTTGTTTTACTTAGGGGTTTACCTTACTTTGAAAGAAAAAATAAAAAACAAAGTTGTAAATATTCCAATAAAAATGAAAAATTTTATCATGCAACAAACAACCAGGTTTCTGTTATTATCTATATTCCCTGAACGAGGAAAACAAGTCAAGAAACACTCAGCCAGTTTTCTGTTATTAATTTACTTGAATAAGAATGACCAAAAGAAAACCAAAATTGCATTTCTTCAAATGGCCCCTGAATTTTCCCATTATACACACGATATTAATCTGATTCCAAAAGCTCTACATTTCCATATAATTTAATCACCATGGAATAATTTCACTAATTTATACACAGAATTTAATTTAACCCTGAAAGTGCTAATCGCAACTGCAGCAGACAACATTTTTCTTATCATTTTATCTTTTATTTTTCTGAGGAAATAAGGCTTGAATTTCATAGCAGATGATTCACATGAAATGCCAAGTCTTACTTTCTTCGAAAATTAACAAAAAAATAGTCATCTGCTACAATTTCTGTTATGGCTTTAAGGTTAGCAAATGCACAGATACTCTCACAACAATATGGAAATTCCACATCATTAATCCATTTATCCAAGCTTTCCATTTCTGTTTTTCATTATTACTTTTTTTATCATGAATCAGTTTCTTTGGCATAACAATGCAATACAAAGAATCTCTTAAGATCAGAGCTTTCGATAATTTTAATATTCTGTCTTTTATATTTCCAAATTCCTCTACACAAGCAAGTTCTGAGATCTCATTAGAATCAACTCCATGAGAACACTAATGAAATTAACTCCCAAACACATTTCCATGGAATAAAAAAACATGAATATGAGATCATTCTAATAAAATTCACAAACATGTTTCCATGGAGTAATAAAAACATAGACACATATATAACTTTTATTTTCAAAACCACATGCTCTGTATCTCTGGCCAATCCTATTTCTATGTAAATATTTGCTGATTCAAAGACCATAGATGTATGGATGTGTTAGCGATCTATCAGCTGAAGAATGGGTGTGATAATTATTCTAAACACCTATTATTAAAGTTATATCTCAACCTTCATTGATTCTTTCATAACCTGTGCTGTCACAACTGTGACAGTGCATAAACACGGGATGATCAAAAAGTTCCTGGACAGAGACAGATGTTGTTCCTGGACAAAAGCATATCGTGGGTTGATCGCAAGACTGTAGCAAGTCAGATGGTTGTTTTTCCCAATACTTAATCTTCTCACCATGAAGGCGTTATGAAGATTACAACATTTCTTTCTGTAAACAATGGAAATTTAGGTGCCATTGCTCGGCACCTAAATTTGCATTGTTTACAAAGGAGTCAAAGTTGCCCCTAAACAAGGGTTTCAAAAATATGTTTGAGTTACTACAGTCTTGCGCTCAACCCTCGATATGTTGTGGATACTCATTAGAAGTATCTCATGGTCACTCCTCTGATCTATTTTTTCTTCTGGAAGCCAGAACAGACTTTTTCAGAACTAGTTTTGCAAAACTGTCTCCAGGAAATCTGATGACTGAACATGTTTAACACTTACAGCGCTATTAGCAAATTCAGCAGATGACAAACTGATGATATTTTTCTTATTTTTCCTAGAAAATAGGATCAGACACTTCATGCAAACTGTCTCCTAAGGAGACATTTTGCATGAAGTGTCAGATCCCATTTTGAAGGAAGAAAAAATAAAAAAAATTTCAAAATGTCGTCTGCTGAAATGTTTGTTTGTTTGTGTTGAGGTTTTACGGCCCAGTCAACCCAATGGGGTCATGTCGAGCGCGGTCAGTTTACCTAACCACACATTTACTGGGCAGGCTTAGTCCTCTAAGCGGTTAACCAGTATTGTGCACATTCTTTCGCCAGAAACTGCTGAAATTTTACCCAGCATGCAAAATGTTAAATAAGTTAATATGTTTACATATAATTGTTTGATCAGTAGTGTATGCTTGTTGTCAGTGTCAAATATGTGTTCCAATACATGTATTTATTGTATGTGTTGCTGCAGGAGTTAAAACCCTGTGCTCAATCATGTTTAACCTTTACCACTCTCTTGGCAAATTCAGCAGATGACATCTAGCAATAGTCCATCTACAAAATGAATCCCACAAAGAGTTTGGATAATATGAATTCTTAAAAACCGTCACACATTTGTCGGCACAGAAGAGGATGCCAGCACTGATGCTGAGGCCAAAGCCAACACTGACACATGGTGTAGTGTTGTAGCTTTCCTTGTATTTGCTACAGGTATGCTTATAAAAGGAAGATAAAATGAGGTGATGGTTCTCAACTGCCACTGTTTGGGAAATGTTTTAGATATGCTTTTTCGGCAAATGCCAAAAAACACTACATATTCACTCTGCTGCGTAACTTGGGGGTAATTGTGGTACAGGTGTGTGAGCTAGTATTTCGAAACCTATCCCATTCATATACCTGGCCTTTGAAAAAACAGACCCATTCATATACTTGGTCATCCGAAATGCTGACCAATTCATATACTGCCCTTTGTTTTTTTATACCCATTTATTGCTGGTAGTTAGACAAATATAACAGTCAATTCATTGAATACCAAAAGAGCAAGCAGCCTCGAAAAATCTCTGAGCGAAAAATATACGCATATTCCGGGACGTCAGAAAAGTGGGGCCTTTCACATACGAATCAAGAAAAACCGGGTCCGAGTCATATACTTTTTGTTGAAAAAAGGGGGCTATATACCTGGCAGCGCTGAAAAAGGGGGCCATTTGGCACACACATCCGTACTATGCCATATATATAGGAAGTAACCCCCCCCACACACACACACATCCACCGAGCATATTCACATAGGAAATTCAATGAGCAATACACTTATATTAAAGGTTTTATATATATTTTTATTTGGTAATTTTTCCATAATTCACAGCTGACCATATTACAGGGAAAAACAAATCAGCAATTGTTATGGCTCTAAGATATTGCTATAATTCTATGCTAGAAGAACACCACATGCATCCAGAAAATGTGACTTCCAATTATTTCTAAGATTAACTACTGCTTCATATTACAGTTTTTTTTTTCTACTCTAGCAACATCTCTAACATAAAATGGTTCCAATTTTCCGATCCTATCAAAATTAACCCTTGTCCTGCTGAACTTGGATATACCATGCCTTTGCAAACAGTGCAGATCCAGATCAGTTGGCAGAAGCCAACTGATCTGGATCTGTACTGTGCCATTAAGTATGTGAATTTGTATCAACAACCTGGATCAAGTAATTTGACTGGCTGAAAATTGGAAGTGGGCGTGGCATCTTAATTTATTCAACATGACCAGGGTTAAGTTTGTCTGCAAGACAGGTGCTGATTGGAATTTTGATTGTCTGTTGGCTCAGACTTAGTACAGATAAGGTGTAACTGAAGGGAATATTTCTGATATTTTTCTATTTCTGCACCAAAATGTATCTTGCTGGTACTTATTGAAATTGCCTCATGAGGCTATTCCAATGAGTATCCACAAGATATGTTTTGGTGCAAAAATAGCAGAATTATCTTCTGAATATCCCTTTATCTGTGGCTACGCCAGGGTATTATGAGCTGTTTAACTATATTTTATAAAGACAAGAACTATCAGAAGACAGTGCAGTGTGCCTTACAGGATTTTGACTTTTAACCCTTGTCCTCCTGAATCCAGATACACCCTATCTTTGCAAACAGTCTAGATCCAGATCAGTTGGCTTCTGAAGAAGTCAACTGATCTGGATCTGCACTGTTTGCCATTAAGTATGTGAATTTATAACAACAATCCAGATGAAGTTATGTGATTAGTTAAAAATTAGAAGTGGGCGTGGCATCTTAATTTATTCAGCAGGAGAAGGGTTAAGAAGATAATGCATAGCTCCTAATAAGGCACTTTTTTCAAGCAAAAAGTATTGATAGTTTTCTAATTTCTCCATGTAAACATCTGTTGTGGGTATTCACAAGAAATGCCTTTCCAAGGCACTTCGAACAAGTACCCACAACATGTTTTTTTGTGGAGAATAGAAAAACAAGGTTACCTGATACCCAGCCCCCACCCCACTCCGCTTTATCTCCAGCTTTGGTAATGTCATATAAACCAACCTTTAATCATGAACACTGTATGTTTGCATTTATGAAAAGAAATATCTGTGACAATAATATCTGAATGCATTCACAGGAAGATGGTTTTGTATTTTATGTCCCTCTCAACATGCTTTAAGTCATATTGAGATGATGGGTGGGTGATTATGAAACACTCTGTGCAGTGAAGCGCAGTATAATCATGAACTGAATTCATAAGAAGAATGTGGTAAGTACTAACACTATAGTGACCATATTGAGAAACTGATCCTTAACCCTTGTCCTGCTGAGCCCGGATATGCCCCACCTTTGCAAATAGTGTAGATCCAGATCAGTTGGCTTCTTCAGAAGCCAACTGATCTGGATCTGCACTGTTTGTCATTAAGTATGTGAATTTGAATCCAAAACCTGGATGAAATAATCTGATTGGCTGAAAATTAGAAGTGGGTGTGGCATCTTAATTTATTCAGCATGACAAGGGTTAACACACAGAGCAAGCAATTTATATAGTCAGTGAAACCTGAAAAGTAGGTCATGGACAATCATACCTGAGTAGACACAGATCAAACTCCATATCTGTCAAAGTCATTAAAGAATGCAGGCTATCTACAAATTTCTGCTTTTACCATTATTACCATAAATATTGGGCCACTTTAACTCCTTACCGTATTTGTCTTAACCCATAAAACGCCAAGAAAATGTGCACCTGAAAATGACATCTGTTTTTGTTGTCTGCTGAATATTCTTGCAAACTTCTAAAACCTATCTTTGCATACAGGCAAACAGTGTGGACCCAGATCAGACTGCTCCTAAAGGAGCAGTCTGATCTGGGTCCACACTATTTGCAGAAATGACTTTTAAAATCACAAGCAGATGAGAAAGCAGACGACAATTGTTGTGATTGGCAGTTTAAGGGTTAAAATTTGAATAAGCCTATTTTACTACCTGCTGAAGTGTCTAGAACTGCTGGCTGGATGGTAAACAGTGCAGACCCTGATCAGATGCCACAGAATGTGGCATCTGATCTGGGTCTACACTGTTTGCTCAGGCCTGTCTGTCCCAATATTTAGGGTTAATATGGTAGATTAAATCTAAATAAACTTCTCCCACGATCAAGATAAAGAAAGCTCTCAAAACAAGAAGCTCAAAATATTTTTCAGAGGATGAAGTTTACCTTTTTTTAAAACTTTTAATGGATTTTAAGTCTGATTTGAACAGAAGATCTGCAAATATCTGGAGCCTTAATGAATCTAAATTCTTAACCTGTTGAATTTAAGCATTAACAAATGAAATTTTAAAATACTCCCCTGCCCCAACCAAGAAAATTGAGTGTGACATTCTGTGCATGTCAGATCCTTTGAAGAAGATGCATATAAAAATAAACAAACAAGCAAACAAACAAACAAATAAATAAATAAATAAATAAATAAATATAGGTGAAGATATCCAGGAACTGCCACAATCAGGAACCACAGCCTTCCCAAGGTACCTAGTCTGTCTCCAGACTCTATATTTTCTATCATTTTCTCTTTTCTTTTCAAAGGTATACAAATCTGGCATAGCTTATAATGATTTATTCAGTTATGTCCCTTAGTGGAAAAGACAGAACAGGTGAATATAAATAAGGATTAAAGAGAGACAAAAAAAAATGTTCAAAATATTAATAAAATTTAAAAAAAACAACAAAAAAAAAAAAACAGAAACGACTGGAGCCAGTCTACGAGGCACCAAAAGGTGTAATCAAGAACAAACTCAGGTTGAACTGGGACAATACAAATAGTCTGTAGCAAAACTACTAATTTTACTGGCAGTATGGTTTGTTAGTGATGTTCTATAGAGAGCATTTCAAAAACACGCCTATTCAAATATATTGAAAATTTCACCACCAAAACTGAAAGTTTTCAGATAAAAATTCTGACATTTTTCATATTTCTGCTCAAAACATAGATTTTCGGTACTCATTAGAACCACCTCACTGAGGCAGATCTAAAGAGTACCCACAATCTATGTTTTTGAGCAGAAAAAGAAAATTACTGTACACCCCTGTAAACCCAAGTTTTACTGTATCTGGAGGTCAAAACTATACAGGCAGGTTTTCGTGATGCATTAAAATCCTTCATGGGTGTGGGGCAATGGAGTGGGGGAGTCTTCTTAATGTCTGTTGTAATGGGTTATAACAAAGATATTGAGAATTTTGTGATAATGGTCCATTTTATTCACTGAAACAGTTAGCAATAAAATTATTGATCAAGCAAGACATCCTACATATGAGCTCAAACTAAGGCTCTTTTTCCAACCGAAAAATGTTGATTAGTTTTCTTATTTTTCCACAAAAACATATGCTGAAGTATTCATTAGCAGTGCCTCAGCGAAGCACTTCTAATGAGTACCACAATATACAGTCAAACCTGTGTTAGTGGTCACCTCTATTAAGCAGCCAACCTGTATTAAGCAGCCAGAGGAAAGTTGCCCCAAAATTCATATACCTATATATTTGAACTGTATTAAGCAGCCACCTGCCTTCAGCAGCCAGATTTTAAGCTTCCCATGGGTGGCTGCTTAAGACAGGTTTGACTGTAGGTTTTCTTCAAGAAATAAGGAAAATAATATGTGGATACCCCCTCTTATCTGTAGCAATGCCTTATCAAAAATTCATCAAGCTTCTATTGCCACTGTAATATACTAACCCAACCATGAGATTAAAAGAACCCTAATCAATCTTCACCATATTCTGGACCAGCTGTTGACCCTTTGGAGTCAATAAAAAAGCCACTTACAACAAATGAAATGGTCAATCTGATATCAAATGCCAAGTCATGCAAAAAGGGCACTTAACTCATGTAAAAATAAAAACATCAAAGGATAGTACCCTGCCATTATCATTTTGCAGGCAGATAACTCTGTCAAAAATTGATGAAATTTGCCAATGAGCAATCCCAAACCAGATCTCCACACTATCAATGCACATATCAAATTTGGTAAAAATCCTTTGAGATTTACTCAAATTATTGTCCTGAAACTAAAATACGGGTGTGTTGTGGGCAGATAACTCTGTCTAAAATTGACAAAATTTACCCATTAGCAATCCCAAAGCAGATCTCCACATCATTAATGCACATACCATGTTTGGTGAAAATCTATTGATATTTACTTAAGATATCAACCGGAAATGAAATATGGATGTGTTGCCGGCAGATAAAATTGACGAAATTTGCCCATCAGCAATCCCAAACCAGATCTCAATAATATCAATGCACATACCAAGTTTGGTGAAAACCCCTTGATATTTACTAAAGTTATCATCCGTAAATGAAAATACAGATGTGTAGTAGGCAGATAACTCTATCAAAATTGATAAAATTTGCCCATTAGCCATCCCAACCACAGATCTCCACCATATCAATGCACACACCAAGTTTGCTGAAAATTCATTGACATAAGTTATCGTCCGGAAATAAAAATGAGTATAGATGGATGGATGGACAGACAGATGGACAACCAACATGGTATCCTAATACCCTGCCACTACCGTGTCACAGGGTCTAAAAAACAACAAATGAAGAACAAAATCAGGAAACCTGGGCCCGGTTGTTCAAAGCATCGTTAGCTTAACGAGCTCGTTAAGGGTCATTTCGTTAACTGTTTTAGCGCAATCAATATACAATATTCTGATATTTTTTGCTGAAAAAATGTGAGTAGCTTTTGCACTGCAAAAGCTACTCACATTTTTTCAGCAAAAAATTTCAGCGTATTTGCGTATCACTCGATCTAAATTTTAACGAATCGTTAACTAACTACATCGTTAGCTTTGAACAACTGGGCCCAGATTGACAATGCCTTCCTCATTTACTTAAAAGACAGTGGCTAATATAAAACTTACTGACGAAACCTGGGATGTGATAAGGCACTGCAGATGCATGGGTTGATTGCTCTGACTTGTGTATTGGTTGTGTGTAACAGAGGATGTTAATTTGGTGATAATTTTGAGATAATTTTTCTTATTTCTCCATAAAAACATACATTGTGGGTATACTCATTAGAAGCGCCTTGCTGAGGCACTACTAATGAGTATCAACAACATATGTTTTTATTGAGGAATTGAGAAAACATCCCAGAATTAGTATCCAAATGCTTCTCTTTAACAAAGTGCTGTGTGTTTTATGAAAATGTTAACCCCTACTTTTGTTGAACTTCCCAAATGATGAAAGCAAGTCTGTCAAAAATATGCAAATGAGCAAGCCAATCTAAATCAATTAATGCATAACAGTCACAGGTGTAGATAAGAGGGGGTTTCATGTAATATTTTTTCTTATTTCTCCAAGAAAAAATATGTTGTGGGTACTCATTAGAAGCACCTTGGCAAGGTGCTTCTAATGAGTACCATAACATATGTTTTCTTGGACAAACAAGAAAAATATCAGCACTTTTTTGGTTAAAAATAAAAAAGCGCCTTATCTGGAGCTGAAAATTAATGTATAAAAAGGTGATATTTTATGCTAATTGTATTTCAGCTGACAGCAAGTAATGGACTGACCCTTAAAGCAATATCTGAAAATTTCATGGGATCACAAAAGACCAATTAAATTTTATCCCCAATCCCCACGAACCTTTTCTTTCGATAATTTATGGCTGAAACTTGCTAAAAAAAACTGCTTTTTTTTTACAGGTAAAAGAGATACCTAGATTAATATTATCTTTATTTCTGCTTAAATTTTTAACCATTTTGCTCATGAAATGTAAAGCCTTATTTTCTGTTTCATTACGAAAACACGCCTATTCAAATATATAGAAAATGTCACCTCCAAAAACTGAAAATTTTCAGATACAAAAACTCTTTATATTTTTCATATTTCTGCTCAAAACATAGATTGTGGGACTCGTTAGAACTGTCTAATTGAGGGGGTTCTAATGAGTACCAACAATCTATGTTTTTGAGTAGAAATAAGAAAAATAATGTATACCCTGTAAACCCCAGTTTTATTACATCAAAGTGGGGTTTAAGGGGGTCAAAATTATACAGGCATTGTTTTCGTGATGTGTTTGTTATTTTAGATGCCAACTGCTGCTATCTAAATTCAGCAGGCTAAGGGTCAACAGTCACTCAGGACCACCAGCATATTCATGAGGTATGAAGGACAGTCTAACCTTTAACCCTATAGGTCCCCAACAATGACACAAGTACTCTTCAATTCTAAAGCCCTGGAGCCAATGTTTGCACAGGTAACACAGACTGGACAGTACAGAGGCCACCTTCTTTACCTCAAGGACAACTGAGGGTCATTTTTCATGGGAATCATTGTTCACCATGGAAAACCACCAACTATTTCAAGAGACAGACATTTGAAAGAAAGATCCTTAACCCTTGTCTTGCTGAATAAATTAAGATGCCATGTCCACTTCTGATTTTCAATTTTCAGCCAATCAGATTACTTGATTTGGATTGTTGATATAAATTTGCATACTTGATGGCAGTGCAGATCCAGTTCAGAAGCCAACTGATCTGGCTCTACACTGTTTGCAAAGGCAGGTTATACATGGGTTCAGCAGGACAATGGTTAACATAACTAGTAACAGTGTTTTCAGAGAAAACAGATCTCCCCTAACCATGAATTTTCAGTTTTTCTACTGCTGTGACCTTAAAAATTAGGCCAAGGCCACCCAATCTCATCAGTTCTTTGTTATGTCCCATTTATATAGCCATGAAAATTTAGTGAGAATCCAACCACTGGTTCACAAGATACTGTGCAGAAGAAGGTGTCATGCTGACGTCAACATCGAGGCCAGCGGGATCCACCAGAATCAATATGTCCCCCTCCCTGTAGATTGGGAGATATAAATACGTCAAACTTTTTGAGTTTTATATGTCCAAATACTTGACCACCCCAAAATTTGTTGTTGTTTTGTTTGTTTGTTTGTTTGTTTGTGTTGAGGTTTTATGCCCAGTCAACTCAATGGGTCATGTTGAGCGTGGTCAGTTTACCTAACCACACGTTTACTGGGCAGGCTTAGTCCTCTAAGTGGTTAACCAGTATTGTGCACATTCTTTCGCCAGAAACGGATAACTGCCCTTCTTGAATCAGCAGAAGGGAGAGAATGACCGTAGAAAATATTTCATGATCAATCTCCAGAAAAGAATGTTACCGACCTCGGCGGGGGCTGAACCCACGATCTCCTGGTCTCCAGTCGGACGGCGCATCCAAATGAGTCACCGAGGCTGGCTGTTGTTTTGTTATGGCATCAGCGTTTAGGCTTTGGTTTTATCCTACATTTTTTTCAGTACTCTGTCGGTCAGTAAGTGCACATCTAGGACAGTAACCTTACTCATAGAAGATTTTGTGTTGAGGTTTTACGGCCCAGTCAACCCAATGGGGTCATGTCGAGCGCGGTCAGTTTACCTAACCACACGTTTACTGGGCAGGCTTAGTCCTCTAAGCGGTTAACCAGTATTGTGCACATTCTTTCGCCAGAAACTGACAACTACCCTTCTTGAATCAGCGGAAGGGAGAGAATGACCGTAGAAAAGATTTCATGATCAATCTCCACGAAAGAATGTTGCCGACCTCGGCGGGGGTTGAACCCGCGACCTCCTGGTCTCCAGTCGGACCGCGCATCCAACTGAGCCACCGAGGCCTACTCATAGAAGACATTATTTCATTGGTCAAAATAGTATGTCATATGAAAATCTACATTATTAATTTGCATAACTGGTCCAGCTACATATGTAAGCCTTTACACTGGTTCTTATTAGAATGAGCTAAGTTTACTCAATATGGGCTCAAAAGTGAGGTTCAACACGGTTTATTAGGGCAAAAATATTTTTTGAATGCCAAACTGTACTTGATAATTATAGCTTACCTTTCCAATTATTCATTTTTCAACAATCTGAATATCTGTACAGTATCAAATGTGTGTACAGTGACATCAGTAACAGAGAATAATGATATAAATATAGTGATACAGTCATCAGTAATTTCAATGGAGTATTTATAGCTCTGTCCAAACAACTAAAGGTCAAACATTTGAACAAATAGATCTGTACCACAAACTCTTCCATTTAATCTGCATTGGTTATCATTTTCATAGACATTTTTTTTGTTTATACTGTAGTCACTTGTATTTAGTGCAACTACTCTCACAGTGGTGATATTGGAGATAAGAGCTGCATTTTAATACAAAAACTGTCCCTTTTGTCTATATTTTAATTTAATGGTAACTTAAACTTGAATTAAAATGATTTTTTCTTTGATATTCTAAGAGGATCAGTGCTCCACATAAATAACTACCAGTACCTTAAAAATACTAAAGTTTTTCTTAATTTAAAAAAAAAAAAAGGATTCTTGCCAGAACCCCCATGAACCTTCTCAGCAAATGAATTCTAATGGAACTGCTTCAGTGCACTTCTCCCCTCCCCACCCCCACAACCCCCTACCCCCAACAAAATACAGTATAGCTTCCTGGAGAAATAAGATAAATGTGGATGAAGAAATATGAAACTTGCTTGAAGATTTAATAGTGACCTGGTTTCCCACAGTTCTGGACTAGGCACTTTTCTATTTTTCACAAAATGTATTGATATTTTTCTTATTACTCCATAAAGATGTATGTTGTGGGTACATTAGAAGTGTCTCACTGAGGTGCTTCTAATGAGTACCCACAACATACATTTTTGTAGAGAAATAAGAAAATTGAGGTACTTCTATAGAGAACCCAAAACAAATGTTTGTTTTTTTTTTTGTAGAGAAATAACCTTTTTATCTAGAGCTATGGTTTCCCAACCAGACACTCCAACTGTTCAAAGGCATCCAATAACTCAGAATGTCAATAAAAATTTAAAACAAATTTATCAAGTGTTACAATTTCAAACATTTCATTCTTTTTATGGTTTTCCTGTACTATTAATTAAGTCCTGCCATACAGAAGCATCTTGAATCTTGTGCAACAATCAGCCATCTAAGGTGGCTATATCTAACCCTTAAAATGCAAATTATTACTGCAACAGACAACATTTTTATTAATTTATTTTGTATTTTTCAGAGACAATAAGACTTGACATTTCCTGTGAAGATGATTCACATGAAATGCCAAGTCTTCCTTTATCTGAAAAATAATAATAAAAAGATTAGAATGTTGTTTGCTGCAATTATGCTCAGCACTTTAAGGGTTTAGGTAGCTATATTAACCCTTGCCCTGCTGAACCCAGATATACCCTTTTTTGCAAACAGTGTAGATCCAGATCAGTTGGCACTGTTTGCCATCAAGTATGCAAATTTATAACAACAATCTGGATCAAGTAACCTGATTGGCTGAAAATTAGAAGTAGGCGTGTCATCTTAATCTATTCAGCAGGACAAGGGTTAAAAAGATATCAAGGTAGACACATAAAACAGCAATTACATATCCCAGGAGACATCTTTATTTAAACAGCAATTATTTTCAAACAACCATTCCATGGTGCTATAATTCTCACTTCATGCATCTGCCAGGGAAAGATTTTCACAGTTTGAATATTAAGTTCTGTCCTCAGATCAGCATACTGGTCATAGACAAAGAGTTTCAAAGTCTGAGTTTTGTCCTCAGATCCAAACACTGGAAAACAGGATGAATAAGTTTTTTTCCTCAGACCAACAAACTGGCCCTACAGTTTGAATCTGTTATGTGCTCTGACAAACACACTGTTCACAGGGAAAGATTTTCACAGTTCAAATCAGTTTTGTACTCAGACCAATACACCAGTCACAAGGAGATTTTCACAGTTTGAATCAGATTTGTCCCCAGACAAATACACAGGTCACAGGGAATGATTTTCACAATTTGTATGAGGGTCCTGCAAAAAGTTTTGTCACTGGGTTCGGATTACTTCAGTGCTACGTTTTATCAAACATATTTTTATTACAAACCTTCAAAGTATTCCCCCTTTACTGAAACACATTTTTGTAACCTTTTCACCCAGTCGCGAAAAGCAGATAAATAGTCTTCTTTTGGTATCTGTTGGAGACACTGATAAAGAGTGCTGCCAAGAAAACTTCTAGATGTATACTTATTTCCAGAAAGCATTTTCTTAAGCCTTGGAAATATAAAGAAGTCATAGGGACTCAGGTCAGGTGAATAAGGTGGATGGTTTAAAACTTTCACCTTTTCAGAAGCCAAAAAAGACTTAACAACCTCACACTTATGAGAGGAGGCGTTGTCATGTAAAAGGTGGACTCCTGACCATCCTTAGCTTGGTCGTTTCTTATTGTCAAACTCTTTCACTTTCTTCAGTACAGAATTCTTGTATGACCAGATGGACAAGGCACTTGAACGACTGGCCCACTTGAATAAAAGAAAATTGCATACAACATCTTTTTCGGACTTATAGTTCTCTTGGCAATACATGGGCGTTTTTGATCTTTTCACTTCCATTGCTTATTATCAGCCCTTCTTTGTGGCTCAAACATGTGCATCCAGATTTCATCACCTGTTAGCAAGTTAGAAATAACCCGACTATTACAGCCTTTGTATGTTTTCAAAAGTTCCCGGGCACATTTAAGGCATTGTGTCTTTTGCTCCTTAGTGAGCAAATAAGGTACCCACCTAGCGCAAACCTTTCTCACGTCCAAACGCTTTTTCAGAATTGTTAGCACACTGCCTTCTGATATGCCAGTACAACTAGCTATATCTTTAACAGACAATCGCGCATCCTGTTTGACCACAATCTTAACAGCAGCTATGTTAGCCTTGGTAACAGAGGTTTTAGGCCTTCCAGGACGGGTATCATCTTCAACAGAAAATTTCCCAGCTTTAAAAGCTTTAACCCACCTAAAAACTGTGTGCATTGAAATGGTCTGAGGTCCATATATACCACACAATTCATTAAATATCTGCTTTGAATCTATATTCAGCCTAATGCGTCATTTAATATAGCTACGAATTTCAGTCTTCTGGTCCATGTTCCAATGTAACAAGTAAATTGGTCAGTGTATATGAGTGCATCTATTTCAATTTGAAATAATTCGGTCAGTTGGAAAGCAATTTGCATGAAATAAATAGGTATAGTTAGCTATTCAACACACCATTCAAGTGCAGTGAAGCATTTTAAACTAGAAAAAGTGTCCATAGGACACGGATGCCCCCGCCAAATGCCATTCAGAAAAAGGGTTTATATGTAATTGTAACAGGTATACCATGAAGTTATTATTAAGGCCCGGACACAGTTTACTATATGGAACTAAGTCAAGGGAAGATAATTCAAAAACGAAAAACGCAAGAGTTGTCTTCCTTGTTCATGACACATCATCTCAATGTGATGCATGCACCTGTAAAGTTTCATGAATATATTCCATATGGTTTAGGAGTTATGGCCCGGAAACGGTTAACTATATGGAACTAAGTCAAGGGGAAATAATTCAAAAACCAAAAATGCCAGAGTTGTCTTCCTTGTTCATGACACATCGTCTGAATGTGATGCATGCACCTGTATAGTTTCATGAATATATTCCATACGGTTTAGGAGTTATGGCCCGGACACGGTTTACTATATGGAACTAAGTCAAAGGAAGATAATTCAAAAACAAAAAATGCAAGAGTTGTCTTCCTTGTTCATGACACATCGTCTCAATGTGATGCATGCACCCATAAAGTTTCATGAATATATTCCATATGGTTTAGGAGTTATGGCCCGGACACGGTTTACTATATGGAACTAAGTCAAGGGGAAATAATTCAAAAACCAAAAATGCAAGAGTTTTCTTCCTTGCTCATGACACATCTTCTCAGTGTGATGCATGCACTGGTAAAGTTTCATGAATATATTTCATATGGTTTAGGAGTTATGGCCCTGACACACTTAACTGTATGGAACTAAGTCAAGCGGAAATAATTAAAAACCAAAAATGCAAGAGTTGTCTTCCTTGTTCATGACACATCGTCTCAGTGTGATGCAGGCACTGGTAAAGTTTCATGAATATATTTCATACGGTTTAGGAGTTATGGCCCGGACACAGTTAACTATATGGAACTAAGTCAAGCGGAAATAATTCAAAAACCAAAAATGCAAGAGTTGTCTTCCTTGTTCATGACACATCGTCTCAATGTGATGTATGCACCTGTGAAGTTTCATGAATATATTCCATACGGTTTGGGAGTTATGGCCCGGACACGAAGTGGGACGTACGGACGGACAGACGGACGGACGGACGGACGGACAGACGTACGGGACGGCCAGGGGTAATACTTAATGCCCATCCGCTATTCTTCGAATAGGCAGGGGCATAAATATACCTGGGATAAAACCAAGGAAGCCTATTAGTGACAGAACTTCTTGCACGACCCTCGTATCAGTTTTCCTCAGACCAATACACTGGTCACAGGGAATGATTTTCACAGTTTGAATCAGTTTTGTCCTTAGACCAATACACTGGTCACAGCAAATGATTTTCACAGTTTTGAGTCAGTTTTGTCCTCAGGACCCATGCACTGATCACAGGGAATGATTTTCACGGATAAAATCAGTTTTGTCCTCAGACCAATACACTGGTCACAGGGAATGATTTTCAGTTTAAATCAGTTTTGTCCTCAGACCAATACACTGGTCACAGGGAATGCCTTTTACAGTTAAATCAGTTACAGGGAGATGTTCACAGCTTGAAATCAGTTTTGTCCTCAGACCAATACACTGGTCACAGGTAGTAACTTCTACAGTTTGAATCAGTTTTGTCCTCAGACCAATGCACTGGTCACAGGGAGTAACTTTCACAGTTTGAATCAGTTTTGTCCTAAGACCAATGCACTGGCCACAGGGAATGATTTTCACAGTTTGAATCAGTTTTCACCTCAGACCATACAGAGCTGATGTATCCCAATATTTAGACTAAATACAGTACATTATCACCACCTATATGGTAATTTTTGACAGAACATATTTCATTATATGCCAATATGATAAAGACATTTAGCTCACTTAAGAGTTTCACAACTACTAACCAAATATTTACAACTCTGGAGCCACAACATGGGAAAAGAGTACTAAAGTCTGCACTTAACAATTCTTCCTACCCTAATGTTGGTTGGTTTGGAGTTTAAAGGCCCAGTCAACACTATTAAGGTCATGTCGAGCTGGTCAGTTTAATTAACCACATTTTTTCTGTGCAGGCTTAGTCCTCTAAGCAGTTATTAACCAGTGCTTGTGTACATTCTTTTGCCAGAACCTGACAACTGCCCTTCTTGAATCAGCGGAAGCAAGAGAATGACTGTAGAATCTATTTCATGATCAATCTCTGTGAAAGAATGTTGCCCGACTTGGCAGGGCTCAAACCCATGACCTCCTGATCACCAATTGGCCACATATCCAACTGAGGAGCCACTGAGGATGGCCAGTCAACACATGAATTGTTTTTAATCAAATGAGACACATACAAGTTATGGCATAGGCACCAATTGATAAGATTTATCGGGGGCCACTCATCCTAAATTAATCCATAAACAATTCTCTAATGCACACTTTTCAAGTTTCAATGAAATCTACAATACACAAATGAAATTATCACACAGAAACAAAATATTGGCAAATGTCTGTACATATCACAGAGAGACTGATGGACAGATAGATGCATCTATCTGTCCATCAGTCCCTCTGTGATATGTACACAGATCCACATTCTAATGTTTATATACTGATGTGGTCCTGCATGTAACTAATATTTCTGGCTTCATGGAATAAATCTCAATCAATATTGGGACACCTTAACTTCTTACCATACTTGTCCTAAAGTTTTAAATAGTCCATTCAACAGCCCAGTGACGTGTGTAAAATATTGTTGTATGCCTGTATGGAAAACAGTGCAAACCCTGATCAGATGCTGTGTTCTGTGGACTCCATACATGCCATAAGCTGTGGACTAAAATCTGTGAGATAAGGCAAAAGTTTAAGGGAGATTTGACAAAATTGTGAGATTTTCTTAAACATCACTTTAGAGCCCCCCCGCACCCCCCCCCCCCCACCCCATAGTCTTTGTTTTTCATGTAAGAAACTTGTGAAAACCACAACAGTGTGTTATTTATGTTTATTCATAAAATCTGTTGTAAAAGGTCTGAAAATTCTGTGAGATTTGAATTTGTTATGGGAATTGCCTTCCAGATGGGCCAAAATTCTGTGAAATTTTATCTCACAGTGTGAGGTATGGCATGTATGGGACTCTGATCTGGGTCAACACTTTTGTAAAGGCCTGTCTGTCTCACTACTTAGGGATATTACGGTAATTATGTTTGGGGATTTTGCCATATACAGTAGAACCTCGATAATTCAAACTTCAATCATTCAAAATTCTCAATAATACAAAATCATTTTGAAGTTCCAACTTAAATATATGTATGCATTTTAACCCTCAATTATTCAAAGTCTCAATAATTCAAACAAAACTGTTTGGTCCCTTGGACTTTGAATTATCGAGGCTCCACTGTACATGGGTCATAAGGCACAGTTTCTCATACCGCTACCTATAAAGGCCCATAAAATGATAACCAAAGTGAGAAAAGCACTATTGATCTCAAAATCTCTTATAGGCTCCACATAAGTAGGGTACTGCATTTGCCTAAAGAATTGGGACCTTAACTCCTAACCATACTTGTCCTAAAATTGAAACAGCCAATTTTACTACCTGCTGATGTGTCTACAAATTGCTGGATGACATTACGAAAACAAGCCTATTCAAATGTACTGAAAATTTTTACCACAAAAAATGAAAATTTTCAGAGAAAAAAAATTGATATTTTTCATATTTCAGCTCAAAACATAGATTGTGGGTACTCGTTAGAACCACCTCGGCGAGGCGGTTCTAACGAGTACCCACAATCTATGTTTTGAGCCGAAATAAGAAAAATAATGCATATCCCTGTAAACCCCAGTTTTACTATATAAAAATGGGGTTCAAGGGGGTCAAAATTATATAGGCGTGTTTTTGTGATGGAGTGGCAAACAGTCTAGATCCTAAACAGATGCCCTGCCCTGTTCTTTGATATCTGATCTGGATCTACCATTTGCTCAGGCCTGTCTGTTTGAATCTTTAGGGTTAATACAGATGCGCAGGCTTATCTGGGCCTTAGCTGTCCGCATATGCTCAAAGACATCTTTTCGCATGGCGAGGCCTAAATAACCAACATTGGATATTGGACTTAAATCACAGCAGCCACAGGGCACCATATTTCACTCTACCTATTTTCACAGACAGGCTCGAGCAAACTTTGTGACTTTTAGAAACAAGAGAACCTGCATTGTCATCACGAAAACATGCCTATATAATTTTGACCCCCTTAAACCCCACTTTTATATAGTAAAACTGGGGTTTACAGGGGTATACATTATTTTTCTTATTTCTGCTCAAAAACATAGATTGTGGGTACTCGTTAGAACCGCCTTGGCGAGGCGGTTCTAACGAGTACCACAATCCATGTTTTGAGCAGAAATATGAAAAATATCAGAGTTTTTCACCTGAATGTTCAGTTTTTGGTGGTAAAATTTTCAATATATTTGAATGGGCGTGTTTTCGTAATGTTAAGTAAACAAAATTTTCAATAATTTTCTGCCACATTTATTCAGCATTATTCAGAATCTCATTGATTTTTCCACTCACATCCATTTTATGAATTAAGCTAAGAAATTGCAAATAGTCATTTGGAACTTTTGCCCTGTATACAAGAGATACAAGATACATTAAGTATTATCTATCTACTAAAAAACTTAATCTATCTACTAAAAAAACAGACTATTGACTATTAACTATCTACTGGATATAGTCTATTATCTAGCTTTTGGACACAGACTATTAACTATCTATTAGAAACCAGACTATTATCTGTGTAGTGGAAACCACTATTATCTATCTACTGGAAACCTGACTAATATTCTAGCTACTGGAAACAGACTATTAACTATCCAGGCTAGTAATACACGGTGACTATATAAGCTAAGCAAAACTGTTGCAGATGATATTCTATTTTTTTTTCCCTGAGAAAATAAGACTTGGTAGATGATTCACATGAAATACCAGGTCTTATTCTTACTTTCTCAGAAAAAAAAAAGTTCAAAATGTCATCCGCTGCAGTTCTGATTAGACTTGAGAAACTGGAGCCTAACCTTGTCTATTTAGTTCAATATTATCAAATAAAAGGCAGTCTCCAAGGGTACTTTATCTCTTAAAGATAAAGATCACAAAACCAGGAATCTAATAACAGTATGTACAAACAAATCTAGTTAAAAGGTACCATAGAGGCATCAATTACAAAGACCAGGACACAGCTTTGGAAAAGAGGGAACTACAGTCCACTCTCGTTATATCTACTTTGCTTATCTCGAATAACCACCGCTTATCTCGAAGTGAAAACCTGGTCCCTGTTCAAACATGAAAATCTCACAACAGGTAAAAAATATTGTGGAACAGAGGAGAAATTGCTCCTCAGGAGTAATTTCTCCTCTTTTCCACAATATTTTCAATATATCTCTAAAACTCCTGGAGTCAAATTACATATTCATTTGTGAATTTGCTTGTGATGAGGTTTTACGATCCAGTAAACCCAATGGGGTCATGTCAAGCGCAGTCAGTTTACCTAACCACACGTTTACAGGGCAGGCTTAGTCCTCTAAGCGGTTAACCAGTATTGTGCACATTCTTTCACCAGAAACTGACAACCCTTCTTGAATCAGAGGAGAGGAAGGGACAGAATGACCGTAGAAAATATTTCATGATCAATCTCCACGAAAGAATGTTGCCGACCTCAGCAGGGATTGAACCCGCGACCTCCTGGTCTCCAGTCGGACGGTGCATCCAACTGAGCCACCGAGGTCGGCAATTTTCATTTGTGAAATGTGGTTGTTCAGCTTCTGTTTTTTTTTTTTCTTAATTTTGCAAATCTGATATGTCGAGGTATGGATATCTCAAAGTATTTCAGAGAGTCCCTTGGACTTAGAGATAATGAGAGTCGACTGTATTTTTCTCATTTTTCATATTTTCAGAGGATAAGGCACTTCTAATGAGTACACAAAATGTATGTTTTTGTGGAGAAATAAGAAAATAGCAACAATATTTTTGAGTGAAACAAAAAAAACCCCTGAAGAGTTTTTCAAAAAGGTAAACCACCGACGATGCCCAATGCCTGCCACCCACCTGCCCACCCGACCAACCGCTCGGACATAACTATTTTAAAGGACAAATTTTTGAAAAACCTGTCCAAAACCCAACAGGCACACGATGTTGATTCAACTTTGATTCAACGTCAAGACGTTGAATCAACGTTGAATCGACGTTGTTCCAATGTTGTGTGCCCGCTGGGAAAACACCTTATCTAGTGCTGTGGCTCACAGGCCAATAAATTTCTGCAACATCATCAAAATCTATGTCCGTGGCTTTTCAGACTCTGTAAGATCTTAACATTGTGTACACAGACTGTGTAGATCCCAATCAGACTTAGTAACAACGACAACATTTGTTCCCAAAGATGTTGCCATTAAAATGAATTTGCTGATTCCAACCTACATGGTATGTTTTCGTGCAAAATTATCTATAATTATCATAAAAATTAATATCCTATCTGAAACTAAGAAATTTTGGAAGCAATAAGTTACCTTTTCCCTGGTCACTAGCACAGACAAGCAGAAGAAAATCAATGTTAACCCCAAAAACTCTATTTGGATATTAGCAGACAACAATTTAAACTCTTTTCTTATGACTCCCTGAAAGAAGTGCTTGACATTTTCATGTGAATGGCTCCTCTGACATTGACTCACATGAAATTTTATGCTCTATTTGCATGGAAAAATGAGAAAAAATGTCATTTATTTGTCCTTAGAACTTGTAATGACATTCGCATGCTATGGATGAGTCTCTTAGAGAGCTGACCAGATACAAAGACAAATTGTATATACAGCTTAAACACTTAGCATGCTGTGTAAAATTTTCAGCAGACGACACAATGAAATATTTTTTCTTATTTTCACCCGACCAGGATTTGACATTTCATGCAAATTGTCTCCAATGGAGACAATTTGCATGAAATGTCAAATCCTGTTTTCTAGGAAAAATAAGAAAAATATCATTAATTTGTCATCGGCTGACTTTGCTCAGAGAGTGGTAAAGGTTAATTTAGCATTCCTACAATTTACTTCCATTCTGGATTCAATTTAGCTGGCTGTCTCTTTTGAGATGTCAAAGTTCTCATCTGAATGGTGCCTAACCTTTCTCTTATAACAATAACCTGCAAATTTGGCAGAAATCAAATCAGTGATATATTCTTCTTCCAAGAAAATAAGTCCTGACATTTCCTCTAACTATAGCTATCAAGACAGTTTGCATGAAATGTCAAACCATATTTTCTGAGAAAAGTAAGAAAAGTATTTCAAAATGTTTGCTGTACTTTTTACTCAGCATGCTATTAAGCATTAATAAAATAAGTGTTAGCTTTCACAAAAAGCTTGTTCTAGCTTAGCACACAATAAATGATAAAGCTTGATTGAAGATTGACAACAAAAGGTCAAGTTTCATGTTAATCCATCAAGTAATCTCCAAAATATAATGATCAGTGACTAGACAATGAAAATATCCGTCACACTGGCCTACCATATTCGACCTAATTACCGCACATACCCCTATAAGCAAGTCAAGAAATTCCGTAGTCTTCAGATTACAGCCAGTGTACTTTTTTCTTTACTTCTTCACAAAGGCATATGTTGTGGGTACTCATTTGAATTGCATCGACAAGTTGATGCAATTCAAATGAGTACCCACAACATATGCCTTTGTAAAGAAAGTCAGAAAAAAATCACATAGTCATCATTAGATAAGTCCTTTTCTGATCTTTTTTATAGTGTATGCTTAGTAGATAGATACATATTTGACCACAAATGAGTGTGTCCTGTAATTTTGAAAAACCTAAGCGCACAGTGCGGTAATTAGGTCGAATACGGTATATTTAAGAAATCAATCTCTAACAGCTTCAACATTAGCACAGACCAATCTTTTTGTGAAAGCTAATACTTGATTATAATAATACTGAGTAGTTGATGGACTAACATGAAACATGACATTTTGCTGTCAATCTTCAATCAGCTCTAATATTTATTGTGTGCTAGCTTTTTGTGAAAGCTAATACTTCGTTATTAATAATGTTGTGGTCCATGGAAAATAGCATTGGACCAGTTCATGACCTTTCAGAAAGAGCTTCCTGTGCAATGGCAATCTCAAACATGATATTTTCTTGTCAATCTTCAATCAGCTTTAACATTTATTGTGTTACGTGTATACCAAGCTTTTTGAGAAAGCTAATACTTGGTTACACATTGAGCAGTCCATGGAAAAATAGCATCAGACCAGTGTATGTTTTTGCAGAAAGTGCTTTCAGAGCAATGACAAACTCTAAGATTGTCTACAAGCACATTACAAAAACACACCTATTCAAATATTATATAGAAAATTTTAACTCCAAACACTAAAAATTTTCAGATAAAAAACTGACATTTTTAATATTTCTGCTCAAAACAGATTGTGGGTACTCGTTAGAACTGCCTCGGTGAGGCAGTTCTATCGAGTACCCACAATCTATGTTTCTGAGCAAAAACAAGAAAAATAATGTATAACCCTGTAAATCCCAGTTTTACTACATAGAAATGGGGATTAAAGGGGTCAAAATCAAATAGGCTTGTTTTCCTGATGTATATGTCAGAAACAAAAGGTGTTTCAAACAAAAATGTTTAAGTTTGGTTGGAGTTTAACAGCCCAGTCGATAATATTAAGGCCATGTTGAGTCTGTCAGTTAACCTATACACACTTTTCCAGTTAACCAGTACTTACACTGGCATTTGCGGTAGCAGCTACCACCAGAAAATGTGGGCGGGGCTAATTGATTACTGGTCAGCTGTTTACATGTTTAGCTGGGGTCTGCTAGTCTCTTGCTACAAAATAATGTATATACTCACTACTAGCTATGAATATGGCAAATAAGATTTAAACTTGCACCTAACATGCCTGGCTTACATGGGGCACAAATGGTTGTGACTTTTAATAAATTGTACCCAGCAAACAGTGGCATAATTTACTTGGTTTAAAGAAACAAGATTCACAATATATTACATGTTTTAGTGCAATTTCCATTGCTGGAATAAAATTGTAACTGACTACTTAAAATATCTCCCTACATGTATGCAGATTGCATAAGCTCCTATAAATGCCTATTAATAATGGTTTTAACAATTTTCTTTTTGAATCATGGAATATGAGTGCAATTTTCTCTAAAGGAATCAAAGATAGAATAGTTTATCTGCTTTTACTGTGATTGCCATCTTACAAGTAGACAGTGTTTGTATTCTACACTCCAGGTTGCTATGTTTACATCACATGACCCAGGTTAAAGGTTATATCTAGTTTGAATTTCTCACCACTTTCAGGTTTTTTTATTCAGCTTGCTTGTTTAATAATATTTTATAAGACAATATTTTAGTGTTAATGTGTAAAGTAAAGACATGCCTTCTAGCAAAACAAATTTTGTGTATGAAGGTTTTCTTGTTCTTTTATTTTCATTGATAAAGCTTCTGCAAGTAACAAAATGTAAAAGTCCTGCACCATTTTGAAATAAGCCCCGCCTACATCCTTTTATAGAACAGGTGGGGGTTTAATTGTGTGCACATTCTTTGGCCAGAAACTGACCAAAAACTAGGATTTGTTTTGAAAGAAAACATAATTCTCCCGCCACTTCTTTTAGTGGCTGCATAAAAATGTTTTAGAAAGCTAATTTGTTTTGAGAGTAATATCTTTCTATCAGAGCTTTCATCGTTGGTATGAACAAAGGCTTTTTTTTCTCCACATGCATTTACTATGCTATGGCCAAATTCAGCAGATGACAAACTATGACATTTTTCTTATTTTTCCTAGAAAATAAGATTTGGCAGGAGACAATTTGCATGAAGTGTCAAATCCTATTTTCTAGGAAAAATAAAAAAAATATTTCAAAATGTTGTCTGCTGAAATGTATACCCAATATGCAAAGTGTTAAAGTGCAGCAGACACCATTCTGATTTTTTTTTTTATTTTTCATAGAAATTAAGACTTGACATTTAATGTAAACATCTGCTAGCTTGGCAGACAACTCACATGAATATATTATGTCTTATATTCTTGGAAAACAAATCTTTATAAAACCAATTCTAGAATGTTTGTCTGCTGCTGTTGTGATTGGCAGTTTCAAGGTTAACTAGTATTTTGGAATGCCAATTCTTCCTGTGAAGGTTTATCAACACAACCTGAACTGGTCAGAAAAAATACAGATGACTACGTCTGCCAAAAGAGTATCCAAGCAAAAGATCTGAACAACATGTTCAACTTTATATAGTATTTACCATATTCTACCTAATTACCGCACATACCCTTATAACACAAGGTCAAGCAATTCCATAATCTTCAGACTACAGCCAGTGTACTTTTTTGTCTACTTGTTTATAGAGGCATATGTTGTCAGTACCCATTTGAATTGCATCAACTTGTTGATGCAATTCAAATGAGTACCCACAGCATATGCTTTTATAAAGAAAATCAGAAAAAAAAAACAAAAAAAAACATACGCACAAACATCGCATAGTAAATAAGGCATTTGCTGTCTTGTTTTTAAAGAGTACTTTTAGAAGATGGATACATGTTTTACAACATGTTTTCCCAGTAATTTTGAAAAACTTAAGCTCACAGTGTGGTAATTAGGTTGAATACAGTACCTTAACTATTGGGACACCTTGTCTCCTACCTTACATGCCCTAAAGTTGATCAAGTCCCATTTTATTATCTGTTGCTGTGTAAAAAATTGATGGATGAATGGCAAACAATGTAGACTCTGAATGTGGCATCTGGTTCTACACTGTTTGCTCAGGTCTCTTCGGACTGAATACTTACTGTAAATAGGGTATATTGAAAACTACCAAGTAATATGTTCTATTAGAACTGTATAAGTACTTGTGCTTTTGTACTAATCCCAATTTTCGATCTACTTTTATATTTTTATGCATATATGACATCGTTATAACCGTTTCATTGCAAAACCAAGTTAGTACACCATTCTGACGTAAATGACCCTCATGGGCTTCAATGCATCGTTAAACCTGAACTCATCATCATCATCATCATCTAATTCAATTTTTTACATTACTTGTCTCATATTGCAAAATATGTTAAACCAATAAATTTAACGCTTTGCATGCTGGGTAAAAAATTCAGCAGACGGCATCTTGAAATATATTTCTTATTTTTCCTAGAAAATAGGATTAAACACTCCATGTGAATTGTCTCTTATGGAGACAATATCATCATTTTGTCGTCTGCTGAATCTGCTCTTAATGTGGTAAGTGTTAAGTGTGGATAGTCAAAGGGGAACAATCCAAATAGATGTACAGCAGGATAGATCATCAACAGTATTTCAGGAAGATAGAATGGTGTTATGGCAGGGTGATCCTGATTGCTGTAAACAGTGTTTCAATGTCTTGAAAGTCCCCTGCCCCACTCCCCCCTCACCACATGACTTGACAAAGAATTAATTGTATGGATTTTCACTGCTAAATTATCCAAGAATAATCACCAAATACACCTTCTTATCACCAAATATGTCTCCTTTAATATCAAGTCCTCTGATGATCATTCTCTATTTAATGTCCCTTTCAATATTATTTAAGTCATACAGAGATGATGGAAGGATATAATGAAAGGTTCTGTGTAATGAAACGCTATACAGTCATGGGCTGAATTCCACCTCCAGCGGGATTCGAACCCAGAACTTCATGATCCCTAGTCTGGTGCACTCTCAAACCACTTGGCTACCTGTATGCTTCATTATCCTCTTATCTGAAGATAAATGTATATATAAAAAGAAACTGGACATGTGTCCAAAGTACACAAAAGCCCCCATCCTTCGGTCTTTGTCCATATTGCAAAAAAAAAAATGGATGCATAAATTTCAACAACTTTTTTCCAAATGCTCAATCTCATCTGTTATACATTTAGACCCCTAGCCCAACCCCAGGGCAAGACCCAAGAGCAACTTAGCATAGTGATTAGCATACCAAATTTTAACTTCCTAGTGAAAAAGGTACTCAAGTTGTGACCTCTAAGAGAAATGCTGACGTAAATGTCAATATAAATTTGTTAGACTCTGGTGACAAGCATGACATACTCACTTATGGATGTAACACCATGGCAAAATGCTATATGCCCCACTCCTGCCTTCTGCAGACGGGGGTATAATACTTGAACAATTGTTACTCTGGTTATGAACATGACATACGCATATAACACCACGACAAAACACATATATACCCCACTGCTGCCTTTAGCAGGCGGGGGCATAATAATTATTTTGGAGATCATACCCTCTTGAAATATCTCTTTTCTCCCTTGAGGTTCAGTTCCATTACTTGTCTAGGGATTTTTTCCAATAACTGATTACTACTTCATAGAAGCAGAAACCAGAAAAAAAAGCAATCTTCAAATTTCACAACAGACTAGCTTCTTCTCAGCACAGCTCTAGATTAGGCACTTTTTTTCAACCAAAAAATATTGATATTTTTCTTATTTCTCCACAAAAACATATCTTGTGGGTACTCATTAGAAGTGCCTCGGCAAGGCACTTCTAATGAGTACCCATAAGATATGTTTTCATGGAGAAATAAGAAAAATATTTACCTGATACCCCTCTTATCAAGAGCTATGTGCTTTGACAATGGCTGGAGAAAACTTGTTCCACTGCTAATTACCTACTCAAACAGAAAGAAAAAAATGTAAGCCACGACAAGATGTGTCCTTAGAGCAAATATTACGAACAATTAAGAGATCCAGATCAGCTAGCAAAACTACACAACCTGATGAGGGGTCTCTGTTATACTATATTTATTCTAAGGACTCTGACATGCCTGAGTAAACAGTGTTTCCCAGACATCACAAAAACACGCCTATATAATGTTGACCCCCATAAACCCCACTTTTATATAGTAAAACTGGAGTTTACAAGGGTATACATTATTTTTCTCATTTCTGCTCAAAAACATAGAATGTGGATACTCGTTAGAACCACATTGCTGAGGCAGTTCTAACAAGTACCCACAACCTGTGTTTTGAGCAGAAGTCTGAAAATATCAAAATTTTTATCTGAAAATTTTCATTTTTTGGTTGTAAAATTTTTAGCATAATTGAATAGGCGTGTTTTCGTAATGGCAGATGCTGCCAAACATACTTACTGAACAGGGTCTACAATGTTTGCCACTCACCTAGCAGTTTTTACACATCAAAAGGTAGTAAAATGGACATGTTCAAATTTTAGGACTAGTATGGTAAGAAGTTAAGATGTTTTATTTTTTTTTTTAACGAATATGGTACACTGATATATTCTATCGTGTCAAATGAGTCCATAGGCCATTACGAAAATACGCCTATTCAAATATACTGAAAATTTTACCAACAAAAAAAAAAAACGAAAATTTTCAGATAAAAGTTCTGATATTTTCATATTTCTGCTTAAAATCATAGATTGTGGGTACTCATTAGAACTGCCTCAGTGAGGTGAGGCAGTTCTAATGAGTACCCACAATCTATGAATTTGAGCTTCTTTCTAGATTTCCTCCCTTCTTTCACTAGTCAAACACAGTTCCAGGTAAGTGGGGGAAGTGATAAATACATTTATATTTCTCCATACAAAAACATATGTTGTGGTACTCATTTGAAGCCCCTTGGTGAGGTACTTCTAATGAGTACCCACAACTAGTTTTTCTATCACTAAAATATTCCTGTATAATTTTGACCCCCTTAAACCCCACTTCTATATAGTAAAACAGAGATTTACAGGGGTATACATTATTTTTCTTATTTCTGTTCAAAAACATAGATTGCGGATACTCGTTAGAACTGCCTCAGCAAGGTGCCTTGAGCAGAAATATGAAAAAATATCAGAATTTTTACCTAAAAACTTTCAGATTTTGGTGGTGAAATGTTCAATATATTTGAATAGACTTGTTTTCGTAACATTTGTTTTTTTTGTTTTGAAAAATAAGAAAAATATCAATAATGTTTGGTTGTATAAAGTGTCATATCAGGAGCTTTGGCTAACTGACAAACAAGAAAAGGTTTGAAACTTACTTCCAACCAACAATCTCTTCCTTTTCTTACCATTAGCATGGTCCTTCCATATAAAATTTTCTCATTTCTAAGGTTAAAATACTCACACTGAAAACTGCCTGTTGATATCATCTCCCTTACCAACCTAGAAGGGAAGATATCAACTCGAATGTCTGTTGCTGTTTCACATTATGAACGCCTATTCAAATATATAGAAAATTTCACCTCCAAAAATTGAAAATTTTCAGAGATAAAAAAACTCTGATATTTTTCATATTTCTGCTCAAAACATAGATTGTGGGTACTCATTAGAACCACCTCTGTGAGGCAGTTCTAACAAGTACCCACAATCTATGTTTTAGAGCAAAAATAAGAAAAATATCAGAGTTTTACTATATAAAAGTGGGGTTTAAGGGGGTCAAAATAATATAGGCATGTTTTCGTGATGATTTGAAAAAAGCACTGGTAATATATCGAGGGTTGATCGCAAGACTATAGTAACTCAAACATATTTTTGAAACCCTTGTTTAGGGGCAACTTTGATAGTTGACCCCTTTGTAAACAATGCAAATTTAGGTGCCATTGCTCATACGAGCAATGGCACTTAAATTTCCATTGTCTACAGAAAGAAATGTTGTAATCTTCATAACTCCTTCATGGTGACGAGATTAAGTATTGGGAAAAACAACCATCTGACTTGCTAGAGTCTTGCGATCAACCCTCAATATGTTTAGTGCTCAGCTCTTAGAGCACCCAGCAAAATTGTACCAGACAACTGTCTATTTTTTATTATGATCATTTTTCAGAGAAAATAAGACTTGTCATTTCATGTGAATCATCTGCATATTCATATGAAATGCCAATTTTTATAATAATATAAATGTTTCAAAATGTTGTTGTCATTGGCACTTTAACCCTGGTCCTGCTGAACCAGATATACACTGCTTTGGCATACATTTGTAGATCCAGATCAGTTGTCATCTGAACTGATCTGGATCTGCACTGTTTGTCATTAAATATGTGAATTTGTATAAACAACCTGGATCAAGTAATCTGATTGTGAAAATTAGAAGTGGGCATGGCATCTAATTTATTCAACATGGCAAGGGTTAAGGGTTAAATTAGCCCAATGTATACTGAATAGACTCTCCTACACTATATATTGGAAGAGTTCAATTTCAAATTAATTTGAGGTACACCAGGCTATGAGATTTACATATTCCTAGAGAAAAATGGCTAAACTATTTGCAAACAGTGGAGACCCTGATCAGATGCCGCATTCTGCGGCGTCTGATCTGGGTCTGCACTGTTTGTCAATTACCATTTTACGTGTCTCCCAACTACAATAGGTTAAAGATAGGAAGACATGACCCAAGTAAGCAAGAACGCTTTTATCTCAGCAAGAACATTAACTCCATCAAACTTAATACTACAACCAACAATATGGCCAGCAGAGTTATTATTCCTGCAATTGCTTAATTGGGAAAAGAAACCAACTAACCTTACTGACTGCAAATAAAGGAAATCAATACCACAAAGTAAGTAATCATAGTTCCAAATAAGGAATCTTTTTTTTTTTTTCAACCAGCAATAACTGACATTTCTCTAATTTCTACACAAAGCTTATATTGTGGGTATACTCATAAGAATTACCTCAGAGAGAGGCTTTTTTTAATGAATACTCATAACATGTTTTGTGGAGAAAATGAAGTAATTTTTGTCTTGTTTATGACTTATCTAGAGCCACAAATGTGGTAAATATAGACACAGATGAAGATGAAGACATATGGGGCAGGTTTAGCAAAAAATCAAGACATATGGGAACAGCACAGAGCCAGGCCAGACTGCACATTGCGTAGTCTGGCCTTGTTCTATGCTGTTCTCAAGTCAGTTTCTTTTATTCGACTTCTAGACAAACAAATACTATTTAAAAGAAAAAATCCTTAGGCTGGACTGTTTCAATGTGCAAGTGATCTATCTCTTCACTGGGAAAAGTGTCAGTTTTCCATATAATCTGTTTTATTTGGAGGCAATGTTAACTCTTTCCCCGCTAGTGGCGACTTTTGTCGTCTGCAGATAACCTTTGCAAACAGTTTGGATCCAGATCAGGCCCGACAAAATGTCGGGCCTGATCTGGATCTAAACTGTTTGACACTCTGATAGTATTCCTGAAAGATCTTTTAGAAAAAGTTGATTTTAAAAAAAAAATCCACAGACAACAAAAAAGCATGCAAAATTACCCAGCACGCAAAGAGATAATACATGGAGACTGGCAAATATGGAGATAAACCATTAAAGCCCTTAGCACAGCTGCAGCAGACGGCATTATGATTTTGTTTTCTTTAGAGAAACTAATGCTTGACATTTACTATGCAGACAATTCACAAGAAATGTCAAGTCTTATTTTCTCTGAAAATTATTTTTAAAAAATACGGCTGTAAGCTGTAACTTTGCTTTGCGCTTAAAGGGTTGATACATGTATAAGAAAGATTTGCAAATAAGGAGAAAAATGCTGAGACAGACAGATATGCAAAACAGAAATACTCAAATAGCTATGGCGACCTATTGAGACATTGTATTATTTTCTTGCATTTTCAGAAAAAGTTAGGCTTTTTCTTTTTTTTTTTTTTTTTGTTTTGTTATAGTTTGTCGCTTACATATTTTTGTTTTGTATAGCCATTTGGCCACTTTGTGGGAAAGTAACAGTCCGTTTGGCTTTCCACTAGTGATGTTTCCATTGGGGTCTAGTTACTTCATGTTTGTGTTTCTTTCCCTTTGATGTATCTGATGGGAGGTGTGGGATAACTGTATCGGTTCCTGATCATTGCCTTCCCTTCTATTTTGATATTTCATGTGAATCATCTGCTTAGCAGATAAATCACATGAAATTCCATGTTTATTTTCTCTGAAAAAAAAATGATACTTCAAAATTTAGAATGTCGCCTGTTGTAATTTAGCTTAGCACTTTACGGACAGACAGGCCTGAGCAAGCAGTGTAGACCCAAATGAGATTCCAAAGAATGCTCAGGATCTACACTATTTGCCACTCATTCAGCAATTTTAGACACAACATTGGGTATAAATTGTACTTGTTCAAAGTTTAGAATGTATGACGAATACTTAGGGTAAGTACGAATTAATACATGCAGTGAGAGAGACTGGCAAATATGGAGATTAAGTACAAGAGGAAAATGCTGAAATAGACAGATATGCAAAACAGAAATGCAGAAATAGATATGAAGATGACCTACTGAGACACTGCCTTTATCCTAAGAATAGTAACAGACAGGCCTGAGATATACTGTATTTATCCTAAGTATTGCAACAGATAGGCCTGGGATACTAAATTTATTGTATTGCAACAGACAGGCCGGGATTAATCCTAAGAATAGTTATATATAAGCCTGAGATACTGTATTTATCCTAAGTATTGCAACAGATAGGCCTGTGTATTATCCTAAGTATAGCAACAGATAGGCCTGAGATACTGTATTTATCTCAAGTATTGCAATATACTGGCCTGAGATACTGTATTTATCCTAAGTATTGCAATAGACTGGCCTGAGATACTGTATTTATTCTAAGTATTGCAATAGGTAGGCCTGAGATACTGTATTTAGCCTAAGTATTGCAATATACTGGCCTGAGATTTTTGATTGTGTTGGGGTTTAATGACATGTCAACCCTTGTGGGTCATTTTGTGTCGTCTCCCAGAGAAAGGGAGAAGAGAGATAGTAAAGGAGATGAAAGAAAGGGATAGAGGAGAAAGGAAAATGAATGACAGTGAAGAAACAGAAGAAATAAAAACATTCCCCCTCTACCCTTACCTGCTGCAAGGCCTTGCCCAACTGCAAGTCAATATCAGTTGGACGCCCCAGTGATGTAAGATACACAACACCTTTGCCTCACCCAACCACCCCGACTGGCCTGAGATACTGAATTTATCCTAAGTACTGAAATAGACAGGCCTGAGATACTGTATTTATCCTATTACTGTATTTATACTAGGCATTGCAATATACTAACCTGAGATACTGAATTTATCCTAAGTACTGAAATAGACAGGCTTGAGTGCTGTATTTATCCTAAGTACTGCAATATACTGGCCTTAGATACTGTATTTATCCACAGTATTGCACTAGGTAGGCCTGAGATACTGTATTTATCCTAAGTATTGCAATATACTGGCCTGAGTTACTGTATTTATCCTAAGTACTGCAATATACTGGCCTGAGTTACTGTATGTATCCTAAGTATTGCAATATACTGGCCTGAGATACTGTATTTATCCTTAGTATTGCAATAGACAGGCCAGAGATACTGTGTTTATCCTAAGTATTGTAACAGACAGGTTTGAGATACTGTATTTATCCTAAGTATTACAATAAACTGGCCTGAGATACTGTATTTATCCTAAGTTTTGCAACAGAGAGGCTTGAGATACTGTATTTATCCTATGTATTGCAATAGACTGGCCTGAGATACTGTATTTATCCTAAGTATTGCAACAGACTGGCCTGAGATACTGTATTTATCCTAGGTATTGCAATAGACAGGCCTGAGATACTGTATTTATCCTAAGTATTGCAAAAGACTGGCCTGAGATACTGTATTTATCCTAGGTATTGCAATAGACAGGCCTGAGGTACTGTATTTATCCTAGGTATTGCAATAGGTAGGCCTGAGATACTGTATTTAGCCTAAGTATTGCAATATACTGGCCTGAGATACTGCATCTATCCTAAGTTTTGCAACAGATGGACCTAAGATACTGTATCTATCCTAAGTATTGCAACAGACAAGCTGAGATACTGTATTTATCATACGTATTGCAATTAATTGGCCTGAGATACAGTATTTATCCTGTATTGTAATAGACGGGATGGGATATAGTATTTATCCAAAGTATTGCAAATATAGGTCTGAGATACTTATTTATCTTCTATTGCAATAGATGGGCCAGATATACTGTATTTATCCTTAGTAATTTGCAATAGACAGGCCTGCTATACTGTCCTAAGTATTGCAATAGACTGGCTGAGATACTGTATTTATCCTAAGCTGGCTGAGATACTGTATTTATCCTAAGTATTGCAATATACTGGCCAGAGATACTGTATTTGCCCTATGTATTGCAATAGGTTGGCCTGAGATACTGTATTAAGCCTAAGTATTGCAACATACTGATCTGAGATAGAGTATTTATACTAGGTATTGCAATATACTGGCCTGAGATACTGTATTTATCCTAAGTATTGCAATATACTGGCCTGAGATACTGTATTTAGCCTAAGTATTGCAACATACTGATCTGAGATAGAGTATTTATACTAGGTATTGCAATATACTGGCCTGAGGTACTGTATTTATCCTAAGTATTGCAATATACTGGCCTGAGATACTGTATTTATCCTAAGTATTGCAATAGGCTGGCCTGACAGGCCAGAGATACTGTGTTCATCCTAAGTATTGCAACAGACAGGTTTGAGATACTGTATTTATCCTAAGTATTAAAATAAACCAGCCTGACATACTGTATTTATCCTAAGTATTGCAACAGACAGGCCAGGGATACTGTAATTATCCTAAACATTGCAATATAATGGCCAGAGATACTGTATTTATCCTAAGTATTAAAATAAACCAGCCTGACATACTGTATTTATCCTAAGTATTGCAACAGACAGGCCAGGGATACTGTAATTATCCTAAACATTGCAATAGACAGGCCTGAGATACTGTATCTATCCTAAGTATTGCAATAGATGGACCTGAGATATTGTATCTATCCTAAGTTTTGCAAAAGATGGACCTGAGATACTGTATCTATCCTAAGTATTGCAATAGACAAGCTGAGATACTGTATTTATCATAAGTATTGCAATTAATTGGCCTGAGATACAGTATTTATCCTGTATTGTAATAGACAGGATGGGATACTGTATTTATCCAAAGTACTGCAAATATAGGTCTGAGATACTGTATTTATCTTGTATTGCAATAGACAGGCCAGAGATACTGTATTTATCCTTAGTAATTTGCAATGGACAGGCCTGCTATACTGTATTTACCCTAGGTATTGCAATAGATAGGCCTTGGATACTGTATCTATCCTTAGTATTGCATCAGACATACCGGAAAGAAATACAGTATTTATACTAGGCATTGCAATAGACAGAACTAAGATGCTATATTTATCCTAAGTATTGTAACAAACAGGCCTGAGGTACTGCATTTATCCAAAGAATTGCAACAGTCAGGCCTGAGATACTGTGTTTATCCTAAGTATTGCAATAGACAGGCCTGTTATACTGTATTTATTCTAAGTAATGCAATAGACAGGCCTGTTATACTGTGTTTATTCTAAGTATTGCAATAGACAGGCCTGTTATACTGTATTTATTCTAAGTAATGCAATAGACAGGCCTGTTATACTGTGTTTATTCTAAGTATTGCAATAGACAGGCCTGTTATACTGTATTTATTCTAAGTAATGCAATAGACTGGCCTGTCATACTGTATTTATCCCAAGTATTGTAATAGAAGGCCTGTCATACTGTATTTTTTATCCTAAGTATTGCAATAGATAGACATGAGGTACTGCATTTATCCTTAGTATTGCAACAGCCAAGCTTAAAAAATATTGTATTTATCCTAACTGTTGCGACAGTCAGGTCTCAGTAAACAGTGTAGACCCAGAACAGATGTTGCAGGATATGGCTTCTGATCAGGATCTAGACTTTTTGACACTCATCTAGTAAAAAGATGCAGCAATAGATAGTAAAAATGATTTCTTTAATGCTATGGACAAGTATGGTAGGATTTAAGCTGTCACTATATTTAGGCTTAAAAACCATACATATAAAAGGGATGTACAAGCAAAAGTCTTTAAGGCAGAGAGGCAAAGATACAGACAGAGATAACCATTTCTACAGGGAATCCACAAATGTAGCATTAAATATTCATATTAGGGTGTGCTGCAGACAAAAACTGGGTCAATGACAGTGTTTGGTGAATAGATTAATACTGTCTTGTACTAATGGTCTAAAAATTTTCCAACTGGAGAGGGGATTCAAACCTGCAAACCCAAGATTCAGTGTCAGGCACTCTAAGGATTATGTCAGTGGGGAAGGAAACATCAGAAAACATTTTAGTATTATCCCCTGTATGCAAGATGAACATATACATCTGAAAGTTTTTGCTACCAGTTTGCAAAGGGACAGGAACTTCCTGTTTTGCAGACAGGCAAGTGCTTTCCTATTATCTGAAATTTTTCTAAAATGTGGGCTACTCTTAAAAGAAAGAATTTGCTCCCTTTGGGAGCAAATTCTTTTCTTTAAGAGTAGCTTGCAATGGACAGGAATGAAAATATTCCCATCTTAAATTCAACATGCCTACAACCCTTTCAACACAACAGAAGAGAAAATAGGTTTTGCAAACACTGAATATGCAGAAGAGACAGCTACTAATGAGCATAGCACCAGATAAGAGGGGTACCCAGATACTATTTTTTCTTACTTCTCTTTGAGAACATGTTCTGCCACACTGAAGAACCTATTAAAATGAGTACCCACAGCATGTTTTTTCATGAAGAAATAAATAAGATAAATTTTGTTTGTGTTGAGGTTTTACAGTCCAGTAAACCCAGTGGGGTCATGTCGAGCGCAATCAGTTTACCTAACCACTTTTACTGCGCAGGCTTAGTCCTCTAAGTGGTTAACCAGTATTGTGCACAGTCTTTCGCCAGAAACTGACAACTGCCCTTCTTGAATCAGACGGAGAGAACGACCATATAAAATATTTCATGATCAATCTCAATGAAAGAATGTTCACGAGCCCGCATGGGTCAAACCTGGAACCTCCTGATCACCAATTGGACGGGCATCCAACTGACCCACCAAGGCCAGCTTAAAAGATAAATACATGGTACATAACGAGCCATTTTATTTGGATCTGAATAAACTCCTTTCAGTTCCAAACTTTGTCACTATACAATTTTTACCATTTTGTTTTTGGATTTTGTCTTACATGAGATCACAGCTCCAGATAAGGTGAAACCATTCTAATGAGTACCCACTAGGTATGTTTTCAGTGAGAAACAAGAAAAAATATCAACACTTAACCCTTGTCATGCTGAATAAATTAAGATGCCATGCCCACTTATAATTCTCAGCCAATCAGATTCCTTGATCTAGATTGTTGATATAAATTCAGATAATAAATGGCAAACAGTGCAGATTCAGACCAGTTGGCAGAAGCCAACTGATCTAGATCTACACTGTTTGCAAAAGGCAGGGTATATCTGGGCTCAGCAGAACATGGGTTAAGCCCTTATCTGGAGTTAGGCTTACATCCAATTTTGACACAACAGACTTGTCCAAATTCAAATTTGGATGAGAACTGAAAGGGATGAAATGAATCACCTGAAACAGCCATTTGCAGTAATCCATCGACTTTCCACCATCTTCGACTGTCGTTGTGTGATGCATTGTAACTGAACAAATGCTCCTAGATTATCCATATTAACTACTCCATAATTTGTAATTTCTTCGTCTCCATAATGAAACCTCTAAAGTCATTGGCATGTTATAGCCCCAGACAAGTGGGGATATTACGTAAATATTTCATTTCTCTACGAAAACATATGTTGTGGGTACTCATTAGAAGTGCCTCACCGAGGCACTTCTAGTGAGTACCCACAACATATGTTTTTGTGTAGAAATAAAGAAAAATATCCATACTTTTCATATCTTATTTGGAGCTAAGGCATTTAGTTTGTTGCAATTCCGAATTTCTGGATTCAGTCCTTTCAGAAATGAATTTCTACATTTGAATACCGTGGGATAAAAACCATCCCCCAAACACAAGCAAGAAATACGGGAGATTAATAACTAACCCAGTGATAAAATCCAACATTTGCTCAAATGCAACTGTTGAATTACATAAGCCACACATGATATGTTCTGAAGAATATAGGTTTATAGGAAAAGAAATTGAAGGTATTGATCAGAAACAGCAAATGTGGAAAAATTCTGTCTTGTGGGATATTTACAACCGCTGAATTATTCAAAACTTATAATTACTGATTGTTTATGGGTCTGCATTAATACTAAGTAGTCGAAGGCACTGGCAGCAATCCTGGTGACAGACAATAAATGCCTTAAATGAGAACCTATTCCCCAGCTAAGGTTGGTTTACCAGCTTTTTCTCCTGTTTTGACAAGAAAGCTGTTACTGTATTAAACATGTGGGCTGTGCAATGTGAAAATGTGTCTTCGGGCATATGTGGACAGCGAAGGCCCAGATCACCTTGTGCATCCATGCTGTCTGATCAGGGCCTTTGCTGTCTGCAGTCAAAATCATTGTCATTACGAAAACATGCCTATTCAAATATACTGAAAATTTTACCACCAAAAAATGAAAATTTTCAGATAAAAAATTCTGATATTTTTCATATTTCTGCTCAAAACATAGATTGTGGGTACTCGTTAGAACTGCCTCGATGAGGCGGTTCTAACAAGTACCCACAATCTATGTTTTGAGCAGAAATTAAAAAAAATAATGTATACCCCTGCAAACCCCAGTTTTACTACATAAAACTGGGGTTTAAGGGGGTCAAAATTATATAGGCGTGTTTTCGTGATGATACTATAGAATGTTTCAATGGAGTGTAAATGCCCAGATGAGACTTTGTGCAGAATGATCTGAATCTGGGCATTACATGCATGCTCGAAGGCACTTGTTTGCTTGATGTGGCCCGTGTGTATTCGGAAATCTTGAACTCCTTACCATTTTAACTCTTTGCATGCTGGGTAATTTTGCATGCTTTTTTCTCATCTGGATTTTTTAAAAAAAATTAACTTTTTAAAAAAAAAAATCATTTAGGAATACCATCAGTGTCAAACAGTTGGGATCCAGATCAGGCCCGACGTTTTGTCGGGCGTGATCTGGGTCCAAACTGTTTGCAAAGGTTATCAGCAGACAACAAAAGCTGCCACTAGGAGGGGAAAGAGTTAACAAATCCATTTTCCTACCTGTTGATATGTTTGAAAATTACTGGTTGAGTAGCAAACTGTAGACCCTGCTCAGGTGCTACAGTCTGCAGCATCTGATCGAGATCTACCCTAACCCACTGTAGACTAGACTCTCCCACACTATATATTGGAACAGTCTTAATTTCAATTTTAGGTACGTCCGGTTATGAGATTTACATATTCCTAGTGAAAAATGGCTAAACTATTTGCAAACAGTGGAGACCCTGATCAGATGCCACATTCTGCTGCACCTGATCTGGGTCTCCACTGTGTGCCAATTACCCTTTTAAGGGTCTCCCGACTACAATGGGCTAATAGCTCAGGCCTCTCTGTCTGAAAAGTAAATACGGTACTGTATTGATGCTAAATATTGGGACAGTGAGACCAGTGCGAACTCTGTAGATCCAGATCAGATGCTGCTGAAAGTGGATTCTGATCAGGGTCTACACTGTTTGCCACTCATCCAGCAGTTTTTAGACACTTCAATAGGTAGTAAAATTGACCAGATAAAATTTTTGGACAAGACAGAATGGTAAGGATTTTGTTTGTGTTGAGGTTTTACGGCCCAGTCAACCCAATGGGGTCATGTCGGGCACAATCAGTTTACCTAACCACACATTTACTTGGCAGGCTTAGACCTCTAAGCGGTTAACCAGTATTGTGCACATTCTTTGGCCAGAAACTGACAACTGCCCTTCTTGAATCAGCGGACGGGAGAGAATGACTGTAGAAAATATTTCATGATCAATCTCCACGAAAGAATGTTGCCGTCCTCGGCGGGGGTTGAACCCGCGACCTCCTGGTCTCCAGTCGGACAAAGCATCCAACTGAGCCACCGAGACCATATGGTAAGGAGTTAACGCTTAGCATTCTTGGTAAAATTTTCAGCAGATGACATTTTGGAAATATTTTTCTTATTTTCCCAGGAAACAGGATTTGACATTTTATGCAAATTGTCTCCAGACAATTTGCATGAAATATCAAATCCTGTTTTCTGGGAAAAACAATTTGCATGAAATGTCAAATCCTGCTTCTTGAGATTTGCATGAAATTTCAAATCCTGTTTCCTGGGAAAAACAATTAGCATGAAATGTAAAATCCTGTTTCCTGGGAAAAACTAAAAAAAAATATCATCAGTTTGTCATCTGCTGAATTTGCCCAGAGAATGGTAAAGGTTAAAGTGTCCCAATATTAAGGATAAATACTGTAATTTCTTATTGGGAGAAATGTTAGCTCAGGCCCCAAGGTAGCCTTGCCCAAGGCTTAGAAATATACATATATATTTTTTGGCTTATTGAGCTCTGTGGCTAGTCTATAAATAATATGGTCTGGATTTATATTTCAGAGACAACCACAGAAGAAAAGTTCACCCATAGACTAGCTAAACATTGAATCAAAAAGTAGACTGTAAATGAAAAAAAATAATAATAATAAGTAAACAAAAAGTGACAAATATATTTATATATTGGCCTAGTAGCTAGGCTAGCCCCAAGGTTATAAAACTTTTTTCATGCTCAACTGAGCTGAGCATGAAATTTGTCCTGCTAATAAATCTCAAATTACTAACAATTGCAAACTCTTTCTTGTTAAACATAGTGGAGAATGAAAATTTTTCTGCTAATAAATATGAAAATGCCAACTATTGGCATTTTCGTATTTATTAGCAAAGAAAATTTCATGCTCAGCGGAGTTGAGCATGAAAAAAGTTTTATAACCTCGGGGCCAGGTAATTACATTATAGATCCAGATATGTTGCTCATTTTTCGACCAAACAGTATTGGTAGTTTTTTTCTTATTTCTCCTTCAAAACATATGTTATGGGTACTCATTAGTTTACCTTGACAAGGCAGTTCAAAATGGTATCCATAACCTGTTTGGGTGAAACAAATAACACAAAAGGGCCATGATGGCCCTGGAAAACTTTCTCCCATCACGAAAACACGCCTATATAAGTTTGACGCCCTTGAACCCCACTTTTATATAGTAAAACTGGGGTTTACAGGGGTATACATTATTTTTCTTACTTCTGCTCAAAACATAGATTGTGGGTACTTGTTAGAACCGCCTCGCCGAGGCAGTTCTAACAAGTACCCACAATCTATGTTTTGAGCAGAAATATGAAAAATATCAGAGTTTTTTACCTGAAAATTTTCAGTTTTTGGAGGTGAAATTTTCTTTATATTTGAATAGGCGTGTTTTCGTAATGAAAGACTTTGTACCAAGGGCAATAATTCAGAAGATACTACATTTACTTTTATCATGCAATAATACATCTTCCTCCTAAGCTTTATACATCATCCAAATTTGGTAATGCTCTGTCAGACAGTATACATCAGGAAAATATGCCTATATAATTTTGACCCCCTTAAACCCCACTTTTATATAGTAAAACTGGGGTTTACAGGGGTATACATTATTTTTCTTATTTCTGCTCAAAAACATATATTGTGGGTACTCGTTAGAACCGCCTCACTGAGGCAGTTCTAACGAGTACCAACAATCTATGTTTTGAGCAGAAATACGAAAAATATCAGAGATTTTTATCTGAAAATTTCAGTTTTTTGGAGGTGAAATTTTCTATATATTTGAATAGGCGTGTTTTCGTAATGAGAAGATATGACCTTGAAACAGATTTTGTACAGTCTACAAGCAATATTGTTTTCCTTTTAGAGTGGACCCCTTTTCAGAGGGGTCTTGGTGAGCAGGAAACCAAACAGAAAAGTCACTAAGGTTGTCTCCCTTGTAAAAAATCTAATGTGTATTTGATCCATGCCCCTAAATATTGAGAATTTAATCCTTGTCATGCTGAATAAATTAAGATGTCATGCCCACTTCCAATTTTCAGCCAATCAGATTATTTGATCCAGGCTGTTGATAAAAAGTCACATACTGAATGACAAACAGTGCAGATCCAGATCAGTTGGCTTCTTCAGAAGCCCACTGATCTGGAACTACACTGTTTGAAAAGGTAGGGTATTTCCAGGTTCAGCATGACAAGGGTTAAGTTAACACTTAGCAGGCTATGGGCAAATTCAGCAACAAATTGATCTTTTTCTTATTTTTCCTTGAAAATAGGCTTTGACATTTCATGCAAATTGTCTCCAAAACCCTGTTTTCTGGGAAAAATAAGAAAAAATATTCCAAAATGGTGTATGTCTGTTGAAATTTTTACCCAGCATTTGTAGTCAATACAGTGCTTCAATACTATGTTCTAAGTCATTTATGATGCAATGGTTTGTAAGCCAACATTTTAGACCACACAGCCCTTGAGGCCCCTTTTTGTAGAGAAATGATAAAAAAAAAAAAAAAAGCAAAAAAAAAAGCACAACTGTCAATCTAGTTCTGCAGAGAAGTGATCTTATCAGGTGCTTAATACCAATTCCCAACTGGGGAATACTTTTGATTTTCAGACTTTATGCTAAGCATGATGCATAAAAAATTCAGCAGACAATAATTTGAAATATTTTTCTAATTTTGTCCAATCTGCATGAAAAGTCAGAGCCTACTGTCTGGGAAAATTAAGAAAAAAATTATCAATTTGTCATTTGCTGAGTTAGCCCAGAGTGTTAGAGATTAAAATCAACCTACAATAGTATACCCTTGGGACAAAATAAGAGTGGATAACCTAGATATAAAACCATGCTGTGACACCTATGTGTCATTTTTCTCAGAACACTGCATCCACAATTTTCCTTTTTTCAGGTTCCCAATAATGTGGTAATATAGCTGAACAATTTTAGGCCACCAATTTTTATTGTTCAGTTTATCAGACAGGGCATACACAATACACGTTGTATGCTCAAAAATTAACTATATCCCAATATCTGATTTTTTATGACATATTGGAGGACTTGGAAATGGCTTGTTCTTGGGCAAGCTGAAAGACAGACACGTAACACCCGCTGCATTGGCCCTTAGTTATTGGGAAGACAGATCCAATCAAATCATGTAGACCCAGGGTCTACAGGACCGCGACATCAACAGGTAGTATTAAAATCGACTTGTTGAAATTTAATCCTTGTCCTGCTGAATAAATTAAGATGCCACGCCTACTTCTAATTTTCAGCCAATCAGATTACTTGATCCAGATTATTGCTATAAATTTACATACTTAATGGCAAACAGTGCAGATCCAGATCACTGATCTGGATCTACACTGTTTGCAAAGGCAGGGTATATCTGGATTCAGCAGGACAAGGGTTAAGGAGAAGCATGGTGAGGAATTAACCCATTAAAGACTGAATAAACTCTCCCTCACTATACATTGGAAGAGTCCACTTTTGATTTTAGGTATGCCAGGCTATGTAGATATTCCTAAAGAAAAATGGTTGAACTATTTGCAAACAGTGGAGACCCTGATCAGATGCCCCATTCTGTGGCATCTGATCTGGGTCTGCACTGTTTGCCAGTTACCCGTTTAGGTTTATCGAGTAATCAATGGGTTAAGGTGTCCCATTAATTAGGTTGGTTGGTTGGGTTGGTGTTCAATGGCCCAGTCAACACTATGAAGGTATGTAGAGCCTGTCAGTTTACCTAACAACGCTTTTCCTGGGCAGGCTTAGCCCTCTAAGCAGTTGACATCAGAAAACATTTTAGTGTTTGTTTGTTTGTGTTGAGATTTTATGGCCTAGTGAACCCATTAGGATAAGGTTGAGCATAGTCTGTTTATCCAATCACACTCTTTGCTGGGCAGGCTTAGTCCTCTAAGCTGTTAACGTGCACACTCTTTCTTCAGAAACGGACAACTGCCTTTCTTGATTCAGCAGAAGGAAGGGAATGACCTTAGAAAATATTTCATGATCACTCTTCATGTCAGAGTATTGCCTGACCTGGTGGGTATCAAACCCATAACCTGATCACCAGTCAGATGCATTTCCAACAGAGCCACCAAGGTCTCAAATAATAAGGCTTAATATGAAAACTGACAATTATTAGTGTCAAATAGAAGATGAAAACACACATCTCTGCTATGGTTATTATTTATTTGGATTGAACAGTAAAAATACAAGCCATCATAATTTCTACCCTTAAACCACCATTCAAAATTGCAGTACATGGAATTCTAAAAGCATTTTTTTTTTTTTTAGTTTACCAAGAAATAAGGCTTGACATTTCATGTGAATCATCTGTTTAGCAGATGATTCACATGGAAATGTCAAGCCTTGTTTTTTTGTTTTTTTTGTTTTATTTTAGATTTTATTTTCTTTTAATTTTCTGAATGCTATCTGCTGCTTTCAGGGTTATGAACAGGTTATGAGGAGCCATCAATACAGTATATACCTATAGCTCATCAGCCAATCAAAAGCCTTGAAATTTCTTTCAAGCTCTTAACCCTTGTCCTGCTGATCCCGGATATATCCTCTTTTGCAAACAGTGTAGATCCAGATCAGCCAACTAATCTGGAGCTGCACTGTTTGTCATTAACTGTGAATTTGTATCACCAACCCAGATCAAGTAATTTGATTGGCTGAAAATTAGAAGTGGGCATGGCTTCTTAATTTATTAAGCATGACAAGGGTTAACAATCAAGCAATGCTCAAACTAGCAACTTTGGTCAGCATGATGCTCTTGTCAATGGCAATGTTCCATGGGTCTGGTTTAACTATCAGTTATTAGGGCCACAAAAAGCACTAGACAAAACAAAGTAAGCAGCACTTGAACTAATCTAGGTGTTGTTTTAGGAGTCAAGGATACAAGAAAATCATTAATTGTCTTTCCTAATGAGAACTGTTTGCATTTTGCCAAAGGTTGGTCAAAGGTTGTGGCAAATAATTTTCATAATTTTATGAATACCAATGTAAATATATTTCACCACAGACCTTTAAAACTTCACAACCAGAAACTTTTGAACTTAATAGTCATATCCTATGAAAATGGCAAAGTTTCTTGCATGCAAAAGAAAATCTTATTTATGATACTTCAAGATCTAATAAAACTGTGAAATTATCCTGTGGCAGGCAGATAACTCTGTCAAAAATAAACAGAATATGCCCATATAGCAATCCCAAACCAGATCTCCACTATATCAATGGACATACCAAGTTTGGTGAAAATCCAATGACATTTACTCAAGTTATCATCTGGAGACAATGCAATAGACAGATGGACTGACAGACTGATGGACACACAGACAACCAGCACTATTGTGTGGCAGGGTATAATAATTTCTCCACAAAAATATTTGTTGAGACATTACCAGAGACCTGTCTCATCAGGCTGATTCTAAGCTGAACAGATATACCAGTAAGATTCTGTCACCACTTATTAACCCTGGCCCTGCTAAACCCAGATATACTCTGCCCTTGCAAACATTGTAGATCCAGATCTGTTGGCTTCTGAAGAAGCCAACTGATCTGGATCTACTCTGTCAATAAGTATGTGATCTTGTATCAACAACCCGGATCAAGTAATCTGACTGACCGAAAATTAGAAGTCGGCGGGGCATCTTAATTTATTTAGCATGACAAGGGTTAATTAGCAAGGGAAGACATTTGCAGACAGAAAGCTGCCTTCCTAGTATGAAGGTCCTGCAAAAGTTTTGTCACTGGGTTCAGATTACTTCAGTGCTACGTTTTATCAAATATATTTTTATTACAAACTTTCAAAGTATTCCCCCTTTACTGAAACACATTTTTGTAAGCTTTTTACCCAGTCGCGAAAAGCAGATAAATAGTCTTCTTTTGGTATCTGTTGGAGACACTGATAAATAGCGCTGCCAAGAGAACTTATAGACGTATACTTATTTCCAGAAAGCATTTTCTTAAGCCTTGGAAATAAAAAGAAGTCACAGGGACTCAGGTCAGGTGAATAAGGTGGATGGTTTAAAACTTTCACCTTTTCAGAAGCCAAAAAAGACTTAACAACCTCACACTTATGAGAGGAGGCATTGTCATGTAAAAGGTGGACTCCTGACCATCCTTTGCTTGGTCGTTTCTTATTGTAAAACTCTTTCACTTTCTTCAGTACAGAATTCTTGTAGAATCAGCCAGTGACTGTATGACCAGATGGACAAGGCACTTGAACGACTGGCTCACTTAAATTAAAGAAAATTGCGTACAACATCTTTTTCTAACTTAAGGTTCTCTTGGCAATAGATGGGCGTTTTTTATCTTTTCCCTTCCATTGCTTATTATTGGTCTTTCTTTGTGGCTCAAAAATGTGCACCCAGGTTTCATCACCTGTTAGCAAGTTAGAAATAACCCGACTATTACAGCCTTTGTATGTTTTCAGAAGTTCCCGGGCACATTTAAGGCGTTGTGTCTTTTGCTCCTCAGTGAGCAAATGAGGTACCCACCTAGCGCAAACCTTTCTCAGGTCCAAACGCCTTTTCAGAATTGTTTGAACACTGCCTTCTGATATGCCAGTACAACTAGCTACAGCTTAGACAGACAATCGCGCATCCTGTTCGACCACAATCTTAACAGCAGAGATGTTAGCCTTGGTAACAGAGGTTTTAGGCCTTCCAGGACGGGTATCATCTTCAACAGAAAATTTCCCCGCTTTAAAAGCTTTAACCCACCTAAAAACTTTGGGCATTGAAATGGTCTAAGGTCCATATATACCACATAATTCATTAAATATCTGCTTTGAATCTAAATTAAGCTCAATGCGGCATTTAATATAGCTACGAATTTCAGTCTTCTGGTCCATGTTCCAATGTAACAAGTAAATTGGTCAGTGTGTATGACTGCAGCTATTTCAATTTGAAATAACTTGGTCAGTTGGAAAGCAATTTGAACGAAATAAACAGGTATCATTAGCTATTCAACACACCATTAAAGTGCAATGAAGCATTTTAAAACATACCTGGGATAAAACTTAGGAAGCCTATTAGTGACAGAACTTTTTGCATGACCCTCGTACTTTTACCCTTGTCCTGCTGAACACGGATATACCCTGCCTTTGCAAACAGTGTAGATCCAGATCAGAAGCCAACTGATCTGGATCTGCACTGTTTGCCATTAAGTAAATGAATTTATAGCAACAATCCGGATCAAGTAATCTGATTGGCTGAAAATTAGAAGTGGGTGTGGCATCTTAATTTATTCAGTAGGACAAGGGTTAACCATTCACAAATGGGTTGCACGAAGCAAAAATGTGTCTTTGAGCATACACAAATGCATAGATTCAGATTCATCCCACGCATTCCCAAAGTCTCATCCAGGCAATTTGCTCTCCATTGATACATTCAAAAGTGTTAGCAGACAGTAAAGGCCCTGATCAGACTGCATGGATGTGCAGGCTGATGTGGGCCTAAGCTGTCCACATATCCCTGAAGACTCATATTCCCATGGTGCGGCCCAAATGGAGATTACCTTTAAAGGAAAGAACCACCTAATTATGGAATACTTCAAATTTAAGATACTGCTGTGATGGCATTTTAATATGTTGAAAACCAATTGTAAAAATTTCTGTTGATTCAAAAGTTGTATGTATAATTCATTTATCGAGTGGGTATCAGGTAAATATTTTTCTTATTCCTCGATGAAAACATATGTTGTGGGTACTCATTAAAACTGCCTCGGCGAGGCACTTTTAATGAGTACCCTCAACATACGTTTTTTTGTTGAGAAATAAGAAAAATAAAGATACTTTATGGTTGAAAAAAGTGCCTTATCAATAGCTAAGCTGTATTCAAAGTTGTAGTAATTTTTTTGATAATATCTATAGAATTATATATAAAAAAAAAAAGAGCTATCAAAGAACAGCACAGCTTGCCTGATTCGTGTTTTGCCTATAAAGTGAAATAAGAATTCCCCAAGTCAACGTCACACCTGCACTGGGCAAAGTCATATGAGGATAATACATGGGAAAGTGTGTAACATACTTCAAACTTTTAAACATGCTGATTAATAACTGGAAATATAATGTTTACACATGAAATACTCCAGGTATAAGGCAGGATCACTGGACCATGAAATATTTTGAAGCCAAAGTTTCGGTCATACTGACTCATGATCTGAAAGTATGACGTTTATACATCTAATATTCTTCAAAATATAAATAAAATCACTGGACTGTGAAATATAGGTCACTGACCTACATTTATTTTAAGGTCAAACTTTGGAATATACTGAAGATAATTGAAAGTATGGTGTTTATACATGAAACAGTTTTCCAGATAAAAGACAAAATCACTGGACTGTGTAATAAAGGTCACTGTGACCTACATTCATTCTAAGGTCAAACTTTTGGTCATACTGACTCATAATTGGAAAGTATGATGTTGACACATGCAATATTCAGGTTATAAGGCAAAATCACTGGACTGTAAAATATAGGTCGCTGTGATCTATATCCATTCAAAATCCGAAAGTATGCTGTTAATACACCAAATTTTCTTCAAGATATAAGGTAAAATCATTGGACGGTGAAATATAGATCACTGTGACCTACATATATTTTGAGGTCAAATCTTGGGCAATACTTAAAAAAGTATGATGTTAACACATGAAATACTCTTCAAGATATAAGGCAAAATTATTGCAAATCATCTGCCTGTCAACTCTTATTTTCTCTAAAAAAGAATTCAAAATGTCGTCTGCTGCAGTTGTGATAAGCTCTTTAACCCTTGTCCTGCTGAATAAATTATGATGCCACGCCCACTTCTAATTTTCAGCCAATCAGATTACTTTATCCTAATTGTTGCAACAAATTCATATACTTAATGGCAAACAGTGCAGATCCAGATCAGTTGGCTTCCTCAGAAGCCAACTGATCTGGATCTAAACTGTTTGCAAAGGCAGGGTATATCCGGATTCAGCAGAACAAGGGTTAAGAGTTAACCCTTATCTTGCCTTTCGTCGCGCTGGGGGGGTCTGCCAGCTCAAAAGCCCGTCATACTTACAATATACCACATGCAACCATTCAGAGCAAGTGTTCTCATACAGGAGTGAACCTACTTTCATACAAACACGCCACTTTTCATTAGGTAGTCAGGTGCTGGATTTTACCCACACTAAAAACGACCGAGAATACCAAATTTCAAGCTGCCATTAATTTCAGCACTCACTTCAACAGATTGATCAGGCTTTTCTGGAAAAAAAGCCCATAACACCTGAATCATTTCCAGTGAGGAATAAGTAGGAATAACAGTAGAACCTATGTATGTCACTCGTTTCATTCACAATAGTACACAGTAGGCGCTGGGCTCTTGTAATTATTTTTTTTTTTTTTTTTTTTAAGTGTCTTAAACGATTCCCGGTTTACACATGACTGTCACGTGACTTTCTAGTCACTTGACCATTCTTTCTCCGGTAAAATGGCCACCTAGGATCGGCAAATTATACGTGAAAATTTCATGAAAGTCGAGGTAAAATTCAGGGGGTAATGACTTCTCAAGTAGAGGTACCCCCTCTTACAGGCCTGATTCATTTTAATTCCGGCAAGAGAAGGGTTAATGCTTTTATTTTTGTTTTGTTCTCTTACCCACCCCTTCATGTAAAATTCCCTAAGAAACAGCAAATAAAATCAGTGTAGCCTTAATGTTTCAACTATCCTTATTGAAGTGAAAAAACTTGGAGAAATATTAATAGCAGTTGGACTAATGTTATTCCCTAAATTAACTTAAACAAATGGAGCAAAGATAATACCAAATTGGGCGTAAACCTGACATCAATTCACATGCTCCAACTCCTCCAAGCAACTTTATAAGCTACAAACTAATTTAGAGGACAATGAGATTGTTCAATTTGGAGTTTTATGGCCCAGTCAACATCGTTAAGGTCATGTCAAGCTGGTTAGTTATCCTGCTCACATAATCCCTGGGTAGACTTAGTCCTCTTCAAGTAACCAGCATTTTGTGCACATACTTATTTCAGTAACAGACAACTGCCCTTCTTGAATGAGCAAAACTGAAATTTCATGATCAATCTGCATTGAAGTTATGTGACCTAGCTGGGATTTGAACTTTCGACCTCTGGGTCTTAAGTTAAATGCACTACTGACTGCACTATGGAGCCTGTCCCAGAGGTTATAAAACTTTTTTCATGCTAAACTCAGCTGAGCATGAAATTTTCTCTACTAATAAAGATGAAAATGCCAACAATATTAATAGTTGGCATTTTCATATTTATTAGAAGAGAAATATTCATGCTCAGCTATGTTTAGCAAGAAAGAATTTGGAATTGTGTGTAATTTGAGATTTATTAGCAGGACAAATTTCATGCTCAACTGAATTGAGATTGAAAAAAATTTCTGTTTAATGACACATCACTCCTTGTGAGTCATTTTGTGTTGTCTCCTAGAGAAAGGGAAAAAAGGGACAGGAGAGCTGGTTTTGTTTAAGTGGAGGTTTTACATCCCGGTCAACCTATTAGAGTCATGTCGAGTGTGGTCAGTTTACATAACCAAGCTTTTTCCTGGGCAGACTTAGACCTCTAAGTGGTTAACTAGTACTGTACACATTCTTTTGCCAGAAACTGACAACTGCCCTTCATGAATCAGTGGAAGGGAGAGAATAACCATAGAAAATATTTCTTGGTGAATATCCATGAAAGAATGTTGCTGGATCCAGCCAGGATTGAACCCATGACCTCCAGATCAGGGAGAGCAGGTAGATAAGAGGAAAGAGAGAAAAAGGATCATGAGAGAAAAAGTGAATAACAGTGAAGGTGAAGAAAAAGAAATACTAACATGACCCCCTTCCCCAACCTACTGCAAGTATAGCAGACCCTTTTCACCACACAAGTTGTCTCTCTTATTAACCCTGGTCCTGCTGAACCTGGATATGCCCTGCTTTTGCAAACAGTGTAGATCCAGATCAGTTGGCTTCTCTGAAGCCAACTGATCTGGATCTGCACTGTTTGCTATTAAGTATGTGAATTTGTATCAACAACCTGAATCAAGTAATCTGATTGGCTGAAAATTTTAAGTGGGCATGGCATCTTAATATATTCAGCATGACAAGGGTTGAAACAAAGAGTTGTCAGAGGACAATGCGGCTCACCGGAAAGGGGTGGCCGGATAAGAAAACAATCTTTAAATATTAAAGATTAAATGCAGAACTTAAACATAGCTGTGAATGACAGAGTATGACCTGACTTTGATGTCGGACGAATGTCAAACTGAGGGATGGGGTATATGCCATTGAAACATCTTCCCTTAGGTTGGTGTGGGCAAAATATGAAAGCTATATATACCCACTGAAACATCTTCCCTCAGGTTGATGTGGACAAAATATGAAAGCTATATCTTACACGCTGAATCCCTTGGGTTAATGTGAACGAAATATGAAAGCTGTATCTTACATACTGCTGCAGTCATGCACACTTTTCAAACCTTAAACACAGCTGTAAATGACAAAGTATGACCTGACCTTGACCTAGGCAGAAGGTCAAACTGAGGAAGGGGTGTGTACTATTGAAAGGTCTTACTCTAACATTGGTGTGCGCCAAATATTAAAGCGGTATCTTGAATACTTCAGCAGTTACAAATACTTTTCAAAACTTAAACTCAGAACTCGAACATGGGTTCAAATGACAAAGTATGACCTGACCTTGACCAAGGCAGAAGGTCAAACTGAGAAAGGGATGTACTATTGAAAGGTCTAACCCTAAGGCTGGTGTGGGCCAAATATTAAAGAGTCTATCTTTACTTCAGCAGTTATATACACTTTTCAAAACTTTAACACAAAACTTAAACACGGGTTTAAATGACAAAGTAAGAACTGACCTTGACTTACATAAAGGGTCTAACTTGGGGATGGAGTGTATGCTATTAAAAGGTCTTACCCTAAGTTAGGTGTAGGCCAAATATGAAAGCAGTACCTTAAACAGTTAAAAAACTATGCACACCTTTGAAAACTTAAACACTGTGCTAACGCGGACACTGACACAGACGCGAACGCCGACATGGATGCCGACAGACGCTGACGCCAACGACTGGGTGACAACACAAGCTCTCCAGGGACATAATCCCGGTGAGCTAATAAAATGATAGACAATCTAACAGGTATGTTAAAACTTCTTAAGGCCTCATTTATATTTATTTCTTTTTGAACATTTAGAACAATTACCAAACTTTTGTTTGGAATCGCTATTTTGCAGGCATGCGGGCTGCGGGCCACGGGTTGCCAGCAATAGTATATGTTAAGCCAAAAATTTCTAATCAATGTTATTTTTCTTATTACTCCCCCCTGCTGCCTACTCCAATACCACAATACTCGCAGCCCGCAGCCCGCAGAATAGTCAATGGCCTGCGGGCTGCGGGCTGGCAGCAATAGTATATGTTAAGCCAAAAATTTGTGATCAATGTTACTTTTCTTATTACTCTCCACCCCCCCCCCCCCCACCCCTACACACCCTGACCCCCCCCCATCCCCTCCCCCCCCCCTCGTTTAATGAGAAAACAAATCTTATCTGGAGTCACAGAACAAACGTTTTATGAAAGCTAATACTTGTATCTGAAAATCATATTGGTCAACAATGAACAATTATGAAAACTGGGTAAAATGCTCTTGGAATCCCAGTAAATGGAAGTGATTAATCAAATGGAATAACTGTCATTCTTATAGACAAAAATATTCAATATTATACATGAACAGTTTAACACTAAGGCTAAAAAAAAAATTGCTGTGTTTCCGCTAACCCGACCGACCCTGTTTTAAACACACCGATTTTTTTATCAGTAAAAATGCAAAATAAAAAAAGTAAGGCACCAACCCTCAACAAAATATCTGTATTTTCATAAAATTACAGGCTTGATCCTGATCTTTTCTGCAGAAAAAATAGAAAAATAAAAAGTTTCTCCTACCTACCGACCAAATTTTTTTTCAGCATGTTAGCGGAAAAACAACTATTTCTTTTTTTTGCCTAAGAACTCTGGGTAAAATTTTCAGCAGACAACATTCTGAAATATTTTTCTTATTTTTTTTTTCTAGAAAACAGGGTTTGACATTTCATGTAAATTGTCTCCATCAGAGACAATTTGTATGCAATGTCAAAACCTGTTTTCTGAGAAACATAAGAAAAACATCATCAATTTGCCGTCTGCTGAATTAGCCCAGAAGGTGGTAAAGGTTAATAAGCAATAACCTTTAACATGCCTAAGGCAAACAGATGACTTGTATGTTACTTTCCTATAATCATACTCCCCATCCTCCCCCAACACCAGAAAATGGGCTCTGATATTTCATTCAAACTATCTCTAAATGGGCTCTGATATTTCATTCAAACTATCTCCAAATGGGCTCTGATATTTCATTCAAAAATAACATTGATCACAAATTTTTGGCTTAACATATACTATTGCTGGCTATGAAGCCCAATTTTCCTGGAAATTCTGTTTTAAGTGTTTTACCACTCTCTAGGCTAATTCAGCAGACAATGAATTGACAATATTTTTCTTATTTTCCCCAGCAAATAGGCTTTGACATTTCATAAAAATGTCTCATTAAGAGACCATTTGTATGAAATGAGAAAACCTATTTTCTGGTAAAAAGTAAGAAAAAATATTTCAAAATGATGTCAGCAGAAATTTTTACCTGGAATGCAGAGTGTTAAACTGTTGTCTGCTTACAAACAAATTCAACATTCTGAAGGCTAAAAGCAAAAAAATCATCAGTGTGTTGAAAGACCTCTTTGTTTTGTTGTTTGTCTTTCAACAATGATGCTTTCATTGTTTCACCTTAATTTCAGCTGCTCTCCTCAATGCTTAGCACTCTGAGTAAAATTTTCAGCAGAGGACATATTGATATAGTTTTCTTACTTTTCTCAGAAAAGAGCATTTGATATTTTCATGCAAATTAGAGACAATTTACATGAAATGTCAAGTCTTATTTTCTTGGAAAAATTAGTAATTTGTCATCTACAGAATTTACACCTAGTACTGTGTTAATGAAAGTACCATGCTCATAGACCGAAACTGGCTTTGACATAACACACAAAGTGAATATAAAATTCATGAAGCTACTGAAACATGAAAAGATGGTCAAGGTGCAGCATGAACATTAGGTCAATGTGAAGCATGGAAAGCAGGTCAAGCTGGAGCATAAAAAGTAGGACAAGGTGAAAAAATTGATGGTGAGTTTTAGTTACTCTCCCCTGGATACAACTGTGATCCAAGTTCCAAGTCCCTAGCTCTTACAGTACTGAGAAACTGACCTAACACACATAGTGAACCTAAAATTCACAAGATCAATGAAGCATGAAATTTAGATCAAGGTCAAATAATGACGGTAAGTTTTAGTTGCTTTCCCCCTGATGCAATTGTGATCCAAATACCAAATCCCTAGTTCTTATTGTACCGAGAAACTGACCTAATAACACGCATGGTAAAAATAAAATTCATTGTCATTGAAACATGAAAAGCAGATCAAAGTCAAATAATGATGGTGAATTTTAGTAGCTTTCCCCCTGATGCACTTGTGATCCAAGTAACAAATCCCGAGCTCTTTTAGTACTGAGAAACTGACCAAACACACATGGTGAACATAAAATTCAGTCACTGAAGCATGAAAAGCAGGTCAAGGTCAAATAAGGAAGGTGAATTTTAGTAACTCTCTACTGGATGCAACTGTGATCAAAGTACCAAGTCCCTAGCTTTATTACTGATAAACAGACCAAACACACAGTGAACATAAAATTCACATAGTCACTGAAGCATGAAATGTAGGCCAAAGTAAAGCATGAAAAGCAGGTCATGGTCAAATAAAATGGCAAGTTTCGGTTGCTCTCTCCTGGATGCATTTGTGATTCAAGTACCAAATCCCTAGTACTTATAGTACAGAGGAAATGACCTTTATACACAGGGTGAACATAAAATTTACAAAGCCATTAAAGCATAAAAAGTATTTCATGGTGAAATGTGAAAAGTAGCTCAAGATGAAATTACAATGGTGAGCTTCAGCTGTTCAGTTCTGGATACAGTCACAATCCAAGTACCAAGTCTCTAGCTCTTATAAGTACTGAGAAACTGACCTAACTAACACAAAGGGTGAACACAAACCTCATAGTCATTCAAGCACAAAAAGAAGGACAAGGAGAAGCATGAAAATAGGTCAAGGTGAAGCATAAAAAGTAGGTCAAGGTGAAGCATAAAAGGTAGGTCAAGGTAAAGTGTAAACTGTGGGTAAAGGTGAAGCATAAGAAGTAGGTCAAGGTGAACTTTCAATCATGTGAGATTCAGTAGTTCTCTCCTGGCTGCAGTTGTAATCAAAGTACTAAATCCCCAGCTCTTATAACACATAGAAACCATCCTAAACATACAGGATGAACATAACATTAAATAACTGTGAACTGTGGACCAAGCTTTTTGTGAAAGCTAATACTTGGTTACATTGATGAGCAGTCCATGGAAATTAGCACTGGATCAGTCTAGGACCTTTCATAAAGAACATCTGTAGCAATAGCAAATGCTAAGATTGTCAACAACACAATCAACAATATCAGCAAAGCAGGAAAACTAGGTCAGAGTCAAACATTAATGGTGGACTTTGGCTGCTCTCCACAAGATGCAATAGAGGTACAAATATAAGAGATGAAGCCTTCTATTAGTCAAGCCTTCTGTAGTGAGGAAATGAACTAAATGCACAGGGATTCAGTTTGACATCGGCCATCGGCCATAGTCCGCCGAAATTTCCAGATGTCCGAAACTTTCCTGACATGGTTGGACACATTGTCCGATTGCCATTTTTGGTTTGTAACATATGGATTTCTACTGTTGTTTACAGTTTATTTTCGATGCCGATTTTTATCTTGTAAAATGACCGATGATTGGTCAATCTAAGATGTACTGGACTGCTTATCAAACATTATTGATTTTTATTTGTGATGTTAGGTAATGCCCATTAGTTACGTGTCTGCAAACCAAGTGAACCAGTCTAATTTGTTTGGCCAAAACCTAGATAAGGCCGAATCCTCTTTGAGTTATAAATATATTACATTCCTGATTTTGTAAAGGGTTGGACATAACATCGCACAAAAACATGCCCCCTAGAAAGCAACAAAAGTTGACATTTTTCATGCTGAAATCCAGTAGTGACCAAACAGAATTCTGCAAGGGAAATGGCGATAACGATGCCAGCCCCCCTCCTACTGTTGAGTCCACAGTAAAGCGGTTTTCTAGTTTTTATAATTTGTCCAAGAAAATTTCAGAATGTCTGGAAGAACCAGCTGCTATTTGGACAAAATGTCCAGTACTGATTTTGGTCTAGCTGAATCACTGCACAGGCTGAACACGGAGTCAACAAACTTATGCCTATACCATTGCAAGGCATAGGCTTACACATGGGGTATGGCATAAGTACTCCAGCCCTTGCTTCATAAAAGTATACAAATAATGGCATAAGTACTCCGGCCCTTGCTTCATAAAAGTATACAAATAAAATACATTTAAGGGACTTGACACAGCTGGTAATATTTCCATCATTTTTAAAAGGGGACAACTTGTAACTGCCTGTTTGCTTACCTGTGCACCAAGCATCTTCTAAAAAGGGAGCAAATTCTTTCCTTTTAGACCAGACCCATTTTCAGAAGGGAGGCAAAATCAATATGATAGAGTTGCCTCCCCTTAAAGTGTATCCATTCCCCTTAATTGTACAGTGAACCCTGGTGACAATAACAGCATTTGTTTCCAAAGATGTTGCCATTAAAATGAATTTGTGTTGTACAGAATACTAAATGAGCCTATTGATATGTAAGAAAGGTCTTGTTTCGTTCTTTTTCCTCATAGAACATATGTTTTGGATATTTGTTAGAAGCACCTCAGCGAGGCAATTCTAACAAATATCAAAAACATAAGTTTCTTTAAAGTATTAAATACAATATTCTTGCATAGTTTGTGACTAATTGTTACCTCTTAAGGGAAGGTTTCGTGACAGTCAAATTGTCATTATAACAAATTTTGTTGTTGTATCGAGTGTCGGTATAAAAAGTATTGATTGTATTAGATATAAACCTGCTGGAGTTAAATAGCAACAGACGGCATTTTAACCCTTGCCATGCTAAATAAATTAAGATGCCACACCCACTTCTAATTTTCAGCCAATCAGATTGCTTGATCCAGCTTGTTGATACAAATTCCCTAACTTAATGTCAAACTAGAGGCCCAAGTGGGCTAGAAATCACTCACCTGGATTAGGCTGATCATGATATATTAGATTGTGCCATCTTGGCTATCAGATCAGACTGCCTTTAGCAATTCAGAATCTGATGTTGTTTGAAGAGTTTCAAGATTGCCACCATGGCCATCATCTTTGATACTGGAACTGAATGATTCAGCAATTCTGAATCTCCATTTCACCCTGATGCCTCCCATCAAGTTTCAGTTTAACCTGACGTTTGAAGAATTTCAAGATGGCCACTGCGGTGGCCATCTTGGATATCAGAATGAAACGATTTTAACAATTTTGAATTTCTGTGTCACTGCGATGCCTCCCATCAAGTTTCAGCTCAATCAGGGTTTAGGAGGAGATGTTGTTTGAAGAATTTCAAGATGGCTGCCCCTGGTTATCAGAATGGAACGATTTTAGCAATTTTGAATCTCTGTGTCACTGTGATGCCTCCCATCAAGTTTCAGCTCAATGGGACTTGGGGTTAGGAGGAGATGTCGTTTGAAGAATTTCAAGATGGCCACCCTGGTGGCCATCTTTAATATTGGAATGGAACGATTTTAGCAATTTTGAATCTCTGTGTCACTGTAATGCCACCCATCAACTTTCAGCTCAATCGGACTTAGGGTTTGGGAGATGTCGTTTGAAGAATTTCAAGAAGGCTGTGGTGGCGGCCATCTTGGATATCAGAATGGAATGATTTTAGCAGTGTCACTGTCACGCCTCCCATCAAGTTTCAGCTCAATCGGACAAGGTTTAGGAGGAGATGTCGTTTGAAGAATTTCAAGATGGCCGCCCAGGTGGCCATCTTGGATATATGAATGGAACGATTTTTAGCAATTTTGAATCTCTGTGTCACTGTGATGCCTCCCATCAAATTTCAGCTCAATCGGATTTAGGGTTTGGGAGGAGATGTTGTTTGAAGAATTTCAAGATGTCCGCTGTGGTGGCCATTTTGGATATCGGAATGGAACGATTTTAGCAATTTTGAATCTCTGTGTCACTGTGACGCCTCCCATCAAGTTTCAGTTCAATCAGACTTAGGGTTTAGGAGGAGATGTCGTGTGAAGGGCGGCCATCTTGGATATCGAAACGGAATGATTTTAGCAATTTTGAATCTCTGTGTCACTGTGATGCCTCCCATCATTTCAACTCAATCAGACTTAGGGTTTAGGAGGAGATGTCGTTTGAAGAATTTCAAAACGGCCGCCCTGGCGGCCATCTTGGATTCGGAACTGAACGATTTTAGCAATTTTGAATTTCTGTGTGACTGTGATGCCTCCCATCAAATTTCAGCTCAATCAGACTTAGGGTTTAGGAGGAGATGTCGTTTGAAGAATTTCAAGATGGCCGCTCGGCCATCTTGGATATCGGAACGATTTTAGCAATTTTGAATCTCTGTGTCACTGTGATGCCTCCCATCAAATTTCAGCTCAATTGGACTTAGGGTTTAGGAGGAGATGTCATTTGAAGAATTTCAAGATGGCCGCCCTGGCGACCATCTTGGATATCGGAACGATTTTAGCAATTTTGAATCTCTGTGTCACTGTGATGCTGCCCATCAAGTTTCAGCTCAGTCAGACTTGGGGTTTGGGAGGAGATGTTGCTTGAAGAATTTCAAGTTGGCGGCCATCTTGGATATCGGAACGGAACGATTTTAGCAATTCTGAATCTCTATGTTGCCACAATGTCTTCTACAAAGTTTCAGCTCAATCCAACTGATGGTTCTGAAGATGTCGAAAATGTGAAAAGCTAATGAAGGATGGACGGACGGACCACAGATGACTGACGGACGGACGACGGACAAAATGCCATTGCATAAGCTGACCTGGAGCAAAGCTTCAGGTGAGCTAATAATTCAGATCCAGATTAGATGGCTTCTTTGCAAAGGCACGGCACATCTGGATTCAGCAGGGCCAGGGTTAAAATATTTTTCTCACTTTTGGCAGAAAACAGAGCTAGGCATTTCATGATCTTTCATACAAATTGTCTCCTAAGGAGATTATCTGCACAAAATGTCAAAACCATATTTGTTTTTGCAAAAATCATTAAAAAAAAATATCATCAATTTGCAATCTGCTAATTTTGTGCAGAGGGTGCTAAGGATTGCAAATATATTTCTCAGCCAAATTTCTTCTGCACAATGGAGGTTTGTTATCATCATTAGAGTCTAAATATAAACAATTTACATGGAAAACACATTAATTTTTGAGAGGTTCAACCTAATTTACTGCTAACAATTATAAAACACCCCAGTCTCAAGCAGTTGCTATAAGCATTTACTGATAAATCAAAATCTATACGTCTTCATCAGGACCAGGTAGGATGATATATGAGCCGCACTATGCGAAAATGCGTCTTCGGGCAAAAGCAGACAGCAAAGGCCCAGATCAGCCTGCGCATACGCGCAGTCTGATCAGGGCATTTCCTGTCAGCTAACCGAATCATTGGATACTTCAGATTGTATAATAGGAGAGCAAAAGTCATGGTGATACTCTGTGCATGCACAGGATGATCTGAATCTGCCCATTTTGCACATGTTCAAAGGCACTTTTTCATTTGCAATGGCCTATATAAAAAATTCCATCTCATTCATTTTCAGCACATTGCAACTGACAGCACGTGCTTCATTCATCTATTTGTATGCACAAGCACAATGGAACCTGTGCTATCTGACAATGGGCTTTAAATGACATTATTCTCTGGAACCAACAACATGACCCTTTACTTCAATGTGAAATTAATCACATCAAGTGGCATATAAGAAGTATATGCCACTTGATCACATAAAGAGAACTTCCCTTACATGACAACTGTCATGCAGTAGTCTTTTATTGCTTGTTTTCACATCTTTTATCCCACACTGACAATAAACTGGATCCTGTTTTACCAGACAATTGACATGGTTTGTTGATGCCAGTGGTCTTTTATTGCTTATTTTTCTAACTTTTATCCAACACTAACAATAAACTGGAGCCTGTTTTACCAAACTGACATGGTTGTTTATCCTAATGGTCTTTCACTGCTCCTTTTCACTGCTTTTATCTCACATTGACAATAAAGTAGTCTCTTTTTCCAGACAACTGACATGGTTTGTTGAACCCAGTGGTCTTTTATTGCTCATTTTCACAGCTTTTATCCCACACAGACAATAAACTGAAGCCTGATTTACCAGACAACTGACATGGTTTGTTGATCCCAGTGATCTTTAATTGCTCATTTTCACAGCTTTTATCCAACACTGACAATAAACTGACAACTGGTATGGTCTGTCGTTTCCAGTAGTCTTGTTAGTTGTTTTTACTGATTTGATCCCACAATGGCAATATACTGGAGCCAGTTTTAACTGATAACTGGCATGGTTTGCTCATTCTGGTGGACTTTTCTTGCTTGTTTTCCTTGTTTTTCTCTGACACTGTCAATAAACTGGAGCATGTTTACCTGACAATCAACATGATTTATTGATTCCAGTGGTCTTATTAGTTGCTTTTACTGATTTTATCTCACAATGAAAATAAGTCGGAGCCTATTTTAAATGACAATCAACATGGTTTGCTGATCTGAGTGGTCTTTTATTGCTTGCTTTGACAGCTTTTATTCCATACCAACAATAAACATGAGGGCATTTTAACTGACAAACGACATAGTTTACTGATTCCAGTGGTCTTCTATTGCTTGTTTTCACAGCTTTTATCCAACACTGACAATAAACTGGAGACTGTTTTACAATCAAAAAGGTTTGCTGACTTAAGTGGTTTTTCATTGCTTGTTTCCATAGATTTTATCAAACAAGGACAATAAACTGGAGCCTGCTTTACAATCAAAATGGTTTGCAGACTTCAGTGGTTTTTAATTGCTTGTCTTCACAGCTTTTTTCCGACACTGACAATAAACTGAAGCCTGTTTTACCTGACAATGAATATCAGTCTACTAATCCCAGTGGTCTTTCATTGTGTGTTTTCACGTCTTTTATCTGACAATGACAATAAACTGGTACCTGTTTTATCTGACAATAAACATGCTTTACTGATCACAAAGGTCTTTCATTGCATGTTTTCACATCTTTTATCTGACAATGACAATAAACTAAAGCCTGTTTTACCTGACAATGAACATGGTTTACTGATCCCAGTGGTCTTTCATTGCATGTTTTCACATCTTTTATCTGACAATGACAACAAACTGGTGCCTGTTTTACCTGACAATAAATATGGTTTACTGATCACAATGGTCTTTCATTGTTTGCTTTCACATCTTTTATCGGACAATGGCAATAAACTGAAGCCTGTTTACCTGACAATCAACATGGTTTGCTGATCCCAGTGGTCTTTCATTGCTTGTTTACACATCTTTTATCTGACAATGACAACAAACTGGTGCCTTTTTTACCTGATGATAAATATGGTTTACTGATCCCAGTGGTCTTTCATTACTTGTTTTCACATCTTTTATCTGACAATGACAATAACCTGGAGCCTATTTTATCAGAAAATCAACATAGTTTACTGATATAAGTTGTCTTTCATTGCGTGTTTTCACATCTTTTATCTGACAATATCAATTGGTGCCTGTTTCACCTGATGATCAACATGGTTTACTAATCCTAATGGTCTTTCATTGCTTGTTTTCACATCTTTTATCTGACAAAGACAATAAATTGAAGCCTGTTTTACCTGACAATCAACATGGTTTACTGATCCCAGTGGTCTTTCATTGCTGGTTTTCACATTTTTTATCTGACAATGACAATAAACTGACAATAAACTGGTTCCTATTTTACCTGACAACCAACATGCTTTACTGACCTCAGTGGTCTTTGCTTGTTTTCACATCTTTTATCAATGACAATAAACTGAAGCCTGTTTTACCTGACAATAAACATGGTTTACTGATCCCAGTGGTCTTTTATTGCTTGTTTTCACATCTTTTATCTGACAATGACAATAAACTGGTGCCTGTTTTTACCTTACAATCAACATGGTTTACTGATCCCAGTGGTTTGTTTGTTTGATTTGGGCTTAACGTCGCTTTCAACAATCTTTCAGTCATATTGCAATGGTGTCTGGATGTGGCAGGGAGCTCCATGCTCACTTTTAGAGTGCTGCCTCACTGAAATATCATGCCCTAGACACTTTGAGATCCCAGTGGTCTTTCATTGTTTGTTTTCACATCTTTTATCTGACAATGACAATAAACTGGTTCCTGTTTTACCTGACAATCAATTTGGTTTACTGATCACAATGGTCTTTCATTGTTTGTTTTCACATCTTTTATCTGACAATAACAATAAACTGGTGCATGTTTTTACCTGACAATCAACATCTCTGTGACAATGACAATAAACTGGAGCCAGTTTTACCAGACAATCAACGTGGTTTACTGATCCCAGTGGTCTTTCATTGCTTGTTTTCACATCTCTGTTACAAAGGCAATAAACTGGTTCTGTCAGGTAAATTCTGTCAGGTTTTACCTGACAATCAAAATGGTTTACTTATCACAATGGTCTTTCATTGCTTGTTTTCACATCTCTGTGACAATGACAATAAACTGGAGCCTGTTTTACCTGACAATCAACATGGTTTACTGATTGCAGTGGTTTTTCATTGCTTGTTTTTTTTACCTTTTCTCTGACAATGACAACATACTGGAGCCTGTACCCAGCTAGCATTCTACGTAAATCTACATCGGGCCGTCATCGGCCCATCAGCTACCCTGACGGGCCGATGACGGCCCGATATAGATTTACGTAGAATGCTGACTGGGTAGGTCAGAACTCAGCATTTAGATCATGATATGTGGCACTCTATCTTTAAGCAAATGTACCTCATAAAGCAAATTTGACTCCTAAGCCTAGGATATACAGTTTTGGAGACAAGTAATTTTGTAAATACATAGGTCTAGATAAGGCACTTTCTTCAACTGAAAAGGACTTATATTTTTCTTATTCCTCTACAAAAACAGAGGTGCTTCTAATGAGCACCCACAACATATTGAGGGTTGAGCGCAAGACTGGCGTAAGTCAGATGGTTGTTTTTCCCCGAACTTAATCTCCTCACCATGAAGGCGTAATGAAGATTACAACGTTTCTTTCTGTAAACAATGAAAATTTAGGTGCCATTGCTCGTATGAGCAATGGCACCTAAATTTGCATTGTTTACAAAGGGGTCCAAGTTGCCCCTAAACAAGGGTTTCAAAAATATGTTTGAGTTACCATAGTCTTGCACTCAACCCTCGATATGTTTTCATGGAGAAATAAAAAAAACATCATGTAGATTCCCCCTCTTATCTAGAGCTATGTAAGAAGTAGGTCAAATGCCAACATACAGGTCACAAGGTAGCCATAATTTACTTTTGATATGCAACAAATCCTATTCCACAGGTGAACTGATACACCAAATTTGGTGAGCACAGGTTATACAATACAAAAGTTATGCCCCAGACAAGATCTCAGATGGCCAGAAGGATGGTCAGATTGACAGAGGGCAAATCTTTAACCCTTTCCATGGGCCAGACACCACATTCATTTTGTTGCATCTGATCTGTGGGGATCTATACTATTTGTTCAGGCATGTTTATCCAAATATGCTGAAGACAAATACATTTTTTTTCTAAAAAAACAAAACTACAGGTCAGTCCCGTTAGTACTCGCGTCGTTAGTGCGCGAATACGGATATAACGCGGGGACGTCATGCCTCCCAAAATTTTTTCGAAGGGTCCCAGTTTCCCCATCCTCTAGGTCAAAATAACAAAATGTGTTTTTTGTTTTTCAGAGCTTCGATCTGCAGAAAAAGAAATTTACTGCTGTTGCACATGTCATAATAGCAAATAAAAAAAAAATGATTTTGAAAGAATAAAGCTAATCAATGTATTGTCTCTGTTGTATTTTGTTTGTGTACGTGCGTAATGACCGTAATTGACCTTTTGATGTTTATTTTAAGAAGACGAACTTTTGCCAATTAAAACTTCATTTAACTTTTAAACGATACAAACATATCTATCAAGAAATGGCTTATCCCGCATCTAAAGAATGGGAAAATGACCTCAGTTATCCATAATTAATTTGTAAATACTTGAAAGACACCGAATTTTCCAGTTTGATATGGCCGCCTTGCCGACCTAATTAGATATTCATCCAATCAGCGACGCGGATCACTGGACGTCGTTTACTGCGCACGCGGTCAGGTAATAGAGCGAGTAACTGTGAAATTTGTCCGGCACTCATTGTTGTCTTGAAAAAGTTCATTCTGCTATCAGATTAACACTGCTTAAAATGGAAAACCAAAGAAGAAAACGAAAAGCCTCCACGGTTAAAGAAAAACTTGAGGTCATTGAACATGGCATGGCACTTTGTTGGAAATCAAATGCTTTGGTTTTAGTCTTTTTTTCTTTGAGCTTTCGTTCTATTCTATACAAGCAGAAAGATTAAAAAACTTAACGATTTCTGCCGTTTTATTAATAAGATTTCTTTTACTGGACTAAAATAATTCGCTATGCTCGCGGGGACCGGTATTGATACCGGACTTTTTATGTGACTTACACCGCACTCCAACACCGTCTGTATTACAACACCGGCAAATATGGCGGATCGAGCCACAAAATGGAAACGTAAATAAAGTATTTAGCGTATATATTGCAGAAAAAGTACATCAGAGGGTGTAAAAAAGACAAAACATACAACGTTAGTACTCATTCGTTTATTTATATAAATAACACATGAAATATCATTGTTTTCATTCACAAATCCCTCCATACATGTATATTCGTGTGTCCCATACAAATGTCAACATGTATAAAGTCTGATCAGTCGGCTCCGAACTTACTACGCGCCTCGCATATATCGCGGTCTGGATTTGTGCATCCCGACCAGCGCGTAATAACGGGACTGACCTGTAACTAAGAGTCCAGCATGGCAACTAGAATATTTACAAGAATATGATAAAAGTTCCCAAGCCAAAGGAAAGGAACATCATTAAAGAAAGGTGAAAACAATAAGATAAGTGAATCCCACTTACACTGAACCTCCTGTTACTGTCCATGGTTCCTGTGATAATTATTCCCCACCTTCAGTAATATTCTGACAATATCTTGAATAAGCCCCATTCATCACAGACAGACACTCTTGCTGCAGTAGTCCAGAACAGTGGAATCACCAGATAAATATTTTTTTTATTTCTGCATAAATACATATGTTGTGAGTAATTATCAGAATTGCCTATTTGAGGCAATTCTAATAAGTACCTACTATATATGTTTTTGCGTAGAATAAGAGAAATATTGCTGTATTTTGGTGGTGAAAACCTCTTATCTGGTACCCAGCCTCTAAAGTAAATAATACTACTCAGTAGCTACTTGCTAATGAACTTGAAAGCTATTTCTAGGTACCATTTAAACTAATGCAAAGTCCAGGAGAGAAGAAGGAATGCTGGATTTGCAAGCAGGTTATCTGAGGTTCAAGCTCACTAGTACCTGCTCTGACAGTGGCTCTGGGTGGTGATATGAAAGCAATGCAGTTTTTCATCCTTGTGTGACAATTTCTTCTTCTGGTGAAATTTTTTCTGTTTTTCTTCCAAAAATAGAATTTGGTATTTCATGTAAATTGACTCCTATGGATAGAATTTGCATGAATCCTATTTTCTGGGAAAAAAACAAGGAAAATATTTCAAAATGTCATCTGCTGGAATTTTTATCCAGCATGGTAAGCATTCCAATCTCCCACAATTCATTTCAAATATTTCAACATAACTTCCCTGGCAGCCATATTTGAAGCTCAGCTGAAAGATGACCCAGGGAAGCCTCCACACCTTTATGCATGACTGAGTTACTGTCCTGTTGTGAACAGCATTGTTCTTCCTCTTTGAATGCCCTATCTCTACTGGCCACAAACAAAATTAGTTCCCCATCATTACATGTAGTTTACAACAAAATCATTGGCTCACTGGATGCTACATTTTGATGAGTTAAACAGATGCCTGGTCAAGTTTTTCTTGAAGTTCCCTATTGTAGTAGTTCTGGAGATTGTGACCGCTTAGTGCAGATTTTTAACGTTACCAGGCACCTGAGGCACATAGAGGTAGCAGCAACTGTTACGTACATGTATTTGTACAGCCTTGCTTTCATGGATCACCCTTGCACACTTGGTGCTGCTGTCTGTCACCAAGTGCCGCCCTTTCCTCTTTATACTCAATCCAGGGCACGTTGAGTATGAGCTAGGTGTACTAATGGTTAAAAAGTTCCCTACTGTAGTAGTTCTGGAGATTGTGGTTGCTTACTGAATGACTTCAGTATGTATTATTATACCTCATTAATAGTCATAAGCTATATTAGAAATCTAATTGGTTCGAGAGCATATCATGTGTAGGGTAATGTTCTGCAATGTTACCCTGTAATATTACCCTCGCAAGTAATAGTATCCTTTGACATCACTTTGGTAAGTGCATTTCACGTGCAGCATAATTTTCTATCAGGTTTCCCTGCAATATTACCCTCTCAGGTAATATTACCCTCTGGTGACATCATTGCTGTCAGTGCAGTTGCAGCTGTAAGAATTAAGAATAATATAAAACAATTGTTGCCCTTATACGAGGGTAATACGATGATTTGTTTACTCTTGCCTGTTAATGTTACCCTCAGTCAAGCCTTCTGGTAACATTACTTGCCTTGTGTGAACAAATTGTCATATTACCCTCGCACAAGGGCACTAATTGCATCATGATACTACTGAGGTCATTCAAAAAGCAGCCACATACGATCAGATCCTCTCTCCAAGGCACATAATACAGAACTTCATGAAAAAACTACATAAGGCAAATAGTGTACCAATCCCACCGCCCAACCCCTCCTCCATCCCACCCTCTGAATGTCATCATAATAGATTGTAATGTATACCATTAAACAGCTGGGCCCAGTTGTTCAAAACTAACGATGTCGTTAGTTAACCATTCGTTAAAATTTACATCAAGTGATACGCAAATATGCTGAAATTTTTTGCTGAAAAAATGTGAGTAGCTTTTGCACTGCAAAAGCTACTCACATTTTTTCAGCAAAAAATATCAGAATATAGTATATTGAATCCGCTAAAACAGTTAACGAAATGACCCTTAATGAGCTCGTTAAGCTAACGACGCTTTGAACAACTGGGCCCTGATATCAAATAAGGGTCTTGCCCCAATTTCACAGACTGAATAGTCTACCTTATTTCAACTTTATTACTGCACATACCCCTACAAGGGCACATTCAACCAAGTTCACAGTCTTCATATTACAGTCTGTGTATTTTTGTCTACTTTATAAAAGCATATGTTGTAAGTACTCATTTGAATTGCTGAGGCAATTCAAATGAGTGCCAAAAACACATGCTTTTTTAAAGAAAATCAGAAAACATATAGCATAAGCATTATTAAATAATTCTCTCATAGGTCTTCTTTAGACTGGCTCTAGTCTCTAGTGACAAAATATTTTTTTCTTATAATCTATTTGATAATCCACTAAAATAAAACCAAAGTAATATCATGACTGTAAAGGCTGGTCACTAGTGACCAGCCTTTATAGTCATGATAGTTTTTTTTTGGTTTTATTTTAGTCAATTATCAAACAGGATTATGAGAAAAATATTTAGTCACTGGAGACTGGAGCCAGTCTAAGGCCCTCTTCTGATCTTTCTTTAGTGGGCCCTTAATAGGTGGATATTTTACTACAAGTTTGTCTTGAAAAACAGAATAGCACAGGGGGGTAATTAGAGCAAATACAGTATTTTAGATAGCAAGGTTAACTGACACACCTGCAAGGATGATCACCTTAATCTGAAATAGTCTGGCTCCAGTCTCCAGTGACAAAATATTTCCTGTTTGATAATCCACTAAAATATAACCAAAAAAATATCCTGACTAACTATAAGGGCTGGTCACTAGTACAGGGTTCAAGCTAGCTCAGAAATTTAGGGAGAAGTGACTTCTCCCTCCAGACAAAACAGGGAGAAGTTTTATAGGATGAGGGAGAAGTCAAGACTCGTTTTACCTATCACCTTACTGAAAGCGCGATGTTCAGGACTCTCGACTCACTTTACCGCAATGTCTTGGGGAATTAACAAAGAAGGAAACAAATTTTACTGTAGACCTTTTCATTCTTACTTCTAAACCAATTAAATGATGCAAAGTAACACAGATGTAAGTAGGGCAAATGCATTATATCTGGACACACAAGTTCATTCATATTTTTCTTTTTTTTTTTTTTTTTTTTGAAACTGACAATCCTTTTCAGAAGATCCAGTCAAAACCTCAAGATCTGTGGCTTGATAAGTAAGCTATAAACACAATGATAAAAAAGAAATTTGTTAACTTAAGTGTATGTCAACTTCTAAAGTTAGTTTTTAGCACATTCAATGCTGTTTCTGACGAATTTTCAGCATGTAAATGGTTCATTTATGAAAAAACGGACACCCACGAAAACTAAAGACATTGATGAAAACGATCTTTTGGTCACTTAATAGGCAAACAGTTTTCCTCCAAAACTTGTGAAATGACATAAGACTTTTATTCAGTAGCATTTCTGATACATCTTACAACTTTTTTCAACAGAATGTTACCTTTGCATGTTTGCTCAATTTTTACTGGATTTCTCCAAACAAAAAGTTTGTTTTGCACAAGTACTAACTTTTTCAAAAGTTGCAAAAACGGAGGGCGAAGTTTTTGTCGCCCTCCAGGCTTCCCAGGGCGACTTAGAGCCCTCTAGGGTGACTATTTCGCCCCAGTTGCCCTGTAGCTTGACCCTTGCTAGTAACCAGCCTTTAGAGTCTTGACATTACTTTGGTTTTATTTTAGTGGATTATTAAACAGATTATAAGAAAAAAATATTTAGTCACTGGTGACTGGAGCCAGTCTTTATCTGGAAAGTATCTGCCTCACTGGGAAAATCTTTTCTTAAAGAGAAGGCATTTATCTGTAACCAAGTACCAAATCCCTAGCTCTTATAGTACTCAGAAACTGACCTAACACACATGGTGAACATAAAATTCACAGTCACTGAAGCATGAAAAGCAGGTCAAGGTCAAATAATGATGGTGAGTTTCAGTTGCTCTCCCCTGCATGCAATTTTTATCTAAGTACCAAGTCCCTAGCTCTTATAGTACTGAAAAACTGACGTAACACATATGGTGAACATAAAATTCACAATCATTGAAGCATGAAAAGCAGGTCAAGGTCAATTAATGATGGTGAGTTTCAGTTGCTCTCCCCTGGATGCAACTGTGATCTAAGTACGAAGTCCCAAGTCCTTACAGTACTGAGAAACTGACCAAACACACATAGTGAACATAAAATCCACAAAGTCACTGAAGCATGAAAAGTAGACCAAGGCAAAGCATGAAAAGTAGATTGTGGTTGAATAACAATGGCAAGTTTCTGTTGCTCTCTTCTGGATGAATTTGTGATTCAAGTACCATCTTTTTCTGCTAAAGTACTCTACCTTTGAAGTGTGGCAATAACTACCTCTTTGTGGTGCATGCATTCATCTAAAGGGTGCTGAATAAAACTTTCTGACATTTTTACAAAGGAGTCAACTTTGTCACTTCCTATTGATATTTTATGCACCAAGCCCCTTCTGAAAAAGAATCTACTCTTTTAGGAAAGAATTTGCTCCAGAGTAGATCCCTTCTCAAAAAGGAGACAAAACATACTTCTGATGGAGTTGTCATCAATTCCCATTGAGCAGTTAAAGAGCTAACTTGAAATGGTTCCATTTTCTTGAAACTGCTGCAAGAAATATATGCTGTCAATTCTGAGTACTAAAATTTGAACGATCCTACTCATGTAAAAGCTTGTTTTCAGCAATGCAATTTTCACATTTATTTTAATGGCAGTTTTCCTTTTAAAGGTTTAATCAAATGTCATGGTTAAGAATGGATGTATCTCAAGGGATGCAGCTTAGAGACTTAACTGGAGTTTCTTGTCTACACATTTAGAGAATATAGGCATTCAGCAGATTTCCTAAAATTTCGTACACCAAAGTTCCTCATAAAATGGCATATGCAAACAGAGCAGACAAAGATCAAATGTCTCCTTCAGGAGCAGTCTGATTAGGGTCTGAACTTCTTGCATTCCACAAAGTATTTTCATCACAAAAACATGCCTGTATAATTTTGACCCCATTAAACCCCACTTTTATATAGTAAAACTGGGGTTTACAGGGGTATATATTATTTTTATTATTTCTGCTCAAAAACATAGATTGTGGGTACTTGTTAGAACTGCCTTGCTGAGGCGGTTCTAATGAGTACCCACAATCTATGTTTTGTGCAGAAATATGAAAAATAGATCAGGATTTTTATCTGAAAATGTTCAGTTTTTGGTGGTGAAAATTTCAATATATTTGAATAGGCGTGTTTTTGTAATGTAGAAATGCATAAAAAGCAAAATTTATGGCATAAAAGTATGGAATAAAGTATTCAAGATTTTAGGACTTTTACTGTAGCTCTAGTCATGGCAATTTTTTTTCCACTAAAAGGTGATGATATATCTTTTATTTCTCCATTAACCCTAGTCATGCTGAACCTGGATATGCCCTCCCTTTGCAAACAGTGTAGATCCAGATCAGTTGGCTCCTGAGAAGCCAACTGATCTGGATCTGCACTGTTTATCATAAAAAATGTGAATTTTTATCATCAACCAGGATCAAGTAATCTGACTGGCTAAAAATTAGAGGTGGGCATCTTAATTTATTCAGCATGGTAAGGGTTTAAAATATGTTGTGGGTACTTATTAGAAGCACCCTGCAGAGGCAGTTTCATAAGTACCCACAATTTATGTATGTGTGGAGAAATAATGAAAAACAATTTTTTCTGGGTACTCAAACTACACTACAACCTCTTTATAACATGGTTCATTATAACACGGTTTTAGATATAACACGGTTCAAAGATGGATCCCAAAAATGTATAGATTATATTGAAAAATGACCATAAATGGTCATTTTTCAATATAATTTATACATTTTTGTTTGGATATAACACAGTTGTTTAACTAACACAGTTTATGCTATGGACCCCAAAAGTAGTGTTATAGAGAGGTTGTGGTGTATATATGGGAATAGGCTTATTCTTCCTAAATCTCTTTAACACTTAGCACTCTGGGTAAATTTTTCAGCAGAGGACATTTTGAAACATTTTTTTTTTTTATTTTTTCCCAGGAAACAGGATTTGACATTTCATGGATTCTCCAATGGAGACAATTTGCATGAAATATCAAATTCTATTTTTGGGAAAAATAAGAAAAAATATTTCAAAATGTAGTCTGCTGGAATTTTTACCCAGTATGCAAAGTGTTTGTGTTGAGGCTTTACAATAGGGCTCAGTCAACTCAATGTGGAGCGAGGTCACTTTTACTGGGCAGGCTTAACAGGCTTAAGCAGTTAACAGTCTTCTGCCAGAAACTGACAACTGTCCTTCACGAATAAGCGGGAGGGAAAGAATGACTGTAGAAAATATTTTATAATCAATCTCCAAGAAAGAATGTTGCTGACCCAGCAGGGTCAAACCCGCAATCTCCTGATCACCATTCAACCGCTCATCCAATTGAGCCAGGTTGACATGCATGTAAAGTGTTAAAAGAAAATAAAGCCTACCTCCTGTTCTGCTGAAGGTCCATTTAGTGTTGATCCTCCGACGGTATGTCTGCATGGAATTGCTCTCCGGCCTGACCTTGCCCTTGGCTGTGTCTGAATCACACCATACACAGGTTCATCTGCCGCAGTCCTCTCCCTTGACCTGTCTCTGCTTCTGTCCCTGCTTCTGTCCCTTGAACGATCTCTAGATCTTTCTGGTCCACTAGAGTAACCTCCCCTCATGCTACCACTTTCATCAGAATTATCTGCCCTGTCTCCATTTGAAATGGACTGTGTAGGTGCTGAAAAAGAAGGACAATAACAGTTGGGAGAAGGACAATATTTGTTAGAAAGAACATGACAGTTGGTACAAGGACAATGGCATTTGGTATATGGCAACCACAACAGCAGCAGATGACCTGAAATACAATTTTTCAAACCATTTACATGAAATGTCAAACAGTATTTTCTCTAAAAAATAAAATAAATAAATAAAATACTTGATATTGCCGTCTGCTTCAAGTTTTTCATGCGTTAAAATGAGACAGACAAATGCATCAAGCCATTTTGCATAAAACTGCAATCCATTTTTACCCTAAAGTGCAGGTCACAACTGCAGCAGACAACACTTTTAACCCTTCTCATGCTGAATAAATTAAGATGCCACACCCACTTCTAATTTTCAGCCATCAGATTACTTGATCCGGGATTTTGATAGAAATTAACATATATAATGACAAACAGTGCAGATCCAGATCATTTGGCTTCTTCAGACACTGTTTGCTAAGACAGGGCATGTCGTGTTGAGCAAGAGAAGGGTTAATCTTATTTTTTTCAAAGAAAATAAGTCTTGACATTTCATGTGAATCATCTGCCAAGCAGATTTTTCACAAAAATAGTCGTCTTGACATTTCATGTGAATCATCTGCCAAGCAGATGATTCTCATGAATAGTCAAGACTTATTTTCTATGAAAAAATCCAGAAGAAAATCAGAATGCCATTTGCTACAAGTTTGCTTGGTGCTTTAAGAATTACATGATTCATCTGCCAAGCAGATTATTCACAAAAATAGTCAAGTCTTGACATTTCATGTGAATCATGTGCCAAGCAGATGATTCAGATGAATAGTCAAGACTTATTTTCTATAAAAAATACAGAAGAAAATCAGAATGCCATTTGCTACAAGTTTGCTTGGTGCTTTAAGAATTACATGATTATATTGTAAAATGTACTGTAGAAATTCGACCTCATGCCGAACAATTAATTCCAAGAAAAGGAATCACAATAATACAAAGTCTGGAAACCAGATCAAACAATGGCTTTGCTGGCTGCAGGTTTGAATCTTCACTCCATTCAAAAAATTTTATTGGTATAACAGGAAAAAGTAACATCTGTGATGAACAAACTAGAATGTTAATCCTTGTCCTGCTGAGCCCGGATATACCCTGCCTTTGCAAACAGTGTAGATCCAGATCAGCTGCCTTCTGAATTTATATCAACAATCTGGATCAAGTAATCTGATTGGCTGAAAATTAGAAGTGGGCGTGGGCTACTAATTTATTCAGCAGGACAAGATTAAATTAAGGGGACTGGATACACCTGGCAGATTTTCTGCCAATTTAACCCTTGCCATGCAGAATACATTAACCCTTGTCCTGCTGAATAAATTAAGATGCTACGCCCACTACTAATTTCCAGTCAATCATGTTGCTTGATCCAGATTGTTGCTATAAATTTGCATACTTGATGGCAAACAGTGCAGATCCAGATCAGTTGGCTTCTTCAGAAGCCAACTGATCTGGATCTACACTGTTTGCAAAATAGGGTATATCCGGGTTTAGCAGGACAAGGGTTAGGATGCCATGCCCACTTCTAATTTTCAGCCAATCAGATTACTTGACCCAGATTGTTGATATAAATTCATAAACTTAATGGCAAACAGTGCAGATTTTCAGAAGCCAACTGATCTGGATCTACACTGTTTGCAAAGGCAGGGTATAGCCAGGTTCAGCGGGACAAAGGTTAACAAGGTAGACAAATCTTCTGACTTCCTGTTTGGTTTCCTACACTTCAAATGCCTTCAGAAAAATGGTACAATCTAAAAGTAAAGAATTAGATCCCTTTTCGAAACAAATATTTTCTTTTGAGAGTAGATTCCATTTCAGAAGGGAGGCAAACAACTTTGACAGAATTGTTTCCTCTGAGAATTTATTCCTTCACCTTAATTTCACCTGAATCCATTATCCCTTGCTGTGCTGATTAAATTAAGGTGCCTTGCCCACTTCTAATTTTCAGCCAGTCAGATCACTTGATCCAGGCTGTTGATACAAATTCACAAACTTTAATGACAAACAGTATAGATCCAGATCAGTTGGCTTCGTCAGTAAGTTGATCTGGAGCTACATTGTTTGCAAAGGCAGGGCATATCCGGGTTCAGCAGGACCAGGGTTAAGCATAAGTCCAAGAGACACAGGCAAAATCATGAAATAAAAAATAAACAGACATAATTCTCTCTGAAGGGGAACTGCATGATGATGATGATTTGGTGTTTTACATCCCTTTCAACATTATTTAAGTCATATCAGGACAATCATCATGAAAACATACCTTTATAATTTTGACCCCCTTAAACCCCACTTTTATATAGTAAAACTTGGGTTTACAGGGGTATACATTATTTTCCTTATTTCTGCTCAAAAACATAGGTTGTGGGTACTAGTTAGAACTGCCTCGGCTTAGAACTGCTTCGATGAGGCAGTTCTAATGAGTACCCACAATCTATGTTTTGAGCAGAAATATGAAAAATATCAGAATTTTTATCTAAAAATTTTCTTTTTTTTGGTTGTAAAATTTTCAATATATTTGAATAGGCATGTTTTCGTAATGGGAAGAATGACAATGAAAGGCTCTGTGCAATGAAGTGCCATACCAAGAACTGCACAGAAGCACTGCAATACTTTTGTTAAAAGCAATGCTATTGTGGTTGGGGTGTGGTGGATGGTGAGGGCATAAAGAGACAGACAGCAGCTTGGTATGTCCTGAAGGTCCATGAAAGTAAAGCTTTATAAATGCATGCAATTATACACAATAATGCTGCATCGCTGAAATATTTGTTAAAGGGTCATAAAACCCCAAAACCACCATAACAGACAAAACACACTGAAACATATAGCAATTGAGTGAAATGTTTTTTTTTTTTTTTTGTTTTTTTTTTTGTTTTTTTGTTTTTTTTTATCTCTCCATGAAAACAGATGATCTAAAAGTTTATTATTCTGATCTGCATAAAACAAATGGATTGCATTTATTATTCTAATTATCTAGTTTAACCCTAGTCCTGCTGAACCCAGATATGTCCTGCCTTTTCAAACAGTGTAGATCCTGATCAGTTGGCTTCTGATTTGAATCTGCACTGTTTGCCATTTAGTATCTGAATTTATATCATTGATTGATTGTGTTGGGGTTTAACGACATATCAACCCTTGTGGGTCATTTTGTGTCGTCTCCCTGAGAAAGGGAGAAGACAGATAGAAGAGATAGTAGAGGAGAAGAGAGGAACAGGGGAGAAAGAGGAAAATGAATGAAAGTAGAGACACAGAAGAAATAAAAACATTCCCGCTCTACCCATACCTGCTGCAAGGCCAGAAAGCCTTGCCCAACTGTAAGCAATATCAGTTGGACGCCCTGGTGACCAAAGATACATGACACTTTTGCCTTAGCATACCACCCCCGAATTTATATCAACAATCTGGGTCAAGGATTCTAATTGGCCGAGATTTATAAGTGGGTGTGGCAGCTTAATTTATTCAGCATGACAAGAGTTAACACTAAGGATGATGGGTAAAAACTTCAGCAGATGACATTTTCAAATTTTTTTTTCTTACTTTTTTTTTCATAATATAGCATTTGATGTAAATTGTCTTCTAACCTTTCATGCAAATTTGTAAGGAGACAAAATTGCATAAAATGTCAAACCTTTTTAGGAAGAAAAAAAATATGAAAACTATTTCCAAATGTCATCTGCTGAAATTTTAATCTAGCATAAAAAGAAAGCATTCTATATAACAAGTCCCCAGATAAGTCATGTTCATTTCATCCAACCAAAAAACATCGCTCTAGATAAGAGGGGCTATCTACATAGTTTTCTTATTTCTCCATGAAAACATATATTGTGGGTACTCATTAGAAGTACCTCAGTGAGTCACTTCTAACGAGTGCCTTGCTGAGGCTCTTCTAATGAGTACCCACAAAATATATTTTTGTGGAGAAATAAGAAAATATCAATACTTTTTGGCTGAAAAACAAAAGGCTCCTTATCTGGCACTTTGAAGAAGAAATGGTATTTTTCTGGCTGATTCCTCTTGTATCTAGACCATAATGCATAATGCATATTGGAATACCATATTTGCCCTAAGTATTAGGACACTTTATCTACTTACCATACTTGTCCTAAAATTTAAAATAGTCCATTCTACTACCTCTTGATGTGTCTAATATTGCTGTCTGTATGGCAAACAGTGTAAACCCTGATCAGACGCCACATTTGGTGGCGTCTGATCTGGGTCTACACTGTTTGCAAAGGCCTATTTGTCCCAGTGCTTAGAGTTATTATGGTATCTGTATGTCCAAAGGAAGTGTGAGAAAATTCTGTTAAGAATTAAATTTTAATTTTTTTAAAAGAAATGTCTTTTCACTGCCATTTTCCATGACGTATGTGAGAATTATAATCAAGAAGAAGGAAATTGGGATTGTGATAAGAACCGCTCAGGCTGATTTCAGATTATTAAAGTATGAATCACAACTGCAGCAGACGACATTTTAATATTTTCTTTTTTTATTTTTCAGAGAAAATAAGATTTGGAATTCCATTTGAATTGTTCACTAAGTAGACAATTCACATGATTCAAATGAAATGCCAAGTCTTATTTTCTCTGAAAAACAATAATAATAATAATAATAAAAAAAAAATATAGAATGTCATCTGCTACAATTTTGCTCACCACTGTTTAAACATTTTCTAAATAAAATTTTATTGTTTTTCAGAGAAGACAAGACTTTAATTGGCATTTTATGTGCATTGCTAGGTGGATGATTTGCATGTAATGTAAAGCCTTATTTTCTCTAAAAACATAAAAAAAAAATGTCAAAATGTCTTCTGCTGCAGTAATGTCTTTTGCTGCAGCTGTGATAGGCACGTTAATGTTCAGATCTCGCCAAGCAATTTGAAAAGAATGAAAATAAATATTAAGCTTCCGCAAAACTTTATCATTATGTGGCATTTCACTGAAATTAGAAAATTCAAATCTGCTAATGAAAGAAAATTTAGATTTTCTGATTAAAGCAATCACTCACATACTTTACTTAACCTCTGAAGTGCCAATAACCACTGCAGCAGACGACTGGTTTTTTTTTTCAATTTATTTATTTATTTTTTTTCAAAGAAAATAAGTCATCACATTTCATGTGAATCATCTGCCAAGCAGATGATTCACATGACATGTCAAGACTTATTTCCTCTGAAAAATAAACAAAACAATTAGAATGTAGTCTGCAACAAATTTTGCTTGGCACTTTAACACTTAGCACTCTGGGTAAAATTTTCAGCAGACGACATTTTGAAATATTTTTCTTATTTTTCCCAGAAAACAGGATTTGACATTTCATGCAAATTGTCTCCTAAGGAGACAATTTGCATGAAATGTCAAATCCTGTTTTCTGGGAAAAATAAGAAAAATAACATCATTTTGTCGTCTGCTGAAAATGCCCAGAGAGTGGTAAAGGTTAAGAGTTAAACAGGAGAAATAAGCCTGAAATCTGCTTATACGAAGACTTTCTCAAAAATCATCACACAAATAAGGAGATAGCACAATTAGCTGTCTGAATATGCTACTTAGATTTAATTTAAATCTAGCTTTGTTTGGATGAGGAAAATAGAAATAAAGATCCTGGTTTCTGGAAAAAATAAGGAAATATCATCGCTTTGTCTTCTGCTGAATTTGCCCGGAGAGTGGTAACTTTTAAGGGTTAGAAGCCATGTTATGAGACCACATACAAGTAATCAGTCATAGCCTTGCAAATCTAGGCGTCTTCATTTGGCGTCATTTGCTCGAAAACTAGTGCAATTCTATTAAGTTTCTCCTTATATAGCTAATAAATGACCCAGAGGCCACTCCACTTCCCGTAGGAGATCCATTATATATTAATACATAGCATGCTATGTACAAGTTCAGCAGACGACAAATTGATGACATTTTTCTTATTTTTCTCAGAAAATAGGACTTGATATTTCATGCAAATTGTCTCCTAGGGAGACAATTTGCATGATATGTCAAATCCTATTTTCTAGAAAAAATAAGAAAAAATATTTCGAAATGTCACATTCTGAAATTTTTACCCAGCGTGCTAAGAGTTAATCTACACTGGCTTCATCCACAGACACCGATCAATAAACGAAGGAAATATTTATTGGGCACTAGCCTTAAATGCTCATAAAAAGGTGGCAATTCTGTAAAATAATATCCAGAGCATAAAACCGCCATAGGCTAAATTTAACCCCTTAAAGCACCAACCAGAACCGAGATCACATTACGAAAACACGCCTATATAATTTTGACCCCCTTACACCCCACTTTGATATAGTAAAACTGGGGTTTACAGGGGTATACATTATTTTTCTTATTTCTGCTCAAAACGAGGCGGTTCTAACTAATGAGTACCCACAATCTATGTTTGGAGCAGAAATATGAAAAATATCAGAATTTTTTTATCTGATTTTTTTCCTTTTTTGTTTGTAAAATGTTCAATGTATTTGAATAGGCGTGTTTTCATAATGAGAACATCAACAGACGACACTCTGAATTGTTTTGTTTTTGTTTTTTTTATTTTTTAGAAAAAAAAATAAGGCTTGACATTTCATGGGAATTGTCTGCCTGAAAAATAAGAAAAAAAAAATGAGAATGCCATCTGCAATAATTTGGTACAACAGTTTAAGAGCTAAATACTCTTAAAAGGAAGACATTCCTGTAAAAATATGTGCCAAAAAGCTAGCTGAACTGAAATATAAACGAATGCAACTTTAAAATTTTCTTCTTATTTTTCCCTTAAAATGGATGTGAAAGTTCATGTTAATTAGCTCTTTAAGAGGCAATTCACAAGTCACATCAACTTCTGTTTTCCCAGGATAATGTCACTGATAAGTCGTCTGTTAATTTTGACATCAGCGTACAAAGGGTTTATACTAAAAGCCCAACTACAATGGGAGCAATTATCTGATGGAACAAAAAAAAAAATTGCCATGTTTAACACTCAAAGAACTGAGCAAAATGGAGGCAGACAACAATCTAAACTTTTTATTATTATTATTTCAGAGAAAACAAGACTTGGCCTTTCATGTGGATAGTCTGCTAGTAGATGATTTACATGAAATGCCAAGGCTTATTTTCTCTGAAAAATAAAAAAAAAATCAAAATGTCGTCTGCTGCAGTTGTGATTAGCATTTTAAGGGTTCAATATGCTGTTTTAATTTGTAATCTGACCCTGTCGCCTGACAAGGAGGAACTAAACATGAACAAAAATGACAATTTTTCAGTTGTCACTCAACCCAGGGCCCACCAGGGAGGATTTTGGGAGTTCTGAAGGACATGTCAACCCTTATGGGTCATTTTGTCTTGTCTACCAGAGAAAGGGAGATTAGAACTAGAAAAAGTGTCCATAGGACACGGATGCCCCCACCAAAATGCCAAAAAAAGGTTACATATGTAATTGTGACAGGTACAGCATGAAGTTATTATTAAGGCTGATATCCTTTTTATAGAACTATATGGAACCTAGTCAAGGGCAGATAATTCATAAACCAAATAAGCAACAGTTCATTACACATCACCTCAATGTCATGCATGCATCTGTAAATTCTCATAAATATATTCCATACGGTTTAGAAGTTATAGCCCACACACACTTTACTATATGGAACTAAGTCAAGGGCAGATAATTCATAAACCAAATAAGCAAGAGTTGTCTTCCATGTTCATTACACATCACCTCAATGTCATGCATGCATCTGTAAATTTTCATAAATATATTCCATATGGTTTAGGATTTATAGCCCACACACAGTTTACTATATGGAACTAAGTCAAGGGCAGATAATTCAAAAACCAAACAAGCAAAAGTTGTCTTCCTTTTTCATGACACATCGTCTCAATGTCATGCATGCACCTGTAAAGTTTCATATATTTCATACGGTTAAGCAGTTATGGCCCGGACATGGTTTACTATATTGAACTAAGTCAAGGGCAGATAATTAAACAAGAGGACCATGATGGTCCTATATCGCTCACCTGACCAAACAGATTTGCATATTTGCTGTTGAAGTTTCAGCCAAGTTCACTGCTCTAGGATTTTTGTATAAACTTTATAGCACTAACCACCCCCACCCCCCTCCACCACACCCCCGGCCATGTTTTTTTTACAAATCTTGACGACTTGAACTGAATCTTAAAAGAGGGTCACCAAAGGAACATTTCTGCCAAGTTATATTGAAATTGGTCCAGTGGTTTAAAAAGTTTTATATAGCTATAAAGCCCTACGCCCTAAAGGCCATGTTTTTTGACGAATCATGAAAGCTTGAACAAACTTGGTAGAGGGTCACCAAAGAAACATTCCTGCCAAGTTATATTGAAATCTGTTCAGTGGTTTCTGACAAGAAGATTTTTAAAGTTTTCTATTTAGATATATAGGGAAAATAAGCCCCACCCCATGGCAGCCATGTTTTTTGACGAATCATGACTGCTTGTACTATCTTGATAGAGGTTCACCAAAGCAACATTCCAGCCAAGTAATATTGAAATCGGTCATGGGGTATGTGACAATAAGAATTTTAAAATTTTCTATGCAGATATAGACGAAAAATAAGCCCCGCCCCCCTGGGGGCCATGGTTTTTGACATATCATGAAGGCTTGAACAATCTTGGTAGAAGGTCACCAAAGCAACATTCCTGCCAAGTTACATTGAACTCGGTCCAACTGTTTCTTACGAGAAGATTTTTAAAGTTTTCTATATAGATATATAGGGAAAATAAGCCCCGCCCCCTAGCGGCTATGTTTTTTGATGAATCATGACGGCTTGAACAATATTTGTAGAGGGTCACCAAAGAAACATTCCTGCCAAGTTGTATTGAAATCGGTCCACTGGTTTCTGAAAAGAAGATTTTTAAAGTTTTTTATATAGATATATTGGGAAAATAAGCCCTGCCCCCGGCATCCATGTTTTTTGACGAATCATGATTACTTGAACAATCTCAGTAGAGGGTCACCAAGGAAACATTTCTGCAAAGTTATAATGAAATCAGTTCAGTGGTTTCTGACAAGAAGAGTTTTAAAGTTTTCTATATAGATATATAAGGAAAATAAGCCCCGACTCCTGGCGGCCATGTTTTTTGACGAATCATGACGACTTGAACAATCTTGATAGAGGGTTACATAAGAAACATTCCTGCAATGTTACATTGAAATCGGTCAAGTGGTTTCTGAAAAGACTATTAAAATTTTCTATATAGATATATAGGAAAATAAGCCCCGCCCCCTAGTGGCCATGTTTTTTGACAAATCACAACGGTTTGAACAATCTTGGTAAAGGGTCACCAAGGAAACATTTCTGTGAAGTTATATTGAAATCAGTCCTGTGGTTTCTGACAACAAGATTTTTTCAAGTTTTCTATATAGATATATATGGAAAATAAGCCCCGCACCCTCTAGAGGCCATGTTTTTTGACAAATCATGACGGCTTGAACAATCTTGATAGAGGGTCACTAAGGAAACATTTTCTGCCAAGTTATATTGAAATCGGTCCAGTCGTTTATGACATGAAGATTTTTAAAGTTTTCTATACAGATATATATGAAAAATTAACCCCGCTCCCTAGCGGCCATGTTTTTTAACGAATCATGGCGCCTTGAACAATCTTGGTAGAGGATCATCGAAGAAACATTACTGTAAAATTATATTGAAATCCGTCCAGTGCTTTATGACAAGAAGATTTTTAAAGATTTCTATATAGATATATAGGGAAAATAAGCCCCGCCCCCCTGGCGGCCATGTTTTTTGACAAATCCAAATGGCTTGAACAATCTTGCAACAGGATAACCAAAGGAACATTTCTGCAAAATCATATGGAAATCAGTCCAGTGGTTTCGGACAAGAAGATTTTTAAACTTTTCTATACAGATATATAGTGAAAATAAGCCCCGCCCTCTGGCGGCCATGTTTTTTGACAAATCCAAATGGCTTGAACAATCTTGGTACAGGATCACCAAGGGAACATTTCTGCAAAATTATATTGAAATCATTCCAGTGGTTTCGGACAAGAAGATTTTTAAACTTTTCTATATAGATATATAGGGAAAATAAGCCCCGCCCCCTGGTGGCCATGTTTTTTGACGAATCCAAATGGCTTGAATAATCTTGGTAGAGGATCACCAAAGGAACATTTTTGCAAAATTATATTGAAATCGGTCCAGTGGTTTGGACAAGAAGATTTTTAAAGTTTTCTATATAGATTATATAGGGAAAATAAGCCCCACCCCCTGGCGTCCATGTTTTTTGCGGAATCCAAATGGCTTGAACAATCTTGCAACAGGATCACCAAAGGAACATTTTTGCAAAATTATATGGAAATCGGTCCAGTGGTTTCGGACAAGAAGATTTTTAAAGTTTTCTATATAGATATATAGGGAAAATAAGCCCCGCCCCCTGGCGGCCATGTTTTTTGACGAATCCAAATGGCTTGAACAATCTTGCAACAGGATCACCAAAGGAACATTTCTGCAAAATTATATTGAAATCGGTCCAGTGGTTTCGGACAAGAAGATTTTTAAAGTTTTCTATATAGATATATAGGGAAAATAAGCCCTGCCCCCTGGCGGCCATGTTTTTTGACGAATCAACATGGCTTGAACAATCTTGGTAGAGCATCACCAAAGGAACATTTTTGCAAAATTATATTGAAATCGGTCCAGTGGTTTCGAATAAGAAGATTTTTAAACTTTTCTATATAGATATACAGGGAAAATAAGCCGCGCCCCCCTGGCGGCCATGTCTTTTGACGAATCCAAACAGCTTGAACAATCTTCCTAGAGGATCATCAAAGGAACATTTTTGCAAAATTATATTGAAATCGGTCCAGTGGTTTCGGACAAGAAGATTTTTAAAGTTTTCTATATAGATATATAGGGAAAATAAGCCCCGCCCCCTGGCGGCCATGTTTTTTGACGAATCCAAATGGCTTGAACAATCTTGCAACAGGATCACCAAAGGAACATTTCTGCAAAATTATATTGAAATCGGTCCAGTGGTTTCGGACAAGAAGATTTTTAAAGTTTTCTATATAGATATATAGGGAAAATAAGCCCTGCCCCCTGGCGGCCATGTTTTTTGACGAATCAACATGGCTTGAACAATCTTGGTAGAGCATCACCAAAGGAACATTTTTGCAAAATTATATTGAAATCGGTCCAGTGGTTTCGAATAAGAAGATTTTTAAACTTTTCTATATAGATATACAGGGAAAATAAGCCGCGCCCCCCTGGCGGCCATGTCTTTTGACGAATCCAAACAGCTTGAACAATCTTCCTAGAGGATCATCAAAGGAACATTTTTGCAAAATTATATTGAAATCGGTCCAGTGGTTTCGGACAAGAAGATTTTTAAACTTTTCTATATAGATATATAAGGAAAATAAGCCCCGCCCCCTGGCGGCCATGTTTTTTGACGAATCCAAATGGCTTGAACAATCTTGGTAGAGGATAACCACAGGAACATTTCTGCAAAATCATATTGAAATCGGTCCAGTGGTTTCTGACAAGAAGATTTTTTAAGTTTTCTATATAGATATATAGGGAAAATAAGCCCCTCCCCCTGGCGGACATGTTTTTTGACCAATCCAAATGTCTTGAACAATCTTGGTAGAGGATCACCAAAGAAACATTTCTGCAAAATTATATTGAAATTGGTTCAGTGGTTTCGGACAAGAAGATTTTTAAAGTTTTCTATACAGATATATAGGGAAAATAAGCCCCGCCCCCCCCCGCCCCCCCCCCTGGCGGCCATGTTTTTTGACGAATCCAAATGGCTTGAACAATCTTCCTAGAGGATCACCAAAGGAACATTTTTGTAAAATTATATTGAAATCGGTCCAGTGGTTTCGGACAAGAAGATTTTTAAACTTTTCTATATAGATATATAGGGAAAATCGCCCCCTGGCCGCCATGTTTTTTGACGAATCCAAATGGCTCGAACAATCTTGGTAGAGGATCACCAAAGGAACATTTCTGCAAAATTTTATTGAAATCGGTCCAGTGGTTTCTGACGAGAAGATTTTTTGAGTTTTTAGTTAAAAAATCTATTTTTAGCTCCTGTGACCTAGATATGCAATGGACCGGAACCATTTGAACAGCTTTGAAAGAGGATCAACCAAGGATCATTCCTATGAAATTTGGTCAAAATCCAATCAGTGGTTTAGGAGGAGATGTTGTTTAAAGATTGTGAACGGATGGACGGACGGACGGACAGACGGACGACGACGATGACGACAGACGGTGAGTGATCACAATACCTCACCTTGAGAATTCGGCTCAGGTGAGCTAAAAACCAAACAAGCAAGAGTTGTCTTCCTTTTTCATGACACATCGCCTCAATGTCATGCATGCACCTGTAAAGTTTCATAAATATATTCCATATGGTTATGGAGTTATGGCCCGGACACAGTTTACTATATGGAACTAAGTCAAGGGCAAATAATTCAAAAACTAAACAAGCAAGAGTTGTCTTCCTTTTTCACAACACATCGTCTCGATGTCATGCATGCACCTGTAAAGTTTCATAAATATTTTCCATACGGTTAAGGAGTTGTCTACCTTTTTCACAACACATCGTCTCAATGTCATGCATGCACCTGTAAAGTTTCATAAATATATTCCATACGGTTAAGGAGTTATGGCCCGGACACGGTTTACTATATGGCACTTAGTCATGGGCAAATACTTCAAAAACCAAACAAGCAAGAGTTGTCTTCTTTTTTCACAACACATTGTCTCAATGTCATGCATGCACCTGTAAAGTTTCATAAATATATTCCATACAGTTAAGGAGTTATGGCCCGGACACAAATTGAGATGGACGGATAGGGGTAACACTTAATGCCCTTCCCCTATTCTTCGAATAGGCGGGGGCATAAAAATGTGTTTGTGAAACACTAAGCCCCCAACCATATGCTTGCCCAACAAAGTTGTCTCTATATAGCATCATGACATCAGTGAAGGGGCTCTCCAGATATTTTGTTCACAAGATATTCCTATAGCCAGAAAAGTTAAGTCTGAAAAGGGCAATAAATCTGTAAAATATTTCTAAATTTAGTCCAACGTTATAATCAGGTCATCAACATCTTAGACACAAATTGTACACCAAATTTCATGTGCCTAGCTCAAGGGATTCTTGAGATATTTTGTTAACAAGCTTTCCCTATACCTACAATGCATAAGTCCGAGTTGGGCCATTACTCTGTAAAATACTTGGAATTTCCCAAACTGCATGCAAATTTTCTTGAGCCTAGCTCTGGGGATTCTTGAGATATTTTGTTAACAATCTTTCCCTATACCTGCAATGCACAAGTCTGAAAAGGGACATAATTCTGTAAAATATCGACGAAATTTCCCCTAAGTTGATCGGGTCAGCTATACATAATTCCAAAACATATCTAAACATCTATATTTGGTGTATATACTATACTGTAACTATGAAGGCAAGTCAATAAGTAACCAGCCTATCACATTTCCAATTGACTGAGACACCCAAGATTTTCATGCCTTGTTTCAATACATGTTTCAGGCCTGAGGGCAAACCTGCACCCTTATCGTGTCATTCACTCACAAGATATTGAATGACAAACATGGCTAGCGATGCAAAAGTAAGCTTTTCGTCAAAAGTTGAGTACCATGCTGTAATTCGGTACTTGTATTTGAAAGGGAAAACAGGTCAGGAAATACATTGCGAGTTGACCAATGTTTATGGGTCTTCTGCACCATCGTATGCACAAGTTAAATTCTGGGTTGGGGAATTCAAACGCAGTAGAACGTCTTTAGAAGACGAAACCAGGTCTGGACGCCCATCAGATGCCAACGATGAAGAAATGTGTAACAAAGTATGTGATCTGGTGTACTCTGATAGGCGAATTAAGGTGGAAGAAATAGCAAATGCATCACACATTTCACATGGTAGCGTTTCAATAACTTTACATGATCGCTTGGGTATGCACAGCTAACAGCCCGTTGGGTCCCAAAATCCCTTAGCGACCCACAAATGGCAACCAGAGCATCAGTATACAGCGCATTGCTGAAGTGGTTTAGGTCAAAGGAAGATGATTTTCTTTCACATCTGGTGACTGTAGATGAGACCTGGGTCCATTACTATGAGCAAGAGAATAAAGCTCAAAGTTGCCAGAGTGTAGGGCCGGGGTCTCTGAGGCCAAAGAAGTTCAAAATGCAACCCTCTGCTGGCAAGGTGATGACAACTGTATTTTGGGATGCACAAGGCGTTATTATGTTGGACTTTCTAGCAAAGAAAGGTACAATAACAGGTGCGTATTATGCAAATTTGTTCGACTGAGAAAAACGCAGAGGTAAACTCTCCAAAGGGATTCTGCTCCAACAGGACAATGCGAGAGTCCACACTTGCAAAATTGCAATGGATGCTGTTGAATGGAATGGGTACAAGCTAATACCGCACCGCACCCCACCTATTCTCCGGACTTAGCTCCTAGTGACTATTTTCTATTCCCAAACTTGAAAAAGGATATCCGTGGACGTTATTTCCGGTCCAACGAAGAAGGCGTGGCGGCAGTTGAGGAGTGGGTCAGTGACAAGGACCCTGGCTTCTTCAGTTCTGGGCTGATGGCACTGGAACACCGTTGGTCCAAGTGCATCATTCTAGAGGGCAATTACATCGAAAAAGAAGAGATTGATCTCACCCAGAAATAAGGCTAGTTTTTTATTGACTCGCCCTCATAACCATGTGGATTTAAGGAAATTTAGTTGTTTTTTTAATAAAAATACAAATTTCAACCATGCAATATGGTTTAAAACTATTTATTGCACTGTCAATCAAAAGTTACATTGTTAAATATCATAAAACTGCAAATTCCAGAGAGAAATTTACAAATTTTATATTTTAGTTTAGATCAAAAATTTTAAAACTCAAATGACATCACAAAATTTGCATTATGGGATATAAATATAGCATTGTGGGTAATATTTCTATTAATAGCCATGAAGTTTTGTTTGGATTTCACTTTCAACTGGCATAACTTCTCAGCGGGTTCATACATGCCATACCTCACACTGTGAGACAAAATCTCACAGAATTTTGGCCCTTCTGGACCCCGTTTCCCATAAGATTTTCAAATCTCACAGAATTTTCATACCATTTAATAAGCTATTTTTTGAAGGATTGGAAATAAATCACACATTAGCATGGCTATCCCAAGCTTAATTCATTAAAATAATTGCTTTTAACTTATCTATTTAAGCTTGAAAGTGATTTTCACAAAAATCTCACAGAATTCCATCAGATCTCCCCTAAAAATTTGCAAAATCTCACAGATTTCTGTCAACAGCTAATGACATGTATGCGGGTTGGAATTTTTTCATGCGGTTTTCAGCAAAATTATTCACATTGGCAGCATTATCAGTATATATAACCATTTTATTGGAACAGTAATTGTCATTTGATCGTTAAGATCTCTAAATACTTAGGGTAAATACAGTAGGCAAAATTTGTAGTCTGTGATGATGATTTGGTGTTTTACATCTCTTTCAATATTATTAACCCTTGTCTTGCTGAATAAATTAAGAAGCCACACCCATTTCTAATTTTCAGACAATCAGATTACTTGATCAAGGTTGTTGATATAGATTCACAAACTGAATGGCAAGCAGTGCAGATCCAGATCAGCTGGCTTCAGAAGCCAACTGATCTGGATCTACACTGTTAGCAAATGCAGGGTATATCCGGGTTCAGCAGGACAAGGGTTAAGGTCATATCAAGACAATGAAGGGGTAGTCATTATGAAAGGCTCAGCGCAATGATGCCCAATTGAGTCATGAGGTGAATTCGCCTCTAGCAGATTCAAACCAGGGACCTTGCGATCTAAACCCTTGTCCTGCTGAACCCGGATATACCCTGCCTTTGCAAACAGTGTAGATCCAGAGGCCAACTGATCTGGATCTGCACTGTTTGTCACTAAGTATGTGAATTTGTATCAACAACCTGGATCAAGTAATCTGATTGGATGAAAATTAGAAGTGGGCGGGGCATCTTAATTTATTCAGCATGACAAGGGTTAAGTCAAGAGCACTAACTGCTCAGTCAGCCAGATGTTTCAAAACCTATGGTTAATAAAGAGGTACCATATATATCCTAAGTACTGGAACATCTTAACTACTTACCATCTTTGTCCTAAAATTTGGACGTCCATTTTACCACTTGCTGATTGTGTATAAAGCCTGCTGGATGACATCGCGAAAACATGCCTATATAATTTGACCCCCTTAAACCCCATTTTATATAGTAAAACTGGGGTTTACAGGGGTATACATTATTTTTTTTATTTCTGCTCAAAAACATAGATTGTGGGTACTCGTTAGAACCGCCTCATCAAGGTAACAAGTACCCACAATCTATGTTTTGTGCAGAAATATGGAAAATATCAGAATTTTTCATCTCAAATTTTTAATTATTTTGCTGGTAAAATTTTCAGTTTATTTGAATAGGCATGTTTTCGTAATGGAGGCAAACTTTGTAGACCCTGATCAGACGCTGCATTCTGCAGCATCTGATCTGGGTCTGCAATGTTTGCTTAGGCCTGTCTGTCCCAATACTTTAGGGTATTACATTAGTATCTGAGCTGCAGCACACAACAGAAGGCCCCAGCCCAATGCAGTGATAAGGCCCAGATCAGCCTGTGAATCCATGTAGTCTGAAATGTAGACTTTCCAAGCCTTTCACAGTATCCAAATAAGTTCTTCCTTAGCTCCAGGTAAGAATTAGTGTAACAGATAAATATTCTTCTTATTTGTCCACGAAAACATATGTTGTGGGTACTCATTTGAGGTGCCTCGATGAGGCGCTTCTAATGAGTACCGACAACATATGTTTTCATGGAGAAATAAGAAAAATATTAATGTTTTTATTTGAATAATGTCTTATCCGTAGCTATGCCCTTCGAATGCTAAATACCTCAAAATTACCTGACAACAAATTTGGTATTTTTCTTATTTTTCTGAGAAATAATAATCTGACATTTCATATGAAATAATTCACAGAAAATGTCAATTTTTTATTTTCTCTGAAAAAAATATAATGTCTGCTAATATTTGAGCCGGGGCACAGCATTTCCTACAAGATTACATGTATGCCCAGTGAAGACTCCGATCAGCCTGTGTATTCGCACAGACTGCTGAGTCTTTGCTGTCTGCCTGAAGACCCTTTGGATACATGGCTATCCTCAGGGTGCCCTGCAAAGACTGATCAGACTGCACCCAATGCTCAGGCTGATATGAGTCTTTTTTGGGCACACAAGCAATCTTATAGGAAATGCTGTGCTGGAACTCATTTAACCCTTGTCATGTTGAATAAATTAAGATGCCACGTCCACTTCCAATTTTCAGCCAATCAGACTGCTTGATCCAGTTTGCTCATACAAATTCACATACTGAATGACAAACAGTGTAGACCCAGATCAGTTGGCTTCTTCAGAAGCCGCCAACTGATCTAGATCTACACTTTTGTAGAGACAGGGTATATCCGGTTTCAGCAAGACTGGGGTTAAATTCGTTGTTTGTTTGATATGAGGTTTTACAACCCAGTCAACCCATTAGGGTCATGTTGAGCGCAGTCAGTTCATTTAATCACACTTTTCCTGCAGGCAGGATTAGTCCTCTATGAGGTTAACCAGTACTTGTGCATCTTCGACAGAAACTGACAGTACTGCCCTCCTTCAATCAGCGGAGCTAGAGAATGACTGTAGAAAATATTTAATGATCAATCTCCATGAAAGAATAGTGCCAGACCCAGTAGGGATCGAATCTGTGGCCTCCTGATCACCAGATGGATGCGCATCCGACTGAGCCACTGAGGCCGGCTTTTAAATTTGTTGCTTCAAGGGTCAAGGTAACGAGAAGAAGCACAGTTTAATCAGGCACTTTGATGCTAATGTATGTGCTATAGTCCAATTTTGCATGCTATCCCAACTCCCACCCCACCTCCAACACCTCAAACTAGGAATCAAACCTGGGACCTGGCGATCTGAATCGGAAGCACTAACCAATTAGCCACCTACACAGTACACTTTGGGTAAGTACGGCACATATGAAAATTAACACTTTGCATGCTGGGTAAAAATTTCAGCAGACAACATTTTGAAATATTTTTCTTATTTTTCCTAGAAAATAGGATCTGACACTTTATGCAAATTGTCTCCTCAGGAAAAATATCAACAATTTGTTTTCTGCTGAATCTGCCCATAGCGTGGTGATTAACTAAGTTACTATCCAACATTGTCATTTAGAAAATGGCAAATATAAATGTATTGACAATTTTCTAAACCTTTACTACTCTCTAGGCGATAAATTGATGACATTTTTCTTATCATCACGAAAACATGCCTATATAATTTTGACCCCCTTAAACCCCACTTTTATATAGTAAAACTGGGGTTTACAGGGGTGTACATTATTTTTCTTGTTTCTGCTAAAAACCATAGATTGTGGGTACTCGTTAGAACCGCCTCATGGAGGCAGTTCTAACAAGTATCTTCAATCTATGTTTTGAGCAGAAATATGAAAAATATCAGAGTTTTTTTATCTGAAAATTTTCAGTTTTTGGAGGTGAAATTTTCTATATATTTGAATAGGCGTATTTTCGTAATGTTTTCCCAGAAACAGACCTGACATTTCATGCAAATTGTCTCCATTGGAGACAATTTACATGATCTGTCTAAACCTGTTTTCTGGGAATGATAAGAAAAATACTGTATTTGCCCTAATTATCACACTGTGTGCTTAAGTCTTTTTTTTTTCTTTTCAAAATTTTTGGAAAAAATGTAATAAAATATCTTTCTAGTAATAAAAATACTTTAAAGTAATATGAACATAGGACTTCTGAGGGACGTATTTAATGATGCTTATGCTTATGTGATATGTGTTCTGATGTTTTTTGTTTTTTTTTAAATTATATATTGTGGGTTCTCATTTTAATTACCAGGACAAGTTTATAAAAGCATATGTTGTGGGTTCTCATTTGAATTGCCTCAATGTCAAGGCAATTCAGATGAGTATTCCAACATATGCTATTTATAAAGAAGTAGATAATATTACATGGACTGCAATCTGAATCCTATGAAATTGCTTAACTGTGCGCTTATAGTGGTATGTGTGGTAATTAGGTTAAATATGGTATTTTAAAATGTCTGCTGAATTTTTTTTACACAGAGTGCATAGCATTAATTTCCTTTGAAAACAGATGCTCTGGGATCCCATCAGGATTATTTAATTTCTCCAAGAGCTAGAAACACAGTTCAAGATAAGAGGGGGTCTCAGGAAAATATCTTTCTAATTTCTCCACAAAAACCAAAAAACATATGTTGTGGGTACACATTAGAAGTGCCTTGTTGGACAAATAAGAAAAATATTAGTAAGTTTTGGTTAAAAAAAAGCACCTACTGTCCTTTCGACATCACTCGGAAAATCCTTATCTGGCACTAAGGAGAACTCTAAGATTCCTTTAGAACAATCTCTCTAAGAAGATTCAAATGAGAACATAGAATAGATAATTTTTCATAAAGAAATAAGAACAATATGTCCAAATATACTACTTATCCATTACGAAAACATGCCTATTCCAATATATAGAAAATTTCATCTCCAAAAACTGAAAATTTTCAGATAAAAAACTCCGATATTTTTCATATTTCTGCTCAAAACATAGATTGTGGGTACTCGTTAGAACCGCCTCGGCGAGGCGGTTCTAATGAGAACCCACAATCTATGTTTTGAGCAGAAATAAGAAAAATAATGTATACCCCTGTAAACCCCAATTTTACTATATAAAAGTGGGGTTTAAGGGGGTCAAAATTATATAGGCTTGTTTTCATGATGTATAGTCCTGCTGCAGCAGATGGCAAGTGACATTTTTCTCCCTGAAAACATGGCTTGGCATTTTATTTTCATTATGAGAATATCTGTACAAAATGTCAAGCCCTATTTGGTATCCCAATAAATCACAAGAATATGTTGTTAGTACTCATTAGAAGTGCCTCTGTGATATGCTTCTAATGAATACCCACAGTTTTTTAAGCAGAAATACAAAAACATATCAATACTACTTACCATATTCAACCTAATTACCGCACTGTGTGCTTAGGTTTTTCAAAAATACTGGTAAATTATGGACCTACCTATACTAAGAGTACACTTTAAAAAAAAAAAAAAAGATCAGTGAAGGACTTATCAAAAGATCTTAATGCAATGTTTTTGTGTCTTTTTTTATTTTTTTTATTTTCTGTATAAAAGCATACTAGAAAAGGACCCGCACAAGTGCCTTTATAAAGTAGATAAAAAGTACACTGGCTGTAATCTGAAGACTATGGACTTGCTTAACTGTGCACTTATAGGGGTATGTGCAGTATTTAGGTCAAATAGGTAGTTGAAAAAAAAAATGCCTTCTCCACAGCTTCAAAGACATTATTTCAATGTTCTATATAAGAAGAATATAAGTAGATAAATGGTTTTCTTATCTGTCCAGCAAAACCTTTTTTTGAGGAGCCTTAATGAGGTGCTTTCATCCAGTAGCTCAGTGTTTTCATCCACATTCAAATATATAGATAAATTAACCTCAAAAAACTGAAACTTTTCAGATAAAAAACTCTTATATTTTTCATATTTCTGCTCAAAACATAGATTTGTGGGTACTTGTTAGAACTGCCTCAGTGAGGCAGTTCTAATGAGTACCCACAATCTACATTTTTGAGCAGAAATAAGAACAAGAGGCCCATGGGCCACGGTTCGCTCACCTGAGTGATGTAGCCACTGCAGACATGCAGATGTTATGCAACATTTTTCCAATCCTATCATTGCAACTAATGAAAATAACATCATTTGAGCAGTTTTAATTTTGAAGAAGAATATATTGGCCTGACAGTCAATGGAGCATGATCATTTGAATAAACTATCAATCACATTTCAACAGAAGGATCAATGTGAAATTTGGTTGAAATTGGCAAAGTGTTTTCTGAAGAATCATGGTTTTATACATGTAAACAGCACAGTGGCAGGGAAATATTATAAATATAAACCAGATGATGGCCATCTTAGATTTCCAATCAGAACAGTTTTAACTACTGTTGATCTACAAGTCACTTCGATACTTTCAATATAAATGTATATGGCCCATACAAATGGGGAAGCAAATTTGACCTTGGAGATAAAAAGGTCAAATGTCAACATAGAACCATCATTTTAGCAATTTTGGTAGATCTCCTGTCCCCCATAATTTGTGCAAAGATTAGGACCCAGGGCTTATTTGGTTATGGAGAAGAAGATTTTTAAAGGTTTTTACCATATATGGGCATGGCAGCCATTTTGATCAATGGACCATACCCATTTTAGCAATCTTTCTTCTCCTGCCCAAGGAGGCTCCGCATGAAATTTGAGCAACACTGGCCCGGAGGCTTCAGAGGAAAAGCCATTTGAAATTATCAACATTTTTTCCATACAAATGTATGGGGCCCATACAAATGCATACAGAAGCAAACTTGACTTCGCGGTAAAAAGGTTAAATGTCAATGTATGACAATTATTTTAGCAACTTTGGCAGACCGCCCGTTCCAGATGACATATGCAAAGATTCAGCCACAAGCCATCCTCGGTTTTGGAGAATAAGATTTTTAAATGTTTTTTCCCATACAAATGCATAAGGAAGCAAACTTGACCTTGCCGTAAAAAGGTCAAATGTCAATGTATGACTATTATTTTAGCAACTTTGGTAGATCCCCTGTCCCCGATGATTTATGCAAAGATTCAGCCCCAAAGCATCCTCGGTTCTAGAGAAGAAGATTTTTAAAGGTTTTTACCATATATGGGCATGGCAGCCATTTTAATCAACGAACCATGACCATTTTAGCAATCTTTTGTTCCCCCTATCTAAGGAGGCTCCATATGAAATTTGAGCAAAATTGGCCAAGAGGCTCCAGAGGAGAAGTTGTTTGAAATTCTAAACATTTTTCGCATACAAATGCATAGGGAAGCAAAATTGACCTTATCGTAAAAAGGTGAAATGTCAATGTACGACCATTATTTTAGCAATTTTGGTAGCTCTCTTGTTCCTGATGATATATGCAAAGATTCAGCCATAAGGCATGCTCGGTTTTGGAGAAGAAGATTTTTAAAGGTTTTTCCCATACAAATGTATAGGGAAGCAAACTTGACCTTGCCGTAAAAAGGTCAAACGTCAACGTACAACAATTCTTTTAGCAATTTTGGTAGACCTCCCGTCCCCGATGATTCCTGCAAAGGTTCAGCCCCAAGGCATTCTCGGTTCTGGAGAAGAAGATTTTTAAAGGTTTTTACCATATAAGGGCGTGGCGGCCATCTTGGTCAACGGACCGCAACCATTTTAGCAATTTTTTGTTCTCCAACCCTAAGAAGGCTCCATATGAAATTTGAGCAAAATTGGCTCAGCGGCTTCAGAGGAGAAGTCGTTTGAAAATGTTCACGGACGGATGCACGCACGGATGGACGGACGGACGCACGGACGAACGGACGACAGACGAAAAGTGATCACAATAGCTTATCCTGAGCAGAGCTCAGATGAGCTAAAAATAATGTATACCCCTGTAAACCCCAGTTTTACTATATAAAAGTGGGGTTTAAGAGGGTCAAATTTATACAGTGACGTTTTTGTGATGAGAAATAATACTGTATTTACCTTAAGTATTGGGACACCTTAACTCCTTACCATACTGGTCCTAAAATTTTGAACAAATCCATACTGTCAGCTGTTAACCCTTGTCCTGCTGAATAAATTAAGATGCCACGCCCACTTCTAATTTTCAGCCAATCAGGTTACTTGATCCAGATTGTTGTTATAAATTTGAATACTTGATGGCAAACTGTGCAAATCCAGATCAGTTGGGTTCTTCAGAAGCCAACTGATCTGGATCTACACTGTTTGCAAAACAGAATATATCCGGGTTCTGCAGGACAAGTGTTAATTAAAGCATCTAAAATTTCTTGGATGAGTTGCAAACAGTGGGAATCCTGATGAGACACTGCATTTTGCAGCGTCTGATCTGGGTCTATACTGTTTGCTCAGGCCCATCTGTCCCAATACTTAGGGTTATTATGGTATACCAAATTTTAGTATTTCTCAATGAAAATATATGTTGCGGATATTCATTAGAAGTGCCTCATGGAAGCACTTAATATAATGAGTACCTACAACACGTTTTTGTAGATAAATAAGAAAAAAATATTGATACTACTCAATGATTGAAAAAGAGTGCCTTATCTGGAGCTAAGCCTATTTTCAGATGTCGTCTGCTTATTTTTTGCCAAAAGCAAGGTCGATTAACCTTTTTTCACCCTCTGGGTTAATTCAACTGACAACAAATTGATAATATTTTTCATATTTTTCCCAGATAATAGGCTTCAACATTTCATGCCATTTTCTGGACAAAATAAGAAAATATTTAAAATGTCATCTGCTGAAAACTTTGCTTAAAGCAAGGTCAAGTTTAACATGCTAAACACTTACAATCTGGCCATAGAAAATATCCACAGTTATATAGACAGTAATGATACCAGTCCTTCGGTTCCTTAGATTTCTGATGATCATAACGCACTATCTCATGACCTTGACCTCTGGCACCATGACGACGAGGCGCAGGTCTCGGACTGCGAGGACGGCGCCCCTTCCTGGGATTTTGCATCGTACAAACATCAACACATTTAACCGCACAATCCTTTGCATCAGATGTATGTCATGTAACTTGTTTTAATCCAGATCAATTTTCTCGAACGTCTGTTTTATAAAATCCTTTTAGCCTTTCGCTTCAGAATTTAAATAGTAGCAGATGAAATTTTAAAATATCTATTTTTCCAAGACTGGATTTAGATTTCCTATCAAACTGTTTTGAAATATGATCATTTAAATGAAATGTCGTGCATCCGTTTTCTGACAAAATATATCAAGCGTAATAAGCCACAATTTAAATTCAGCAGGATATAAGTTACAGTAACGCTATTTACCAGAAAATTCCTTTAATCATCCACAGACAAATATAACCTTCACACTCCCTCTGCTAAATTCAGCAGATGACAAAATGACTATACTTTCTTGTTTTCCACAGAAAAAAGACTTTGAACTTTCATGCAAATTGTTTTCTTTTGGAACAATTTGCATGAAAGGTCAAAGCCAATTTGCTGAGAAAAATAAGAAATATTTCAAAATGTCATCTGCTGAAATTTTTACCTAACATGCAGTGCAATAATCATCCACAGATATGTCTAGTTCCTATAATTAGTTTGCAAACATTCAAACGTTCTATAATCCTCGTGGCAGTTCCTTCGAAACCATTTTATTTTTTTTTTTTGCTTTTTTGACGTCTCATTTCACATTACTCCAACAAAACATCTCGTATCATCATTCCAATACCGACCCAAGAATCAATACGATACCATAACGCTGAAAAGCAGTTAGGAGCTGACAACATATTCTTTTAGTTTTGACAGCGATTCCTAGCTGTAGTTATTAATTTATTATATTATATTGACATGATATACTGTTTCTGGCACTATTCGATTCATCTCATCCTGGAAGGACTGTAGAATAATTATTTTGAAGATAAAATAAGGATATGTAATTTTTTTTTTATCTCCAATAAATTTCATAGCTCCAGATAACATGCTTTTTTCAACTAAAAGTATTGATATTTTTTCTTATTTCTCCACAAAAACATATGTTGTGGGTACTCATTAGAAGCGCCTCAATGAGGAGCTTCTAATGAGTACCCACAACATATCTTTCTGTGGAGACATAAGAAATTTTTTTTTTTTTGATTCTCTTCTTATCAAGAACTATGCAGTCATTATGTATCCCTCAGATGAATAATTCATTAGATTTAGAGCCTTGCATAACTGATATACAGCCCCAGATAAGGTCATTTTTTAACTGAAAAATACCATAATAACCCTAAGTATATGGACATCTTATCTACTTACCATCCTTGTCCTAAAATTTGGAATAGTCCATTCTACTACCTCTTGATGTGTCTAAAATATTGCTGTATGTATGGCAAACAGTGAAGACCCTGATCAGATGCCGCTGATCTGGGTCTACACTGTTTGCAAAGGTCTGTCTGTCCTAATACTTAAGGTTATTATGGTACTGCATTTTTTCTTATTACCCCCACAAAAACATATGTTTTTGTGGAGAAATAAGAAAATAATTATCCCGATACCCCTCTTATCTGTTGTTTATCTATTTCAGAGGTTAAATAATGTTTATCCAAAATCGTTATTCCAACATCCAACATACAAAAATAATATTTTCTAAATTCTCTACCAAACACATTTTCAACTTTTGAAATCACATCAGAACAGTCTCAGCATTTGTGTGGATTGCAGGGAACGACAATGCAAATGGAATAAACAGACATCATCCTCATAATGTGAAATTCTACAGAAACGCTAACCTCTGAATGTCATCTGGGCATGTACAGATGGACAAAAGGATGTACAACTGACAGATGGACAGACAGACAGACAGACACACGGACATCCAACGTGAAACCATAATACCCCGCCACTATTGTGTGGCGTGGTATAAAAAGTACACTGGCTGTAATCTGAAGACTACAGACTTGCTTGACTGTGCACTAATAGGGATATTGTTGCATCAATCAAAAAATGTCTTATCTGGAGCTATATGTTTTTGTTGTTGTTTTTTATTATTCATCACGAAAACATACCTATATAATTTTGACCCCCTTAAACCCCACTTCTATATAGTGAAACTGGGGTTTACAGGGGTATACAATATTTTTCTTATTTCTGCTCAAAAACATAGATTGTGGGTACTCGTTAGAACCGCCTCGGCGAGGCGGTTCTAACGAATACCCACAATCTATGTTTTGAGCAGAAATATGAAAAATATCAGAATTGTTTTACCTGAAAATCTTCAGTTTTTGGAGGCGAAATTTTATATATATTTGAATAGGCGTGTTTTCGTAATGTTGTGCAAAAAATCTGCAGAGGACCAATTATTCTATTTTCACATCTTTGGTTGGAGCTCATTATGCAGCAATAAAATGCTTTCGAAAATATGTGTGTTTTCAGAAGCCTCATTAATTTTTTTTTCTTTTTTTTTTTTTTTTTTTTTTTTCCAGACAGGTAAATTTTGGCAGAATGGCTGGATATTAAACAGACAGAATGCAATGTTGAAGGCTGGAATGTTTCATGAAAACATAGTTCAACCTTTACCACTTTATGGGCATATTCAACATATGACAAAATTGTTTTTTTCTTACTTTTCCCAGGAAGTAGGCTTTGACATTTTATGCAAATTTTCTCCTTAGGAAGCAATTTGCATAAAATGTCAGAGCCTATTTTCTGGAAAATACAAGAAAAATATTTCAAAATGTTGTGTCTGTTGAAATTTTAACCCAGCATGCTGTACATTAATTGCCTTCTAATTTGCATAATAGGCAGAGTTAAAGGTTGATACTTGAATTCTTTGATACAGCAGAAATGGTAGAAAGCACTTATTGCAAGAATTTTATTCCAAACTTTACTTTTAGGACCTTTTTGATAAGTAGGTATTCTGATACCAAAAAGTAATTCCATGTACATATATGCTCTCAATGACATTCTGAAGAATCACAAACTCACTGTGAAATTAATGATGTATTTTATATCATGAAAACACCAAGAAAAATTGCAGCTGCCAATACTATAAATTCATTTTATTGGGGTTTTTTTGTTGCTTTTTTTTTTCTTTTCAGAAAATAAGGCTTGAAATTTCACTGAATTGTCTGCAAGGTCAAGCCTTAGTTTCTCTGAAAAATACAAAAAAGTATTTTAGAATGCTGTCAGCTGCTGTTATGATTGGCACTTTATAAGATTAAAGTGCCAAGCAAAGTTTTTGATTTGGGTTTTACGGCCCTTTCAAGAATATTTCACTTATATCGAGCCGATCGTTCATCGAAAGTGGGCGAAAACCGGAGAACCCGGAGAAAAACCACCTGACCATCCGTAAGCAGAACTTGGCTTTCCCACATATGACCCGAGCGAGGCTCAAACCACAGCGGTGAGAAACCTAATGGATTAAGAGTCAACTCTCTTATCCACTAGGCTACGGGGGCCCGCCCAAGCAAAGTTTGCAGCAGACAAGAGGCTATTTATTTATTTATTTATTCAGAGAAAATAAGTCTTGATATTTCATGTAAATCCATCCACCAGTTCTGGAAATAGAGTTGACATAAGCTATTTTTGGTTAAATTTTGACAATTTTTGGAGTACTGTGACCTTCAAAAATGAGGTCAAGGTCACCAAATTCTAATCAGCTCTTAACCCTTAAAGCGCCAATCACAACTGCAGCAGACGACAATTTCTTGTATTTTTTTATTTTTCAGAGAAAATAAGTCTTGACATTTCATGTGAATCATCTGCTAGGCAGATGATTCACATGAAATGTCAAGACTTGTTTTCTCTGAAAAATGAAAAAGAAAATTTGAATGTTGTCTGCTACAAATTTTGCTTGGCACTTTAAGGGTTAAGTGTGTCCCAATGATATATCCCAGCAAGTCTGATATAAATCTGCTGACCAGTTAAAGAGATAAAAGAAATATAAAGCAACTAATGCTAATGCCAGTGCTAACGCTAATGGGATCCTGATAAAAAACAATATGTCCTCCTCCACCTCTTGTGGGAGAACATAATTTAAGTAAAACTTCATTACTGTGCTTTTTGCAGAAATTAAATGCAACTGCTCTTTGAGTTTATGCAAATTAAATAATAACAGACTTTTTTGTTTCTGTTTTTTGTTGGAACAAGAGAATTCCAGCTTAACCTTTACAACTCCCTGGGCAATTCAGCAGACAACAAATACATGATATTTTTCTTATTTTCCCCAGAAAAAAGGATTTGATATTACATGCAAATTGTCTCCAATGGAGACAATTTGCATGAATTGTCAAAGCCTATCTTCTGGGAAAAATAGGAAAAATGTTTTGATATGTCGTCTGCTGAAAATTTTACCCAGAATGCTAGGCGTTAAACTGACAGACGTATTTTACGCAATAACAGCAGGTTCAAACAATAAAGATAGTTTCAACTGGGGACAAAAATCAATAGAACGAAAGAATATAAATTAACCATAGGATTCTTTTCCGAACTGTCTTTGTAAATGACAGGATGGCATGCACAGAAAGGATAAATTCAGACAAAAATTCAGCAGGAAATGAAAGACAACAGCTGATTCAGCAAGGTTTTTATTTTATGAACATTAAGAACTAATCCAACAAAATTTGGAGGTAAATTTAATGCTGAAGTCAGCTCCAAATATGTGGGGTATTTATTTAAACACATTAAGTTTTTTGTTATTTCGATCTTCACTGACAGATAAGTTTGTGAGCACTCATTAGAAGCACCTCAGCAAGGTGCTTCTAATGAGTACCCACAACATAAGTTTTCATGAAGAAATTGTCCCCAAGCTTTTTTAAAAAAGCGATGGGGATATTGTGAACACCTCCATCCATCCGTCTGTGCATGCAACATGCTATCTTCTAAACAACTTGACAGAATTTAACCAAAGTTGCTACATGACTTCCCCTCATGGTCAGGGTGTGTGAGAGCAATATTGTTTTTCTGTCTGTCCATCCTTCCAGTCATCTGTCCATCAGACTATCTCCTCCTTCTGTAATAATTTGGTTATGATGGGGGCTTATTCTTCCAAAATTATTGCAAATATATGAATCAGTCTTGTGTAATTTAATTATAAAATAGGGTTTTTCCCAAAGATCAAGATCTGTCTTACAAGACAGACCTAGATCTATGAGATTGTTTTGGATGGAAAACCCCCGTCTTATAACAGAAGAAAGATGGTATAGTAGACCACTGAACGGAATTTAACCAAACTTGCAACATGACTTCTTCTGATTGTAAGAATGTGCAAGAATGACATTATTATTTTGTCCATCACTCAATCCGTCTGGTGTCTATCCATCTGTGGGTCAATTATCTCCTCCTAAACCACTGTGAGGAATTTACTCAAACTTGCTAAATGTCTTCCCCGGTGGTACGGGTGTGTGAGAGCAACATTATTTTTGCATATTTTCATCTGTCTGTCCCTCCATCATGCTGTCTCCTCCTAAACAACTGAGCGGAATTTAACCAGATTTGCTACATAACTTCACCTGTGGTAAGGGTGTGCCAAAGCAAAATTATTTTTCACTTCTTTTAGCTTAACCCATTGTAGTCAGGAAACCCGTAAAAGGGTAATTGGCAAACCGTGCAGACCCAGATCAGACGCCGCAGAATGCGGCATCTGATCTGGGTCTCCACTGTTTGCAAATAGTTTAGCCATTTTTCTTTAGGAACATGTAAATTTCATAGCCGGACATACCTAAATTTGAAATTGGACTCTTCCAATATATTGTATGGGAGCGTCTATTCAGTCTACAATGGGTTAATAGTGAAAACTTGGGATTTGTAATGGCGTGCCATTGACTGCGCGATCTAGTTATTAATTTTTATTGCATTTTTCTGCTTTCTGATCGGTGGAAAATTTTCTTTCATTTCTCAATGAAACAAAAAACATCTGATGTGCACTACATGTGGATCAACAATTGGTTCACTTCTGTGTCTCAACCAAACCATATGTTACCTATGTTTTCTATGCCCATGGGCGTAGACAACAATTTTATCGAAAACCAAATACAAGACTTGTCACTGGAATCATCTTAATTTGAGCTTGTCTGTCACATGAAATATTTGAATTCTGTGGCTTGACCTCAGTGTCACTGCCTGAGGAGGGGTCTTGCTCTAAACAATTCTTTTGAGTCTGACTGTAATGCAAAAAGCCTTACCAAGCAATTTTTTTTATAGTTTGGTATTAACCCTTGTCCTGCTGAGCCAGGATATACCCCAGATATACCCTGTCTTTGCAAACAGTGTAGATTCAGATTAGTTGGCTTCAAACTCATCTGGATCTGCACAGTTTGTCATTCAGTAAGTGAATATGTATCTTGGATCAAGTAATCTGATTGGCTGACAATATGAAATGGGCATGGCATCTCAATTTATTCAGCATGACAAGGGTAAATGAGTCCAAGGGAGTCACATAGTTGATATTCAATGAGCCCAATGATAAAATTTATGAGTCCCTTATATAAATTATTTTCTAGCAGGTTTTCTAAAGTATTTTAAGAGTCCAGCACGCCTGGTAAACTATCACAGGTACCTCCGTGGAGGTACCGATTAAATGGTTGTGACAGATATCCGGAGCTACCTGTGATGGTCAAAAACTAGACATAAAAAGATAGGTGTTCGTCTTTTTTGATAAAATACACAATAACCAGAGATTTTACTGAAAATTAAAGAGTGCTATTCGACCCTTATAGGCATAAAATTTTGTCACACGTCATATCCCCCAGAACTCTCCATATTTACCAAAGATACGACCTTCGAAGTGGCTTCGAAGTCAGCCGGAAGTACTCGAAACAGAAAAAGACCGATCGTTTTTTGTTTCTAAATGCGGGTATCTTGCATACAAATCTGTTTATCTTGGTATACTGATGTAAACTAAACCTGTTTGCCTGAATACAGATATCGATAAACTCCAAATAAGGCTGGATTCTTCAAAAAACAGCTGGAGGTACCTGTGACGTCGTGGAGATGCCTGTGATGTAAAGAAATATAGTGAAAATCTGAAGAGTTATTGCAGCTGCAAATATTAATATAATTCTTCTCTAGATCACTGCCTGGAAAGAATCAGTCATTCAGCGTCGCAATAAGCTATCATAATGTGTATGTCATGAATTTCCATGTTAAAGTTTTAAAACATAATCTCAAAGAATTATTGGTGCTTTTGAGTTAGATTGTCATAGAATGCTCACTGAAGTTGGACTTTTTTTTCTTGAATGGTGGTGACTATAATCGGGAGGTGCTGCCTGTTCGTCATTCCAACTCATAGAAAATTGTCTTTGCTAAATATATCACACGCCATGCCAGCTACACATATGGTGTACCAAAAGTATAAAAAATGCCGATGGCTGTCGCCGTAAATTATGACGCAATTTGAGCATTACCGGAACACCTAAAATAACCTACGTCGTTGACCCTTTTGGTAACTCGTATGCGTATCGCTCGCATATGTCGTATGACGCTCGCTGTATGTGTTGTTGTAGTTTTGTTGTTTTGTTTCTTTACGTCCTCTGTAAATAACTGAAATCATGGTGGGACTATCAGTTTACCTTACCACACTATTTCTGGGCAGGCTTAGACCTCCTAAAGGGTTAACTGGTAATAAGTGAACATGCTTTCGTCAGTAACTGACAACTGCCCTTCTTGAATCAGCGGAAGGAGAAAGAAAAGTAAGTGGGGACTTCTGGCTCTTGAGTTAAATGCTCTACCGACTGCGCAACGCGGCCTTCCACGCCGTTTATGTTAACTTTGTGGTGAGTGGACTCGAAGGTGTTGCAAGTGATTCACTCTTGCTGTTTTATATTGCCAGCACTAGAATTCAAACACACCCGTAAGGCCTAGGTGTAACATCATCAACACATGACATAATCTCGACATTATATCTTTTAATAAAGTGAAGTGATCGGAATCTTACTGTAAATCGTGTTAAATTCAGTCACCAAATAAACCACTATGAAAATATTTTGTCGAAGTGTTTGCAAAATCAACAATACGTCGGAAATTTGCTCTTTTGTCAGTATATTTGATGCACATAGTGGCTGTTTGGAGACTGAATTTCAGATGATTTACAGTAAAATTCCGATCACGAGTTACCAAAAGGGTCAACAACGTAGGTTATTTTAGGTGTTCCAGTAATGCTTAAACTGCGTCATAATTTACTGTGGCAGGCATCGGCATTTTTTATACGTTTGGTACACCATATGTGTAGATGGCATGGCGAATGATATATTGAGCAAAGACAATTTTCTACAAGTTGGTATGACGAACAGGCAGCACCTCCCGATTACAGTCATCACCATTCAAGAAAAAAAGTCTTACTTCAGTGAGCATTCTATGACAATCTAACTCAAAAGCACCAATAATTCTTTGAGAATAGTTTTATAACTTTAACATGGAAATTCATGACATACACATTATGATAGCTTATTGCGACGCTGAATGAATGATTCTTTCCAGGCAGTGATCTAGAGAAGAATTATATCAATATTTGCAGCTGCAATAATTCTTCAGATTTTCACTATATTTCTTTACATCACAGGCACCTCCACGACGTCACAGGCACCTCCAGCTGTTTTTTGAAGAATCCAGCCTTATTTGGAGTTTATCGATATCTGTATTCAGGCAAACAGGTTAACTTTACATCAGTGTACCAAGATAAACAGATTTGTATGCAAGATATCCGCATTTAGAACAAAAAACGATCGGTCTTTTTCTGTTTCGAGTACTTTGGGCTGACTTCAAAGCCACTTCAAAGGTCGTATCTTTGGTAAATATGGAAAGTTCTGGGGGATATGACGTGTGACAAAACTTTATGCCTATAAGGGTCGAATAGCATTCTTTGATTTTCAGTAAACTCTCTGGTTATTGTGTATTTTATCAAAAAAGACGAACACCTATCTTTTTATGTCTAGTTTTTGACCATCACAGGTAGCTCCGGATATCTGTCACAACCATTTAATCGGTACCTCCACGAAGGTACCTGTGATATTTTACCAGGCGTGCCAGGGACTCATATATATAACAAGAAATTTGCCGAATGGCTATGTCGAGACTGCTGGTGGTGTTCCAGAGACTGAGCTAAATGCACAGACTAAATGCTGTTCAGCCAAGCGTCAAAAAGAGGTTAAGTTCAATAGCAGTCTACAGTACTGTTCAGGACAATGATGGTGGATGTGTGTATAAAGTTTCATTAGCCTATAGGCCTGGGTGGTCATAAAACGGAGCTAAATGCACAGACTAAACATTGTTCAGCCAAGTGTGAAAAAGGGTCAAGGTCAGTAACCATCAATGGCAGTGAGCAGTGTTTGTCATAGCAGATGTGTGTATGAAGTTTCATTTGTGTAGAGGCCTTGATGTTCCTGAAAAATGGAGCTAAGCACACTGACTTAACATTGTTCAGCCAAGTGTGAAAAGTAGGTCAAGCCTTATTTTCTCTGAAAAAATGAACAGGAGAATCAAAATGTTGTTTGCTGCAGTTGTGATTTGCACTTTATGGGTTAATCCTGTTTTTTTTTCCAGAAGCTAAAGACGTTTTTTTTTTGCAATTGAAGGCCTGTCAGTTCATTCATCAGGAATCAAGAATCAATATTTAAACGCTTAGCACCCTCCCTAAAATTTTCAGCAGACAACATATTGCAACATTTTTTTTTATTTCTCCCAGAAAACACAGGATTTGACATTTTATGCAAATTGTCTCCAATGGAGACAATTTACATGAATTGTCAAAGCCTATTTTCTGGAAAAAAATAAGAAAAATATAATCAATTTTATGTCTGCTAAATTTGCCCAGAGCATGGTTTGATTATTCCTTAAAGTGCCAATCACAACAGCAGCAGACAAAATTCTTAAATATTCTTTTTCAATATTTTCTGAGAAATTAATTTAGGCTTTACAATTCATGTGAATCATCTGCTAAGCAGGCAATTTACTTGAAATTTCAAGCCTCATTTTCTTTGAAAAAGAAAGAAAGAAAAATTGAAAATGTCTGCAACAATTTTTCATGTCACTTTAAGTGTGAAGGTCATTGTAGTAGCAACCTTGCAAGTTATTGGAAAGTCATCTGCTGGCATTTCAAGTAAAACGAAATCGGAGACACCCTTGTTTTAAAGACATGAATGATGCACAAAAAGTCAATTTCTGAAGCAATTTCAAATTCTGTTTTCCACTACAGTTAAAAATGTTACTTTAGAATTTGACACCATTATTCTAAAAAAAGAGAATGATGCACAAAAAAGTCAATTTCTGAAGCAATTTAAAATTTCATTTTCTTCTGAAGTTAAAACCACTACTTTAGAATTTGATTTGGAGTGCAATTTAGTTGGGTTTCTCAATTCCTGTATCTTGCAAAAAAAATGTAACCCTAGCATCGGAAAGATATATGATTGAATTTTTGTATATATAAAGCTTGGATATTGGTTCATACAAAACAGCTGTATAGCAATGAGAAACTAATTGCATTTTGGAGAAACACATGCATTTTGCATGATACTGGTTTCGAGTTTTGCCAAGCAACTAAGTTCTATTAAGCGAACAGTACACATGTATATACTAACAAGTCAAATAACCCAATATAAACCCAACTCGCAATAAACTAATCTGTACAGTTGATGTCTGAATATAAATTAGCACTGATTGTTTAAAATTCTTGTTGCGTTTTGTAAAATGGTGTGTATTTTATGGAATTTTGATGAACATTTTAGTTTGCAGAAATTACATCAATTATTATGTTTGGTCTTCATACAATCTTACCCAGTATAGTTTGTTAACTAAGGTTTTGAATTTAGAGACAGGAAGACAGCAATTCCCCTCTATATGCATGTTTAAGACTTACCTAAGTACAATACAGTGTTCTATATGAATATTCTTTATTGAAAAATTATAAGCATGAACCCTCCAAAGATGTCTGGTAAAATTTAAAATGTGTCATTCAAAATGGTGTTATAATATTTGCAATCAAACACTTTCTTACAGGTTTATCGTAGCAGCCATATACGACAAAAAATCAAACGTTTTGGTGTTAATCCATTTCTGTATACCTTGTATTAATGGCTATAGAAAACAATAGAAGGTTTATCTGAATCGCAGTTTGCATGCAATATTTAAAAATTAATGTCAAACAGGAAAACAGGGTACTCTCCCTTAAATGCAGAAAATAACTAGGATGTCACTAATGATGTCATGTGTGCACATGGGCATGAGAAAATAAACATTCTGCTTTCTGTTTTGAGTATTTTTTTCCTTTCATTTTATGATTTTCACCTGAATACACAAGGTTTTGTATACTTAGAAATTGTTAAGTATCAACTGGGCCTCCGTAGAAATGTGCAAGTTTTCACGAAATGCAATGTATGCATATCTGCTATACAGTTGTTTTATACAGGGACACATCAAGGCTTTCTGCCTATATCAAAAAAAATTGTATATATTTCCGATGCTAGGGTTAGCAAAAATTGAGAACTAGAGTCATTACTAATTACAGTATATGTGACAAGAAGCTATAAATTTTCTTTAATTTCATCCTCAAGAACTCAACAGAACTTATCTGCAGTATTTGAATGCTTGGTAAACATTTCAGCAGACGACATTTCGAATTATTTTTTCTTATTATTCCTATAAAACAGGATTTGACATTTCATGCAAATTGTCTCCTTAGGAGACAATTTGCATGAAATGTCAGATCCTATTTTGTAGGAAAAATAAGAAAAATATCAACAGTTTGTCGTCTGCTGAATTTGCCGATAGTATGGTAAGTTTTAAGTTTTTGGACACCTCAACTCCTTACTATCCTAAAATTTGAACAAGTCCATTTTACTATCTAAAAATTGTTCGATGAATGGCAAACAGTGTAGACCCTGATCAGACTTGCATTCTGCCGAATCTGATCTTGGTGGACACTGTTTGCTGAGGATTGACTGTCCAAAAACTTAAATATGGTAGAGAGAGATGATAAGTGATCATTTGGTATACTTTTGTTATTTTGCACCAAAACACCTTGTGGGTACTCATAGGAATTGCCCCAACCAAGATTTTTTGGGTGGAAAAATAATTAAATAAACCATAATAATCATAAGTATTAAGTCATGTCGGCCACTGTAGACTCAGGTTACATGCTGCAGAATGCTGTATCTGATCAGGGTCTACACTGTTTGCCACTCATTCAGCAGTCTTCAAAGTAAAATGGAATACTATAATGACCATAAGTATTGGGAGAGACAGGCAGCAAACAGTGTAAACCCAGATCAGTTACTGCAAAACATGGCGTCTGATCTGGATCTACACTGTGTAACTCATCCAGCACTTTTTAGACTTAAAAGTAGTAAAATGGAATACCAGATTCGACCTAATTACCACACATACACCTATAAGCACTCAATCAAGGAATTCCGTAGTCTTCAGATTACAGCTAGCCAGTGTACTTTTTGTCTGTTTCTTTATAATAAAGGCATATGTTGTGGGTACCCATTTGAATTGCATCGACAAGTCGATGCAATTCAAATGGGTACCCACAACATATGCCTTTATAAAGAGAAGAAAAAACGCAAACACACTGCACAAGCATCATTAGATAAGTCCTTCGCTGCTCTTTTTTATGTGTATTTTAAGTATAGGTGGATATATATTTTACCGCAAGTTTTTTCCAGTAATTTTGAAGAACCTAAGCGCACAGTGTGGTAATTAGGTCGAATCCGGTAATTAAAGTTTTAGGACAGGTATGGTAAAGAATTAAAAGTCACAAGATTTAGGGTAGTAAAATAAACTTTTTTTTCAAATTTTAGGACAAGTATGGTAAGGATTTAAGGTGTCCCAATACTTAGGGTAAATATGGTAGTTCAAATTTTAGTAAAGCATGGTAAAGAGCTAAGGTGCTCCTATATTTAGGGTGAATACTTCTGAAATCCTCTTTTATCTGGACCTGCACTAACCCTTAAAGCATTGATCATTGCAGATGACATTTTCATTTTGATTTTTAAAAAAAACCAAACAACTTTTATTAGTTTTCAGAGAAAATAAGGCTTGACATTTCATGTGAATCTTCTACCTAGCAAGCCATTCACATGAAATGCCATGTCTTATTTTCTCTGACAACAATAAAAAAACATAGCATGTCATCTGCTATAAGTTTGCCTTAGGCTATAAGTGCTAACAAGTTCAGGTAAGTACGATACCCATCGGCAATATTCTACATCTATTCAGTGCCACAGAAACTATCAAAGGACAATAATTAGAACATGAAAACCGATTACAATCCCATCCAAAATTCACACTGAAGGTCGCAACTCCTCTATCAAATTTAATTAACTCCTGCTCGAAATGTATGCAAAAACAACACCTATGTCAATTATGCAAGTTCAGTCATAAAATGCCAGCGAAACACAATCAGAGATCACTCCTGCCAGCCATGGCACAATTCTTAACAACACGTGTATTGATCTAATACAACTCTAGAAATCTACGATAATCATTCCCTGTCTCTGAAGCTCATCGAAATAGCAGGGTAGTCAATACAGACATCAGGCAACCAGTTGTGACAAACTGCTTGGAAAAGATTATCGTTAACTTTGTTAAATTAGGTGTGAAAACTATCTTTGGTCGTGCTTTTTTGATGCTAGTACAGATTGTATTTTTTTTACTCCCAGAGAAGTAATATTTTCTGATGGAGCATTACTGTGAGTGTTTGTGCATGTGTTTGTCTGTACTGGGACTTGGTGGTAAGAAGGTAAATGTGCTTAAAAGTTTAAACACTTTATTTATACTTTTTAGGCTTAAATTTTGCTTTTTATGCAGTTTTTCTTTGTAATTAGTGGAATGGCAAACAGTGTAGACCCTGATCGGGAGCAGTCTGATCTGGGTTTGCACTGTTAGCATATGCCGTTTGTCAGACACATTGTTGTACATAATTTTAGGACATTTACAGTATAACTTCGCCTGATCTGTCTGAGACGATATGTGAAAAGAGAGCTCAACATTTACCCTTCCCAGCTAGCATTCTACGAAAATCTACATCAGGCCGTCATCGGCCCATCAGCTACCCTGACGGGCCGATGATGGCCCGATATAGATTTACGTAGAATGCTGACTGGGTTAGTATTCGGACATTTTAACTCCTACCCAGGACATGTGAGAATGCCTTCATACCTTACGGCACCATATAGGGGTAGCTGACTGAAGATGCAAGTTGAAGAAAAGGAAGCTACCCAGAGTGACTGACGGATGGAGGCGTTCACATTACCCCCACCCCTTACTGAAAAATGAAAAAAGCATGGGGATAAATATTTTAGTATGCTGTCATCTGAAAATTTTACCCAGAGTGATAAGCACTAGAGCTAATTATGGCTAGAGTAAAAATGTATAGGCTGCACTTGTTTCATTAATTACCTTACTTTACAACTAGAACAAGCCAACAAGCTTTCAATAAAAAATCTATTAGATTTACAACACCAGAAAAAGGCCCTTATGCCATATGTGGGAAATAATGACCCAGACCAGCATGTGCATTCTCGCAGTTTGATAGGGCCTTTTTACCAAATTTACAGAATCAAGAGAAACTGTAGACCAGACTGACAGAGAAAGGCCTGACCAGACTGTGCAAATGTGCAAGATAACCCTGGCTTTTGTTGTTTGCACATGGTATACAGCTTTTTCATGCACTGCCCACCATTTGATTTGCTGACCTCAAAAGCTTTTTTACTAATGAAGGCAACAAAATGGTTTGTTGCCATGGTGACATGAAATATAATGTCATCAATGGTCTTGAATAGCACTTTCCTTTTCATGTCAGAAAGAAAATCTTAATTATTCTAGCTGTGGTATTTGAGGTTTATAAAGAGTTATAAGCCTTATACAAACACAAGATCAGCCCTTAATTGGCTGTTTCAAAAGTTTAAAAGAAATACAATACCGGTATAGTTTTGTAGCTAGTGGAAGGTAGGTGTGGATGCTTCTAATATGTACTCAATGCATCCGTAACAAGGAGGTATTTCAAATGAGTACTCATTTCATCCTCCTTGAGAAAGCACTTCCAATTAGTACTTAATGCATCTTCCTCAAGGAGGTGCTTCCAATAAGTATTCAATGCATCTTCCTCCAGAATTTAAGGTGCTTCCAATGAGTATTCAATGCATCCTCCATGAGAAGGTGCTTCTAATAAGTACTTCATGCATCTTCCTTTAGGAGGTGTTTCCACTGAGTATTCAATGCATCCTCCTTGAGGTGATTCTTGTGACTACTTATTGCATCTTCCTTGAGGAGGAGCTTCTTATGAGTACATAATGCATCCCCCTTGAGAAGGTGCTTCTAATGAGTAAGTTAATGCATCTTCATTGAGGAAGTGCTTCTAATAAGTATTCAATGCATCCTCCTAAAGAAGGTGATTCTAATGAGTATTTAATGCATCTTCCTTGAGGAGGTGCTTCAAATGAGTATTCAATGAATTAGGGACATTTTAGGAAAATTTTATCAGAAAAATGTAAGTTGTGTATACTCATTAGAATACACTCAACATGCTATTATTTTATCAAATATCAAAATGACATCCCTGAATTACGTGTTTCCCCGTTTGCCTACTGACCTGGTGCTATGACTGAACCTCAGTGGCTCGAACTACCCATGTCTAGAACAAATTTCCATGGTCCCAAAGATGTTCAAGCCATTGGAGTTGAACTGCACATGTATAAGGATAGGAAGTTGATAATTGTATCATAGTATCATATGATACTATGATACAATTATCAACTTCCTATCCTTATACATGTGAAGCATGAAAAATAGGTCGTCACATATTGCTTCTTGGTAAGAGCAGATAAACCCACTGTCAATATGTGACCTTGACCTATTTTTCATGCTTGACTGGCTTTGTTGATTGTTATGTTCACCCTAATGGTTCAGTCTTTTTCTCTGTTACCATCATAACCCTATGTATCGGAACAGCCAAGCGTTTGCAAACAGTGTAGACCCAGATCAGATGCCATAGAATGCCATACAAACAGTGATGTTTCAGACAGAACAACTGGTAGTAGATTGGACTATTTCAAATTTTAGGACAGAAGATTATGGTAAGAAGATAAGGTGTCCTAATACTTAGGGTAAATACTGTACTAAATGTACTATTGTCTTGGTATTTGGGACTCCAGATGCTTAGGGTAGAGCTGCTGAAGTCTGCGATTTAACCCTTAAAGCACTAATCACAACTGCAACAGATGACTTTTTCATTTTTTTTTTTTTTTTTTTCATTTTTTTATTTTTCAGAGAAAATAAGACTTGACATTTTATGTGAATTGCCTGCCTGGATGACAAGTCTTATCAGGAATATCAAAAGAACTACACTGGTGTCAACACTTAAGAAGTTCTATGGGAGGCATCATGACCTTGTCAGCCCCTACAATGTGGCTGTTTCCAGACTTAAATCTGAGGTTTTTGCCACAGCCAAGCCATAAACAGACTTTCTAAACCCTGGTCATTACTATTCCTGTATTTTCCTAAATCTCTGATAGGCATGGTGGGCGAAGCATGCTGGATGCCTGATTACACCCCATTTATTTTGGGTCTATGTCTGTCTGTCTGAACATTCCTAATTTTGTCTTTGAATATACATGCATTATGATTTTATGAAGTATGATTTTGGTATGTTGACCTCAGATTCATTTTTTCTGAAAAATAATAAAACGACAACTAGAGTGTTGTCTTCTATAGTTTTGCTTAGCAAACATGATTATTGTCTAATCGGCATTGTTCACTGACCTCCAGTGCATTTCGATCACTTTGAGAATTACAAAGTTACAGGGGTTTTCTATTTGGCCTATTGTTGCACCGGACAAAGTGTAACTGAATCCCACCATCACTATTTCCTCCTTGGACTTTATTTCATGGTTCATTGACTTTGTTAAGGGATTTGGGAACTTCAGGAATTCACTGGACCACATCTGCTCCTGGCAGAACATTACGAAAACATGCCTATTCAAATATATAGAAAGTTTCACCTCCAGAAAACAGAAAATTTTCAGATAAAAAACTATGATATTTTTCATATTCCTGCTCAAAACATATATTGTGGGTAATCATTAGAACCGCCTCACCGAGGCAGTTCTAACGAATACCCACAATCTATGTTTTTGAGCAGAAATAAGAAAAATAATGTATACCCCTGTAAACCCCAGTTTTACCATATAAAAGTGGGGTTTAAGGGGGTCAATATTATATAGACACGTTTTCGTGATGAGGCAGCTGAAGCCCATCATGTATCCTGACTATTTTTGTAAATTCTTAGTTTGGCCCCACCTGGCAAGCTCTGTTGTCTCTGCCATTTTTTTTTTTTTTTTAGAATTACTGTATTGAACTAATTACAGCACATACCCTTATAAGGGCACAGTCGAGCAATGCTGTAGTCTTAAGATTACAGCCAGTGTAATTTTTGTCTTCTTCTTTATAAAGGCATAACTGTTGTGGTACCCATTTGAATTGCATCAATTTGTCAAATGAGTACCCACAAGATACGCTTTTATAGAGAAAGTCAGAAAAAAAAAATGGCATAAACATCATCAAATAAATCCTTTGCTGATCTTTTTTAAAGTTTACTGTTAGTAGGTAGATACATATTTTACCAAAAGGTTTCCCATTAACCCTTAAAGCGCCAAGAAAAACTGCATCTGAAAATGTCGTCTGTTTATGTCGTCTGCTGAATATTCTTGCAAACTTTTCAAACCTATTTTTGCATACAGGCAAACAGTGTGGACCCAGATCAGACTGCTCCTAAAGGAGCAGTCTGATCTGGGTCCATACTGTTTGCAGAAGTGACTTTTAAAGTAACCAGCAGAAGACAAAGCAGATGACAATAGTTGTGATTGGCGCTTTAAGGGTTAATTTTGAAAAGCTCAAGTGGTGTTGGGGATGGAGATTGGTATGTTTTTGGAGAATATGGACCATGAGGTATGCTGAGCTTGGCTGTATGGGTGGGTGTTGGTTGAGTTGAGGTTTTTCCGGCCCACAGTCAACCCATTAGGGTCATGTCAAGCCACTCAGTTTACCTAACCACACTTTTTCCTGGACAGGCTTAGTCCTTTAGGCAGTTAACCTGTATTTTTGCACATTCTTTCACCAGAAACTGATAACTGCCCTTCTTGAATCAGCTGAAGGGAGAGAATGACCGTAGAAAATATTTCATCATCAATCTCTGTGAAAAAAAATGTTGCCGGTCTTACGACATCAAAGTCGTAACAAAGGAATGAAGCATAGCTGAAAAAATATTCCGTCTTTCCTGGGAATCGAACCCGGTCCTCCCGGTTAAAAACCACTGAGCCAAAGAGTCGACTCCCTGACACAGTTGTCAGAGATTGAATATAACTTAGAAGCTATGCGTAATCTGCCAAGGCAGATAATTGAAGATAGGAGTGCTCCGTCATAACACTCCCCCGTTTCAAGGAAGTCATCATTTATGATGACGTGAAGCCGTTTTCGGCCAAATAAAGTCCAATCCCGGACAAGCCCCCATCTTATGACATGAAAGCCTAACAAAGGAATGAAGCATAGCTGAAAAAAATCCTCACGTCTGCCATGGGAATTGAACCCGGTCCTCCCGGTTAAAAACCCAATGCTCTAACCACTGAGCCAAAGAGTCGACTCCCTGATGCAGTTGTCAGAGATTGAATATATACTTAGAAGCTATGCGTAATCTGCCAAGGCAGATAATCGAAGGTAGGAGTGCTTGGTCGTAACAGCCGGACCTGATTGGGTGGGATGGGGTGGGGAGAGATAGGGGTAGGTGGGCATAGTGGTTGTGGACTGTTGGGGTTGGGGAGGGAAAGAAAATTCATAACAAAACTCAGTACCAGAATGAATGCACTTCAAAGCATTCAATATTGATTCAATGTCAGTTTGCAGCTAACAACTTCCATGTCAGACTCCTGGGAATAAAACACATATTTTTGAATGCTTGAATTGTTATTAGCCCTAAATCTTTACCACTCTATGGGAAAATTCTGCAGACGACAAATTGATGATATTTTTCTTATTTTTCCAAGAAAACAGATTTTGACATTTCATGCAAACTGTCTCCAATGGAGACAGTTTGCATGAAATGTCAAAATCTGTTTTCTAAGAAAAATAAGAAAAATATTCTAATATATCCTCTGTAGGAAATTTGACCTACAGTACTAAGTGTTAAAGTGCCATAGTTCCAGATAGGCTGCTTCTTTCAACCAAAAATTGTCAGTTTTTTTTTCTTATTTTTCCACGAAATCACACATGTGGGATCTCATTGGAAGTGCCTCCCTGAGGCTTTTCTAATGAGTACCTACAACATATGTTTTCATTGAGAAATAAGAAAAAAATATTTCTGATACCCCCATTTATCTGGATCTATGAAGTGCCATGCAAATTCATAGCAGTCGACATTCTAAAATTGATTTTGTTATTTTTTATTGAAAATAAGACCTGACATTTCATGTGAATTGATTCACATGAAATTTCAATCCTTATTTTCTTTGAAATATAAAAAATAATATATTTCCAAGTGTCGCCTGCTGTAGTTGTGATACGTGCTTTAAGGGTTAATTTGAAAACTATCCAGCCTAGTCTTGACTTCAAGTGCCATGCTCTGTAATCCAGATTAAGGGAAGATGAAATTAAGAATTTTGCTTATTTCCCCCCCTCCCCCCCCCCCCCCCCCCCCACCCAAAAAAAAAAAAAAAGGATATTGGTACTTATTAGATTCATCTCAGTGTAGGGTAACTCAAATGAGTACTCACAACATACATTTTTTAAGAAACAATGAAAAAATAAACTAGTAATAAACAGGTGAAAAATTTTTTTTCAGTGACTCCTTTGTATGCTTTATAATTACCCAATACGGATTGCAATAAAATTTGGGTCTTTCATCCATTTTTCTGATAAAATTTCCCTAAAATGTCCCTAAATCTTCCTTAAGCTATTGGAAGGGACTCAAAACCAAGATCAAATCTCCTATGTAGTAAATAAGGCATCAGTGTTCCAGTCATTATTTAAAAAAAATAGCCATCAGAAGAGATGGCAAATTCCCTGACCAAACAGCCTTTTCTTAATTTGGTGTCTTACGACATGAAAGTCATAACAAATGAATGAAGCATAGCAGAAAAAATTTCCTGCCTATCATGGGATTCCAACCTGGTCTGCTTGGATAAAAATCCAATGCTCTAACTACTGAGCCAAAGAGTCAATGCCCTGATGCAGTTGTCAGAGTTTGAATATATACCTACAAGCTGTGAAATCTGCCAAGGCAGATTATTTAAGGTAGGAGTGATAGGCCGTAACACTCTCCTTTTTCAACCAAGTCATCATTTATGATGACGCAAAGCCATTTTCAGCAAAATAAAGTATGATCTCAGAGGAGCTACCATCTTACGACATGAAAGTCGTAACAAAGGAATAAAGCATAGCTGAAAAAAATTCCCACCTATCGTGGGATTTGAATCTGGTCTGACCGGATAAAAATCCAATGCTCTAAACACTGAGCCAAAGAGTTGCCTCCCTGACGCAGTTGTCAGAGATTGAATTTTTCCTACAAGCTGAGGGAAATCTGCCAAGGCCAAATATTATCAAAATATTTCAAAGCACATGCACAATAATTTGGCTTAGAAATTCACTCAGAGGAGGTAGCTAGAAAACAACCACAGCAGATGTTATCCTTCTTGCACCTCAAATGCCTACCGATCCTTATCTATGTTCCATACAAAATATTATCAAAATATTTCAAACCATTAAGAAGTCATTGAGTGCAGAGGAATTTGGCTTAGAACTTTATTCAGTGGAGTGTACAAGAAAATGAACAAAACAAGAATTGTCCTTCTTGCATGTGACACTCCTTCTTGACCTGACATATGTCCCACCAAAACATTATCAAATTATCTCAGACAGTATGGGAGTTTTAGCCTGCACAAGATTTCGGTTTCATAAGAGATAAGAACATAAAAAGAGAGAGTTGTCTCTCTTGCATGCTACACACCTACTGGTCCTTATCTATGCCTCTACCAAATATCAAAATATTTCAAACCATTTAGTTAGGGACTGCACAAGAATTTGGCTTAGAAATTTATGCAGGGGAGATAACTAGAAAAAGAACAAAGCAAGAGTTGTCCTTTTTGAATGAGACACTTCTACTTGACCTGATATATGTCACTGCTAAATATTATCAAATTAACTCAAACAGTAATGGGCTACACAATATTTCAGCTTCAGGGGACATAAGGGGGACATAAGTACATAATGAACAAAGTGGGAGTTGTTTCTCTTTCATGCCACATGCCTACTGGTCCTATGCCTGTATCAAATATTATCAAAATATTTCATTCCATGTGCACAAGAATTTGGCTTAGAAATTTGTTCAGGGGAGATAACTAGAAAAAAGAACAAAGCAAGTGTTGTCCATCTTGCATGCGACACTCCTACTTGACCTGATATATGTCCCTATCAAATATTATCAAATTATCTGCAACAGTGTAGTGCATAAGATTTGTATTTCTTGCATGTGACACTCCTACTTGACCTGATACATGTCCCTACCAAAAATCATCAAATTATCATGAACAATATGGGAGTTACGGCCTGCATAAGATTTCTGCTTCAGAGGAGATACCTACAAAACAAAGAAAGTGAGAGTTGTCTCTCCAGCATGTGACATGCCTGCTGGTACTCTTCTTCATTGCTACCAAATATTATCAAATTGTCTCAAACAGTTTGGGAGTTACTGCCTGCAAAAGGTTTTGGCTTCAGGGGAGGTAAAGACATAACAAAGTTAGTTGTCCCTCTTGCGTGTAACACATCTACTGGTCCTCCTCTCCATTTCTACCAAATATTATTAAAATATGTTTAAGGGTATCAAAGTTATAGAGAGCACAAGGATGCGCCTACAGATTTCTGCTTCAGGGGAGATAATTATATTATAAAGAAAGTGAGAGTTATCTCTCTTGCATGTGACATGTCTGTTGGTCCTTCTCTTTAACCCTGCCAAAATCAAGTTATCTGAAGCATTATGGGAGTTATGGCCTGCACAAGATTTCAGCTTCAGGGGAGATAACTACACAACAAAGAAAGTAAGAGTTGTCTCTCTTGCAAGCAACATGCCTACTGGTCATCCCAACCAAATATTATCAAAATATGCCCAAGGGTATCAAAGTGATGGAGCACATTTGGATGTGTCCATGCGCTATGCCTACTAGTCCTCCTCTTCATTCCTACCAATTATTATCAAAATTGTCTAAGGGTATCAAAGTTATAGAGCACAAAAGGATGCATCTACAAGTGGACTGACACCATGCTGTCACTTTATCCTCCAAACCTATCAGTCGGGGGATAAAAAGCGATGGGAATATTGTGAGCACCTCAATCCATCTGTCTGACCATCGATCGGTCCATTTATCTGTCTGTCCATCACGCTATCTCCTCCTAAAAAAAATGGCCAGAATTCAATCAAACTTGCTACATCACTTCCCCTCATGGTAAGGGTGTGCGAGAGATCCATTATTTTTCCAAGTGTTGGTGCTTCCATCGTTCATTCATCTGTCAGTCATGCTATCTCCTCCTAAACCACTAGGCAGAATTAAACCAAACTTGCCACATCACTTCCCCTAATGTTAAGGATGTGCGAGAGCAACATTATTTTTAGGTGTGTCCATCTGTTCATGCAGCTGTCATCCGTTCATCTTTCAGTCATTCTATCTCCTCCTAAACTACTGGCCAGAATTCAGCCCATTACAAAAACACGCCTATTCAAATATATTGAAAATTTTACAACCAAAAAAGGAAAAAAATCAGATAAAAAATTCTGATATTTTTCATATTTCTGCTCAAAACATAGATTGTAGGGACTCGTTAGAACCGCCTCGGTGACGCAGTTCTAACGAGTACCCACAATCTATGTCTTTTTAGCGAAGTAAGATAAATAAAGTATAACCCTGTAAACCCCAGTTTTACTGTATAAAAGTGGGGTTTAAGGGGGTCTTAATTACATAGGTATGTTTTCGTGATGAAATTTGCTACACAAATTTTCCCCTCATGGTAAGGACATTGCTTTTCCATGCATCTGTCCCTCCATCTGTCTGTCACGCTATCTCCTCCTAAACCACTGGGTGGAAATCAAATAAACTTGCCACCAACACTTCCCCTCATGGTAACGGTGTGCACAAGCAACATTATTTTCCGTGTGCTGTCTGTCAGTGCATCCAGCATCCCATCATCTGTCTGTAATGCTACCTCCTCCCAAATCACTGGGCTGAATTTAACCAAACTTGCTACATGACCTCCTCTCATGGTAAGTGTGTGCGAGAGCAAGTCCGTCCATTCCTCAGCCATGCTATTAGCAACATAAGCAATAAGCATGGGGATTTGAAAAGGGGCGCCTTCAACTGGGCATTCTAGTTGATGTTTTACTGACAGTTACCGTTAACATTTACCCCTCTCTGGGCAGATTCAGCAGAAGACAAACTGATAATATTTTCAAATTTTTCACAGGAAATAGGATCTGACATTTCATGCAAACTGTCTCCTAGAAAATGGGCTTTGACATTTCATGCAAACTGTCTGCTGAGGAGACAATTTGCATGAAATGCCAAAGCCCGGCTATATCTGGGAAAAATGAAGTTTTTTAAAAGTAAAACATATTTTAACTTCATAATACTTAACCTATAGATAATGTGCTATTCTCTTCTGTTTTCACACCTTCCACAGAAAAAACGACCTTTCAGTCGTTAATTAAAGTCTTAAACCAGAAGGTCCCTTAGGCAGTTACCTGTGTGACGTAACTCTTCCCGCTTAATTGATCACCTGTCAGTTTCTTTTATGTGTAAAACAATAGACACAATTAGGAGAGATAAGCGAGGGTGGGCGGAGGGAGATAACTGATTATCTATTGGTTAAGTATTACTCGTTAAAATATGTTTTACTTTTAAAAAACTTCATTTTAACTTCATAATACATTAACCTATAGATAATGTGCTAGAATTTGCAGAATAGGAGGGAGGTGCTCTCCTAATTCTAACACCAATAATATCTCACCACTTCTGGTTAAAGACTCAGGAAACTCTAAGGAATCAGATACATTCTAATTCTATATTTAATAGAAAGAATGATCTAGATTCACAAAATAGCATATCTTTAAGGTGTTATGATCTAACAACCTTATATATAATAGTAGACTCTAGAGGAAGCCAGTTCTTAAGTCTCAGAGACCTAACATTGCCCCCCCCCCACCCCCCCCCCCTTTTTTTTGGGGGGGGAAACAACAATTGGCTTCAAAAAGAAAAAGGAGTCATTGAGACATAACATAAATATTCCATTGCAAAGTAAGCTAGGAATATAGAAATAATATTTTCAAAACAAAATTTGTAACAAAAAGCCAAGACCATACAGTGTAAGTAGTCTATCTAGAGTCTTGAATAAATAAGGAAAAGTCTACTCGGTGGGGTTTCCTATAGATAACTGACATATGTAGATATTTTGGATAAAATTCTAGATATGTGAAGCTATGTAATTGTAATAGTCTAAGCTATTAGAATTATAAACTAATTAGATTCTGTTAATTGGAGAGACAGGACAGTTTCCGATGAACAGACAGAGACTTAAAATAACCATAATGTTGTATAATTATTCCCCTTTGATCAAATTAAAAAAAAGGGGGAGATAATAAAAGTAGATGGAGTTAACTTAACTATAACTCAGTTATCCATCAGAAGAAAAAGGTATAGACAAACATAATGGTTAAAACTATTGCTAGACTAATTGTATTACAAATGTTTAGTCAAGCAATAAAATAATAAAGAGTTTGCATAAAACTGCTGGGAAGAAAAAACAACCTAAACCATTGATAATTAGTTTTGTCACAGACATATAAAAGTGTTTGATGTCCTGACAAAATAATAAAGAAGAAACTGTCAACATCATAACTTAGAGTTTGACAGACAATAAGAGAGATAAGAATAAGGTTGATCGCAGCTAACTGTAAGACGGTCACAGTTTGGCTAAATCTTACCATATTGATAAGATTAAGCAATAATAAATAAGCTGGATAGAATCTTTCTATACCAGAAGATTGCCATGAAAAGTACTCCTGAGTAAATAATCATGGAAATCAAGAAATGTTAAAAAATCCACTCTGTAATGACAAATCAAAATGTTCATAAAAAGAGAAGGACTAAGAGAAAAAGTAATAGTGTGATAATCTCTGAAGAAAGATTATACAATAGTACTGATTAATAATCTCTAAAACACTTAATTTATAAGTTAAGAGATAGTATTACTATTCTATACGCATATTTAAGAATAGTAAGAAATATTTGAATACTAAATTAAAATTATACTACTGAACAAATTCCTGCTATAAATAAAAGGTTAAGCGTAACTATTTATTAAGCAAGGAATTATTAAACATATAACTCGCTATAAAATTACTGCCCAGAATTTTATAGATAAAAATTCAATCAAATTTTTAGAATTGAATATTAATAGAATAAAATCTATGTCTGCATAATTGGTAATTCCTGAAATATCAAATTACGTACTCGCAAATGAATTCAGGAAGAAAATATATATACATATATATACATATATATATATATATATATACTCTCGAGATCTATGCGTAAACCATAGAGAGTAATAAAATAATATTATTACCACGATCCCTGACGGAAGGGTAAAAACATGTATAAATATGAAAGAGATAATAATTAATTTAACGTCATATAGGTTTAAGATAAAATTTGTTTAATCTTTAACCAATATGCAGCAACAGTGACTCGATATTCTGTATTCATACGTAGAAAAAGAGTACTGAGTCATTAGAATTTTGTATGATTGAAATAGAGATAATGGGATCTAAATGGATGTATCTCCATGAACTGAATCGAAGGATAATATCCATTCTAAAAACTAGGGCTTGTTTTAGGCTTAGTTTAACAAGCGTAGAATTATTTCCAAGTATTCATGAAGTCGTTATGCTCTGAATACTGAGAAAACTGTTAAAATATTGTTTAGGAAATAAAAAAGTGACTGGTCCACAATGTCAGCTAGATTTAAACCTGGAACGTAGTGAGAAGGTCAATCTAACTTAAAAGTAAGTTGAGAAAGATAAATAATGAAGATAGATATATAAATATCGGTATAATATATTATCTCCAACTATTATCAAATAATCTGAATGTTTAAAAGCATAAATGCTACTCGAAAGTTTATTTACCGAATGTATAATTGGAGAAACTTTCAGTATGTTCAAAAACGTATCACAAAAGTAAGATCTGACCAGGAACGTAGGTGCAGCACTTACTATGTTGTGAAGTTCATATAAACATATTCTATATTATAAATTGAAGCAGTGCATTTCAAAATCATCGAAACGTCTTGAAATGACTTATTGTGTGGAAAAATAAATAAATATCCAGTTTCGGAAAAGATATTTATCTATATATATAGACCATTTTTGATGCCGACTAGAAATCAAGATATTAATCTTTGCATTATTCGCAAACTGAACTTGAACTCTTAGCGAGAATTACTATGATCCCTTTAACGAATGTAAACATAAAGAAGGGGTAAAGAGATAATTAAGTGTATCTTAATTCTTTACCGGCTCGTAATTAAGGATGTTTTCCCTTTTGTCTAAGCCTAGACCGTAAATTGATTAATATGAATATAATAATATCTGCTATTATGAGGTAAACTCTCTTTAATTAACCTCTAAGCATATATTAAAAATATATATCAACATCATCTAGAGCTTCGGTAAGTTTAGAGGAAGGAAATGATTGACTTTGGCAGTTTCTGAATAGTTACAAAGTCAATAAAAAAAATCAAAAGGAAAGTATTGTATATAATATCTAATTTAGGCAATAATAATCTGTCACGTACTGAATAATTAATGCCTTTACTAAATATGTATCCGTTGTCAATACCAAAGTGCGAGAAAATTTTGATTGACATGGACTCTAGTTATAAATAAAATATTAGAGGTATAGAGCTAGTCGAAGCAAAACTATTCCTCAATAAGATAAAGTAGACCTATAATCTACGAGGATTAAATGAGTCTGGTAATTATAAGTTTTAAACCTTCCAAAATAATTTCTAATTATAATCATAATAAAATTATTATTCCAAGATGAAGAATCTTCAGCGTAATAGATTCTTACTGAGGCAAAAAAAATCTGGTATATTGCTATCGTAGTCTTAAATGATCCAGAAGAAAAAATAAAACAGGCAAAGTAAAGAACGTATCGAATTATATCTATGCCTAAATATAAGATTTTCTTCTTATTTATTATTTTATAGCAGAGTTTAGACAGAGCACGACTGACCAAGACTCTTATATAATCAATCGAAAGATAGTATAAAATAGAATAATAGCTTAACGGATCAACTATTTTCCATGTAGAAAAGGCAAAAGGAAAATATGTACCTCAACTAGAATTTTAAATCGTAGTAATCTAGATAGGTAGCGAAAAAATAAATAAACTGTTAATTTATTTATCTGATTGGTGTAAATTTCCGATACCTTATGAATGAAAAATTAATAGAAAGTAGAAAAGATTGATTGCTACTTTTTTGTCAATTTACTCCTTAGATTACTTGCTGATTACATATCGGAGCATGTAGAAGAAAAACAGAGGAGGAAAGAAGAAAAATTTTTAGATTTCGTGTATATTTTTCTTCTTATAAATAACGATAGTTTTATAGTTCACCTTTGCCTTAGAGCCGAATAAGGTGAATATGTAAGAAGTTAATCTCTTTGTAGCGAATAAAAGAGATATAATTATAGGTGGAAGTATCTTCTACACTTAGTGAATGAATTGCGAATTTGATCGTTACCGATAATTCTTAATTCATTTTCAATAATAAATATATATATATAGAATTTAAGTCAAGTTCAAAAGTGACTGGACAGAATTCAACAATATAAGTGGCTACTAGGTATTAGAACCCATCGCTGTCATTCAATAACCTATAACCCAAGAATATACATGTCTATAGTGGTTAATAAATAAAAATATGTTGAGCGAGTACTAGTGACTACTACTCCGTCACTAGTAATCCGACACAATGATGTGACACTAGTCTACGAAACTACTGCCCGGTGGAATTTCGTTAGAATGACCTGGCACTACTCTACAAAGTGCCTCCCGATGAAATTTTCATTAGAGCCGGAAGTTAACCGCTTTCTAGTGAATGAAAGAGATAAAACATAATTTGAATGACCTGGCACTAGTCTACGAACTGCGGCCCGGTAAAAATTTTGTTATAGTCGGAAGTTTAACTCTTTCTAGTGGATGAAAGAGATAAAACGTAAGTTAATTTAAAATATTAATGGAATTACACTCCTATAATAAGTCAATGGAATATTAAAGATTCTAGTCTGATTCGGGAAAGACTGTACAGAATTTTATGTATAAAAAGTTACTATGTATTTCACTTAATAACCTATATCCATTGACTTAAACATGAATGGAGCTCTATGAACGATAATAGATTGTTCGGGAATTAGTGATCACTATTTTGACACTAGTTACCCGACATAATGTCTGGACACTAATATTCGTAACTGTTGCCCGGTTTTGTTTGATTTGGGCTTAACGTCGCTTTCAACCTTTTTCAGTCATATCGCGACGGTGTCTGGATGTGGCAGGGAGCTCAATGCTCACTTTTAGAGTGCTGCCTCACTGAAATATCACGCCCCAGACACTTTGACATGATATTCCACCCAGTCACATTATACTGACACTGAGCTGACCAGTTCTAGCTCTACTTTCTTAATGCTGAGCGCCAAGCGAAAGAGCAGCTAGTACCATTTTTAAAGTCTTTGGTATGACCCGGCCGGGGATCGAACCCGCAACCTCCCGGTCACAAAGCGGACGCTCTACCACTGAGCCACTGTGCCGGTACTGTTGCCCGGTAAAGTTACAAGTAATTTGACAAATTGATCGGATAGTAGTATTCGTAACTCTAGTCCGATGAAAAAAGGAGATTATATATGAAAACTGACCGGGCACAAGTATTCGAAACTTTTTCCCGGTGATAATTAATTATTAGGTAAAATTGACCAGACACTTTCTGTAAAAGTTTGCCTGGTGAAAAATCAGAAATAATATGACCGGGTATAAGTATCAGAAATATTACTGATACTTTGCCCGGTGAAAAATTTTAATAATTAGACATAATGACCGGAAATTAGTATACGTGACTATTTTGTCCGGTGAAATATGTCAAAAAACTAAGTCTTTCCAGAAAATAATTAAATTATTGACTGGAGACTAGTTGACTGGTGCCTGGTTGACTGGTGACTGGTGACTGGATGCTGGTGCCTGGTTGACCGGTGACTGGTGACTGGTGACTGGATGACTGGTGACTGGTGACTGGTGCCTGGTGCCTGGTTGACTGGCACCTGGTTGACTGGTGACTGGTGAAGCTGATTGACTGGTGCCTGGTTGACTGGTGACTGGTGACTGGATGACCGGTGACTGGTGACTGGTGGACTTAGACTTTATCGGATACTAAGTACCCAAAGATGCCACCTTGATGGGTCTTACCCCGGCAGTATAGCCATATGGGGTGGGGCTCCCATCAGTAAAGAATTGTCTTATAACCTATCACGGGTTGACAAGTTCTTTACAATCAGCTTCTCCACCATGAGAATCTTTAGCCAACTGAAGATCTCTGCAAATAAAAGTCCAGGAAAAACATATCGTAAATGCTGAATAACCTGGAACCAAAAGAACAAAAATATTCTGCATATATAAACACGACTATCGAACCGATCACGCACGAGCGTTGTGCCGAACAGCGAGAGTCGCGAAAACGCATGTTGAAAAAAGACCAGTCAAAAAATATGTGAAATCGAAAATTGAAAATTTTAAATAATAACATAGAAAGTGAAATTAGTGATAAATAAACAAAAGAAACACAAGGATACAGAAATTTATCTGTGAGGAAAGAAATAATCCAAATTTCTATCACAGGTAAATAATCCTTGTTGAATTTCTTTGTCCACAGAAAAGAAACTGACACGTGATCAATTGAGCGGGAAGAGTTACGTCACACAGGTAACTGCCTAAGGGACCTTCTGGTTTAAGACTTTAATTAACGACTGAAAGGTTGTTTTTTCTGTGGAAGGTGTGAAAACAGAAGAGAATAACACATTATCTATAGGTTAATGTATTATGAAGTTAAAATAAGAAAACTATTTTAGAATGTCGTCGTCTGAAATTTTTACCCAGAATGCTAAGTGCTAAACTGACCTAACTGTCTAAAGAGAACTGGATACACTTGGTGGAATCTCTACCATTTAATACAAGGGAGAGAACTTTTGTGACTTCCTGTTTGCTTTTCTGCACACCAAGTAATTTTCTGAAAAGGGGTCTACTATAAAAGGAAAATTTGCACCCAAATGTTGACACTTTTTCAGAAGGGAGGCACACAGTTTTGAGAGTTACCTCCCCTCGATTCCCCTTAACCCATTTTAGTCTGTGTCCATAAAAGGGTAATTAGCAAACAGTGCAGACCCAGATCAAGAACTGTCTGATCAGGGTCTCCACTGTTTACAATAGTTAAGCCATTTTTTTCTCTAGGAATATCTAAACCCCACAGCCTGACATACTGTATTTGACTTAATTCCCGCACATACCCTTATAAGCACACAGTCAAGCAATTTTGAAGTCTTAAAATTACAGCTTGTGTACTTTTATCAGCTTTCTTATAAAAGCATAATGTTGTAGGTACTCATTTGAATTGCCTCGACAAGTCGAGGCAATTCAAATGAGTACCAACAACATTATGCTTTTATTAAGAAAATCAGGAAAAAATGTTGCATTAATATCATTAAATAATTATCTCACAGTCATCTTCTTATCTTTCTTTATTGTCCTTATCAGGTGGCTACTTTTTTCCAGTAATTTTGAAAATCAAAGGCACACAGTGCTGTAATTAGGTCCAATATGGTACCTAAAACTGAAATTAGACTCTTCCAATACATAGCTTGGGGATTCTATTCAGTCTAAAATGGGTCACAATTAATGTCAGTGAACCATGTTAAGTAGATCAAGATCAACTGCTGATGATAAGAGTTTATAGTAAATGATCTGAGTTGGAGTTTTACAGCCCAGTCAGAAGAAATAAAAACATTTCCCCTCTACCCTTACCTGCTAAAGGATCGCAGACCTTGCCAAACTGTAAGCCAATATCAGTTGGATGCCCAGGTGACGTAAGATACAAGACACCTTCGCACCACCCGACCACTCCCAAAGCATCAAGAAGTAAATGGGACCTGTTGAAATTTTAGGAAAAATTTGGTAAGAAGCTAGGATGTCCCAAAATGAACACTTTGCATGCTGGATAAAAAATTTCAGCAGCCGACATTTTGAAATATTTTTTTCTTATTTTTCCTAGAATTTTCTAGGTAAAATAAGAACAACATCATCAGCTTGTGGTCAGCTGAATCTGCCCAGAGTGTGGTAAGTGTTAAGAATAAAATTTAATAGGGTAAAGAAATCACACATCCTCAATGCCAATGCTGCTGTCATTGCAATAGTTCCCTGGGTCAGTGCTATATCTCTGACCTTCCATCTCCGGCCAGCTAAGACTGATCACCTCATCCAGCATTGGTGAAGCACATCAGAGACACAATCAAGACAAATACATTATCGTAAATGATTTTTATCAGTCACACAGGCTGGCAAGTAATATAGGAAATCCATTTTTCTCCATCATAAAGATGTCCAATCCTTAACGCTTTGCACTCTGGGTAAAATTTCAGCTGTTGGCTTACTGAAATATTTTTCTTATTTTTCCCAGAAAACATGTTTTGATATTTCATGCGAATTGTCTCCAATGGAGACACTTTGCATGAAATGTCAAATCCTGTTTTCTGGAAAAAAAAAGAAAAATATCCTCAATTTGTCGTCTGCTGAATTTGTCCACAGAGTGGTAAAGGTTAAGAGCTATTGAATACCAGATCAGTTTCTGACACAATTACTCTCAGGACAATATTTTTATGTTCTGTGGAATGGCTACCCAGGATTATTTCTGGTAAACAAGAAATGTGTCCTGAGTAAACGAATGCCCCTACCAAGTGCAAAGCCAAGAAACAAGACAAGGTGACCTTACAACATTTTTTGTAGTTTAGCCTCATATTGAGGCATGACCTTTGAACCTGCTAAGACAGAGGGCGTTCTTCAATACTTTGCATACTGGGTAAAATTTTCAGCAGATAACATGTTCAAATATTTTTTTTTATTTTTTTTCCCAAGAAAACAGTCTTTCACATTTCATGCAAAATTTGCATGAAATGTCAAAGCCTGTTTTCTGGGGAAAAAGAGAAAAAATATTCCAAAACATTGTCTGCTGAAATTATTAACAGCATGCTAAGGAATAGAATTATTACAGTAGAATTTATGTAGTTAGTTTATTTTGTTGTTATGCTAATGAACCATAAAGACAATAAACCTTAAGCGTGCTGAATTTAAACACCAGATGACATATTTTAAAACCCTTAGCATGTCGGGTAAAAATTTTAGAAGATCACATTTTGAATATTTTTTTCATATTTCCCTGAAAATAGGCTTTGGCATTTCATGCAAATTGTCTCCTTTGGAAAATATCACCAATTTTCATCTGATTTTCCGACGTTTGCTTGCACCCGGATTACCCTGCCTTTGCAAATAGTGTAGAAGAAGCCAACTGATCTGGATCTGTACTGCTTGTCATTCAGTATCTGAATTTGTATCAACAACCTGGATGAAGTAATCTGATTGGCTGACAATTAGAAGTGGATGTGGCATCTTAATTTATTCAGCATGACAAGGGTTGAGCATCTGTCTGTTATGCATGAGCAGGTCAAAAACATAATGTGTTCCAAAATTGTTCTTTTGGAACCACTATTCTCTACCACCTTCAGACATCATGCATATTTTTACGTATACTTTATATGTATATTATTACAGGCTGCATAGGAGATTAGTTTTGTAACTAAATGTGTTACCCTCTCAAAATAAAGTCTATTATTATTATTATCATCATTATCTGCTGAATCTGCCCAGAGAGTGTTAAAGGTTGAAATAGCTTTATTATTTTTTCCCTGAACATTTATATCCATCTTCTTTGAAATAAAAGTGCTGCTGCATTTACATCAAGCAAGTGACATAACTCTGTCAAAAACGAAATGAAGAGAAGGTGCATTAGTCTTTCCCTAAATAAAGCTGACATGAATATATGACTGACATGACTATTTTCAATGTTCAAAAAGCCATAACTCAAAAAGTAAGTAAACAAGACTTACAGTTCTTGTTTTGTGCAGATCCTCTCATAGTGCTTCACATTCGTGTAAAATTTACAAGAATATCACAGAAACTGTTATTTTCAATGTTCAAAGACCCATAATGCAAAAAGTAATTAAGCTAGACTTACTGTTCTTGTGTTCTACATGTCATCTTATGTTGCTTTTTACATTTTTACAAGGCTTCAAGAAAATCCAAGTAATAGAAAGGGTACAAGTATATGACTGGAATCACTATTTACAATGTCCAAAGAGGAGTAACTCCAACAGTAGGTAATTCAGAGTTATGGTTTTGCACAGCATATCATGGTGATATACATTTGCATAAAGTTTCAAGAAATTATCTCAAACAGTTTTCAAGTTACAGAAATCACTATTTTCAATGTTCAAAGGGCCATAACTCCAAAAATAGGTTAAGCAGAGTCAAGGTTCTTATATTCTGCACCTCTTCTCATGATGCTTTACATTTGTGTACTTTTATCAAAATATCTGAAACAGTTTCCAACTTACAGAGCTGACACGAGTAGATGGTAGAAATAGCCATTTTCAATATTCACTATGTTCAAAGGGTGGTAACTCCAAAAGTAGATTAACTAGAGCTACAGTTCTTGTGTTCTGCACATCCTCTCATGGTGCTTTACATTGAAGAGAAATTTCACGAAAATATCTCAAATCGTTTTCAACTTACAGAGCAGACACAAGTACATGGTAGATATTTCTATGTTGAATGATCAAAGGGCAATAACTCCAAAATTAGGAAAAACCAGACTTACTGTTCATGAGTTCTGAAGATCATCTAATGGAGTTTTAAATTTGTGTGAAGTTAAATAAAAATGTCTGAAACCATTTCCAACTTAAAAAGCAGACTCTAATACATGGCAGAAATGGCCATTTTCAATATTTACTATGTTCAGAGGGCCGGAACTCCAAAGGTAGGTTAACAGAATTATGATTCTTGTTGTCTGCACATCGTCTAATGGTGCTTTACATTTAATTGTGTGAGATTTCATGAAAATATCTCAAACAATTTTCAACTTACCGAGTGGACATGACACATAGTGGAAATGGTTATGTTCAATGTTCAACGGGCAATAACTCCAAAAGTAGGCAAACCAGAGTTACAGTTCCTGCTTTCTCACATTGTCTCATGGTGTTTTAGATTTGTGTGAAGTTTTGTGAAAATATCTCAAAACGTTATCAGAGTTATGGAGTGGACAGGAGTACATGGTAACAATGTTCAATGTTCAAAGGGTAATAACTCCATAAGTGGTCAAACCAGAGATGGTTCAAGCTGCATATGGTCTCATGGTGCTTTACATTGGTGTGAAGTTTTGTGAAAATATCTCAAATGGTATCAGAGTTATGGAGCGGACACAAAATTATGAAGCGCTGACGAAAGGACACTCAAAATTTCGGACGGTAAAACATAATACCTCATCACTTTTTGTGGCAGGGCAATAAAATTCAAAGCAAACAAATGAATGAAATGACAGGATATATTTTCTGGGAAAATCACAACAATATCAGAGCCCCATCTGCTAATTATAACTGGAGACTGCTAGGGTTTAAATTCTATTAATCATAAGCACTTTGGGACAAACTTAGTAGACAACAATTCGATGATACTTTTATGTCTTTTTCCCAGAAAAATAGGGTTTGGTGTTTCTTACTAAATCAGCATATTTCATTGTTTCAAGAAAAAATGATAATTTCTAATTAAGTGTATTCCCCTAGCAAGGCACCCAGCAGTCCCAAGGATTTCCTTATATACCATATTTGCCCTAATTACTGCACTGTGCACTTGTTTTTCAAATGATCACTAGAAAAACTTGTAGTAAAATATCATCCTAATAAGGGTACACTTTAAAGAAAGATCTGCAGAGAACTTTTTGTGGGGATATTTAATGATATTCTGAATGTCTTTATAAAATCATATATTGTTGGTACTCAATTGAATTGCCTCAACTTGTCAAGGCAATTCGAATGAGTACCATCAACATATGCTTTTATAAAGTAGATATGGCCTGTAAACTATAGACTAAGAAATGGCTTGACTGTGCACTTATAGAAATTATGTGCAGTAATTGGATCAAATATGGTATGTAAAGAAATCGACAGATCTTGATAAGAGATGTAAAGCACTTCTAATGAGTACCCATAAAAATATTTTTTATGGAGAAATAAGAAAATATCATTATTCATTATTTTTGGTACAGCTATGCTTCTTCCTTTACTGACCAGTGTAACTGCTAAAGGGATACACCTTTTCAGCAAAAGTTCATTGCAGTTTATAAGATTTGTTTCCCTTGTCATAATACTGTTATTGTTTAACCCTTATCCTGCTGTTCACAACAACCCCTACCTTTGCAAACAGTGTACATCCAGATCAGATGGCTTCTGAAGAAGCCATCTGATCTGGATCTGCACTGTTTGTCATTAAATATGTGAATTTCTATCAAAACTCTGGATCAAGTAATCAGATTGTATGAAAATTAGAAGTGGGCATGACATCTTAATTTATTCAGCATGACAAGGATTAAGTTGGTTTTACACAAAAAAAAAGCACACACACACAAACAATTACAACAACAAAAAAAGCATTGTAGGTACAGTTTGTTTGTGTTGAGGTTTTACAGCCCAGTCAACCCATTAGGGTCCACGCTTTTTCCTGGGCTGGCTAAGTCCTTTGTGCACATTCTTTCCCCAGAAAATGACAACTGCTCTTCTTGAATCAGTGAGAGGGAGAGAATGACCATAGAGAAAATATTTCATTATAATCTCCATGAAAGAATGTTGCTAGACCGGGCAGGGTGCAAACCCTCAACCTCCTGATCACCAGTCTATTGCGGATCCCACTGAACTAACAAGGCTGACTTGTATGTTCAGTGGAACCTCCACAAATAGTCACCTCACTACAACTGCCATCTCCTTATAACAGCCACTTGTCTGATTTCACAATGTAATGTTTTACTGTACATTAACCTCTCTACAAAAGCCACCTCTCTACAATGGCCAGGTTTATGGCTTCCCAGGGGTGGCTGTTGCAGAGAGATTGCACTAGACTTGCTGAGACACTTCAAGTGACAGCCTACAAAATATGCTTTAGAGGAGAAATAAGAAAATATTGTTTCAGATATAATCAGTGGAACTGTTAAGAAAGAGTATTTGGTGACAATTGTGGGATAATTTTCTCCAGTTCTCCATAAAAACATATCTTGTGGGTACTCATTAGAAGCACCTTGGCAAGGTCAAGTTCTCTATAACAATATATGTTGTGGGTACTCATTAGAAGCACCATGGCAAGGTCCAGTTCTCCATAAAAACATGTTGTGGATACTCATTAGAAGTGCCTTGGCAAGGTCCAGTTCTCCATAAAGACATACCTTGTGGGTACTCATTAGAAGCGCCTTGGCAAGGTCGGGTTCTCCATAAAAATATACATTGTGGGCACTCATTTGAAGTGCCTTGGCAAGGCATTTCTAATGAGTACCCACAACATATATTTTTATGGAGAAATAATAAGAAAAAATATCCCAGAATTATCACCAAATGCTCCTCCTTAACAATTTGTCTGACTATTTAATCTTAACATATATAACCCTTCTCTTGCTGAACACGACATGCCCTGTCTAACTATGCCCTGTCTTAGCAAACAGTGTAGATCCAGGTCAGTTGGCTTCTTCAGAAGCCAACTGATCTGGATCTGCACTGTTTGTCATTTTAATTTATATCAACAATCTGGATCAAGTAATTTGATTGGCTTAAAATTAGAAATGGGTGTGGTTTTTCAGTCAGTTCTCATATCTTTCTTGTGGCTTTTATCACCAAACTATTATGTTTACCAGATTCTTTATTCACTAATACGCTTACCATTTGGTGTGCATTTCCCTTTAAATTCAAATGAAATGTTTTTCCCCATAAACAAAGCCTGACATTTCTTGTATAATATTATTGTAATATCACCGGTCTGTTGTCTGTTTATTTTCGCATTTTATGAAAGTGTGCATTAGCATATCAAAAGCGGGTAAGACTTCAGAATCTGTCCACCATCATTTACTAACCTCAACACATACGAGTGTGCATACCTACTCGAATCAAGTACACTAAAAGTTAGGGTTAACTTATAGTTTGGTCATTGATTTAGGGTTAGGTTAGGGTTAGGTAAGTTGTCAAGGATCATAGTTAGCATACTTATATCTGGAATATTTACGGATGGTTCGGGTTCCATTAACCCTTAAAGCGCCAATCACAATAATTGTCATCTGCTTTGTCTTCTGCCAGTTACTTTAAAAGTCATTGTTGCAAACACTGTTTGCCTATATGCAAAATGTAAGTTTGAAAAGTTTGCAAGAAAAGTTTGCAAGAAGATGCAGCAGACGACATAAGCAGACGACATTTTCAGATGCAGATTTTCTTGGCGCTTTAAGGATTAAGTGGTGGGCAGATTCTAAAGGTGTTCCCAATAGCGCACAATTGTTTTTAGGAAAACACCCTGGAAGACTATATGGCAAAATTGCACCTTTTTTTCCCTACAAAAGTGCAGATTTCCCAGGTAATGAATATTTTTCAGCCAGGAACAATGGGTATTGGAAACTATGAAAACATAATCAGCAGTACCCGTCATCATAGGAACTGGCACCCTTCAGTTAGCCAGATTATATTAACCCTTCTCCTGCTGAACACGACATGCCCTCAGCAAACAGTGTAGATCCAGATCAGTTGGCTTCTAAAGATCTGATCTGGATCTGCACTGTTTGTCATTATGTGAATTTCTATCAAAAACCTGTATCAAGTAATCTGATGTGAAATTAGAAGTGGGCGTGTCATCTTAATTTATTCAGCATGACAAGGGTTAAGTGTAGCATAGACATGTATTGGTTAACACTCACTACGGTATTACATGTTGTCTCCCAGTTCACGAATAGGGAGGTGGCCATTGTGTATTAAACATTTCTTCTCCTTATGTCTGAAAAGATCCACTCAGAACCATTCGCTCACTCAAACTTTCCATCTGTATTTGCCTGTCTGTATATATTACCTGTTCTGACTGAGTAACTATCACTTATTTATAAATTTGTGCTTCTGCCTACAAACCTCTGCATGCTTATAAAGGAGAATGCAACATAAGTTGTAAGTGTTTCCTGGAGTAAACTGCTAAGCAAACCATTTACTTTGATGCAAGTTTTATCAAAATCGGTCGAGAAATAAGGAAGTTAGAGTGGTTTGAATTTATTCAAAATGGCCATCATGAATGCCACCATATTTTAGGCTTTAATTGTGATGCCATACAGCCCAAATAAAATATACAAAACCTGATTATAATGGGTCTTCAAGACTATTCTGCTACAGTGTTAAACATATTCTTAATTATAGTGACAAGCAATCATTTCCCCTAAAAGTAATCCAAATCTGTAAGAACAACCTTTAAAATAGATTTTTAAACTTTTGTGAAATCACATTAAATATTCAAAATGGCTGTGCCCATACCACCAATGTTGAAATATTCAATTGTCCATAACGTCCTTAATTCTTGACTGATTTTGATCAAATTCGTATCAAAATTCATGGCTTTTGAAGTTCTTTACTAAGTAGATCAATATGCTTTAAGGTTGTGTTCCCCTTTAAAACATCATCAGGTATGATTTGCGCACTTTCATAATATGCTTGTTTATTTCCTGGTTCTATCTGAAATGAAATGTTAACCATCTGACATTAACTTTGATCAATGATTTTGTTTTATGAATCCTGTTTTGGTGTTTCATTACGGAAACTACTCTTTAAAGATAATAGTTCAAACAGGTTTTGCTTATTAACTCTTTCCCTGCTAGTGGCAACTTCTGTCGTCTGCTGATAACCTTTGCTAACACTTTGGACCCAGATCAGGCCCAAAAACCATCGGGTCCGATCTGAATCCAAACTGTTTGACACTCTGTATGGCAAACTGAGTAGACCCTGATCAGATGCTGCATTCTGTGGGGTCTGATCTGTGTCTACATAGTTTGCAAGGACCTGTCTGTCCCAATACTTAGGCTTATTACGGTACTGATATTTTTCTTATTTCTCAAAAATAAAAAAAAAATACGGCATTTTCAATAAGTACATACAATATCTGTTTTCATGGAGAAATAAGAAAAATATGTGGATATACATATGTCTATCCCTCTTATCAGGAACTATAAGAATTTATCACAAGTGTGATGTGCTACTTGGGAACTATTTGTTTGTGTTGAGGTTTTATAGCCCAGTCAACCCAAGGGGGTCATGTCGAGTGCGGTCAGTTTACCTAACCACACGTTTACTGGGCAGGCTTAGTCCTCTAAGCGGTTAACCAGTATTGTGCACATTCTTTCACCAGAAACTGACAACTGCCCTTCTTGAATCAGCGGGAGGGAGAGAATGATTGTAGAAAATATTTCAAGATAAATCTCCATGAAAGAATGTTGCCGACCTCAGCGGAACTTGGGAACTATGATTTTTCTAAAAGGTATTGATTCTTTTCTTCTTTCTGTACAATAACATATGTTTCTAAAGTTACTCATCAGAAGTCACTCACAGGAACCTTCTAACGCTCATCAGTACAGTCTGATCAGGGCCTTCACTGTCCGCCAACAGAATCATTGGACACTACAGAAGGTCTGGAGAGCTAATGCCCAGATGAGACATTATAATACACATGCCCAGGTCCCGAGGTTATAAAACTTTTTTCATGCTCAACTCAGCTGAGCATGAAATTTTTTCCTGCAAATAAATCTCAAATTACTGACAATTTCAAATACTTTCTTGCTAAATGTAGTTGAGCACGAAAATTTCCCTGCTTATAAATATGAAAATGCCAACTATTGTTGGCATTTTCATATTTATTAGCAGAGAAATTTTCATGCTCAGCTGAGTTGAGCATGAACAAAGTTTTATAACCTCAGGGCCAGGAATCTGAATCTGAATCTGTGTATTTTGGGCATGCTCTAAGACACCTTTCTGCTTGGCGCGGCCCATATATTTTTGTACATCCCTCTTATCTGGAGTAGTTTCATTAATCCATTGTAGACTGGAGACCCCTAAACGGGTAAGTGGCAAATAGTGTAGACCCAGATCAGACACCACGGAACACAGCATCTGATCAGGGTCTCCACTGTTTGCAAATACTTCAACCATTTTTCTTAGGAATATTTACATCACATAGCCTGACATGAACTTGAGGAGCAGGAAAACATTGTAGAGGCTAATACAGACGAGCCGGCTACAACCGAAGCGGTTGGAAACGAAGGGTTCCAACCTAGGCGATCGGAACACACCAGAAGACGACCGAGATGCTTCGAAGATTTTGTCTTATACTAAATAGATCAACTCTCTAAAGACAGTTACTTTACAGTTAACTTTTTCAGTCACATAAAGGGTCTTAACCATAGTGTTAAGTTTGAATTTCTGCTACTATAAAAATGACAGGCAAAAGCTTAAAACATCCTTTGTTAAAACGAGAGTAGTCATCTATCTTTTGAAAGAAATGGAGAGATGTCATATCTCTTACTCATTAGCATATCTATTATTAGAATTTAACGTTACGTCACGTTGTTACGTTACATTATTATTGTTGTTACGTTAGTTACTATGTTGATGTCGTGGCCGCGAATACACTGCAGAGTCACCGCTATACTATTTTTATTTTGTTAGTTGTGTTTACCCCAGCCCAGCTGACGGATGTTTCACAAATTATATCAATAGGCCCCCATTTCTAAAGCATCATTACATCAATAGCCCATTGATTTCCAATTTTGGCAGACAACTTACCTGACCACATTCAGAATCAAAACAAGAGGTAAAATGCACATATGTTTTGCATATAATTCCCAAGTAAGTTGTCTGTTTTGGTTCAACTAGTGTTTATTAATATTCTTCTATTATATGAATAGGTATCTTTTTACATGCAAATTATATGAATAGGTATGTTTTGTCAGTCTGGAAATTATATGAATAGGGGGTGTATTCAAAGTTCCAGCTGCACACCCCCGCCCAAAAATTTTCCGATGATGAGCATCTAGTAATTAAGTTTCTCTGGCCTTATCATAATGTTTTTCAAAGAATGTCCAATTTTAGACAAAGGGCAAATAATTTTAGACAAGGGCAAATAATAAAAACATCTTTTGGTAGGTTCATAGCAGTTATATAACTTGTATACCTGGTCACTCAAATACAGAGCCTGAATGCCAGGCAATGACCCTCTTTACGAGTAACCAAATTTTCTTGGAGAAGTAAGAAAACTGCTCTCTTCTGGAGCTATGATAACCCTTGCCATGCTGAATATATTAAGATGCCACGCCCACTTCTAATTTTTAGCCAATCAGATTACTTGATCCAGATTGTTCAAATAAATTCACATTCCATTTAATGGCAAACAGTGCAGATCCAGATCAATTGGCTAGCCAACTCCAGTTGGCTAGCCAACAGATCTGGATCTGCACTGTTTGCAAAGGCAGGACATACCCGGGTTCAGCAGGACCAGGGATAAGACCCTACTTCACAGGAATTAATCCTTCAAGAATCAATTTTGGAATAATAATTACCATATTTACTGTATGTATTCGAACAAGCAGGCCTGAGCAAACAGTGTGGACCCAGATGAGTTGCTGCAGAACATGGCGTCTTATCAGGGTCTACATTGTTTGCCACTCATCCAGCAATTTTTAGACACAACATCGTATAATAAATTGTACTTGTTCAAATATTAGAATAAGTATGGTTTTGTTTGTTTGTGTTGAGGTTTTACAGCCCGGTCAACCCAATGGGGTCATGTCGAGCGAGGTCAGTTTACCTAACCACACGTTTACTGGGCAGACTTAGTCCTCTAAGTGGTTAACCAATATTGTGCACATTCTTTCGCCAGAAACTGACAACTACCCTTCTTGAATCAGCGGAAGGGAGAGAATGACCATAGAAAATATTTCATGATCAATCTCCACGAAAGGCCGGCAGAATAAGTATGGTAAGAAGTTGCGGTGTCTGAATACTTAGGGTAAATATGGTAATAATTAGTGCACTCAGAAGGCAACAACAAACCAATCATTTAAGTGCTAATCATAGCTGCAGTAGACAACATCTTGACTTTTTTTTTTTTTAATTTTTCAGAGAAAATAAGACTTGACATTACATGTGAATCATCTCCCTAGCAGACAAAAAAAAAAAAAAAAAAAAACGAATTTAGAAAGTTGTCTGCTATAATTCTGTTAAGTGCAGAAATTCTTATATATAAGCAGTGCAGCCCCCCCATTCTGTGGCATCTGATCTAGATCTACACCCACTGTGTCTACACCGCTTGCCAATGACCCTTATTTGGAATTCCTTATATTATACCCAAACTTAGGTTTAAAAAAAAAATTTGATCCTTTGAATACTGTATTTATCCTAAATATGGGGACACATTAACTCCTTACCACAGGGGTTTCATTATAAGGCGGGGGAGGGGGATTTTCCCTTCTACTGTGGCAATTTTCCCCTGCTTCTTTTGACAAAGTTGCATAGGTTTTACCGAAATAACTCAAAGTATTTGGACATAATAGGTCTTTGCAAACAGTGTAGACCCAGATCAGATACCGCATAATGCGGCGTCTCATCGCAGGGTCCACACTGTTAGCCATACATACAGCAATATTTTAGATACATTAAGAGGTAGTAGAAAGGACTTCTTCAAAATTTAGGACAAGCATGGTAAGGAGTTAAGGTGTCCGAATACTCATGGTAAATACGGTATATTCATAGACCATACAGAACCACCCGCTAGTCTGTCTCCAGACTCTATCTTTTTTGTCATTTTCTCTTTTCTTTTCAAAGGTATACAATCTAGTACAGCTTCTAATGATTTGATAAGTTATGTCCCTTAGTGGAAAAGATAGTATAACAGTGAAACAGGATTAAAGAGACAAATACAGGTGATACAAGTGATAATGAATGACAAAAACAATGCAGAAATGACTGAAGCCAGTCTAAACCACCTGCCTACTTTGCCTTGAAGCACCGGGTGTCAGAAAAGTTCAAACCTCTGTACCATACTTGCCCTAAAATTTTAACCCTTGTCCTGCTGAACCTGGATATGTCCTGCTTTTGCAAACAGTGTAAATCCAGATCAGTTTGCTTGTTCAGAAGCCAACTGATTTGGATCTGCACTATAGTGAATTTATATCAACAATATGGATTAAGTAATCCTATTGGCTGACAATCAGAAATGGTCATGTATAAAAAATATTCAGAATAAATTAAGATGCCATGCCTATTTCTAATTGTCAACCCTTGTCATGCGGTATAAATTAAGACGCCATGCCCATTTCTAACTGTCAGCCAATCTAAGCCTTATCATACTGAATAAATTAAGATGCCATGCCCATTTCTACTTGTCAGCCAATCAGATTTTAACAAGTCCATTTTACCACCTGTTGATGTGTCTAAATCTGCTGGATGAGTGGCACAGTGTAGACCTTGATCAGATGTTATTGCAGATCTAGGTCTTGACAGTTTGCTCGAGGCTGTCTGTCCCAATACTTAGGGTAAATATGGTCATACTTCTCTTATCTAGAGCCCGAGCTTTCTCACACTAATTTCCTGGAGATGATGACCAATGAATCATCTCCACTTTGAAGTGTCTTCAGGTATAATAACATTATGGTAATTTCGACCTCTTGACCCCAATCAGGGGCTCTGCCATTATTGGAAGTTATTGATCTGTTTGATGATCTGTGCAACAGTTGCAAGTGGAAGCAGCTGCCAACATAAATACTCTTCAAAAACTACTGTTCCTGGGTTCAAATGAAGGTAATTTTTTAACCCTTGTCCTGCTGAATAAATTAAGATGCCACGACCACTTCTAATTTTCAGCCAATCAGGTTACCTGATCCAGATTGTTGTTATAAATTTGCATACTTAATGACAAACAGTGCAGATCCAGATCAGTTGGCTTCTTCAGAAGCCAACTGATCTGGATCTACACTGTTTGCAAAACAGGATATATCCGGGTTCAGCAGGACAAGGGTTAATGTTCACTGAAGTATGACTGAACAAAATAAGGGAACCCCTGAAGGGGCTCATGTAAACATTGCTTCTGACCCAATGTTGTTTATATTTCAATTAATGTTAAATAAATTGCCTTTATTACTTATATTTATATGATTTTCCATCCATTATTTGACAAAAAAAAATCTTTATTTGACAAAAAAATCTCTGGTTTGAGGGCTAAAATTGAAACAAACCAATTGTAGGCAGTTTTCCTATTAACAGTAGAGCAGTGTTGTTGACTTCATTGTCCAACCATATTGGAGAGAACTATGGTTTATTTTGATATCACTTAACCCTTGTCCTGCTGAATAAATTAAGGTGCCACGCCCACTTCTAATTTTCAGCCAATCAAATTACTTGATCCAGATTTTTGCCTAAAAGTCACATACTTAATGGCAAACAATGCAGATCCAGATCAGTTGGCTTCTTCAGAAGCCAACTGATCTGGATCTACACTGTTTGCAAAGGCAGGGTATATCTGGGTTCAGCAGGACAAGGGTTAATGATCATGAGATATTGTGTGAGTCAATGTATTCACTGAAGTTTGAACAACAGGTTTTTTCTTAGACTAGCTCCAGTCTCCAGTGACTAAATATTTTTCTTATAATCCTGTTTGATAACCCACTAAAATACCGGTAAAACCCAAAAAATATCATGACTAAAAAGGCTAGTCACCAGGCTCTAGTGACAAGCCTTTACAGTCATGATATTATTTTGGTTTTATTTTAGTGGATTATTAAACAGTTTGTTTGTGTCGAGGTTTTACGGCCCAGTCAACCCAATGGGGTCATGTCGAGCATGGTCAGTTTACCTAACCACACGTTTACTGGGTAGGCTTAGTCCTCTAAGCGGTTAGCCAGTATTGGGCACATTCTTTTGCAAGAAACTGGCAACTGCCCTTCTTGAATCAGCGGAAGGGAGAGAATGACCATAGAAAATATTTCATGATCAATCTCCACGAAAGAATGTTGCTGACCTTGGTGGGGGTTGAACCTGTGACCTCCTGGCCTCCAGTTGGACGGCATATCCAACTGAGCCACCGAGGCCGGCCCGGATTATTAAACAGATTATGGAAAAAAAAAATCACTGGAGACTGGAGCCAGTCTAGTTTTTTTCTGTAAATGCACTGAGAATGTAAATATACGAGGGTGAGTCAATAAGTAACCAGCCTAACTTATTTCCGATTGAGATCCACCTCTTCTTTTTAGATGTAATTGCCCTCTAGTGTGATGCACTTAGACCAACAGTGTTCAAGTGCCATCAGCCCAGATCTGAAGGTCAGGTTCCTTTCCATTGACCCACTCCTCAACTGCCTTCACGATTTCTTCATCAGACTGGAAATGAAGTCCATATCCTTTTTCAAGTTTGGGAATAGGAAGAAGTCGCTTGGAGCTAGGTCAGGCGAATAGGCAGGATGTGGTATTAATTCATACAAGTTTTGCTCTACAGCATCCATTGCAACTTTGCAAGTGTGGACTCTCCCATTGTCCTGTTGCAGCAAAACACCTTTAGCGAGTTTACCTCGGCGTTTTTCATGGATGGCGGTTCTCAGCTGGTCTAACAATTTTGCATAGTACACTCCAGTTATTGTACTTCTCTTGGGTAAAAAGTCCAACATAATAACGCCTTTTGCGTCCCAAAATACTGTGGCCATCACCTTGCCAGCAGATGGTTGCATCTTGAACTTCTTTGGCCTCGGGGACACAGGCCCTACCCACTGACGACTCTGAGCTTTATTCTCTGGCTCATAATAATGAACCCAAGTCTCATCTGCAGTCACCAGATGCAAAAGAAAATCATCTTTTGACCTAAAACGCTTCAACAAGGTGCTGCATACTGATGCTCTGGCTGCCATTTGCTCATCGCTAAGTGATTTGGGGACCCAACGGGCTGTTAGCTTGCGCATACCTAAACGATCATGTAAGATTGTTGAAACGCTACCATGTGAAATGCCTAATGCCTGCGCTATTTCTTCCACCTGAATTCACATATCAGAGTATACCAGATCCTGAACTTTCTTACACATTTCTTTGTCGGTGGCATCCAGTGAGTGTCCAGACCTAGCTTCATCTTCTAAAGACGTTCTACCGCATTTGAATTCCCTTACCCAGAATTTAACCCAAGCATAACATGGTGCAGAAGACCCATAAACATCAGCTAACTCACCGTGTATTTTCTTGCCTGTTTTACCTTTTAAATACAAGTACTGAATTACAGCACAGTACTCAACTTTAGATGAAAAGCATGCCTTTGCATCACTAGCCATGTTTGACATTCAATATCTTACTAAAGAATGACTCGATACATGTGCAATTTTGTACCCATGTATAAAACATATATTGAAACAAAGCATGAAAATCGTGACCATCTCGGTCCATCGGAAATGGGATAGGCTGGTTACTTATTGACTCACCCTCATAGTTTGTTAATGCTTGACATACTGGGTAAAAATTCTGAAAAAGGACATTTTGAAAAAAAAAAAAAAAAAAAAAAACAGAAAATAGGCTTTGACATTTCATGCAAGACAATTTACATAAAATGTCAAAAGTTTATTTTCTGGGAGAAATAAGAAGATATTTGTTTTGTCATCTGATGAATCTGCCCAGTGAGAGGTAAAGGTTAAAGACCAAACACTCAACACACACACACACATACACACACACACACACACACACACACACACACACACACACACACACACACACACACACACACACATAAACAAAGAAACTTCTGGTCATCTAACTGCATGTACAGACTAAACATTGTTCAGCCATTTGTTAAAAGAAGGTAAAGATCAGTAATGATCAATGGCAATGGGCAAGGTACATCATGGTGGATGTTTGTATGAAGTTTCATAGCCCAGAAGCCTTGGTGTTTAAGAAAGAGAGTTAAACACACAGACTTAACCCTTCTTTTGCTGAACGCAACATGCCCTGTCTTAGCAAACTGTGTAGATCCTGATCAGTTGGCTTCTGAAGAAGCCAACTGATCTGGATCTGCACTGTTTGTCATTAAATATGTGAATTTATATCAAAAACTCGGATCAAGAAATCTGATTGGCTGGAAATTAGAAGTGGGTGTGGCATCTAAATTTATTCAGCAAGGCAAGGGTTAACATTGTTGATGGACAAAGCCAACACCAATGCCAGTGCCATGGTCACCACCTGAAAGTGATACCTATGTTGTTCCTGCTTGCTAAAGCAGTTATGACAAAAATGGCCATTATACCATACATGGGCAAAGACAGCTTAGACCAGCTTGTGCATGATCTAATTCAAACAGGGCCTTCTCTGCATACTTATATAATCAATGGATTCTGAAAAATTTATCAATAAACAAAGAAAATAGACCCTGATCAGACTGTGCTGATGCACACATGGTCTTGGGCCTTCAATGTTTGCACATCGCATAACAGCTCTTCCACATTTTCCATACCATACATTTGAAAAAATGTATAAATGTACAGTAAAACCTGTCATAGTGACCATCTCTATTAAGCAAGCAACCTGTATCAAGCAAGCATGACTTCAGTTCCCAGAAAAGACAAATTTGTTAAAATTCACCTCTATTAGGCAAGCACCTGTCTTAAACAAGCACATCTGGATTATCCCTTGGGTGCCTGCTTAATACAGGTTGGACTGTATAAGATTTAAAGCCTTCCCAGGGGGTACCTGTTCTCTTGTTTCCCAAAATCAAAATCTTGATTTTCTATGTTCCCTATTCCCCAAAATTGCCTTTGTTCCCCTGTTCCCTTCAGTTTTAGACTTTTGTTCCCTTGTTCTCCTGAAAAAAATGGTCTTATTCCCCTGTTCCCCAAAACCCTTGGGAGGGCCTCAGAATTCATCAACAGCAAAAAAAAGTCTGTGCCCCAGATAACTTGTTACTTCCCTATCAAAACATATGTTTAGGCAAAGCATCTCACTGAGGCACTTCTGAAGAGTACCCACAACGTATGTTTTATGGATAAATAAAACAACAGTACAGCACAACATCTTTAGGGGTCCAAAGGAAAAAATGTGTTAGCTAAACAACCATGTTGAATCCAAACAAGGTCATTTTCTACATAATCTATAAATTTTTGACAAAAATGTATAGATTATATAGAAAAATGACCTTATGGTCATTTTTCTATAAAATCTATACATAATTGTTTGGATACAACAAGTTTGGGGTCAACATTGAACCCTTCTCTAGCTGAACACGACATGCCCTGTCCTAGTAAACAGTGTAGATCCAGATCAGTTGGCTTCTGAAGAAGCCAACTGATCTGGATCTGCACTGTTTGTCGTTAAATATGTGAATTTATATCAGAAACCTGGATCAAGTAATCTGATTGGCTGGAAATTAGAAGTGGGCATGGCATCTTAATTTATTCAGCAAGGCAAGGGTTAAATTGTCTTACATCCAAAACTGTCTTATAATAAAAACTTCCAGTGTATCAATCCACACTTATTGTTTATTTAAAAAAAATCTTATCTAGGGACATTGCTTATTCTAGAGCCCTGGTGATCAATGAAATGTGTGACTGATCAACTGATAATTGTCAATAAATCAAATGGCCGCATCAAGCAAAATGATATACAAACAGAGCAGGCCAATATCAGCCTGCAAATTTGTGCAGTTTGATCCGAGCCTTCTTTGATTGCTTAAAGAATTTTCAGACGTGTAGAATCTACTTGCCAACAGTGAAAGCCCTGATTAGACTGAATGGATGCAAATGTTGACAATCTAGGCACTTAATAATTGCTGCTTGGATGTGTTGAGATCTCTTTTTCAGTGACACAGTTCAAATAAGTAAATATAAGTTGCAGCTGACTCATCAAATGTTAAATGAAACATATATATTTGAAAGTATATGAAAGTTGTAGCTACAAATATGATTGCTCAAATGAATTGTGTGTGTGTGTGTTTGTGTGTCACTGTGTGTGTCACTGTGTGTGTGTGTTTAATGATAACATTCTTCAAGCAACAATATCTGAAAAGTTTTCAAAATAGGTTGAGAAACAAGAAACTATTGGGCTTTGAAAATCTAGAAATGCTATTATTTAAGTCATATTGAGACGATGGAAGGGTGATAATGAAAGGCTCTGTCAATGAAGCATTTTACAGTACAGTATTGAGCTGAATTTTGCCTCCAATGGGCATAACCAAAAATTAACTAATCATATTCACAGCAATGATTTATTGCTATACACCTGTGAATGTGTTCATTTGCATAATTTTATTAAAATCTGGGCAACCTCTTTTCAAAGGCAACCCTTGAGAAGTCAAAAACCTGGCCCCGAGATTATAAAACTTTTTTCATGCTCAACTCAGCTGAGCATGAAATCTGCTCTGCTAATAAATATGAAAATGCCAACAATAGTTGGCATTTTCATATTTATTAGCAGAGCGATTTTCATGCTCAGCTATGTTTAGCAAGAAAGAATTTGCAATTGGTAGTAATTTGAGATTTATCAGCAGGAAAGTTTCATGCCGAGCATGAAAATTTTTTTTAACCTACAGACTAGGCTTTTTTATGGAGGTAGCTGTTGTAGACCAGGGCCCAGTTGTTCAAAGTGTCGTTAGCTTAACAAGCACATTAAGGGTCATTTCGTTGACTGTTTTAGTGGATTCAATATACAATATTCTGATATTTTTTGCTGAAAAAATGTGAGTAGCTTTTGCACTGCAAAAGCTACTCACATTTTTTCAGCAAAAAATTTCAGCGTATTTGCGTATCACTCGATGTAAATTTTAACGAATCGTTAACTAACGACGTCGTTAGCTTTGAACAACCGGGCCCAGTTAAATATCCAGTTAAACAGCCTTTTGGGAAATCAGAATAAATGGCTTTTATAGAGAGGTGACTGTTGCTGAGAAGTGACCATATATGGAGGTTCCACTATACTGTCAATTAGCTCAGTTATAAGCAACATATTCATGTCAATAAAAAGCTCTTATTTGTCTTTATGAAAAAAAAACAAATATCTAATTGAATATTCAAAATGGTGGCACTCATATTCACAGTTACAAAAAGTTTAAACTTCAAGATCTTTCTCATTTTTTAACCAAATTTGATCAATTTGTACCAAATGCTTTTTTCCAAAGCTGAATACATGTATTTTCAGGCAACATAATCTATGCAGAGTGGACTCTTCTACCTTTTTTTTTCAGACTAGTTTATTTCAATTTTAGGAGTGTCTGGTTAGTTTTTATTGTTATCTTTCAAGACACTTGGCTGCATGTACAGCTCTTGTGTGCAGAGCACAATGCTCCATGCCAGCGAGACTTGGCCATGACAAAGCCAAACCTCCAATGTCTGCAGCAGAATGACAGAGCAATGATCTGACAGATCATCATCAGGTCCAATGAGCTACTTGCGCAGCTTGGCATTGAGGATCTGGACCTCATTCTGAAGGAGAGAAGGTGCCACTGGTATGGACACCTGGAATACTCCAACTGTGCACTCAAGACAGCCTGTGACATACAAGTTGATGGAAAGCATGGGGCCCTGGGAGGCTCAAGATGACATGGAAACAGCTGACAGAGAGTGGAAGCTCTTCACTATCGACTTTCATGATAGACATACTTGGAGATCTGGTGTAAGCCCTGTTATGTGTGCAGCAAGCCAGCTACCTAGAAGGGGGCCACTGATGTGGATGTTGCCCCTGTACCTGCACATTAATCAAAACTCTGGTGATGATGTTATCATGTTTTATAGAAATTCCTTTCCTTAATGCAAACAGTGTACACTCTGATCAGATGATGCATTCTGCAGCATCTGATCAGGGTCTACACTGTTTGTCAATGTTCGGTTTGTGAGACACCAGGCATAAATGGTTAAACAACACTTTTCCCTTTAACTTTAATTTGCTAAATTAAATTGCCAAACCAAACTCTAATGGGATTCCAGGATGTTTCTGTGAACAAAATACCAATATTTCACATTCCAAAATATCATCAACAGTATTTCAATCTTTTCAGGGCAATTTAATCCTTTCATCCCTGAGTTTCTGAAGTGAACTCTTCCATCTTTGAATTTAGACAGATCTACTATTACAAACAGTGATGTCAATTAAAGCTATTTGTTTATGCCATGTTCATGCATGTTGATTGTAATACTGAAATACGTAGGGGTCATAACTAATTCTATCATGAGAACGTAACCCTACCCCATTGCTGTAAAGGGAGCATTAAAGTAGGTTTAAACTTGTCATTTAAAACTCAAAAACTGAATGGCAAACAATGAAGATTCTGTAATATACAATGTAGGTCAGAGGTCACCATACTGGAAACAGTGACTTACATTTGGTACCTAATAAAACAACTTCATCTCAGCTGAGCATGAAATTTGTTTAGTTTATAAATCTTAAAATACTGATAAAATTTTGAAACTTCTTTCATGCTCAACTCAGCTGAGCATGAAAAAAGTTTTAAATTTTGGTATTTTTATTTTTATGACCAAGTGAAATTTCATGCTCAATTGAGTTGAGCATGAAAAAAGTTTTATAACCTTGGGGCCTGATGTACCCATACACCAAATTTTGTTTGCTTGTGTTGTTGTTGAGGTTTTACTGCAAAGTCAACCCTAATGGGGTCATGCCAAGCGCAGTCAGTGTACGTACCCACACATTTACTGGGCAGGCTTAGTCCTCTAAGGGTTAACCAGTATTGTGCACATTCTTTTGTCAGAAACTCACAACTGCCCTTTTTGAATCAGCGGAAAAGGGAGAGCATGACCGTAGAAAATATTTCACGATCAATCTCCATGAAAGAATGTTGCCGACCCAGTGGGGTCGATCCTGCAACCTCCTGATCACCAGTTGGACGTGCATCCAACTGAGCCACCGAAGCCGGCATACACCAAATTTTGTCAGCACAATTAAGTCAAGCAGTTCAAGCAATTTGCAGCAGAGATCTTTCTTCTATATATCAGGTCAGAGAGCAAAATACAGGTCACAGTGAACTACTTATGGTATGTGCTACATGTCTTCACACCTAATTTGATCAGTGCAGGCCATACAATACAGGACATATATCTGGGATAAGTATTGTCTGTAATATGGGTCAAAGGTCAACATATAGGCCACATTGACCTATTAACTGTACAGAAAAAAAAAATCACTAAATGTACCAATACATAACAGTGAGTTGATACAGATATTGATGGATGATTGAAAAGATGGATGGATGAAAAGTTGGGCACCAGCTTTAACCCATTGTAGACTTAATAACTCCCCCACACTATATGTTGGAAAATTCTAATTTCAATTTTAGGTATGTCAGGTTATGCGATTGAAATATTCTAGAGGAAAATGGTTAAACTATTTGCAAACAGTGGAGACTCTGATCTTTGCTGGTGGCAAACTGTGCAGACCCTGATCCAACTCCTCCTTTAGGAACAGTTTGATCTGGGTCTACACTGTTTGCTCAGGCAAGTCTCCAATTATTTAGGCTAAATACAGTAATAGAAGTAGATTTAGAAAAAGGGCTTGCCTGAAAATCATATTAACCTTTACCTGTCTCTGGGCCAACAAATTTAGCAGATGACAAACTGGTACTATTTTTCCTAGAAAACAAGAGTTGATATTTTATGCAAATTGTCTCCAACGGAGACAATTTGCATGACACAATTTGCAAGAAATGTCAAATCTTGTTTTCTGGGAAGAAAAAGAAAAATATTTCAATTTGTCGTCTGCTGACAGAGTGCTGAGTGTTAATTACATTTGCATGTATCTGTTAACTGCCTTAATGTAATAAGCCAATTTGTAGTAGAGACTTGATATTTCATATGAACAATCTGCCTAGCATATGACTGACATGAAATGTACTCCAAAAAATACAAAAAAAAAACAAAAAAACAATCAGAATGTCGTCTGCTGGAGTTGTGATTGGCGCTTTTAGGGCTATAAAGTAGGTTTAAAATTCCGGCACCTCAATTATTGATAGTTGTTGCTCTTGAGAAGATCATGATGTGATTTTGGAGATAGATAAATTGGTATTTTCTGATTTATCTCTAAACATGTGATCTCATCACGTCTCATTGAGATGAATCTTAGTAACTGAGATCTTAGAAAACAGGTCTTCTCGGAGAAGTACGAAAGAGTATCCATCTGTGAATATTGTTTTTATATGTAGATTTGGTAACATTGGCATTTTATTTTTCAATTAATCTTTAACGCTGAGCACTCTGTAAAAATTTCAGCAGACGACATTTTGAAACATTTTTCTTATTTTTTTTGGAAAATAGGTTTTGACACTTCATGCATGAAGGACAATTTGTATGAAATGTCAAAGCTTATTTTCTGAGAAAAATAAGAAAAATGTCATAATAAATTTGTCGTCTGTTGAATTTGCCTAGAGAGTGACAAAGGTTAAAACACTTTAATGACATTCTAAAGATTTTTTATTACATATTTTTCAGAGAAAGCAATGCTTGACATTTCACCTGAAATGTCTGCATCATCATAGGCTGAGTGGGCAGCTAGGAGTTTATATATAAAAATTGAAAGGAAAAATAACATCACATGGTTTGTCTAAATAATTATAATATTCCCAACCGGTTTTGTTGCAACTCATTAGGGGAATAAACAATAGCAATATAGCATTAAAAATGGCGACGTTACTTAGTAACAATAAATACCTGTACATAGTACACAACATTAAAATGTCACAGCGTCCAAACGGCGTCGTTAGTCTTTGTTAATTTTGGGGTATATACATATAGCGCACTGGTCTTGCAAGGAACAGTTAAGCTGACCTTGAACATGTCCATCCAAATTTTTAGATGATGATGATGATGATGATGATATGATGACGATGACAATGATGAAATGGTAGTTTACATCTTTTTCAAAAATAACTCCTATCAAGACAATGGAAGTATGGCTCTGTGCAATGAACTGAACTAAACCTGAATTTGAAGCGCTAATCACACAGTCAAATGGATTCTTCATCAAAATCTTTAGGGTGAATACTGTAATTGTTTGCTGATTATACAGATTTAAAAACTGTACTTGCAAGAAATGCCATAAATTTTTCTGGGCTTTTGTAACTGTCATGGCAACATAGTGCCAGATAAGGAAATAAATTTGATGAAACTCAAGAATACTGTGGTCATTTCTGCACCAACATGTACCTTGTGGGTACTCATTAGAATCGCCTAAACAAGCCAATTTTAATGATCAGTACCTAGAATATCTGTTTAGTCCAAAAATAACAAAAATATCTCTAGAATAGCAGATTTATCTGGAAATTGACAGCACCATTTGACACCTTCTGTATTTACCCTAAATATTGGACACTTTAACGCTTTACCATACTTGTCCTAAAATTATAATAATTCCATTTTAAGTCTAAAAATTACTGGATGAGATGCAAACAGTGCAGACCCAGATCAGATGCTGCATTCTGCAGCATCTGATCTAGGTCTACACTGTTTGCTCAGGCCTGTCTGTCCCAATATTTAGGGTAAATACAGTACTGAAGTTTTAAAATTAGGCCATAGCTTCTATAAGACACTCTTTTTTTCCCAGCCAAAAGTATTCTTATTTTTCTTATTTCTCCACAAAACATGTTGTGGGTCCTCATTAGAAGTGCCTCACCAAGGCACTTCTAATGAGTACCAAAAACATATATTTTCATAGAAAAATAACAAAGATATTTACTTGATATCTCCACTTATCTGGAGGTATAGTTCATTAGGCTGATGAAATTGATAAAGAAAATGAAGTTTCAATGATATCTAATGATCTCTCTGGTATTACTGTTTCACAACTAGAAAAACTGGCGAACCAAAACTAAACAAATTTTCGATGAAATGATAAAAACTAGACTCGCCTAATTCATGACTGTTTGAGCTTTTAGGGTAGGCCTACTTGAGTGTATATCAGGACCTTCAGTAGACTGGTTCATGTCTCCAGTGACTAAATATTTATTCTTATAATCCAGTTTGATAATCCATTAAAATAAAACCAAATTAATATCCTGACTTTAAAGGCTGGTCACCAGTGATCAGCCTTTATAGTCAGGATATTGTCACTACAGACTCTAGTGACCAGATTACGTTGGCTTTATTTTAGTGGATTATCAAACAGGATTATAAGAAAAATATTTAGTCACTGGAAACTGGAGCCAATCTAAATTATAGCAGAGGACAGTCTATTTTTTTTTTTTTTATTGCTATTACTTTTCAGAGAAAATACCATTAAGGTTTGACATGAGCTATGTATCATCTGCTAGTCAAGTTATATTTCTCTGAAAAATGAAAAAAATAAAAAAATAAAAAAATGCTGTCTGCTGCAATTGTGACTGGCACTTATACCTATTTACATCAAGCAGACTCTTCTACCACAACTCTTGGGACCAGTCTATTTCCAAAAGCAGGGTGTCTGGTTAGTTTTTATTATTATATATTACTATGTTTTATAGAAATTCTTGTAATTAATGCAAACACATCAGATGCTGCATTCTGCTGCATCTGATCTAGGTCTGCACTGTTTGCCAATCACCCTTTTGGGGTTCAGCGTTAAATTACTGTGCAGGAATTTGCTTCTTTTAGCATGAGTCAATACAAAAACTGATGTGATCAACCAATTAAATTCCTCAGATTTCCCTTTAAATCTTATAAGTGGTCAATTTTTATTGTGTGCAGAAAGTGTTCAGAATTCAAGAATAAATACCTTATTTACTCTAAGTATTTTACAGCACTTTGGAGGCCTGAAAAGTAGTTGTTATAGGGATGTGTCTGTTACAGACATAAAATGAAATACCATATTCGACCTATTTACCGCACATACCCCTATAAGCGCACAGTCAAGTAATTCTGTAGTCTTCAGATTACAGCCAGTGTACTTTTTGTCTACTTCTTTATAAAGGCATATGTTGTGGGTACCCATTTGAATTGCATCGACTTGTCAATGCAATTCAAATGAGTACCCACAACATATGCTTTTAGAAAGAATATCAGAAAAAAAAAATAATAAAAAAAAAGAAACATCGCATAAGCACCATTAAATAAGTCATTTGCTGATCTTGTTTTACTTATAGTAGGTGGATACATAATTTAATACAAGTTTTCACAGTAATTTTGAAAAACCCAAGCGCACGCTGCGGTTATTAGGTCGAATACAGTAATACAACACTGTAAAGTCAGAAATGTGGCCATTATAGGGAGGTGGCTGTTGAAGACAGGTTAAAATTTCATGTCATTTGTTTCTGTTATAAAAAAGCATGCCCCAAAAGCGCAGTACATGAAGAAAAGGCATCAGGTAATATTAATCCAAACAAGAATTCCGCCAAACGCTATGTCCCACCATGCAAATTTACAAAGTCAGTGAACCATGTAATACAGGCCTAGGTCAAGTATGGATACTGCTCACTGAGTTGTCATCCCTAAGTGCAAGCTTATACCAAGTATCATCATTGTAGCCCCTATAGTTTTTGGGAAATGAACTTGAATGTTAGGGTCAAAGTTAGGGTTGAAGCAAATCATCATTTGTAAAGGAAACTGTTATAATTGATATTAGTTTGTGAGGTCACATAACAGACACAATGTTGACAGATTGACGGATGAAAGGACAGACGGACGGACTGATGGATGGCCTTATATTGGGCCATGCTTAAAGCAGGCACAACAACAAGAATTCCACCGAAGGCTATGTCGCGCCACGCAAATTTACAAAGTCGGTGAAATGTAAAATATAGGTCCAGGTCAAATATGGATACTGCTGTCTGGGTTGTCATCCCAAAGTGCAAGCATCACTGTACCCTTTATAGTTCTTTGGGAAATGAACTTGAACATTAAGGTTGATGCAAATGTTGACGGATAGATGGATGAACAGATGGAAAAATGAATCCCATGCCATGCTAAAAGCAAGCGTGACAAAAAACATAATTATGTTGAGGGTACTCATTAGGTGCTTCTAATGAGTACCCACAACATATGTTTTTGTAGAGAAACAAAAAAAAAATATTAATACTTTTCAATTGAAAAAAGTGCCTTATCTGGAGAAATGCCCATGCCTGCTACAGGCTCATTGGATATGCTGTTGCCATGCATATCGCTTAACCCCAATGGGATCTGAAAATCTTTACTTTGAAGATGCAGGAAAACCGGAAATTTCATAGTGGCACAACAAAATTATTTTAACATACCGTACTAACCATAAGTATTGGGACACCCTATCTACTCACCATACTTTTCCTAAAATATGAAATAGTCCATTCTGCTACCTTTTGATGTGTCTAAAATATTGCTGTAAACAGTGTAGACCCTGTCATTCTGCGGCGTCTGATCTGGGTCTACACTGTTTGCAAAGGACTATCTGTCCCAATATTTGGGGTTATAACGTATTCCTAGATAAGAGATGTATCTGGGTGAACATTTTTCATACTTTTAAACAAAACCTCATTAGAATCACCTCACTGAGACCATTTTAAGGCATTTCTAAATACATGCTTTCACTGAGAAATAAGAACATATTTTAATATTAGGCCTAGCTCCAGATAAAGTCAATTTTTTTTAATCCAACTGTTTACTCATATTTTTCTTATTTCAGCATGAAAACATGCATTGTTGGTACTCATTAGAAGCGCCTCACTGAGGCACTTCTAATGAGTACCCACAACATATATTTATGTGATGGAATAAGGAAAATATTATGTGGCTACCCCCGCTTATCTGGAGCTATGGCTGGTTGAAAAAAGTGTGTTTTTTTCTAGTGCTACAATATCGCTAGTTCGAGATAAGGCACTTTTTTTTCGTCTATAAATTCCTTTATTTCTCCACAAAAACACATGTTGTGGGTACTCATTATAAGTGCTTTGCCGAGGTGCTTCTAATGAGTACCCACAACATATGTTTTCATGGAGAAATAAGAAAATTATTATCTGGATACTGACACTTATCTAGAGCTACAAGATTGCATGAATTATTCAGTGCCCTAATGTAATTTGTTAGGATTTCTCTTTGAGCAGAAAATATCAGAAACAATTGATTGGAATAATTTGAAATAAACTTAAACGAATGTATGCATATCAAACAATTGTGCTATATCCAGACAATGTTCACATGACATATCAGTACTTGTTTTCTCTGAAAAAAAAAAAAAAAAATCTGGTGCACTAGTGATCCCTGAGTAGTATAGTGCACCCGCCCTATACTACTTCCCTGCTTTAATCCTTGTCCTGCTGAACCGGGATATGCCCTGCCTTTGCAAACAGTGTAGATCCAGATCATTTGGGGTCTGAAGCCAACTGATCTGGATCTGCACCACTTGTCATTGAGAATGTGTATTTGTATCAACCATCTGTATCAAGTAATCTGATTGGCTGAATATGAGAAGTAGGCAGTGCATCTTAATTTATTCAGCATGACAAGGGCTAAGGATTAAATTCATTTTCATTCCTTTTTTAACCCTTAAAGTGACCATCACAACTGCATTAGATGACATTTTAATTTTTTTATCAGAGAAAATAAGTATTGATATTTCATGTGAATTGTCTGCCAATTAGACAATTCATATGAAATGTCAAAATTTATTTTCTCTGAAAAATAAAAAATAATATTTACGAGGGTGAGTCAATAAGTAACCAGCCTATCCCATTTCCAATAGACCGAGACGGTCATGAATTTCATGCTTTGTTTCAATATATGTTTTATACATGGGTACAAAAATGCACGTGTACCGAGTCATTCTTTAATAAGATACTGAATGTCAAACATGGCTAGTGATGCAAAGGCATGCTTTTCATCTAAAGTTGAGTACCGTGCTGTAATTCGGTACTTGTATTTAAAAGGTAAAACAGGCAAGGAAATATACGGCGAGTTAGCCCATGTTTATGGGTCTTCTGCACCATCTTATGCTCTGGTTAAATTCTGGGTAGGGGAATTCAAATGCGATAGAACGTCTTTAGAAGATGAAGCCAGGTCTGGACGCCCACTGGATGTCACCGACGAAGAAATGTGTAAGAAAATTCGGGATCTGGTATACTCTGATAGGCGAATTCAGGTGGAAGAAATAGCGCAGGCATTAGGCATTTCACATGGTAGCATTTCAACAATCTTACATGATCGTGTAGGTATGCGCAAGCTAACAGCCCATTGGGTCCCAAATTCCTTAGCGATGAGCAAATGGCAACCAGAGCATCAGTATGCAGCGCCTTGTTGAAGCGTTTTAGTTCAAAAGATGATTTTCTTTTGTGTCTGGTGACTGTAGATGAGACTTGGGTTCATTCTTATGATGGCCACAGTATTTTGGGATGCAAAAGGCGTTATTATGTTGGACTTTTTACCCAAGAGAAGTACAATAACTGGAGTGTACTATGCAAACTTGTTAGACTAGCTGAGAACCGCCATCTGTGAAAAACGCCGAGGTAAACTCTCTAAAGGTGTTTTGCTGCAACAGGACAACGCGAGAGTCCACACTTGCAAAGTTGCAATGGATGCTGCAGAGCGAAAGGGGTATGAATTAATACCATATCCTGCCTATTCGCCTGACCTGGCTCCTAGCAATGTCTTCCTGTTCCCAAGCTTGAAAAAGGATATCCGTGGACTTCATTTCCGGTCTGATGAAGAAGTCATGACGGCAGTTGAGGAGTGGGTCAATGGAAAGGACCCTGACTTTTTTCATTTCTGGGCTGATGGCACTTGAACACTGTTGGTCTAAGTGCATCACACTAGAGGGCATTACATCAAAAAAGAAGAGGTGGATCTCAACCGGAAATAAGTTAGGCTGGTTACTTATTGACTCGCCCTCGTAGAATGAAATCTGCTACTAAATTATTCACATGACATATCAATATTCATTTTCTCTGATAAAAAAAAATCAAAATCAACTACTGCGAAAGTGCAAGACCAGCCTCTTTTGTAGGTGCCTCTGCTTAGCCCCGAGCAAAAAAAAAAACACAGGCATTTCGGCGAGATCATTGGTAGCAATCTGTAGGCCAAAAATTATCAAAATATTCTTGACAGTTCAAGTTATCATCATTTTTGCTAACTGACCACAGACAGATGGGTGGATGGACTCACAGGTTGATTATAGGGCAATCCTCCTAAGTCTATCTTTCAGTTGGTCAACTTTTCTGTGGGTTCAAAGGGTTATGGTCATTTTCACTAATTGACTACAGGAAAGAATTTTGAAAAAAAAAAAAAAAAAAGTGAAATGATAATACCCCACCACTATCGTGTAGCAGGCACTATCAAAAACTGATGAAGTCTGCCCATTTGCAGTCCCACACCAGATCACATACCAAGTTTGGTGAAAATTCATTGATACTTACTCAATTTATTGTCCAGAAATGACAATACAGATGCCATGGGCAGATAACTCTGTCAAAAATTGACCAAAGTTGCTCATTAACAATCAAAACCAGGGCACAGTTGTTCAAAGCGTCGTTAGCTTAACGAGCTCGTTAAGGGTCATTTCGTTAACTGTTTTAGCGGATTCAATGTACAATATTCTGATATTTTTTGCTGAAAAAATGTGAGTAGCTTTTGCACTGCAAAAGCTACTCTCATTTTTTCAGCAAAAAATTTCAGCATACAGGTCAGTCCCGTTAGTACTCGCGTCGTTAGTGCGCGAATACGGATATAACGCGGGGACGTCATGCCTCCCAAAATTTTTTCGAAGGGTCCCAGTTTCCCCATCCTCTAGGTCAAAATAACAAAATGTGTTTTTTTGTTTTTCAGAGCTTCGATCTGCAGAAAAAGAAATTTACTGCTGTTGTACATGTCATAATAGCAAATAAAAAAAAAATGATTTTGAAAGAATAAAGCTAATCAATGTATTGTCTCTGTTGTATTTTTGTTTGTGTACATGCGTAATGACCGTAATTGACCTTTTGATGTTTATATTTTAAGAAGACGAACTTTTGCCAATTAAAACTTCATTTAACTTTTAAACGATACAAACATATCTATCAAGAAATGGCTTATCCAGCATCTAAAGAATGGGAAAATGACCACAGTTATCCATAATTAATTTGTAAATACTTGAAAGACACCGAATTTTGATATGGCCGCCTTGCCGACCTAATTAGATATTCATCCAATCAGCGACGCGGATCACATGACGTCGATTACTACGCACGCGGTCAGGTAGTAGAGCGTGTAACTGTGAAATTTGTCCGGCACTCATTGTTGTCTTGAAAAAGTTCATTCTGCTATCAGATTAAAACTGATTAAAATGGAAAACCAAAGAAGAAAACGAAAAGCCTTCACGTTCAAAGAAAAACTTGAGATCATTGAACATGGCACTTTGTTGGAAATCAAATGCTTTGGTTTTAGTAATTTTTTTTTCTTTGAGCTTTCGTTCTATTCTATACAAGCAGAAAGATTAAAAAACTTAACAATTTCTGCCGTTTTATTAATAAGATTTCTTTTACTGGACTAAAATAATTCGCTATGCTCGCGGAGACCGATATTGATACCGGACTTTTTATGTGACTTACACCGCACTTCAACACCGTCTGTACTACAACACCCGCAAATATGGCGGATCGAGCCACAAAATGGAAACGTAAATAAAGTATTTAGCGTATATATTGCAGAAAAAGTACATCAGAGGGTGTAAAAAAGACAAAACATACAACGTTAGTACTCATTCGTTTATTTATATAAATAACACATGAAATATCATTGTTTTCATTCATAAATCCCTCCAAACATGTATATTCGTGTGTCCCATACAAATGTCGTCTGATCAGTTGGCTCCGAACTTACTACGCGCCTCGCCTATATCGCGGTCTGGATTTGTGCATCCCGACCAGCGCGTAATAACTGGACTGACCTGTATTTGCATATCACTCAATGTAAATTTTAACGAATCGTTAACTAACAACATCGTTAGCTTTGAACAACTGGGCCCAGATCTCCATAATATCAATGTACACACCCAATTTGGTGAAAATCCATTGATATTTATTCAAAGTATCATCAAACACAAAAAATTGGACAAATGTATGATGGACAGACAGACTCACAGACGTCCTATGTGAAACCATAATACCCAGCCAAATGATAGGCTAAAAAGGGCATTAGCCAATTCTTTTGGCTAGATCTTGTCAATACTAATTATCAAAATGACTTGTATGATACAAGACCTAAGCTATTTTCACATTTTTTCATTTCTGGCCTAGGCTTAGTGTCGAGCAAAGAAAAATGGCATTTGGCAAGCCCACTGGCTAGATCTTATCTTTATCAGTCTGAGTGTAGAAAATTATCGAAGTTTTTCTAATGGTTCAAGAGTTATGCCCATTTTCGTTATATGACTTGTTATTGGTACCTTTATTGTTAACCCTTCCTATGCTGAAGAAATCAAGATGCCGTGCCCCATTCTAATTTTCAGCCAATCAGATTACTTGATCCAGGATTTTGATACTAATTCACATACTATTTACAATCAGTGCAGATCCAGATCTGAATCTACACAGTTTTCAAAGGCAGGATATATCCTGAATCAGCAGGACAAAGGTTAATCCTTTAATGCTTGAGTGTCTGAGTTCCATCTTTGAATTTGGACATGTCAACTGCCTCAAATAGGGCGGGCTTTCAGAGAACAAAATCCAAAACAAAATGGCAAACAGTGTAAATCCTGATGAGACGGCTGGCATCTGTATTTACACTGTTTGCACAGGTATCTGTTTTGAAAAGGGTTTAATTCATTTCCATATCTTTTTTCACTGACAATACAACAAACAAACAAGAAGCATTTTCAAAAAAGAAGATATGCGACGAAGAATAGCAGATGATTGTTGGCATTTTTTATTTTATTTTTTTTTTTTTCAATATTATAATAGAGGTTACACCCAAAACATTGACAGTGTCCTTGTCAAAGTCACACCCCACTCTATGTGACGCTGGATACTACCGTAATTTCTATGCACAACAGCTTCTCATTGTCATTTTGACATACCGCAATTTAAATCTATGGAATGACTGTCGCAATCCTTAAAATCCTAGGACGTCTGATTGCACCCTGTCTTTTGGGGTCCGTATCTGATCACCTGAAAATTCTGACTCGCCACTGGTCAACATTTAATAAATGCTTTATGGCTTGGGTACGCAGATCACACGTCTTGTTGTCAACAAAAAGGCCTGGTCACTTTGAACAGTTGCAAGTTTCAAAAAATTTCTTTTTGTCTGAATTAGGGTCCTAAACATGCTAAAACAAAGCAAACAAAATTTCATTTTATCTTCTGACATTGAGAACTTGAATTAAAAGTCCATCATAATTTTGTCCCATTTGATTTCCCGCCAGGTTCCAGCAAATAGGCATATGATTTATCCTTTCTGAGTCGGTTGAAATACCCACAAAACTCCCACAAACAACACTAAAACCACCTAAACCATACCCAAAAACAATTTTAAACCTCTTGAGTCACAAATCAAAAGGTTGAAAATCAAACATGAATAAATATTATTTGATTAATCATCTACATTACAGAAAAATTAACAAAGTATTTTAACATATCTTCTGAAGATTAAAAACACCTTACCTAATGATTGTCTTGTTTGTTCCATAGTATACAAGATGTGAATTTCTATAATGGGTCAGCTTCTTCAGATGTAAAATTACAGGGCAAAAGGTTTATTCATCCTTTCTTTCATTTATGTGTTTACTTCTTTGTTTGCTCATCCAATCGTTTGTGCATACCTAGTGTGTGTGTGTGTTTAAGAGAAAAAAAGTCACATGCAGGTCTACTGGAAGAATCAGCGGGTGCCAGACAAAACAGCCTTACGTTTTTTTTCTATTGCAAAGATCCTGTTCAAACTGTGTGGATGCACATGCATGTGCTGATCTTGAACTTTGTTGCTCATATGTATTCTTGCACGCCGTCACATATTTCATGTGAATCTGTTTCTACTGTAAAGACCCAAAGATCTTGATCAGACTGCGCAGATGCACATGCATATATATGCTGATCTAGAAATTTGCTGGTCAGATGTTTCTTGGGCATCACTTTATGTTTTGTTTTTGCAAAAGTCCTGAACTTCCCATTTCACTTACGTTTATCTGCTGCAAAGACCCAGATCAAACTGTATGAAATGTTATTATACTGAGCTGTCAAACATCTTTGATACCTCATTCCATCATCATTGAGATAATAAATAAACAAAGTAATTTAGAGTGAAAAATAGATAAAGTAAGTGGTTTGGTGTGAAACTGTAAAAAAAACAACAAGAATTCCGCGGAAGGCATCATCGCACCTGCTGGCGCAAGTCACAGGAGCCTCAATCAGAATGTGGTTATTAAATAAGTTTATTTCATTCTTAGCAGTGCTTACTTGGAAAACTGGGTTGAAAAAAATGTAGACAAAGTGCCTAGTGGGGCACATATATTCCAGGCCAGTCCCATTCCCTCTAATGGCTATATCTTCAGCACTGACTTTTCGTATCATACAGCCCAATGATAATGGAACGTTGACGTAAAATGTGTAAAAGTCACTGGAGCATGAAATATAGGTCAAGGTCACGGGTCAAGGTACCTGCTAATTCAGTACATCAAGGAGAAGCACAATGCAAGGTATGGTGGTTGTAGGCCTTATAGTTGAGGAGTTATCAAACATCAACGTAAAATTGTCAAATATAGGTCAAGGTCACTGGGTCAAGGTACCTGCCAAGCCAGGGCAATGAGGTGAAGCACTATGCAAGGTTTAGTGGTTGTAGGTCTTATATTTGAGGAGACACCGAACATCAATATAAAATGTGTCAAAGTCACTGGAGTGCACAATATAGGTCAAGGTCACCAGGTCAAGGTACCTGTCGAGTCAGTACATCGAGAAAAAGTGCTATATAAGGTTTGGTGGTTGAAGGCCTTACAGTTGAGGACATATGGAAGGGTGACCTAAAAGGTGTAAAAGTCAATGGAGCGTGAAATATAGGTCAAGGTCACCCAGTCAAGGTACCTGCAGAGTCCATACATTGAGGAGAAGCACTATGCAAGGTTTGATGGTTGTAGGCCTTATAGTTGAAGAGATATTGAACGTTGACGTAAAATGTGTAAAAGGCACTGGAGCTCAAAATATAGGTCAAGGTCACCGGGTCAAGATACCTGCCAAGTCAGTACATATAGGAGAAGCACTATGCAAGGTTTGGTGGCTAGAGGTCTTACACTTGAGGAGATCTGGAACGTTGATATAAATTATGTCAAAGTCACTGCAGCCAAAATATAGGTCAAGGTCACCAGGTCAAGGTATCTGCTAAGTCAGTACATTGAGGAGAAGCACTTTGCAAGGTTTGATGGCTGTAGGCCTTATAGTTGAGGAGATATCGAACGTCGACGCAAAATATGTCAAAGTCACTGGAACGCAAAATATAGGTCAAGGTCACCGGGTCAAGGTGCCTGCCAAGTCTGTACATCTAGAAGAAGCACTATGCAAGGTTTGGTAGTTGTATGCCTTATAGTTGAGAAGATCTGGAATGTCAACGTAAATTGTGTCAGTCAATGGAGCGCAAAATATAGGTCAAGGTCACTGGGTCAACATATCTGCCAAGTCAGGAGGTCAGGGAGATGTGTCATGCAAGGAATGATGGTTGTTGTAGAATTGTAGTTGATTAGAATACTAACTTTGACGTAAATGTCGAACTTCGACATAACAGAACTGTTAAGAGACAGATGGACGGACGAACGGACAGACGAATAGAAAAGCGTGCACCTATGTCGCAAAGTCAGGAGGTCAGGGAGATATTTCATACAAGGTTTGATGGTTGTTTAGTCTTTTAGTTGATTAGAATACTAACTTTGACATAAATGTCGAACTTCGACATAACAGAACTGTTAAGAGACGGACAGACGGACAGACGAACAGACAGACGAATGGAAAAGTGGGCACCTGTGTCGCAAAGTTGGGAGGTCAGGGAGATGTTTCATGCAAGGTTTGATGGTTGTTTAGTCTTGTAGTTGATTAAAATACTAACTTTGACATAAATGTCGAACTTCGACATAAATGTTGACAGACGGACGGACGAATGGACAGACATACGGAAAAGTGGACGCCTATGTTGCAAAGTCAGGAGGTCAGGGAGATGTTTCATGCAAGGTTTGATGGTTGTTTAGTCTTGTAGTTGATTAGAATACTAACTTTGACATAAATGTCGAACGTCAACATAAATGTTGACAGACGGACGGACGGACTGACGGACGGACGGACGGACGGACTGACGGACGGACGGACGGACAGAAAATCGGACGCCTATATCGCACCCTGCTACAAGCAGGTGCGATAAAAAATAAAGTTGTTTGGGGTATTTTGGGGTTGTTTGCGGTAGTTAAGTGTGTTTCAACAGACTAACCCTTTTTCACGAAAGCACCTTCGCGCCATGTACATCATTAATTCTATCAAATTGTTATTCTATATAGAGGAGGTTTTCTTGGACTTTCGAAATTTTACTTTGGCATGAACTTGAAGATCATTTTGTAAAGATGATTTAAAATGCACACAATGAAAGTTGAATCAAAGTATTTGACAAACATAACCGTTTTATGAGATTTAGCATCGCTTCAAGGCATGAACATTCTTCCATACAGAGGGTGACAGGCTTAGGTTACATATGATCTTATAAGACTTCATCTAAAAATAAAGGTTGTTTTTCTTATTCCTTACTTAATTACTATTTGTATGGTAGTTTTATCTGTCAGCAGCAACATTATTACATTGTCTGTGACTTGGACTGCACTCAGTAATAAGAGGTTATGTCAAAGTGACATTGTGACAATGATAGGTTTCAAATGATATTACAGGCAGCAATTATATTCTATTTACCTTCATGGTCCAGTTACCATACTGACCCTAAGTATTAGGACACCTTAACCACTCACAATACTTCTCCTAAAATTTGAAATATACCACAACCTCTTTATAACACTGTTGTTGGGGTCCAAAGCATAAACCGTGCTAGTTAAACAACCGTGTTATATCCAAACAAATATGTAGAGATTATATTGAAAAATGACCACTTATGGTCATTTTTCAATATAATCTATACATTTTTGGGATCCATCTTTGAACCGTGTTATATCCAAAACTGTGTTATAACGAACTGTGTTATAAAGAGGTTGTAGTGTAGTTCATTCTACTACCTGTTGATGTGTCTAAAATATTGCTGTATGTATGGCAAACAATATAGACCCTGATCAGATGTCACATTCTGGGGTGTCTGATCTGGGTCTACACTGTTTGCAAAGGCCTATCTATTCCAATGCTTAGGGTTATTATGGTATATGATATGCAAATTGCGAAATGGGCATTTTGCAATGCCAACAGAGCAAGCTCAAATCATCCTGCTCTTCCAGTAGGTCTAATCAGGGCCTTCTCTGTCAACAGATTCTACAGTATCCATTATTTCTGTAAGTGGGCAATGAACGCCCGGATCAGACTGCATGACTGAGCAGGCTGATCCAGACCTGTTACCTGCTAATGGCATACCCAGTGCAGAGCTGATCTGGGCCCTAATTGCCCACATACTGCATGCAAAGAGCTGATCTGGTACTTTGTTGCCCGATTATGGTATAAGAGCTCTTTTCATAAGCACTGAGAACCATCTAATGTTTGTTTATACATTTGAGAAACCACTTTTATCCCTTTAAGAGATAATTATAGACCACATAAAATAAATTAAAATTTGATGCAGACAGTTTTCCTAACTATCAATTAACACCTACTTATGTATGTAACACTTCCCTGTGGGAAAACAGCATTTGGGACAGCCGGGGATGTTTTTTTTGTTGTTTTACGGCCCTTTCAAGAATATTTCACTTATATCGAGCCGATCCTTTATCAAAGGTGTGCAAAAAGCAGAGAACCTGGGGCAAAACCACTTGTTCATATGTAAGTCCCACATATGACCCGAGCAAGGCTCGAACCACAGCAGTGAGAAACCTAATGGGTTAAAAGTCAGCTTTCTTGTCCACTAGGCTACGGGGGCCCGCCAGATGGGGATGAGCTGAAATTAAAAACCCAGATCAGGTACCACTGATATCTACACTTTCAGTAAGTCTAATCAAGTATTGGGACAGATAGGCCTTTGCAAACAGCCTAGACCAAGATCAGACACTGCAGAATGCGGTGTCTGATCAGGCTCTATATTGTTTGCCATACATACAGCAATATTTTAGACACATCAACTGGTAGCAGAATGGAAAATTTCAAATTTTAGGACATATATGGTAAGGAGTTACGGTGTCATAATATTTAGGGTAAATACATAGTCAAACAGGCTAGTTCAAATTTTAGGACAATTATGGTAAGGAGTGAAGGTGTCCCAATACTAAGGGTAAATACAATACTAAAGCTACTATAATACCCTAAATGTTAGGATTGTGTACCATATTTACCCTAAGTAACTAAAAAAAACTGACAAAATTTGCCCATAAGACATCCCAAACCAGATATCCACAATATCAATGCACATACCAAATTTGGTGAAAATCCATTGATATTTTCTCAAGTTATTGTCCAGAAACGAAAGTATGGATGGACGGACACACTACAGATGGATGGACAGACGGAAGAATGAATGGACACGCAGCTGACCAACATGAAACCACTATATTCCATCACTAACATGTGGTGAGGTATAAAAAGGCCATTTAACTAACTTGTAGAGCAGTTGAAAGGATACTTTTTTATATACATGTCTATTTCTTATTTCTTCATGAGAATATGTTCTGGATACCCATCGGAAGTGGCTAAAATGTGTCACCATGAAAACATACATATATAATTTTGACACCCTTAAACCCCACTTTTATATAGTAAAACTGGGTTTACAGGGGTATACATTATTTCGAGGGTTGAGCGCAAGACTGTAGTAACTCAAACATATTTTTGAAACCCTTGTTTAGGGGCAACTTTGAGCCCTTTGTAAACAATGCGAATTTAGGTGCCATTGCTCGTATGAGCAATGGCACCTAAATTTCCATTGTTTACAGAAAGAAATGTAATCGTCATAACGCCTTCATGGCTGAGGAGATTAAGTATTGGGAAAAACAACCATCTGACTTGCTACAGTCTGGCGATCAACCCTCGATTTTCCTTATTTCTACTAATTGATTGTGTTGGGGTTTAACGACACGTCAACCCTTGAGGGTCATTTTGTGTCGTCTCCCAGAGAAAGGGAGAAAAGAGATAGAAGAGAGAGTAGAGGAGATGAAAGAGAGGGATAGGGAAGAAAGAGGAACAGGAATGAAAGTGAAGAAACAGAATATTTCTGCTAAAAAATATAGATTGTGAGTACTAATTAGAACTGCCTTGGCAAGGCGGTTCTAATGAGTACCCACAATCTATGTTTTGAGCAGAAATATTAAACATATCAGATTTTTATCTGAAAACTTTCAGTTTTTGGTAGTGAAATTTTCAATATATTTGAATATATATAAGCCTGTTTTCGTAATGAGCTCTGATATTCATTAGAAGCACCTAGCTTTGGGTATGCTTTCATTTTTATTTTTATGATTTATCAGATAAAATAAGACTTGCATTTCATGTTAATCATCTGCCCAGCAGATGATTCACATAAAATGCCAAGCCTTATTTTCTCATTTAAAAAAATCAAAATGTCATCTGCTGCAGTTGTGAGTAGCACTTTAACCTTTACCAATCTTTTGGCTAACTCAGCACATGACAAACTGATGGTATTTTTCTTATTTTTCACAAAAAGGAGGGTTTGGCATTTCATGCAAATTGCCCCCCATGGAGACAATTTGCATGAACTGTCAAAATCTTATTCTGGGAAAAATTAGAAAAATATTTCAGTATGTCTGCTGTAAATTTCACCCAGAGTGCTAAGCTTTAAGGGTTAAGATCAATACTTTTAATAATGCATTAAAAACTATTTCAAACATTAACAGTTTAAAACCATTAATGGTCTGTTTGATCAAAACCAAAAACGAGAAGGCAAAAATGGCCCGGTATCACTCACCTGATTACCCAATAAATTGGCCTATCGGTTCAGGAGAAGAAGTGCAAAACAGATTTCCAAGATAGCGGACAGGGCAGCCTTCTAGTTTGGATTTCTGATCAGAACAATTTTAGCTCTTTTTTATCTACAAGTCACCCTGATGCTTCCTACCAAGTTTGGAGTCAACTGGCCTTTCTGTTCAGAAGAAGACAAAATAGATTTTCAAGATTTCTGATCAGAATGCTTTTAGCTATTTTGATCTACTAGTCACCCCAATGCTTCCTATCAAGTTTCAAGACAATCAGCATTTTTTTTTTTCAAGAGAAGAAGCTAAAAATAGATTTTGGCAGCCATCTTGGATTTCCCATCGGAACAATTTTAGATATTGTTTATCTACAAGTCACCCCGATGCTTCCTACCAAGTTTCAAGTCAATATTGGCCTTTTGTTTCAGGAAAAATGAAAAATAAATTTTCAAGATGGTGGCCATGGTGGCCATTTTGGATTTCCAATCAGAATGATTTTAACTATTTTCGATCTACAAGTCACCCCGATTCTTCCTACCAAGTTTCGTCAACTGGTCTTTCGGTTCAGAAGAAGTGAAAAACAGATTTTCAAGATAGCAGCCATAGCAGCTATCTTGGATTTCCAATCAGAACAATTTTAGCTATTTTTGCTCTGATACATGTCAATTGGCCTTTTTGGTTCAGAAGAAGACGCGAAAAATAGATTTTCAAGATGCTGACAATTGTGGCCATCTTGGATTTTGGATCGTAACGATTTTAGCTATTTTTGACCTACAAGTCACCCCAGTGCTTTCTATCAAGTTTCAAGTCAATTGGCCTTTCATTTCAGAAGCAGGGAAAAATAGATTTTCAAAATCATGGCCATGGTGGCCATCTTGGATTTTGGATCTAAACGACTTTAGCTATTTTTGATCTACAAGTCACCCCCATGCTTCTTACCGAGTTTCAAGTCAACTAGCCCTTCCATTAAGGAGAAGAAGCCGAAGACAGATTTTCAAGATGGCCACCACTGTGGCCATCTTGGATTTCCAATTGGAACTATTTGAGCTATTTTTGATCTACAAGTCACCCCAATGCTTCCTACCAAGTTTCAAGTCAATTGGCTTTTTGTTTCAAGAGAAGAAGCAAAAAAAAGATTTTCAAGATGGCCACCATGGCGGCCATCTTTGGATTTCCGACTGGATTGATTTTAGCTATTTTTGTTCTACAAGTCACCACGATGCTTCCTACCAAGTTTCAAGTCAATTGGCTTTTCGGTTCAGAAGAACCGAAAAATAGATTTTCAAGATAGCAGCCATGGCAGCCATCTTGGATTTCTGATAGGAACAATTTTAGCTGTTTTTGACCTCGTACAAGTCACCCTGATGCTTTCTACCAAGATCCATGTCAATTGGCCTTTTAGTTCAGGAGAAGAAGTGAAAAATAGATTTTCAAGATGGTGGCCATGGTGGTCATCATGGATTTTGGATCAGAATGATTTTAGCTATTTTTTATCTACAAGTCACCCCAGTGCTTTCTATCAAGTTCCAAGCCAATTGGCCGTTTTTTCCAGAAGAAGCAAAAAATAGATTTTCAAGATAGTGGCCATAGTGGCCAGTTTGGATTTTGGATTTGAATGACTTCAGCTATTTTTTATCTACAAGTCACCCCAATATTTCCTACCGAGTTTCAAGTCAATTGGCCCTTCCATTGAGGAGAAGAAGCGGAAAATAGATTTCAAGATGGCCGCCACTGTGGCCATTTTGGATTTCTGATCAGAACAATTTGAGCTATTTTTGATCAACAAGTCACCCTGATGCTTCCTACCAAAGATTCAAGTCAATTGGCCTTTTGGTTCAAGAGAAGAAGCAAATAGATTTTCAAGATGGCCACCATGGGGGCATCTTTGGATTTCTGATAGGAACGATTTTAGCTATTTTTGATCTACAAGTCACCACGATGCTTCCTACCAAGTTTCGAGTCATTTGGCTCAGGGGTGTAGGAAAAGGCTTTTAAAGTAAGTTGTTGTTGCCGTATGACGGATTATGCACATAAAACTGGTCTCAGTCATCTTAATCTTAATTAAAATGTGGTTCCCACCAGACCATTCAAAGCAGACAATTCACAGGAAATGCCAAGTCTTATTTTCTCTGAAAATTAATAAAATAAATTAGAATGTTATCTGCTACAACTGATCACAACATGAATATTACACATTTAAGATGTTTCAGCCAGATTCTATAAATAGTACTGGAATTATAAGCCAACATCTCCTTTTCAGAAACACAAAAGGCAAATTTCTCAAAAAATTGAGTAGTTGCCCTTTGCCACAATATACAGTCCTTTATATATTGCTGAAATTTCATCCAGATTTTCCCCATCAGTAAAGGAACAAAAGGCTGGTCTGTTGTTCAGATGTATCAAGGACAGAAAACTTAAGAAGTGGAAAAGCCAGATTGACTGTTCTTGGCAAAATTAATATATATTTAGATTATGTTGGGGTTTCACGACACATCAACCCTTGTGGGTCATTTTGTGTCATCTCCCAGAGAAAGGGAGAAAAGAGATAGTAGAGGAGATGAAAGAGAAGGACAGTGAAGAAGGAGGAACAGGAATGAAAGTGAAGAAACAAAAGAATTAGAAACATTCACCCTCTGCCCAATTGTAAGCCAATACCAGTTGGACGCCCCGGTGACATAAGATACAAGACACCTTCGCCACACCCAACCACCCCCTGGCAAATATATCAAATTTTAGGTCATCTACATATTTATTAAGTTTCATCTAGACAGTCTACACAACAAGAGGGCCATGATGGCCCTGTAATGCTCACCTGAGCATCATAGCACTTTGAAAACCTGATCTAGAACTGATCAAGGCAAACATTCTGATCAAAATTCAAAATGATTATATTAACAAGACAATGTAGCATGTCTAATGTACTGTGAAATAAAGGTCAAGGTCAAATATGGATGACTGCACTCAAGAGGCCATGCTTAAGATGTATGCATGTACTAAGTATCACTGGCTGTAGGAGAAACAGTATAGGACCAATAATTATTGAGAAACTGACCTAAACGGAAAAACTTAAGAAAGTGACTGGATAGAAAATATACATCACCTTGAATTCATCAAGACAAACATTTTGAGCAAGATTCATGATGATCACTTCAAAAATGTGACCTCTAGAGCATCAATTGGCCAGGTGACCTTGTTTCTGATATCAAGTGACCCAGTTTTAAACTAGACCTAGAAATCATCAAGACGAACATTTTGAGCAATATTTATATGATTATTTAAAAAATGTGACCTCTGGAGTGTTAACAGTTTTCTGCTGATTTGGCCTGGTGACTTAGTTTTTGATCCCATGTGACCCAGTTTTGAACTTGACCTAGAAAACATCAAGACAAACATTTTGAGCAATTATTTTAAGATTCATGATGATTGCTTCAAAAATGTGACCACTAGAGTGTTAACAAAATGTTTTGCTGATTAGGCCTGGTGACCTAGTTTTTGACCCCAAGTCAACCAGTTTTGAACTTGACCTAGAACTCATCAAGACAAACATTTTGAGCAAGAGTCATGATGATTGCTTCAAAAATGTGACCGCTAGAGTGTTAACAAAATTTTTTGCTGATTAGGCCTGGTGACCTAGTTTTTGACCCCAAGTAAACCAGTTTTGAACCTGACCTAGAACTCATCAAGACAAACATTTTGAGCAAGATTCATGATGATTGCTTCAAAAATGTGACCGCTAGAGTGTTAACAAGGTTTTCTGCTGATTTGGCCCGGTGACCTAGTTTTTGACCCCAAGTGACCCAGTTTCAAACTTGACCTAGAAATCATCAAGACAAACATGTTAAGCAAGATTCATGATGATTGCTTCAAAAATGTGACCACTAGAGTGTTAACAAGGCCTTCCGCTGATTTGGCCAGGTGACCTAGTTTTTGACCCCAGGTGACCCAGTTTCAAACTTGACCTAAATATCATCAAGCCAAACATTTTGAGCAAGATTCATGATGATTGCTTAAAAAATGTGACCGCTAGAGTGTTAACAAAGTTATCTGCTGATTTGGCCCTGTGACCTATTTTTTTACCCCAAGTGACCCAATTTCAAACCTGACTTAGAACTCATCAAGACAAAACATTTAAGCAAGATTCATGATGACTGCTTCAAAAATGTGACCACAAGAGTGTTAACAAGGTTTTAGCTGATTTGCCCAGGTAACCTAGTTTTTGACTCCAAGTGACCCAGTTTGAAACTTGACCTAAAAATTATCAAGAAAAACATTTTGAGCCAGATTAATGATGATTGCTTGAAAAATGTGACCGCTAGAGTGATAACAAGGTTTTCCGCTGATTTGGCCAGGTGACCTAGTTTTTGACCCCAGGTGACCCAGTTTCGAACTTGACCTAGAAATCATCAAGACAAACATTTTGAACAAGAGTCATGATGATTGCTTGAACAAGTCACCCCGATGCTTCCTAGCAAGTTTGGAGTCAATTGGCCTTTCCGTTCAGGAGAAGAAGCGAAAAATAGATTTTCAAGATGGCTGCTATGGCAGCCATCTTGGATTTCCGATCGGCAAGATTTCAGCTATTTTTTACCTACAAGTCACCCCAATGCTTCCTAGCAAGTTTGGAGTCAGTTGGCTTTTCAGTTCAGGAGAAGAAGCGAAAAATAAATTTTCAAGACGGCCGGCATGGCGGCCATCTTGGATTTCCGATCAGCACAATTTTAGCTATTTTACTCACCCCAATGCTTCCTAGCAAGTTTGGAGTCAATTGGCCTTTCGGTTCAGGAGAAGAAGCAAAAAACAGATTTTCAAGATGGCCGCCATGGCGGCCATCTTGGATTTCTGATTGGCACGATTTTAGCTATTTTTGATCTACAAGTCACCCCGATGCTTCCTAGCAAGTTTGGAGTCAATTGGCCTTTCGGTTCAGGAGAAGAAGCGAAAAATAGATTATCAAGATGGCGGTCATCTTGGATTTCTGATCAGAACGATTTTAGCTACTTTTGATCTACAAGTCACCCTGATGCTTCCTACCAAGTATCGAGTCAATTGGCCCAGGGGTGTAGGAGGAGTAGGCTTTTAAAGCAATTGATGACGCCGCAGGACGAACAACTGACACTGACTGACCACGATAGCTCACCATGAGCACTTCGTGCTCAGGTGAGCTAATAAGGGAACTAGGGGCAATGATGATGATGATTTGGTATTTTATGAGCCTTTCAACATTATTTAAGTCTTATCAAGACAACGAAAGGGTGACGGTGAAAGCCTCTGTGCAATGATGCACCGTACATTCACGAGCTGAATTTTGCCACCAGCTGGATTCAGAACTTCATGATCTGAAGTTGGGGAGCACTAAACCACTCATCAGATGCTTCTAAACCCTTAAACTGCCAATCACAACAATTGTCGTCTGCTTTGTCATCTGCTTGTGATTTTAAAAGTCATTATTGCAAACAGTGTGGACCCATTATTACATTTACCGGTGTCAAATGGATGAGAGTTTGTTTCCCAGAAAAGAGGCTTTGACATTTCATTCAAACTGTCTCTTAATTTGCAAGAATACCGAAGCCTGTTTTCTGGGAAAAATAACAAAACTATTTTGAATTGAAATGTCATCTGTTGAAATTTTTACCCAGCATGCTAGGCATTATTTTTTTTTTGTGTGTGTGTAAAATATCTTGGCTTTAGTTTGTCCTAAGCAAGCAATTAATTAAATAATTAGCCCTTTTTGTTGTTAGTTAAAACAAGATAAAGTATTATACAAATGTCATATTTCTTGCTGAGATAATGGTTATTAAAAATTGGACCTCTTTTTTTTTTCTTTGCAAAAGGCTTATTGGCCCATGAGCTACACTCTAGACAAATTCGAACAGTAAAGTGTATCGCAAATGAATAATGCACAATCAAAATTGCCTTAGTAATACCAACATGCTCCCAAACACCCATCCTCCACCACCTGCACTTGCAGCTTACCACCACCCTGCCACCCACATCATGATATCTTGGTTCAAATCTCAGTGAAAAACTTGTGTTTGTGTCGAGGTTTCACGACCCAGTCAACCCAAAGGGGTCATATCGAGCGCGGTCAGTTTACCTAACCACAAGTTTACTGGGCAGGCTTAGTCCTCTAAGCAGTTACACATTCTTTTGCCAGAAACTGACAACTGCCCTTCTTGAATCAGCGGAGGAGAAAATGACCATAGAAAATATTTCATGATCAATCTCCATGAAAGAATGTTGCCTAACTCGGCGGGGGTTGAACGCGCGACCTCCTGGTCTCGAGTCAGACAGCGCATCCAATTGTGCCACCGAGGCCGGCAAGTATCAGTTAAGAAGAAATTCAGCTCATTACTGATGATATTTTATCTTATATTTCCTAAAAATAAGATTTGACAGTTCATACAAACTGTATCTTAAGAAGACAATTAATTTTGCATAAAATGTCAAACCCTATTTTCTGGGAACATAAGAAAAATCTTTCAAAATCTCATTTGCTGATTGTTTTTTCCAGCATGCCAAAGCCAAGTGTTAAGAAATCTGAATATGCTATGCATTACAAAAACACGTCTATTCAAATATACTGAAAAATTTACCACCAAAAATGAAAATTTTCAGATAAAAAAAACTATTTTTCATATTTCTGCTCAAAACATAGATTGTGGGTACTCGTTAGAACCGCCTCGCCAAGGCAGTTCTAATGAGTACCAAAAATTTATGTTTTGAGCAGAAATAAGAAAAATAATGTATACCCCTGTAAACCCCAGTTTTACTAAATAAAAGTGGAGTTAAAGGGGGGTCAAAATTATATAGGCGTGTTTTCGTGATGGTTAACCCTAGGCCTGCTGAACCAGGATATACCCTGCCTTTGCAAACAGTGTAGATCCAGGTCAGTTGGCTCTGGATCTGCGCTGTTTGCCACGAAGTATGTGAATTTATAGCAACAACACAGATCAAGTAATCTTATTGGCTGAAAATTAGAAGTGGGCATGGCAATTTAATTTATTCAGCAGGACAAGGATTAAATACAACAGTAAATGAAGGTAAAAATCTTCTTACCTGGCAACATATCTCGACCTGGCAATGTGTCTTGATCCAGATTATCCTCCATATCCTTGTACATAGTATATATTTATTCCTTTCATATGACTGAACTGTTTTTGCAGTTTTTTGCAGATATTATTACAATGAAGCCATGTTTAAACTTTTTAACAAAATCCAGGAAATATGAATAAATGATAAATACACAAGTTATTATTTTTTTCATTATCTGATCCAGAAAACAATCAAATCCTCATGATATGAATGTAATATCAAGTCCTGTACCAAGAAAAAAACCAACTGTCAACTGAAATTTAATAAATCATCACGAAAACATGCCTATATAATTTTGACCTCCTTAAACCCCACTTTTATATGGTAAAATTGGGGTTTACAGGGGTATACATTATTTTTCTTATTTCTGCTAAAAACATAGATTATTGGTACTCGTTAGAACCGCCTCGGCGAGGCGGTTCTAATGAGTACCCACAATCTATGTTTTGAGCAGAAATATGAAAAATATCGGAGTTTTTTATCGGGTTTTTTTTTCAGTTTTTGGAGGTGAAATTTTCTATATATTTGAATAGACGTGTTTTCGTAATGTTTGCAGGAAAAAAAAAAGCTAAAATTTACTACTCCCTGGGCTAATTCAGTAGATGACAACTTTATATATTTTTTTTTCCCAGAAAACAGATTTGACATTTCATGCAAATTGTCTAAAATGTCAAATCCTGTTTCCTGGGAAAAAATAAGTAAAAATATTTCAAAATGTTGTCTGCTGAAAATTTTACCCAGAGTGCTAAGCATTAATGTAATTTTGGTGCTCTGCGCAGAAAAGCTTTATTAAAAAATATCAACGTTCCATCAGTAATTTGTTATTTCCATACTAAAACAGATTTTTAAGAATCACAACACCGAATACCCACATGGTAATACTTTGGCCCCAAAACAGGAAAAACAATCCTTTGAACAGTTAATCATGCCAGGTAAAAGTTTCAGAATATTGCACTTTGAAATATTTTTCTCTAGCAAACAGGACATTTCATTTCATCGAATTACATTGACATGAAATGTCAAGCCTTATTTTCTATGAAAATATCAATTTATCATCTGCCGAATCTGCCGTATGAGTGCTAAAGAACAATAACAAATGACTTTATCAGACTAATGATGTGATTCTAATGAAATCATAGAGTGTACACTATTGTGGATGAGGCAATTCTAATGTGTATCCACAATATATGCTCTAGTAGATGAAATAGAAAAGTAAGAAAAATAATAAGAAGTTTTACCCACCACCGTTTTGGATTGTTGGTGTTCTCAACCCTTAGGGCCACACTCTTTGGGCCAATTAACCTTTACCACTCTCTGGGCATTTTCAGCAGACGACAAAATGATGTTATTTTTCTTATTTTTCCCAGAAAACAGGATTTGACATTTCCTTAGGAGACAATTTGCATGAAATGTCAAATCCTGTTTTCTGGGAAAAATAAGAAAAATATTTCAAAATGTCGTCTGCTGAAAATTTTACCCAGAGTGCTAAGCGTTAATATAGTTTAACTCTACATGCACTTTAATCATAAGTATGTTTAGCACTGAATTATAGCAGAAGACTAATCTAGTGAAATTTTTACTGTATTTTTTTGTGTTTTTGTGTGTGTGTGTGTGTGTGTGTGTGTGTGTGTGTGTGTGTGTTGTTGTTTTTTTTGTTCTTGTTTCTTAGGTTTTTTTGGTTTTTTTTGTTTTGTTTCAGAAAATAGGACACTATTTCATGTCTGCTTATTTCAAAATGTCGTCTGCTGAAAATTTTACCCAGAGTGCTAAGCGTTAAGCAATACAGTAGAACTTCAATGGCTCGAACATCTTTGGGACCATGGAAATTTGTTTGAAACATGGGTAGTTCGAGCCACTGAGGGTTAATCATGGCACCAGTTCAGGAAGCAAATAGCGATAATTTAGGGAAATCTTTTCGATTTTCTACACAATGATTGTATATTGTGTGTACAAACAACATACAATTCCATGATAAAATAAGAAAAAATCCCTAAATGTTTGTTTTCTTGAGCTATTGGAAGAATTTTGTAGGGACTGAAAAAAGAGTTCGAATCATCCACGGTAAATGAGCCATCCGTGTTCGAGCCATTGAGGTTATACTGTATATATATATATATAAATTTTTTTTTTTTTTTTTTTTTTTCAGAAAACAAAGTTTGCCATTTCATGCTTATTGTCTCTATAGAGACAATTTGCATGTCTCAATAGAGATAATTTGCATGAAATGTCAAACCCTGTTTTCTATGAAAAATAAGAAAAAAATATTTTAAAAAATCTTTTACAAGTATGCTAATTTCTTTGCAACACTTTTTTGCAGTTTACATTTGGCACATTTATATCACTTCTTTGCAGTTTACCTGAAATATTTATATCACTTCTTTGCAGCTTACATTCTACTCATTTTCATTTTCATCATTTCTATGCAGTTACATCACTTCACAATTAACATTTCACACACATCACTGCTTTGAAATTTACACCTGACACATTTACATCACTTTTTTGTAGCTTACATCTGACACATTTACATCATTTCTTTGCAGTTTACATTTCACACACATCACTACTTTGAAGTTTATACCCGACACTGTTAAATCACTTATTGCAGTTTACATTTCACACATTTTCAGTGCAGGTATAAAATCAATTCTCAGCTCTCGATTTAAAGTAAGTTATCACTCAATTATACAAAGACAATGACAGAAACTATTTCCCAAAATGCATGTTACACATCTTTCTGACTCCTAAATCCTACGACTCTCATTGGAAACTTAATTAGATCACTAGTACAGCAGCTCCGAAGATTCATTAGAGTTTTCACCAACTTTAATCTTGGCAGCTACAATTTCCTTGACAACTGGATTACCCATATCCACTTCACATGGTTTTATTGTTCACGGATACTTCAGCCGACTTAAGAAGCTCTGTTTTCAATAAATTTTGATTTTCTTTGGACTCTTTCTTAATGATTCTTTATTTTCACTTTTCAACTTTACCACTCTTCTATCATTAGGCAGACAACAAAATGAAGATATTTTTCTCAGTTTTCCCAGAAATTAGCAGTTTATATTTCATGCAGATTGTCTCCATAGAAAATAGGCTTTGACATTTCATGCAAATTGTTCCCTTAGAAGACGATGTGCATGAAATGCCAAAGCCTATTTGCTGGGAAAAATAAGAAAAATATTTCAAAATGTCCTCTGCTGGGATTTTTAACCAGCATGCTAAGCATTAAACGTATTCCACTTCCTTCTTGTAAATCCATAATTGATCCAGCATCAAATTCATTGTAAGGTAATATTCATGCACAACTGAAACATGAATTATGATCAAAATAATTCTATCTCTGGTGTTTCTTCATGAAAATACAGACCTCACACAGTGGTTATTAAGAACTTTTTGTTAAAGTGATCACTGGAGCTCATTATGCACATTGAGCAGCTGCATAAGGTCATAAAATGTAGTTTCCTTCTTTATCATAGGTGCTGCTCTTTAAAGGAAAGAATTTGCTCCCTCTGGGAGCAAATTCTTTCCGTTAAAAGTAGCCCCGACATTTTGGAAGCAATACCAGGGAGAATTTTTTTTCAAGATTATTCCTGGGTGCGCATAAAATAATTCCATTCAGACTATGTCACAGGTAATTCTTGTTTGATATGAATTAAAAGTATTATGACCCAGCCAATATTGTTAAGGTCATGTTGAGTCAGTCACTGGTAATTTTAACAACATCTGCTACATTCCCTAACCAGAAAAAAGACAAGCTTATCACTAAATAAGAGAGGTATCCAGACAAATTATTTTTCTTAACCCTTGCCATGCTGAATAAATTAAGATGCCACACCCACTTCTAATTTTCAGCCAATCAGATTACTTGATCCAGGTTTTGATATAAATTCAAATACTGAATGGCAAACAGTGCAGATCCAGATCAGTTGGCTTCTACAGAAGCCAATTGATCTGGATCTACACTGTCTGTAAAGACAGGGCATGTGCGGGTTCAGCAGGACTAGGGTTAATTCTCCTCAAAAACATGTTGTGGTACATATTTGCAGGTTTCGGTGGAGAAATAAGAAGAATATCAATACCTTAATAATCCTATGTTTTGAGACAGGTAGACCCGAGCAAACAGTGATGACACAGATCAGATACTGCAACATGTAGCATCTGAACAGGGTTTACACTGTTTGCCACTCATCTAACAGTTTTTAGACACATCAACAATAAGGCAGTAAAAGTAGAAAAGCTCTTGAGAAGGCACTATTTTTCAACCAAAATGTATTGACATTTCTTTCTTATTTCTGCATTTGTTGTGGGTATTCATTAACCCTCGTCATGCTGAATAAATTAATATGCCATGCCCACTTCTAATTTTCAGCCAATCAGATTATGTGATCCAGATTGTTGATATAAATTCACATATGTACTTAATGGCAAACAGTGCAGATCCAGATCAGCTGGCTTCTTCAGAAGCCAACTGATCTGGATCTACACTGCAAAGGCAGAGTATATCCTGGTTCAGCAGGACTAGGATTAAGAGCCCCTTGCAAAGAAGTTTCTAATGAGTACCCATAAAATATGTTTTCATGCAGAAATAAGGAAAATATTTTACCTGATACCCTCTTATCTTAACCCTTAAAGCGCCAAGAAAACCTGCATCTGAAAATGTCGTCTGTTTATGTCGTCTGCTGAATATTCTTGCAAACTTTTCAAACCTATTTTTGCATACAGGCAAACAGTGTGGACCCAGATCAGACTGCTCCTAAAGGAGCAGTCTGATCTGGGTCCACACTGTTTGCAGAAGTGACTTTTAAAGTAACCAGCAGAAGACAAAGCAGATGACAATAGTTGTGATTGGCGCTTTAAGGGTTAAGGTTACGATATTTATGGTGTCTTAATATTTAGCGAAAATACTGTAATGTGCCTAGTACCATATTTACCATATGTATTCGGACAGACAGGCCCGAGAAAACAATGTAGACCCAGATCAGAGGCTGCAGAATGCGGCTTCTCATCAGGGCCTACACTCTTTGCCACTCATCCAGCAATTTTAGACACAACAGCAAGTAGTAAACTGTATTAATTCATAGGTCTAGATAAGTGTGAGTATCAGGTAAATATTTTTCTTATTTCTCAATGAAAACATATGTTGTGGGTACTCATTAGAAGTGCCTCACTGAAGTGCTTCTAATGAGTACCAACAACATATGTTTTAGTTGAGAAATAATAAAAATATAGATACTTTTTGGTTAAAAAAAGCACCTTATCAACAGCTATGGACTATTTGTTCAAATTTTAAAACAAGTATGGCAAGGGTGGTGTCTGACTACTTATGGTAAATTCTGTAGCTGAAGAGATAAGAAATTTAGCCCTGGTGATAATCAACTACTACTCCTGGTCAAGGTGCTCGCTAGTGGGAGGAATCTACACAGAACAAATAACAGTAGTGGGTACCATATTTACTCTAAATATTCAGATACCATTACTCCTTACCATACTTGTCCTAAAATTTGAACAAGTCTGTTCTACTACCTGCTGATGTGTCTAGAAACTGCTGAATGTTTGTTTTTGTTAAGGTTTTACAGCCCAGTCAGTCCAATGGGGGTCACACTGAACTCGGTCAGTTTACCTAACCACTTTTATTGGGCAGGCTTAGTCCTCTAAGCAGTTAACCAGTATTTTGCACATTATTTTGCAGAAACTGACAACTGCCCTTCTTGAATCAGCAGAAGGGAGAGAATGACCATAGAAAATATTTCATGATCAGTGACTCACATCTAACTGAGCCTCTGAGGCCAGCTAACTGCTGGATGAGAGATACACAATGTAGATCTTGATCAGTCACATTCTGAGGTGTCTGATCTCATCTACACTATAAGCTCATCATCATCATCAGCATCATCATCACCGGATTTTTTATTAATGTGCAGGTACAAGGGCAATATCCGTATCAGTGGGCCCCCTTCCTGGTAGCTGGCTTGCTGCACGCATGGCAGATCTCATACCAGATCTCCAGGTGTGTCTATCATGAGTGTCTATAGCCAAGAGCTTCCACTCTTTGCAATCCCTCTGAGTCAGCTGCTTCCATGTCATCCTGGGCCTCCCAGGCTGACTTGACTACACCACTGAGGCATTCCACCTGTTCATACAAGCGAAGCCTTCTCTCCTTCAGGATGAGGTCCAGGTCTTCAATGCCAAGCTGTGCAAGTAGCTCACTGAATCTGATGGTGACAATGTCTTGGGGCTTGACATTGCAGATCTGTCTGATCATTACCCTGTCATTCTGCTACAGAAGTTGGAGGTTTGGCATTTTTCAATGGCCAGGTCTCACTGGCATGGAGCATTGCTCTCCACACACAAGAGCTCAATAGGCGGCACGTCTTGAAAGAGAGGTAGTGGGAAGAGAGAACTGGTAGCTTCTTGAACTTCTTCCAGGCGGTTTTCACATGTGTTATGGTTGGAAGTTCACAGCTACCAGCTGCTGAGAGCATGTCTCCTAGGTAGTAAAAGGAAGTTACCACCTCCAGCTTGTCAGGTCCCATTTGGACTTCCCTCTGTGGTCTGCCGTCAAAAGGGCATGCAGTTCCCTGGCACCATGTACACCTGTAACCAGAGTCCTCTGTCTGTCCAAATACTAATTGTAAATATTTATTATTTACCTTGCACTTATCTGTAGCACCATCTTAACCCTTAAACTGCCAATCACAATTGTTGTCTGCTTTGTCATCTGCTTGTGATTTTAAAAGTCATTTTTGCAAACAGTGTGGACCCAGATCAGACTGCTCCTCTAGGAGCAGTCTGATCAGGGTCTACACTGTTTGCCTGTGTGCAAAAATAAGTTTGAAAAGTTTGCAAGAATATTCAACAGACGACATACACAGACGACTTTTTCAGATGCAGATTTTCTTGGGTTTTCTTGGCATTTTAAGGGTTAATATTTATTAGTTGCTATTTCAATTTGCTGTACTGTTATTTTATTTAACTCTAAGAGCTCTGCATCTAACAAAAATCAATTTTTTAAATAAGCTTTGCAGAGAAATTGATCTCTTCATTTGCTTTATTTAAATAATGATTTCGTTTCTCACCAGGTTAATAGTTTTGATCCATTTTTTATCACATATCACATCACTCCTGATAAAAAGCAATACTGTATTTGCTGTAAATATTCATATGCTGTCACTGTTTACCGTATTTACCCTAAGTATTTGGACACCTCAACTCCTTACCATACTTGTTTTAAGTCTGAACAAGTACAATTTACTACCCAATGTTGTGTCTAAAAATTGCTGGATGAGTAGTAAACAGTTTAGACCCTGACGAGACGCTGCATTCTGCCGTGTCTCATCTGGGTCTCTACACTATTTGCTCAGGCCTGCCTATCCAAATACATATGGTACATACAGTAACTTTTACCATCCTATGGGCTAATACAGCAGATAACAAATTGATGATATTTTTCTTTTTGCTTCCAGAAAATAGGATTTGACAAACGATTTAAACCCACATATTTATGATCATCAGAACTGATTGTATCCTAAAATTTGAATACTCTTAGCAGTTAACCAGTACTTGCCAGAGATTGATAACTGCCCTTCTTCTTGAATCAGTGGATTCTTAAATCAGCGGAAGGGAGAGTGATTTCATAATCAATCTCAATGAAAAGTTGTGTGGCCTAGCTGGGATCTGAACCTGCCTTCCCTGGATCTGCAGTTAGACACACTTCTGACTCCACTATGGAGCCTGCTTATTCTTGTATCAAAACATATTGTGGTGACTCAATAGAACTGCCTCAATGAGATTTTACAAGTGTGCACTAAACATGTTTTCAAAACTCTAGATAAGACATGTTTTTGGGTGCAAAAAATAACAAATATATCCAAACTGCTCAACTTACATAGAGCTTTTAGTATCATACTGATTTTCACTGGTTAATTTATTTATTTCATTTGCATAGTTATACACAGAAAGAATTAAAAGCATGATCACGATTCAAATATCTTAACCCCTTCTCTTGCTAAACACGACATGCCTTGTCTTAGCAAACAGTGTAGATCCAGATCAGTTGGCTTCTGAAGAAGCCAACTGATCTGGATGTGCACTGTTTGTCATTAAATATGTGAATTTCTATCAAAAACCTGGATCAAGTAATATGATTGGACGGAAATTAGAAGTGGGCGTGGCATCTTAATTTATTCAGCATGACAAGGGTTAATTACTTATTTCAGCAAAGTTCCATTACTGAATGTAAACCAAACTTTCCAATCTGAATCACACATTCAACCACTGTCCCTTTACATATTTCAAACTGTAGTTTACAACACATAAATAATATAAATCTTAATAAATCCAAAGGATTGATGGCTTACATGTATATTATGCATATTTTCATTTAAACTGACTGACAGGTAAACTACTGCCAATATCATGCTTGTATCTGCTCAAGATAATTATCAGGTTTAAAAGTAGTTTTATCAAGTTTTGTCATCTATATTTGTCATCTAACCTACTAATTTAGACACAGACATTTAACCCTTGTTCTGCTGAACTCGGATATTCCCTGCTTTTGCAAACAGTGTGGATCCAGATCAGTTGGCTTCTAAGAAGCCAACTGATCTGGATCTGCACTGTTTGCCATTAAGTATTTGAATTTATATCAACAATCTGGATCAAGTGATCTGATTGGCTAAGATCTGAAAAGGGTGTGGCATCTTAATTTATTTAGCATGACAAGGGTTAACACTCATGATAAGATGCTTTTTTCAACTGCAAAGTACTGATAGTTTTCTTACATCTCCATGACAACATATGTTGTGGGTACTCATTAGAAGCACCTTCCTGAAGTCCATCTGATGAATACTTAGCCTGGCTCCACGCTTTGAGTTTTACTTTTCTAATCTAACAAAGGTAAAATACTCCTTCTTGACTATTTTTCTACACGTATCATCTCCCTTACCTGTCAGAAACTCATAACTGATCAGCCAAATCAGAGAGCAGGACATTCCAAATGATAGGATATTTGTAAAATACGAATCTTTTTATGCTGATTCAAATATCAGTTAGACTGAAGCCAGTCTAACCAATACTCACAACATATGTTTTGTTATGAAATAAGATAAATATTTACCTGAGAATCCCCCTCTTATCTAATAATAATAATAATAATAATAATAATCGACTTTATTTATAGAGGGTAACACATTTAGTAATTTAGTACTAATCTTCCATGTGGCCCTCTTTTTTCCTGGGTAGAAACCAGTACTAAGCAATGTGGATAAAGTCTCTTGCTCAAGGAAACATCACTTGCTGTTAGTAGGGATCGAACCCGGTACCTCTCGATCTCGAGTCCGACACTTTACCACTGCACTACAGCGCTCCACAATCTGGAGTATTATTAACCCTTGTCATGTTAAATAAATTCAGATGCCACACCCACTTCTAATTTTCAGCCAATCAAATTACTTGATCCAGATTGTTGATACAAATTCACATACTTAATGACAAACAGGGCAGATCCAGATCAGTTGGCTTCTTCAGAAGCCAACTGATCTGGACCTACACTGTTTGCAAAGGCAGGGCATATCCAGGTTCAGCAGGACCAGGGTTAAATAACCTACTGGGTAGAAATTTCAGCAGACAGCTTTTTGAATCCCAGAAAACAGGCACTGACAGAATTTCTCACCAAAGCATATTTTTTTAGAAAAATGAGACATTAACATATTTACCCTAAACAGATAATTCCAATGAAAAATTGAGTTCAACCACCACACAAAAACTTAAAAATATATTAAAATACTGTCTGTTAATATTTTAATTAAGTGTACAAGACAGTATTATGCAATCTTAAGCAACAACTATTGATCAAAATTTCTACTTATTTATCATCATCCTCCAATCAAGTCATATAAATTTGTCAAGCTAAAATTGATAATATCTCCTTTCTTACTTGAATTTTCACCAAAACAGATTTTTTTTCTCCCTCCAAATTCACAATGATAAAACATAGTCAAAAAAACAAAACAAAAAAAAACACATTTTTTTTTTCAACTAAAAAATCTTGATATTTTTCTTATTTCTTCATGAAAACATATGTTGTGGGTACTCATTAGAAGCACCTCTCTGAGGTGCTTCTAATGAGTACCCACAACATATGTTTTCATGGAGAAATAACAAAAACATTTACCTAAAACTCCCTCTTATCTAGGGCAATGATAAAAACCAAGTAACTGCACACTCTCCCCACAAATGTCACACTACATGAACTAATAAACTTCCTTTACTTGATGTTAGTCGATAGTGTTTTATGGCCGATGAAGGTCTTTATTAACAACTGAAGTCAGTGAACTGTGTTAGAGAAGTATTGAAAACTACATCAGTAGCATGCTGAAATGTTAACAAAAGGCAAATATCAGGTGGGGAACAATAAACCATATTTATCCAAAATATTTGTACACCTTAACCCATTTTATACCAAATAAACTCTCCCTTACTATATATTGGAAGAGTCCGATTTCAATTTTAGGTATGCCAGGCTATGTCATTTAAATATTCCTAGAGAAAAATGTCTAAACTGCAAACATTGGAGATCCTGATCAAAAGCCGCATCCATACTTGTCCAACAATTTAACCCTTCTCCTGCTGAACACGACATGCCCTGTTTTAGTAAACAGTTTAGATCCAGATCAGTTCGCTTCTGAAGAAGCCAACTGATCTGGATCTGCACTGTTTGTCATTAAATATGTGAATTTCTATCAAAAACCCGGATCAAGTAATCTGATTGGCTGGAAATTAGAAGTGGGCGTATCCTCTTAATTTATTCAGCATGACAAGAGTTAAGTATCTATGACTATCTGTTGATGCATCTTTGTTTGTGTTGAGGTTTTACGGCCCAGTCAACCCAATGGGGTCATGTCAAGCGCGGTCAGTTTACCTAACCACACGTTTACTGGGCAGGCTTAGTCCTCTAAGCGGTTAACCAGTATTGTGCACATTCTTTCGCCAGAAACTGACAACTGCCCTTCTTGAATCAGCGGAAGGGAGAGAATGACCGTAGAAAATATTTCATGATCAATCTCCACGAAAGAATGTTACCGACCTCGGCAGGAGTTGAACCCACGACCTCCTGGTCTCCAGTCAGACGGCGCATCCAACTGAGCCACCGAGGCCGGCTGTTGATGCATCTAAAAACTGCTCGTTTGAGTTCTTATTTACTGACACATCAACCATGGTGGGCCATTTTGTGTTCTGGAGAAAGGGAGTAAAGGGATAGAAGAGCAAGTAGAATGGAGGAAAGAGAAGAGGCTGAGTTCAGGTTTAATGACCCATCAACCCAAGAGGGTCAGGTCATTTGCATCAAAGGAAAGAGAGAAACAGAGAAGGATGGAGGTTAACCCTTTCATCCCTGAGTTTCTGAAATGGACTTTTCCATCCTTTAATTTTGGACATGTCTACTGCTGTAAATAGGGTTCTCAGTCAAAACACAAAAAAACGGAATGGGAAACAGTATAGCTCCTGATGAAACAGCTTGTTACAAGCTGTCTCTTCAGGATCTACACTGTTTACACAAGTATCTATTTTGGTCTGCTAGGCTGAAAGGGTTGAAGCAAATGACAGTGTAGTCTGTCTCCAGACTTTATCTTTTCTATCATTTTCTCTTCTTTTCAAAGGTATACAATCTAGTACAGCCTATAATGATTTAAACAGTTATGTCCCTTAATTTCTAGTGTAAAACAGTGAAATAGGATTTATACTGCTACCAGAAGTGATCAAAAACAAAAAAAAAAAAATGGCAACAAAAAAGAGTGCAGAAATGACTGGAGCCAGTCTTATGACTGTAGAAACAGAAGACATACCAAGATGCCTACTTCATGACCTGCTGCCAATAAGCATATTAACGGTCCATGGGACAGTCTTCTGTAATGACCTTCAAATTCATTTAAAAAAACAGCACTCAGGGGAACGGTTTAGGACCATTAGTCCTCTGGTTTAAGTGATGTCATATTAACCTAACCCTGACTGATGTCACAAGTGAATAGTGACGTTATTCAGTTACTTGTAAGCAGTTGATCAGTATGATAATACAGAGATGTAGAAAACGGTTATTTTTTATAGATAGCTACAGCACCTCTTGTTATATAAATGGATCTGAATTAGACTATAGTTGGTAACCATTACCACTGTCTTGGCTAATTCAGCAGACAACAAATTGGTGGTATTTTTCTTATTTTTCCCAGAAAACAGAATTTGACTTTTCATGCAAATTGTCTCCATTGGAGACAATTTGCATAAAATGTCAAATCCTGTTTTCAGGGAAAAATAATAAAAATATTTCGAATTGTTGTCTTCTCTCCCTGCTGGTGCTCAGCAGGGACTTCTTTCCCAGCTGATGCACAAGAGGGTCATCTTTTCCAGCTGGTGTGAAACAGTGTCTTCTTTCTCTGCTGGTGCACAACAGGGACTTCACTACATGGTCTTCTTTCCCTGCTGATGTGCAACAGGGACTTCTTTCCCTGCTGGTGTGCCCAAAGGGTCTTCTTTCCTGGCTAGTGCACAACACTTTAGGTCTTCTTTCCCTGTTTATATGCACAGTTTCCACTGCTGGTACGCACAGGCTCTTCTTTCCCTGCTGGTGTGATGTCATTTATAAGTTTCTTACTTTAAAAATTTTGCCATGGCAACCAAACAAAATGGCCACCAGTCATAAAGCACATAAAATCAAATGATCATAACTGACAAATATGGATCACATCACTTCACTGGTAATGGAGAAAATACAATTTAACCATTTTACCATTACAAGTCTATGGGTCATTTAAGTTGTCATAGCAACCAAACAAAAAGGCAGATCACCATAATTTTAGCTATTCTTAAATCCTCCTACCCAAGCAATATTCCTGTCTAATTATGGACAGATTGCTTCAGAGGCTTTGGAGGACTTGTTGTTTTAAAGTATTAATGAACAGATGGAGGGACAACAGACAAAAAGTGATCTCTATAGCTGACCCTCAGTTTGTTTGTTTGTGTTGAGATTTTAGGGCCTAGTCAACCCAATGGGGTCATGTCGAGTGCGGTCAGTTTACCTAACCACACGTTTACTGGTCCTCTAAGCGGTTAACCCGTATTGTGCACATTCTTTTGCCAGAAACTGACAACTGCCCTTCTTGAATCAGCAGAAGGGAAAGAAATAATAGAAAATATTTCATAATCAATCTCCACGAAAGAATGTTGCCGACCTCGTTGGGGGTTGAACCCACGACCTCCTGGCCTCCAGTCTGACGGCACATCCAACAGAGCCACCGAGGCTGCAGCTCACCCTCAGCATAGCTCAGGTGAGCTAAATATTGTCTGCAAAAATTTTGCTTGGGCTTGAAGATTTACATTACGAAAATACGCCTATTCAAATATATTGAAAAATTTACCACCAAAAAATGACACTTTTCAGATAAAAAAAATCTGATGTGTTTCACTTTTCTGCTCAAAACATAGATTGTGGGTACTCGTTAGAACCACCTTGTCGAGGCAGTTCTAATGAGTACCCACAATCTATGTTTTGAGCAGAAATAAGAAAAATAATATATACCCCTGTAAACCCCAGTTTTACTATATAAAAGTGGGGTTTAAGGGGTTCAAAATTATATAGGCGTGTTTTCGTGATGACTCTTTCCCCGCTAGTGGCGACTTTTTTCCTCTGCTGATAACCTTTGCAAACAGTTTGGACTCAGATCAGGCTCGATGTTTTGTCGGGCCTGATCTGGATCCAAACTGTTTGACCCTCTGATGGTAGTCCTGAAAGACTTTTTTGAAAAAGTTAATTTAAAAAAAAAAATACACAGACAACAAAAGAGCATGCTAAATTACCCAGCATGCAAAGAGTTAAAATTACAGTACCTGGTTAATGCTGTTTAGAATATAAGAAGCTGATGAGGTTTACAGATTTCTAACTGTAATATAAACCCAAGAAGTTACCATAACAATGCAATAAAACCATGTGCTACCCATAATTCATAGCTTCATAAATGCATCCACTCTTATGTAGATTGTCTGCCAAGCTCCCGGCTGAAATCTCGCTAATCTGAAGCTACAAATTACTGTCTGTTTTAGTGAACGACTCTTTGTTCTACATCTGTTTTTCTCAAACATCACTGTTCTGTGCTCCATCCCTTACCGCTTTGCACTCTGGGTAAAATTTTTCAGCAAACGACAATTTTAAGTATTTTTATTATTTTTCCCTGAAAACAGGATTTGACATTTCATGCAAATTGTCTCCAATGGAGACAATTTGCATGAAAAGTCAAATACTGTTTTCTGGGAATAATAAGAAAAATACCACCTATTTGTTGTCTGCTGAATTAGCCAAGACAGAGGTAAAGGTTACCAACTATAGTCTAATTCAGAGCCATTATTTATATAACAAGAGGTGCTGTAGCTATCTTTAAAAAATAACCGTTTTCTACATTTCTATATTATCATACTGATCAACTGCTTGCAAGTAACTGAATAACGTCACTATTTACTTATGACATCAGTCAGGGTTAAGTTAATATGACATCACTCAAAAAATAAAAGCCCATTGTGGGCAAGCGTCCCCCGACATCATGGCCTTGTTTGTATAGGGTTGCAAGTTTTAAATCCTTTTACTGAAAAGCATTGGATTACAAGACTTACTGTTAAAAAATTGCCAAAGGACCATAACTCTGGTAAAAATCAGTTGAGCATGACCTCGATAAAATATGATATCTTCAGGTCATGGAAACAATAACTGGAAAGTTTCATCAATATCCCTTGAGAAATGTAGGAGGAGTTGCAGAGACAAGAACTTCTGTTGATAAATGGCTAAAACTGACAAAGGGCCATAACTCTGGTAAAAAGCAGTCAAGCCTGACCTTGGTATTATATGATCCTTTTCAGGTCATGGCAATAATAACTGGAAGGTTTCATGAAAATCCACTGAAAACTGCAAGAGGAGTTGCAGAGACAAGACTTACTGTTAAAACATTGCCAAAGGACCGTAACTCTGGTAAAAATCAGTTGAGCATGACCTCTATAAAAAATATGAACATCTTCAGGTCATGGAAACAATAACTGGACAGTTTCATCAATATCCCTTGAGAAATGTAGGAGGAGTTGTGGAGACAAGAACTTCTGTTGATAAATGGCTAAAACTGATAAAGGGCAATAACTCTGGTAATAAAAGCACCGCAAGCATAATACCCCACCATAGCAATTATTTGTTTATGTATTAAAGTTATCGTTGCGAAAATGTTGGAAAAGAAAATGACGGAGGGACAGATAACAATCCTAAACCAGATCTTGATAATATCAATGGATAGATAACAATCCTAAAGCAGATCTTGATAATATCAATGCATATAGCAAGTTTGGTTAAAAGGCCTTGTTATTTACTCAAGTTATCATCCAGAAATGAAAATATGGACGTGTCTTGGGCAGATAACTCCATAAAAATTTGACGAAATTTGCCCATTAGCAATTCCAAACCTGATCTCCTTACTGTCAATACATATAGCAAGTTTGGTTAAAATCCCTTGTTATTTACTAAAGTTATCATCCCGAAACGAAAAAATGGTTGTGTCTCAGGCAGAAAACTCCGTAAACATTTTACGAAATTTGCCCATTAGCAATCCCAAACCAGATCTCCTTAATGTCAATGCATATAGTAAGTCTGATGAAAATCCCTTGTTATTTACTCAAGTTATCATCCGGAAACCAAAATATGGGCGTGTCTCGGGCAGATAACTCCGTAAAAATTTGACGAAATTTGCCCATTTGCAATCCCAAACCAGATGTCCTTAATGTCAATGCATATAGCAAGTTTGGTGAAAATCCCTTGTTATTTACCCAAGTTACAATCTGGAAATGAAAATATGGGCGTGTCTCGGGCAGATAACTCCATCAAAAATTGACGAAATTTGCCCATTAGCAATCCCAAACCAGACCTCTACAATATCAATGCACATACCAAGTTTGGTGAAAATCCATTGATGTTTACTCAAGTTATCATCCGGAAACGAAAAACGGACGGACGGATGGACGGACGTATGATGGACGGACAGACAGACTCACAGACGACCAATGTGAAACCATAATACCCTGCCACTATTGTGTGGCAGGGTATAAAAAGCAGTCAAGCATGACCTCAGTATAATATGTTCCTCTTTAGGTCAGGGCAACAATAACTGGAAGGTTTCACTAATATCCACTGAAAACTGCAGAGACAAGACTTACTGTTGAAAAATTGCCAAAGAGCTATAACTCTGGTAAAAATCAGTCGAGCAGGACCTAAATAAAAGATGATCATCTTCAGATCATAGGAACAATAACTGGAAAGTTTCATCAAAATCCCTTGAAAACTGTAGGAGGAGGAGTTACGGAGACAAGATTGTGTCAATGGACAAACGGACGGACTGATGGATGGACAAACCCATTACTTTAGTCCCCTTCGACTAACGTCGGGGGACAACAAGAGATCCATCATGGCTTTGCCTGGGTAATGGCTGATTTGCCCCACCCACTGGTGGCCACGTTTTTTTGACCGATCAACATGTCAAATGAATCTGACAGACAGTCACTCAAAATGAGGCACTTCTAATGAGTACCCACAACATAATTACGTTTTTGTGGAGAGAAAGCAAAACACTGATCATGATACCCACCCCTCCTACAGCTATTTGCTTGTGTTGAGGTTTTACGGCCCAGTCAACCCAAATGGGTCATGTCGAGTGCAGTCAGTTTACCTAACCACACTTTTACTGGGCAGGCTTAGTCCTCTAAGTGGTTAACCAGTAATGTGCACATTCTTTTGCCAGAAACTGACAGCTGCCCCTCTTGAATCAACGGAAGGGAGAGAATGACTGTAGAAAATATTTCATGATCTAATCTTAGGCCTTAAAGCACCAAGGAAAATTTGTAGCAGACAACATTTTGAAGCATTTGAATATCTGCTTTCTTATCTTCCTAAAAAATAGGATTTGACATTTCTTGCAAATTGTCTCTTTGTTAAACCCTATATGAAAAATAAGAATAATATTACAAATATCAGCCATTAAATTTTTTTCCCCAGCATGCTAAATGTAAGGCCAAATGTTATGGTGTACCTGTGACACTGTGTGACCTGGGCACTTTTACTGTCAAGCCACTTGCAGTCACAGATCCTTAAGCCGGATAAATTCCAGAATTGCGTGTACATAGCCTCTTTACGGAATCCAATTACATTTCATTATTGTCCATGCTGTCTCTAAAATGATGGACAAATAGCTACACATTGATTTGGATAAATCATGCCCATTTATGGTGGACGGGAAAATCAATTATGGACATGAGAAATGGACAGCAACATCTTGAGGTTTACTTTTATCACGAATTACTCATGTTCATTAGGAAAAATATCCATTTTGAAGGAGATGTGCCAGCCATCTGAGCAATTAATACACTTTTCAAAGAGACAGAAGTCAACTTCTGCAGAAAAGAGAGCAGCACGAAAACATGCCTATATAATGTTGACCCCCTTAAACCCCACTTTTATAAAAGTAAAACTGGGGTTTACAGGGGTATACATTATTGTTCTTATTTATGCTCAAAAACATAGATTGTGGGTACTCATTAGAACTGCCTCCCTGAGGCAGTTCTAACAAGTACCCACAATCTAAATTTTGAGCAGAAATATGAAAAATAACAGAATTTTTATCTGAAAATTTTCATTTTTTGGTGGTAAAATTTTCAGTATATTTGAATAGGCTTGTTTTCGTGATGGATTACTAGGTTTTAGACTGATCCCTTCCTTTCCTAGGCCTTATTGTCTCCCCTTGATCAATACTCTCATCCATATCCAAACAAGAGGAGAAAGTACCAATTACTTTTCCGCACACCTCTGTACAAACATTTTAACCAATGAATCTTTACTGCAAATTCAGGCTTTTTAAACCTTTTCTGCTCTCTGAGCAAACTCAGCAGATGACAATGATATTTTTCTTATTTTTATCCAGAAAATTGGCTTTGACATTTCCTGAAATTGCCTCCTGAAGAAAAAATTTGCATTAAAATGTCAAAGCCTATTTTGGACAAAGCCTTTTCAGACACAACTAGACCATGCAGTGTAAAATCTACCAAGGATATGCAAAAGCAAAACAATCACAGACAATGCAATAAACATCATCATGGTGTGCCTTTTGTCACATAACTTTTCTGCCATCTGTAAAAATGGCATGATGGACGAATAAAGAAGATGTTTTGATGGAAAAATAAGAAATAGAAAAATATCCTACTGTTCAGTTGAAAATACCGTATTCAACCTTTTTTTTTTTTTTTTGATTTGGGTTTTACGGCCCTTTCAAGAATATTTCACTTATATCGAGCCGATCGTTCATCGAAGGTGTTCATCGAAGGTGGGCGAAAACCGGAGAACCCGGAGAAAAACCACCTGACCATCCGTAAGCAGAACTTGGCTTTCCCACATATGACCCGAGCGAGGCTCGAACCACAGCGGTGAGAAACCTAATAGATAAAGAGTCAACTCTCTTATCCACTAGGCTACGGGGGCCCGTACCGTATTCGACCTAATTACTGCACAAACCCCTGTGCACAGTCAAGCAATTCTGTAATCTTCAGATTACAGCCAGTGTACTTTTTCTATTTCTTTATAAAGGCATAGGTTGCTGGTACCCATTCAAATTGCATCCACTTGTCAATGCAATACAAATGAGTACCAACAACATATGCTTTTATAAAGAAAAATCAGAAAAAAAAACAAACACAAAAACATAACACAGGCATCATTTGATAAGTCCTTCACTGATCTTTCTTTTTTAATGTGTACTTTTAGCACCGGACGGTACATATTTTACCACAAGTTTTCCCAGTATTTTTTAAAATCCTAAGCGCATGGTGCAGTAATTAGGTTGAGTATGGCAACTCCTTATGTAGGGCAATGCAAACTTCTACATTTATCTGAGACTAAACCAGACTAATACTTCATGACATGTGCATCCAGCAAAGACTTGGATCAGTCTGCAAATTCTGCACAATCTGATCAAAGTCTTCTCTATTAAAAATTCCATTCTACAGTATCCAGTGCATCTAAAAATGGATATATGAAGGTCCTGATCGGGGGGGGGGGGGGGCATGGTTTTTGATGTATCATGAAGGCTTGAACAATCTTGGTAGAAGGTCACCAAAGCAACATTCCTGCCAAGTAACATTGAATTCGGTCCAACTGTTTCTTACGAGAAGATTTTTAAAGTTTTCTATATAGATATATCGGGAAAATAAGCCCCGCCCCCTAGTGGCCATGTTTTTTGACGAATCATGACGGCTTGAACAATCTTTGTAGAGAGTCAACAAAGAAACATTCTTGCCAAGTTGTATTGAAATCGGTCCATTGGTTTCTGAAAAGAAGATTTTTAAAGTTTTATATATAGATATATAGGGAAAATAAGCCCCGCCCCCGGTAGCCATGTTTTTTGACGAATCATGATAACTTGAACAATCTTAGTAGATGGTCACCAAGGAAACATTTCTGCGAAGTTATATCGGTCCAGTGGTTTCTGACAAGAAGAGATTTAAAGTTTTCTATATACATATATAAAGAAAATAAGCCCCGCCCCCTGGCAGCCATGTTTTTTGACGAATCATGACGGCTTGAACAATCTTGATAGAGGGTTACATAAGAAACATTCCTGCAATGTTATATTGAAATCGGTCCAGTGGTTTCTGAAAAGAAGATCATTAAAATTTTCTGTATAGATATATAGGGAAAATAAGCCCCGCCCCCTAGCAGCCATGTTTTTTGACAAATCATAACGGCTTGAACAATCTTGGTAAAGGGTCACCAAGGAAACATTTCTGGGAAGTTATATTGAAATCAGTCCTGGTTTCTGACGACAAGATTTTTTCAAGTTTTCTATATAGATATATAGGGAAAATAAGCCCCGCACCCCGCCTAGCGGCCATGCTTTTTGACAAATCATGACGGCTTGAACAATCTTGATAGAGGGTCACTAAGGAAACATTTCTGCCAAGTTATATTGAAATCGGTCCAGTTGTTTATGACAAGAAGATTTTTAAAGTTTTCTATATAGATATATAGGGAAAATATACCCCACCTCCTAGCGGCCATGTTTTTTGATGAATCATGGCGGCTTGAACAATCTTTGTAGAGGATCACTGAAGAAACATTTCTGGAAAAATTATATTGAAATCGGTCCAGTGGTTTCTGACAAGAAGATTTTTAATGTTTTCAATATAGATATATAGGGAAAATAAGCCCCGCCCCATGGCCGCCATGTTTTTAGATGAATCCAAATGGCTTGAACAATCTTCGTAGAGGATCACCAAAGGAACATTTCTGCAAAATTATATAGAAATCGGTCCAGTGGTTTCTGACAAGAAGATTTTTAAAGTTTTCTATATAGATATATAAGGAAAATAAGCCCCCTCCCCTGGCAGCCACGTTTTTTGACGAATCCAAACGGCTTGAACAATCTTGGTAGAGGATCACCGAAGGAACATTTCTGTAAAATTATATTGAAATGGATCCAGTGGTTTCTGAAAGAAGATTTTTATAGTTTTCTATATAGATATATAGGGAAAATAAGCCCCGCCCCCCTGGCGGCCATGTTTTTTGACGAATCCAAATGGCTTGAACAATCTTAGTAAAGGATCACCAAAGGAACATTTCTGAAAAAATTATATTGAAATCGGTCCAGTGATTTCTGACAAGAAGATTTTTAAAGTTTTCTATATAGATATATAGGGAAAATAAGCCCCGCCCCCTGGCCGCCATGTTTTTAGATGAATCCAAATGGCTTGAACAATCTTCGTAGAGGATCACCAAAGGAACATTTCTGCAAAATTATATAGAAATCGGTCCAGTGGTTTCTGACAAGAAGATTTTTAAAGTTTTCTGTACAGATGTATAGGGTTAATAAGCCCCGCCCCCTGGCGGCCATGTTTTTTGACGAATCCAAATGGCTTGAACAATCTTGGTAGAGGATCACCAAAGGAACTTTTCTGTTAAATTATATTGAAATCGGTCTAGTGGTTTCTGACAAGAAGATTTTTAAAGTTTTCTATATAGACATATGGGGAAAATAAGCCCCGCCCCCTGGCGGCCATGTTTTTGAAGAATCCAAATGGCTTGAACAATCTTGGTAGAGGATCACCAAAGGAACATTTCTGCAAAATTATATTGAAATCAGTCCAGTGGTTTCTGACAAGAAGATTTTTAAAGTTTTCTATATAGATACATAGGGAAAATAAGCCCCGCCCCCTGGCGGCCATGTTTTTGAGGAATCTGAATGGCTTGAACAACCTTGGTAGAAGATCACCAAAGGAACATTTCTGCAAAATTATATTGAAATCGGTCAAGTGGTTTCTGACAAGAAGATTTTTTAAGTTTTTAGTTAAAAAATCTGTTTTTAGCTCCTGTGACCTAGATATGCAACGGACCGGAACCATTTAAACAACTTTGGAAGAGGACCAACCAAGGATCATTCCTGTGAAGTTTGGTCAAAATCCAATCAGTGGTTTAGGAGGAGATGTTGTTTAAAGATTGTGGACGGACGGACGGACATACGGACGACGACGACGACGACGGACGGTGAGTGATCACAAAAGCTCACCTTGAGCCTTCAGCTCAGGTGAGCTAAAAATGAAAAAATGATGGATGTAACAGACTGAAGCTAGATTTTCTGTCAAACATTTACTGCAAAGGTGTATACTTGTATATCAAGCTTAAAGACTTGGGCTCATAAACTTTGATTTTATATAATTTTTTTCAGGATTTTCCCATTGAAAAGCCTAGTGTACAAAGCTGACCTTGTTGTAAAATAGGCCAAGGTCAACCCAGGGTCATTATTTTTATAAACTTTGTAGGGCTCAAGTCCCTGATGTTTTGCGCCAAGTTTCAAGGCCATCAGACTTGTGGTTCTGGAGAAGGTTTTAAGTACAGTCTACTCTTGTTATCTCGAACTCCAAGGGACTCTATTGAACACTTCAAGATATCCGTACTTCGACATATCAGATTTGCAGAACTGAGGAAAACAATTAATCAAACAAACACCTTGAACAGAATGAATATATAATTTGACTTCTTAGTTAAAAGATATATTGAAAATATTGTGGAGAAGAGGAGAAATTGCTCCTAAGGAGCAATTTCTCCTCTTTCCCACAATATTTTGTTGCCTTTTGGTAGCTCTCTGTTTTTAAAACAGGGAACAGATTTTCACTTCGAGATAAGCAGTTATTCGAGATAAGCGAGTTCGAGATAACGAGTGTCGACTGTATATATGTGCATGGTGGCCATCTGGGTCATGTGACCATGACCAATTATATAAACTTTTGTTCCTACAAGCCAAAGATATTCCACATGAAATTTGACTTCAATCAGCTCAGTGGTTTATGAGAAAAAGATGTTTGAAAGTGTGGATGGACGATAGCCTGAAGGCAGTGGCAGACAATCTGTGGAGGAAAAAAATAATGCCAACAGAAAGGCCTTATCATTTTATCCATATCAAAAACATTTCTTTGAAGTGTGATTTTATTTTTTTTTTTTTTTTTTCAAGATTTTCCAATATAAAAAAACTATATGAACAAAGTTGACCTTGTTGTAAAATAGGTCAAGGTCAACCCAGGGTCATCATTTGTAAAACTTTTGTATGGCACAAGTCCCTTTTGCTGTGTGTCAAGTTTTAAGGTCATCTAATATGCTTTTGGAGAAGAAGATTTTAAAGGGTTTTTACCATATATGGGCATGGCAGCCATCTTGGTCATGTGACCAGAACCAATTATATAAACTTTTGTTCCTGCGAGACACAGATGTTCCATTTAAAATCGGACTTCAATCAGTCCAGCTGTTTCTAAGGAGAAGATGTTTGAAAGTGTGGATGGACTTTTCCAATGTAAAAGCCGAAATGAACAGTTAACCTTGTAAAAATAGGTCAAGGTCAACCCAGGGTCATCATTTATATAACTTGTGTAGGGCTCAAGTCCCTTTTGATGTGTGCCAAGTTTTAAGGTCATCTTGTAGAAGATTTCAGCATATAGGCATGGCAGCCATCTTGGTCATGTGAGCAGGATCTATTATAGAAACTTTTGGTTCCCGCAAGACATAGATGTTCCATATAAAATCTGACTTCAACTAGACAAAGTGCCCAGTGGGGCACATATACCCCCGACCAGCGCTACCGCCAGTTTTTAACGAGCACAAAATATGTAGCTTTGATGGCAGGATGGATGAATTCCATGCTGATAGCTATATCCCCTAAACCTCTCGGTAGGAGGATAACGAAATTCAACAAAGGGTCTTGATGGTAAAGCTATATAAACTTAGATGCAATTTTTTTTACTTTTATATGAAATTTCTAAGTCTGTGACCTTGACCTGAAGGTCATACCCTATATCTACCAACATGTCAAATATAAATGAAATTCCTCAAAGGTTCTTGATGGTTTTGCTATATAAACTTAAACACAAAAAACTTTGACTTTTTTTATGAAAATTCTAAGTCTATGACCTTGACCCCAAGGTCACCCCTGGGGTGGGGATGGTGCTAATAAAAACTTTAGACCTATATCTACCATCATGCCAAATATGAATGAAATCCATGAAAAGATCTTCAAAATATGAACAAAGTATGAACAAATAATGCTTCAAAGGACGGACAGACAGACAAAAAGATTTCTTGCTGATAGCTATATCCGCTCAACCTTTCAGTTAAGGGATAATGAAATTTAATAAAAGGTCTTGATGATATGGCTATATAAACTTAAACGCAAAAATTTTTACTTTTATATGAAAATTCTAAGTTCGTGACCTTGACCTCGGTCACACCCGGGGTGGGGATCATGTGGAGTAAGACACTAGGCTGATATCTACCAACATGTAAAATATAAATGAAATTCCTCAAGGTCTTGATGATATAGCTATATAAACTTAAACACAAAAAACTTTGACTTTTTTATGAAAATTCTAAGTCTGTGACCTTGACCCCAAGGTCACCCCCGGGGAGGGGATGGTGCTGATAAAAACTTAAGACCTATATATACCATCATGCCAAATATGAATGAAAACCATCAAAGGGTCTTCAAAATATGAGTTCTTATAAACTTTAACGCAAAAACTTTTCCCTAAGACAAAAATAAAGTATGAACGAATAATACTTCAACGGACTGACGGACAGACAAACAGATTCCTTGCTGATAGCTATATCAGCTCAACCTTTCAGTTAGGGGATAATGAAATTTAATAAAAGGTCTTGATGATATGGCTATATAAACTTAAACGCAAAAATTTTTACTTTTATATGAAAATTCTAAGTTCGTGACCTTGACCTCGGTCACATCCAGGGTGGGGATCATGCGGAGTAAGATGCTAGGCCGATATCTACCAACATGTCAAATATAAATGAAATTCCTCAAGGGTCTTCATGATATAGCTATTGAAACTTAAACACAAAAAAAATTGATTTTTTTAATGAAAATTCTAAGTCCGTGACCTTGACCCAAGGTCACGCCCGGGGTGGGGATGGTGCTGATAAAAACTTAAGACCTATATCTACAATCATGCCAAATATGAACGAAATCCATTCAAGGGTCTTCAAAATATGAGGTCTTATAAACTTTAACACAAAAACTTTGACCCTGTGACTTTTTTACAACTAAGTCCGTGACCTTGACCCCAAGGGCACCCCCGGGGTGGGGATGGTGCTAATAAAAATTTTAGACCTATATCTACCATCATGCCAAATATGAACTAAATCCATCAAAGGGTCTTCAAAATATGAGGTCTTATAAACTTTAACGCAAAAACTTTGACCCTGTGACGGAAAGACGAACGAACAAACGAACGAACGTACGAACGAACGTACGTACGAACGAACGGACGAACGGAAAAGCGAAAACTATATACCCCCACATACTTCGTATGTCGGGGGTATAATCAGTCTAGTGGTTTCAGAGGAGAAGATATTTGATAAAAGTGTGGATGGATGAAGACGGAAATCAGACGAAGATGGACAACGCACCATTGGTATACTACAAACTCACCTTGTGAGCCTCCGGCTCAGGTGAGCTAATAAAAAATGATCAGACACCCTGCTATTGGAAATGGACCAGTCCAAGGAGTTGTGGTAGAAGAGTCCACTCAACATAAATGGATTAAGAGAAAATATGATATACTGATGAACAGAATGTGCAGATGTGCTGGCTGATCTGAGACTCTGCTATTTCATCCCATAAGGGCCATTTTCTCATGGTCAGCATGATTCTGATCCAGCTTCATTACCACTCGATACAGTTTTTATTCCACGATAATGGACTGAAACAATTTATATTCAGCCCAATAACTGGAGCTTGCATATTAATTCTGCCAATTAAGTCACAAGTTTTAAAATGGAAACTTGTAAACTCCTGATGCTTTAGAATGCTAGAGTTGTGTCCATAGTACACAAATGCCTTTACCCAGTGCTCGCCAATTAGTTTTTGCCATCAGAAATATGAAAATCTCATGGTCACCCAAATAAGAAATATAGATCATGATCAAAGCAGTGATTTTTTTACCTGCGAGTCTTGCTTCATATACTCATAATTTCTCTCTGGGACTCACAAATTTTATATATGTGAGTCCCTGGACTCAGAAAATATAGTAGAAAATTGCTCTAAAATATGTTTAAAGGACTCGTGATTTCCTCATGGGACACAATGAATTTCATCTATGTGAGTCCCTAGAACTCAACAGAACCAAACTGTAAATAAATCACTGCAAAGAAGTGACAAGTGACTCCTACACTGGACTCAGACCTCCCCATTGCACACCCTCCCTCCCCTCAATCACCTACCCCCACCTCCACCCCACCTCGACTACCTCTCTGTCTCAATCCTCTACACACATATACACACATATTCATCCCTCTGTCGTATGTCTGCCTGTTTGTCTATATTTTTGTTTCCAGGTGACAATTTGAGTAAATATCAATGGATTTGCACTAAACTTGGCATGTGCATTGATATTGTGGAGATATGGTTTGACAGAGATATCTGCCCACTACAACAGTGGCAGGGTATTATCCGTTTACCTTTTGAGTAATCAAAAAAGTTGCTATCTAGAACTCTGCACCCTTTTCTGTGTGGTAAGGATCAACTCTGTACCTTTTCACAAGTAGTTTTGCCAATTACAGAGCTTTCAGATAAATGAATATTTTAACCCTTGTCATGCTGAATAAATTAAGATGCCATGCCCACTTCTAATTTTCAGCCAATCAGATTACTTGATCCAGGTTGTTGATACAAATTCAAATATTTAATGGCAAACAGTGTGGATCCAGATCAGTTGGCTTCTTCAAAAGCCAACAGATCTGGATCTACACTGTTTGCAAAGGGTTCAGCAGGACTAGGGTTAAACTACTGACAAATAAATGCAAATGCTTCGGAACTAACACAGCCAATTCAAATTGTTGTACAATGCGTAGAATTAGAGACACAGGCTTGGAAAAAAGTCATATTCAGAAATGAGCAAACACAGACCAGCATGCTGATCAATACCCTTCCATCACTTCTCACTTCTTCCATATAAATCAGGTTTGACAGATATGAAAGTCTTTTTTTTTTTTTCTTTTTTTTTTTTTTGATTTGGGTTTTACGGCACTTTCAAGAATATTTCACTAATATCGAGCCAATCGTTCATCAAAGGTGGGCGAAAACCGGAGAACCCGGAGAAAAACCACCTGACCATCCGTAAGCAGAACTTGGCTTTCCCACATGTGACCCGAGCGAGGCTCGAACCGCAGCGAGAGAAACCTAATGGATTAAGAGTCAACTCTCTTATCCACTAGGCTACGGGGGCCCGCAGATATGAAAGTAACATTGATGATGGTGATTTGGTGTTTTATGTGGCTTTTAACTTTTTCTCCACTAGTGGTATCCTTTGTTATCTGCTGATAACCTTTGCAAACAGTTTGGACCCAGATCAGGCCTGACAAAATGTCGGGCCTGATCTGGATCCAAACTGTTTGACACTCTGATGGCATTCCTGAAAGATTTTTTTTTTTGAAAAAGTTAATTTTAAAAAAATCTACAGATGACAAAAAAGCATACAAAATTATCCAGCATGCAAAGAGTTAACATTATTAACCCATTTTAGTCTAGGGACCCAAAAAAGGGTAACTGGTATACAGATGCTGCAGATTGTGGCAACCGATCAGGTTCTCCACTGTTTGCAAATAATTTAGCCATTTTTCTCTAAGAATTAAATATAAATCACATAATCTGACATACCTAAAATTGAAATTGGACTCTTCAAATATATAGTGTGGGAAGAGTTTATTAGTCTAGCTTATCTTCAGACTAAACATCACAAAAACATGCCTATATAATTTTGACCCCCTTAAATGCCATTTTTATATAGTAAAACTGGGGTTTACAGGGGTATACATTATTTTTATTATTTCGCTAAAAAACATAGATTGTGGTACTCATTAGAACTGCCTCACCGAGGTGGTTCTAACGAGTACCCACCATCTATGTTTTGAGAAAAAATATGAAAAATATCAGAATTTTTTATCTGAAAATTTTCCTTTTTTTGGTTGTAAAATTTTCAATATATTTGAATAGGCGTGTTTTCGTAATGATAGGTAAAACAAAACAAGTGAAAACTACACTCCCCAAAGATCACTAATTACCATAAATAATCATACAAATATGCCATTTGCATGCTCTGTATAATATTGTTGAACTATGTCAGGTCAGAGGCAGTGTTTACCATAAATCATTGAAAAAGTTTTTGATGAAAAAGTCTGATAAAAACTTAAACCTAGATGAAGACCTAGGTCAGATTAGACTGTTTGTTTTTATGCTATTTATAACAATACAGTCAAACCTCAATAGCTCGAGTCCCAATGGCTTGTTTACCATGGGTAATTCGAACTCGCTTTTGAGTCCCTATAAAATTCTTCCAATAGCTCAAGAAAACAAATATTTTAGGAAACTTTCTTATCTTATCATGAAACTGTATGTTGTGTGTTCTCATTAGAATTGCCTTATCAAGTAAGTATTTTACCTTTGTTAGATTAGAAAACTTAAAACTCATAGCATGGGGCCAGTATACTTCAGATACTAACATAATGAACCTCCATCAGAACAAAACCCCTTTTCCCCCTTACCCCCATTTAAACAGCAAATGGTCCCCAGGACAGTGTCTGCTATACCAGTGTTAACAATATGTCCAAGTCTCTTTAACACTTTGCAGAAACTTGTCAGGATCTGTCTAAAAAAAGGTTCAGATTACCATGTGATGTATTCTGTCTTGTGTGCTTGATTAACTTTCAGACATCTAGGTACCCAAAGGGCTGAGAGTTTTTTTCTCATATCCAGATCTTCAGTAAGAATGGAATGAACACTTTCCTAAGATATCACAAAAGCACTAGCTATGTATCCCTCTGTAACTTGTCTGTCACCTGTAATCATATCATGGATTTTAGTGACTACATGTATTTCGGGAGTTGCCACAGTGAGAGGCCTTCCAGAACAGAGGTCATACTCAAGTTCTCCCTGCTACATTTAAATTCTGCCACCCACCTTTTTATGGTAGCATATGAAGGGGCTGCCTTCCCCAAGGTAATATCTGGGTAGCATACCAAATTCAACTTCCTACCATAAAATGTACCCAAGTTATGACCTCCAAAGGAAATTCAGAAGTAAATTGGTTTGGACTAGACACACCCCAGGGCATGCCCTAGAGGCAACTCTAGCAGAGGTAAAGGTTTAGGTCTGGGTAAGTAGCATAGCAAATTTGAACTTCCTAGCATAAAAGGTACCAAAGTTATAACCTCCAAGAGAAACATGGAATATCAATGTAATCTTGAATTGATGTAATATTGAATGTAAACTTAAAACAGATCTGACCACTAGTCCCACCCATGGGAAAGACTCAGGGACAACTCCAGCATAGAGTTGAAGGTTAAGGTCTGGGTAAGAAGCATACAAAAGTTCAACTTCCTAGCATAAAAGGGCTTTTTTTTTTTTTTTTTTTTTTATTTGGGTTTTATGGCCCTTTCAAGAATATTTCACTTATATCGAGCCTATCGTTCATCAATGGTGGGCGAAAACCGGAGAACCCGGGGGAAAAACCACCTGACCTTCCATAAGCAGAACTTGGCTTTCCCAGTCATGTGACTCGAGCTAGGCTCAAACCACAGCGGTGAGAAACATAGTGGATTAAGAGTCAACTCTCCTATCCACTAGGCTACGGGGGCCAAAGTTATACAAGTTATAACCTCCAAGAGAAATGCTTACATAAAAGTCAATGTGGGCAACTCTAGCACAGAGTTATGGTTTGGTAAAGGTGTAAGTAGCATACCAAATTTCAACTTCCTAGCATTAAAGGTATCTAAGTTTGACCTATTATACATTTTGACCCTCAGCCCCACGCAGGGCATGATCCAGGGGCTACTGTAGCACAGAGTTGAAGATTTAGATCTGGGTAAGTAGCATTCCAAGTAACAACTTCTTAGCATTAAAGGTACCCAAGTTATGACCTATGTAGCAAATTCAACTTCCTTGTATAAAAGGTACCCAAGCTTGACCTGTTATACATTTTGACCCCTAGCCCCACCCAAGGACATGACCCAGGGGCAATAAAAAGCACAGAGTTGAAAGTTTAGGTCTGGGTAAGCAGTATACCATATTTCAACTTCCTAGCTTAAAAAGATACCCAAGTTATGACTTCCAAGAGAAACTCGGACATCCTTATATATCATAATTGGATTTTTGATTAACATGCAGGTACAGGGGCAACATCCACACCAGTGGGCACCCTTCCAGAAAGCTGGCTTGCTGCACGCATGGCAGATCTCACACCAGATCTCCAGGTATGTCTATCATGAGGGCTGATGGCCGAGAGCTTCCACTCTCTGCAATTCCTCTCTGTCAGCTGTTTCCATGTCATCTTGGGCCTCCCAGGCCCACGCTTTCCATCAACCTGTATGTCAAAGGCTGTCTTGACTGCACCATTGGAGCGTTCCACATGTCCATACCATTGGAGTCTTCTCTCCTTCAGAATGATGTCCAGATCCTCAATGCCAAGCCGCGCAAGTAGCTCATTGGACCTGGTGGTGACAATGTCTTGCGGTCTGACATTGCAGATCTGTCTGATCATTGCCCTGTTATTTCACTGCAGACGCTGGAGGTTTGGCTTTGTCAATGGCCAAGTCTCGCTGGCATGGAGCATTGCGCTCCGCACACAAGAGCTGTACACATGGCCACGTTTTTTGAAAGAGAAGTGGCGTGAAGAGAGAACTGGTAGCAGATCTTTGAACTTCTTCCAGGCCGTTTTCACACGTGTTGTGGTTGAAATTCCACAGCCACCTACTGCTCAGAGCAAGTCTCCTAGGTAGCAAAAGGAAGCTACCACCTCAAGCTTGTCAGGTCCGACCTGGACTTCCTTCTGTGGTCTGCCATCCAAGGGGCATGCAGATCCCTGGCACTGTGTACATCTATAGTCAGGGACTTTTTACAAGCGCTTGAGCCCACTGCATTTCTTGTGCAGCTAGTGCTTGCAGCCATTGCAGAAGATGCTGTTGCTGCCCACTCCAGCGTGACAGACAGCACATGGAAACTCACCTGAACTCTGCAGGAGGTCCAGTCCCGTACCGAAGATCATGATCTTTGTCTTTCCTGCATTTACTCTCAGTCCTTTCTTCTCCATTGCTTCTTTCCATGTCAAGAGCCTCCTGACACATTCCTCAAGTGATTCAGCGATGATAACAAGGTCATCAGCATAGAGGTCTTCCCATAACAGTTACTGTCAATGTAAACATGAATGTAAACTTAAACTTTGACCTTAGTCCCACCCCAAGGTATGACCAGGGGCAACTCTAGCACAGATCTGAAGGTTTGTCTGGGTAAGTACCATACAAAAGTTCAACTTCTTAGCATAAGAGGTACACAAGTTATAAAGTTATATTGATTGATTGTGTTGGGGTTTAACGACACGTCAACCCTTGAGGGTCATTTTGTGTCGTCTCCCAGAGAAAGGGAGAAAAGAGATAGAAGAGAGAGTAGAGGAGATGAAAGAGGGACAGGGAAGAAAGAGGAACAGGAATGAAAGTGAAGAAACAGAAGAAATAAAAACATTCCCCTTCTACCCTTACCCACTATAAGGATAGCAGGCCTTGCCCAACTGTAAGCCAATATCAGTTGGACGCCCCAGTGATGTAAGATACACAGCACCTTCGCACCACCCGACCACCCCATTATAAAGTTATAATCTCCAAGAGAAACTTGGATGTAAATGTCAATGTAAACTTAAATAATGACCCCTAATCCCACCCGGGAAATGATCCAGAGACAACTAGCACAGATTAAAAGGTTTAGGTCTGGGTAAATAGCATACCAAATTTCAACTTCCTAGCATAAAAGGTAACCAAGTTATGACACCAGTTTGAATGTGACAAACGCAAGTAGGCACGTAACATCACAGTGAAATGCTATATGCCCCACCCCTGCCTTCTGGGGCATACAAAATTCAAACTATCATTTGTTGCAGTTGTGACTGGTGCTTTGAGGGTTTGTCCCTGAACACAAATTAAAATTAGGAAATTTTTTTTAAATAATCTTATTTTTGATGCTTTACAATTCATGTACATGAAAGATCTTGCTTTTGAGAATCTGACACCATATATTTTGAAAATTTTCTTGAACATGATTAAATAGGATTAAGAATATACCACAGCAGCATTTGACTAGAGCATATATTATATCCATTTTCTTATTTCTCCATAAAAAATGTTTTGGGTGCCTCACCAGAGTCTAATGAGTATATACCTACAACATTTTTAATTCTTTGCATGCTGGGTAATTTTACATGCTTTTTTGTCGTCTGTGGATGTTTTTTTTTTAAATTAACTTTTTCAAAAAAACTTTCAGGAATACTATCAGTGTCAAACAGTTTGAGAATCCAGTTCTGGCCCACCTGATCTGGATCTAAACTGTTTGCAAAGGTTATCAGCAGACGACAAGTCGCCACTAGCTGGGAATGAGTTAATGGAGAAATAAGAAAAATATCCATAGAATGTACTTTTGGGATGAAAACTGAGCCTTATCTGCAGCTAGGATATGGTAAGGTTAGGGGTTTGGTGTCCTAACTCTTAGGCTGAAATGGTTCTTTCTTGACCAAACAGAAGCATTTTATCTCCTGTCAATTTTTTAAATAAGATGTAAAATATCAGACAGCATCTGCCCAATTGTGTGTGTTGTTTTTTTTTTTTGTTGCTTTTTGGTTCAAGGAAAATTTTAGTTTCTAGCTCGGCTGTTTTCGAAGAAAACGACGAGGTATTGTCATAGCTCTGGCGTCATCTGCGTCTGCGTCGTCGTCGTCGTGGTCGTGCAAAAACTTGGACATTTTGTAATATCTCTGTCATTACTGAAGATATTTACTTGAAACTCAGACTAGTTGTTCATTATGAAAAGGGGAACTCATACCAATAAGGGAGGTAACCCTCAAAATATTTTTGGCACAATTATGCCCCTTTTTCGATTTAGAATTTTTGTTGAAAAATGGTTTCACTGCAATTTCTCAAGAACTGAAGGATGAATTCTGATCATGTTTGGTATTTAGCATAATTGGGAGGGTCTCCATTGCAGAAAGAAATTTGGTGACCTTGACCTAATTTTCAAGGTCATCACAGAACTTCGATCATTCAGAAAATGGGTTTCACTGCAATATCTCCAGAACCACTGGATAGATTCTGGTCATGTTTGGTATTTAGCATAATTAGGAGGGTCTCCATTGCAGAAAGGAATTTGGTGACCTTGACCTAATTTTTAAGGTCACCACAGACCTTTGATTGTTCAGAAAATGGGTTTCACTGTGATATCTCAAGAACCAATGGCTGGATTCTGTTCATGTTTGGTATTTAGCATAATTAGGAGGGTGTCCATTGCAGAAAAGGAATTTGGTGACCTTGACCTAATTTTCAAGGTCATCATTGAACTTTGATTGTACAGAAAATTTGTTTCACTGTGATTTCTCAAGAACCAATGGATGGATTCTGATCATGTTTGGTATTTAGCATAATTAGGAGGGTCACCATTGCAGAAAGGAATTTGGTGACCTGGCCTAAACCTAAGATTGTCTATCTTACTTATTCTGCCTTTCTGACACACAACTGTGGATAAGAATTTTAACCCACATAATTATGGCACTTCCAATTTAATGTATTTAAGTAGTTCTGTTGCTTATAATCAAACACGCCCTATATATTTCTAAAAGAAACTGCAGCCGAGCATTGGCACCCGCATGCGGTGCTCTTGTTTTAATAAGTCGTCAAAGTAATTTCAGACTCAGCTGATACACAGGTATTGCACAAATCAATTTGTATTCCCATACCATGTAATTCTGTAGTTGTCTCCCTTGGACTGATAGCTAATAGTATTGTACAAGTTAACTCCCTTGATTCTATAAAACTAAGTTACAGCACCGATATTTACCAAATTATTGAGATACACCTTAATTCCTTACCACACTTGATCCAAAATTTAACAAGTCACATTTTATTATCTGCTGATGCGTCCAAAAAACTGCTGGATAAATGTCAAACAGTGAAGACCCTACTCAGATGCCGCTAAAAGTGGCATCTGATCTGGGTCTACACTGTTTGCCCAGGCCTTTCTGTCCAAATACTTTGGGTAAGTACAGTAAAAACAATATAGGAGTATGTACCCAAAATATTCAGACAACCATGCCTAGCAAGTAAACAGTGTAGACCCAGATCAGACTTCTCAAGAATCAGCCTGATCAGCATATTTCAGTCATTGAAATCTTCCAATATATATTATATAGTGTATGGTAGTCCATTCAGTCTACAATGGGTTAACAGATTTCAGCCATGCTGGGCCATCTCTCAGAGAGACTGAGAAAGAAAAGAATGGGACAGCTGAGAAAATGGTCTCAACCCCTAAACTTGCTTTTGATTGAGGCAAGAGTTCTTTCTTGTCAAAACACCAATGATGGCAAGACCAACCCTCTGAAAAGGCTCCACCCTGTCACCTACAACCATAGCTCCAGATCTGGCCCCAAGGTCATAAAAAATTTTTCATGCTCAACACAGCTGAGCATGAAATTTTCTCTGCTAATAAATATAAAAATGCCAACAATAGTTGGCATTTTCATATTTATTAGCTGAGAAAATTTCATGCTCAGATATATTTAGCAAGAAAGAATTTGTAATTCTTAGTATTTTCAGATTTATTAGCAGAACAAATTTCATGCTCAGCCGATTTGAGCATGAAATATAACCTTGGGGACAGGCAGGGTTTTTTTTGTGTCATTTTTTTTTCTCAACCAAAAAGGAATGACATTTATCCCCACGCTTTAGCGATGAGGATATTGTAAATGTCTTCATCCTTCCATATGTCTGTCCGTCCCTCTCTCCAAATCCACCAGGCGGAATTTAAACTTGCTACAGGACTTCACTTTGTGGTAAGGGTGTGCAAGAGCAACATTAGCACAGAGCATGGGGATTTTGTGATGGTGTGCCACTGACTGCCTGATCTAGTTTCTTATTTCTCCTTGAGGACATTGTTGTGGGTACACATTAGAAGTGCCTCACCAAGGTACTTCTAATGAGTACCCAAAACATATATTTTCTTGGAGATACAATAAAAATATTTTCCTGTTACCCCGTCTTATAGGCTCCATATTCCTCAAAAATAGACATTTTATTATCCAAGAAAGGTTTAATAAATTGGATATATGATTATAAAATGTGGTACCTGACAGCCTGTAAAATTTCAGTTAGTCTCTCATTCTTGACCTGGGTCAAAAATAAAATGATATTTTTTTGTTTTTCTGAAATAATTTTGCCAACAATAAATAATTCAGAGACACAATAAAAAATCATTTCATTTTTGATCCAGTTCATAAACGAAAGACTAACTGAAATTTTACAGGCTGTAAGATGCCACATTTTATGATCTTATAATAATATCATATATCATTTTATTCAACAATTCTTGGATAATAAATGTCTATTTTTGCGTAATATGAAGCCCCTGGATCAATGCACAACCCATATTTAGTTTTCAGATTGAGGCACTTGTACTTTTCACTAGTTCTCCATAACAGAATAATGTTGTGGTTACTCAGCAGAACTTCCTCAGCCATGGTCAAGAGGATTTTGTTCAATACCCATAACCCATTTATGCCATCACAAAAACATGCCTATATAATTTTGACCCCCTTAAACCCCACTTTTATAGTAAAACTGGGGTTTACAGGGGTATACATTATTTTTCTTATTTCTTTACAAAACATAGATTGTGGGTACTCGTTAGAACCATCTCATTGAGGCGGTTCTAATGAATACCCACAATCGATGTTTTGAGCAGAAATATGAAAAATATCAGAATTTTTCATCTGAAAATTTTCATGTTTTGGTGGTAAAATTTTCAGTATATTTGAATAGGTATGTTTTCGTAATGCCAAGTGGACTCTTCTACCTTAACTCTTTGGACAAGTCCATTTCCTATATAAGGGGTGCCTGGTTAGTTTTTATTATTGTCAGAGAAATTTCTGAACTTAATGCAAACAGTGTGGACCCTGATCAGACGCCGCATTCTGCGGCGTCTGATCTGGGTCTACACGGTTTGCCAATGTCCCTTTTATGGGACGCTAGGCTTGAATGGTTTCACATTTACTTTTCTTTAGAAATCCCCAAAAAAGTTCTGCAGCATCTGATCTGGGTTTGCACTGTTTCCCAATTACCCTTTTGGGGGTCTCCAGACTAAAATGGGTTAAACAGGTATATTTCATAAGAAAACAAAAACAAAAAAAAACAAAAAAAAACATTGAGCTCATCCTCTCCCTTTTCAGGGAGGGTCGCTGGGATTTTCTTGTTTGTATTTTTGTTTTGGGGGTGAGTTTTCTACAAAACATGTGCCTGTGGTCTGTCATAACTGTTTTATCATTTTCCAAAATGAATTTTGTATGATTATCATACTAGCACTATTTAAAGGGGAACGCAACCCTAATATAAAATATATTTCATAACGAAGAGCTTAACAAACTGTAAAAATTGATACAAGCTTGATCAAAATCGGTCAAGAAATAACAAAGTTATTATTGTTTGAAGGATTTAACATGATCAACACTGGCGCTGCAGTTTTGAATATTTAATGAAATTTTAAGAATTTTTAAACTTTAAAAGTTTGCATTATTTTTATAACCTAAGATATGTTTCTAGATACACCACAACCTCTTTATAACATGATTCGTTATAACACAAATTTGTATATAACACAAATGGTCATTTTTCAATATAATCTATTCAGTTTTGTTTGGATATAACACGGTTGCTTAACTAACACGGTTTATGCTATGGACCCCAACAATAGTGTTATAAAGAGGTTGTGGTGTAATAAGTTGCTTACCACTTTTAGAAAACCTGTTCAGAAATATTAAGATAAAATATCTATCTACATGCTGTTTATTCTAATTATGCATATTTGATTAGGGCTGTGTGATGTCACAAAGCCTAAAAATGGCGGCCCCCATGACAGTTGGTTTTCAAATATTTAAACTCGAATAACTCTTATTTGCTGGTCAATTTTGATCAAACTTGCATCAAAATTTTCGGCTTGAAAAGTTCTATCCTGATAGAAATACTTTCTTTATATATTTTTACCTTTTCCTTTAACGTTTAGTATTCTGGGTAAAATTTTCAGCAGATGACATGTGGTAATTTTTCCTTATTTTTCCATAAAAAAAAGGGGTTTTAACATTTCAAGCAAACTGTCTGCAATGGAGACAATTTGCATAAACTGTCAAATCCTCTTTTCTATGAAAAATAAGAAAAATATCACCAATTTGTCGTCTGCTGAATTAGCCCAGAAAGAGGGAATGGTTGTCTCATGAACTTTGTTTTCTGGGCCCAGTTGTTCAAAGTGTCGTTAGCTTAACGAGCTCATTAAGGGTCATTTCGTTAACTGTTTTAGTGGATTCAATATACAATATTCTGATATATTTTGCTGAAAAAATGTGAGTAGCTCACATTTTTTCAGCAAAAAATTTCAGCATATTTGCGTATCACTCGATGTAAATTTTAATGAATCGTTAACTAACGACATCGTTAGCTTTGAACAAATGGGCCCTGAATTTTACTGAACTTGGCTGAATTTGTCTGAATCGATACTGAATCTGATCTGCACTAAATTCGTGTGTGAATCCAGCTAAACACAATATCCCTTTTTCTGCTTTGTCTGAACTTGTGCTGAAACATGACTGATCCCTGGCTATATAGTTCAGACAGATATTCAGAAAGATTCAGAATATGAAATTCGGCTGAACATTTCTGAACTGTTCAGAAATGCTGCAACATAGAAATATATATCATCTGAATCCTTCTGAATTCTTGCTGAACTTTTCAGAAATATTTTATTTCAATAACTGAATTCTGTGAAGCCATCTGAATTTTTACTGAACTATTTATAAATGTTAATTATATAATTAACCCTTATCTTGCCTTTCGCGACAATAGTCGCGCTGGGGGGGTCTGTCAACTCAAAAGCCTGTCATACTTACAATATACCACATGCAACCATTCAGAGCAAGTGTTCCTATACAGGAGTGAACCTACTTTCATACAAACACGCCACTTTTCATTAGATAGTCAGGTGCTGGATTTTACCCACACTAAAAAAGACCGAGAATACCAAATTTCAAGCTGCCATTAATTTCAGCACTCACTTCAACAAATTGATCAGGCTTTTCTGGAAAAAAAGCCCATAACACCTGAATCATTTCCAGTGAGGAAGAAGTAGGAATAACAGTAGAACCTATGTATGTCACTCGTTTGATTCGCAATAGTACACAGTAGGCGCTGGGCTCTTGTAATTATTTTTTTTTTTTTTTTTTTTTTTTTTTTAAGTGTCTTAAACGGTTCCCGGTTTACACATGACTGTCACGTGACTTTCTAGTCACGTGACCATCCTTTCTCCGGTAAAATGGCCACCTAGGATCGGCAAATTATACGTGAAAATTTCATGAAAATCGAGGTAAAATTCAGGGGGTAATGACTTCTCAAGTAGAGGTACCCCCTCTTACAGGCCTGATTCATTTTATTTCCTGCAAGAGAAGGGTTAAGAGTAGCTATTTTATGAATCTTGGCTGAATATGTTCTAAATTTATCTGAATAGATTCAGAAATATTCAGACTAATTATGTATCATTAAATGAAATCTGAATATATATCTGAATTTGTCTGAATCAGATGGTTAAGCAGGAAGTCACATGACCACAGTGGGATTCTGGGAGCTTCAATTCAAGGTTACGGTAAATGTCCTAAAATTTCGAACACTCTAAAATTTCGAACACCTAATATTTTTGCCCAAAATAATTTCTGGAAATGTCCTAAAATCTCGAACAGTAGCAGTTCTGCAAAAAGGGGATTTCTAAAATTTCGAACACAGCTTTCTTCAAGTAATTTTTTATCAGCACATTCTAATTTTGGTAACGTTTTTTTCCGTTACGGAACCGGGAACTAAAGTAGTAATGTTGAAAGCCACCGCATAACGTAAATGCACACAGCAGTGTCATAACGAACTTTATGTACATAAATGGCATGGGAACCGTATTTTAATTTTATACAAGCCCAGGAGATACTGACTGAAAATTCACAAGAAAAGAAAAAAGAAAAAAAAAGAGACTTCCATCACAATGTTAGCCATTTCCACGCCACAGTCACGTGGATGTCCGCACGATAAGGGTTAGATTATGCGCAGGCGATCTAGAACTGTTGTTACCTTGTGGCAGACATGATAAATATTCCGGTTGAAAAACGAAGGCCAGGATAAATCTATGGATCCGCGCTGTACGATCTGACTATTTGCTGTTTGTTCGTGTATGTCACCACTACTTCGTATGTCTTATTGCTATAACTACGTGGATTTTCATGGGTCTGCTCAGATACGCCACCGGACGACGAAACGCGGTTCAAGGACAGTCTCATTTCCAGTATAATATATGTGAAAATACAGAAAATGCAACAGTCACATTCCCTTGCCCCGCATGAAGAAACCGCGTGCCCGAACAGTAATGTCACGAGAAATCGTGGCGGAAACCGCTTAGAGGGAAAACACACACTTATGTTCATTAAATTATAGAGCATTTATTCGTCAGAAATGCATATGAAACTGGCAGGTATTAAAATAGAACCTAAGTATTGGGACAGATAGGCCTGTGCAAACTGTAAACTCAGATCAGACGCCACAGAGAAAAAGGGAATGAAACTAGTTAGGGAGAAGAGGGAACATGGAAAATAATTTTAGGACAATAAGACGTGCGACCAGTGAAGACTCAGATCATCTTCCGATGCAAGGGCAGTCAGATTTTGCCGTTTGTGGTAGCAAACAGGCATGTAAACTCCAGTTCTTGGAGAGATTACAAATCTTTGGTTAAATATATCAGTTTCAGTGAAGGTTTAAATGCGTTTTGCGGTGTCTGATCTGGTCTGGGTCAACACTGTTTGCTCAGGCCTGTCTGTCCGAATACGTAGAGTAAGTATGGAAATTCGATCAAATCGAATCCCTTCAGAAATCATCCTGGATCCGCCCCTTATTAAAAAAAAAAAAAAAAAAATGCTGGGTCGACTCGTAAAATTCATCATCAAGGCGTATGTAATTAGCTCCCTTTAAACAGTTAGACCTAAAGAGTGAGGACCTTACTCCGCATTTACCAGGGTATAAATAAATATAAGTACTGTTATTCTTTTACATTATGTATATATTGACAACATTATAATTATTAAAATACCCAGAAAATGAACAGTCACAAAGCAACATTTCCCTTGCCTCGCATTAAGAAAGCACGTGCTCGTAGCGGTGCGTCACGTGAAATCGTGGCGGAAACCTCTTCGGGAGAAAAACAAACTTATTTTATAGAACCTTTTCTCGTCAGAAATGCATACGAAACTGGCACGTATTAAAAATTTAAAGAACCTAAATATTGGAACAGATAGGCCTATGCAACAGCGTAGACCCAGATCAGACGCCGCAGAGAACAAGGGAATGAAACTAATTTGGTGGAATAGGGGAACTGGCCTCTGGGCTTTTCAAGATCGTCCTCCGAGTATATTCGTTTCTTAATTAAAGCCAGTATTGGTGTCTTCACATGCATTACTGTATTTTTCACGGGTATTCCTGTATTTTGGTAGTATTCCGGTATTTGGGTAAGTCGTGTGACTGCTATACCAGAATTCCTAAGTTGATTTGATCATTTCTGCAAAGCGTGACGCACATGCGATAGTAAGAAAGCGCTACACGCGAAACTGTAAATTAGCATGTGCATCCGCGCATTCTGATCTGGGTCGTTCCTGCTCGTCCATATACTGTGTCCTTTGATAATATCTGCTGCTAATATTTAAGTTTAGCGTGCCAAAGGTTTCAATAAGCACGCCGAAAATGTTTTCGTCGTGGGGATTAACGCCTCCAGCAAAATATTTCCTGTCTGACCGCGTGTTTGTCATGATGCTCAGTGCATCCTATTTGAACAGGTAATGGTCCCAACAGAGATGATAGGTCCCAACAAGCCAAAATGAACCTAATCATTTGTTACAAATGTAATCAGTCTGTGCACTTGCTAGAGACTGCGATTCATATGTATTACAGTGTTTTATACCAATGACCTAATCAGCGATTTGAGTGGACACCATCCTGCACTAGACTGCATCTCGCACTCTGATCTGACTTACACAAATGCACAAAGGGACATTTTCGCCTGAACAGGGATCTAACTGATGACAGATAATTCTTGCAATAAGTTTCGTTACCGAATTTTAAACGACAATACATTTTTCTTAAAGAAAGAAATATTGCTAAAAACGAAAATGGCAGTTCACAGGTTTGGCATACGTAGTTTAGTTTGGTGTAGAGCTAAAATCTTTGATCTTGATCAGGCTGCTTTCAGATCTGGTTGTCCGCACTGTTTGTTTATGTACGAGTCCTTTCCAACAGAAACGATCTTATGACATTTGAGACCAGCATAGACAAGATCAACATGCGCATCCGCGCAGTCAATGTATCGGGGCGGTCTGATCTGGGTCTACGCATATCGCCAACAGAATGCAGTGTGAATACTGTGCTTCAAAACGGCGGAGATTCTAATCAGTCTGCGCTTTTCACATTTAAACTCCGTACACTTCACCTTTGAGGAAAGGGACTTATATGTTTCTGTAGTGGCTCAAACAAGAACAAACGTGCGGTAACCTTTTGAAGTATTTTTGGTAAGTGTGGTTGTTACGTAAGAAGACAGTGGACTAAGCCAGCCTATTTTAAGAAAGTGGCACATTCCCGGAGTGCCGAACAAATATATCTGGCGATTAATTAGTGTACCGGATAATTAATTCTTTTGTTATGAGAAACAATATTCGACACAGAATTAATTGGATGGAATTGAAAACAAACATCAGTGTGGTAATTACTTATTTGTTCATACAATTTCACATTCAGTTTAACAATCACACATAACAAATTAGAAAACCCTTTCGTCGTGTTGGTCCGGCTTTTTTGTCATTTTGGGCGTCCGATAGCCAGGTCAATTTTGGCTGTAAATGAATCTGTCCTAAAATTTCGAACAGTAAATTTTTTCGCAAATCATAATTTCTAAAATTTCGAACAGCAAGAACTGAAATTATTTAATTTTGTTCGAAATTTTAGGACATTTACCATATTTTGCAGAAGAAATGTCAGAGATGACATAAAAGGCTCTAGGTTTAGCTATTTCACTATTCTTGTAAGTATATTTAGTGTTCAAAAATGGCAGGGTAATATGCACTAGTGATGAAGTAATGTATTTATACAGCAAATATAACTTTGGTTCATCTATTTCCTCTCTCTTATCAAAATATGCATACAAACTCAACTTCCGTTAAAAGTGATTATTTGTTTACAAACTATGATGTGACTGAGTGGATAGACATGAAACAAAGTTTAAAAAACAATGTTTCAGCTAGTGGTCAAAAGGGGCTAAGGTTAGATTGATCTTAACCCTTGTCCTGCTGAAACCGGATATACTCTGCCTTTGCAAACAGTGTAGATCCAGATCAGTTGGCTTCTGAAGAAGCCAACTGACCTGGATCTGCACTGTTTGTCATTAAGTAAGTGAATTAATATCAACACCTTGGATCAAGTAATCTGATTGGCTGAAAATCAGAAATGGGTGTGGCATCTTAATTTATTCAACAGGACAAGGGTTAACATTATTGAGGTATATGTAAATTGTGTTACTCCTTTGGTATCTAAATATAACTGTGTAAAATAAATACCGGCAAATAAATATCTGAATTCTAACTGAATATTTCTGACTCATATCTGTATATGTCTGTATTCCCAAGTTCAGCAAAACATTAGAAATGAGCTCAATGTAGCAGTTCATGAGTATTCAGCTAAAGTTCAGATCACTGTTCAGCCAAAATTCAGCCATATTTTTTCGTGAGGGCATGCATTATGATGATGATGCAAGGTCTACACAAAAAAATTCCTACTACCTGCATTTGGCAGGAAAATGTCAACAAAGAAGTGAGAAAAAAAGGAAAAAGAAAAGAAAATAATAATAATAATAATAAAAAGATGAAACATGGCCTCAGTGGCTCAGTTGGATGCGCTGTCCGACTGGAGACCATGAGGTCGTGGGTTCAACCCCCACCGAGGTCGGCAACATTCTTTTGTTGAGGTTGATCATGAAATATTTTCTACGGTCATTCTCTCCTTTCTGCTGATTCAAGAAGGGCAGTTGTCAGTTTCTGGCGAAAGAATATGCACAATACTGGTAAACCGCTTAGAGGACTAAGCCTGCCCAGTAAATGTGTGGTTAGGTAAACTGACCATGCTCAACATGACCCCATTGGGTTTACTGGGCCATAAAACCTCAACACAAACAAAAAAAATTAAACAAAAAAAATTTAAAAAAAAAAGGGTGAAAAATTACAAAAAAAAGAAAAAAGTGTTGGAGAGCGCCAGGAGCTGACTGTGGAGATCCACTGTTTGTGCTTTCACCCAAAGATAGAAAATCGAAGTAACCCCTTGACTAAGCCAACACTAGTCCAATAAAGCAATTTTTTAGTTATATATACCTTTCTAATCTTTATATGCAGATCTAGCAGTAATAAATATACTTGATCCATAGCCCACAGCTCTAGACAAGTGGGGTATCCATGTAAGTATTTATCTTATTTCTCCATGAAAACATATGTTGTGGGTACTCATTAGAAGTGCCTCAGTAAGGTGCTTCTAATGAGAACCACAACATATGTTTTGGTTAAGAAACAAAAGAAATATCAGTATTTATTTTATTTTATTTATTTATTTTTTTTTAAATAAAAACTGCCTTTTTTGGAGCTAGTTTGATGACTAACCTGTACCTCTTGTAAATCCTGGGAAGATCTAGCAATTGAAAAGTACACACAACTCTCTGGGCTAAATCAGCAGATGACAAACTGATGCTATTTTCCTTCTTTTTCCCCACAAAATAGCTTTGACCTTTCATGCAAATTGTCTCCTGTTGCATGAATTGTCAAAGCCTGTTTTTAGGGGAAAAATATTTCAAAATGTCGTCTGCTGCTATTTTTACCTGGCATGCTAAGCCTTATAACAAGCTACAGCTTCTGATACCAATATTATGGGACCTCTGTCCGAATGATAACCCTTATCCCCCTCGTCTCAATTTAAACAGCAAAGGGTCCCTAGGGCAGTGTCTGCTATACAGATGTTAACTATATGTCCAAGTCCCTTTAATATAAGTAGCAGCAATCACACCCATTTTTATAGACTGGCTCCAGTCTCCAGTGACTGAATATTCATTCATATAATCCTGTTTGATAATCCACTAAAATAAAAACCAAATAATATCATGACTATAAAGGCTGGTCACTAGTGACCAGCCTTTACAGTCATGATATTATTTTGGTTTTATTTTAGTGGCTGTATCAAACAGGATTATAAGAATAAATATTTTGTCACCGGAGACTCATTCTACTTTCACTTTAAGGGATGGATACACTTTCATGGGAGGCAACTCTATCAAATTTGTTTTGCTTCCTGAAAAGGGATCTACTCTTAAAGGGAAGAATTTGCTCCTTTCTTAAGAAGGTCTGTCTGCTCAAAAAGAAAATTGCTACTAAGGGAAGAAAATTCTTCCCTTTTAGATTAGACCCCTTTCAGAAGGGTGTACAGGAAAGCAAACAGGAAGTCGTAAAAATTGTCTCTACACTGTTTGCTAAAACAGAGCATGTCCTGCTCAGCAAGAGAAGGGTTAAATTAAAGGAAATTTATTTTCGGACCAGAAGCATCAGACACAAACAAACAATTTTATAGAAGTTTGATATGCCTATCTTTAAGAATATAATTTACTGATTTTTTTTTTCCTGATCATGATTTGGTGTTTTACATCCCTTTCAACATTACAATGTACATGTAATTAACTCATACTGAGTAGATGGAAGTGTGAAAATGAAAGGCTTTATGCAAAGAAGAGCCTCACAGTCATGAGTTGAATTCTGCCTCCAGCAGGATTTGAACCTGAGACCTAGTGATATGACATTGTGAGGGCTAACACTCTGCTAACTGGAACCTTAATTTTTATCTGGTATGCCAAAATGTTCTGAAAAAAAAAAAAAAGACCCAGCTCCAGATGCACACAGTAGTCCTGGGCACACAGAATCATTAGCTCATTGCGAAAACACGCCTATTCAAATATACTGAAAATTTTACAACCAAAAAATGAAATTTTTCAGATAAAAAATTCTGATATTTTTTCATATTTCTGCTCAAGACATAGATTGTGGGCACTCGTTAGAACCGCCTCAAGGAGGAGGTGGTTCTAAGGAGAACCCACAATCTATGTTTTGAGCAGAAATAAGAAAAATAATGTATACCCCTGCAAAACCCAGTTTTACCATATAAAAGTGGGGTTCAAGGGGGTCAAAATTATATAGGCATGTTTTCGTGATGTTATGTGGCGTTAAACTTCTTCTTGAAATATGGCAAATGCATCGATATTTTTGCTGAAAAAATGTGAGCAGCTTTTGCATTGCAGAAAAAATGTCAATGTATTTGAAAATACCATAGCTACAAGTTAACGAGTTTGTCATGAACAAGCTTGTTAAGCTAACAATGCTTTGCCCTGACTTTCATGGCATTGTACTGTTAATCCTTAAAACACCAATAACTACTGCAGCAGACGACTTAATATATATATATTTTTTTTTTATCAATTTTCATAGAAAATAAGTCTTGACATTTCAAATGAATCGTCTGCTAAGCAGATGATTCACATGCAATGTCAAAACATTTTCTATGAAAAATAAAACAAATTAGACTATCGTCTGCTACAAATTTTGCTTGGCATTTTAACCCTTGTCCTGCTGAATCCGAATATACCCTGCCTTTGCAAACAGTGTAGATCCAGATCAGTTGGCTTCTAAAGCCAACTGATCTGGATCTGCACTGTTTGCCATTAAGTTTGTGAATTTAAAGCAACAATACAGCTCAAATAATTTGATTGGCTGAAAATAAGTGGGTGTGGCATCTTAATTTATTCACCAGGACAAGGGTTAAGGGTTAATTGCTTGACTATCATTCTTACTGTATTTGTGTATACATGTACAGTGTATTCTAAATAAAATATTGTTTGCACAAAATAAATGTTCATTGTAAAATAAATAATTACACTTAATAAAGTCCATGTAAAAAAGTTGGGTTGGAACGCGCCAGAAGTTGACAGCGGCCATCATAGTGAGTGACCACCATTCCTCTTAAGAAATTTTTGCGAAGTAACCTCTTGGCTAAGCCAACACCAGTTACCTTTTATCGAATTTTACCAATATCAATATTTAATGACCACAACAAAGCTTGGGATTCCCACATTGTGCAATGAAATTTTGTATTCCCAAGGTGTCATATATCCTACTGACATAATAGGTCTAATCCTTGGCAGATCTAGCAATTAATAGACATACACTATTAACCTTTGTCCTGCTGAATAAATTAATAAGCCACGCCTACTTCTATTTTTCAGCCAATCAGATTACTTGATCCAAATTATTGCTGGAAATTCACATACTTAATGGCAAACAGTGCAGATCCAGATCAGTTGGCTTCTTCAGAAGCCAAATGATCTGGATCTACAGTTTGCAAAGAGCAGGGTATATCCGGGTTCAGCAGGACAAGGGTTAACCTTTGTCCTGCTGAACCAGGATGTACCCTGGCGTTGCAAACAGTGTAGATCCAGATCAGCTGGCTTCTGATCTGGATCTGCACTGTTTGCCATTAAGTATATGAATTTATTGCAACAATCCGGATCAAGCTATCTGATTGGCTGAAAATTAGAAGTGGGCAATTTTAATTTATTCAGCATGACAAGGGTTAAAAAGCATATAAAATTCCTGGCAGAAGTAGCAATTAATTTCTTTGTTTCTTTGAGTTGGGAGCTTTTAGGGCCCAGTCAACACTGTTCAGTTCATGTTGAGCTGGTCTGTTAAGCTATACTCACACTGTTCCTGGGCAAGCTTAGTCCTCTAAGCAGAAAACTGTTAACCCTTAAACTGCCAATCACAACAATTGTCGTCTGCTTTGTCATCTGCTTGTGATTTTGAAAGTCATTTTTGCAAACAGTGTGGACCCAGATCAGACTGCTCCTCTAGGAGCAGTCTGGATCCACACTGTTTGCCTGTATGCAAAAATAGATTTGAAAAGTTTGCAAGAATATTCAGCAGATGACATAAACAGATGAAATTTTCAGATGCAGGTTTTCTTGGCGTTTTAGGGTTAACCAGTATTTGTGCACATACCTTTGTCAGTAACTGACAACTGTCCTTCTTGAATCAGCGGAAGGGGGAGAATGATCCAAGAAATGATTTCATGATCCATCTTCACAAAAGTTAAACGGCCAAGGTGAGATTTGAACTGTCGACCTCATGTTCCTGCACCTCATCAGAATATCTCATTAAAATAGGGCTAACATTTCATTTGAATCATTTCATAAAATATGAAATTTTCACTAATTATAAATCATATCTGCCCGATAGCTCTTGATAAGATGTTGTTGTTTTTTTGTTTTTTTTTCAGTCCAAAAGTATTGATTTTTTTCTTATTTCTTCACAAAAATGTATGTTGTGGGTACTCATTAGAAACGCCTCGGTGAGGCACTTCTAATGAGTACCCACAACATATGCTTTTGTGGAGAAATAAGAAAAATATTTACTTATTACACACTCTCATTTAGACCTGTGTTGACCTACCAATATTCACTGTTAATACATGTATTCAGACACCTTATTTTGTTTGATCTGGGCTTACTGTCGCTTTCAACCTCTTTCAGTCTTATCGCAATGGTGTCTGGATGTGGCAGGGAGCTCAATGCTCACTTTTAGAGTGCTGCCTCACTGAAATATCACGCCCCAGACACTTTGACAGGATATTCCACCCAGTCACATTATACTGACACTAAGCTGACCAGTTCTAGCTCTACTTTCTTAACGCTGAGCGCGAAGCAAAAGAGCAGCTGGTGCCATTTTTAAAGTCTTTGGTATGACCTGGCCAGGGATCGAATTTGCAATCTCCCAGTCACAAAGCGGACGCTCTACCACTGAGCCACTGTGCCAGTTCAGACAACTTAGCTACTTACCACAGTTGTCCTAAAATTTAACCCATGTACATCAAGTGGACTTCTACCACAACTCTTTGGACTTGTCTATTACCAATAGTAGGGTGTCTGGTTAATTTTATTATTAGCTCACATGAGCCTTTCAGCTCATAGTATAGGCAGGCTCTGTCATCCGTCCGTCGTCCACACTCTTTAAACATCTTCTCCTCAGAAACCACTGGGCCAATCAAAGCCAAATTTCATATGGAGCCTCCATGGGCTAGGGGAACGAAAGTTTTTTGCCACATCTGGGTCAAATGGTCAAGATGGTCATCATGCCCATATAAGGTAAAAGCACTTTAAAAATTTTCTTTTCTGGAACCAAAAGGTCACTGGCCCTGAGGCTTAGTATGCAGCATTGGGGACATGGACATAGTTTGGAAAAAAGATAACCTTGGGTTGGCCTTGACCTTTTTTATGGAAAGGTAAATTTTTTTCAGGTTGGTCAGCCTCAGTCAGAAGCCAAATTCCCTGACTTTTCACTGACTTTTCCCTGACCAATTTCTATTTTTCCCTGACCAAAGTGCTGAAAATTTAACAGCTTTCCTCATCAAGATAAAATCTTTTTTAAACACATCAATATATACTGCCCTAATTGTTCAATTCAAAAAATAAAATGTTTTAAAGTTTTTGGGCATACATTTTCTAAAATGTAAAATTATAACTTGTAATAATGCCGAGCAAGCCAGAAAAAAATACAAGGTTTTCAGTCATTCAAAATGGATAAAATACCTACCGGACCAAAAAAGTTTTGCGCCAAAATTAGGAAATTCCCTAACTTTTCCTTGACTGTCTTGATATTCAAAATTTCCGTTACCATTTTGCAAAGTTCCCTGACTTTTCACTGACCTTGAAGAAAAAAAAATTTTCCCTGACTTTTTCCTGACCAATGGTCACCCTGTAAATTTTACATACTCTTATAGGCAAAATCTTTAACAAGAATTCCCCTGAAGACTATGTCGCACCATGAAAATTTACAAAGTAGGTGAACTGTGAAATATAGGTCGAGGTCAAATATGGATATTGCTGTCTGTTGTCATCCCAAATTGCAAACTTATACCAAGTATCATCACTAGCCTTTATAGTTCTTGGAGAATGAACCTGAACATTAGAGTCGAAGTTGGGGTTGATGCAAATACTGATGGATTGACGGACCAGTGGACAAACTGATGGATGAACGGAAAACCGGATCCCTATATCCGGCCATGCTAAAAGCAGGCGCAATAAAAATCTTCTTGTCTGAAACTAAACAGCTTAGGTCTTTGATATTTTGGTATGCAGCTATCCTTTTTAGAACAAGATTGTTCAAATTTAGCCCTGGGGTCACTTGTCTTATACAGACTCATGTAGGCAAAAACTTTCTCATTTAAGGAAAACTTTCAAAATCTTCTTCTCTGAAACTAGAAGTCCCAGGCCTTTGATATTTGATAACCTCATCTAATGGGCCTCTACCAAGACTGATCGAATTATACCCCAGGGGTCAAAAATGGCCCTGCCCCTAAGGCTTACTCACTTTACACACTCAAATAGGGAAAAACTGTTCAAAATCTTTTTGTCTGAACTAGAAAGCCCAGGACTTTGATTTTGGTCTGTTACACTTCATCTAGGGGACCTCTACCAAGATTGTTCAAATTACAGCCCTGGGATAAAAAATGGCCCCACCCCAGGGGTAACTTGATTAACATAGTCTTGTTTAAGGAAAACTTCAAAAATCTTCTTATGACAGAATACATATGGTATAGGAGGAGAGAGCTGGAAATAAAATCATGCTTGAAACAATATGCCCTGCATTACCTCATAGTCTAACTGTCCACCATGTTTCAACTCAAGTGGATGAAAACTGTAGGCAGAGTTATCCAGTCTGAAACTTCTTTAAAAAGAGTAATAACTCTATCAAAATTTGGTGTACTGAAACCACCAAACAATATGCGCTGTACCCATAGCTCTTGATAAGGCGCTTTTTTCAACCAAGAAGTATCTATATTTTTCTTATTTCTTGACAAAAACATATGTTATGCAGTTCTAATGAGTACCCACAACATATGTTTTCGTCGAGAAATAAGAAAACTATTTACCTGATACCCACTCTTATCTAGACCTATGGATGTACCACTAAGTTTCAACATGATCCGATGAAGATTGAAGGAGGATTAATCCGAAAATGAAGTGCGAACCAATCAACATATGCCATAATACCCCGCCACTATTGCATAGCGGGGTATAAAAATACTGAATCTTTTTCTTATTTCTCTAAGAAAACATATTCTGTGGTACTTATTAGAAGCACCTCCCCAAGAACATTATGTTGTTGTTCTCATCTGAAGCGTCTCACCCAGACTCTTCTAATGAGTACCCCTAACATATGTTTTCGTGGCAAATTAAGAAAAAGTAACAAGAGGCCCATGGGCCACAATGCTCACCTGAGATAACTGCCCCCACGGGCGTAATTGGCAGGATTTATGTAGGGGACAACTACACATTGCTACACACTAAATATATAAGCCCTGGGCCTCATGGTTTCAGAGAAGAAGATTTTTTTAAGTTTTTCCCATTATAAGTCTATGCGAGCTAATGACCCCCAGGGCGTGGCCAGTTTAGATCCCAGGGGCTTGACTGGCAGGATTTATGTTGGGGACCACAAAGCATTGCTTACATACTGAATATTTAAGCTCTGGACCTCATGGTTTCAGAGAAGAAGATGTTTTAAGTTTTTTCCCATTATTAGTCTATGGGAGCTAATGACCCTGGGATGTGGCCAATTTGGACCCCAGGTGCATGGTTGGCAGGATTGATGTAGGAGACCACTTAACATCACTTCATACTTAATCTATTAGCTCTCAGCCTCATGGTTTCAGGATGTGGCCAATTTGGACCCCAGGTGCATGGTTGGCAGGATTGATGTAGGAGACCACTTAACATCACTTCATACTTAATCTATTAGCTCTCAGCCTCATGGTTTCAGAGAAGAAGATTTTTTAAGGTTCTTTAGCTATATAGCTCTATATAAGCATATGACCCCTGGGGCATGGCCAATTTCGACCCCGGGGGCTTGATTGGCAGGATTTATGTAGGGGACCACTACACATTGCTACATACTAAATATATAAGCTCTGGGCCTCATGGTTTCAGAGAAGAAGATTTTTTTTTAAGTTTTTCCCATTATCAGTCTATAGGAGCTAATGACCCGCAGGCATGGCCAGTATGGGCCTCAGGGGCTTGATTGGCAGGATTTATGTAGGGGAGCACTAAACAATGCTACATACTACATATGTAAGCTGTGGGCCTCATGGTTTCAGAGAAGAAGTTTAAATTTTAAAGTTTTTTTCTATTATAAGTCTATGGGAGCTAATGACCCCCGGGGCATGGCCAGTTTGGGCACCAGGGGCTTGATTGGCAGGATTTATGTAGGGGACTACTAAACATTACTACATACTAAATATGTAAGCTGTGGGCCTCATGGTTTCAGAGAAGAAGATTTTTTAAGTTTTTCCATTATAAGTCTATGGGAGCTAATGACCCCCGAGGCATGGCCAATTAAGACCCCAGGGGCTTGATTACCAGGATTTATGTAGGGGACCACTAAACATTGCTACATATATTAAATATGTAAGCTGTGGACCTCATGGTTTCAGAAGAGAAGATTTTTATAATTTTTTTCCATTATAAGTCTATGGGAGCTAATGACCCCTGGGGCGTGGCCAGTTTGGACCCCAGGGGCTTGATTGGCAGGATTTATGTAGGGGACCACTAAACATTGCTACATACTAAATATATAAGCTCTGGACCTCATGGTTTCAGACAAGAAGATTTTTTAAGTTTTTCCCATTATAAGTCTATGGAAGTTCATGACCCCCTGGGGCGTGGCCAGTTTGGACCCCAGGGGCTTGATTGGCAAGATTTATGTAGGGGACCACTAAACATTGCTACATACAAAATATATATGCTGTGGGCCTCATGGTTTCAGAGAAGAAGATTTTTTAAGTTTTTCCCATTATAAGTCTATGGGAGCTATATCGCGGCATGGCGGCCATCTTGATTTATTGATTGATTGTGTTAGGGTTTAACGACACGTCAACCCTTGTGGGTCTTTTGTGTCGTCTCCCAGAGAAAGGGAGAAGAGTAATAGAAGAGATAGTCGAAGAGATGAAAGAGAGGAACAGGGAAGAAAGAGGAACAGGAATGAAAGTGAAGAAACAGAAGAAATAAAAACATTCCCCCTCTACCCTTACCAGCTACAAGGATAGCAGGCCTTGCCCAACTGTAAGCCAATATCAGTTGGACGCCCCGGTGACATAAGATACACGACACCTTCGCACCACCCGACCACACCCCCATCTTGATTTACAAACCCTGACCATTTTTACAAATTTTCAATCCCCCTTTAACACAAGGCTCCACATAAAGTTTGAAGAAATTTGGCCCAGGGGTTTCAGAGGAGAAGTTGTTCAAAGGTGTGAACGGACAGACGGACGATGGAAGAGGAACGGAGAGTGATCACAATAGCTCATCCTGATCCTTTGGCTCAGGTGAGCAAAAAAAAGCTAGCTGAATGCATCTATGGATTATAAAGCATATTAACCTTTACCGCTCTCTGGGCTAATTCAGCAGACGACACACTGATGATGTTTTTTCTTATTTTTCCCAGAAAACAGGATTTGCCATTTCAGGCAAATTAATTTGCATCACATGTCAAAATCTGCTTTCTGGGGAAAATTAAGAAAAATATTTCAATATGTCGTCTGCTGAAAATAGTACCCAGAGTGCTAAGCGTTAAGCATGTACAATGTCGAAAGTAATTACAGTAGTTTTTTACTGTTACCATTTATATTTCAAGGGAGAGTAGTCAGTATTTGATCCCCGATTTCATTTCTTATTGGATTGTCTTATCTTCAATATGGCAATGTACATAAAACTGTAGTAGACAACATTTTCATTTTTTTTTTTTTTTTTGAGAAATTAATGTGTCATTTCATATCACATGAAACATCTAGCCTTATTTTCTCTTAAAAATGAAAAATCAAAATGTCATTTGTTGCAGTTGTGACTTGTGCTTCAAGTGTTAACCAAAACAGTTGGAAACAACATTTTAAATGTGTTCTTATTTGTCCAAGAAAACAGCACTTCACAACTTTTCATTAGGCGTCCTAATTCTTAGGCTGAAATGGTTCTTTCTTTTTTAAATAAGATGAAAAATATCAGACAGCGTCTGAGGTACAGTGCTAGCACAGAGGTGCTCACACAATTGGTTTTTGGTTCTAAGAACATTTTATTTTTTTTAATATCATCGAAGTAACCTCCAGACTAAGCTGATACACAAGTATTGCACACCTCATTTTACCTTTATATTTTTCCAATACCTGTAATTTTTTTAGTTGTCTCCCTTGGACTGTCAGCTAACAGCGTTGTACAAGTTAGCTCCCTTGATTTTGTAAGTTGGTATTTATATCTTACCCAAAGCACCAAGCAAAGTTTGTAGAAAACATTCTTTTTTATTATTATTATTATCATTTTCATTTTTTCAGAGAAAATAAGTTTTGACATTTCTTGAAATGTCAAGTTATTTAAAAAAAAAAAAAAAAATCAAAATGTCTGCAGCTCTGATTGTCACTTTTTTGGTTAATGATTGGCTCTTACCATACTTGCCCTAAAATTTGGCTAAGTCCATTTGACTACCTGGATATGTCTAAAAACTGATGTCTGAGTGGCAAACAGTGTAGATCCTGAATAGATGTCATGTTCTATGGCATCTGATCGGGGTCTACTCTGTTTGCTCAGGCCTGTCTGTCCAAATATCTAGAGTAAGAATAGAAATACAATACAGGTTTATCTACCCAAATATTCAGACAACCATGCCCAGCAAAGTAAACAGTGTAGACCCAGATCAGACATCAAGAATCCGTCTGATCAGGGTTTGTACAATTTGCTTGCTGTTTAGCCAGCAAATTTTAGTCACACTGACAACAGATAGATAAGGCCCTTTTTTTCAATCAAATAGTAATGATATTTTTTAGGCCCTCACAGGGGGTACCATGTTCCCTTGTTTCCTAAAAATAATGACCCTTGTTCCTTTGTTTCCTAAAAGTGACTTTCAAAATTTCCATGTTCTTGGTTCCCCAAAATTATTTTTATGTCCCTGTTCCCCAACAACAGTGATCAATGTTCTCTTGTTCCCTGAAAATAAATGAGCATGTTCCCTTGTGCCCTAAAGCCCCTAGGAAGGCCTCATTGTTTTTATTTCTTCACAAAAACATTATGATGTCAGGGACACATTAGAAGTGCCTTGGCAATGTACTTCTAATGAATACCCACAGAATATGTTTTCATGGATTTTGATTGTGTTGTGGTTTAACGACATGTCAACCCTTGTGGGTCATTTTGTATTGTCTCCCAGAGAAAGGGAGAAGAGAGACAGAAGAGCTAGAAGAGGAGATAAAAGAGAGGGACAGGGAAGGAGGAAAATGAATGAAAGTGAATAAACAGTAAAAAACATTCCCCCTCTACCCCAACCGGCTGCAATGGTAGCAGGCCTTGCCCAACTGTAATCCAATATCAGTTGGATGCAGTGATGCAAGATATACACCACCTTTGCCTCACCCAACCACCCCTTGTTTTTCATGGAGAAATAAGAAAAAATACTTTCCTGATACCCCCTCTTATCTAGACCTATGCAATGCTTGACATTTGAGAGTCCTATTTCCTGAATATTGTAAATTGGAAAGGATTAAATTTACCTGCAATAGCCCTTAATTTAACCCTGGTCCTGCTGAACCCAGATATGCCCTGCCTTTGCAAACTGTGTGAATCCAGAACTGATCTGGATCTGCACTGTTTGTCATTAAGTATGTAAATTTCTATCAACAACCTGGATCAGGTAAAACTGACTGGCTGAAAATAACAAGTGGGTAACTCTTGTCATGCTGAATATATTATGATGCCACGCCCACTTCTAATTTTCAGCCAATTAGAATACTTCATCCAGGCTGTTGATCAATACAAATTCACATACTTAATGAAATCTGAAGAAGCCAACTGATCTGGATCTACACTGTTTGCAAAGGCAGGGCATATCCGAGCTCAGCAGGACTAGGGTTAATTTATTCAGCATGGCAAGGGTTAAGGAAACAAAAAATATCAATTCCAGTAAATCCTGGGCTACAAAAATTATTTTCTGGCTTTTAGGACAGCTATGACTTTCTGCACTAACCTGAAAAATTACATTTCTGGTCCTTGTGTTTTAATGGAAAAACTGAGAAAATTTTGATGAGACTGCATGTTTGCTGATAGTTCCAGATAAGGCACTTTTTTTAAAGGAAAAGTATTAATATTGTTCTTATTTCTCACGTAAACATGTTGTGGGTCTCATTAGAAGCACCTCAGCAAGTTGCTTCTAAAGACTACCCACAATATGTTTTTGTAGAATAATAAGAAAAAATTCAAGTGGATACCCCCTTATCTAGAGCTATGGTTGTTCAACGCCTTTATATTTTTTAGCTTCTATGGATATGGCATTGCACCTTTCACAGCCCCTTCGTCCAAAACTTAATTTTGTGGATTAAATGACACTGAACTGTGGCAATATTCATAGCTCCAGATAAACAGCTTTTTTTCAAGAAAAGGTATTGATATTCTTCTTATTTCTCCATGAAAACATATGTTTTGGGTACTCATTAGAAGTGCCTCACTTCTAACGAGTACCCAAAACATATGTTTTTGTGGAGAAATAACAAAAATATAAAACTGGATACTCTTCTTATCTAGGGCTATAAATATTCAAAGGAAAATCATATTTATATATTTTCATTCAAATAATATTCAAGTCAAAATCAATTTTTTGACATCTGTTTTTTTTTCATTCAAGTAATATGCCACAGTCTTATTTTTCTATTTCTTGAGACGATAATTAAAACTGTGTTAAGTTTTTGTTGTTAAGTACAGTAAAATTTCTCAATTAAGACCACTCAAAATTAAAACCACTTCGCCACTCTACCATCTATAAAACATGCCTATTCAAATATATAGAAAATTTGACCTCCAAAAACTGAAAATTTTCAGATAAAAAACTCTATTTTTTCATATTTCTGCTCAAAATATAGATTGTGGGTACTCATTAGAACTGCCTCGGCGAGGCAGTTCTAACGAGTACCCACAATCTATGTTTTTGAGCAGAAATAAGAAAATTAATGTATACCCTTGTAACTCCCAGTTTTACTATATTAAAGTGGGGTTTAAGGGGGTCAAAATTATACAGGCATGTTTTCGTGATGCTAAGACCAGCTTTTGCCAGTCCCAAATGTTATTTTTTTTTTTTTTTTTTCTGAATATTCTATATTCAAAATTAACCCTTGTTCTGCTGAATAAATTAAGATGCCACGTCCATTTCTTGTTTTCAGCCAATCAGATTAATTGATCCAGGATTTTGATACAAATTCACAAACCTAATGGCAAACAGTGCAGATCCCGATCAGTTGGCTTCTTCAAAAGCCAACTGATCTGGATCTACACTGTTTGCAAAGGCAGGACATATCCAGGTTCAGCAGGACAAGGGTTAAGACCAGCCGCCTAATAAGACCACTTTTAGACAGTCCCAAAAGTAGTCTTTTTACTGTCTATACTATAGGAACTCATTAGATCTGCCTCAGTGAGGTGCTTGATAATGAGTAACCACAATATATTTTTGCAGAGAAATCAGAGAAATATATGTCTGGGTACCCCTCCCACTGGGCTTTGACTGACAGACTTACTTGAAAACTGTGGCAAGGGTGGTTTCCCGGAGAGAACCCCATATCCACAACTCTGTAAATAGTGCTCTCTGGCCCTCGTGCGGATCCTCTTATATTTATTCTGTCTCCTTAACTTTTCCCAATCACCACTCTGCAGCAAGCAGGCATCAGCTGGTTCCATGATTTAGCATTATCTGGCAACAAAATTATATCGTATTTTTCCGAAGTACCGTTCTGAAGTACTTAAGTATTGGAACACCTTAACGACTTACTATACTAGTCCTAAAATTGGAATGGTCCATTCTACTCTCTGCTGATGTGTCTCACATCACAAAAACATTATCTATATACATAACTATATAATTTTGACCCCCTTAAACCCCATTTTTATATATTAAATTTAACTGGGGTTTACAGGGGTATATATTATTTTTCTTATTTCTGCTCAAAAACATAGATTGTGGGTTCTCGTTTGTACTGCCTAATTGAGGCAGTTCTAACGAGTACCTACAATCTATGTTTTTGAGCAGAAATTTGAAGAATATCATAATTTTTTATCTGAAAACTTTCAGTTTTTGATGGTGAAATTATCAATATATTTGAATAGGCGTGTTTTTGTAATGAATATTACTGTATGGCAAACAGTGCAGACTGGGTCTACATTGTTTGCAAAGTTCTATCTGTCCCAATACTTAACCCTTCTCTTGCTGAGCACGACATGCCCTATTAGCAAACAGTGTAGATCCAGATCAGTTGGCTTCTGAAGAAGCCAACTGATCTGGATCTGCACTGTTTGTCATTAAATATGTGAATTTCTATCAAAAATCCGGATCAAGTAATTTGATTGGCTGGAAATTAGAAGTGGGCATGGTATCTTAATTTATTCAGCATGACAAGGGTTAAGGGTATTACATATTTGGACACCTTATCTCCTTTACCATACTTGTCCTAAATTTAAACATGGTAAATGTCCTAAAATTTCAAACACTTTATTCCATACTTTTGAGGCCTAAATTTTGCTTTTTATGCAGTTGTTTATTAAAATACTTAGTTGAAAGGCAAACAAGGCATATGTCATTTTTTGGAATAGTACATATAGGTGTAGCCTAGCTACTTGGCCAATATATAAGTATATGTGTCACTTTTTGTTTACTTATTATTATTTTTTTATTTTTTTTTCATTTATGGTCTACTTTTTGATTGAATGTTTAGCTAGTCTATTGGGTGAACTTTTCTTCTGTGGTTGTCTCTGAAATATATTGGCCTTAGAAATCCAGACCATATTATCTATAGACTAGCCACAGAGCTCAATAAGCCAAAAAATATATATGTATATTTCTAAGCCTTGGGCAAGGCTAATGTAGGTGTACAAAATTTTAGGACATTATCTGAAACACAGTAGACCCTTATCAGACTTCATAATTTAGATGGATGAGGTGCTTTTAAAAAAAAAACAACAAGAAAACAAAAAGCTTTTTTCTTATTTCTCCATGAATTACCGTATTAACTCTAAGTATTGGGACACCTTATCTACTTACCATACCTGTCCTAAAATTTGAAATAGTCCATTCTCCTACCTGTTGATATGTTTAAAATAATGATGTTTGTCTGGTAAACAGTGTAGACCCTGATCAGCTGCTGCATTCTGCAGCATCTGATCTGTGTCTGCACTGTTTGCAAAGGCCTATCTGTCCCAATACTTTGAGTTATGATGGTAAAACTTGTTTGCGGCGCTCATTAGAAGCACCTTGTTCAAGTGCTTCTAATTAGTATTCACAACATAATTATGTTTATGTGGAGAAATAATTTTAGTTTGTTTTGAGGTTTTAAGGCCAATTCACTCATTGGGATTGTGCCGAGTGTGGTCAGCCTACCTCAACCACACTTCCTGGGCAGGCTTAGTCCTCTAAGTGGTTAACTAGTACTTGTACACATTCTTTCGCCAGAAACTAACAACTACCCTTCTTGAATCAGCAGAAGGGAGAGAATGACCATAGAAAATATTTCATGATCAATCTCCACGAAAGAATTTTGCTAGAGCCAGTGAGGAATGAACCTGCAACCTATTCATTTAAATCACTTCAGCAAAAATTCTAAGGAGTACTTGTTAAGGAGAAATATTTGATAATTCTGGGATTTTCTTCTGGTTCTACATAAAATCATATGTTGTGAGTACTCAATAGAAATATTGCAGCGAGATGTTTCTAATGAGTACCAACACGTTTTCCTCCATCCATAGAATGTTGTGGGTACTCATTAGAAGGTACACAAAAATGTTTGTTTGAGTTGGATATTAACACTGTCAAAGTCATGTTGAGTCAGTCAGTTAACTTACACTTTTCCTGGGTAGGCTTAGTTTTTTAACCCTAGTCCTGCTGAACCCAGATATACCCTGCCATATCAAACAGTGTAGATCCAGATCAGTTGGCTTCTGCAGAAGCCAACTTATCTGGATCTGCACTGTTTGCCATTAAGTATATTAATTTATAGCAATAATTCGGATCAGGTAATCTGACAATTAGAAGTGGGTGTGACATCTTAATTTATTCAGCATGACAAGGGTTAAGCTATTAACAAGTTTGTTTGTTTGTGTTGAGGTTTTACAGCCCAGTCAACCCAATGGGGTCATGTCGAGCGTGGTCAGTTTACCTAACCACACTTTTATTGGGCAGGCTTAGTCCTCTAAGCGGTTAACCAGTATTGTGCGCATTCTTTTGCCAGAAACTGACAACTGCCCTTCTTGAATCAGCGGAAGGGAGAGAATGACCGTAGAAAATATTTCATGATCAATCATCACGAAAGAATGTTGCTGACCTCGGCAGGGGTTGAACCGCGACCTCCTGGTCTCCAGTCGGACGGCGCATCCAACTGAGCCACCGAGGCCTGCAAGTACTTATCCATATACTTTCCCTTGTAACTGACAACTAACTGCCCTTCTTGAGTCAGCAGAAGGGGGGAGAAACTTCTAATGAGTACCCACTATATGTTTTTATGGAGAAATACACCTCCTTAACAATTCTTCTGATACCACAACATGTAGCAGGGCTCTTTATAAGATACTTTTTTTTCAATCCAAAATTATATTTTTCTTATTTCTCCATGAAAGCATATATTGTGGGTATTCATAAGAAGCGCCTTGCCAAGTGCTTCCAATGAGTACCCACGGGTTTCTATGGACCAAAAAATGTGAGGCGCTTCTAATGAGTACCCACAACATGTTTTCATGGAGAAATAGGAAAAATATTTACCTGATACCCATAATTACAGAAGCCCTCATTATTCCTTGATATCACTGTTTACTTCAAAGAATTTCACTATTTTTCATAAAATGTCTTCGAAAAAAAAAAAAAAAAAATGGAATTTGTGGTAACAGCATAACTTAAATATGATTAAAACACAACTGAAAGAAGCAATGTACAATATGATGTGACAGTTTTGTACCCCAAGTTATGGAGATAAAACTATTTGAAATTTTAAATACATAATTTACCACACAATGTTTTCACAGGCAAATGAGAGCTCCAGACAAGATGTTCTTTTTTCAGGCAATCTGATATTTTTTTTTGTTTCTGCATAAAAATACATGTTGTGGGTACTCATTAGAAACACCTTAGTGAGGCACCTACCTCTACAAAGTACCCCAGAAGATATGTTAAGAAGGAGTATTTGGTGATAATTATGGGATAATTTTCTCCAGTTCTCCATAAAAACATATGTTGTGGGTACTCATTAGAAGCGCCTCAGTTTTTATGGAGAATTAAGAAAAATTATCCCAGAATTATCACCAAATACTCCTCCATAACAATTCCTCTGGTACCCACAGACTTTTGTGGAGAAATAAGTAAAAAATATTATTTGGATAATCTGTTAGAGGACTGGATACACCTGGTAAAATTTTCATCATTTCTGCCAAGGGAGACAACTTTTAGAACTTCCTGTTTGCTTTCTTACATAACAAACCCCTTCTGAAAAGGGGTCTACTCTAAAGAAAGGATTTTCTCCCTTCTTCTGCTGGTCGCATACCATATTTACCATATGTATTTGGACAGTCAGGCCTGAGCAAGCAGTATAGACCCAGATGAGATGCCACAGAATGTGGCATCTCATCAAGGTCTACACTGTTTGCCACTCATCCAGCAATTTTTAGACACAACATGAGGTAGTAAATAGAACTTGTTCAAATTTTAAGAGTTGAGTTATCCAAATACTTAGGGTAAATACGTTATGTTAGAGGATTTTTTTTGGATTTGGGTTTTACGGCCCTTTCAAGAATATTTCACTTATATCGAGCCGATCGTTCATCGAAGGTGGGCGAAAACCGGAAAACCCGGAGAAAAACCACCTGACCATCCGTAAGCAGAACTTGGCTTTCCCACATATGACCCAAGCGAGGCTCGAACCACAGTGGTGAGAAACCTAATGGATTAAGAGTCAACTCTCTTATCCACTAGGCTACGGGGGCCCGCTTATGTTAGAGGATGCTTTCCATTCTGATTAATAGTTTAAACTGCACCAATTCCACACAGGTAAGCAAGATTTAAGGGGACCGGAGATTCCACACAGGTAAGCCAGATTTAAGGGGACCAGAGATTCCACACAGGTACGCAAGATTTAAGGAGACCTGAGATTCCACACAGGTAAGCAAGATTTAAGAGGATCTGAGATTCCACACAGGTAAGCAAGATTTAAGGGGACCTGAGATTCCACACAGGTAAGCCAGATTTAAGGGGACCTGAGATTCCACACAATAAGCAAGATTTAAGTGGACCTAAGATTCCACACAGGTTAGCCAGAATTAAGGGGACCTGAGATTCCACACAGGTAAGCCAGATTTAAGGGGACCTGAGATTCCACACAGTTAGCAAGATTTAAGGGGACCTGAGATTCCACACAGGTAAGCAATATTTAAGGGAACCTAAGATTCCACACAGGTAAGCCTGATTTAAGGGGACCTGAGATTCCACACAGGTAAGCCAGATTTAAGGGTGACCTGAGATTCCACACAGATAAGCCAGATTTAAGGGTGACCTGAGATTCCACACAGGTATGCCAGATTTAAGGGGACCTGAGATTCCACACAGGTAAGCCAGATTTAAGGGGACCTGAGATTCCACACAGGCAAGCAAGATTTAAGGGGACCCAAGATTCAACACCGGTAAGCCAGATTTAAGGGGACCAGAGATTCCACACAGGTAAGCCAGATTTAAGGGCAACCGGAGATTCCACACAGGTAAGCCAGATTTAAAGGGGACCTGAGATTACACACAGGTAAGCGAGATTTAAGGGGACCTGAGATTCAACACAGGTAATTAAGCCAGATTTAAGGGGATTTGATACACTTGGTAGATTTTCTGCCAATATTGTAATATGGGAGAAAACAAGGGAGACAACTTTTGTGACTATCTAATTGCTCTCCTGCACATCATGTCCCTTCTAATAAAAAATGAAGCCATAATACCCCGCCAGTATCCTGTCATAGGGAGATAACTCTGTCAGAAATGATAGAATGTACCCAAAAGCAATCCAAAACCAGATCTCCACAATTTTAATGCACGTATCAAGTCTGGTGAAAATACACTGAGATATTTTGCTTCTTTACCATAGGGGTGATTCCAGGTATACTTTTCAAGATTTTTTTCCTGGATGAGCCTAAATATAATTTCGTTCTGGCTGCACCACTGATTTTTTAACAATTTTTTGCTTTATGTATATTTAGGGTTTGTTGCTTAAATTTTGTTCTGGATGCTAGGTACGATTTTGAATTATAATGCTATAAGGTGACTCGATACAGTTGGAAAATCTTCCTACATTTTGCATAGCTCCAGATAACGCACTTTTTCCAACCAAAAATTGTTGACATTACGAAAACATGCCTATTCAAATATTCTGAAATTTTATCACCAAAAAAATGAAAATTTTCAGATAAAAAGTTCTGATATTTTTCATATTTCTGCTCAAAACATAGATTGTGGGTACTCGTTAGAACTGCCTCGATTGTGGGTACTCGTTAGAACTACCTCGACGAGTACCCACAATCTATGTTTTGAGCAGAAATAAGAAAAATAATGTATACCCCTGTAAACCCCAGTTTTGCCATATGAAAATGGGGTTTAAGGGGTCAAAATAATATAGGCATGTTTTCACGATGTACTTTTCTTATTTCTCCATAGAAACGTGTTGTGGTACTCACTAAAAGTGCCACCCTGAGGGGCTTCTAATGAGTACCCACAACATAGGTTTTCAAGGAATAATAAAAAAATATTTTCCAGATACCCCCTCTTATCTGGAGCTATGATTTTTTGTACATTGATTGTGTTGGGGTTTAACGACATGTCAACCCTTGTGGGTCATTTTGTGTCGTCTCCCAGAGAAAGGGAGAAAAGTGATAGAAGAGATAGTAGAAGAGATTAAAGAGAGGGACAGGGAAGAAAGGAACAGGAATGAAAGTGAAGAAACAGAAGAAATAAAAATATTCCCCATCTACCCTTACCTGCTACAAGGATAGCAGGCCTTGCCCAACTAAGCCAATATCAGTTGGACGCCCCGGTGACGTAAGATACACGACGCCTTCGCACCACCCGACCACCCCAGATTTTTTGTACAAGGGAGATAATTTGTGACTACCTTTTTGCTTTCCAATTCCATAAGTTCTTTCTGAATGTATTTTTTATATTCGTTCTGACACAACACTCAGCAGCACAAAAACTACATTTCATTTCATACACCCAAATTCATTAACAGGTATTACTTGTGAATGGTATGGCCTGGATCTGAATATGCCTCCCTATAACTGGTCAGGGCCTCAGTTTGGGGGATGTTGTAAGCTAAATACTGAAACTGAAAAAAGTGTTGTATCAGTGTTGTATTACGAAAACAAAATGAATGAATACCTAAAAACAAACCATTCTTCAGTTCTTCTAATAAAAATCTAAAACCCTTCTTCTACCATTACGAAAACATGCCTATTCAAATATATAGAAAATTTCACCTCCAAAAACTGAAAATTTTAAGATAAAAAATGCTGATATTTTTCATATTTCTGCTCAAAACATAAATTATGGGTACTCGTTAGAACCGCCTCAGTGAGGCGGTTCTAACGAGTACCCACAATCTATGTTTTAAGCAGAAATAAGAAAAATAATGTATACCTCCGCAAACCCCAGTTTTACTATATAAAAGTGGGGTTGAAAGGGGTCAAAACAATATAGGCGTGTTTTCGTGATGAAAGGACAAAGAATATAAAACAACAAAATGATACTAAAAATAACATAGGCTATCTTGTTCCGTTAAATTGTAAACGCAACAGGTCTAACTGTGGTCATCGAAACAAAAACGGTAGATCTATTACTTTTGCTTTCACATTTCCTTGACACTGTGACATGACGCCATCTTGGTCGTGTAAAGCGTGCACGTGACGATTTCGACTGTTTCCGTGACCGAGATAGTACTTGCCGGGACCAATGGTTCCGGAATAAAACTTTTCTTCACCTGACGCCCATGTATCTAAATCTGCCAGGTACTCCAAAAACCTCAATGAAGAGAATTACGTGGAGTGCATATGGAAATGGCATAAAAAATATTGCAAACATACTGTCTGAAAATTTTCGAAAAAAAAAGTGTGTTTGGGATGGGAAAGTTCTCAAAGTTTGTAGAGTAAACAGTATGTTTTGCTCGGTCCCGATAGCCAGATTTGTTTTGTTTTTTTCGACTTTTGACAAAGGATTGTTTCTACCATATGGTATCGGAATTGTTTTGACTGACAATGATTTTTTTTTTTTTTTTTTTTTTTTTTTTTTTGTTCGCCGATGACGTAATGGAGAACTATGGTGAGTGAGATAAGATTTTCGTTTTGTTTTGAATCTCACTGATTGTTGAAGCATGTATAATCGGAAGAACGGTTGTTTGAGTCGGAAACCGTGTCAAAGCAGCATTATTTTGTCCTTACCCAGTAAGCATTCTTTATAGATCTACAGCGGGCCGTTATCGGCCCGTCAGGGTAGCTGCAGACGGGCCGATAACGGCCCGTTGTAGATTTATAAAGAATGCTAGCTGGGATACATCGTCTTAATGATATCACCGTGCCATTTTTGTGTGTTTTCTTCCTTGAACGGCTCGGAAATGACTTTTTTTTTCTTTTGATTGCTGATTAAACTTCAGAATAAGACTAAAACTTTACCATTTCGTCAAGCAAAAACTTCTCAACAGTACTATTTTGATTTTTTTTAATGCGCCGAGTTTTTTCTATTCGTCCATGCTTTTTTTATTATACTTTTTACGATCATATTTTTTTCTACAATACTCTCCTTTATGCGCCTGGGTTTTTCCCTACATTTTTTCTTAAGAAAACTATGTTATGTTGTAGTTTAATGGCACAGTACAGAAATCTATAATGTTGGTCTTCAACAGGGTATATCGGAACCGGAATTTCATGGGTATTTATATGCAGTTAAATTTAAGAAAAGTATGGGTAAATCTTACACCCGCACCCATCAAACAGACTGATAAACCTACAAATTCAGCAAACTGAAAGTTATTTGCGTTAACTGTCAGTCAACCCAAAGCTCAGACAAGAGTGCAAGATTCTATGCCCTTTTGGATCTGAACTAGCCTGACATTGTTGTGGGCACTGAGTCCAACATTTCTGATTATGAGGTTTTCCCATCATCATTTGGTTATAATCCATCTATTCGAAAAGATATATCTGGTCAAGCTAAAGGAGTGGGGTGTTCATACAGGTAAATCAGAGACTGTTGTAACCGAGCAGCCGAAGTTATCAACCAAATGTGAGTTAGTATGGGCTATGTGCTGGCGCAGAGCCATTCCTTATAGGAGCATATTATCGACCCCATGAACAAGATCAGGTAAGGCTGAGGAGTTGAAAAAATAGCACTCACAGACACCGCCAAAACGCACGGCTGCTTCTTAGGGCATTTTAATAATCCCAAGTTGACATGGGAAGGTAACATTCCTACTATGGAACCGTCCTGTCAGAACACGGAACTGTATTTTGAGTTTGTGTCAATAATTAATGACAGTTGCCTTATACAGATGGTTTCAGTGCCTACGCGAGAGACCAACATTCTTGATTCCTTCCTAACCGACAACCCCACACTAAGTGAGTCCAGATATTTCTGACCATGATGCCATAATATCAACTGTCAAACTCAGGCCAACCATTCAAGAGTTAAAGCAACGAACAGTGCATCTTTATTCCAGATTTGACTAAGATAGTATGGAACAGGAAATGCTGGAATTTTAATTACAGTTTCTTGCTACGTACAATGGTAAGTATACAGAAATATATGGCAGGAGTTCAAAGCTTCGGTAGACACTCATATTGGTAAGTATGAACCTTCCAAAATACTGAGAGGAAAACAAAAGAACTTGCCCTAGGTCACTCAGGGGATTAAAAGGATGATGAATAAACGAGATCGTCTCTACCAAGTCCAGAAGAGAACAGGTAATGAAAGTGTCAGGAGTGAATTTAAAAAGGTCAAGCATCTAGTTGATTGAAAGCTAAAGACAGCAAACAATAGTTACCTGGAAAGCTTGGTAGGTACTTTTGATGATGATTAAAGTGACACTCGCCCAGACAAGAAGAAGCTATTCCCATTCTTCAAAAACTGTAGACAAGACTCCCAGGGTCCTGCACCTCTAAGTCAAGACGGTCAGTTACATGCAGGCAACGTTAAGAAGGCGTATATTCTTAAAAGTCAATTCCAGTCAGTGTTTACCCACAAATCACCCTTGAAACTCCACAAGCTCTGTACTCGACGTATACAGAATATGCAAGACTCGATATATTCCCTACTGGCTACAGCCCTACACAGCTACACAGCAAATATGAAAACATACCTGACGCTACCATTTCCGTCAGTGGTGTTATATAATTATTGCAGAACTTGAAACTAGACAAAGCACCCGGTCCGGACCATATGACGTCTCTGTTACAAAAAAAAAAAAAAAAAAAAAAATACTGAAATAGCACCCATTTTGCAAGTTCTCTTCACTAAGTCCCTGGAGGAAAGTTGTTTACCGTCTGACTGGCTATTTAAGGCCAAATTTTCGCCAATTTAAAAGAAGGGAGAAAAGTCATGTCCTGAAAATTTCAGGCGCATATCCCTAACTTGTATATTATGTAAACTCCTAGAGCATATAACTACACCAAATCTTGTGAAACATCTAGACAAAAATAGTATTCTCTATGACGCAACACGGTTTCTGTGCCAATAGGTCATATGAGAACTAGCTTACAATGCTAACAGAAGAACTAGGGGAAACGTGCTGGAAGGTAAACAAACAAGACCTTATATTGCTACACATAAGCAATGCTTTTGATAAAGTCATCTACAAAAAGCTCATTCACAAACTGCACGGATGTTGAGCCAGAGGTAAGACTATGGAACAGAGCTTTCTTAAATGGGAGGTCACAGACTGTGGTCTTGAAAGGGGGGGATCAGTTTGAGGAAATACCAGTAACATCAGGAGTCCCGCAGGGATCTGTCCTCGGGCTGATTCTCTAACTGGTCTACATATATATGACCCTCCCCTGAAAAGGTGTAATCCTAAGTGAGACTGTTCGTACCTTGCTATCACAAAGCGCTCAGATAGTCAGAAATTTCAGGAAGATCTCAATATCATCCAGCAGTGGGAAGCCGATTGGGATATGAACTTCAATCCAGGGAAATGCCAGATCCCCCATTGAAACCAGTTACACCATGCATGGACAAAACCCTAGAGGTGTTATCCTGTGCAAAATACCTGGGTGTGAATATATCAAATGACCTCTCCTGGAAGGTCCATATTTCCCGAATCACTAGAAATACAAACCGATTCCCTTGGCTTCCTAAGAAGGAATTTCAAGGCAGCCAGACTACCCCTTCAGGAACAGTCATACAAAGCTATTGTTCGCCCCCAGCTGGAGTGTGCCGCCCTACTGTGGGATCCTCACACTCAAAACGACATTTCGACAATTGAGATGGTCCAGAGGTGAGCGGCTCGGTGGATCCTCGGGGATTACTTACCCTATTTAAGCGTGTCAGACATGCTGGTGAAAATTGGCTGGCGAACCAACGAGCAGCGGCGCACTGATGCACGACAAGTCTTGTTTTATACAATTATCTCTGGCTATGTCGCTGTACCTCTCGCAGGTTGTGTCATCCCCCTTACACGTCCCTCAAGAACTTCACATCCACTGGCATACAGATAGATTTCTTCTAGTACAGATTACTATAAATACTCATTTTACTCTCTCACAATTGTTCAGTGGAATTATCTACCAGCTTCAATTGCTACCTTGATTGATCTTGACAGATTCAAAAGAGCGGTCGGTCTGGTAACTCTCTCCAAGCCTTAAACGCCCACCCTGTTTTTATCTTGCACTTTTCCTTATTTCAGGGCTGTATATTTCTGCTTTTATTCCAGTCTCACCATCCGCTATGTTTTAATTCTTTTCTTTCAGCATGCTGCAGGGAACCCGCACGTAACGTTGTTATGAGGGTGATCCCATTTAAAGAGAAAGAAAAATATCTAGCTTTTCGGAAACAATTGAAAATATAAACTCGTATAAAAAGATATGATATGGTCTGAAACTAGGCGTGTGGTCTGATTACACGCCTAGTTCTCATTAATCCAGTCACGATTGGTGCTATGCTGCACTCTTTACTTGCTTGGTGGCGGTTCAGGTCCCAGACTCAGTGACTGTCTCAACACAAAGCTTTCAATAGTTGGATGAGACCTAATGAGTTGTTTCAGACTGGACCCGAAACCTCTGGCTCGAAGTGTTTCATATTTCAGCTCTTTTTTGTTTCATCACATTGGTTTAAACATATTTTATTACAAAATTCATTATACAAGATGGTAACAAATTTGACATACAAACAATATACAGTTGACTCTCATTATCTCGACTCCGCTTATCTCGAATAACCGCTTATCTCGAAGTGAAAATCTGGTCCCTGTTTTAACACGGAAATCTAACAACAGGTAACAAAATATTGTGGAAAAGTGGAGAAAGAGCAATTTCTCCTCTTTTCCACAATATTTTCAATATATCTCTAATTTTAGGAGTCAAATTACCTATTCATTCGTTAAATGTGGTTGTTTGATTTGTTTTATCCTTAATTCTGCATATCTGATATGTCGACCTACGGATGTCTCGAAGTATTTCAGACAGTTCCTTGGACTTCGAGATAACGAGAGTCGACTGTAACATTAGAACGAAAGCATTAAATACTTATAGATTCTTTTAATAACATTGTTTTAAAGGTTAGCACTCAGGGCAAAAATTTTAGCAGACGACATTTTGAAATTTTTTTCTTATTTTTCCCAGAAAACAGGTTTGACATTTTCAGTAGAGATAGTTTGCATGAAATGTCAAATCCTCAGTTTTCTGGAGAAAATAAGAAATAAGAAAAATATCATGAATTTGTCATGAATTTGTCGTCTGCTGAATATGCCTAGAGAGTGGTAAGCGTTAACAGATTTTAATATTTCTGCATTGACGCATTGTGCAAACTTAGAACAGTGTCTGTGTGCGTGCGTGCGTGCGTTCGTATTCAGAATTGTGCCAGAACCTAGAGTGAAGAGTCACCGGTAATATCTAAAGGAATCCTTAAGTCCCTGCCAACAGTGCTAAGACGGTGGTTCTGGTGCTGTTCATTTTTTCTGAGTTGTGATTTTGGTTGCAAAGCATTTTGTATGTTGCTTTTCGTTTTAAGGCATTTTACCCATTTATGCCTAGTGAACTCTTCTACCTCTCTCTTTGGATATGCTCATTTTCAATGTAAGGGGTGTCTGGTTTGTATTGTAGTACGAGGGTCCTGCAAAAAGTTTTGTCACTGGGTTCGGATTACATCAGTGCTACGTTTTATCAAACATATTTTTATTACAAACCTTCAAAGTATTCCACCTTTACTGAAACACATTTTTGTAACCTTTTTACCCAGTCGCGAAAAGCAGATAAATAGTCTTCTTTTGGTATCTGTTGGAGACATTGATAAATAGCGCTGCCAAGAGAACTTCTAGACGTATACTTATTTCCAGAAAGCATTTTCTTAAGCCTTGGAAATAAAAGGAAGTCACAGGGACTCAGGTCAGGTGAATAAGGTGGATGGTTTAAAACTTTCACCTTTTCAGAAGCCAAAAAAGACTTAACAACCTCACACTTATGTGAGGAGGCGTTGTCATGTAAGAGGTGGACTCCTGACCATCCTTTGCTTGGTCGTTTCTTATTGTAAAACTCTTTCACTTTCTTCTGTACAGAATTCTTGTAGAATCGACCAGTGACTGTATGACCAGATGGACAAGGCACTTGAACGACTGGTCCACTTGAATTAAAGAAAATTGCGTACAACATCTTTTTCGAACTTATGGTTCTCTTGGCAATACATGGGCGTTTTTGATCTTTTCGGTTCCATTGCTTATTATCAGCCCTTCTTTGTGACATGTGCACCCAGGTTTCATCACCTGTTAGCAAGTTAGAAATAACCCGACTATTACAGCCTTTGTATGTTTTCATAAGTTCCCGGGCACATTTAAGGCGTTGTGTCTTTTGCTCCTCGGTGAGCAAATGAGGTGCCCACCTAGCGCAAACCTTTCTCAGGTCCAAACGTTTTTTTTTTTTTTGTTTTTTTTTTTTTTCAGAATTATTTGCACACTGCCTTCTGATATGCCAGTACAACTAGCTATATCTTTGACAGACAATCGCGCATCCTGTTCGACCACAATCTTTACAGCAGCGATGTTAGCCTTGATAACAGAGGTTTTAAGCCTTCCAGGTATCACTTTCAACAGAAAATTTCATAGCTTTAAAAGCTTTAACCCACCTAAAACTGTGCGCATTGAAATGGTCTGAGGTCCATATATACCACACAATTCATTAAATATCTGCTTTGAATCTATATTAAGCCTATTGCGGCATTTAATATAGCTACGAATTTCAGTCTTCTGGTCCATGTTCCAATGTAACAAGTAAATTGGTCAATGTATATGACTGCATCTATTTCAATTTGAAATAACTCGTCAGTTGGAAAGCCATTGGCACGAAATAAACGGGTATCGTTAGCTGTTCAACACACCATTCAAGTGCAGTGAAGCATTTTAAAATATACCTGGGATAAAACTAAGTAAGCCTATTAGTGACAGAACTTTTTTGCACGACCCTCGTATCACAATTTATTATAGAAATTCCTGTACTTACTGCAAACAGTGTGGAGCCTGATTAGACGCCGCGTTTTGCGGCGTCTGATCAGGCTCCACACTGTTTGCCAACTGTCCCCTTTGTGGGGTAAGGCGGCTGTTCTAATGCTGTTTATTCTTGGCTGCTTGCTGCGGGACCTTTTTCGTGTTTTGTCCAATTGTTGTCTATTTTCTACGGTCATTCTCTCCCTTCCGCTGATTCAAGAAGGGCAGTTGTCAGTTTCTGGCGAAAGAATGTACACAATACTGGTTAACCGCTTAGTCGACTAAGCCTGCCCAGTAAACATATGGGTAGGTAAACTGACCGCGCTCGACGTGACCCCATTAGGTTGACTGGGCCGTAAAACCTCAACACAAAGACAGTCTTATTGTTGTGGTTGATGGGTCATGCTTGTAGTGTGAACACCTCGTTTGGGAAGAGGGAGTTAAAAGCTTTGCTTTTCCTAAGTGCGTAACGTGTGTCGTTGTAATCATTGTAATAAATTACACTGTTTAATTACTCTGCCCTTAGTGGCTCCTCAGAGATGGGCGCTTTGATTAGCAAATATAAGAATTGTATTTGTTGTGTGTTTTGTTGTCATTGTAGGCAGTGTTCTGTGATTGCGCTTCTTCCTGAACAACGCTACTATTTCATGTGGAATGGAATAAGCAAAAGGCATACACGCAGGCTGATCTAGATATTTTCATTTCACCCATGACATACTGTCCGTTTTCTCATGTTTTGGTTTAAATATTGGGTGTTCCAAAGTGGTTTGTTCCGTTGACCCGTCAAAATGTCCTTGTGAGCTCATCATGGGTTGTAGAAAAAGGCCCCTTATGCGAACAGCGAAGGCCCAAACCAGTCCTGCTCTACACGGTCTGGTCTGTTCGTTGATATATCATTATTATTATTACTATTATTATTATTATTTTTATTATTATCAAGTAATCCTTGTTTCTATTAACGATATATTATACAGTCAAATAATTGGTTAATGTAACCTTTACCACTCTCTGGGCTAATTCAGCAGACTACAAATTGATGATATTTTGCTTATTTTTCCCAGGAAATTTCTGAAATTTCGTGCAAATTTGGAGACAATTCGCATGAAATGTCAGTGGTTATTTTCTGGGAAAAATATATGAAAATATTTCAAAATGTTGTCTGCTGAATTTTTTACCCAGCATGCTAAGCGATAAGCGCCTCTTTGTGAAAACGCCGATGTTGCCCGCATAGGAGGATCTGGATGGGGAGAAAAAAGGTCATTTTCTGTTATGATTAAAGAAACAATGAATAAAAATACTCAGTGGAGAAAAATGAGGGCTTAAAATTTAAAGAATAAGCTCAAATATTAATATAAAAGTAAAGCAAAAAGTAAAGAAAGATAAACAAATAAATAAATAAAAATAAAGAAATAAAAAATAAAGAAAAACAGCCCAAAAACAACAACAACACACACAAAAAAAACTTTCTAGTGATTTCAATCATTGGCGATATGGAAATCTTTCACAGAAAAAAAAAAAAAAAAAAAAAATGTAAGAAAAAGAATAATAAACTTTTTTTTTACTGATTAGAGAAATCAAGACCTCATCGAGACTCTTACATAGGATATAAAGTCGTTTTTCCATGCTTTGCGTATCAAATCAAATTAGAAACCACTTACGAAGCTTATTATGTGTAATTTACATTCGTGTGTCATTGTTTTATTTTTTTGTTTTTTGATTTAGAATGTCACTGGATTTTCGACATACCAGAACGCTTCGTTCTTCATATTTGAGTAAGTCACCTTTTATTCCTTGTAAATTATAAAAAGAGGGATCTTTTGTAATACTAAAATAGAATGAAAGAAAAGACTTTCTGTATATTGAGCATTAGTTTGTTACATAAAATTAAAATCTGTAATTATAGAGATGGGGCGTGTTACATAAAATAAGACTTTCCCGTATTGAGTATGATCTTATTACACGAAATAACATTTTCTGTAACTATTGAACCTGGGTCTTTGACATAAAATAAGACCTTCTGTAACTATTGAGAATGAGGTTGTTACATAGAATAAGACTTTCTGTAACTATTGAGTATGAGGTTGTTACATAAAATAAGACTTTCTGTAACTGTTAAGTATGAGGTTGTTACATAAAATAAGACTTTTTGTAACTGTTGAGTATGAGGTTGTTACATGAAATAAGACTTTCTGTAACTATTGGGTATGAGGTTGTTACATAGAATAAGGCTTTCTGTAACTTTTGAGCATCAGGTTGTTGCATAAAATAAGACTTTCTGTAACTATTGAGTATAAGGTTGTTACATGAAATAAGACTTTCGGTAACTATTGAGTATCAGGCCCCGAGGTTATAAAACTTTTTTCATGGTCAACCCACCTGAGCATGAAATTTTCTCTGCTAATAAATATGAATATTTTTTCATTTTAATATTCATTAGCAGAGAAATTTTCATGCTCAGCTATGTTTAGCAAGAAAGAATTTGGAATTGTTAGTAGTTTGCGATTTATTGGCAAAACAAATTTCATGCTTAGCTGTGCTGAGCACGACAAAATTTTTATAACCTCGGGGTCAGGTTGTTGCATAACTAAGACTTTCTGTAACTACTGCATATGAGAACATAAAAATAAGATTTTCTGTACCTACTGAGTTTGAGTTTTAACATAAAATAAGACATTCTGAAACTACTAAGTATGGGTTGGTTATGTACATAAAATAAGACTTTCTCTAACTATCGAGTATGAGTTTGTTACATAAAATAAAACTTTCTGTAACTATTGAGTATGAATTTGTAACATAAAATAAGTCTTTCTGTAATTATTGAGTATGAGGCTGTTACTTAAAATAAGACTCTCTCTAAATATTGAATATGAGTTTGTTACGTAAAATAAGACTTTCTGTAACTATTGAGTATGAGGCTGATACATAAATTAAGACTTTCTGTAACTATTGAGTATGAGTCTGTTACACAAAATAGGCTTTTCTGTAATTATTGAGTATGAGGTTGTTACATAAAATAAGACTTTCTGTAACTATTGAGTATGAGTTTGTTACATAAAATAAGACTTTCTGTAACTGTTGAGTATGAGTTAGTGACCTAAAATAAGACTTTCTGTAACTATTGAGTATGAGTCTGTTACACAAAATAGGCTTTTCTGTAATTATTGAGTATGAGGTTGTTACATAAAATAAGACTTTCTGTAACTATTGAGTATGAGGTTGTTACATAAAATAAGACTATCTGTTACTATTGAGTATAGGCTTGTTACATAGTAAAGTCTACCGTATTTACCCTAAATAGTCGGACACAATTAATTCCCAACCTTACTTGCCTTGGAATACGACTAAGTCTAATTCACTACCTTTTGATTTTTTTAGAACACTGCTGGAAGAGAGGCAAATGGTGTAGACCCTTATTAGACGTCTGAAATGGGTCTACACTGTTTGGTCAGTCTTGATATCTAGGGTAGATAGGGTACTGAATGGCATTAAAAAGGTAACATTCATTTAGTTAAACAGGGATCGTTCTGAATGTTCAAACCAGACCCCGAGGTTATAAAACTTTTTTCATGCTCAAATCAGCTAAGCATGAGATTTTCTCTGCTAATAAATATGAAATGCCAACAATAGTTGGCATTTTCATATTTATTAGCAGAGAAATGTTCATGCTCAGCTATGTTTAGCAAGAAAGAATTTGCAATTGTTAGTATTTTGAGATTTATTAGCAGGACAAATTTCATGCTCACCTGATTTGAGCATGACAAAAGTTTTATAACCTCGGGGCCAGTATCGCAAGTGAGTGGAGTTTTAAACCAACTGTATATACTCAAAGTCTCTAAACTATACCATATTATGATAGGGAAGCCAGAGAAAACGATGTAGATCAAGATCATTACGCCCCGTTTAATAAGTTCACAACTTCCACTGACAGGTTCGTTTAGCTCTTCTGGTTTCAGAAGGGAGACGGGAAAGTCTGCTAACTGTTCGTTTCACACCTTCTAAAATCGGAAGCTTTTGATCTTCTGTCTTCTGACTGTTCGAGTCACGCAGGATACAGGGAGCTATTTTTCCCATAGAGCTCTATAGTAATTCCACCCTTTTTGGTGGTTAAGAGTTCATTTCACCACTTCTTCTTTTGGCTCCAGAAAACACATACAGAAATATATTAATTCCACCCTTTTTGGTGGTTAAGAGTTCATTTCACCACTTCTTCTTTTGGCTCCAGAAAACACATACAGAAATATATATATATCTTCGAAACAATCAGGAAATTACACACAACTGATATTGGCTGGGCAAGGCTCGCTACCCTTGTAGCAGGTAAGGGAAGAGGGGGATATTTTTATTTCTTCTGTTTCTTCACTTTCTTTCCTGTTCTTCTTTCATCTCCTCTACTATATCTTCTATAGCTTTTCTCCCTTTCTCTGGGAGACGACACAAAATGACCCACAAGGGTTGACGTGTCGTTAAACCCTAACACAATCAAACACACATTTTTTTTTCCTTCAGACAATTGGTTCCCTGTGCCCCGCAGCTTCCAATTATCCAATGGAAAACTCGGAAGAGAAGAAGTCACGTGGCTGGATCTAGCATCAACAAGGTCAAATTTTGCACAGACGATGTTTGTCAGAAAGCCATGTTGGAGTTTATTGCAAAAAAAATCAATATGATGTTTAAAATGACCGTTGACCTTCTATCATGCATAGTGGATATTTTCATTTTAATTTTGCATTGTTCAAAGCTGTTTAAAATGATTAAGTTTAATGTATAAATGTTTCTATAATCAACGTTCTTTATTTTTCTTCAGTAATGGGGACAAAAATCTAGATTTTCTTTGGATCTGGGCCACAGTATGTTCGATTTGAAAACCAATCTTCCATCGTCTCTTTACCTTCTATCACGTGACAGATACTCTTCGCTTCTGAAATTTCGTGATGAGAAAGATAGTAGATAGTTTGAAGATTTTGAAATGTTATCGTGGGCGCCGCTATTTTGAATATTTAATTAGCTATGTAAATTTTAAGATACAAATAAAAGCTGGCAGGAATATGCTGTTATGTGAACTTGTTGATAATATATAGTCATATGAAGCAATACATCACGAAAACATATCTATATAATATTGACCCCCTTAAACCCCACTTTTATATAGTAAATCTGGGATTTATAGGTGTATACTTTATTTTTCTTATTTCTTCTCAAAAACATAGATTGTGGGTACTCGTTAGAACCGCCTCGCCGAGACGGTTCTAACGAGTACCCACAATCCATGTTTTGAGCAGAAATATGAAAAACATCAGAGTTTTTTGTCTGAAATTTTTCAGTTTTGGGAGGTGAAATTTTCTATATATATGAATGAGCGTGTTTTCGTAATGATACAGGTTTATAGCAATAAAATATTGTTTCTAATGTAAATTATGAAAAGTTTACGTTTTCATTACAATGGTTATGAGGTCACTAATTCACAGAGATTGCGGCTTCCTTAACAGCCTTTCTAGATTTTTAAAGCCAAATAACTTTCTTATTTCTCAACTGATTTTCATAAAATTTCACTAAACTGTTCAGCTTATAGATTCCTTTTTTCTTGTTTGTTATTACTGTATGCATTCCTTTAAAGTTTGTATAAATCCCTTTTGCACAAGAAACCAGAACGTTTGACTGTTTGACTTACTAAAGCAGGGATTTATTTTACATTTATTTCAGACAACTGAAGTATGTCCAAAAGATTTCTTCACAACAACGAAAGAAAATCCTATCGATTCTGGATTCTAAAACAAAATCAGTGAAAAATCAAAGCACTGACAGCACTGATGGGTCGATAGTCTGACTGTAAACTGGAAAAATGGTCTTGAACAGGGACTTGTTTCAGTTAACCCTTCCCAGCAGACACATGACGTCTATACAACGTCGCCTCAACGTCGATGCAACGTCATGACGTTGCATCGACGTTGAGACGACGTTGTATAGACGACATGTGCCCGCTGGGTTAACTTCCTGTAATTTAAGCAAACGATGCAAATTCTGATCAGACGCTGCGTTCTGCGGCCACTGAACTGGGTCTGCACTGTTTGCCAATGTCCTAAATGTCCCAGTCCAGGTTTTACAGATACACCTCTATCAACAGCATTCTGACGTCACAGCGACAATAATAGCGCGGTTATAAATAGCCGTTACCTGGATTTCGTCTAACGGGTGGTTTGATTACATTGGTCATTGATAATCACGTGGACAACTACCTAAGGGAAATTTTGGCGTTTATATACTATGACTCGATTGTAAACAGTCGATCCAACAACACAAAACTGCGTATATATCAGTAAATTGTATTGATCAGAGCACTGTGTCGACACCATGAAGTTCTATTATCTATACGACCAGCAAAATATGACGCGTGGAAATAAATCAAGTTATTCCGTTGATGGCGAACATTACGAAGAAGAAAACGCTTATGATTATGAATATTCCGAGTTTATTTACGAAGGATTTGATTTTGAGCGACCTATCTACGCTTATTTGTGGGAAATCCTTGTTATTTGCACGACAGTTTTTAATGTGGCTGTTATACTGGTTTTCATGTGCAAGAATATGCGAAGTATTGTTCATACGGTTCTGGTTGCCATAGCTATTTCGGATTCCTTAACAGGATTGGTTACCCTTCCAACATACATATACGTTTACTCTCAGTATGAGCCTGGAGACAAGAAAGACGCTTACATCATAGAAAAAGACTGGTGTAACGCATTTATGATATCCAAATTTTTCCTTTCTAAATGGTTTCACACTGTGTCAATATGGCTTACAGTTTTCTTGGCATTCCACCGGTTCGCTTCAGTTGTACTTCCGTTAAAAGCCAAAATATATTTCACTCCGAAAAACACTGGGATTTGCATTGCTGCCTTGGTTATTATCTCACCTGTTTTGCATATTTATCACCTTTTGCACTCAAAAACAGACGAACACGGTATGTGCCAGTGAATTTTGGACGACAGATGGGGACTCGTGTATCTGTGGACCACATTGCTGATAGTTCACTTGATACCATGTTTACTGCTCATTTTTCTTTCCGGGTGGATGATATATCGTTTATTTTCTTCCACAGCAAAAATCACCAGAAAGAAAAGCACTTCCGTAAGCGGCCTTGAGCGTCGAGGTGCCTTGAACAGGCGCCTATCAATTATTATCTGCGTGATTGTCGTAATATTTCTCATACCGGAAGTTTCATATGGAATATTTGAACTTTATACAGTACTTCGACGTCATTCTGGAATGAAAAAAATGGATTTGCATACAAATCGAGCATTCCATGCTGTGTATGAAATCCTCCTTGTGTTGTCGTATCATGCAAACTTCTGGGTTTATACTATCCTTAATGAGCGTTTCAGGTCTGAGCTTAAAAAGATGTTCCGTGAATTTCGTGATTCTTTTTACAGGTTGATAGGAAAGCGTTCTAGAGCAGCGTCTGTGTCATCTGCAACACAAATGACTCCAGTTTACACACGACCGGCTAGACGTAACCCAGACTAAATCAAATACCAGTCCCTAGGAAATTCTTCCGAGAGCTTAACTCTGGTCCTGTTGAACCCGGATATACCATACCCTGCCTTTGCAAACAATGTAGATCCAGATCAGGAGGTTTCTGAAGAAGCCATCTGTTTGTCATTCAGTACGTGAATTAATATTATGAATTTAATAGGTGCTACCTATATCCGTGCATCCAAACTGTCATCACATGCTTCATAGTTGGGTTGGCCAGATCTGAATTTGATTTCAGACCACGCTTCACTTCTGAATCCACCGCATGAATTGCGATATAACGTCCAAGCCAACAATATTTCAGTAGTTCAGAGACATTGCCTCCAAGTGGGACTTTTACCAGACCCGATCACATGAATTCGGGTCCTGCTTAGTTACTAGCAGCTCTGCCATGGAGGCTTTAGACAGTCCATCTATTTCGCGGGCCCCGATGGGCGAGGGGGGGGTGGGGGGGGGGGCGGCATGCTTTCCGAATACCGAAAACTAGTCTATGCCGATGACAGGTACAACGACACTCTTGTTCGCTTACCTGAAATTTTATTTTACTGCTTCAGGAATTTTCCTAAAGATTTTTTTTACTGTTCTGAGTTTTTTGTCTTTGTTTCTTTTTGGTCTTGTTTTTTTTTTTAAGCAAGTCTGCACATTATGAAAAGCAGAAAAAAAAAATGAAAATAACAACAATTTACAAACCGTTCGAACAAACACATTATTGTGTCGACGTTTTTTTAAGATTATCACGTGAAAAGAGCGTACAGTCTATGTGTTATCTCAAAATCTACATGAAAGTGTACATAATGCTCAAAACGAATCACGTTTAGCTTGTTTATAGACGGAGAATGGATAGAAATAAAATTCGTAGCGGAGATAAAATTCAAAATGACTGCCATCGTAAATGTTGAAGGCTGACGTCATAAGTCTCGTGATTCAAGCCCTTGCATTTGGAATACTTACTGTTTTGTTGCTATTTTCGACACGGCCGCCGTATTAATAGTACTTGCCAAATCACGGAACGCATATTGTTTTTTCAGGATAAGCACCGAACCACTCAAGCGTTTGTTTGACCAGTACAGTTTTGGTCAAACACATCACTGGTCACATAGTTAGTCTATAGTAGTGCGTCGGTACGCCGAACCGCTCCGCGGTTCGGAGGAACTGCTTCGCGTTGGACGCACTTATCAACAATCTAAATCAAGTAATCTGATTGCTCACATTTAGAAGTGGGCGTGGCATCTTAATTTATTCAGCATGACAAGGTTTAAAACAAACATTTTGTGCTATTTCAGGGATAGTTAGTGATAATTTAGGTACCTCTGCTTATTTTATCATGAAGTAATGTTGTTGTGAGTACACTCATACCATTATTTTATGAAGATCGAAAATACATCTCTAAATTATCCCATTTGTCTCCAGGAATCCTATCGGGCCGATAACGGTCCAACATAGATTTGAATAGAATGTTCAGCTGCGTCAGTCGCGACATCTATTTCGAAATTTAAGAAGTGCGTATAGACGAAAACGAACGTTTTATTGACATTTTGAAGTGTTTACCGTAGATAGTGAGAACATGATAAGAACACAGGGGCGGATCCAGGATTATTTCTGAGGGGGTGGGGGGAGGGGGGTTCGATTTGATAAATTACCGTACTTTGTGTATTCGGACAGACAGACTTTATCCTACAGTGTAGACCCAGATCAGACGCCGCAGAACGCGGCGTCTGATGAGGGTCTACACTGTTTGCCACTCATTCAGCAATTTTACTCACAGGCAGCAAAAAAAGACGTTGAAGAGAACTGTAAGATTAAGGGTATAAATATTTAGGGTAATACGATATTCCAAATTCATCAATTTTATCCAAAATTTCCGGTGAAAATGAAATTTTGAGACAGATGGGGGTTCGACCGAACCTCCTCTGCATCCGCCTCTGAGAACAGGTGGCACAGGATAAGGACCATTGTTGTTGTCAGATCTTGAGTTATTTAGCTCATTTCAACTAACTGTGACCAGTATACCAGTATCCCTTGTGTGTTCGCGTAGCCCTGGAAGAGCACAACGCCACTGCAACGTCGTTGCGACGCCGTCGAAACTACGTTGTTGCAACGTTGTGTGTTTGCTGGGAGATGACTAAAGAGATCAACTTTAGCTCTGAAATTTCTGGTCGAGCAAAATAGTACGGTAGGCGGTATGGGCCTGAGTTTACTCTTCTGTGGTTGGGCTCGGTACTCTAAGTGGTTTTCTTTGCTCTGATTTTCAGCTTGGTCTCATCTTTGTTATCTCAAAGTGTTAATAACTTATCTTTTCACTGTGATGACCCATCAATCATTTCAGGAACGCCCACGCGGACCAAATTATATGTAGTAAGAACTGTGTAGGGACCAAAGGCAAGGGTTGAGTACTCGTAAAATATGTTTTAGTCTCAACCCCCACCCCCACCCCCCCCTCCCCCCCTCCCCCTCCCCCCCACCACCACCACCACACATAAGCGGTCTTGCTATTTATTATTTCCAAAGTTGCGCTTTCATTTTTTTTGCTTCTTTTCGTCGCTATTTTGAAAAGATGTTGATTTGACCTTAATTAAACAAGGAAATATTTCCAGTGGAAATTTTCTGTAAAAACTGGCTCCAGTCTCCAATGACTAAATATTTATTCTTATAATCCTGTTTAATAATCCTCGAAAATAAAACCAAAATAATATCATGACTATAAAGGCTGGTCACTAGCCTCTAAAATAAAACCAAAATAATATCATGACTATAAAGGCTGGTCACTAGCCTCTAAAATAAAACCAAAATAATATCATGACTATAAAGGCTGGTCACTAGTGACCAGCCTTTATAGTCATGATATTATTTTGGTTTTATTTTAGTGGCTTCTTATGAGTACACTCAACGTACCATTATCTTATAGACGATCGAAAAGACATCCATATGTTATTCCCATTTGTCTTCTAACCTGGTGAAATGATTAACCCTCAGTGGCTCGAACTACCCATATCTAGAACAAATTTCTGATCCCAAAGATGTATATTGGACCGTTATATTGGACCGTTATATTGGACCGTTATATTGGACCGTTATTGGACCCGGCTGACTTCCTGTCCGGCCGATAACGATCCGCTATAACTGGAACATTTTGTTAGAAGGTTGATGCTTTATGTAATGTCTTTATTCAGGTCATTACGAAAACAAGCCTATTCAAATATACTGAACATTTTAACCACCAAAAAATGAAAATTTTCAGATAAAAATTCGGATATTTCTCATACTTCTGGTCAAAACATAGATTATGGGTACTCGTTAGAACCGCCTAGGCGAGGCGGTTCTAACGAGTACCCACAATCTATGTTTTTGGGCAGAAATAAGAAAAATAATGTATACCCCTGTAAACCCCAGTTTTACAATATAAAAGTGGGGTTTAAGGGGGTCAGTATTATATAGGTATGTTTTCGTGATGTCCTATGTGGTTCAACTAGTGTTTTGTGTCGATTGTTTACAGTCGAGTCATAGTATAGAGAAACCAAAATTTCCTTCAGGTATAGTGCTCGGAAGATAATTTGACAGTGACATCACGGCAGCTACCACTAAGCGTGTGTTTGGTTAGTATGTTGCAATAGCGCAGTTGGTATCACGGAGCAATCTGGACGAATAATTAGACGATTTTTAGTACACGAGATCCTAGCAACACAACCTTTTTTTTTTTTTTTTTTTTTTTAGAAAAAAAAATGCTTTTATTTATTGTCCTTGTATGTTACAAATTTTATTATTCTAAATCATATTATATAGAGTTTATTCATTCTCCTATTTTAAATATGGGATTTATAAACCGAGGGAGGTAAAATGAATCCGATAAAGAAACGAGTGCGAAGCATGAGTTTCTTTATCGGATTTTTTTTTACCTCCCGAGGTTTATAAATCCCATATTTAAAATAGGAGAAATGAATAAACTGTATATTACATGCATTTCGCCGCAATAGAGTACACCATTTAAGAGGCTTTTCTGGCAAGTCTAGTCTGCCAGTTTGTTTATGCTGTCATTTCTATTTTGGGTCGGCGTAATAATAAATAATATATTTAGGATAGCTTTTGTTTTTATCCTAAATGAAATTGACAGCAGGGTCAAAATCTAGGCTGTTCATATGTTACAAAAAAAAGTAGTTCCGGTTAAAGAGATTTATTTCCCCGGCTGAGAGGAAATATTTCTTCTTAGAAAACAAGGAAAATAAGTTTTATGTCTGGTAGAAATCATGGTATTTCTTGGTTATGCATGTAATATTAGACAATATTATGGTATTGTTGCCATTTTTACACAAATGCCAGGCTCCAGCGTTCTTGTCTCCATATGTATTTGCACGGATTGTCGGCACGTGGTAATCATTCAAACTAAACGTTTAACTAGACTTACCGGTTTTATTTGAAAAAGAGGAAATTAAATATCGCTGCACTGAAAAATTATTTCATAACCAATAATAGAAAAATACTTTTTTCTTTCTTAACATATTTTTCTTTTATATCTAATTCTTAAAATGTATAAAACAGAAAAAAAATGAAACTAAGATTCGAGCCCATAATGTCCAGATTTGTAGTCTAGGTAAACTACCACTGAGCTACTGCGGATTTACGGGTACCGCTGCTTATAATATTTATTGAAGGTAGCTATTCGGGTGCGTTTACCTATTTATTAAAATGGACTTGGTCTAAGCAAGGAGAAGTTAGTTTGTTTTTCGCTTTTCGCTTTTCATCTTTCAGAAGTTAGTTTGCTTTTCGCTTTTCACTTTTCGTCTTTCAGAAGTTAGTTTGCTTTTCGCTTTTCGTTTTCAGAAGTTAGTTTGCTTTTCGCTTTTCGCTTTTCATCTTTCAGAAGTTAATTTGCTTTTCGCTTTTTGCTTTTCGTCTTTCAGAAGTTAGTATGCTTTTCGCTTTTCGCTTTTCGCCTTTCAATCATAGGTCTGTTTCATGTTGTAACTGTTAAGTGTCTGAGTACATGAATGAGTGAGTGAGTATCTGAGTGAGTGAGTGAGTGAGTGAGTTAGAAAGTGAGTGGGTTAGTTTTTTACGTCAATCAAACAGCTCATGCCATATGCAGACATTCATTTCGTCAAAGTCTAGATTCTTTTTGTTTTTCGCTTTTTGCTTTTCATTTTTCGCTTTTCATTTTTCGTTTTTCGCTTGTCGCTTTTCGCTTTTCATTTTTTGCTTTTCGATCATAGGTCTGTGTCATGTTGTAACTGTTATCTGCGTACATGAATACGTGAGTGTCTGAGTGAGTGAGTGAGTGACTTAGAAAGTGAGTGAGTAAGTGTTTTACTTCAATCAAACAGCTCATGCCATATGCAGACGTTCATTGGTCAAAGTCAAGATTCTTTTTGTTTTTCGCTTTTCGCTTTTCGTTGTTCACTTTTCGCATTTCGATAATAGGTCTGCTTCATGCTTTTACTGTTTAGTGTCTGAGTACATGAGTGAGTGAGTGTGTGAGTGAGAGAGTGAGTGAGTTAGAAAATGAGTAAGTGATTTACGTCAATCAAACAGCTCATGCCATAAGTAGACATTCATTTCGTCAAAGTCTAGATTCTTTTTGTTCTTCGCTTTTCGCTTTTCGCTTTTCGATTATAGGGCTGTGTCATGTTGTTACTGTTATCTGCATACATGAATAGTGTCTGAGTGAGTGAGTGTGCTAGAAAGTGAGTGAGTGAGTGCATTACGTCAATCAAACAGCTCATGCCATATGCAGACGTTCATTTGGTCATAGTCAAGATTTTTTTTGTTTTTTGTTTTTGGTTTTTCGCTTTTCACTTTTCGATAATAGGTCTGCTTCATGCTTTTACTGTTTAGTGTCTGAGTTCAAGAGTGAGTGAGTGTGTGAGTGAACGAATGAGTGAGTTAGAAAATGAGTGAGTGTTTTACGTCAATCAAACAGCTCATGCCATATGCAGACATTCATTTCGTCAAAGTCTAGATTCATTTTGTTTTTTGCTTTTCGTTTTTCGCTTTTCGCTTTTCGCTTTTCGATTATAGGTCTATGTCATGTTGTAACTGTTATCTGCGTACACTCACACACTCACTTATGTACTCAGACACTTAACAGTAAGAACATGAAGCAGACCTATTATCGAAAGGCGAAAAGCGAAAAACGAAAAGAGAAAAGTGAAAAACAAAAAGAATCTTGACACTGACGAAATGAACGTCTGGATATGGCATGAGCTGTTTGATTGACGTAAAGCACTCACTCACTTTCTAACTCACTCACTTGCTCACTCACACACCAACTCACTCACGTACAAAGACACTTAACAGTAAGAACATGAAGCAGACCAATTATTGAAAAGCGAAAAACGCAAAGCGAAAAACAAAAACAATCTAGACTATGATGAAATTAACGTCTGCATACGGCATGAGCTGTTTGATTGACGTAAAACACTCACTCATTTTCTAACTCACTCGCTCACTCAGACACTCACGAATTCATGTATGCAGATAACAGTAACAACATGACACAAACCTATGATCAAAAAGCAAAAAGCGAAAAATGAAAAGCCAAAAGTGAAAAATGAAAAGCGAAAAGTGAAAAATGAAAGGCGAAAAGTGAAAAACAAAAACAATCTAGACTTTGACGAAATGAATGTCTGCATATGGCATGAGCTGTTTGATTGACGTAAAACACTCACTCATTTTCTAACTCATTCACTCGCTCATTCACACACTCATTCACTCATGTACTCAGACATTAAACAGTAAAAGCATGAAGCAGACGTAATATCGAAAAAGCGAAAAGCGAAAAATGAAAAGCGAAAAGCGAAAAACGAAAAGCGAAAAGCGAAAAACAAAAAGAATCTTGACTTTGACCAAATGAACGTCTGCATATGGCATGAGCTGTTTGATGGACGTAAAACACTCACTCACTCACTTTCTAACTCACTCACTCAGACACTCACGTATTCATGTACGCAGGTAACAGTTACAACATGACACAGACCTATGATCGAAAAGCTAAAAAGTGAAAAGCGAAAAGCGAAAAGCGAAAAATGAAAAGCGAAAAATGAAAAGCGAAAAGCGAAAAACAAAAAGAATCTAGACTTTGCTGAAATGAATGTCTGCATATGGCATGAGCTGTTTGATTGACGTAAAACACTCACTCATTTTTTAACTCACTCACTCACTCGCTCACGCACACACTCACTCACTCATGTACTCAGACACTAAACAGTAAAATCGTGAAGCACACCTATTATCGAAAAGCGAAAAATGAAAAGCAAAAAGCAAAAAATGAAAAGCGAAAAGCGAAAAACGAAAAGCGAGAAACAAAAAGAATCTCGATTTTGACCAAATGAACGTCTGCATATGAGCTGTTTGATTGACGTAAAACACTCACTCACTCACTTTCTAACTCATTAACTCACTCACGCACTCAGACATTCACTCATTCATGTACGCAGATAACAGTAACAACTTGACACAGACCTATGATCGAAAAGCGAAAAATGAAAAGCAAAAAGCGAAAAACAAAAAGCGAAAAGCGAAAAACGAAAAGCGAAAAACAAAAAGAATATAGACTTTGACGAAATGAATGTCTGCATATGGCATGAGCTGTTTGATTGACGTGAAACACTCACTCATTTTCTAACTCACTTACTCGCTCACTTACACACTCACTCACTCATGTACTCAGACACTAAACAGTAAAAGCATGAAGCAGACCTATTATCGAAAAGCGAAAAGCGAAAAACGAAAAGCGAAAAACAAAAAGAATCTTGACTTTGACCAAATGAACGTCTGCATATGGCATTAGCTGTTTGATTGACGTAAAACACTAACTCATTTTCTAACTCACTCACTCGCTAATGCACACACTCACTCACTCATGTACTCAGACACTAAACAGTAAAAGCATGAAGCAGACCTATTATCGAAAAGCGAAAAGCGAAAAACGAAAAGTGAAAAGGGAAAAACGAAAAGCGAAAAGCGAAAAACAAAATGAATCTTGACTTTGACCAAATGAACGTCTGCATATGCCATGAGCTGTTTGATTGACGTAAAATACTCACTCACTCACTTTCTAGATCACTCACTCACTCAGACACTCACTCATTCATGTACTCAGATAACAGTAACAACATGACACAGACCTGTGATCGAAAAGCGAAAAGCGAAAAACGAAAAGCGAAAAGTGAAAAACGGAAAGCGAAAAACGGAAAGCGAAAAACAAAAAGGATCTAGACTTTGACCAAATGAACGTCTGCTCATTGCATGAGCTGTTTGATTGACGTAAAACACTCACTTTCTAACTCACTCGCTCACTCACACACTCACTCACTCATGTACTCAGATACTTAACAGCAAGAACATGAAGCACACCTTTTATCGAAAAGCGAAAAACGAAAAGCGAAAAACGAAAAGCGAAAAACAAAAATAATATTGACTTTGACCAAATGAACGTCTGCATATGTCATGAGCTGTTTGATTGACGTAAAAAACTAACTCACTCACTTTCTAACTCACTCACTCACTCAGACACTCGCTCACTCATTCATGTACTCAGACACTTAACAGTTACAACATGAAACATACCTTTGACTGAAAAGCAAAAGGCGAAAAGCAAACTAACTTCTGAAAGACGAAAAGCGAAAATCGAAAAGTAAACTAACTTCTGAAAGACGAAAAGCGAAAAGCAAACTAATTTCTGAAAGACGAAAAGCAAAAAGCGAAAGGCAAATTAACTTCTGAAAGACGAAAAGCGAAAAGCGAAAAGCAAACTAACTTCTGAAAGATGAAAAGTGAAAAGCGAAAAGCAAACTAACTTCTGAAAGACGAAAAGCGAAAAGCGAAAAGCAAGCTAACTTCTCCTTGCTCTTGGTCTAACAACATAAACAATCAGTGACATCACTGTCAACTTATCCTCCGAGGATAGTAGTTTTCCAGGTGATTATCATTGACCAATATACTCAAACCGCGCATTAGACGAGATCCAGGTTAATGTAGCTGTTATTTATGGCATTCGCTGTGACGTCAGAATGCTGTTGACAGAGGGAAATCCGTAGAACCTGCACTGGGACATTGGCAAACAGTGCAGACCCCGATCAGACGCCGCAAAACGTCTGATCAGGGTCTGCACTGTTTGCTTAAAGTACAGGAAGTTAAGGGTTGAAACTGTCTTAAGTTCCCGTTTATGTTAATTTTGCCTGCCTTCATTTAGAGACAATCGACCAACCAGTGCTGTCATTACTTTGGTTCTTAACTCTGGCTGCCAGTTTCTGGCGTGATTGCCACGCCCTCTTCCTTGTTACACCACAGCGATTTAATTTGACTGACACATATTTTTTTTCTGTGATTTCTCACAGACTGAGTTAGGGAGCCTCTGCATGAGCCGAACAATCATTTTCTTTGTTTGTTTGTTTTCATCACGAAAACATACCTATATAATTTTGACCCCCTTAAACCCCGCTTTTATACAGTAAAATTGGGGTTTACAGGGGTACACATTATTTTTCTTTTTTCTGCCCTAAAACATAGATTGTGGGTACTCGTTAGAACCGCCTCACCGAGGCGGTTCTAACGAGTACCCACAATCTATGTTTTGATAAAAAATATAAAAAAATATCAGAATTTTTATCTGAAAACTTTCAGTTTTTGGTCGTGAAATTTTCAATATGTTTGAATAGGCGTGTTTTCGTAATGTCAACATTTGAACCTACTGTCGTTTCGACATCACTCAGAAAGACGTTTTTTTGCTTGGCGTTTTATCTTTAAATGAAAATATTTTGTTCTGACTAACAATATCTTATCAGAAACCATTTGTCTTTTCTGTTTCTGTGTTTTGTTTTCAAATACATGTATGTGCCATAAAATTAAATTTACGGCCAACAATTCGTCTGACCTATACCATTTCTATAGTAAAGTGACTTTTTGGAATTTTGGTCTAAGAAATACTTTCTAAATTCCTTTGCTGAATTTGAATGTTTGATGTTTCACAACTTAACGAAAACTTCAGAAAATTTGAACAAGTGGAACTTGTTGAAAATCTGCCTCTAAGTCACCTACCCGACAGATTTCAACATAATTAACATTCATTCTTACTATCGAAAAAAGTGAACATATTTGATTTTTCAAAAACCAATGACTAGAATAAAACTATTTTGGGTAGTGGAACACCTTTACTTTGACCATGCTCTGGGTAAATTCAGCAGACGACAAAAAGGCGATATTTTCAGGATCAAAGTACTGATAGCACTGGTGGGTCGACTATCTCTGAGTGTAGGTTGGGAATATGGTCCTGAACGGGGATAAGACTGTTTCTTTTAACCGTTAACTTCCTGTAATTCCTGCGTTGTGTAGGGTCTGATCTGGATCTGCACTGTTTGCCAATGACCTAGTCCAGGTCTTACAGATAACCCTTTTTACACAGCACTCTGACGCCACAGTGACATGAGTAGCGCGTTATACCCAGTAAGCATTCTTCATAAATCTATAGCGGGCCGTTATCGGCCCGTCAGGGTAGCTGACGGGCCGATAACGGCCCGCTATAGATTTATGTAGAATGCTAGCTGGGTACCTGGATTTCGTACAAACGCGCGCGGTTTGATTGCATTGGCCAATGATAATCACGTGGACAACAACCTTTAGGAAATTTGGTGTATATTATGGGTCGATTGTAAACAATCGATCCAAAAATTGAGCAAGTCCATTGGACTACCTGTTGATGTGTCTAAAATTGCTAAATGAGTGGCAAACTGTGTAGACCCTAATCAGACAACGCATTCTGCGGCGTCCGATCTGGATCTACACTGTTTGCTCAGGCCTCTCGGTCTCAATACTTATGGTTAATTCGGTAGCACCTGTTCTGCTAGAGAGCTAACGCATTGCACTCTGTGTAAAACCTCGGACCTAATAATACCCTGTATACCATATTGGGTCCAAGGTAAAACGTTAAGCAGACGCCTTCTCATTCTTATTTCTTACTAAAAAAAAACAAACAAACAAAATAAAAAAAAACACAAAAACATTAACGCTTAGCACTCTGGGTAAAATTGTCAGCAGACGACATATTGCAATAGTTTTCTTATTATTTTATTTTATTTTTTTTCAGAAAACAGGATTAGACATGGACAATATGCCCGATATGTCAAATCCTGTTTTCATAGAGAAAAAGTGTTAATTTGCCGTCTGCTGAATTTGCCCAGATGGCTAACAGATGTTTGTCACCGGTCCCTGTGATACTGAACAGGCCCTATAAGGCATGAAGACATACCCACTATCTGCCGCCCTGCCTCGATGGCATGATGGAAGTAGTAACAAACTACTGGTACATAATCGCCCTCGCTCTCTCTTTCACACACACACACATACCCACACGCACGCACACACGCACGCGCGCATGCTTTTTTGACAAGTCCATAGGCGTAGACCATATGATTTGCGTAATGCCCCGTTTATATGCATAAATATACCCCTAGGGGTAAACTCGTCATGTAAACGCATTTGCCCCTAGGGGCAAAATTTACCCACGTGGGTAATATACCCCTGCTCAAGGGTAGGGGCAAATATGGGTAAAATACCCCTAGGGGTTTATTTCGTTATGTAAACACAATGTTTAATTTACCCATAGGGGTAAATTTTGTGAATATGTTTGGAATGCCTCAAAATACATGTATACAATGTTTATTTGCATAAATTTTATTTGTTTATTTACTTGATGTCTGTAGATATACTTGTACCTTCTCTATCGCAAATTTATGTTTGCAAGTTGTGGTCAGAAGTGAGTTAGACAAGAATACTACTGATACTGATTCAAGGCAAATATGATTTATTTTTATTATGGTGCTGATCAAGTAGCACACTCTTGTGCTGATATATATTTAAATAGTAAATGTCATCAGGAAAGTTTTTGCAGTAGGTATTTTTAACCAATTTGATGACTAAAACTAATTCCCATTTCTTAACGCTTATCGTGGAGAGTAAAATATTTAGCAGACAACAACTTGAAATATTTTCTTATTTCTTCCCAGAAAATAGGCTTTGACATTTAATGAAAAATGGTGTCATCCCTTACAGTTCGACTGTATTTAGAATCCCATCTGTAAATAGGAAATACCCTGACCGGACTGTGCAGATCCATGGGCTTGTCACCAGAATTGAGTTCCCTGTTAGTCCCAGTTTCAGGTCCTATGCTAAAATTCAACATTTTCATAGTCTGACCTGAATTATAAAAAGCGATGTCAAATAATTAATTTTTATGTATTTTTGTTATCACTTTTCTTGATTATCAGATCAATGCTTGTTTCACGTCTGGAGCACATAGCTGATGAATGGAAAAATGTAAATATGTTACTCCAAATAGAAACTCACTTTATTACATATGTGACCTTCGTACACACAGATGAGTCGGCACATCTGGGCAGTCTAATCAGGGTTTACATTTCTTGCACAGACCCTGCAGATGCACAAGCTGATCTAGGTGTACCCTGTTCGCATTTGTCATAAGGTCAGTTTCTATTTGGAGCGCCTCAAATGATTATGGGTGATGAACATATCGATGCACATGTGTACTACATGATTGATTGTGTTGGGGGTTTAATGACACGTCAACCCTTGCGAGTCATTTTGTGTCGTCTTTCAGAGAAAGGGAGAAAAGAGATACAAGAGATAGTAGAGAAGATGAAAGAGAGTGATAGTGTAATAAAGACTTTTTAATTTAAATGTAACTTTTAGTTTTAATTTTAAATATTTATATAAATATGTATTTGTTTAAAATGTGTATTTAAATATGTATTTTTTCAATTTTAAATGGCTTTTTGAAATGTGTATATAAATATATATTTTCTATGTGGTTTCAGGCATATCAAGATGTACCTGTACTTAGTCCTTTGTTAGGTTCACTAACAGCTGGTAACAAATTGAATATTGGGCAATTTTGTAAAATATTCATTAGCCTGAACATGAATCAGGCAAACCAAATTATCTGGTATTTGCTGATGAGATGATATTACAGCATACCAAACAGTTTTTGTTTTCAGAAACTAAATAAATTATTAAATGAAGTGTTGAGGTAAAGGTTTTCTGTAAATGAATTAGCCATCAAAGGCAAAATTATATTGACAATTATCTGAACTAGGGGTATATAAGCAAGGCCGTTTCAAGCACTGTCATCAGATGCTTGAACCAGCCTTGACGTCCTCTATTTTCAGGTAAGTCCTCTTTTTATATAATTTTTATTTTTCATTAAATTAAAACTCGTTCTTGATAAATGGTGATTTATTGCAAAGAACTGATTTATTTATTCTTCATTTTCTTGTGTGTGCAAAGCACTGTTTTCTGGTCAGTAGCCTAGTCTCTGCCCGTCTTTCTGTCTGTCTGTCTGCCTGCCTTCTGCCTACCATCTACATTCATATTTGTACTTGTATTAGCTAACCATTCTCCATCTGCCTATCAGTCTGTATGTATATCTACATATGGCTAGCAAGAGGATGTTATTGAAAACATGTAATTTCATTTAGTTAATTAATCAAACCATTGCTCTTTCTTAGGCTTCTACCTATCTATCTATCTATCTGTATGTCTGTCTGTCGCTTCTCACTTGGACTTATGATAAAGAGCAATGCAGTTTCTCAAGAACTCGTACCATGATACGATAAAGTTATATTGTGTGTGCGTGTCTGTCTGTTTGTCCATCTGTCTTGCTCTCTCTCTCTCTCTCTCTCTCTCTCTCTCTCTCTCTGATTATATATACCTACTAGCCATAGAAACTGACAAAATGCAGTATATCAAGTAGGAAAGAGTGTAACTGTTCCTTACAAATATTTATTTATCTAAGCAATACGTAAGCATATATATATCCATGCACTGATATGTCTATTCTCCTCATAGGTATGTAAATAGATAGGTTACTTAGTATTTAACATGGTAGGAGAGTCGTGCGTACTCAGATAGCAAGTACCTCTCGTCACCTTGCGAGTAATTCCCCAAAATAATGCACTTCTCTCCCTGTGGTGTCATTTAAAATGAAATGTCATTTAATTAACTGATTACTTCAGTGATTTATGCATGTACTTTATATTAACTATAATCATAATTTGCTGTGCTGGCCCATGTTGATGAGTAAACAGTTGAACAGATCTTGGTAACACAGCACTGCCACTTTCCTATTACCTTAATGTACAGGCAGATAAATGAAAGTGACTATTCTCCTCGCATATATATATATAGTCATGTAACTGGGCCATAATAGTGAATTATAATTATATTTGGAAGTAATGTTTATCATTGTAAATGTATACTTTTAAATATGTATATGGAAGTAATGTTTATCATTATATATGTATACTTTTAAATATGTAATAAAAGAGATCAGATGCTTGAACCAGCCTTGACGTCCTCTATTTTCAGTTAATATACCAATCAAAATACAATTACCGTAATTTTCCTGATAACAATTGGTGGAGTAGGGCGATTCTGACGCTATATATATTCTATGCCAATCAGAAAGACATATACACCTCATCCAGCTTTCCAAAGAGTAACTAGGGCGATGGCAAACAATGGCGCTGACAATGCTAGGGAACAAGGGAACAGAGATGAAGCTATCAGAGATGAAGGTAGGCCATATGTTAACTTACCAAAGTTTGACAATATATGTGAACGGTTTAACCCAAAAACGATGGATGCACACACTTGGCTTCATAAATTTTTAGCAATAGCAGTATGGGCAAACTGGAGTAATGAACAGATGTGTTTTTTCTTTGGTTTGCATCTTCTTTCTGATGCGTATGACTGGTTTGCAAATCTGCCAGATGCAGTGACACATAATTTTAATGAAATCAAAGAGCAGTTTCTGGCTAGGTTTAGTTTGCATGGCTCATCAAAATGGTCAATTATACAGGAAATTTATGAGATGAAACAAAAGTCTGACCAGCCTGTGCAAGATTTTATACAACAAGTGCAGATGAAGGCACGATTAATTGATCTGCCAGAAGATCAAGTGATAGGGGCACTAATGAAAGGTTTTTTACCAAACATAAGGGCTGACCTTATAAGGTCTAACATACAAACATTGCCAGAAGTCATAAAGGAAGCATCAATATCAGAAACAGCAAATAAAATAAAAGTAAGTCAGTCTGATAGCATTTTATCCGAGGAACATCTTATAAAGGCCATTCAAACAGCTATGTCTATTAGCCATATACAGCCTTCAGAACCACAAAATAAGTCAAATTTTAGGTCAGGCAGACCAAATTACAGCTACTCACGTCAACAAAACACATCCCACAGGCCACAAAATGCACACACGAGACCAAGAGTAACTGTTAATCACAACTATATATGTTTTAGGTGTGAAAGACAGGGCCATCATTATCATAATCAGTGTCCTTTCATTAACGCAGTCTGCTACGGTTGCTCAAAACGGGGGCATATAGAACGTGCATGTAAAGCCAAACAGCAACAATAGGGAATCCTGCCTGCCACTGGTAAAGGGGGGAACCATGTGGAAAGGCTAAAGATAAAATTCAATAAGAACAAGGGAAGTAATCAAACAAAAAATACAGTTAGGCAAGTTAATAAATGTATCTTTTTAAATAAAGAAAAAATAAGGTTTAATGTGAAAGACAATAAAAATGAACAAAATAGAAGTATACAGAATAAACTGGGACAGAGCTACCTACAAAAATCTGAAAACAGAAGATTTAAGTCAACTCGAAAAATCAATAATGCTTCATTGCCAGTAATTTTTGCATCAGCTCCTCTTCAAAGCAATTTTGTGAAAGTTTCCATATTGGGTAAATCCATAGATACACTAGTAGATACTGGCTCTAGTTTAAGTTGCATTCAAAAATCCCTCCTCGACACATTTGACCAGGACTTTGTGATTTACGGACCATCACAATATAAAAAAGTTAAGGGCATAGGGGGACATCTGATTAATGTATCAGGCACTGTAATTTTACCTGTTCAAATAGGTAACCAGCTGTTCACTCAAAAATTTCCATGTATTTGATGAGATATTGCACCCTTTGCTTCTTGGTATAGATTTTTTGAAAGACAATAACTGTACCTTAAACTTTGAAAAACAGACAATAGACAGTGACCATGGTATCCCAGTGGTAAATCTCCTGAGCACCAAGCCATGTGCTATTACTGGTTTAGCACGACCTATGAAACATACAATAATACAGCCTCATTCAGAAATGCTTATACCAATCAGAATATCAAGGATTGCACACCAACAAACCTCCCTCTTTGAACCAACAAATTTGCTCATCAGAAATAAATTAGCTGGGGCCAAAACTATTCTTAACATAAATAAGGGTCGAGGGTTCTGTAGAGTTTTGAATCCACTATCCTCGCCTGTCACACAGCGACCCTCACATGTCATAGGCACGCTCTGCCCTATTGATACGAATACTATCATTGAACTTGATCTCGAGAAAAATGATGCTTATCCCTCTGTAAATAGTGCTGCATGTTCTGACAAGGCAAGTGATAAAGATGAAGCAAGCAAATTTAAAGAATACAAGGAAGTAGTTAGTGAACTCGGCATTTCATTGGAAGAATCAGACTTGTCTGAAGAACAGAAATTACGACTATACGTGTTTATAGCCATAAACCGGTCCTCGTTTGCCAAAGACACCTCAGAGTTAGGTTGCACTAATGTTCACTAGCATAGGATTGAAACAGGAAATGCACCACCTCAGCGTAAACGCCCGTACCGTGTCTCACCCCAAATGAAGCAGGAAATTGATGACCAAATAGATGATATGCTTAAAAATGACATAATAGAGCCCTCTGATAGTTACTGGGCTGCCCCCATTATAATGTGTAGAAAAAAGGATGGCACCTATCGATTTGCTGTGGATTATCGTGACCTTAACGCAGTCACTGAGCCTATTAATTTCCCTTTGCCACGTATGGAAGATGTTATGGACTCGGTGGGGGAAAATGATTCGAAAATTTTCACTGTTTTAGACTTGAAAGCGGGTTTTCACCAAATACCTCTAGATGAGGAAACAAAACATAAAACTACTTTCGTTACCCACAGCGGTTGCTACTCCTTTAAACGCTTACCATATGGCTTGAGAAATGCTCCTATAGCGTTTCAATGTGTCATGGCTCATGTATTACAAGGAATTAATTTCAAATATGCCTTAGTCTACGTTGATGACATACTGATTCATTCCGCTAATTTTGATGAACACTTGGTGCACCTGCAGAGTGTATTTGACAGACTGGGTGAGGCAAATTTAAAATTACAACCAAAGAAATGCCAGTTCGCTGCCAAACGCGTAGAGTATTGGGGTCATTACTTTTCTCGAAATGGTATTGAGGTCAATCCAGCTAAAATTAATGTAGTAGAAACCTTCCCTGCACCCAAGACTCGTAAACAACTAAAGTCTTATCTTGGTCTAACAAATTATTATAGACGTTTCGTACAAGATTATGCTAAAATTGCTGCACCGTTAAATCACTTGCTAAAAAAAGATGTTGAGTTTAAATGGTCAGCTGCCTGTGAAACAGCATTTAATATGCTAAAGCAGAAACTGATTTCCTCGCCAATATTGGCATTTGCAGACACTCGACGACCATTCTTTCTGTCAGTTGATGCATCAGGAAGTGCAATAGGCTATGTCTTAGGACAACATGACGCTCAAAATCGTGAAGTAGTGATCAGTTATGGTGGTCGAGCCTTAAGAGGTACTGAACTAAAATGGAGTGTTTGTGAAAGGGAATGTCTTGCATTGGTTGAAGCTATAAAACAGTTCCATCCCTACCTTTCAAACAGCCACTTCACCGTCTATTCAGACAATATTGCTTTAAAATGGCTACAAAAGATCAGAGATCAAAATGGCCGATTGGGTCGATGGTCTATTAAACTCCAAGGATACAATTTCACTATTATACATAAACCTGGAGTCCGGAATCAAAACGCAGATGCGCTCAGCCGAAGACCCTATGATACCCAAGCAGCAGTCCAATCTATTACTACAGTGAAATCTTTAGATACTGCACATGAAAATTGTCCAGGAACATGCACCTCAAAACAGTATTTCCAGGCCGAGCTTGAACATGCTCAACCCAAACCTGAGCCCTTCCTCCTGGCTCTTCAACAAATCCCAACTGAAAATGAAGAGCCCAATGTTGAACCTACCCGAAACCCTGAAATTAATTCAAAATCTAAAACAGACATTGCTACTTTACAAGAAAAATGCAGTGATATAGGTTCCCTGTATCAGTATATGCTGAGTGGTCTGTTACCAGAGAATAAGACAGAACAGCGAAACTAATCATAAGTGCTGAACAGTACGTCCTTAGAGATGGCATTCTTTATCATTTCTTTGATGCAAAATCAAAAAAGAACAAAAGAAAAGAAGAGGCATTTTCTCAATTAGTCGTACCAAAATGCTTAAGGGAAGATGTTATTCTCGCTTATCATGATGGTAATGCTCATCTTGGGTTTGATAGGACATATGCAGCAATCAGAAATAGGTATTACTGGCCAAAAATGTACACAGATATTGATGTTCATGTCAGAACTTGCAACACATGTCAGAGGTCTAAACGAAATTATGGCAATGACAAGGCTCCTCTAAATCCCATGCCAGTTCCTTCACAAGCATTTTCTCGGCTTCACATTGATGTCATGGGTCCGTTGACAACCACATCAGAAAAACACAAATACATAGTTTTAGTTGTCTGTACTTTCACAGGGTGGTGTGAATGTTTCCCTGTGAAGACACAAGACAGCACTGTAATTGCTCAGATATTGTATGCTGAGATCTTTTGCCGCTATGGTGCCCCAGATGTAATTGTGTCTGATCGCGGAAAATGCTTCCTTTCAAAACTGGTATCAGCATTATGTGAGTTATTTCAGGTTACTAGACACCATACTTCATCTTTTCACCCACAAACAAATAGCACCGTAGAGAGAGTAAATTCCAGATTAGCTCAAGCAATAAGATCATACTGTAATGTTGAACAAACTGACTGGCATAAACAGCTACCAGCAATTATGATGGCCTTCCGAAATGCACAGTCTGCAACCACAGGGTTCACACCTTATGAACTGGTATTTGGTCATGCAATGCGTACACCTTTGGACACTGCTTTAATTCCAAGCGAAAGTCTGACAATGTCTGCTCAAGAGTATATGCAAGAATTGGTGGATTCATTAAAACTAACAAATATGCTAGTCAAGTCCAACCGCATAGCTGCACAAGTCAGACAAAAGAAACAATATGATCTTAATGCAAAGGAGCCTGAATTCCATTTAGGGCAACAAGTCATGCTTCGTAAACAAAATCTGACTCCAGGTCTTTCAAAAAAGCTGTTACCTAAATATGAGGGCCCATATTATATTAGAAATGTAGGACCAAACCATACATATCTGCTTAGAAGGCAGTCAGATCATAAGCCTATACGGTCAAGGGTACATGCAAACAGATTAAAACCCTATCATAACCCTGTTCTTAGAAAATATGCAGAAAATATGCAGCCTGAAAGGAGGCACACCATTATAGTTCCAGATAATGATCCCCAACCTGCAGAAGAACAGTCACAAACACAGGTAGAAAATAAACCAGAACAGACACATAACATTGACAAAATACTAGCATCACAATATTATAGAGGTGAAAAGCTTTACAAAGTCAAGTGGACAGGAGTAAAAGGCACAACGTGGGAGCACAAGACATCAATTCCTCAAAAAATGATTAATGATTTCCATATCACTTGCACGGCGAAGGGTCGTAAACGAAAAAGACCTCTCAAATATTTTGTACAGGCTAACCCAGAGGATTAATAGACTAAGTATATATTAACATACTTGGTACAGTACCTTGAGATCCCACAAGGTAGATTTATGGATAAACCTGTACAAAGAAAACTAATATCCCAAGATTAACTGTTTAATACTGAGGTTCTAAAGCTTTATACTAGTCTAGGTTACAATCTAATACATTTGCTTGGGTTTCCCTTATGCAGAGCCTTATAATGTACCAAAATGACTGGAAACTTTGAAATGATGCTAAATATTCAGACGATCAAAGTTGAAAAGAAGCCATTGTTGAGGTGTTTGAATCTTGGCAGGGCTGCTAGGAAACATACTTTCGAATCAGGGGCGCCCCGAAAGTAAATTGCTGGAAGAACTGATCACTCTTCCTGTTTCCTATGCATGTTTGTGTCAAATTCATTCACTGATACATCTTTCCTCTTTTCTTCCTATAGGACTAATACCAAAATTTGGCCAACTTCTGGCGGTACTACTGATGGCTCAAACCGTGCTGGGAAACCCATCAACTGCAAATAGGATCAACTATGGGACAATATTTGAACAGCATTCTAACATATATTTTAGTTCAGAGCACTGGACTCATACTTATATTTTCAAATTAGAAAGGCCTGAAGACTTGAATCCCTTTTGGCCTGCATGCAACTGCACCAACAATAATATAACTTTCCATCCAGATTTTAAATATGTACTATATCAGCTAGAGGTACTGCATAATCAAACAATTACAGACATTGATAAAATAATTGATAATATCTTTGAGATAGTCCCAAGTTATGCTGTAGCCAGTTACAGAAAAAAAAAACGATCACTGCTACCATTTATCGGTACAATCAGTAAAAATCTCTTTGGGCTTGCTACAACGGAAGACATTAAAAAAATTGCAAACTATATAAATACAGTCCAACGCAAACAAAACATAGAAATTAAAGGCTTCATCCACGAAATTGATATCTTGCATTCGTTCATGTCAGCTTCTGATGCACGAATAAATAATATCATTAAGGGTGTTAAGGAAAATAACATGGTTCTAAAACATATGAATCAAGAGCTACATGCAAATTTTGAAAAATTACAAGAAAAAAATTCCATTGTAATGTCAATTATTGTTGATCAGCTATATAAAAGTCAACGTCTTTCCCAAACTTTTTCAAATCTCATGTCAGGGATACACAGTCTGATGCAGAACCAACTCACTACTGAGATAATACCGTATTCAATACTTGCAAATACTCTATCTCATGTTGAAACTGCACTTAAAAGCAAGAGACCAGGTTTTCAACTGCTGTTTAAAGACCCAAACTTCTACTATAGGCACAATACATTTTTCTTCTACAGGCATGACAATAAAATAATATTAACTCTCAAGTTTCCAATAGGCAAGTTAAACAAACCCATGAAATTACACAAGATTTATTCATATCCAGTTCCAGTGAACTCTGATTCTGAACATGCCACTTCCATTCTCAATTTACCAGCCTATGTTGCAACATCACACGACCTTAGCTACTATGTTGAAATAACAAACGATATTTTTAACAAGTGCCAAAGATACAACAAAATAGTGTTCTGTAAATTCAATATGGCACTTATACCAGCTTCTCATTGGACATGTTCATTTGCTCTATATAAAGATAACAGGACAGAAATAAAGAAAACATGTAACTTTCGTTTTCTCCCAAATGCAATTACACCTTCTATAACACAACTCAATCAGACCCATTTCCTTATTTACAATATCTCATTCTTAACACTTGAGTGTTTGGATACACCTCGAACTGTGGAAGGCTGCTTCTTCTGCATTACCTTATTACCTTGCAATTGCTCTATTAGAACTGCTCAGTATTATATCCCTGAAAGATGGGATGGATGTCACCATCAGCATCAGGAAATAAGCAAAGTACACCCTGTTAACCTGGCATTGCTACAAGAATATTTTAGTGATAGTCAACTAAAGCAAATAACATCTCAGACAACCTTTCCTATCCCTTTAAATGTATCGATACCTCCTTTTAACATATACAGAAGTAATATCTCTGAAGTAATAGCAGATGATAAGCTGGCACACATGAACTTAAAGAGGATGATAGATATTTCTAAGAAAAATAAAGTAATATTTGCATCTTTAGCAGACTACTCAGTGTTTAGCACTATCAATTATGACACTAGTAGATTCCCAACTGAATTGTTTCTTTCAATTCTTGCCACAGGAATTGCCTCTCTGGTGTTTGTTTTGCTGTTGATATTATTTCGTAAATATAGATAAATTGCACTGGTGCTATCAGTCAATGATTTACTGCCTACGACAGAAGCATATTTGACCTTACCCTCATTTCATTACACTGTGTCTCCTGAAACACAAGGCACAACAGATCCCCCTCTTACAATTTCTAATATTTCAAAATCATCAAATCTATACGTTGCAATTTTAATCCTGGTGTTTTGCATTGTAATTTTTATAAGACAGTTGCTGAAAACAAAAATAAACACAACACTTGTCTTGGATATTACTGATGGAAACTCTTGTATTCAACTGAATGTTCAATCATTACCTTCAAACATTATTTCTTGCCACTTTATGGGATCAAATATATTAACAGGTATTTCAATCACAAAGAATATTTTGCCGAGAGTAACCATAAACTGGGGAGACTTGATTTTAACAAATACCTTGCTCAAAACTGAAGAGAAACTCAAATCAGTCATTGTAATAAACCCCTACAAAGCATTCTGTCTCAGACAGATGCTTAAAGGTAAATTTTCAATGTTTTTATGGATTAATCATAACAATACCAGTGTCCCAGTTGCTGTTTGCAATCCTCCCTGTAGAGATTGTATGCCAAATCATGCTATTTCTACTAGTGCCTGCAAAGCTACTCTGATGGCAACCTCAGAAACAGCCTCACTCATCAAGTGATCATATATCAAACATCTTTTATAACATTTCATTGCACATGACCTTAAAACCTGGAGAGCAAACTGTTCCAGACAAGTGTACCCTAAATTACTGACTACAGGAGTACATCTTAATGAAGTAAAACATATTAAACTATATATATCAAGTCAATTTAACTATTGGTGACAAGTGTGTATGCAGCCTGAAATAGGGTTATATTTAGTAACATATATGTATAATCAACTTGATGGGTTTCTTGGTTCTATCCTGAATGATCTCCGAAGATACCAGCTACAACATGAAGATGAGAACAACTTCAACAAGCAATGCATTGCAGAGAAGAAAAACAAAACAGTGATAACGAGTAAAATGTGATTAAGAAGATGAATGAGACAATGACGGAGAACAATGAACACTTTAAATGAGTAATTCAAGATACCAGTGGTATAGTGGTATACCTTCATTAAGGAGATGTTGATCCAAGGACAATGGCCCAATATGTTACTGTGATAAAATGACATTTCTTTTGAGACATGAAGAAAACGAGCAACACCAAGGGCGTGTTTACCCTGTTATGAACTACATGTAGTTATATTAATACAAAACTGAGACCAACTGACAAACAGTTACTAGATTTGATAAAGAGTTCTACATAAGATGAGCTGTTGTGACACTAGTGCATATTTATGGACATGATATCCCCTCAAAACATATGTTCTGGATGCAGGAGCATCCTAGATTATTCAAAGGGGGGGGGGGGGGGGGGGGGGGGGATAATTGTAATAAAGACTTTTTAATTTAAATGTAACTTTTAGTTTTAATTTTAAATATTTATATAAATATGTATTTGTTTAAAATGTGTATTTAAATATGTATTTTTTCAACTTTAAATGGCTTTTTGAAATGTGTATATAAATATATATTTTCTATGTGGTTTCAGGCATATCAAGGTGTACCTGTACTTAGTCCTTTGTTAGGTTCACTAACAGCTGGTAACAAATTGAATATTGGGCAATTTTGTAAAATATTCATTAGCCTGAACATGAATCAGGCAAACCAAATTATCTGGTATTTGCTGATGAGATGATATTACAGCATACCAAACAGTTTTTGTTTTCAGAAACTAAATAAATTATTAAATGAAGTGTTGAGGTAAAGGTTTTCTGTAAATGAATTAGCCATCAAAGGCAAAATAATATTGACAATTATCTGAACTAGGGGTATAGAAGCAAGGCCGTTTCAAGCACTGTCATCAGATGCTTGAACCAGCCTTGACGTCCTCTATTTTCAGGTAAGTCCTCTTTTTATATAATTTTTATTTTTCATTAAATTAAAACTCGTTCTTGATAAATGGTGATTTATTGCAAAGAACTGATTTATTTATTCTTCATTTTCTTGTGTGTGCAAAGCACTGTTTTCTGGTCAGTAGCCTAGTCTCTGCCCGTCTTTCTGTCTGTCTGTCTGCCTGCCTTCTGCCTACCATCTACATTCATATTTGTACTTGTATTAGCTAACCATTCTCCATTTGCCTATCAGTCTGTATGTATATCTACATATGGCTAGCAAGAGGATGTTATTGAAAACATGTAATTTCATTTAGTTAATTAATCAAACCATTGCTCTTTCTTAGGCTTCTACCTATCTATCTATCTATCTATCTGTATGTCTGTCTGTCGCTTCTCACTTGGACTTATGATAAAGAGCAATGCAGTTTCTCAAGAACTCGTACCATGATACGATAAAGTTATATTGTGTGTGCGTGTCTGTCTGTTTGTCCATCTGTCTTGCTCTCTCTCTCTCTCTCTCTCTCTCTCTCTCTGATTATATATACCTACTAGCCATAGAAACTGACAAAATGCAGTATATCAAGTAGGAAAGAGTGTAACTGTTCCTTACAAATATTTATTTATCTAAGCAATACGTAAGCATATATATATCCATGCACCGATATGTCTATTCTCCTCATAGGTATGTAAATAGATAGGTTACTTAGTATTTAACATGGTAGGAGAGTCGTGCGTACTCAGATAGCAAGTACCTCTCGTCACCTTGCGAGTAATTCCCCAAAATAATGCACTTCTCTCCCTGTGGTGTCATTTAAAATGAAATGTCATTTAATTAACTGATTACTTCAGTGATTTATGCATGTACTTTATATTAACTATAATCATAATTTGCTGTGCTGGCCCATGTTGATGAGTAAACAGTTGAACAGATCTTGGTAACACAGCACTGCCACTTTCCTATTACCTTAATGTACAGGCAGATAAATGAAAGTGACTATTCTCCTCGCATATATATATATAGTCATGTAACTGGGCCATAATAGTGAATTATAATTATATTTGGAAGTAATGTTTATCATTGTAAATGTATACTTTTAAATATGTATATGGAAGTAATGTTTATCATTATATATGTATACTTTTAAATATGTAATAAAAGAGATCAGATGCTTGAACCAGCCTTGACGTCCTCTATTTTCAGTTAATATACCAATCAAAATACAATTACCGTAATTTTCCTGATTACAATAGGGAAGAAAGAGGGGAATGAAAGAAGGTGAAGGAACAGAAGAAATAACAACATCCCCCCTCTCCCTTACCTGCTGCAAGGACAGCAGGCCTTGCCCAACTGTAAGCCAATATCAGTTGGGCACACCGGGACAAAAGCTACAGGACACCTTCACCTCACCTAACCACCCGCATCAGTACATGTACAGTATGTTGGCATAATTGCTTTGTTTACAGCAGAATATTATAAATCCTGCCCAAACTTTAGCAGGGCTACACTGTCTTGCTCCTGAGGAATATTAGCAAAATTTTTTGGAATACAGCAATAAAATAGGGAACATTAAATTACTGACCACCAAATAATACTTTTTCTTTCACTAAAACTTTCTTTCCTTACTTATTGCAGCAAATCCGAAGCTTTCTCATATAATTCATTTTTGATAATGCAGATTAATGCTAAGCACCCGGGTAAATTGTTCAGCAGACGACATTTTGAAATATTTTTGTTATTTTTCCCAGGATACAGGATTTGACATCACGAAAACATACCTATATAATTTTGACCCCCTTAAACCCCACATTTTTATAGTAAAACTGGGGTTTAGAGGGGTATACATTATTTTTCTTATTTCTGCTCAAAAACATAGATTGTAGGTACTCGTTAGAACCGCCTCGACGAGGCGGTTCTAACGAGTACCCACAATCTATGTTTTGAGCAGAAATGTGAAAAATATCAGAATTTTTATTTGAAAACGTTCAGTTTTTGTTGGTGAAATTTTCAATATATTTCAGTGAATAGGGGTGTTTCCGTAATGATATCTTATGCAGATTGTCGCAGATTATCTCCAATTGAGACAATTTGCATGAAATTCAAATACAGATCTCTGGGAAAATTAGAAAAAAAATATCATGAATTTGTCGTCTATTAAATATTCTCAGAGAGTGGAAAAGGTTAAAGAAACAATGCTGCTATTATATAAATAAAAAGAAAACTGTCATTTGCCCCTTCTTCCTATTACACATATAAACGCAACTGTTTACCCATAGGGGTATTTAACCCTTGTCATGCTGAATAAATTAAGATGCCACGCTCACTTCTAATTTTCAGCCAATCAGATCATTTGATCCAGATGGCTGATAGAAATTCACATACTACTTGGCAAACAGTGCAGATCCAGATCAGTTGGCTTCTTCAGAAGCCAACTGATCTGGATCTACACTGTTTGCAAAGACAGGCATATCCGGGTTCAGCAGGACAAGGGTTAACAAGGTGGGGCAAATATTTAATCCACCATAGATTTTAAGCCAAGTTTTTACTTTAATTAAGGATTTTATCTTTTTAAACCCATTTTAGTTTGGAGAGCCCCAAAAGGGTAATTCGCTAACAGTGCAGGCCCAGATCAGACACCACAGAATGCGGTGTCTGATCAGGGTCTTCAGTGTTTGCAAATAGTTTAGCCCTGACGTTTTGCCACTTTCTCTAGGAATATCAAAGCATTCGACTCCAGTATTTTATCAATCTGCAAAAATGATCAAGGGGTATAACTCCGAAGTCCTGGCCGTAAAGATTTAGTCAGGGTACAGTAACTTCTGTAGACGTTACCATTCTTCCGCCAGACATTTTAACGCAATGAACTTTCTACCTACGCACCGGGAAGCCGGTCTGTATCGTTTTATCTTTGAACCGAGACTAGCAGTTAATGTTTAACTACCGCTGTAAAGTTAACAAAAACATATGGCCTAAACTCTCTCTACACACTAGCTGCATGTGGTACTGTTGCGTTAACCGTTACTACTCTCTGGGTAAAATTTTCAGCAGACGAAAGATTGATAATACTTACCTTATTTTTCCCAGAAAACAGGCTTTGACATTTCATGCAAAGTAGGTAATTTGCATGAAAATGTCAAAACCTATTTTCTGGATAAAATAATATAAGAAATATTTCAAAATATAGTTTGCTGAAATTTTTACCCAGCATGCTAAGCGTTAATGGATTTTTTTAGTGCACAATAAGTTACCTGGATTTTGCTTCATAGTAGAGGAAAGTAATTGTGTTTTCTTAGCCTTTCTTTGTTATAATTTAGGATAACTTAATCAACTTTTAACTAAAGGTAAGCCTTAATTGCTTTAACTTTTTAAAATTAATTATTCGAAAGCAAGAAAGTGTTGTTGTTGTTTTTTTTGTTTTGTTTGTTTTTGCAGTACTATTTATTTTCTTTTTTAGCTAACTATTAGCCAAAAGCCTCGAGGACTATCAGTGATATAAATCAAGAGATCTGGAAGTTTTAGCTTAGGATTTTAGAGCACGGTTCTTGTGTTACGAAAACACGCTTATTCAAATATATAGAAAATTTCACCTCCAAAAACTGAAAATTTGCAGATAAAACAACTCTGATATTTTTTCATATCTTTGCTCAAAACATAGATTGTGGGTACTCGTTAGAACCGCCTCGTTCTAACGAGTACCCACAATCTACGTTTTTGAGCAAAAATAAGAAAAATAATGTATACCCCGGTAAACCCCAGATTTGCAATATAAAAGTGGGGTTTAAGGGGGTCAAAATTATATAGGCATGTTTTCGTGATGAAATGCGTTTTTTTTTTCGACGACTATTAAGTTCCCCCCCCCCCTCTCTCTCTCTCTCTCTCTCTCTCTCTCTCTCTCTCTCTTGTAGTAAAGTCAGCCAGACAAATTTGTTGGTTTAAACATGTTTTATTCTGATTTTCATCTGACATGCAACAGACACTATACACAAGGATTTGAATGAAAGCAATATGCTTACATGTATATGATTCCTTTCCCGATTACAAAATGAAGTTGTACACATATATAGACTGTGACATATACAATGTATGTATACTGATATGAAGTGATTCATTACATAATATGTAAGTACAAGTGATAAATGTTTGCACTTTTAAATACAGCGGCCATAAATTTGTTAAAAGCGTGTAAAATTAACCAGACCGCTCGACTTACAAACTGGCAATAAACATAAGTGTACTTTATCGCTTTTTCACTCTGCCTAAAATTTTCAGCAGAAGACACATTGAAATATTTTTTCTTATTTTCCCAGGAAACAGGGTTTGACATTTCATGCAGATTGTCTCCAATGGAGACACTTTGCATGAAATGTCAAATCCTGTTTTCTGGGGAAAAAAAGAAGAAAAATATCGTCAGTTCGCCGTCTGCTGACCTAGCCCGGAGAGTAGTAAAGGTTAAACAATAATGTATTGTAATACGAGTAATTTGAGTATACCGTAGTGTCTGGGGAAATATGTCTCGTCAGGGTCTTTGTTCTTCGTTGACAAATCCCATACATTAATTACACATCTATGTAAAATGCATACTGCTTAGCCATTATTCTAAATTTGTGTTGAGGTTTTACGGCCCAGTCAACCCAATGGGGTCATGTCGAGCGCGGTCGGTTTACCTAACCACATGTTTACTGGGCAGGCTTAGTCCTCTAAGCGGTTAACCAGTATCGTGCACATTCTTTCGCCAGAAATATTATTCTATAATAAGCCAGTTTTAAAATAAAAAAGTATTAATCTAATATCTTCTCATTTCTCCATAAAACATATGTTGTGGGTACTCATTAGAAGCGCATCGCTTCCAAAGTCTAAAAAGTACAACAACATACGTTTTGTGTTTAGCTCACCTGAGTACGAAGTGCTCAATATGAGCTATCGTGATCGGTCATTGTCCGTCGTCCGTCATGCGGTGTCCGTCGTGCGGCGTCAAAGCGTACTCCTCCAACACCCCTGGGCCAATTGGCTCGAAACTTGGTAGGAAGCATCAGGGTGACTTGTAGATCAAAAATAGCTACAATAGCCGCCATCTTGAAAATCTATTTTTCGCTTCTTCCCATGTGAACCAAAAGGCCAATTGACTTGAAACTTTGTAGGAAACATCAGGCACCCTGGGTGACTTGTAGATCAAAAATAGCTAAAATCATTCCGATCGGAAATCTAAGATGGCCGCCGTGATGGCCATCTTGAAAATCTATTTTTCGCTTCTTTAAGGCCAAGTGACTTGAAACTTGGTAGGAAGCATCGCGGTGACTTGTAGATCAAAAATAAGTAAAATCGTCCTTATCGGAAATCCAAAGATGGCCGTCGTGTAGGCTATCTTGAAAACCTATTTTTCGCTTCTTCTCCTGAACCGAAAGGCCAGTTGATTTGAAACTTGGTAGGAAGCATCGGGTTGACTTGCAGATCAAAAATAGCTAAAATCGTCCTTATCGGAAATCCAAAGATGGCCGCCGTGTAGGCTGTCTTGAAAATCTATTTTTCGCTTCTTCTCCTAAACCGAACGGCCAATTGATTTGAAACTTCGTAGGAAGCATCGGGGTGACTTGTAGATCAAAAATAGTTAAAATCGTTCCGATCGGAAATCCAAGATGGCGGCCATCTTGAAAATCTATTTTTTGCTTCTTCTCCTGAACCGAAAGGCCAATTGACTTAAACTTTGTAGGAAGCATCAGGATGACTTGTAGTTCGAAAATAGCTAAAATTGTTCTGATCGGAAATCCAAGATGGCCGCCGTGGCCACCATCTAGAAAATCTATTTTTTGCTTCTTCTCCTGAACTGAAAGGCCAACTGACTTGAAACTTGATAGGAAGCATCGGGTGACTTGTAGATGAAAAACAATCAAAATTGTTCCGATCGGAAATCCAAGATGGACGCCATAGCCACCATCTTAAAAATCTTTTTTTTTTTCTGTTTTTCAACTTCTTCTCCTGAACCGAAAGGTCAGTTGACTTGAGACTTGACAGGAAACATCGGGGTGACTTGTACATCAAAAATACTCGATTTGAGTCCAAGATGGCCGCCATGGCCGCCATCTTTAAAATCTATTTTAGCTTCTCCTGAACAGAAAGGCCAGTTGACTTGAAACTTGATAGGAAGCATTGAGGTGGCTTGTAGATAAAAAAAAAGCTAAAATCGTTCCGATCGGAAATCTATGATGGCCGCCATGGCTGCTATCTTGAAAATCTATTTTTCGGGTCTTCTCCTCCTGAACTGAAAAGCCAAGTGACTTGAAACTTCGGAGGAAGCATCGGGGTGACTTGTACATCAGAAGTAGCTAAATTTGTTCCTATCGCAAATCTAAGATGGCCGCTATGGCCGCCGTTTTTAAAATCTATTTTAGCTTCTTCTCCTGAACTGAAAGGCCGATTGTCTTGAAACTTGGTAGGTGACTTATAGATCAAAATAAGCTAAATTCGTTCCGATCGGAAATCCAAGATGGCTGCCGTGGTCACCATCTTGAAAATCTATTTTTTCGCTTCTTCTCCTGAACCAAAAAGCCAATTGACGGATCATGGTAGACAGCATTAGGGTGACTTGTAGATCTAAAATCGTTCTGATCGGAAATTCAAGATGGCCGCCATGGCTGCTATCTTGAGAATCTATTTTTCGCTTCTTCTCCTGAACTGAAAGGCCAATGGGCATAAAACTTGATAGGAAGCATCGTGGTGACTTGTAGATAAAAATAGCCAAAATTGTTCCAATGGGAAATCCAAGATGGCCATGGCGCCATGGCCGCCATCTTGAAAATCTATTTTTCGTTTCTACTCCAAACTTGGTAGGAAGCATCACGGTGACGTAGATAAAAAGGAGCTAAAATCGTTCTGACCAGAAATCCAAGACGACCGCCATGAACCGAAAGGCTAGTTTATATCTTTGTTATCACGTGAGCGATACAGGGTCATCTTGGCCCTCGTGTTTTTTTTTTTTTTTTTGTTTTTTTTTTGAGAAATAAGAAAAGTGGTTTTCTTGATAACCCTCTTATCTACAGCTTGTTGTGTCTTTGGGAATTATGAATATTTCAGTTAGTAAGCACGTTGAGACAAAGTCGTGCAGTACAAAAGGTTGAATATATTAAAAAGCTGGTTTAGAACAGTAAACTTCTGAAAATCGTCCTAATTATGTCATGTGTTCACCTCCAAATTTCACTATATATTATGGAGGAACACGTTGGTGGGAGAGGAGTAGCAAAAAGAGACTTATACATTACGAAAACATGCCTTTTCAAATATACTGAAAACTTTACCACCAAAAAATGAAAATTTTCAGATAAAAAATTCTGACATTTTTCATATTTCTGCTTAAAAAATAGTTTGTGGGTACTCGTTAGAACCGCCTCGACGAACTAAATAAAACAATGTATACCCTGTAAACACCAGTTTTACTATATAAAATTGGGGTTAAAGGGGGTCAAAATTATATAGGCGTGTTCTCATGATGAATTCTACTAGGTTCTTCTAGGTTAGTAGAATTATAAGCCTCTCTGGTATCCAATGATTTGTATACAGACGGCGAATATCTTTATCAGACTGCGGGGATGATCTGACTGATCTGGGCCTTCACTGTCCCCCTCGTAGTCACGTTTTCACATGACGCGCGACACTATTTTTAAACCTTCAAAAAACGTGCCTGTCCGGGTCCAGAAAACCGACATCATATGTCAAAACGACGTTGTTGCGACGTAATGTGGTATCAGGATTATAAGACATGGGAACCAATACTGTATTTTTGGCAAAATACATTGCTGCATACTCGATAGTTAGCCCTTAAAATGCCAAGAAAACCTGCATCTGAAAAAGCCGTCTGTTTATGTTGTCTGCCGAATATTCTTGCAAACTTTTCAAACCTATTTTTGCGTACAGGCAAAGGTCAGTAGCGTTTTCTCTGATTTCGGCCCATACATTTATTGTTATTAAGTTTAGCAAGATTTTCTCTGATTTCGGTCATTATATTTATAAATTGTTTGTTTAGGAGTTTAGTCTACGCTGCCTTTATCAAACAGTGTATAAGCACTATGCATATTAGAAGATTAAAATTGGGTTTAAATCTAAACAGATTGTAATCGTAAAATCTGCAATATGAAAAATTCGTACCTGAAGTACATATTATAGGTCATAGTCAACTTTCATAGAACATTATTAACCTTTAAAAAGCGCCAATCACAACAGAAGCAGACGACATTTTTGAAATATTTTTTTATTATAATTCATACATGTCGACATTTCATGTGAATCGTTTGCTTAGCTTCTTAAAAGGGCCTCGCCCTGCCACACCCCCATTCTTTTTATATCAAAATTTCATACGGGAAAGCATTTGATAAATTATTACCTGTATATTTATACATCTTAACTCTTAACCTGTTTCTCTTAAATATCATGATGATTTATGTTTTATGTCCCGTTCAACATTCAAGTCATATCGAGACGACGGAAGAGTGTTAATGAAAAGCTCTGTGCAATGAAGCGCCGTAGAGTAATAACTGAATTCCGACTCCTATTACGAAAACATGTCTATATAATTTTGACCCCACTTAAACCCCACTTTTATATAGTAAAACTGGGGTTTAGAGGGGTATACATTATTTTTCTTATTTTTGTTCACAACATAGATTTGGGTACTCATTAGAACCGCCTCACCGAAGCGGTTCTAATGAGTACCCACAATCAATGTTTTGAGAGGAAATATGAAAACATATCAAGAGCTTTCTTAATCTGAAAATTTTCAGTTTTTGGAAGTGAATTTTTCTATATATTTGAATAAGCATGTTTTCGTAATCAGCGGGATTCGAACTCAGGACCCGTGATCCGCCGAAGACGGAAGTGCTAACTACTCGGCCCACATACGTTTAAAAAGTCCTAAAAATTGGAACGAATCCATTTAACTACCAGTGGATGTGTCTACATGATTCCTGAATACGTGGCAGACAGTGTAGACCTTGAGCAGACGCCACGTTTTGGGTCTACGCTGTTTGTCCGAATAAGTTTTGAATATACATGTATACAGTAATTTGATAAACTCGAACAAATTCAGGACTTTTGATACTTCGTTTAACCCTAGTCCTGGTGAACCCGGATATGCCCTGTATTTGCAGTGTGGATCCAGTTCTGTTGGCTTCTGAAGAAGCCAACTGATCTGGATCTGCGCTGTTTGCTATTAAGTATGGGAATTTATATCAACAATCTGACTGGCTGAAAATTTATAGAAATGTGGCATCTTAATTTATTCAGCATGGCAAGGGTTTATTCAGTTTGGATCCGCCCTTACTCCATTACGAAAACACGCCTATTCAAATGTATAGAAAAATTCAACCTCAAAAACTGAAATATGTCAGATAAAACCTCTGACATTTTTCATATTTCTGCTCCAAATTTAGATTGTGGGTACTCGTTAGAACCGCCTCGGCGAGGCGATTCTAACGAGTACCACAATCTATGTTTTTGAGCAAAAATAAGAACAATAATGTATGCCCCTGCAAACCCCAGTTTTACTATATAAAAGTCAATATTATATAGTTATGTCTTCATGATGCCATATTCCTCGTTGAATGTTTTACACTGAGGGACCTAACTGGGTAAAATAATGGTACGTTGCCCTATAGAGAGACAAACAGACATCTGGAAACAGACTAATGAATAGTGTGCATTGTGCATCACATGGCGTTACTTGAGGTGCAGTTGTTCTGTTCAATGAAAAGTAATTAAGTGTAGTGTAACATATGTTCTTACGGAGTTAAGGAAAAATGATACTCATTCAAGGAAGGCAACTCTGTCAGGTTTGTTTTGCCGCCCTTTTGAAATAGTGTCTACTCCAAAAGGTAAGAATTTGCTCCCTTATTCTTCACTTCTAGAGTAGACCCATTTTTAGAAGTGCCATGGTGTAAGGAAAGCAAAATAGGAAATCACAAAAGTTATCTCCCTTGTAAAAATGGTGTAAAATCTACCAAGTCTATCAAATGCCCTTAATAGCAGTAACAGTCTGAGCGACTAACATTTAGAGTTAAATAAGTTACAATTAGTATGTTGACACTTAAGTTTATAACCTATAAAATTTAACTCTTTCACTGCCACGTGCGATAATAATAGGCTTGTGCAAACAGCGTAGATCCAGATGAGACGGCTCATGCTGTTTGACATTGAGTCTTTCAACTGTTCATATACACTTCTTTCCAGGCAATAGTTTGTGAAAAAAAAAGCAGACGACATTTGTCGTCTGAAAGGGGCTCTTACACGGTATAGGAAATTTACATTGGTTTCTGCCCACGCTTGGAATTGGATGAAATTCTGCACAATGGTTGCCTAGGGTATAACACTAATGATTATGAGGCATTGGCTTTTAAATGTAGTTCCATTGTAAATTTATGGTGTTTTGTACGCGGCCACTACCAAATAAGGGGATGCCCTAATATTAACCTTCGTACAGTAAACAGGATTTCATTTTTCAGATGCTGGAATGTTTTATTAATTAAGGCCATCATTAGTACATGTTTTGATACTATGGATGGCTTCATGTACTTAGCAATAGTGTTGGAGCAATAACGTAAGTTGAACGGTAGCCCCATATTTCAGCTGCAGGTTATGTATTCATCCAAATATTATCTGCAATTTTACCATGTTCCGATTCTTGTCAAGACACCATTTCAGCACAAAACATTTCCATATGTATTAGGAATAAGCACATGAAATTTCATAAAAATTGAAGACCGGTAACATGTTGTTTGAACAGCCTGAATACATATAGTCCTGAGTCGGCAAAATATGAAATTACCTAATACTCATGTATAAGTAGTATCGTGTAAAGTCAACTTATCAGTAGCTTTCAATTTGGATTACCATGATATAGTATGATTTGTATAAGAAGTTGATACCATAATTGTACATATTCATTTATAACCAGTTGACTGAATTGCACCTTGTTGAACACCATGTCCAAAAAAAAAAACTTTTCGTTTACATGATCTGGACCATGCAGACACTAAGTCCAAGTTCTCTGTATCTGTATATATAGGATTCCACTTCAAATACTTGACTGTGGAAGTATTTATCAGATAATAAAAAGCAGATAGCAGTCTTGTAACTGACGATGAAGATTATGAAATCTGGGTCTAGCTTTAAAGTTACTCGTTCAGACAGATAGGCATGATGGGCACAACTTGCTTACCAAGTAATGATTACTATCCTAGGACACCTGAGTAAAATCTTCAGGGTCCATGTCTGTTGATTTCAACATTCAGAATTGTCAATTTTCAATGGATTTATGAGTTTGGGTGAATGCTTTGGTACTACGACCTTACCTAGTTTAGATCTAAATATTTATTGGTTCTGAAAAACAAAACATTTATTTCTTTTAAACGGCTAACCGCATTCATTATTTAACTGATACACTTCATGTGTATTTAGATCTATGTTGAATTCCTTTTTGTGCCTACAAAGTGGTATTAAGAAGAATGAAATTATATTCAGCTAAAATATTCAATGGAAGAAAGAATTTAAGTATAAGAACTAAAACAAAACTTGAATACTAAAAGCCTCCTTTCAAAACATATTACAACACAAAAAAACAGAGACAAAGTGAAAATAGAATTAATTAAATACCATAGAACTGCCAGCAACGAAATGAATGAAAACTGTTCAAAAACTCTTCAATACATCCTTTAGATTCACATTAAGACCACACAAGTTAGCTGTTTTAAACTCCTGTGTTAAATAACATATGGCGGAGTTTCAAACTAGTATGGAAGTCCTTAGGCAAATGACTTAAAATATTAATGTCATACAACCTTTGGAAAAATCTTAAAGCTTTAACATGAAGAACTACAGAACACCAATTTGTTGTTTAAGTCAAACTATGTGCACTAGAATAGAACTTATGCAGAACAGAAACAATTTCATATATGCTTACTGTAAGGAAGAAAGGATAGATCTGCTTTTCTGATAGCAAAAGTTAAGACCACATAAACAGTATTCTGTGCTGCTGTCATCAAAGATAACTGTTGAAACAAAGAGAAAAACTCCAGTGTCAGTGTCTGTTCGATCGCAGGAAATACCGATTGAAGTGACACATTTGAACATGTTACAGGACAAGAAATCCAGTGTTCATAATTTTAAAATACAATATAGGCTTGCAAGCAAGCTATAGATATATCAGAAGTTAAGTCTATAGGTATTATTTTCTTTTCAAGCGTTCTTAGTTTGGTTAGAGTTCACCAGTCCAGAAGCAAATCTCCAAAAATCCTAAAATCTGTTGATGGAGATGCAAATCCTTCTTCAAAACAAACAAACAAGCAACAACTATTTGCAATAGTACGTTTGCACATCTTCTTAATATGACAATGGAGATTATGGATCTCCCTGTTTTAGGCCTATTTTTGTAATGGTGAGAATGGATACCCCTGTTTTACACCTATTTTAGTTTTATACCTTTTGGGAAGTAATTATACAAAATGCTCAATGATTTGCTGACATGAATTAAAGCGTAAGATTTTGTTAAGCCTAATTTGTTAATTAGAATTTCTTTAGATTTAATTTGTTATGCTGTCTACATTTGTAATAGTTGGTTAGTCAGAGTCCATATAAATAGAAGGTAAGTAATAGAAAGTCATGAAAATTTAATGGGTAGCTCAAGATATATTAATTCCGAGTTGTCTAAACTCTCTTTGATTTGTTAAATGTTAGAAGTGTTTGATAACACTGCCTTTCTCTACTGTTGTTTATCAATGTAACAAAATAGTCAATTTTGTAAAAATCGACCTATATCCATTCAAGGCCTAAAATGACAATGTTACCGGTTTTGATTTTTTATGAAATTTGGCACAGCTATAGAGGATATATGTAGCAAATTTTTCTGGTAGTATGGAATCTTGACAAAGATATAACATATTAATTTTGAAAGTTTAATTTTGATATTTTTTTTTCATTTTTTTTTGGTACAAAATTCAGATTTTTTATAATCAATTTATCAGAAAATGTTAACTTTAATTAAATATAAATGTTTTCTGGTACCAATAGAATTACTATGGTGTTCACCATTCAGCACAGCGCAAAAATCTTAAAACTAAATTAAACTTAAGATGTATGACATACTTATTTGGAGACAGGTATCAGCTCATGGGGGGACTGAGTCAAGGTTGCGTCCTGAGTCCAAATTTTTATTATATAATTTAATAAGCACATTTTCATAGGTTGCATATGCCTAGTTATTATTATACGAAGTTTCAGAAAAATCCATGCGTGGGCAGAAATGAAAGATGCCCTTTGGCACCGAAAGAGTTAAAGGAAATGAGTACACTTTCATGGAAGACGACTCCGTCAAATTCGTTTTGCCTCCCTAATGAAAAGGGGTCTACTCTAAAAGGAAAGTGGAAAAGAAACGACCACAGCATAAAGCGGGTATGGTGATCAACAAACACTGCATTTATTAGATCGATTAGCGTATTTACTCTAAATATTGGGGCCTCTTAATTTCTTACCATACTTGTCCTAAACTTTGAACAACTCTATTTACTGCAAATTGATGTGGCTAAATTTGCTGGATGAATGGCAAACAGAGTAGACCCTGATCAAACACCGTGTTCTGTGGCGTCTGATCTACTGTGTTTGTTCGGACCTGTCTTTCAGAATACTTTGAGTAAATAGGGTATGATGGATGACAAGTAGCACATCACAGCTCTTCAATCATAACTTTGACCCCTTAACCCCTTTTATATAGAAAAAATGGGGTTTACAGGTGTATACATTATTTTTCTTATTTTTGCTCGAAAACATAGATTGTTGGTACTCGTTAGAACCGCCTCGCCGAGCCGGTTCTAACGAGTACCCACAATCTAAATTTTGAGCAGAAATATGAAAAAAAAATATCAGAATGTTTTATCTGAAAATTTTCCGTTTTTTTTTTTGTTTTTTTTTTGTAAAATTTTCAATACATTTATATAGGCGTGTTTTCGGGCATTTATGCCTCAGATTTCACCATTAGGCAGCTGGTACAAGGACGGAAGAGTGAATGAGGTGCTCCTGGTACAAGGACAGAGGGGTCGTGGGATGTCTATGCTTACAAATCATAAAGTTTTACTAACATCCATGTATGACAAATAAAAGAAAAAAAAATGCTTCAAAAGAAAGGGGACTGAATAAGTAATTATTTTTACATAGTACAAGCACTAAGTCTCCAAACAAATGTAACACGGGTAGATGCGTTGTTTGTTTGTTTGTTTGTTTTCAGTTATAAAGTACAAGAATAATTTAGCAATAGCTAAAATAGTTCGTCTGTCATTATCTTACAATGACCAATCTTAATCACATGCGAGAAATGCTACTGTTTGTATGTTCTAAGATGGCCCGTTCGACCAATTCTAGCAACAGCCACAGCCTATGAGTCCAGCTGATTAGGCCATAGACTCAGTCCAGCCCTTCTTTTATTGTATGCCCCACGCACAATTACGGGTGACAGCTGCGGTGTCCTTTAATGGCTGAACAATAATCAGAGAACTGGTCAAAGACCTATAAATATGTATTTCTATGTTTGGTTCTAATCTGTTGTGACAATTATATGAAATATAATGCCCAATATGCCATGAGAAAATGTTACTGCAATAGTTGGAACCAAAATTAGTATAATATGGATCCATTGCTCTAGATAGGAGGGGTATCAAGTGAATCATTACGAAAACACGCATATTCAAATATATTGAAAATTTCACCACCAAAAACTGAAAATTTTCAGATAAAAATTCTGATATTTTTTATCATTCTGCTCAAATATAGATTGTGATACTCGTTAGAACCGCCTCGTCGAGGCGGTTCTAACGAGTACCCACAATCTATTTTTTGAGCAAAAATAAAAAAAATAATGTATACCCCTTTCAATCCCAGTTTTACTATATAAAAGTGGGGTTTAAGGGGGTCAAAATTATATAGGTATGTTTTCGTAATGATTTTTCTTATTTCTCCATGAAACCATACGTTGTGGGTACTCATTAGTAGCGCAAGGCGCTTCAAATGATTACCCACAACGTATGTTTTCATGGAGAAATAAGACAACTATATAGCTGTACTTTTTTTTATCACGAAAACATGCCTATATAATTTTGACTGCCTTAAACCCCACTTTTTTATAGTAAAACTGGGGTTTGCAGGGGTATACATTATTTTTCTTATTTCTGCTCAAAAACATAGATTGTGGGTACTCGTTAGAACCGCCTCGGCTATATTTTGAGCAGAAATATAAAAAAAAATATCAGAGTTGTTCTATCTGAAAACTTTCAGTTTTTGGAGGTGAAATTTTCAGTATACATGTATTTGAATAGGCGTGTCATTACGAAAACATGCCTATTCAAATATACTGAAAATTTTACCACCAAAAAATGAAAATTTTCAGATGAAAAATTCTGATATTTTTCATATTTCTGCTCAAAACATAGATTGTGGGTACTCGTTAGAACCGCCTCGCCGAGGCGGTGCTAACGAGTACCCAAAATCTATGTTTTGAGCAGAAATAAGAAAAATAATGTATACCCCTGTAAACCCCAGTTTTACTATATAAAAGTGGGGTTTACAGGGGGTCAATATTATATAGGTATGTTTTCGTGATGTTTCGTAATGTTTTGTCGCCATTTTGCCATGGGAGACAACTTCTGCAGACAGGAAGTTGCCACTGTAATATAGGGACGATCGGCATGGAGCTTTTCAAGCAAAAGAAACCCTAATAAGTTATGTTGTCTGCCATTTTGTCTCATTCGATGGAGGTGATAATCTTGATTTTCTTCGCCTACAGTAACCAAATTTTAGCTGGAATATTTAAAGGAATATGTTTAAATTCATTAAATCCTAATAATGAACATAAGAACAGCTTATTCCCTCTTACCAAAAGTAATTGCTTTTTTAAATACCTTGACACTTTTTTTTCAAGTATGTCAATTCATAAATAATTAATCTACAGCGATAAAAACCAGGGAAGGCATCTCCGTGGAGGGAAAACAATGGCGGCTGTGATATTAGCCCGTTCGTCCCTATGTGAAACTTTGGAAAGCGGGGTGGGAGGGGCGTCAGTGTTCTTAAAGGAAAGAGTTTGTTCGCAGAGGGAATTATTTGCTCTTAGTCTAGACCCCAATGTGAAGGGAGACAATGGGCCGTGAACCTCCAAACTAACCAACGAACCTTTCCCCTAAATTGTTTACCGGTGCTGACGTCAAATTCACTTAATATTCGGACCAGTTGATACATCATCACGAAAACACGCCTATATAATTTTGAACCCCCTTAAACCCCACTTTTATATAGTAAAATTGGGGTTTATAGGGGTATACATATTTTTTCTTATTTCTGCTCAAAAACATAGATTGTGGGTACTTGTTAGAACCGCCTCACAGAGGCAGTTCTAACAAGTACCCACAATCAATCTTTTGAGCAGAAATATGAAAATATCAGGGTTTTTATCTGAAAATTTTCATTTTTTGGTGGTAAAATTTTCAGTATATTTGAATAGGCATGTTTTCGTAATGTGTAATCCAGTAAATAATGCTAATATAACATATAAACGTCAGACATGTATTAAACCCTAAAACGACCTGTAGACATTCGAATATAAATTAGTAAGCGATGATTCAGAAAAAAATAAATTAATTTTTAGTCGTAAAAATGTCAGTAAGTTGTGTTATCAGACACGCATCTTTATCAAGATTTGTAACAAAGTTCAACCACAACATCAGAAAAAGTACCCATGGACATGTCCGCCCAGTGACGATTCAGATCAGCCTGCGCGTTCGCGCAGGCTGATCTGAATCTTCACTGGGCGCACACTGCATAGCTAAGGATGCAAAGTTTCTTCATACGGACAACGAAGAATCTGATCAGACTGCGCTGATGAGCAGGCTGATTTGAGTCTTCGTTGGGCGCACAGGACAGAAGGTACGTTTTCTCATGTTCTTACACAGTTTTTCGCTGTGCCTACTCAGGTGACTTGGATTTATACAGACTGGTACTTTGAACAAATGCTAGCCTGCGCATCTGAGCAGTATATCCGGGGTCTTCCATTTTTGTCCATACTGCACGCATTAGACTGTCGTCATTTTCACACTTTCAAGGGAGGTAACTAAATAAAAAAATAAAATGGTTTGTCCTCCCTTTTGAAGAAAGGTCTACTGTGGAAGCCTCAAACAGGAAGTCACAAAAGTAAAATTGGCAGAAAATCGGCCCTGTGTATCCAGTCACTTAAAGTTTTTTTTTTTTTTTTTGTTTTGTTTTTTTATTGATTGTTTCCGATCGAGCCAAAGTGTACATACAACAAAATTTCCTTGAGGCTGTTGTCCCCGTGATTATCATTGACCAATAAAATCAAACCGCGTGTTTGTACGAAATCGAGGTAACGGTTATTTATAGCCGCGCTATTCTTGTTGCTGTGACGTCAGGGTAAATAGGGTTATCTGTAAAACTTGGACTGGGACATTGGCAAACAGTGCAGACCTGGATCAGACGCCGCAGAACGTGGCGTCTGATCAGGGTCTGCACTGTTTGTTTTAATTACAGGAAATTAAAGGTTGAATGAAACATTTTTGTCCCTGTTCAGGACCATTTTCCCAGCCTACACTCAGAGACAGTCGACCCACCAGTGCTGTCAGTGTTTTGATTTTTCTTTGCAGTAGGTGCTTTTGTAAGCTTTGTCTCTGAGGAATAATTTGCCTGAAATGTCAAAGCCTATTTTCTGAATTTTTTTATTTGGGTTTTACGGCCCTTTCAAGAAATTTCACTTATATCGAGCCGATCGTTCATCAAAGGTGGGCGAAAACCGGAGAACCCAGGAAAAAAAAAACACCTGACCATCCGTAAGCAGAACTTGGCTTATCCACACGTGACCCGAGCGAGGCTCGAACCACAGCGGTGACCTAATAGATTTAGAGTCAACGCCTCCTATCCACTAGGCTACGGGTCCAGCTTATTTTCTGGAAAAAATAATAAGAAATGTTGACCAGACATGCCAAGCGTTAATAAGGGGTGATAAAAAAAGCCACTGTCAAGGATATAACTTGTAGCAGTTATTTAAAAAAAAAAAAAAAAAACAAACAAACAAAAAAAAACATTATGTTAATTGCTTTCCTCAGCAAATAAAATAAAAAAAAAAAAAAACTAAAATATCTTTTCGAAGTTATTATACGAAAGGTTGGAAAATGGACCGCTTTGATAGCAGAACAATCTGCACTTGATTTTGGATAATCTGCTTTTCAGCCCATGTACACTGATTATATAATTATATAATGGATTAAACGTTTCGTTATATAATGGATTAATAAACTTTATTGCACAACCGCAGATAAAAATAGACCAATTTAAACACTACGTCACTCCAAAAAAATCATTCGGATCTCTCGGTAGTTAACGGATGGTATGTTCTAGCCTCGTTCTGGTAGTGGTTGGCAGAAAGTTGTTGTTTACATTTATCGGACAGTGAAATGGCCGGTGTTTTTCAAAAAATAATAAAAAAAAAATAAAAGAAAAATATATATATATATAAATAAATAAATAAACAAATAAATAAATAAAATAAAAATAAAGCAGCTTTCATTCGTCAGAAATATCTTTTCAGAGGAGGTTATAATCGACTGATCATTTAAATGTCATAACCACAAATAATAACACATATTTTAACTATTTACTAGCTAAAATTAGGCGTTAAAATGGTCACCATAAAGCAATATTACGGTTGCGCGCGTGCCTGCTGATATCGGAAAAAAATATCATTAAACAGTTGTATTTATCGTATGAAAATAGTCAGATTGCTTCTTTAAGCTGTATTTTTAAACACAAGATAATAAAATTTAAGAATGAATATTAACCAAAATGAATTAATTATCCAGGTAAATTTGGCTTGAATCAACTGGTATCAATGGAACCTGAAATCTTTGTGCCAACCACATTTATTGGTCACATGGCATAATATTGTTATCACGTGGTCAGCAGCCCGGATGAAAACAATAACATTACAAGTAATATCACGAAAGTATATTTACAAACTTGTAACAATGAAAAAAGGGAACGGGACAGATTGATAAAAAAAAATCAAAAAAATCCTGGGTTACGAATTCGCAACCTTCTGCGTGGTAAGCGAACCCTCTCCCGACTGAGCTATGGGGGCTGTTTCGGTGCCGCCCGAAAACTAATAATATATTGCTAAGCAGCTACAGTTTTCTACAGCTAAACATAAACATAACTCAATAATGTACGTATGGAAGGACAAAGAGTACAGTATCGCTCGAAAAGAATTATAAGTATCCTGTTTTTATCTTTTAGTATTTTACTGTTTAGGTTTGTCCTAACTTCGCAGTTTTACCGTGATCTTGAAAATACTTTTCAAAGCATAATGTACAATGACTAAGATGGCGTGCCCTTTTATGGTAATAACAGAAAAGGTCGTTGCGCAGATTCTTTTCGATTGTATGGCATATTCGTGATCTCATACAGCTGCTCAAGACGATGAGCTTAAACGACTACGTCGAAAAAAGGTCTGTAGGTTTGCTCCTAGCCCACACTGTAAATGACCTCAACATCATGGATATCTATTATGCAGTATAACAATTACACGCATGATCTTTTGACGGTCTCAGCATGAAAATATGAAAATAATGTGCCAATAAATATGACTAGTTCATCTGTATTACCAAAGCAAACCGTCTTGATCAGGGTCAACACTGTTAGCATTTATCCTAAGAATTTCTATTAAAAAGAAAATGAAATAAAATTTAAAAAAAATAAATAAGTAAAATAACTGAACTAGATCCGCTTAAAATTGATAATGGACGTGTGCAAAAAATTAGGTGGTATAGTTCACAAGTCATTTTTTCGGTTAATATTTGTGTAAATAATATTTTTTTCTTCTTTATTTTTAAAAAAAAATTATTTTCTTTATTTTTATTTTATTATTCCTGTTATCTAAAAATATTTCATAGCTAAAATGTTTAAGTGGATTCATTTGCAGACAAACTATGTATATAATAAATATTTATAAGTTGGACGTTAGAAATTTTGGACAGTATAGATCTCGTCTGTGACGCCCTTCAACATTTTTTGTCTGCTACAAACACTAAACAAGTAAAAGTTTATTGCAGCTTGTGTATCGCGCATTAAACCAATAAATATATGAGCCAACGCACGACAAAACCAACACAATGACATGTGCGCCCAGTCTGATCTGAATCTTCGCTGTCCGCATGAAGAAAGCTTGGGTCCTTAGCTACAAATTGAGCGCACAGTGAAGACTCTTGTCAGACTGGGCGAATGCCGAGGCTGATCTGAGTCTTCGCTTGGCGCTCATCCATTTTGCTGGTTTTGGCGTGCGCTGGCTCAAAAGTCATAAGGACACGCTACATGATATTTATGACCAAAAGTGGGCCGGGGCACGGTATTTCCTACAAGATTGTACTCCGATCAGCCTAAGCGTCCGCGCAGTATGCACGGGGTATTTGCAGGGCGCTCTGTGGATCGCCAATTATCCAGAGTATCTCCAGATAGACAGCGAAGGCTCCGATCAGACTGCGCGGATACACAGGCTGATCTGAATCTTCGCTGGGCTCACATGTAATCTTGTAGGAAATGTTCCTCGACTCATAATTATGGTAGTTTGGTTAGCTTAAATGTTCGAATTATTAATAATTATGAACTTAGAAACAGGACGTGGCACAGTGGGACGTGCATGGTATTTGGTTTTCATAATTAGGACGCGTCAAGCGAAAAGGTGTCTTTAAGTATGCGCGGGAATGCGCAGTCTCAGAGGATTTTGCGCATCCGCACAGTGTCAACAGGAAATTTGCTGTTCGTTGTGACATTATGTAGTACCCAGATATTCTATAAGCGGACAGCGAAGGTCCAGATCAGACTGCGGTAATGCGCAGTCTGATGTGGACTATCGCTGTCCGCAAATGATTCAAAGACAACTTTTTGGCATGTCACGACTCATATTTTATTTTCTTGTAGCAATAAGACATTAAATGAAATGTGATATCCTTGATTAACCCTTAAAGCGCCAAGAAAACCTGCATCTGAAAATGGCGTCTGTTTATGTCGTCTGCTGAATAGTCTTGCAAACTTTTCAAACCTATTTTTGCATACAGGCAAACAGTGTGGACTCAGATCAGAGCAGTCTGATCTGGGTCCACACTGTTTGCAGAAGAGACTTTTAAAGTAACCAGCAGAAGACAAAGCAGACGACAATAGTTGTGATTGGCGCTTTAAGGGTTAAATACATGATCGGTCTACACTGTGGTCAGTCTCATTATGGTATCTGTTAGATATGGTCCTAAAGGGATATTGCGACAAATCTATTATTGCATGTTTTACATTTCTGGCCTGACGGCTCAATATTTTAAAACTATGTAATAACCTATACCTTGCGACAACAAAATGCGGTTTTGATTTTAAATTCCACTACTTGAGGACACCGTTGGGCCTTGCTGTGAGGATAGGGCTTCCGGACTGTTTGGACCTTTGCTGTCCAATCTGTAAATGGACTGTGAATGACATTGTGCTCTGACCAGATTGTGCTGGCTGATTAGTTTTTCGCTGTTCGCATATGTCCCCGAAGACTCTTTTCTCGTGGTGCGGGCCATCCGCGTAGCCCTTATAGAACGCTTAAAATGCTGAATAAATATCTGACAGCTGATTTTTTTCTTATATTTTTTTGCAGAACATATGACATTTCAACAAATTTTCTCTTAAGCAAATGTCTTATCCTGTTTCGTGCTAAAAGTGTTTTTTTTTTTTTTTTTTTTGTTTTTTTTTTTTGTTTTTTTTTCTTCTGAAACTCGACCCTTCTATAAACTGTAGTGGATATATAGTTTTTTTGTTTGTTTTTTTTTTTTTTTGTGAAACTTCATCTAAGTTTTTCACCACACGTGAAATTTTAACCAGACTTGAACCTACATTCCCAGCGAGTCAAAATAAGAACAAGCGGCGACAGGAAGGCATGTATCTCGTGTCATGTAAAAAGAGCTCGTATCGCTCATGCGGACAACGAGGGCCCAGTTCTGCTTGCGCATCCTTATAGTTTGATCAGGGCTTCTTTGTTCGTCACATAATATATATATATATATATATACAGTCGACTCTCGTTATCTCGAACTTCACGGGACCTGATAAAAATGTTCGAGTTATCAGTAGTTCGAGACAACCAAACTGTGACGTCATAGGTACATGTATGACGACTGTTCGCCTCTGTTCGCCAAAACGTGGCTGGAAGGCACATGTATATGGCAATTTAAATAATATACGCGTTCTTCAGTTTTCATTGTTACTGTTTGTTTTAGGAGATGCAATAGTTCTCTTGGAATAATATCATCAATAAATGTTAATAATAATAAATTTCAAACGTCTCTTGTTGTCTTTTAATACTCCTGCAAATTTGGATTTCCATGTGAGCTATAAATAAATTACTTGTTTCCGGGTTGTGTTAGCTATACGTTATGAACTGGTTTGGATTAGCTCCCTTCGCATAGACGACTCGATAAAGAGTTGACTGGTTTCCGCTTTTGCATAAAACGCTTACAATGTTAAGCGGCAGCTGTAAGCTAGTTTGGATTATCTCCCCTGGCATAAACGAACCCTCTCAGCGCGGCAAACTGTAGATCCTGCAGAGAAAGCTCGTTATGAGCCGTCTCATCTGGACCTACACTATTTGTGCGGGTATCCGTATCAGTCGACAGGGTCGGAAGGGTTAACATCGGTACCCACGTGTGATTCGTCTATTTGAGGCCGTGCACGACAACTCCTATTAGAAGACTGTGCGACTGTCAAAGACTCGGATCAGCGTGCACGCCCACGAATTTTCCATTATACGCATGAGCCTTATCTGGGCTTACCAAAGAGCACCGCCTGACCAAAGAGTAACAAGCGAAGATTCAGACTGAGCTAGTATGTTCAATACAGGCTGATCTGAGTCGGAACCTGTCGCGCACTGACTTTTCTTGAAGACGCTATATCATTCAGACGGACAGTACTCAAAAGTGAAGAGCACATCTAAACAATAAATTAAAGAAACTTCGTTGATTAATCTTCCATAACACTATTCTGAGCTGCTTTTTATCTTTTTATCTTACAAATCAATGACACGAGACGGTGTTGAGCGCCGCGTGTCAAACCCGACTCGACACGCACGTGATTTCATAATTACGGATTTTAGACATTGTTTGTGTTGTTTGTAGTTACCTGGACAAAGGGGAAAATTAAAATATTGATTTATTTATCAATGGCCTATTATGACTTTCATTAACTGAGAGACCGGCGGCGCCGCATCTTACATTTTGTTTTCCTTCGTCACGGTCCGAGTTCGAGATACGCGGTAGTAAAAACTGTGAAAAATATATTCAGGGACTGAAAATGATGGACGAGATAGCCGAAGTGTCGACATAAAAGTAGTTCGACATACGCGAAGCTGAAATACAATAAATATATAAGGAAAATAATCGGGACTTAGAAATCAGTTCGACATAAGTGATAGGATCGAGATAAGAGGGGTCGAGATAACGAGAGTCGACTGTATATATATATATATATATATATATATATATATATATATATATATATATATATAGCAACCAATAATACTAATACTGCAAGCGGACAGCGATAGCCCTGATCAGACTGCGCGAATGCGCAGTCTGATCTGGGCCTTCGCTGTCCGAATATATCCATAGTAACACTTTTCTCATGTCTGATCTGGGCCTTCGCTGTCCGAATATATCCATATTCATTGGGGACGGACTAGTCTTGCTGTCTATTTCGCTTTTCGATTTTAAAGCACCGCCTACAATATCCAGTGAATCCGCAAGCTAGGCTTCCGCTGGTCTCCTAGGGCGTATATCCCTTTTCTCACGGCGACTCAAAGGTATGTCGATTTCATGATTCGAATTCTTTTTAAGCGTCGCATAAGCTATTAAATTAAAATTTGAGCCAGCGCACGACAAAAGCTACAAAATGGCATGTGCGCCCAGCGAAGACTCAGATCAGCCTGGGCATCCGCTGTGCGCTCATTAGGTAGCTCAGGACCCAAGCTTTGTTCATGCGGACTGCGAAAACTCTGATCAGACTGGGGAGATATCCAGGCTGAGCTGAGTCTTCGCTGGGCGCACATGCCATTTTGTAGGTTTTTTCATGCGCTGGCTTAAAAATATGATACCCTTAATGCACGTTTTGTTACAACACGGAATGAGCCGCGATGTCAGAAATCTTACATTCGGATATGTGCGCCCTGGGAAGATTCAGGTCAGCCTGCGCATTCACGAGTCTGACCAGAATCTTCACTAGGCGCATTTTGGACAGCCAAGGATGCAAAATTTCTTCATGGGGACAACGAAGACTCAGATCAGTCTGCGTGGATACGCAGGCTGATTTGAGTCATCGTTTGGCGCACATATCAGACGGTTCGTTTTCTGACGTTGCGGTTGAAATGTGGAAATTTACACATTTCTGCATTGTTTTGTGCGGTGATGTCCTCGCAAATTGTAGAAGTTTTCTAAATATTATGCTCGTAGCATGATATTCTAGCACAGGGTAGTAAATTTTACATATGTGTTGATGTCAATGCAACAAGTACATATAGACTTTATTTATTTGTTTATTTATTCATTTATTTATATTGCATTTGACCAACTTATTTAATTGCATTTAAGGGCGCGGTCAGTGGGCGCGGTAGCCAAACCGCCACCAGATTTAACATACCTAATAACTAGCTAACAAATAGTTCCCTGCTTACGCTGATAACGCTACATTCTGCATTCAGACATATTAACTGATACACTCTGAGGCTTACATTACGAAAACATGCCTATTCAAATATATAGAAGATTTCATCTCCAAAAACTCAAAATTTTTCAGATAAAAAACCCGATATTTTTTATATTTCTGCTCAAAACATAGATTGTGGTACTCGTTAGAACCGCTTCGTTTATTTATTCGCTATCACTGTGTTCGCTATTTACATCACGAAAACATGCTATATAATTTTGACCCCCTTAAACCTCACTTTTATACAGTAAAACTGGGGTTTACAGGGGTATACATTATTTTTCTTATTTCTGCTCAAAAACATAGATTGTGGGTACTCGTTAGAACCGCCTCGCTGAGGCGGTTCTAACGAGTACCCACAATCTATGTTTTGAGGAGAAATATGAAAACTATTTGATTTTTTATCTGAACATTTTCATTTTTTGGTGGTGAAATTTTCAATTTATTTGAAAAGGCGTGTTTTCATACTGGTTGTGATAAGTTGTATTTTTTGAGGATCGCATGGTCGGCTGGCATTTTAGCTGAATGTGTAACTCTCTTGAAATATTGTATAAATAAATAATAAATGCTAAGAACTGTTACATCTAATCGGTAGAAATAAGAAACCAACGCTAACCCAATAAACAGATTGAATAAACATAAACACAGTTGATAAACAATTTATATATGTGTGATTAATGATGACTGCTTCAGTATAATGGAATAAGCAAAATTATAGCAGACGACATTCTATTTTTTTGATGATTATTTTTTTCAGAGAAAATAAAACTTGGTATTTCATGTGAATCGTCTGCTAAGGCAGACGATTCACGTGAAATGCCAAATATTATTTTCTCTGAGAAATACAATAAATAAATGCATAAATAAAATGAATAAACAAAGTTTAAAAAAGGTCGTCTGCTGCAATTGTGATGAGCGATTTAAGGGATGAAAATTTTTTGGGAAATAACAAAAGCAATTTTTTAGATCGTTTGAACCACACCGCGGTAATCAAACGTTTTTTTTTTTTTTTTTGTTTTTTTTTTTTTGTTTTTGTTTTTTTACTTTTCTTTTCGCGAGCATAAGCGTCTTCGCTCTCCGCTGGTCCATTTGCCAGTTTCAGAGATCCCTTTTTTTACGTATGCCACACGAATTGCAAGCGGCAAGACTCAGGCAATGCTGAAATGCACAGTCGGGCCTCGGCCTTCGCTGTTCAATATTTGGGCTTCTTGATCTGCCGGTGTCAAGGAGACAGGCTACGCTTGGAGGATTTTCCGTAAAGGGAGACAATTTTTTGACTTCCGGTTTGCTTTTCTGTGCCAGAATCCCCTTCTGAAAAGGGATCTACTCTTAAAGGAAAGAATTTGCTCCCCATGGGGAGCAAATTCTTTCCTTTTAGAATAGATTTGAAAGGGATCTTAAACATTTTGGACAGAGTTGCCTCCCTGAGTTGTATCTCTTTCCCTTAAAATTACTGCACCCCCTTAAGGGGGTCTATTCCAAAAGGAAACAATTTATTAAAATGAACCCCTTTTCAGAAGGGTATTAAAACAATTTTGACAGAGTTGCTTTCCTTGAAAGTGTATCTATTCGCTAAAAAATACACATCGGTGAATCCATTTTAGTCCCACAAAAAAAAAAATAGCTAACAGAGATTTGGCTCTCCGGTAAGCGGTTCATTTTTCTATCATGAATTTCTGTGTTAAGCTACAAATTTAACTCTGAAATGTTTAATAATAAAATCAGCTTATTGGGCGTAGATGTCATTATGTCTCGTTTAACCACTAACATTTTAACGCTTTTATTAGCGATCTATGTTTGAAAATATTTCATCCAGGAGCGTCCGTGTTTATGCCTGTTTACATGAGATGAAAACTATGCCGATATTTAATGGGTTGTGTTCACCTTTATGTCTTTAAATTGTAGCTGTAGACTGGATCCAGTCTCCAGTGACTAAATAATTTTCTTATAATCCTGTTTGATCATCCTATAAAATAAAACAAAAATACTATCATAATTATAAAGGTGGTCACTAGTAACCAGCCTTTATAGTCATGATATTATTTTTTGTTTTATATATTTTAGTGGATTATCAAACGAGATTATAAAAAAAACACTGGAGACTGGAGCTAGTCTATTGTAGCTGTTGCATTGCATGGTATAGAATACACTAACCGCCAAAAGAAACGCAACACTACTAAGAGGTAGTCTGTCTCCAGACTCTATCTTTTTCCATCATTTTCTCTTTTCTTTTCAAAGGTATACAATCTAGTACAGCTTAAAATGATCTGAGAAGTTATGTCCCTTAGTGGAGAGTTTCTGTAGTACAACAGTGAAATAGGATTAAAAGAGACAAATACAGCTACAGGAAATGATAAACAATAACAAAAAAAAAAAATGCAGAAACGACTGGAGCCAGTCTATACTAAAAGGCAAAGAATTGTCTTACGATTGTAAAACTAAATCGGACATTTAGGCTATGAAGAGGCTAAGTCAACAATTGAGGGTAGATTTGATATTGTTTTATCCCTCCATCACGAAAACATGCCTATATAATTTTGACCCCTTAAACCCCACTTTTATATAGTAAACCTGGGGTTTACAGGGGTATACATTATTTTACTTATTTCTGCTCAAAAACATAGATTGTGGGTACCCACAATCTATGTTTTGAGCAGAAATATGAAAAATATTTGAATTTGTTGTCTGAAAATTTTCAATTTTTCGGCGATTAACTTTTCAATATACATGTATTTGAATAGGCATGTTTTCGTAATGAATACATTTTAGTATACATCCAAGAAATTGCAGACCAATTCGTATTGATATTTTTTATTGCAACAGAAAAATATGTTATTAATTTGTTTGTGTTGAGGTTTTACGGCCCAGTCAACCCAGTGGGGTCATTTTCACCAAACTTGGTATGTGCATTGATATTGTGGAGATCTGGTTTAGGATTGCTAATGGGCAAATTTCGTCAAATTTTGACTGAGTTATCTGCCCGAGACACGTTCATATTTTCGTTTCCGGACGATAACTTGGGTAAAGATCAATGGATTTTAGCCAAATTTTGTACTTGCATTGATGTTAAGGAAATCTGGTTTGGGTATGCAAATGGGCAAATTTCGTCAATGTTTGACTGAGTTATCTGCCCACGAGACGAAAATGGCAGGTTATTATCGTTTTACGCTTTTATTTTGTGTCAGTATTTATTTTATAAACACACACAGAAAAAAAAGAAAAAAAAGAAAGATAGATCACATACAATTCATATATCGATGCCAGATTGACAAAACCCAACAAAATCGTATGACGTTGCTGCGACGTCTATACGACGTTCTCAGCGTTATGGTGTCTGTGTAATATGTATCACCATGTTTCCCTATCATATATAATGTGAACAGAGGTTTGTAGGCGTCTACACTGTTTGCATTAAATACAGAAAAATCTATAAAATTGATGATAATAATCAAAGCACTGACAGCACTGGTGGGTCGATTGTCTCTGAGTGTAGGCTGGGAAAATGGTCCGGAACGGGGACTTAAAAGTGTTTCATTAAACTCTTAACTTCCAAAAATTTAAAGCTAACAGTGCAGATCCTGATCAGACGCCGCCTTCTGCGGCCTCTGATCTGGGTCAGCACTGTTTGCCAATGTCCCAGTCCAAGTTTTACAGATAACCATCTTTACACGGCACTCTGACGTCTCAGTTACAAGAATAGCGCGGCTATAAATAACCGTTACCTGGATTTCGTACAAAAGCGCGGTTTGATTTCATTGGCAATGATAATCACATGGACAACTACCTGTAAATATTGATTTATGTATACTAAGGCTCTGTTGTAAGCAATCGACCCAAAAACAAACCAGATATCCCCCCAAATTGGAAATAGGCTTGTCCTAAGATTGCGGTAGTAGGGTCAACTCGGCATAAATGAGTTTAAATGGCGTTTTGGAACCGAATGCGGTCAGATGCACGCTTTTCACTATTCCATCTCAAACTTGCAATAAACGGAGTGCCTTTAAACTCGCTTTCAGTCTTTTTTATCTGGCAGTAAACTCGTGAAACTGATCTTTCTCCATAAAACACAAGCGCCGTGCTGAAACTTTCACCTTGATTACCCAGCTTTCTCCTACAGTAACACTTACCATGCTACTGGCAAATTCAGCAGACGAGACACTGATGGTTTTTTTTTTCTGATTTTTTCCTAGAAAATAGGGTGTGATACTTCATGCAAAATTTGCATGAAGTGTCATATCCTAATTTCTAGGAAAAAATTGAAAAAAAAAAAAAATTCAAAATGTCGTCTGCTGAATTTCTTACCCAACATGCAAAGTGTAAGATTTGGCACAGAGCACATTTTCTATTTATGTAACTTGCGACAAGAAAAAATGTACCCTATCGCCTGTGCGAATAGCATGGACTCAAAAACCGGTCTGCGCATGCGCGCAAACGTGCCAGTGACTTCGCTGTTCGCTCAATAGATTCTGCATGATCCTAGAATTGTTCATGCGAAATGCGCAGTCTCCGATCAGATTGTGCGCATGCGCAGACTGATCTCTCAGCTGGTGCGTTTCGTGTTAGCGTTAAAGTACCATTTCTTTTGTCGTCTGCGTGTATGTATTTATCTAATGCATCATCGGCTTCTAATACATCAGTAACATGGAATTTTCTCTTTGGGACTGTAGTCTTTAGCTTTTCATCTGGCACGGGCGAACAGAAACGTTGGAGCAACTTTTTTTTTCTTGATGTTCAAACAGTTCTGGAGCGTTAAAGCTTAGCGCTCTGGGTAAAATTTCAGCAGACAATATTTTCAAATATTTTTCTTATTTTCTGCAGAAAACAGGTTTTGACATTTCATGCAAATTGTCCCCAGTAGAGACAATTTTCATGAAATGTCAGATCCTGTTTTCTGGAAAAAAATAAGAAAAGTATCATCAATTTGTCGTCTGCTGAACTAGCCCAGAGAGTGGTAATGGTTAACTTTAACGGACAACATCTTTCAGTTATATTAGATGGTTGAACACAAAATAGCTAGCCTGAATCATGTGAATTGATCAAATTTCACAGGATTACCGTTCGACGTATGTTTTTACGGAGTTATTGTTACTTTTTTGTTGTTGTTGTTTTTGTGATTCATCTTCTGGAAAGGTTGTTTTCTGTGCACATCAGGTAAGGAAGTTATGTTGTTTCGTACGATTATTACAATACACGAAGGTCGTTAAATACAACTAGAAGCATATAAGTCTGCTTGTTTGCTTTATACAGCCCCTATTTCTACTTAGATACCGTTTTTTTTTTTTTTTTTTTTTTTTTTTTATAGAGCCTTCACACGATGCGCGTTAAACGAGGGTCGTTAACTGCGACTAGAGGCATATATGTCTATTTAGTTACTGTATTGTACAGCCCCCACACGAGGGTCGTTAAATACGACTAGAGGCATATAAAAGGGTTAATGCTCCCGTCAGGGCTAATCGGCCTCGTAAGTCATATTCGGCACAAATATTTTAGTCCCCGGAACAAATGCTTGGGAAGTTTAGCATCTAATGTATTTCAACGTTGACGTCGGTTATAGGTCTTATTTGATATGTTAAATAAGTATTTCATACCCCAGATGGCTGAAAATTCCTTCATTTTGCACTGGAAAAAAAAAGTCAAAACAGGAATATCGGACTACCCTTCTCCGGGTGAAATTAAATTAAAAAATCAGCAGCGTGTTTTTTCAAGCCCACGCCTATCTTTTCTGACGCAGAAATGAAAGTTGTTGGGAATAGCATTGTCCGATTTTTTCAAAATATGTCCATGATATTGACTAAAAATCAATAAATCACCTGTTTGTTGACATTTGGAGGTCTCGTAAGTCATGGCCGGATTTTGAATACATAACTACCGGCTACCGCTTATGAGATTACCAGGTGTGCAGAGGTAAGCTGATGTTTTATGAGACTCGTTCGTGTTTCGTTTCGGATCGACCATTTTCGGACATGGACAACTATGTACGTGTTATGTGTAGGGACGAGGGCCCTCGCTTAGAAAATCAACCTTTGCTTATATATGTGTAACACAATTAACAGCCACCCAGGCCAGTCTGCGCATCCGATGAGTCCTCGCAGTTCGAACAGGGAAGGTGCAGATATTGTAGAGTGTTTGTATCGAACAGCGAAGAGCCAGACCAGACTGCGCAAATGCGCAGTCTGGTCTGGCTCTTCGTTGTTTGATTTTGTGATAACTCGGTTTTCACTTTGTATGGTTTCTAATGTTCTAAGATAGTAGATTTGTATTGAGAATGACAATTACAGCAGATTCCATGCTCACCAAGGTTCGCACATGGACCTGGCTGAGACAGCTGCTAAAATTATACCTGTATAGGTTACGGTTTGATAAATTGTCTTATAAACTGTTAACTCATTCATGCCCAGTAGATTTTTTTCTGTTTCAACTCTTTGGAGGGAGTGGTGCGCGGAGTGGGGGTTCAGGTTAGTTTTAAGGGTTTTATTTATTATAACTAGATTCACAGAAATTACTGTGTTAAGTGCAAATAGTGTGGGCCCTGTTATTTATTTGTTTTAGAGGGGGTTGGAGTGGGGATCGAGCGGGGAGGTACGCCAGGCACAAATTGGTAACTGTCCGGAACGGTCGCCTGTGGCATGTTACTTGATTCAAGAGAGTAACAGTATAGACCCTGATCAGAAGCCACGTTCTGCGGCGTCCGATCTGGGCCTATACTGTTTGCACAGACCTGTCTGTCTCAATGCTTAGTGTAATTACGGTAGTGCATGTACTTTTCCTAACGTGTACATTTCAACTGCTGCTGACTGCAGAACTGTAATGATTGACATTAAAAAAGTGGAGATAGGAAAATAAAAAAAAAGACCTTGTAATCTTCCAGACGGCAACCTAATTAAGGCCACAGATTGAAGGAATGAGGAAAAGATGTTCACCGATAAATGTCTTTTTTTATTATCTGCTAACACCCTTCCATATCTGTGAGAAACAAAGATGCACGAGTCATGCAGGGCGCAGCAGCACCCGCGAAAAGGCATATGCGAACATCGAAGACCCTGGCAAGACTGCGCTCTATATATAGGTTGTGTAAATTTGAGCGAAGGACTCTACAGTTTTTTAGTATAATGCTAGGTTTACTATTTACTGAACATTAGTTGAGAAAATATATGGAATCTGTCTGTCCCTCTCTGTCTGTCTGTCTCTCTGAAATGTTCCGATTGTTATATATCACAAATCCACCAGAGAGAGAGAGAGAGAGAGAGAGGGGGGGAGGGAAGGGAGAGAGAGAGAGAGAGAGAGAGAGAGAGAGAGAGAGAGAGAGAGAGAAGGGGGAGGGTGCGGTGCATGTCCTTTCTCCTGACTAGCAGAGCATTCTAAATAACTGCCCTAGACTGAAACATGTAGCCTTTTTGTCTTCTTAGAACTGAATGATATTTAACAAATTGTCGATGATATTTGTTTTACGCAAATGTATGTATTGATATTTCACCAAAGCTGTTTATATTTATATACAGTTTAAAACGCGAACCCACGGTTGCAAGATGTCTACGCCCATAAAATTAGAGAATTCAGGATACGGAACTTTTTCAAACAAGCCAAAGTACAAATGTATTGTGTTAAGCCAGTTAAGGGCATAGAAAATTGACACGCGTTAGTTGCTTAGAATGTTAATATTATTTTTTCTCCCGTTTTCGCAAGCTAGAAACATATTTTCCTCTCACACATCAACAATGCAGATCATTTTTTGTCTATCCAGCATTTCATACGTGACAATTTTTCCATTGCCTACATTTCGTATACCGTCTCTCCTGTTTGGAACGAGCCAGGCAAATCCGAAATCTAATTTCCGAAGTTACTGTGTTCACCGGTGCATTCTGTGACATACTTTAACTCAGTTTTCAGTGTTACCGTATTTACCCCGTGTATTGGGACAAACAGGCATGGGCAAACAGTGGAGACAGAGATCAGACGTTTCTGATCTAGTTCATTACGAAAACACGCCTGTTCAAATATACTGAAAATTTTACAATCAAAATAATGAAAAATTTCAGATAAAAAATTCTGATATTTTTCATATTTCTGCTCAAAACATAGATTGTGGGTACTCGTTAGAACCGCCTCGGCGAGGCGGTTCTAACGAGTACCCACAATCTATGTTTTGTGAAGATTAAAGAAAAATAATGTATACCCTGTAAACCCCAGTTTTACTACATAAAAGTGGGGTTTAAGGGGGTCAAAATTATATAGGCGTGTTTTCGTGATGTTTTTTGTTTTTTTTTTTAAAAAAAAAAACATCAACAGCTAAAGTAAAATGTCAGGACAAGGAGGGTAAGGCGTTGAACGAGTCCCCAATATTAAGGATATAGATATTTAGGGTCTACACTGTTTGCAGGGGCGGATTTAGGATGATTTCTGAGGTGGTTCGATTATATCAAATTGCCATACTAACTCGTATTCTGACAGACAGGCCTTGGCAAACAGTTTAGACCCTGATCAGATGCCGCAGAACGCGGCGTCTGATCAGGGTCTACACTGTTAGCCACTCCTCCAGCAATTTTAGACACATTCATGGGTGATTAAATGAACTTGTTAAATTTCTAGGAGATGTATAAGGTAAAAAGCTGGGTATATATATTCTGGATAAAATAAATAGTATCCGAAAATGATCTGAAACTTCTCATGAAAAATGAAATTTTAGACCAAAGCGCGTTCGACTGAACCTCACGAGCCCCCCTCTGGTTCCACCCCTAGTTTGCTACTCATCTAGTAGTTTTTTTTTGTTTTTTTTTAATTTGTTTTTTGATACATCAACAGCTATATAGTAAAATACAGACTTGTTAAAATTTTAGTACAAGTGGGATAAGGGGTTAAAGGTGTCCCAATATTTAGGGTATATATGGTAGGATCTACATCCGTTTGCCACTCATAAAGCCTGAACAAATATTGTAGATCCAGATCAAACGCCGCAGACACATAAACAGGTAACCAGATGGGCTTGTTCAAAGTTTAGGACGACTTTGGTATGGAGTTAAGAATATTTAGGATAAACTCTGTTTAAATGAAACATTTTCTTTTATGGTCTAATCTAAAAGCTCAGAAATAATTCATCAAACTGTTTTTGTTTATTAACCGCCCACTAATTTCTAGAAAAGGGCGGCGCCTAAGTTTGCGCAAGCACATAAGAACTGTTCCAAAGTTGAAAACTTTTAAATCGTCAACCTTTTGGCTTTAAATAAAAACAAGAAATGTTTAAAAGGTGTTTGTTCTTATTATTATTATTATTTTTTTTTTTTTTACAGAAAACAAGTCTTGTCTTGACATTTCATTCACGGGCATGCGCATTCCGCAACTTCCCAAAGGCGGACTTTGCCCAGAGACCGGGTTTACCCAAAGACGGGTTTTATCATGAGTCGTCTAAGTCATTATGGAAACAATATGTTTTGTAGGGATCTGTATGTTTTGGTCTAGTCTAGTAGCTGTTTATCTTTCCATCATTCCTCTATCAAGAGGCTAATAAAATAGCTAACTGAAATGAAACATAGTGGCCTGGAGCCAAGTTGTTCTGAAACTAACGTTTCTTCATTTAATTGGTAATTTTGTGTAAATATTTTCATTTGTATATTTCTTTCTTTATGCACAAGAGTACCCTTGAGCACCGTAAAAAAACAAGACCATCATATTTGGGTTGTTTGACGTACGGCGGACAGCATTAACCCTTAAAGCGCCAGTCACAACTATTGCCGTCCGCTTTGTCATCTGCTTGTGATTTTAAAGTTATTTTTGCAAACGGTGTGGACCCAGATCAGTCTGATCAGGGTCCACACTGTTTGCCTGTATGCAAAAATAGGTTTGAAAAGTCTGCAAGAATATTCAGCAGACGACACAAACGGACGACATTTTCAGATGCAGTTTTTCCTGGCGCTTTAAGGGTTAACTTTGTATTTAAAGTGTAGTGGAGTACTAGACTGGCTCCAGTCGTTTGTTTGTGTGTGTGTGCGCACGCATGCATGCGTGCGCGCGTGTGTGTGTTTTGGCTTTATACTGATACATAGTTTAATACTTTGTTTCATTTAAATAAGACAGGCTCATTGAATCGGCTCAACGCAAACTTTGAGTTTATGACATATTATCAGAAAAAGGTCTAGTAAGATTATTGTACGTCTGTCAAATTCAAAGCCTGGAGCCAGTTTATAACAGGTCGGGGAGATTATATTATTAGAAAAAAGGTCTAGTAAGCCTGGAACCAGGCAAGTGGGGTGCGAACAGGGTCGTATTTATCCTAAATATTCAGACACATAAACTCATTACCTTACTTGTCATAAAATTTGAACAAGTCCGTCTTATTACCTGTTAATGTGTCTGAAAATTGCTGAATGAGTTGTAAACAGTGAAGACCCTGATCAGACGCCGCGTTCTGCGGCGTCTGATCTGGTTCTACAATGTTTGCTCATGCCTGCATGTCCGAATACTTAGGATAAATACGGTGCACAGTGATATGCAGACAGGGAAGGTGCAGACTAAATTTCGCACACACATCAATGTCTGATCATTGCCTTCACAGAGTTTCGTGTTTTGTTTTTTTTTGTTATTTTTCTTATTTTCACCGAAAATAATACTTGACATGTCATTTAAATGGTCTCCTCTTCGGCGAGCCGCTGCCAATGAAAATCCATGACACATGGCCGTAATATCAGACAAACGTACCTTCGGATATTTGCACCCTGTGAAGATTCAGATGAGCCTGCGCATTCGCGCAGTCTGATCAGACTCTTCACTGGGCGCATTTTGGATAGCCATTACGAAAACACACCTGTTCAAATATATAGAAAAAATCACCTCCAAAAACTGAAAAATTTCAATAAAAAATCTGATATTTTGTTATATTTCTGCTCATAAACATAGATTGTGGGTACCCGTTCGAACCGCCTCGGCGAGGCGGTTCTACCGACTACCCACAGTCTATGTTTTTGAGCAGAAGTAAGAAAAATAATGTATACCCCTGTAAACCCCAGTTTTACTATATAAAAGTGGGATTTAAGGGGCTTAAAATTATATAGGCATGTATTCGTGATGCAACGATGCAAAGTTGCTTCATGCGGACAGCGAAGACTCAGATCAGGCTGCGCGGATTAAAGTCTTCGTTGAGTTCAAGGTAGACGGGGGGGATGTTGTTATTTGTTCTGTTCCTTTACTTTCTTTTATTTTCCTTTTTCTTCCCTATCCCTCTCTTTTCTCCCTTTTTCTTGGAGACGACACAAAATGACCCACAAAGGTTGACGTGTCGTTAAACCCCAACACAATCAAAAACCTTACTCCGTTCTACGAGGTAATTCATCCTAACGTTCTACAGGCGTCCGTAAAATTTACGGTAAATGCTGGCAGCCTGTTGCCAGTATTTTACCGTAAAAATTTACAGGATTTTTTGCTAACCTTATGTTAGATTGGCTCCAATCTATAGGGAATTTATATTTTTTCTTATATAATCCTGTTCAACTAGGTGACCAGCCTTTTATGTCATGATATTATTTTGGTTTTATTTTAGCGGATTATCAAACAGGATTATGTGAAAAATATTTAGTCAATGGAGACTGGAGCCAGTCTTAACATGCGCGAACGCTCAGAAACAACGGCACCGGAAGTGGTCGTTACGGTTATGGTCAGAGACATGACCACTTGACTCTGTGGCTCTTTTTCACCGTATTAAGCAAGATTTGCCGTGTTAGATACTATCTATGCCTTGCTTTAAGAGAGAGAGAGAGAGGGAGAGAGAGAGAGAGAGAGAGAGAGAGAGAGAGAGAGAGAGAGAGAGAGAGAGAGAGAGAGAGAAGAAGAAGAAGAAGAAGAAGAAGAAGAAGAGAGAGAGAGAGAGAGAGAGAGAGAGAGAGAGAGAGAGAGAGAGAGAGAGAGAGAGAGAGAGAGAGAATCAGTTAGGTCTATTTGTCGCCTGAAGCAAGATCAAGCTCAAGGTTAGAAAAGGCTCCATATTCATTTTCTATAATATTTGAGAAGCTTGAAATATGAGAAAAGAAAGAGTTATTTTTGCCCTAAAACACCTCTATGAAATTGAAATGCATTAAAATAATGGCTGATTTCTTTGAGAAAAGAATCAAATGCATTATATTACCAGAATTCAAGCCCAGTTCATTAACCTTTAGCATTATTCGGGCAAATTCAGCAGATATTGGTGATATTTTTTCTTATTTTAAATTTCCACGAAAAAAAGGCTTTGGAAATTCATGCAAATTATCTCCCTAGGAGACAATTTGCATGAATTGTCAAATCCAATTTTCAAAGCAAAGAAGAACTATATTTCAGAATGTCGTCTGCTGTACCATACATTAACGTCTGCAAATATAATTTCAAAATGTGTAGGTGAAGATTAATTGCATTGCAGAATTTATATGTATCAGTAGACGACATTTTAATATAATATTTTTTTCTCAAAATAGACCTTCCTATTTTATTCATATATTTGAATGAATGTCAATGGACTCTAAAAGGACTGGCCCTTGAGAGCAATGAATATACACATAAAATGAACTGAATGTCGATTTTTTTTCTGGGCCAGACGAGCTAGCTAGTTTCCGCCAGTTAGCCCTTTTATGAATATTTAAATATCCCGGTTTCGGTCACTGAAAAAAAAACAGCTAGTGAATTTTACAAGTTAATTAGCGTTTGACTGGACAAAACCTATTGATACGAGGGTCGTGCAAAAAGTTCTGTCACTAATAGGCTTCCTAAGTTTTATCCCAGGTATATTTTAAAATGCTTCACTGCACTTGAATGGTGTGTTGAATAGCTAACGATACCCGTTTATTTCGTGCAAATTGCTTTCCAACTGACCGAGTTATTTCAAATTAAAATAGATGCAGACATATACACTGACCAATTTACTTATTACATTGGAACATGGACCAGAAGACTGAAATTCATTAAATGCCGCATTAGGCTTAATATAGATTCAAAGCAGATATTTCATGTATTGTGTGGTATATATGGACCTCAGACCATTTCAATGCGCACAGATTTTAGGTGCGTTAAAGCTTTTAAAGCTGGGAAATTTTCTGTTGAAGATGATACCCGTCCTGGAAGGCCTAAAACCTCTGTTACCAAGGCTAACATCGCTGCTGTAAAGATTGTGGTCGAACAGGATGCGCGATTGTCTGACAAAGATATAGCTAGTTGTACTGGCATATCAGAAGGAAGTGTGCAAACATTTCTGAAAAAGCGTTTGGACCTGAGAAAGGTTTGCGCTAGGCGGGTACCTCATTTGCTCACTGAGGAACAAAAGACACAACGCCTTAAATGTGCCCGGGAACTTTTGAAAACATACAAAGGCTGTAATAGTCGGGTTATTTCTAACTTGCTAACAGGCGATTAAACTGGGTGCACACGTTTGAGCCACAGGGAAGGGCTGATAATAAGCAATGGAAGCGAAAAGATCAAAAACGCCCATGTATTGGCAAGAGAACCATAAGTTCAAAAAAGATGTTGTACGTAATTTTCTTTAATTCAGTTGGGCCAGTCGTTCAAGTCCATCTGGTCATACAGTCACTGGCCGGGATTCTACAAGAATTCTGTACTGAAGAAAGTGAAAGAGTTTTACAATAAGAAACGACCAAGCAAAGGATGGTCAGGAGTCCACCTTTCATAAGTGTGAGATTGGTAAGTCGTTTTTGGCTTCTGAAAAGGTGAAAGGTTTAAACCATCCACCTTATACACCTGACCTGAGTCCCTGTGACTTCTTTTTATTTTCAAGGCTTAAGAAAATGCTTTCTGGAAATAAGTATACATCTAGAAGTTCTCTTGGCAGTGCCATTTATCAGTGTCTCCAACAGATACCAAAAGAAGACTTTTTGCAGGACCCTCGTAATGATGATAATAAAATTCATAATAATTTTGAACAGTGCTACTTACGAAATATAATTCTTACTTGGCAGACAATTCACGTGAAATGTCAAGCCTTATTTTCTCTGAAAAAAAAGAGCATTTCTGCTCGTCTTGAGTTGGGAGTTTTACGACCTAGTCAACACTGTTGAGTTCATGTCGAGCCGACTTTTCCTGGGCAGTGTGCACATACCTCCAGGATATCGTCTGCTGTAGTTGTGATTAGCGCTTGAACGGTTATATGTAATGACATTGCTTAGAGGAATCAGTTCTCTTACAAATATACTCCACAAAATAATTTAAGGGCCACCAGTTTTATTTTCCCTTTGATTATCACTAAAATGCGACCCTCAAGTTTTAAAATTATTTCATGGACAAAACTGGAAGTCTCAGCCCTATTTCAGTCAGCTCAATGTGTTCACAACATGTTCAGCTACAAGTGTCAATGGCAGCAACAACGCCAGACAAAAGGATTCTAAGAAAAACGGGAATTTCCAAAATTACGATTTTTACCCCAAAATGAAGTTTTTTTCACAATACCGGAAAAATTCTTTGTTTAATGAAAACAATACTCTGCCACACACAAAATCATGCAAACTCAACCTTCCTTCGAGTAAAAGGCACACAGATATGGCCAGAAAAAGAGGCCAACCCTTTGAGAGACTAAAAATGCCTCGAAAGTTCCCCACAGACTACGAATAATCTATAGAGGGTACCTCTAGCAAAATGTACGTTTCTTGACAACAAATATTTCTCCGTGATTTTTTCACAGTTGGGAGCCCAGACATCACTTTTGACGCGAAAATGTCAATTTTTAATTTTTGGGTAAAAAGTAATGTTTTTTTGCGAATTTTAAAATGAAAATTTTGATTTAATTTTTTTTGTTGGAAACACTCCTTTAGGGCTTGCTCTTAAAGAAACATTCAACGATATATTGATACCTTCTGTGGTTTTGCCCATGCACCCGGCCAAAGTTTGTATACGTGGAAATTTGTACTATGTGGCCCTTAAATTATTTTGTTGAGTATAGTTCAGCCACAGGTTTTCCGTTCCGTGGTACAGTTTCTTCAGGTAAGCATATTTCAATAAGTAGTCTTTCATTAGTCACTGGAATTATTTTTGGAAATGAGGGCGTATCACCAACTCGGCCGCATCAAACGAAAAAGGCATTATCAGGAATTTATGAGAGGAAATTATTATCCGCTCATAGAATTATTGAGCTGAGCCCCGACTGCAGATTTAGGGGTCGCAGGTTCGAATCCCAGATCGGCCACATAATTTTAGTGGAGATTGATCATGAAATTCTACTCCGTTGATTTAAGAAGGGCAGTTGTCAGTTATGTGTGAAAGGATGTGAACAGAGTATTGGCGCTAAACCTGCGTAGGAAAACATGTCTATTCAAATATACTGAAAAGTTTACCACTAAACAATGAAAATTTTCGGATAAAAAAGAACTGATATTTTTAATGTTTCTGCTGAAAACGTAGATTGTGGGTTATCGTTAGAACCGCCCCATCAGAAATAAGAAAAATAATGTATACCCCTGTAAACCCCAGTTTTACTATATAAAAGTGGGGTTTAAGGGGGTCAAAATTATATAGGCAAGTTTTCTTGATGGTAGGAAAAAGAGTGAGTGGGTTAACGGACCGGCTTAACAAGGCCTTAATGGTATTGACAGGGCTGTAAATCTCCAACTTAAACAACAACAACAACAACACAAAAAAAACAACAACATAGAATTATTGGATATTAAAGAGTATATCGACGGACAGCAAATGTCAGGATCAGACTGCGTGAATGCGCATCTGCAGTTTGATTTGGCTCTTCCTGACAGTCCGCAAATGCGACAGAGACCTTTTCTCATGTTTCAGCCCATCTAGGTTATTTTTGGAATTGTTTGTATAACAAAAATTATTGGCACTGGCAGAATGCATAGGGATTAGGACATTGAATTGCACTGTAAGCGCTAAGCAAATATGTAGCAGACGAGGCTCTATTTTTTTTTTCGGCGTAGCTGTATAAGCTGGCTTTTGACATACTTATTGGTAGTAGTCTCGAATGAATAAATAGTAATTTGCGGTTGGTTAAAAATGTGCAAACTTCTGCAAACAAGTAGGGTTAAGTATAGAATTTACCGATGTTTAACAAATATATTCGTGACTGAACAATCACTTAATTATGACATTTATCTATTTAATGTTGTACAGTATGGCAATGCAGATGTTAACAATCGAAAAAATACCCATAATTTAAATAATATCGATAAAATAGTTGCAATGAAATAAATGATTAAAGACGAGCTTTTAATTTTGTACAGTGTAACTAAATGTTTGATGTAAGCGGCCCAAACGCTAAGCGAACAAGGGGCGTTCAAGTTTACTTCTCTCCACTGTGTCCATAATATACAGAATTATCATGTGCCTCATATTATGTGCAAAACAAAAAAGGATGTAAAATCGCATGGTTTAATTTTATACAATAAATAAACAGGAACTATGCCTTAAGCTTGATAGAAATGTTGGCAACATAAATATTGTTCATTCTTAACTAGGAAATAGGTTTGTTGAACACCCCTTTTATTTGTTTTTCGGGTGGTGGTGGTGGTGGGGGGGGGGGGGGGGGGGGGTGGGGGGGGGGGGTGAGCGGCCTATTGCGTCGGAGCGTAAACGACACGAAGAAATATTACTATTTTTAGCTCCGCTTCAGGTAGGAATTTTTAGAATATCTCTATTCATACCGAATGGAATTTGTTCAAATAAGCGCAGAGTACGCGGAAAATCAAGTTCTTTCTGGTGGTGTAAGCGCTATTCTGCGATCTGGTCTAATTCTCGAGAACATTCGAAGAATGTTTTTGCTGTCAAGATGGGTCACCGGGACAATGTACATGAATTTTGACGAAAAACATTCTCCGAATGTTCTCGAGAATCCGACCAGATTGCAGAATAGCACTGACCACCAGAAAGAGCTTGATTTTCCGCATACTCTGCGCTTTATTTGAAAACAATTCCTTCAGATTTAAATCGGGATATTCTAAAACATCCTACCTGAAGCGGAGCCGAAAATAGTAACAAACTCTATGCACCTAGTCATTTGGTCACGTGGATTCCCCACTGCAATCAAACTGTCTGAAACATCAATATGTAGGAGGGCCGAATGATTGTTCAAAGTTTATGAATAGAGTTATCCCTCGTATTGCTATAGCAATCTTTCAAAATCTCCTAAGTACGAGCTGGTTGGATTGTTTTTTGTTTTTTGTTGTTGTTTTTTTGTCACAGAAATGTTTCTTCAATAGAAGGTCTTTAAATCTTGTTAAAAGAATTCTGTTCCGTCTCAAAATATGACTTTCAGTTGGCTTGGTTAGGAATTATGTAGAGTAAACTTGACGGTTCTTCTTCTGCACAAACTATGGTTCAATTTCAAAATTTTTGTACAAATGTTCCATAGGTGAATGTCTATCAAATTTGTTCAAATTATTTTTGTTGGTTCCTCATATGTCTGTCTAGAACACTTCGAACATTTTGTAATCAACAACTAACTTGATTTCAACAATACTCACAAACATCACTGGATTGACCATCCATCAAAATTTTTCAAATTAATTTGTATCACCAAAATATAAATAAATAAATAACCAACAAAGGGCAGGGTCTAATATATACATATGCAGAAAACTTTGAAAATATCCTTCCACCAGGTTAAAAAAAAAAAAATCTGCTTCCCAGGTGAGCAATCCAGGGCCATCATGACCCTCTTTTACAAATTAAATATGTTTTTTTTTTTTCTAGTTTTTTGCCAATCTTCATGGCCAGTGTTACACTTTGCTTATTCTTTATCAAAAAGGTGCATGGTTGGCAAGTAGACAAATTAACACACAAAAATTACATGCTTTACATTTATATGCTAAATTGCTTTTCATAATTTAGCACAGATATTTACACATCTGAGTACACTCCCTTTCCTGCCAACCCTTGCAATATATATAATGTCTTACAGTATTAAAACTTTCTTGATAGATTGAATTCGTAATAAAGTTTATATTTTAGAAGCCTTCTCCTTTTCATATTGAACCACAAAGTAGTTTCAATATTCATATTCCAGTACCTCTTACGCCGTTTATCTTTTTTAAAGATGTTTCTTGTTTAAATTATTTTTCAGAGAAAATAAGTCTTGACATTTCATGTGAAACGTCCTGGTGGACGATTGGCATGAAATATCAAGCCTCTTTCTCAAACACGCAATCAGTCTCTATCTTTTCTTTCAAGATGTACAATCTAGTTTTGATAGCTTACAATGTTCTAAGACGTTATGTCCCTAAGGCTAAATAGATTTCTTTTGCGACGAGAGTAGACCCAGATCAGACTGTGCTACGCTGTTCGTTAACAGAATGTTAAGGTTTATTCATTATATCAGCGAGCAGCACAGAGTCTGGTCTGATCTGATTCTGTGCAGGTCACATTTGTCATAAGGGCGTTTTCTGTTTGGAGAAGGGTTTGCTGTAAACTATTCATCAAACCTACACAAAAATAAAGAAGGTGATAAATAAAAGCTGTCATAATAATATATTACAACAATAACAAAAATAAAAACGAATTTAGGTAAAGTTCTGTTTATTTTGATTCTAAATACTGCCAATGGCCATCGACCTCAAATGACGCAGAGAGGCACCATCATGATTGAGACCCTCTCAGGGGATTTTGAGGTGGTCCCTTGTTCTCCAAAATCAAAATCTTGATTTTCTATGTTCCCTGTTCCCCAAAATTGCCTTTGTTCCCCTGTTCCCTTCATATTTAGACTTTAGTTCCCATGTTCTCCTGAAATAAACGGCATTTCCTCTGTTCCAAAAAAAAACCCTGGGAGGTCCTCATGATTATGGCGCATAGACTGATAGAAAAAAATACACATATATGTGTACATAATCGAATGAGACGGCGAAAAGCCGCTTCTTCAAACAGGATCTACTCAATTAAAAAAAAATACAAAAAAAAAACAACAAAAAAACTGTCCTTTAAAATAGCGATGTCCGGGCGGACGGCCGTCGGGCGTCGTCCGAGGTTTACCTTTTGATTAACCTTTTTTTCAAAGTTGTATGCTATCTTTTTTCTTCAGTGGATTGCTTTAATATCTCGTAGGGATGAAAAGGAGATCCAGATGGTGTATCTCATGCAAGAGGGACAACTCTTTTCGTTGACTTTTTGAAAAACCCGTCTGTGATGCCGTTAGGCGTTTCTCTTGTCTATTTATGCATTCTTCTAAAAAACAGTTTACGTAAACTGTATGTCACCGTCAAAAGTTTAGCAGCATTTGCCATGGATTCAGTGTAAAACTTAAAATGGCGCCTATCTCCAGTGTCTAAATATTTATTCTTATAATCCTGTTTGATAATCCACTGCAATAAAATCAAAATAATATCAGGACTATAAAGGCTGGTCACTAGAGTGACCAGCCTTTATAGGCATGATATTATTTCGCTTTTATTCCAGTGGGTTATCAAACCGGATTATGAGAATACATATTTAGTCACCGGAGACTGCAGCCAGTCTATGTAAAACTGCCTGTGTGCTGAAATTAGGCGAATCCAAATCTTTGCATGCGTGCTTACTCTGGCCTGTCTCCGTCTTATATGTGTTTCAAGGTATACAATCGTGTGTAGCTTGCAACATTCTAATCAGTTATGTCCCCTAGTTCTATGTCCCAGAGTTCAAAATTGCGATAAAAAGACAAATAAGTGCTGTTGTTTTCAACATATATACTACAGCGAAACTTCAATGACTCGAATACCGATGACTCGTTTACCACGGTATTGAAGCCTCGCTGTCCCCGCTATAGTGTTTCAAATGACTGGCGCATTATTTGCTTTATTCCGTTTCTTTAGCTACTTCAGGAGTAGGCCTGGCGTCAAACAATGTTGAAAATTTTCTTTTAGAGAACATACAAATAAAGAATTGTTATTTTTAGCGGAAGGAAAATATTGGTAGCTCGTTTCCTCCAGACTACAAATATGTGCATCTTTATGCATATTTAGGTCCTATATAGAGAGACACAATTGATTACTATGAGCCGATAAGCATTTTGCTTACAGACATTAAATAATTTCATTTGGCACTATAATTCTGAAGAAAGATTGAATTGATCGCGGCACTTCTGGCAGAGGTCCCAGACTTTACACTCTGATTTCAGATACCGTATTTTACCCATAACTACGGGGACAGGAAGGCATGAGCAAACAGTGTAAACCCAGATTAGACGCCGCAGAACGCGGCGTCTGATCTGGGTCTACACTGTTTGTCGCTCATCCAGTAATATTAAGAAACGTCCACGTATAGCCAAATGAACTATTTTAAATTGTGTGATTTCAGTTACATCTTTACCCGAAGTATTGGGGCAGGCAGGCATGGGCAAACCTGATCACACGCCATAGAACGCAGCGTCTGATCAGGGTCTACACTGTTTGACAGCCATCAAGAAATGTAAGGCACATCGTCAGCTCAAAAATGGTCTTGTGCAGGCTGATATGGGCTACCGCTGTCCTAGACTGGCTCCAGTCTCTAGTGACAAAATATATTTCTTATAATCTGTTTAATAATTCACTAAAATAAAACCAAAGTAATATTATGACTATAAAGGCTGGTCACAAGACCACTAGTGACCAGCCTTTATAGTCATGATAGTTTTTTTTTTTTTTTTTTTTTTTTTTGGTTTTATTTTAGTGGATTATCAAACAGGATTATGAGAAAAATATTTAGTCACTGGAGACTGGAGCCAGTCTACCGCTGTCCGCGCATATTCTGAAGATACGTTTTCTCGTGGCGAGCCCATATTCGTAATTTCCCTGCCATTGTATGATTTCTGATGGTTAGAGGTATGGCCAATACATCTTTTCCACAAAAGACGTAATGCACTGATCAATATAATAAAGTAGGAAAATTTACATGACAACAATGACAACTTTAAGGGGGACAAATTACACTTTCATGGGGATGTAACTCTGTACAAATTGTTTCCGTCCCCTTCTGATAAAGGGTCTACCCACAGGGAGCAAAGTTTTATCTTAAAAAGTTGACCCTTTTCAGGAGGGGACAGGTTGCAGAAAAGCAAACAGGAAATCACAAATGCTGTTTCCCTTGTGAAAAATGGTGGCTAAATCTCCAGGTGTGTCCTGTCACTTTAAATATGCTCTTTGTAAATCCTAGGCCTTTCTTTGTCAACATTTGCTTGCGGTGGAAAAATGGATAGTTTTTGGGTCGCTTGTTTACAATCGAGCCACAGTATACAAACAGTATACAAACACCAAAATATCCTAAAGGTAGGTGTCCACGTGATTATTATTGGCCAAATGTAATAGACGAAATCCAGGTAACGGTTATTGATAGCCGCGCTATTCTTGTCGCTGTGACGTCAGAGTGCTGTTGATAGAGGTTTTTCTGCAAAACAAGATTGGGACATTTGCGCTATTCTTGTCGCTGTGACGTCAGAGTTCTGTTGATAGAAGTTTGTCTGTAAAACCTGGATTGGGACATTTGGGACATCGGCAAAAAGTGCAGATCCAGATCAGACGCCGCAGATTGCGGCGTCTGATCAGGATTTGCACTGTTTGCTTAAATTACAGAAAGTGAAGAGTCGAACAAAGAGTGAAACAATCGTAAGTTCTCGCTCAGGACCATTTTTCTCTGCCTATTCTCAGAGACAATCTATCCACCAGTGCTATGATTTGTACTTAGTAGCAGTAAGAATATAAGAACTTGGTAGTATATAGTATGTAGTACACGTGGAGTAGTTCTGTTTGTTTATGCACTTACCTCATTCTTTCTATCCCTTCCTGTAGCATTTTACTTCTCTATACACCTGTATAGGGAAAATACTGAAGTTATTTTCATATATTAAATAGTTTTAGCCTTACAACATAAGATCAAAGTAGAACATCTTTCAGTTAAAATCAAAATTGTACCACCGGGGGTTATCTGTCCTTGCTTCTGTACGATATACATGTATGAAATCATGAAATCTCTAAACGCATTTCCTCTGAAACCTCCTAACCAATGTTCTATAAATTTCATATGGAGCCTTCTGTCAAAGGGGAATCGAAAAGTTGCTCTACATAACGAAAACATACCTTTATAATTTTGACCTCCTTAAACCCCACTTTTATATAGTAAAACTGGGGTTTACAGGGGTATACATTATTTTTCTTATTTCTGCTCAAAGACATAGATTGTGGGTACTCGTTAGAACCGCCTCGCCGAGGGTATACATTATTTTTCTTAAATCTGCACAAAGCATAAATTGTGGTACTCGTTAGAACCGCCTCGCCGAGGCGGTTCTAACGAGTACCCACAATCTATGTTTTGAGCAGAAATATGAAAAATATCAGAATTTTTATCTGTAAACTTTCAGTTTTTGGTGGTGAAATTTTCAATATATTTGAATAAGCTAGTTTTCGTAATGAACAGTCATGCTCCATTGACCAAGATCTGCCATACTAGTTGAGGTTGACAAACTTATAGTCTTCTGCAGAACCAAGACAGCTTTGAGGCCGAGTCTTGGTATATTGCATCGTAGATGGGAGCTCTACCAACTTTGTTCTAATGGTAGACCTAGGTTTACCTTTGACCTTTTTACAGTACGGTTAAATTTGGTTCCTTATTCCCCACAAAAAAAAACGCACCCTCAGCGAAAATATAAATTTCCTCCGAAAGGCACCGTTGGTTCCTCCGAAAGGAACGAGCAAAGCATATTTCCTCCGAAAGGCACCATTATGGTTACCCACCGTGTGCATATGTATGGGAAATCTGACTGATGCCAGTTTTGCCCTTGATGTTCTCTGCCTTTGCCCCCTGAGTTACATACGATATCCTAGGTACTCAGGTGAGCGATGCAGGATCCTGTTGGTCCGTTTGTTTAGATAACTCAAAGATTGATTCTGCCAAAAATGAAGACCGTGGTCAGAGTGCGGGATGCGCAAGCTAATCTAGGCGTTCGGCGTTCAAATTAGTCTGGCTCTAGTCTCCAGTGACTAAATTTTTTTTTTTTTTTTTTTTTTTGTAATCTGTTTAATAATCCACTAAAATAAAACCAAATCATTTTCATGACTATAAAGGCTAGTCACTAGTGACCAGCGTTTGTAGTCATGATATGTTTTTTTTTTTTTTTTTGGTTTTATTTTAGTAGATTATCAAACAGGGTTATAAGAAAAATATTCAGTCACTGAAGACTGGAGCCAGTCTACGTTCAAACAAGCCTTTCTACATTACGAAGTCCATATTATTAACAATTCTTTTCTAGTGTTATCCATTCACTATTAACATCAATAGCTACACTCAGAAAGAGAAAGATATATTTAAACAGTCAGTTTTGGTCGAAGTCTTGACAATAAAGATGTATAAAGATTTGTATGGAAATTTATTCAAGAATATTTATTGAGATGATACCGTTCGTTTCTTTGGCGTCAGATTTGATTAATATCTTTTATTGAGCTGATAAGCAAGTGAAAAGACAAAAAAATTCTAAAAGGGACCTTTGTGGACGGTGATGTCTCAGATAAAACAGTGCTTGTTCATGATCTGGCCCCGAGGTTATATATATATTTTTTTGTCATGTTCAATTCAGCTGAGCATGAAATTTTCTCTGCTAATAAATATGAAAATGCCAACAATAGTTGGCCTTTTCATATTTATTAGCAGAGAAATTTTCATGCTCAGCTATGTATAACAAGAAAGAATTTGCAATTGTTAGTAATTTGAGATTTATTAGCAGGACAAATGAAAAAGTTTGATTACCTCGGGGCCTGATCTAGGTCTTCGCTGTTCAGTAATACCGTATTTAGCCTAAGTATTTGGACAGCAGACTGGAGCAAACAGAAGACCCTGATCAGACGCCGTAGGTACATCAACAACAAGTAGTAAAATGAACTTGTGATGAACGATCGGCTCGATATAAGTGAAATATTCTTGAAAGGGCCGTAAAACCCAAATCAATCAAACTTGTTCAAATGTTAGGCCAAATATGATACTCAGGAATTAATGTGTTCAGGTACTTAGTTAGCCTTGCCCAAGGCTTAGAAATATACATATATATATTTTGGCTTATTGAGCTCTGTGGCTAGTCTATAGATAATATGGTTTGGATTTCTAATATATATTTCAGAGACAACCACAGAAGAAAAGTTCACCCATAGACTAGCTAAGCATTGAATCAAAAAGTAGAATATAAATGAAAAAAAAAAGTAAAAAAAAAAAGTGACAAACATACTTATATATTGGCCTAGTAGCTAGGCTAGTACTTAGAGTAAATACGGAATTTGCTTCAGCAATGGGGATGGTTATTTATGGACTGCGCATGCGTACTCATGTGTGAGCATGCGTACTCATGTGTGACTGCATTTGTATATAAGATCCGTTTCGTTTACGCCTGATGTGATCACGTTGTAATACGTATCCAGCGGGAACACAGCGTTGAAACAACGTTGATTCAATGTCTTGACGTTGAATCGACATTGTAGCAATGTTGTGTGAAAACAACGTCGATTCAACGTTGATTCGTTTTGACGTTGAATCGGCGTAGTTTCAATGTTGTGTGTCTGCTTGGAGCATGAAAAGAAGGCCCATATACCATATGTGAACTGTGAAGTCCTGTGTACTCATGCAGTCTGACAACCCAGTCAGCATTCTACGAAAATCTATATCGGGCAGTCATCGGCCCGTCAGGGTAGCTGACGGGCCGATGACGGCCCGATATAGATTTACGTAGAATGCTAGCTGGGAAGTGACTTCTCAATTCATAATCATATGCATTTACTATAGTGCCTATTAATCTTATAAGTGGACTGATCAGATTATGCAAATTTAATAGAGACACTTTTCTCTCTCTAGCGCTTCTGTCTTCTGAAGTTTTAATTCCCCATGTGAATAATTATCATGACAAGCTCCGAACCTGTGGCTTGATTTGTTTTGTTCTTTTACATCTGTTGTCGATTTCAGGGACATAAAAAACTGAATTTGTTCAACACGCATCTTTAAATAACCTTTTCACCACTGAGTTTCTGAAGTTGACTGGTCATGTCCATTGTTGTCAATAGGGTATTTTTTTTCTCAAAATCATTAACAGACTGGCAAATAGTGTAGATCCTGATGAGACGGCTCATTATGAGCCATCTCATCTGGATGTACACTGTTTGCATATGTATTTGTACCGGTCTATAGTGTTGAAAGGATTAGAAGAAGATTCTGTGGATTGGATTTGTTAAATGTATGCTAGCTACATGTACATGCATTATTCCGCAGAGGAATGCCACAGTTATGAAACCCATTAAGTTAATGACGTCCTTAAAATTCAAGCTGATGTTCTGATAATAATTACATGCATTGACTGCATGCAGTTGCTTTGGGATTTTCCGTTTGTTATCAGGAATAAATGAAGAAATAACAACATGGACAAACCGTTGATGCATTTAATTATTATCTTTATATCGTGTACGTATATTGTAAAATTATGTGAACTGCGTAATCTCAGCTTGCATTGTGCTTAAAATCTATATCGGACCGTTATCGGCCCGACAGGAATCCTGTCGGGCCGATAACGGTCCGATATAGATTTAAGCAGAATATATAGATTTAAGCAGAATGCTAACTGGGATGTTTGATACAGGGACCTGACTAGACTGGCTCCAGTCTCCAGTGACAAAATATTTTTTCTTATAACCCTGTTTGATACATCTACAAAAATAAAACCAAAAGACGTGTTTTTCAAAAAGGTTAACCAAAGGGTTAACCTAGGACGACGCCCAACGCCCGCCCGCCCGGGCGTCACTTTTTGAAAGGACGGATATTTGAAAAAAGAAAAAAAAAAAACTCGTCCAATAATAACATGACTATATAGAGGCTGGTCACTACTAATTTCAGCATCAGAGAGAATAGTTTACTTTCATTTATTCTATAGCTACAGATAATGCATTTTTATGCAGTCATCGTTTAATTCAGTAGACTAATACCAGTCCAGGACTTACAACTATGTACAGTAAACGGTGAATCAGACTCTAACTTTAACAAGCTGATGTTTAGTAAGCACCCAGGGAAACCCGATATCGGGATATCGGAGGTTGCGAGATTTCGGAGACTTTTGAAATGGAAGGGGCGGGTGTGTGAATTCTTGGCTATTCTTAAAGGGGACAGAAATGCCAACAAAATGCCGATGGGGGATGCAAAGTTAAGGAATGTAAAGTGATTTTATGGCCAAACCTGCATGATTTTTAAAATAATTGGCCCGAAAGAGGTAAAGGTCTCGTTTCATCGTTTGGTCGGTCAGACACTCCATGGATTTTTCATCGGTCTCAGAACTACTAATTTTACCGACGCTTGGAAGTGGTAGATTTATCTGGTTCCCCAAGATTAGATGTTTGGACCTGTCCTTTTCTTGGTATTTATTAATGATCGTCCTGATAATATCAGGTCATCTGTTCGTTTCTTTGCTGATGACTGTTTTTATAGGAATATATATACTCCGTCTGACTGTCTTATCGTGATAGCCTAGCACGTTGGGAAACCGATTGGCAGATGAAGGTCAGTGTAGCCAAATGTCATTCAATGAGGGTGACACGCCACCGCCCAGATAAGCAGATTTTTTGACTACTCACTACACCAGCACACACTGCAGCAGGTTTAATCTGCTAAATAACTGGGTATCTTTATCACAATCTCGCTCGGGGTCAACATATTTCCGAGATAACATCAAAAACAACTATGGCATTAGGAGCTCTTAGACGCAATTTGGCTTTGCTCCTAGGCAGACAAAGGCTGTTGCATACAAAACATTGGTTCGCCCTCAACTTGAGTATGCGTCACCTGTTTGGCACCCCCATGTTAAAACTCAGATTCAGCAGGCTGAGGTCCAGAGAACGGCTGTTCGATGGACCTTTCGGCGATGGCGGATTAGAAGTAGCGAAGGCGATATGCTTGTTGAGCTAGAATGGCCATCCCTGGAGACCCGTCGTAAGCAGTCCTCTTTAACCTTCATTTATAAGATACACATTGATATAGTGTCTCTTAACACAAATAGATACTTAACCCCTGTAACTGGTTCAACTCAAACAAGGGCATCGAAATTAAACAGCACGCAGTACCGTAGTAACCAGGCCTATAATGATGCCCTGAAGAATTCTTTCTTTCCTTGAACTATTCCTCAGCACAGTAGAATGGTCTTGTCTCTGCTGTGGTAGATGCTAAGACTACAGAGGAGTTGAAAGCCCGTATGGTATAGACTGGGATTCAGAGGTATGCTTCTTATCAGATTGTAAACATTTTTAAAGAGCTCATCATGTGATTATTATTATTATTTTTATTATTATTATTATTGTTATTATTGTTGTTGTTGTTGTTGCTAAATTCTAAATTAAGCGACCCACCTAACACAAGTAATGGTCTGATATGAACGACTCAGTATAAGAAAATAGATAGATTCTTGTAATTAGATATACAAATGTCAGCCCGATGGACGAATAAGCACCTGTTGTTAACTTTATTATAGAGTTTTTGTACTGATATCGGTGATTATTATGCAGAGTTGGGATATTGCTATAAATAATTGATATATCATAGATTTACAGTGGTAACGTTACGTTTATTATTTTTGATCTGATGGCACTCGTTGGCACCACATCGGCGCTGCGATTCTTACGAGTTTCCAAAATCAACATTTCAGTCGAAACTTAGGTAGGAAAATATCACGTTTCACATACAGAACATCATTTTTGCAGCGAAAAGCTGTTTTATTGCATATAAGTTCTTAAACGTAATGGCATTGGTTCTAGTAATATTATTACATTAAACTTTCCTTCAAACCAGTCAAACCCTATTAAAATTGCTACAAAAAGAGACACTAGTATTTGCACACAGGCTTAGCACCATATTGTGCGAGCAGGTTTTAATTTTTATTGCTTTTTCAGACAGAACTCACTTTGTCAATTTTCAGTGCCTCCGAAATCCAGCAACAGTCCCTCCGAGATCCACAGCAACATGTGTCAATGTACCTCCGAATATTCCGTTATCCAAAATTTCGCTAGTACTTGCTTTTAATTTCATCCGGTGGCGTTATTTTTTGTTGATATACTGAAACAACTATGAAGACAGTTGAAGAAAAGATAAGTCCATCCTTGGGAAATAATAAATCAACATGTCATTTACCATGATCGGGCTGGTAGCCGTCGAAAAGGCAAAAAATGAGATGAAAAATAGATCATCTTGGTTCAAATGCCGTTTTCACCTCCACAAAGTAGCTGAGAAAGGAAATATTTGCTTTAATATATTCATTATTATGTCTCTAGAACGAGCAACTCAGCTTTTTTATCAAATGATTAAGATATAAGCTATCAAAAGGGATAGGTACATACCCTGTCACTGGATGACGTCATTTGTTTACCTCCGAAACCTCGCAACCTCCGATATCCCGATATCGGGTTTCCCTGGGTGGTAAGGGATGAATGAAACTTTAACTTTTCTGCAGCGTGTCTAAATACCTGTGGACGTCAGCTTTATAAAACACGAATTAATCTGTGGACGTCAATTGATGAAAGCGACTACCCAGCTGGCACGTGACGTTTATACAACGTCGGCTCAACGTCGATGCAACGTCATGACGTTGCATCGACGTTGAGTTGACGTTGTATTAACGTCATGTGCCATATGGGTATTAACTTTTTCGCTGCGCTTTCTGTGTTAATTTAATGCAAGCTAATAGGCGCTCGAGTATCCGTCTAACATGAAATCCTTGACCTTTCGTGGGGTTCGGTGGGTGCCTCTCTACTTGAGAGAGGTACGGACGCTTGCTTTATTCGGATTATCTTTCGGCGATGTTGTACCGCTATAGATCCGACGTTGTTTTAACGTTTCCGTGGATGGAAAGCATTGAGCCGGGACACAGCATTTCCTACAAGAGTGCTTGTGCGCCCAGCACAGTTTGATCAGAGTCTTCGCAGGACACTCTGCTGGTAACCGAGGATCAAACGCATCTTCAAGCGAACAGGAAAGACGCTGCGCTTCCTGCGTGCGCAGGCTGATCTGTCTTCGCTGGGCGCACATGCAATCCTGTAGGAAATGCTGGGACCCGGCTCATATCAAATGATGTAGTTACATGCATAAGCGTAGCGCTCATTACGCATATGCGTAATAAGCTTAAGAAACTTATTTATATTAAAGTGTTATTAACAGAAAATATTTTGATTCTTTACCATATGGAGCTGCTCTTAAAGGAAAGAATTTGCTCCCCCTGGGAGCAAATTCTTTCCTTTGAGAGTAGCCCCTATTTGGGAAGCGATTCTAGGCATAGTTTTCAAGATTTTTCCTGGGTTTGCGTAAAAATAATTTCCTTCAGGCTACGCCACTGACATGTATAGGTAACAGTAAATACTGACATGTATAGGTAACAGTAAATACTGACATGTATAGGTAACAGTAAATACTGACATGTATAGGTAACAGTAAATACTGACATGTATAGGTAACAGTATTTTCTTTTCTTTTCAGCGGCTAGGAATCGAACCGAAGTAAGTTAAGTTTGAAGAGATTTGGAAAAACAACGTGCTTAGACAAAAGAAATTTAGAGGAATTTCTTAAAAGTCTATCAAGATACGCACTCATCATTGTATACCGAGTGAAAATACTCTTCGCCAATTGTCTTGGAACTGAAATTAGACTGTCTCAACACAAGATTAATTTCCAGAACGGGCAGAACCCCTGTCTCGGAATAGAAGTGGTCTACTTGGGATAATCCAGATCATTAAGGCTTCTTCTATCAAAGATTACATAAGCATAACCTTTAGACTGGCCCCAGTCTCCAGTGACTAAAAATGTCTTATAATTCTGTTTGATACATCCATTAAAATATAACCATTATAATATAAAAATAGAAATAACAATCAAATTATCAAATAATGCATTTTATGCAGTCATTGTTTAACTAATACCAGTCTAGAGCCACTTCTATTTTCTGGAAATCCGACTCAAATGTAGTTTTATATTACCAGTATAAAGTTCCTTTTGATAACAGAAATTGGATTATCTACGTAGACACGCTTGGAACTCATTTTCTACCTTAAAATTTATGTAGAAAGTTCACGTTTTAGTCTAAAGATATTTACCAACAGGTTCAGTGAAAACACTCGACAGATTTCCCCCCCGGTTTCCAAGCAAATATTATCAAAAGCATTTTGCCTCGCAACAGGGAAGATATTCAGCAGCACTTGACTGCCATCTGTTAGCCATCGCTGTGATTGAAACCCGCTTCCAGTATTCATAATACAAAATGTTCATGGCTCCAGATAAGATTTTTTTTCTTAATTCACCATGAAAACATATGTAGTGGGTACTCATTAGAAGCGCCTCGTCGAGGCGCTTCTAATGAGTTCCCACAACATATGTTTTCGTTGCGAAATAAGAAAAAAAATTATTACTTTTGGTTGAAAAAAAAACACACACCTCATCTGGAGATATGACAATAATAATTGCATTGCAGGTAGAGATAAAATATTAGATGGATGTGTGCCGATATTCTTAATATAATTGGATCAAAATAAAAGGCTAATTTTAACCTACCAAACGTGACCTGATTTACATTTTATACCTCCAGCGCATTACCTACTGTAGGTCTGATTTTTACCTCGTTATCTAAATACTTATTACCGAGAGAAATCCGATTCTGGGTGGATTTCTTTGTTATTGATAGTTACAACTAGGGGAAAACATTCACTGGAACAAAGTGGAATGTGTACTTGGCAGCTACGCATCTAGATGGTTATGTCAGTTGAAGAGGGAAAACAGCCTGAGCTCCTATTCCAAAACTTGATAGATATGTCGTACCAGTGTTATTGGACGGTTCTCTGAATCTTACAGCGGAAACAGCGTGAAAAACCAATCATGTTATGCTGTTATGCTCACGAAGTAGGAAGTATGAGTTAATATTTTAGCCTTTGAAGTGATGTATTAATGGCATTTGATGCCAATATTCTGAACGCTCTGGAGGTGTAAGAAATAAAAGTTTATGGCGGAGGTAGTTATAAAGTTTATGAACAACGAGATGGCGAGTAATGAGACGAGCCCGATGCTGCAGCGAACGCCCGCTCATAAACAACTGAAAAGGGTGTTTAGTAGGTACGAGTTTGAAAACGAGGAGCTGGAGAGGCTATATACAAGATATGTGTTTAAGTTACAGCAAGCTTCATTCGGACATCTTCTGTGCCTTGCAAGCATGATTTCTGCTTGTCTTTCAGTAGTTAATTTTGTTTATGTGAGGAATCTCAGTGTGCCAGGGATATATTTTGGAATTCAGTTTTTCACATTTGTTTTCCTGTTTGTTTTTATTAATACGAGATTTATGAAGGAGTCTCACTTCCCTGTTATTTGTTTGGTTTCGTTAATATTCTTAATTGGATTTACCGTGTTTGGATTTCCACTGGATTTTGGATCAGTATTAAGTGAGAGACCCACTCCGATTCACACACCGGTTCAGGGTGTTTGGGAAGTGATGTTTGTTGTGTTCTTAATTTATTCCATGATGCCACTGAGGACCTACCTTACCGCCATCTTAGGGATTATACTTCCTGTTAGTCACATGATCGTATCAGCTTTAGTTGCCAACTCACTTCCGCCGTTACTATGGAGACAGGTAAGTCTTGTTTTCTTTTCTTTCATTCAAAAGCATTTCGCTGAACTGGTTTGCTTGCATGTGTTTCATAGAAAAATTTAAATCCATGCATCTCTTTATGGTATGCTCTCGTTATTTAAAAGACGGAGAACGACCTTGACATTGACAAAAAATTGTGACAGAAAAAAGAGTGATTTAACCCTTTCTGTCCTGGTGTTGGGAATCGGCCAGAATTTTATAGTCAATCATCGGTTCTCGAAAACCGACTGATCATCGATTAACAATCGACTTGTAGAAAATATATCCACTGAATTTAGTCCTCTTCCAGGTACTTATTCATTGCTCCAGATCAATAAAAGGGGTATCCGGACAATATTTTTCTTATTTCTCCTGTGGGTATTCATTAGAAGCGCCTCCACGAGACGCTTCTAATGAATATCCACAACGTATGTTTTCATGGAGAAATACGAAAAATATCAGTACTTATAGGCTGACTTTTTAAGGCTATTTTATCATTTGTTTTCACGTTTTATTTACCGCAATTTAGAATGACCTAAATAGACAGCTTTGAATTTCATTTCTTTATTTCTTGCCTATAAAAATAAAACGGGAGAAAAATATGTTTCTAAAGACAGAATTTTCCATTTTGTCAACTATAAAAAATCTTAAGGATCATCAGTCACAAAAGGCAAACGTGACTGATGATCGATTATAATCGAACATCAGTCGTAACACTAATGAATCCTGCAGTCGGAAACATATTTTTCCATACAGTGTAGATCTTGATAAAACGGCTCATATAAAAAGAAAAACCACACGCACACACACAGCGCTGACCCTGATCAGACCACGACTTATGTGACCTCTGATCTTGGTCTGTGTACACTGTAAGCCCTGCCCATCCCAACACTTGGGTAAATAGGTCTTTTTTTGTAATCATAATTCGCTCGTAAGCATTTTATAAACACTCAGGGTTTTTCAATAAAAAAAAATTAGAGGAAGCCAGAACACTATTTGTGGCGGTCAAATTACCGTATTTACCGTATGTATTCAGACAGACAGGCCTGAGCAAACAATGTAGACCTAGATACACTGTTTGCCAATCCTTTAGCAATTTTTAGACACAAGTATGGTATAGAAGTGTCCGACTACTTTGGAGTTGAGGTTTCCGACTACTTAGGGGTCGAGGTGTCCGACTACTTAGGAATTGAGGTGTCCGACTACTTAGGGTAAATAGGGTACTGTAATGCAACAAAAAAAAAAAGAAAAAAAAAAAAAAGAAAAAAAAAAAAAAGATTTTAGGCGGCCATAAAAATCTTTGAGACAGTCATTTTGGCCTCCAGCCTCCTCTTAATGAAAACCCTGAACACTATAAAACAATGTCATGTGTTTGACGTTTTGACGTCGTAAGGTCATCGAGATGCGACAGGAAGTAAACATTGGACGCCATTATGTTCGTTAATGTAACAGCCATATTTATAAAAATCAATAGAATTTTTTTTCCATTTACACTCGGAGGAAGAAGGGGGTCACCTCCGAAAATTTGGTGAACAGAGTGAAGAAGTTTACCAAGTTTGTAATAATTATGGATCTGCGGCATTGGATCTGGATCTGCACTGTTTGCTCAGGCCTGTCTGTTCCATTTCTCCTGGTTATTTCGGCAGTCACAAACAGCATAGACCAAAAATTTGTCCCGATTTTAGGACAAGCGCTGTAAGTAGTTACTGTGTGCGGTATTTAGAATAATTACGGTATTTGGCATAATGGCTTATGCAGCGTTTAATTTCTTACTGCGACTGACGGTTTGCATACAGCGATGGAATTTTGATATGACCTCAACGAGGGAAAACGTCCAGGTTTTAGGACAAGCACTGTAAATAGTTACTGTGTGCGGTATTTAGAACAATTACGGTATTAGGCATGATGGTTTATGCAGCATTTAATTTGCTTACTGCGATTGACGGTTTGCATACAGCGATGGAATTTTAATATGACCTCAACGAGGTAAAAGGACCCATATCGCATAGGCGGGCAACGAAGGTCCAGATCAGACTGCGCAAATGCGCAGTCTGATCAGGCTCTTCGCTGCCCGCTTACAGAATCAGTGACTGCTCCCCAGTCCATCGACGAACATAGAACGCCCTGGCCAGTCTGCGCGAATAGCCTAGGGCCTTCTTTGTTCACATACGGTTTAAGGGCGTTTTTCTGGCGTCGTGTGGTTTATTTAGCTGCGGTTGCAAGGTTAAACCAATTATATAACTGCATGCACAGAAGCAAAAGTCAGAGGACAATCTAAATTCAAGCAGTGCTAAGTTTCTCACTCCCGAAAATATTTCCGAATAACAGGCTTTCTAAATTTGCGAAAATGTAAATCTGGTCCTCGCCATGAGAAAAGGCCTCTTAGAGACGTTCGTGGGCTTCAAAATCGCATATCACTCTGCACATGCGCGCAGTCAGATCAAACATACTCGCAGTCAGATCAAACATAATCGCAGTCAGATAAAAAAAAATGTTCGCAGTCAGATCAAACATGCGCGCGGTCAGATCAAACATGCGCGCAGTCAGATAAAACATGCTTGCAGTCAGAGTAAAGCGTGCTCGAAGTCAGATCATTTATGCGCGCAATCAGATCAAACATAAAGGCAGTCAGATTAAAGATGCTCGCAGTCAGATCGAAAATGCTTGCATCGGATCATTGTGCTGTTTGCTTGTCGCTGTATTTGATTCTGCAGGTTGAGGGCGAAGATTCTGCTAAGAGTGCGCCAATTTATAGGGTTGTAATATTAGGTAAAGAGATCAATGGTCCTTATTAGATAAATATACATGAATTATTGACAACACAGATAAAAACAAAAAGAACATGTAAGTGATCGAATTACAATATACAATATAGTAATCTACCCGAACAGAAACCATCACAAGTACTCGAACATTTTGGTGCAGCCGAAATGTTTGGCGTTTTACTCTCAAAGCGATTTCAGAATTACCTGTCTTGAGATTCCCAATGATTCTCTCCCTTTATTCCTATGTGTCACTATATTTGTATGGAAACGCTGCTTCCTGCTGAAAAAATCAACATGCCACACTCACTTCCAATTTTCAGCCAATCAGATTACTTGATCTAGATTGTTGATATAAATTCACATAATGGCAAACAGTGCAGATCCAGATCAGTTGGCTTCTGAAGAAGCCAACTGATCTGGATCTACACTGTTTGCAAAGGCAGGGTATATCCGGGTTCAGCAGGACAAGGGTTAACATTTGCAAAGATTCTGAACATATGTACTAGTAGAATACACTTGTCTGGATGGCCAAGGTTCCGACTAAAAAAGTATCTTTTCGTTCCTGTCGACCAAAGCAGATAGCTTTGCAAATAGGCTAGATGCAGATGAGTCTCATCAGGATCTACACTGGTTGCCATCTCGGTTTTTGAATCTTGACTTACGTCCCAGTTTGTATCAGTGAGCATGTCCAAATTAAATGATGGAAGAGTCCACTCGGAAACTCAGGGGTAAAAGGGTTATGCTGCAACCAAGCTGTGTAATACTATATAGTTCATCTTTACAAAAATAAACCTTTTGGAGCCCTTTCATAATTTCTTAGATAATATCTGCTCTCGTGAGCGCGTGATTCTTTATAAACATCAAAAGCATCTATATCAGTATTACTGTCTATATTCAGTAAAAGAAACAGAGTCCTGTTCCTGAATAGCTGGTGCTTGCCAGTTACGCCCTTCCATAGGGTCAATAACCATAGTCCCAGATACGGTGCTTTATTCAACCAAAATTGATGATATTTTTCTTATTTCTCCATGTAAACAGATGTTGTGCGTTCTCATTAGAAGCGCCTCGACGAGGCGCTTCTAATGAGTACCCACAACATATGTTTTCGTGGAGAAATAAGAAAATTGTATTACCGATAACCTCTCAGATCTGGAGCCCTCAATATCTTTATTTTTTGTAACCATATTTATCCATTCTAAATATTCAATCCCTTACCATACTAGTCCTAAAAGTTTAACAGCTGGTTTTGACTACATTACGAAAACAAGCCTATTCAATTATACGAAAATTTTAACACCAAAAACTGAAAATTTTCAGATAAAAATCGAATACTTTTTCATATTTCTGCTCAAAACATAGAATGTGGATACTCGTACCCACAATCTATATTTTGAGCAGAAATAAGAAAAAATAATGCATAACCCTGCAAACCCCATTTTTCTATATAATAGTGGGGTGTGAGGGGGTCAGAATTACATAGACGTTTTTTTGATGACCTGTTGATGCGTCTAAAAGCTGCTGGACGAATGGCATATCGTATAGATTCTGATCAAACTGCTCCTATAGGACTTAAGCAGTTTGATCTTGGTCTGCGTTGTTTGCTTAGACCTATCAGTCCGAATATATAGGGTAAATATAATATAATGAGGGCCTTACGTGTAAGAATCCATTTTTTTTTCTTTTTGTATTAAAAGCTGCTATTTAAGTAAACTGTTTCCTTGCTATTAATGCTAGACGTTCCCAGATCAGAATAGCATTTGTGTATATTTCTCATTTTATTTCTCGGACATATATTATGTATCATTGTAGGGGAGGATTATTGTATTTATCTTAAATATTGGGACACCCTGACTGTTGTATTTACCTTAAATATTGGGGCACTCTGAGTCCTTACCATATATACCCGAATTATTGGGACACCTTAAACTCCTTTGCCATACTTGTTCTAAAATTTGAATAAGTCTTTCTTGCTAGGTAAGTGGCAAACGATTCATGCCCTGATCAAACGCCGCGTTCAGCGGCGTCTGATCTGCGTCTACAATGTTTGTTTAGGACCGTACTAACACAAAATAGTCGAACAGCTTCATTCCATACCATACTTGTCTTAAAATTTGAACATTTGACTCCCGCTCTGATCAGACCCCGCGGCGTCTGATCTAGTGTACACCGTTTGCTCAGGCATTACCACATTAACCTTAAATATTGGCACACCTTATCTTCTAACCATGCGCGTCCTAAAACCTAAACATGTTTATTTGACTAGTTGGTGTGTAAACTGTCGGTATGTGGTAAATAGTGTAGACTCAAATCTGACGCCGCAGTACGCGGCGTCTGATTAGGGTCTACACTGTTTGCGCAGGCCAGTCTGTACCAATATTCAGGGATACTACGGTAAGTTGGAACATACAAAAACCATCCTACTAAGATTTTGAACATGTGGGTCGGAACATCAGAAATTTACATACGAACGGAGTGCGATCAGCGAAGATTCAGATCAGCCTGCGCATTCGCGCAGGCTGATCAGATTCTTCACTGGGCACATTTTTTGGATAGCCAATGATGCAGTTTCTTCATGCGGATAATGAAGACTCTGATCAGACTGCGCGGTGCAAGCTAATTTGAGTATTTTTTTGGATGCACATGTCAGAAGGTACGATTTCTCACGTCGGTGCTTATATACTTTCGTGGAAAAACAGAAGAAAAAAAAAACAAAAAAAAAACTTCATTGCTGAAGGATTTCTCCAGCAGCGACATTTCTAGAGGCTGGCATGTACTTCTGAAAGCGCAACTCATAAAGGAGAATATGGACTCGTCCAAGCACACGTGACCCCCATGGGTAGAAAGTGCCGGACAGCTTACTTTGACAGGCTATTATGTGTTCTGTCTTTATACTTAAAGTTTAGTACTCTGTAGGTTAAATCATCAAATGAAAATCGGTGATATTTTTTTTTATTATTATTCACAGAAAATAAGACTTGGCATTTCATTCATATTGTCACTAAGAGATAATTTGAATGAAATGTCTTAATGTGTTTTGAAAAATAAGACATATTTTTCTCAATGTTGTCTCTGCTTTATGCTATTTATAATCAGAAGGTTGAAGTGGAAGTGTTCAACCTCGGACCTCTTTAAAGTGCTTGCGCAATCTAGCTTATGTCGCTTTTCGTTGGTTCCTTAATAAATTCGTCTGAAATATGTTCATTTGTTCATGTTTTCAGTATAAATAGATTTGTAAAAATAACAAATTTCTACTTATCTTCAGACCGAGGTGAAACCATTTTATGACAGAATAATTGATTCACGCATCAAGTAGTATATTAAGCAGTTGGAGAAAATTACCCTTGCTATTCATTTGAAATTTCCCACGACAGAACGCGTACAATTTCATTCAATTTCTTTTGTTGACTGTAGGCACAAAGTAGTCTCGTTTAAATTGACTGCAGAAAGTCGAACAATACACGACACAACTTGGTTAGTATAGCGTTTCTCAATGACAAACAAAAGGTTGACTCTGATGAAGAAATATAATAAGAGAAACGTTGATACGTGATAGGGTGGGGGAAACGAGCGCTTGTACTGAGAAGAGGGTCTAGGGTAGTCAGGAATGACACATGGTTCAGAAGCGCTCTCTAATTAGCATTAAATTTGTCTTAAATTTGTCAAATGCTGTGCTAAGTTGGGATAGTTATGAATAGGGGGATGCTTAACGTTGTTAAACACCATAAAAGGGGACCTTTGAAAACAATGCAGACCCTGATCAGGCGCCGGAGAATCAATATGGTCTGTGTCGGCCTCGGTGGCTCAGTTGGATGCGCCGTCCGACTGGAGACCAGGAGGTCGCGGGTTCAACCCCCGCCGAAGTCGGTAACATTCTTTCGTGGAGATTGATCATGAAATATTTTCTAGTCATTTTCTTCCTTCCGCTGATTCAAGAAGGGCAGTTGTCAGTTTCTGGCGAAAGAATGTGCACAATACTGGTTAACCGCTTAGAGGACTAAGCCTGTCCAGTAAAAGTGTGGTTAGGTAAACTGACCGCGCTCAACATGACCCCATTGGGTTGACTGGGCCGTAAAACCTCAACACAAACAAAATCAATATGGTCTGATGAGATATACACTTTCATGGGAGTCAACTCTGTCAAAATGTTTTTTGTCCCTTTCTGAATAGGGATCTGCTCTGTAAGGAAAAAATTTGCTCTCAGCATTACGAAAACACGCCTATTCAAATATATTGAAATTTTCACCAACAAAAACTGAAAGTTTTCAGAAAAAATAACTGATATTTTTTTCATAATTCCACCTCAACACGTAGATTGTGGGTATTCGTTAGAACCGCCTCGCCGAGGCGGTTCTATCGAGTACCCACAATCTATGTTTTTGAGCAGAAATAAAAAAAAGTAATGTTTACCCCTGTAAACCCTAGTTTTACTATATAAAAGTCGGGTTTAAGGGGGTAAAAATTATATATGTATGTTTACGTAATGGAGGGATCAAATTCTTTCCTTATAGAGTAGATCCCTTTGCAGAAGGCTATTGGTGTGCAGTAAAGCAAGCAGGAAGTCAAAGAATTGTCTCCCTTGGCGGAAATGGCGAAAAATCTGCCAAGAGTATCCAGTTCCCTTACTTTTGTAAAACATATGCTTAACGCTCATTACGCACATTACGTATGTGCGTAACATGCGTACGAAAAATGTTTACAATAAAGTGACATTAACATAAATATTTTGCTGCTTAACTAAAGGGGCCGCTCTTAAAGGAAAGAATTTGCTCCCGTAGGGAGCAAATTCTTTCCTTTAAGGGTAGTCCCTATTTTAGAAGCGATTCTATGCATATTTATTTCAAGAATTTTCCTGAATGTACGTAAAAATGATGACATTCTGGCTACTCCACTGTAAAATGTTGTCTAATGTCAGGTTAGTTGTGAACATGTTATGTTTAAAAGTGTTAATTTTAAGCACCACAACAGGACCATTTACCTAGCCTAAGAGACAGTCGACCTACCAGTTCTCTCAGTACTTTGATTTCTATCTGATTCAGTCCTTTTTATCACAAAATTATTTGAAAGGCCTTATTAAATGTAAGGTATAAAACGTTTGTCTTCCTGTCCTTTTTTTTTTTTTTTTTATGGAAACATGGCGGTATAATGATTCATGTAAAGTCTACTCTGTTTGCCATGACAATGGGAGCTTTACAACAGCAAAAGAAATTAGAGGAATTTTATATACCTTATTCATAATTTTCCTAACCCTATTGATTTTTATGATTTTAATTGGAACCAACCTCATAAAGCATGCAGTTTTTAACGTTTAAATCAATTTTTAACACAGTTAAAATGTATATACAGTTATATATTTTTCTTTTGTTAATTTTAGGATCGTTCCTTGGGTCTTTAAATGACTGAACTAATTTTGTTTCCAAATTTGCATTTTCCCTGTAATGAACGTTATTTTATTTAACGCTGTACATGGGTTCCTTGAAGATAATTCTAAACGGATTCTTTTGTGTCCTTATTTCAATGGTACTGATTCATTTGTTAGTTTATCCGACATTTTACCACGAGGGAAACACTTTTTTTATGACGTCCTATTTGCTTTGCAGCACATCAAGTTCCTTCGGAATAGGGTCTACTCTAAAAGGAAAGAATTTGCTCCCAGAGGGAGTAAATTCTTTCCTTTTAGAGTTGACCCTTTTCAGAAGGGGGTTAAATGGAAAAATGAGAGTTGCCGCCCCTGAAAGTGTATCGATTCTCCTTAAATGAGACAATTTACCGTCTATCATCGATTCTCTGTCTTATTCAGAAATCTACGACCGCTCTGCATTCAGACCAGAGTGAAATCTGACATTGAAGTCTTGTGTTTAGCGGGCTGATGTCTCGCGTTGCTTGAATGGCTCTTGTCTAGAATTGCAAGTAGGATGGGAATAAAGCATCATTCATATAGAGAGGTCTTGACAATTTACAATTCTATCTAGCTTTTTACAGTTCTCTGTTGGTACCGAATTTACCCTAAGTATTTGGACGGACAGGTCTGAGCAAAATGTGTAGATCCAGATCAGAATCCACAGAACGCGGCCTGTGGGTGCTAGGGCGGTAGTTGGGACCTGCTGTACAGGTGGTGGGTAAAATGGGTCATGTAGTAATTTGTTTTCTATTTTATTTATTTATTTATTTATTTATTTTTTTTTATTATTTTTTTTTGCGCTTTCTTTCGCCTTTTCTCTGATCCTGTTCTATTTCTCTTTTCCTCTCATCGGTTAGCTCTTCTGTACATTTTCTCCCCTTTTAGTGGAGGAAACAACACAAATGACCCGCATCATAGGTTGAAGTGTCGCTAAATAAGAACATAAACAGAACGAGGCGTCTGATCAGGGTATACGTTAATTTCCAATCATTTGCTATATTTTGAATATATATATCAACGGATAATCAAACTTATTCAGACTTATTCAGCAAATTGACTTCAAGTCTTGGTCAAATTATAGAAGTATGGTTAAAAGTTAAGATGCCTGAATATTTAAAATAATTGTCTACGCCCGTGGGCGTAGACAATCTTAGGGTTTGATATTGCTCCGGAAGAATTTTATAAACGGTCATGGACTGGTCCAGTGGGTGCTGTTTTCCATGGACTGCTCGACTTTATTATAATTAAGTATTAGCATTCACAAATAAGCTTTGTTTACGCTTAGCACACATTGTGTGCTAAGCGTATACCAAGCGTTTTGGAAAAGCTAATGCTTGTTACGGTATAAACTCTGTATAGAAGTCTTGGGGGTTTTATTGTAAAGGCACTTAACTGTCAAGGTCAGTTCCTCTCTATGTCCTTTTGAATGGGCAATACTACATGTGCTATGCAATATATCCCGTAGTGAAAGGAGCCACCTCAGCAAAATGGCTTGTGCGTCCAGCGAATACTCAGGTCAGCCTGGGTATCCGCCCAGTCTGATCAGAGTCTTCGCTCTCTGTAGGAAGAAAGCTTGGGTCCATAGCTACCCATTGAGCGCACAGCGAAGACTCTGATCAGACTGGGCGGATGTCTAGGCTGACCTGAATCTTCGCTGGGCGTACATCCATTTTGTTGATTTTGTCACGAGGTGGCTCAAGTATGCTCCTGTCATTATTTGGTACCAAAAAACGCTGCATGTGCGATGACAGAATGGAATCCAAGGACAACTTCGTACGATGGTTTTAATTTAGCCTTAGTGGATTATTAAACAGATCATAAGAAAAAAAATAGTCACTGGAGACTGGAGCCAGTCTACATTGGTGTTAGTGTTTTGATATCAGGAAGTTCTTATACAGATCTCTATACCAACAGCGGAGAGACTTTGATTTTAAGGGCATGGCAAAATCAGTTGCTTGGGGAAACGTAAGAAAAATATCTCGCATTTTGTCGTCTGTCGGATGAGTGCTAATGACAACTGACAGATGGCCAGAGAATTGAAGAGACGGACAAAGGAAGTGTGAGACGGTTTAACCTTATGTCCTCTTAAAATCTTACTATGTTGACGACGGAGGTAGCAGACGACATTATAATAACATACTTCTTATAGTTTTTCTCCTGAAAACAGGGGTTGACATTTCATGCGCAGACGATTCGCATGAAATGCCAACCCCTGTTTAATGGTGGAAACAACTTATGAAATAAATTTGAAATTGTCGTCTGCTGATATTTAAAAATTCAGCGCACCAAAGCATGAACTGACCCCTTGCTTCATTGCCCGGAATAATTGAATCACAGGTTATTGGATGGCAACAAGGACATTTGAATGAAAGGCGTCAGGTTACCAGGTGTTGAAATGACCAATTTGCACCTTAAAATTGCAATCAAAATGTGCAACAGCGAACACTGAACCCCACCAATCCCATTAAAAGGACACACTGTAAAAAAAAATACTCGTAGTAATATAACTGGCCATTGGCTGTCAGAGCATTTACGGGCGTCCGTAGATTATTTACAGGGCAGGGCATAGTAGGGCAAGATAGGACGTAGGGCAGAGTAGGAGTCTGAACTACAGCACCGTATCTGAAGCCTACCCACCTTTATCACATTCTACGAGATAATTCCAACAAAAGTTCTATAGGTGCCGTACAAAGTAACGGTAAATGTACCGGCAGCCAGTTGCCGGTGACTTAACCGTAAACCCTACGGGATTTTTTTACAGTGCATCATGACATTTAAGTGCACATTGAGAGCATTGCTTATAAATCCTAAGAGAAGCGACCATTGACATGATTGAGAGCAATGAAAACACAATACTGAAAACAGTTGAGGTATCAAGTTTTCTAGGTCTCATCAGTGACTCTTGTCATTTGAGTTGAGGTTTTACGATCCAGTCAAATCATTCAGTCGGTCAGTTTACTTAACGGTTAAGCCATTTTTCCTGGACAGGCTTAGTCTTCGAGGCGGTTATCCAGTACCAGTACCAGCACATTCTTTCGCCAGAAACTGACAACTGCCCTTCTTTAATCAGCGGAAGGGAGAGAATGACCGTAGAATATATTTCTTGATCAACCTCCACGAAAATGTTGCCGGATCCGGTGAGGGATCGAACCCCCGACCTCCTAATCATAAGTCGAACGCCATCAGTGACTCTCCTATTAATTTTCCAAAGTTCCGGAACGGCCTCAATGTTCACAAAGGAACAGAAAATATAAAGTTTGTTTGGTTTGTATCGAGGTTTTACGGCACAGTTAACCCATAGGTGTCATGTCGAGCGCGGTCTGCTTACCTAACCACACTTTTACTGGGCAGACTTAGTCCTATAAGTGGTTAAACAGTATTGTGCACATTCTTTCGCCAGAAACTGACAACTGCCTTTCTTGAATTAGCGGAAGGGAAAGAATGACCGTGGTCAATCTCCACGAAAGAAATGTGGCGACCCGGCGGGGGTCAAACCCGCATCCTCCTGATCACCAGTCGGACGCGCATACAACTGAGCCACCGAGGCCGGCAAAATATAAAGTTCACTATATAGTGAAATATGGTGAGACATTTTACGTCCGCCACACCAACTGAATTTAAGGTATAATACATTACGAAAACACGCCTCTTCAAATACACTGAAAATTTTACCACCAAAAAATGGCAATTTTTCGGATAACAAATTCTGATATTTTTTATATTTCTGCTCAAAACATAGATTGTGGGTACTCGTTAGAACCGCCTCGCCGATTGTGGGTACTCGATAGAACCGCCTCGCCGAGGCGGTTCTAACGAGTACCCACAATCTATGTTTTTGAACAGAAATAAAGAAAATAGTGTATACCCCTGTAAACCCCAGTTTTACTTTATAAAAGTTGGGTTTAAGGGGGTCAAAATTATATAGGCATGTTTTCGTGATGTATTCTAAAAGCAATGACCCTTGAGACCAAAGAACACACTCGCTAAACTGCTTAAATGTCAACTTATCTGGGCTAGACTTGATATCTAGCTAGTTTCGGCATATTAGGCCTCATATAAATTTTCAAAATCCTGGAATTGGCTCAATGATCACAAAGTACCAGAAAATATAAACTATACACTATAGTGAAGTACGGGGAGACGTTTTACGGCCGCCACACGGCACTAACACCAACTGTCTATTCAACAGATAAAATTATTTGTATTTTGCAATTGCAAAGGTTCCATGGATAACTGCCATTGTATGGGTTTATTGGGTCGATTCTTTACAATCGGTCCATAGTATAAAGACATAAAAATTTCCTTAAAAGTGTTTTCCACGTGATTATCATTGACCAATGAAATCAAGCAGCGCGTTTGTACGAAATCCAAGGTCGTGTTCAGTGGTGCAGTGATAACGAATGTTTTGCCCTGGATCCCTGTACCTAATGGCGAGCGCCAACAGGAGCAGAGGTCCTGGGCAAAAAAGTAACTTGCACTTCTAAACGCATCCCAGGTAACGGTTATTTATAGCCGCGCTATTCTTGTCGCTGTGACTTCAGAGTGCAGTGTAACGAGGGATCTGTAAAACCTGGACTGGGAAATTGGCAAATAGTGTAGACCCAGATCAGACGCCGCAGAACGCGGCGTCTGATCAGGGTCTGCACTGTTTGCTTAAAATACAGGAACTTAAGGGTTAATTAAATGAAACAGTCTGTATTCCCCGTTCAGGACCATTTTCCCAGCCTACACTCAGAGAAAATAACCCATCAGTGCTGTCAGTGCTTTGATTTATTTCCTTAGATACAGTCTCTGTTTTTAAAGCTCCTGATTTAAAGGCAGCCATCAGAAACTGGATTCTAGAGGAAAGTGCTGTAGGCAATAAAACAGACTACGTACCCCTGAAGAGATTTTTCTAATCTTTTAATGAAGTGTGGAGGAGGAAAATTGGTGGTATAAACGACAATAGAATCCAATTATGCTGTCTATTGATGTAAGAATGGAATACCTATTACACAAAATTCATCATTTCAATGCCGATAAATTCTTGCTATGTAGTTTGAGAAAATGGGCATTATGCCAAGTGTGCGAACAGAGAAAGCTCTGATCAGCATGCGCATGCGCAGGCAGGTAAGAGCCTTCTCTATTCGTCTATATATATTCTCGAATTCAGTAGCCATTGATTCTATACGTTAGCCACGATGGCCTTGTTTAGACTGCGCCGGTGCACAGGCTGATCCGGGCCTTTGCTGCCAGGATACAACAAAAAGGACCCTTTTTCTTTCAGAATAGGCCTTGTACTTTGATTGAATTATCACTTTTTTTGTACGAATACTTGATCTTTCCGATAATAAGATTGATGTCCGAGGTTCATCGCTTGCAATCGATTGCAAATTCATTCGCGGGCCTTGAGAAAAAGTGTGTTTGGGGTTATTTGCAATATCAAATGACCAGCATGAGACCTAGTTGCAAGTCTGTGAAATCCCAGCTAGCATTCTACGTAAATCTATATCGGGCCGTCATCGGCCCGTCAGCTACCCTGACGGGCCGATGACGGCCCGATATAGATTTACGTAGAATGCTGACTGGGATCTGCACAGTGTGATCAGAAACTTTGTTGTAAGTCGATGTGTTCTTTAGCATCCTGTGATTCTGTTTTGACAGTGAAAACTATGAGCCAGCGCACGACAAAACCTACAAAATGGCATGTGCGCACAGCGAAGACTCAGATCAGCCTGGGCATCCGTCAGAGTCTTCGCTGTCCGCATGGAGAAAGCTTGGGTCCTAACCCAGTCAGCATTCTACGTAAATCTATATCGGGCCGTCATCGGCCCGTCAGGGTAGCTGACGGGCCGATGACGGCCCGATGTAGATTTACGTAGAATGCCAGCTGGGAAGCTACTAATTGAGCGCACAACGAAAACTCTGATCATACGCGAACGGCAGTCCCCAGTTTGCGAATGATCGGGGACTTTGTCCCACTAGAAAATGTATTTTATAATTAATAATTATGACGTATGATGACTAAATTGGGCTTTCAGTATTCACACACATAGAATTTTATTTAACGAATCTAAACTGCGAACCTAGGTGACTCTGGCGACATTAGAAGGGGTACTCAAGCTGGAGTGAGCCTCCTTTGTTGGTGTGTATATAAAAGTTTTGCCCCCCAAATCGCTAATCTACAAAACTAAACAGCTGGAACATCTAGAGTTGTTGGGCAGCTAAATGTTTGCAAACAACAATAGTTAGTCCAGAGGAGTTGTTAAGGTGAATATTTAACGATAGTTCTGTGATAATTCTCTTCGGTTCTCCATAAAATGTGTTGTGAGTACTCGGCGTGGCGAGGCTCTTCTAATAAGTACCCATAACAAATATTGTATGGAGAAATGAGAAAAAATATCCAAGAATTATCACAAAAATTAATAACAATCCTGGCATTTTTTTTTTTTTTTTTTTTTTTTTTTAATTATTATTATTTTGCCTGCGGCTAGTAGTAAGGTGTAAAGTACAGTACATTGTCAACGCGAGTGACACATAGGCTAATGTCAGCTAAGCTGAGCTAACATTAAAATATTAAGAAACAGACATTCCTTTCATTAAAAATAGAAATATTTCACGTTTCTGTTGCCTCTTGGAATTTTTGTTAATAGATACCGGAAGCTATTTTGAGACCGGTTTACCAATATCAATTGTTTCATAAAAGCATGACGATCACTGTTAATTTGATATGTGCAGCAAAGGCCCAGGTACACAACACACACACGCACGCACGCACACACACCCACACACACATGTATTAAGTATTGTCCCAGCGTTGATACCCTGGTAAACTATAGCAGCAGTTTTATGAGGACCGTTCGCTGTTGACACATACTTGAAGAGCATTTCATTTATATGAGAAATAGATGTATCTTTTAGAAACACCTTATAATGGGACACTTAAACGACCTACCATTCCTGTATTTTAATTCAATTTTACGACCAAATGATATGTCTAAAATGCTGGATAAGTGGCTAACAGTGTAGACACTGATCAGACGCCGCGTTCTGTGGCGTCTGAATCAGTGTCTACACTGTTTACTCAGGCTTATATACCCGAATACTTGGGGTTAATACGATACATATGTGTTAGAAATACAGACTAATTACAAAAATGTACCAACAAACTACTCTACCTCCATTCTCAGCAATGGACAAACTTTGTATGACGGTAGACCTGTCTCAGAAGTACCTCCCGCTGTCTGTACAAGAAAATCGTGATTAATTTGAATGTTTAAGTTGTGTTTTTAAGATTATGCGGATGTGATGGCTCGAAGTTCGTAAGCTTGAGATGTTTTACATGGACAACTTCATCAAGACATACACAATTTCATCGCTGTGACATACACGCTCGGTCTAAATCTAGATAAGGTCCCTTTGCACCATTTAATATAGTTTTCTCTTATGGTATTGTGCGAAGAATGAAACCCAGGCTCAGCCTGCGCATAAACACAGTCGTGTCAGAAAGCACGCTTTTCACATACACTCTTTGATGACTTTACTCTTAACCCCCCATTTAAACCGTGGCAGACGACAGTCTAGAGAAAAAATGCTTGATATTTCATGTGAATCGTCTGCTACTATGCAGACGATTTCCGCAGACGGGTCACGTGAAATGCCGAGCCTTATTTTCTCTAAAACATTTTAGAATGTCGTCTGCTGCAAATGTGATTGGCGTTTTAGCTCTGGCGAACAGCGGATGCACTATTCGATCTATATATTCGCAGTTACCACTGTATATTAAAAGTACATTTCTGCTGGGAAGGTCCGCTTTAACTACGAGTATGCAAAACTTACAAAATATGTCATAAATACCCACATTTATCGCGATGAAGATGAAGTCAAAAGACAAACCAGTCATATTTTGTCTAACTTTTTCTCAGAAATTATGGATTGAAACTGCATTTAGTGGTTTGTAGAAATACTAGACGACCCGAATGAAACACTATACCTACTTTTATATGTGTAATACTGTCGTCTGCCTGTATTTTGATTCAGCATACTTTCGCAAATTCGTCCTCTGGTATCTTATACTGATCGAAAGAAGAAACGCACCTTTTTATTTAGACTGGCTTCAGTCGTTTCTGCAATTATTATTATTATTATTATTATTATTATTATTACTATTTTGATCATTCTTATCACTTCCTGTAGCTGTATGTTTCTCTTTAATCCCATTTCACTTTTTACTACAGAATCTCTTTTCCACTAAGGGACAAAACTTAGCTTTACTAGATTGTATACCTTTGAAAATAAAAAAAAGAGAAAATGATAGAAAAGATAGAGTCTGGAGACAGACTACATTGATTAAATGGGCTGTGCCAAGCGAACATGTGTCTTCAGGCATATGCGGACAGCGAAGGCCCAGATCAGCCTGAACATCCGTGCGGTCTGATCAGGGCCTTCGGTGTCCACTAACAGAATCATAGAACACTATTCAATATATCAATGGAGACCAAATGCCCGGATGAGACTTTAAGCATGAAATGTCAGAATCTGTTTTCTGGGAAAAAATGAGAAAATATTTCAATATGTCGTCTGCTGAAAACTTTACCAAGAATGCTATAAAACGCTTAAAGCGTTCATACATTTTGATTGGTGATGAGAGGCACGCCAAACAATACTACAAAACATCGCCTACCGTTTTACCGTCGTTCCACGGTTAATTTTAAATATTAGAAAAGATTAGGCTTGCAATCGCTCAAGACAAGATTGGGTATCATCATTTTGAACACATACACACACGCACGCTCGCCGCCTTATCTGGACTCAAATACCAGCAAAGCAGATTTTCCATAGGGTAGTGTTCATTACGCATATTACGCATGTGCGTAACATGCGTAAGAAAATATTTACAATAAAGTAGCATTAACATAAAATATTTTGCTTCTTTACCATAGGGGCTGCTCTTAAAGGAAAGAATTTGCTCTCACTGGGAGCAAATTCTATCCTTTAAGAGTAGCCCCTATTTCAGAAGCGATTCTAGGCATAGATTTTCAGGATTTTTCCTGGGTGTGCGTAGAAATAATTCCTTTCTGGCTACGCCACAGATTTTATTCTGCTAGAGTGATCCCCCATTGAAAACGGAAGGCAAAAATGCTCAACCTAACAATGCTTCCTCTTCGAAATGTACCTGTTCGCCTTAAAACTCAAAAACATGAAAAACATGTCAGGATGAATTACGAAATAAAGACTGATCGAAGACCGGTTAATATATGCAAATTGAGGTTCAGTTGTCTAAAATACTAGATTGCTTAATACACAAGGGGAAAGGTATTAATCAGAGCTTGATGAATATGGCAAGGCTGAAGATAAGGCTAACTCGGGCTCATTCGATGCTAAATATTGATATTTTCTCTCTGATTTTTCTGTCCATGAAAAATGTGTTACATTATTTCATGATGATCATTTTCATGGAACTAACAAAATGCATATATTTTGTTTCTTGGAAAAATAAGAAAAAAACGTTCGTCGGCGCACCATTCCGAGGACCATTCCTATCTATAGCACAGTTACACCAAGGCATCCTTTTATAGATGAAATTGACCGTTTCCTTGTTCATTTCCTAGTGCTTTATGGGCAAACAATATACTTTAGTGTTGGCTTTTATCTGTTTGTAATACACTTGATTTGTATCAAATACTGCTTTTCCTTCATGATGATGGAAAAACCTTGGTCACTCATCATCATACTTCAATTCTCAGACTGAGAGGCGTTGTTAAGGAGGAATGATAATTCTGAGATATTTTTTCTTATTTCTTCACAAAAGCGTATGTTGTGGATACTCATTAGAAGCGCCTCACCGAGGCGCTTCTAATGAGTACTCACAACATATGTTTTTATGGAGACCTTGAGAAAATCGTCCCAGAATTATCAGCAATTACATCTCATGAACAAATTCTCTGCAACAGCTTTTCTAATTCACCTAAACGATATTTAGGACTGTATTGCTGTCACTACGGCGTTTATCACGTGCATAGGCGTTGACGTTCACCTCAGGGTTGAAAGCTCATATTACTTAAACCACTTCGGATGATAAATCCACGCAAACCTAAGCCATCAAAGCCTTTCTGCAACACCCATATTTGGCGCTAATCGCTTGGACGTTCATTTTGTTGTTGTTTTGGTTACGAAAGTAATCAAATCCTTCCTGCAATACCAACATTTGGTTCTAATCTCATGAATCTTTCTTTTCCCTCAAACTTTCCATTGGTTGTCACATGGCTGACTATCAAGTGATGGTCACGTGGTCGGCTGATAGTAAGCTTGTCTGTACATTACATCTATAAGTCTGAATACAATCAGAAAGCCAGGGAAATAACGGATTGTCATGTAAAGGTACCCTTTCCGTAGACCCACATCAGAAGAAATGCAGCATGATAAGGGTTAAGTATGAAAAAATATATAAACGAAAGAGGTCTTTTATAAACTGGATTTCGACTATTCATGAGAAATGTTCTCGTTTCACCATGACAACAGAGCCTGTCATGAGAATAAGGGTTTTCGGGTGAAGCTTGTGAAGCCATTTCGGCGCTTCTAATGAGTACCTACAACGTATGTTTTCTTGGAGAAAGAAGAAAAAAATAGGCCTGTAGCAAAATCTTTTGGTTAAAAACAAAAACAAAAAAGAAAAAAAAAAACAAAAGAAAAAAGAAAAAAAAGAACAAGCTTTATCTGCAGCTATGGACCTTGCATTTCAGCTCACAAAAACGATGTTTTTGGATCGCCTTTTCTTTCAGCAGTATAATTGTCCCGGAGGTATAATATTGTCAATATTGTTTTGGCCGTCACAGGGATGTATCAAACCGCATAAAGACGTATCACATGGCCATTGTAGCAAAAGCTGCTGACTGTGATTTTTAATGTGAAAAAAATTTGGAATATAGCGTTCCAGTGACGTCATATCGATATGGCGGAATGTATACTGAAAAGTGGCTCCCTTCTTCGTAGCTTTGAAAAATAGGTTATTGGGGTATGTTGCAAAAAGCGAAGATCTGCGAAACCAAATAGTTTGATACAGGCTTTTGCTGTTCATTCATATACAGTGAACCCTCGTTACAACGACACCATTTGTTCCCAAAGACATTGCCATTAAAACGAATTTGCTGCATGCTGATTGGACAAACTTGTAGATAAAACTGCAACTGTATTGCAATGACCATGTAATTTAACAAGGTATACTTGGTTTTTCAGAGGGAGGAGATAGGGGTAGGAATTTGAAGTGAGTACTGAGAGGGTTCTAACTGTTAATCTCTTTGATTAACTAGAATGCCAAGAGGGTTTTAACTGTTAATCTCTTTGATTAACTAGAATTGTCAATGATTGTAAGAGGTAGCGTGTTTTCTCAAGGGGATTTTCACTTCCATATCTTATATCTACTGGGATATGACCTTGTCATTTGGAATAGAATACTATTCTAAATGACTACTCATTGTCCCAGAGATATAAGAGTCAACATAACTACTCAAATACACACACTTGTTTCGGATGGGGAAATTGTTAATTGTGTAGAAATTGATTAGAACCTACCTTGTTCGAGTTGGTTTATAAAAAAAAAAATATCCAAAACATATGCTTTTTTAAAGTATTAAATACAATTTTCTTGCATAGTTTGTTACTAATTGTTACCTTTTAAGCAAAGGTTTCGTGACGGTCAAATTGTCATTATAATGAATTTTGTCGTTGTATCGAGTGTCGGTATAAAGAGGGTTGTCTGTATATTCGCGGAAATGCGCAGTCGAACTTGCGCATTTGCTACGGACATATTCGTCAACGCCTAGCATGCAGAGTAAAAAATTCAGCAGACGACATTTTGAAATATTTTTCTTATTTTCCCAAGAAAATAGAATTTGAAAATTCATGCAAATTGTCTCCTTGGAGACAATTAGTATGAAATGTCAAATCCTACTTTCTGGGGGAAAAAAGAAAAAATATCATCAATTTGTCGTCTGTTGAATTCAAGCTTAAGGTTTAGCAATTGCAACAGATGACCTTTTGAAATATTTTTCTTATTCTTCACAGAAAATAAGAAAATATATCATTAATTTGTCGTCTGCTGAATTTTTCTATAGCATGCTAAGTGTTAAAGACAGGTTGAATTGCGAATGAATGAGAGTTTTTGTGAATGTGTATCACTTAATATTCTCGTCGCATAAATATACCAAAACTGGTGTCAAATTCTGATGGCTAAGTTTAATAGGTAACACAATACTTTCACTTGCAAATTTTATTCAAGGTTAACAGACAAAGAAAACAGTAAAAAAAAAAAAAAAAAAAAAAAATCACTAAGAGCTGGTGGGAGTGATTGCCTGAAAAAAATCTTGTTTCCGGTGTCAAAAGTCATATTTGGAGCGTTTTATTGGAGTATTCATATTCGCCCGCCGATATTGTACTCAGTATGAATAAAATAAAATCATATTTCTTGAAAACTTTGAAGTTTTCTTTGGTTTTGTTTATTTATTCGCTAGTTATAAACATCAGTATGTTCATAAGGCTAATATGTTCGAATGCAGAATTTAGCGATCGTTAGCAGGCAACTATTGTTTGGTTGGTATTATTAGGTTGGTACTAACAGGAAAATGTATTGTCGAAATGAGGAATGTTAAATCTGGTGGCGGTTCGCCCGCCCCCCACCCCCACCCCGCACACACACACAAAACGCAAATAGAACTAAACAGTTAAAGACTGTTTTGGAAGAATGGAAATACACCATAAGAGATTCCTAGTTATTTCCTTTTAGATTGGACCTTCTGAAACGGGAGCCACTCTGAAAGAAAAGAGTTGCTCCCAAGAAACCTCTTCTGAAGAGCGGTCCTCTGTAAAAGGAAAGAATCCCACCCCTCCCCCACCCTTTCAGGTATATACAGCACAAAACAAAACATGAACAGCAAAATCAGAATAATTGAGCCAGCCCAGCGGGCACTTGAAAGTCTACACAACGTCGCCTCAGCGTCGATGCAACGTTGCATCGACGTTGAGGCGACGTTGTATAGAGGTCATGTGTCTGCTGGGAGCGCACGACAAAACCTACAATTAGACGTATAAGACCAGCAAATACTCAGATCAGCCTGTACATCCACCCAGTATGGCAAGGGCTCTCCTTTATTCCTCTTTGGATATAGCCTGAAGGCTGCAGAAGGCACATGCGATCAGCGAAGACACTGATCAGACTGCGCTGATGCGCAGGCTGATCTGAGTCTTCGTTGGTCGCATAAATCTTATTGTAGGTTTTGTCGTGCGCTGGCACTTATCACAATCTACTTTCCAGATTTGGAATATGTGTCCTTCTTTGCTTGTTGGCATTTTTACCCTAAATATTCGAATATCTTAACTCCTTACAATACTTGTAGAAAAACTTCAACAAATCCATTCTTAAACCTGTTGATATGTGTATGTTGCTTGCTGGGTGGACAGCAAACATTGTTGACCCTGATCAGACGTCGCATTCTGCAGCGTCCTATCTGGGTCTACGCTATTTGCCCTGGCCTCTCTGTTCAAATAATAAGGTTCAAACGAAAAAGGTATCTGAGCATAGGTGAAATTCAGATCGTCCTGTGTTTCCGCGTATTTTGATCAGGGCCTTTTCCCTTCATTGGCGCATTCTGCCATATCGAGGATTTCAGTATGCGGACAGCGAAGGACTTGATCAGACTGTGCGAATGCGCAGGCTGATCTGGGCATTGGCTGTCCGCACCTGCCCCCGGAGACGTCTTTAAGCTTGTCGAAGATCATACGGACCGCGTCATGCGAGCAACGACGGCCCAGATCAGCATGCGCATCCGCGCAGACTGATGAAGGCTAACAGAATCATTTGACACTACAGAATGAATCAAAGGGGAGCAAATGCCTGGATGAGACTTTGCGCATGCGTGGGATGGATCAGAATCTATGCATTTTACGCATGCGCTGCCCATATTATGTTAATTCACTCATTTTCATTGAAAATGTGTTAGCTTTTTTTCCTCATAAAAATATCATTGATATATAAACTCGAATGTTAAATATCGAAAACCTCTTTAATGACATCGATTTCGTTTTAACAGTTAACAATGCTTTGAATGAGTTTCCTGGTCCATTAACAAAAAAAAAAAAAAAAAAAAAAAATTACAACATCAGAAAACGTACTTTCAGCGCGGTCAGTTTACCTAACCACACGTTTACTGGGCAGGCTTAGTCCTCTAAGCGGTTAACCAGTATTGTGCACATTCTTTCGCCAGAAACTGAAATAGTGTGCATATTCCGTGGAGTACGGCCGAGGTTTTCTCTGTTTATTAAAATATACTTGATTTTACTGCTGTGACTGAGTTTGAAAGCAAGAAAAGAAGACTCTGGTGGTCATCACGAAAACACGCCTATTCAAATATATAGAAAATTTCACATCCAAAAACTGAAAATTTTCAAATAAAAAACTCTGATATTTTTCATATTCCTGCTCAAAACATAGATTGTGGGTACTCGTTAGAACCGCCTCGGCGAGGCGGTTCTAACGAGTATCGACAGTCTATGTTTTGAGCAGAAATAAGAAAAATAATGTATATCCCTGTAAACCCCAGTTTTACTATATAAAAGTGGGGTTTAAGGGGGTCAGTATTATATAGGTATGTTTTCGTGACGGTTAGGCTGTGTGAATCCTCAGGCTGATTCGAGCCTTCAATGCTAGCATGTGTGATAAGGGTTTATTTCTCGTGCTACGATTTATATTCTTTGTACTTTGATCTTTAATAAATACGAAACACCATTAGTAAATACGAAATGACTCTTTTCACCTTTTTTTCTCAATCTGGGCAAATTCAGCAGAAGGCAAATTAATATTTTTTTTTCTAATTTTCCCAGAAAACAGGCTTTGATATTTCATGCAAATTGTCTCCTTTGGAGACAATTTGCATGAAATGTCAAAGCCTATTTTGTGGGAAAAATAAGAGACATATTATCAATGTGTTGTCAGCTGAATTTGCCCAGAGAGTGGTTAAGGTTCATAAATATGAAATGCCATTATTAAATGACTCTTTGAAACAATTAGCCTGAAGTTCAAGAAAAGTTTAATAGCTGGTAAACGATTAAAAATCAATTCTGTTCCGAAGTTTAATCACCTCTGAACAAATGTCAGTGTCCCATTAAGTTTTTCTTTTTAATTTTACGGCCCTTCCAACAATGTTAAGTTATGTCGGTCCAGTGTTGCAACAGTTGGCGTATGCAAATCCAAAGAAGGACGAATCCACTTCAGAAACTCAGGGATGAAAAATTATGCTGAGAATCCCAGTTAAAGTGTAGCTTCCCACACACAAAAAAAAACCAAAAAAAACAACAACATTTTTTAACCTTTACAACTCTGACAAATTCAGCAGGCGACATACTAATATTTTTTCTTATTTTTTTTTTTTTTCTTTGTTTTCTCTCAAGAATAAGGATTTGACACTAAGGAGACAATAATGCTTGAAATTTCAGATCCTAGTTTCTGGGAAAAATAAAAATAGAAATATTTCAAAATGCCGTCTGCTGATTTTTCACAGCATACTGAGATTTAAAAAACCTTGACTTGATGATTATCTTATTTCGAATCACTAGATATAACACGATTACTGGTATTCGATCCGCCTGCTCTTTATTTAACATTAAGCCTGTCGAATTTAAGTATCTGCAGACGACATCGTTTTCTTACTTTTCCTAGGGAACAGTCCTTGAGAACTTGTCCTTATTGACTGTTCATATTCATCCCCTCTGAAGAGTTGAGTCCTCGAAAGACCAAGTCCCGTCCTCTAGGAAAACTCAGAAAACGTCACTCTTTTGTCGTCGGCTTTAACGCCTTGAGAGCAGTAAATGAATGGGCCTCAACGTTAGAAATCGTACCTTTGAACAAGTGCGCCTAGCGTAGATTCAGATCAGACTGCGCATGCGCAGTCTAATCTGAATCGTCGCTAGGCGCATTATTGGTAGTCAAGGTTGTCAAGTTTCTTCATGCAAACAACGAAGGCTGATTTGAGCCTTCGTTTGGGCGCACTTGTCAGATGAGACATGTACGTTTTCACACAAATGCGGTTCAAATGTCAAAAAACTTGTATTGTACATAAGCAGACAGGCCTTTTTAAGTCAATCAATCGGAAGAGATTAAAGAGCTGATTATACAGCTCGTGTGCACTTACTCAACCACAAACTGTAACCTTAAAGGCCCGCCCGCATTCTGTCGCCGACACTATAGTACTATTTAACATACTACAGGGGTGTCAGTAAGACCAGGGCCGGGGATTTCTCCTGGCAATTTTTGTACAAACGGGTCCCTTGACTCACAAAGTACAGAAGAAAACTTTTCTAAAATATCTTAGGGACTCATCCCAACGTTGCGAGTCCCTTGGACCAACTAAAACCAAACTGTGAAAAAGTCACCCCGGTGACTGCAGCATTTTTTTCCCGTTTGCATTGAAAATAAAAAAATAAAAATAACAAGAAATGTCAATAAGCAGAGCTTATTAGATACCCCCGCACAGAAACCAAAACGTTACGGACGGACAGTCGGACGGACATGAAAACAGTACACGCCTGCCCCCTCCCGCCCCGCACCTTTACCACCCCCCCCCCCCCCCCCCCCGCCACACACACACCCAACACAGTTTGCGGAGGGTATGAAAATTGATGTGTAACAATTCCAACCTAAATCTGGTCAACTTCAATGCATATGCAAAACTGGGTCGAATTCCATCAAATTGTTCCCAATGAGATATTGAGCGGAAACAAAATTGACAATAACCAAGGACCGTAACTGTGTTGTATCTTTGCGAAAAACTGATGCATAACAATCCTAAGCTAGATCTGGTCAACGTCAATGCATCTGCAAAATTTGGTTAAATTCCATCGATTCTTTCACAAGATATTAAGCCGAAACGAAATTCTGACGATAAGCGAGGGCCATAACTGTGTTGTTAATTTGTGAAAAATTGATGCGTAACAATCCCAGCCTAGAACTGGTTAAGGTCAATGCATATGCAAAATTTGGTCACATTCCGTCGATTCGTTCACAAGATATTGAGCGGAAATGTAATTTTTACAAAAAACTAAGGGCCATAACTGTGTTGAAAAATTGCGAAAATGTACGCGTAACAAACCATGACGAAAACATACCTATATAATTTTGACCCCCTCGAACCCCACTTTTATATAGTAAAACTGGGGTTTACAGGGGTTTACATTATTTTTCTTATTTCTGCTCGAAAACATAGATTGTGGGTACTCGTTAGAACCGCCTCGTCGAGGTGGTTCTAACGAGTACCCATAATCTATGTTTTGTGCAGAAATATGAAAAATATCAGATTTTTTTAAACTGATAAATTGTCATTTTATCACTGATAAATTTTCTGTGTATTTAAATAGGCGTGTTTTCGTAATGGATTCGTTCACAAGGTACTGAGCGGATACAAAATTTTGACAGTTACTAAGGGCCATAATTGTGTTGTAAATTTGCAAAAATTAACGCATAAGCCCAACCTAGGTCTGGTTAAGGTCAATGCATATGCAAAATTTGATCAAACTCCACCAATTTGTTCACATATTATTGAGCAGAAGCAAAATTCTGACATTAACAAAGGACCATAACTGTGTTGCAAATTTGCGAATATGAATGCGTAACAATCCCAACCTAGTTCTGGTTAAGGTCAATGCATATGCAAAATTTGATCAAATTCCATGTATTGGTTCACAAGATATTGAGCGAGAACGAAATTCAGGCGTTAACCAAGGACGCGTAACGATCCCAATTCAGAGCTGGTTAAGGTCAATGCATATGGAAAATTTGACCAAACTCCATCAATTCGTTCATAAGATGTTAATGGAAACGAAATTCTGACGTTAACCAAGGGCCATAAATGTGTTGTAACTTTGTGAAAATGGACGCGTAACAACCCCAATTTAGATCTGGTCAACGTCATTAAATATGCAAAATTTGGTTGAACTCTATCAATTTCTTCCAGGCAACTGTCAAACTTTTTTTGCTTACTTTCAGAAATGAGGTCTTTCCTTTAAGTATAGACCCCATTTCAGAAGGGACTTAGTACAGGAGCTCACAACAGTTGTCTCCCTTGTTCAATATGTCAGCACTGCCAATAGAATTTAGTCCCTTTAAATAATGCACCAGTCGACCCTATGTCTGGGATAGAGGGAGTTCAGTGGGTATTTAATGTCGTATGCTAATGCAGTTTGAATGATGCTGGAAAACTATTTATCCTTCTAAAATAAACCACGGCACAGAGAAATGCTGGTGATCCGAAAGCTACTGATTTAGACAAATGGGCCACCGACATCCCAACCCTACAGCTGATGCGAGACTCTACAATTCACTTCAATCTTTTACGCATATTCTGCTAGCGATCGAAAATCTTAAAAGTTAACCCTTAAATAAGGCAAGACATTTCATGTGAATAGTCTTCTAGTTTTTCAGAGAAGATAAGGCTTGATGTTTCATATGACTCGTGTGTCAAGACGATTCACATAAAACATCAAGCCTTATTTTATCTGAAAAAATAATAAAATAGACTGCCGTCTGTTACAATTTGTTTTGGCACTTTTAGGGTTAAGATATAGGTAGTGTTTAACTAGCAGAAAAACTTCACGCCCGAACACAGCCAATTAAAGCAGTTGACGCTTAGTACTCTTGGTAAAATTTTCAGCAGACGACATTTTAATTTTTTTTTAATTTTTCCCAGGAAACAGGTTTTAACATTTCGTGCAAATTGTCTCCACTGGAGACAATTTGCATGAAATGTCAAATTTGGTTTCTAGGAAAAAAAGAAAAATAGCATCAGTTTGTCGTTTGCTGAATTAGCCCAGAGAGTGAAAACGGTTGAAGAACCCTATATTTCCTTATAATGTCAATAATATTTCTCACTTGAAAGAAAGCTAAACCTGATTTTCGTTTAATCTCTCTAAGCAAATAGATATTTGCATTTGAACTCATGCAAATTAGGAAGTATTTTAGATTTACCATCCATAACTGGTCCTTTATTAAGATCTATCAAGTGCCATTTACTTGCGGAATTATTGAATTAAATCGCATAAAAAGAACATTTGTCGGGATTACAGAACAGAAAAGTATTCACAAAAAGAGAAAAATACTATATAGTGAATAGGAAACGCATCAATTTACTATTTCGGGTAATAAATATTTTTATTCAGTTTTAGCGGTCTCTGGCACAAATTCAGCAGATGGCAAATTGATCTTCTGGATCGAGTCAAGCGAAAAAGTGCATTCGAGTATGCGCAAAATGTGCGGATTCACATCATCCTGCACATGCGCAAAGTCTCATCCGGGCATTTGCCCTCCATTGAAACATTCTATAGTATCCAAATGATTCTGTTTGCGGACGGCGAAGGCCCTAATCAGACTGTGCGGATGCACAGGCTGATCTTGGCCTTCGCTGTCCGCGAATACCCGAAGACACGCTTTCGCATGACCCGGCCCATAATGTTTTCCTTTTCTTTTTCTTCAGGGAAATAAGGTTTGATTTTTCATGTGAGTTGTCTCCTTAGGATTAGGAGGCAGTTAGCATGAAATGCCAAACACTAGTCGGAAAGATATTTAAAAAAAAAAAAATGTATGCTGGAATTCTTATGCCTTAGAAAAAACTGTTACGTATGGTTTCCCCTAAGAGAAAGCGGCCTTATGAGTAAACGGAAAGATAAGGGACCTGTACTTGTAGCAGGTGGGGAAGGGGGCATGATCTTCTTCTGTTTGTATGCTATCATGCCCTCATTCCCTTAGACTGGCTGCAGTCTCCAGTGACTAAATATTTATCCTATAATCCCGTTTGATAATCCATTAAAATAAAACCAAAATAATATGACTATAAAGGCTGGTCACTAGACCCCCACCCCCTCGCTCTCAAGTCATACATTCAGTTGTATCCAATGATTCGGTAATCGAACAGTGAAGGCCCTAATCAGACTGCTCGGATGCGCAGGCTGATATGGGCCTTCGCTGTCCACATATGCCCGAAATCACGTTTTCGAATGGCGTGACCAATATTGTAAAAGGGGCTTTTTCACGTTGTGCAAAATAATAGACTGACCGGAAGGGTTATAAACTTGTAAATGCAGATTTATATTGCAACTGAGATGTTGCTAAACGTGTTAGCAAGAAAATATTGCTGATGTAAATAAGATGCTAATATGACACCGGAACCCTTCTGCTGTACATCAATGTTGCATTATATGTCCATATGGAATCATATGCATTGTCTAAGATTCCTATCGGGCTGTCTGATATTTTATTGCTTTATCGTATTTTTCCAAGATATTTTGGCAGAGAGACCTGAACAAACAGTGTAGAACCAGATCAGACGCCGCAGAACGCGGCGTCTGATCTGGTTCTACACTGTATGTCACTCCTAAGTAGTTTTAGATTCATCAGCAGGCGGTAAATCGACTTGCTTACAGTTTGAAAGGAGCGAAGGTGTCCGAATATGTTGGGTAAAACACGGTATTTTGTTACAGTGCCTAACTAGTAATGATTTGATTGCTTTCGAACAATGTTTGACCATCTCAGTCTGTAATTTGATAACGTATTTTTGTTTACTTGTAATGTAATTGCACCTGTATTGTGCTATTATATCATGTATTGTGTAATTTCGTATAATGTACGACACGTACATGTATTATGTAATATAAACCGAGACGACAAACTTTTGTCCTATACGTCTATCTCCTTCACTCTTCCGTACGCAGTGCGCCATCGTCACCGTGGCCAAGTTCTGCCATTTTCATTACCTCGCCACATACGATGCTTCACGGGCACCATTTCATCGTGGCCAAGCTCTTCTTCGTTTCAAAGAAGTTACTTAACCAATACAGCACCATCGTCGTTCTACTTATTGCGGGCGGTTGCCAAACCGCCACCAGCGACAGTCCAATTTCCTGTTTCTACCAACCTAATAACTACCTAACAAATAGTTCCCTTCTAACGCCGATAATGCTTCATTCTGCATTCAAACATATTAGCCTTATACACGCTGATGTAAATAGTGAATAAAAAACAAACCCAAAGAAAACTCCAAACTTTTGAAAAATAAGATTTTAATCATATTGAGTACAATATCCGTGTATGAATATGACTACTCAAGTAAACGCACCAAATCTACGGCGTTGGGTAAAAAGTGTAACCCGAGCCGCGGTCCTTCTAACACCGAAAAGGACCTTTTCCACCGAAAAGGACCGACTATACCAAGTAACCGAATTTGCAAAATGTTAGAAAAAGATCAGTAGCACGTACATAAATTTCTTTATTTTTTCCCCCATTTCAGCCTAAATCCTTATCAGTTCTATGAGACTTATAGAATTACAGGCAACCGCCCTATCAGTACATTTGCGCAGGCTGATCAGAGTCATTGCTTAGCGGACATATGGTCTTGTTGGAAATGCTGTGGCTCGGCCCATTTCATCACGAAAACATACCTATATCATTTTGACCCCCTTAAACCTCACTTTTATATAGTAAAACTGGGGTTTACAGGGGTATACTTTATTTTTCTTATTTCTGCTTAAAACATAGATTGTGGGTACTCGTTAGAACCGCCTCGTCGAGGCGGTTCTAACGAGTACCCGCAGTCTATGTTTTGAGCAGAAATGTGAAAAATAACATTTTGTTTTTCATCTGAAAACTTTCAGTTTTTGGAGGTGAAATTTTCAATATATTTGAATAGGCCTGTTTTCGTAATGGATGTCATCTGAACAAGTTTGAGGTGAAAATAAGGTTAAATTGCCAAATTTATGTTGATGCCCGGGCTTCATAGCTTTCCCCCCCCCCCCCCCCCCCCCCGCTCCCCCTGGCTACGCGCCCGGAAGAGATTGCACCTTGTAAGCACAGAGTAATGGTAAGACGACCACTATCATATGGGCCACGTCAAACGAAAACGTGCCTTCGAGCACGCGCAAAATGTGCAGATTCATTTCATCCTGCACATGCGCAAAGTATCATCCAGGCCTTTGCTTTTCATTCGTACATTCTGTCGTATCCAGTAATTCTTTGAGTGGACAGTGAAGTCCCTGGTCAGACTGCGCACGCATGTGGTCACATTTCCGTATGGCGCGGCCCAATGGGAGACAGCAGTAGTTTTTTTTTCTATTATCTCCCTTGATAGGTAAAGTGCAAGGTAGACCAAACACAAACTAGTGCCTTCTAATTGGAATACTCTGATTTTATCACAGATCCTAAGTGGAATTAAACTTATATTTAACTTTAAAATTTCCGCTTACATATGAAAGATTTATTAACATTATGTATTTTATTGCCTTGACAATGTTTCTTTTTTTAAATTTTGGTAGCTTTACTAACATATGACCACTTATGAGTCAGATTTCTCAAGCAAAAAGTAGCTACCCTTGATAGAGATATTAATGATAATATCAGAGGAATCCAATTAATTGAACTTGGTTGTTTACAGAAAGTACTCATGGGAGTTAACTGACTGCTATTTCTCATTGTGGTTTGTCTGTCTTTAAATGGACGTTATAACAACCAATTAATCCCATCCCCAGCAACAATGTAATCTTATAAACAACAAAAATCATCGACCTGACTGTCTCGATTAAAGTGGCGTACTTTCTGACCCAACTAATACAAATATTGTTATTTTCTGAACAGGAAGTAATATTAATGGCGTTGTTAATAGAACTGTGTAATAACTTCCGATTGTTCTGTGTGATAAGGCCGGAGGACCTGTTAAGGAGGGGTATTTGATGATAATTCTGGGATAATTTTCTCCAGTTCTCCTTAAAACATGTTGTGGGTAATCATTAGAAGCGCCTTGCCAAGGCGCTTCTAATGACTACCCACAACATATGTTTTTATGCAGAAATAAGAGAAATTATTTTAGAATTATCAGCAAGTACTCCTTATCAAGTCCCCTGGAGGCTTAATATTTTATTGATTTTACTTTCTTCATAAATAGTCATTTGTAATGGAAATATCGAAATGGTTTTCAACTGTTTATCTGAAAACGTGTGGAGTGGCATCAACTAATTAACTTCAAGATTAGGACAGTTAGAACCACATCAGGACCATTTGTTCAAAGCAGTGGCGCTTCTAATGAGTACCGACAACTCGTCACCTTATCGCAAAAAAGTCTGTAACTCCATTAAAATATAAGGAATTATTGACTTTCTGCGCTAAGATGACGAACTTTTTATAATCTCTGTGGAGAAATTAGAAAGAAGGACAAAATGCTGTACGACAAAACAGTAGCATATACGTAGCTTGTGAAGACATTTTCAATGTCATGATCAAACCGCGTAAACGAATTGCCCGATCGCGGCATTTGCTGTTTGCACATGTCTTGCAGATTCTTTTACTCTTGTAACATTGCTCTTATATAGCCGGAAGCGATATTTTGGAGAAAAACCAAAGCACTGAGAGTGCTGATAGGGGCGGTTGCCTGACCATTACGAAAATACGCCTATTCAAATATATCGAAAAATCTCACCTCCAAAAACTGAAAAAATTCAGATAAAAATATCTGATTTTTTTTTCATATTTCAGCTCAAAACATAGATTGTGGGTATTCGTTAGAACCGCCTCGGCGAGGCGGTTCTAACGAGTACCCACAATATATGTTTTTGAGCAGAAATAAGAAAAATAATGTATACCCCCGTAAACCCCAGTTTTACTATATAAAAGTGGGGTTTATGGGGGTCAAAATTATATAGGTATGTTTCGTGATGCGTTCTAAGGCCTCTAGAACTAAATGGGATTTATGTTGAAATTAAATGAAAAAAAAAAAATCCACACATAAACAGTATACATGCAACCGTTTTCTGTACAGCATATCCCCTTGTCGGTATTTAAATAATCTTTTCAGAGTCGAACGTCATTTTTAAATTGTATTATTGTATTTATAAAGTCCTTGTCGGTATACAATAGCCTATATTCGGTTCTTTTTGGTAGAAAAAGGTGTTTTTCGGTGTTTAGTAAGACCGCGGCTCAGGTTACACTTTTACCCAACGCCGTAGATTTGGTGCATTTACTTGAGTATTCATATTCGCCAATACTTTACTCAATATGATTGAAATCTTATTTCTTCAAAAGTTTGAAGGTTTTTTTGCGGGGGGGGGGGGGGGGGGTGGGGGGTGTATTTTTTCGCTATTTATAAGCATCAGAGTGAATAAGGCTAATATGTTTGAGTGCAACATCTAGCGTTATCAACGTCTAGCAGGGAATTATTTGTTAGGTAATTATCAGGTTAGTAGTAACAGGAAAACGTATTGTCGAAATGTGGAAGGTTATATCTGGCGGCGGTTTGGCAACCGCCCCAAAAACTGTTTTAAAATGTCGCCTGCTGAGATTTAATTTGTGCAAAAACAGCTTAAAAATAAGTCAGAGCCTTTGGGACTTGTCGACATTTTCAAAGAAATAACAACTGCTTCCTTTATTGAGATTTGTGTTTCGATGCTCACAACCTGTGGGAATTCTTGCTTTATCAAAAGCAACATTTCAGTATTTAGGAAAATCTGGGGGAGTGGCGTGTTCGACTGGGACACAATATACTCTGTGTCTAAATGTCAAAGCCTATTTTTTTTTTTTTTTTTTTTTTTTTTGAAAAAAGGTCGTCTGCTGAATTAGCCCAGAGAGCTGTTAATTTTAAGGTGTCCCGATATTTAGGGTAAATACTGTAGCCAACTTCTAACTTTAATCTGATTTGTTTATAAATTGTGTTGCAACTTTTCAATGCAGCCCACTTTGTGGAAAACCGCCATTTCCCATATACAAAGATCGCAGACGCTGACTAAAACGAAATGCACATCTGCACAGTCTGACCAGAATCTTCGCTATTCACCATACATATTCTGCAAAGTCCCCATATTATTTGCATGTGAACAGCGAAGACCCTGACCAGACTTTGCGCATGCGCATGGCTGGTCTACGTCTTCGCTGTTAGCATATGGAATACAGCGGAGCAATCATTTTTAAACTTTTCATGCTGGGTAAAAAATATTCAGCAGACGGCATTTTGATTGTTTCTGATTTATTTAATTTTTCTTCAGAAAATCGAGTTTGATTGTTCATGCAAATTGTAAGAAAACAATTTGCATGAAATATCAAATCCCAATTCTGGAAAAAAAAATAACAAAAATAGCATCTGATTGTCGTCTGATTCTGCCCAGAGCGTGGTAAAGTTTACAATCACTTTAGCAAAACTTTAATTACACCGAGACCCTTTTCGAATTTTCCAAACTTTATTGAAATTTCACGTCTGCTGATCACCGGTATTGAAGAACATCAGAAAACGTGATTCCAAACATTGTTCTTTAATTAACGCTCAGCTTGCTGGGTAAAAATTTCAGCAGACAACATTTTGAAATCTCTTCAGAAAATGGGCTTTGAGATTTCATGAAAATTGTCTCCCAAGGATACAATTTGCATGAAACTTTAAAGACTGCTTTCTGGGAAAACAAGAAAAAAAATGCCAGTTTGTCGTCTGCTGAATAAGACCAGAAAGTGGTAAAGGATAAAGAACAGTCGAAACGCGACAAATAAGACGGTAACTTATCGCGCATACGAAACGTGAAAGATGCGCGTTGTATCTAACATGCTCACCACCAAATAGTAAAAGTGATACAGCTCCAACCTTTTTTTTTTTTTTATTTTGATTTTATTAGGAAGCATAATTTTGCTTTTCTACAAATGCAAGAAAAAGCGCTCTTTATACCGTATTGACCTAATCGCCGCACTGTTCGCTTAGGTTTTTCAAAATTACTGAAAAAAACTTGTAGTAAAATATGTATCCACCTACTAAATGTACGCTTTAAAAACAATATCAGCACAACGACTTATTAAATTATGTTTTTTTTTTTGTTTTTGTTTTTTTGTTTTTTTGTGTGTGTGTGTGTGTGTGTGTGTGTGTGTGTGTGTGTGTGTGTGTGTGTGTGTGTGTGTGTGTGTGTGTGTGTGTGTGTGATTTTCTTTATAAAAGCGTATGTTGTTGGCACTCATTTGTATTGCATCGACAACCACTTAAAATTTTCAGTCATTGATTGTGTTGGGGTTTAACGACACGTCAACCCTTGTGGGTCATTTTGTGTCATCTCCAATAGAAAGGGAGAAAAGAGATAGAAGAGATAGTAGAAGAGATGAAAGAGTGGGACAGGGAAGAAAAAGGAACAGGAGTGAAAGTGAAGAAACAAAAGAAATAAAAACATTCCACTCTACCCTTACCTGCTACAAGGATAGCAGGCCTTGCCCAACTGTAAGCCAATATCAGTTGGACGCCCCGGTGACGTGAGATACACAACAACTTCGCACCACTCGACCACCCAAAAATTTTCAGCCAATCAGATTATTTGATCAAAATTGTTGATACTAATTCTCATACTGAATGACAAAAAATGCAGCTCCAGATCAGCTGGCTTCTTCAGAAGCCAACTGATCTGGATTAACACTGTTTGCAAAGGCAGGTCATATCCGGGTTCAGCAGGACCAGGGTTGAACCAATGGTTTAGATGGCTTGACTACCGAAAATTTTAATAAACTGAACCAAATCACGTCAAAATGGACCAAAAGGGATATGCCCAAAGGTCTGGTCAGGGCCTGAAGTAGTATAGGGTGGCACTATGGGCTACCCTATACTACTGCCTGAGCTGTTCCGCTTAATGTACTGTCGAACTGTAAAGCGTCTGGTCAGACTTCGCAGACAATCCATCGCTTTTCGCACTATATCAGTTTACTCCAGAAATCTCCCTCTATCTGGAGGAAATCTCCTTCTCCCTGGAGGAGATTTTAGCACAGGCTGCATCAGTCAAAGTTCCTAGCTAGTAAAGTAATCTGCATATATGTGTCTGACATTTTTTGGTGGTGTGTCGGGATGGGTTTGTGGGTAGAGGAAAATGGTGGCCGCTATACTTACTTTGTACGTTGTGGCGATGAACCCGCTTATTTTTTTTTTTTTTTTTTTCTTGTTTTTAGGTTTTTTTTCTGCACTTTCCTCAACAATAATTTCTTGTTCTTGGACCAATATCATTCATAATATTTGTAACATAACGGATAATTTAATATTCCCCTCTGGTATGCAAAATAATGTCTTAAAAGCTATATAAATCTTTAATTATGACATGTTACACAGTTTAATAGGTCAAAATTATCATATGATGCGGAAAGCAAGAAAATAGCCCTTTTGCAGTATACCAACAGCGACCTTCTCTGTTCGTCGAAATATTCTACAGCTGATCAGACTGCGAAAATCCGCAGGCTGATCTGCGCCTTTATTGCCGCAGCCCGTATATGGCAAAAGGGCTTTTTGTTGCAGTCCGCATCATATATTGTTTGCTGCTTATATTAATGCTTAGCATGCTGGGTAAAACATTCGGCAGACGACCTTTTGAATATTTTTTCTAACTTTTCTCATAAAATAAGGTCTGAGATTTTATGCAAATTGTCTCCTTATTAGACAATAAGCATGACATGTCAAAGCCTGTTTTCTGAAAGAAAAAAAATAAGAACAATATTTCAAAATATCGTCTGCTGCAATTTTTACCCAGGATGCTTAGCGTTAAAATGATATACTACAATATACTCGTATTATTGTACAGGCAATGCTCCATTTTTCCGTAGTATAGAAATGCAAATGGTTTGGCAGGCTTTTTTTTTTTTATTATTTATTTATTTATTTTTTGTTCTCTTTTTTTTTCAAGAAGCTTACTCTATAAATGTATTTCAGGGTTCATATTTACAATCATCTATTTAACGCTCAGCACTCTGGGTAAACTTTTCAGCAGATGACATTTAGAAATATTTTTATTACTTTTTCCAAGAAACAGAATTTGACATTTCATGCATATTGTCTCCAGTGGAGACTGGAGACAATTTGCATGAAATGTCAAATTCTGTTTCTGTGAAAAATAAGAAACATATCACCAATTTGTCGTCTGCTGGATGGGAAACTTTAAAATATGATCAAGTTGCTTTGATTACCTGTTGAGGTGTTAAGAAACTGATGTGTCAATTTACAGTGTACACTTAAACCAGAGTCATCCTTAACATTGTTGATTATGGGTACAGATCAAAGAGCATAGTATAAGAACAGATACAGTTTCCTCAGACACCATTGTACAATCAAAGCACTGATAGCACTGGTGGGTCGATTGTCTCTGAGTGTAGGCTGGGAAAATGGTCCTGAACGGGGTATTAAGACTGTTTCATTTAACCCTAAATTTCCTGCATTTTAAGCAAACAGTGCAGACCCTGATCATCATTTTTCCCAGCCTACACTCAGAGACAATCGACCAACCAGGGCTGTCAGTGCTTTGATTATGTTAGTGGTGCAGTCAGTGCAATGCGTACAACGCGATTACAAAGTTATCAGATTCGAATCAGAAAACTGCGCAATACTCTAAAATATCTTTGTGTCTATCAAACTTATTTTACATCTAAATTGTAGGTCCAGATAAGACAGCAGGATAATATTTTCTTATTTCAACCAAAAGGTATTGGTTTTATTCATTACGAAAACAAGCCTATTCAAATTCACCTCAAAAAACTGAAAATTTTCAGATAAAAAAAAAACACAAAAAACACTCTGATGTTTTTCATTTTTCTACTCAAAACATAAATTGTTGAGCTAAATAAGAAAATTAATGGATACCCTGTAAACCCCAGTTTTACTATATAAAAGTAGGGTTTAAGGGGATCAGTATTATATAGGCATGTTTTCGTGATGATTTCTCCGTGAAAACATCTGTTGTTGTGGGTACTCTTTAGAAGCAACTTGTACAAGACGCTTCTAATGAGTACCTACAACGTATGTTTTCATGGAGAGAGACTTAGATCTGGAGCTCTGCTTTAATTGTATAATTAATATCCATTAGAAACTGTATAACTAAAACGTCTAGATTTCTTAGCAAAAAAAAACAAAAACAACAAAAAAAAAAAAAAAGCAACAGCAGGGCAGCTCTCACGAGACAGCTGTACTGTTAGCTCTGGTTTTATTATTGGAATGCCAGATATTCTCGAGCGCCGCAACACACAAGTCGATTCACCGTCGACGGGAGACGCGTGTTCATTGAGTCGAAGCCTTGGTTCTTTGCCTGTGACCCACATCATGAGAATATGCCTAAAGCTGCAGTTATAAGCCGTTTATTATTATGCAGTTTCTTGAAGCATTATGGGCAAATTCAGCAAGTCACAAATTGATGTTTTTTTTTTTTGTTTTGTGTGTGTGTGTGTGTGTGTGTGTGTGTGTGTGTGTGTGTGTGTGTGTGTGTGTGTGTGTGTTTTGTTTTGTTTTTTTTTGCCAGAAAACAGAATTTGACATTTCATGCAAATTGGGAGACAATTTGCATTAATCATCAAATCCTATTTTATCGCGAAAATAAGACACTATTTGCATGAATTGTCAAATCCTATTACTGACAAAAATAAGAAAACTATTTCAAATTCTCGCCTGCTTATTTTTTACCCAGCATGCGAAGCCTTCATCACGAAAACACGCCTATATAATTTTGACCCCTTTAAACCCCACTTTTATATAGTAAAACTGGGGTTTACAGAGGTATACATTATTTTTCTTATTTTTGCTCGAAAACATAGATAGTGGGTATTCGTTAGAACCGCCTCGCCGAGGCGGTTCTAACGAGTATCCAAAATCTATGTTTTGAGCAGAAATATGAAAAATATCAGAGATTTTTATCTAAAAATGATAAATTTTTGGAGTTGAAAATTTTCTATATATTTGAATAGGCGTGTTTTCGTAATGTAAATCTCAATGTCAGGATGACAAAGATTTCTTTCGTTGTTTTATGTTACTTTCATTTCCAGATTTAATTAAGACATCTATAAATGGGCCGCGTACAGCGAAAGAAATGCCTTCAAGACGAACATATACAAAATGCGCAGCTTCAGATCATCCTGCGCATGCGCAAAGTACCATCCGGGCCTTTGCTCTCTAGTCATACATTTTGGTAGTTTACAATGATTCTATTAGCGGACAGTGAAGGCCCTGATCAGACTGCGCGGATGTGCAGTCTGATCTGGTCCTTCGCTGCCCGCATATACCCAAAGACACGTTTTTGCATGACGCGGCTAAAATGATCTATGAATTTTTAAAGACAAATAGCAAACATTTGAATTCAAATTTAACTGAATTTGCATTATCTCTGAATGCTCTTTTCATTTACCACAAAATCTGTTTTCAGAAAAGTTATAAAAGAAAGCCATATTCCTAATCGGGAAACATATTCTTGTAAATTTCTTGCACAGACTTAATTGGAAAAAAAAATGTTGAACACATCAGAAAACCTTAAGGAGAAAACATCCATTTTCAGGGGAGGCTGCACTGTTAAAACTGTTTAACCTCCGAAAAGGGGTCTACTCAAATACGAAAGGCTATGCTACATTTCTTTCCTTTTTGTGTAGACCCCTTTTCGGAAGCGATAAATGTGCAGGAGTGCAAACAGATAGTCACAAAAATTGTCTTCCTTGTAAATAATGGCGGAATAATCTACCAAATGAATAACATAAAGGTCCTTTTCCCGTGATGAGCACATTTTATAAGTGATTTACTGTTCTTTAAATACAAATAAGCCGGGGTACAGCTTTTCCTAAAATTGTAGATTGCAGGTGCGCACAGTGAAGACTCAGATCAGCCTGCGCATCCGCGCAGTCTGATCAGAGTCTTCACTGTCTGCCTGTTGACGCTTTGGATCCTTGGCTACCCACAGGGTGCCCTGCGAAGACTCTGATCAGACTGCGCGGAAGCGCAGACAGATCTGAGCCTTCGCTGGGCACTCATGCAATCTGGTAGGAAATGCTATGCCCCGTCTCAAATAACAAATAGCTGAATTCAAATTTAAATGCATTTGCATTTTATCCCAGAACGCATTTCTCATTTAATATAGAATTGAGATGGAAATGGGCAGCTAGACTGGCTTCAGTCGTTTCTGTTAATAATTTTACTATATTGAATTATCTTTTCCGAACATTATTTTTTCTCTCTCTCTCTCTTTAATTCCTAATTTCTCCTTGTATCAATTCACCTGTTCATTCTATCATTTCACTAAGGGATGTAACTGATTAAATCATTATAAGCTATGCCAAATTATATACCTTTGAAAAGAAAAGAGAAACTGATAGAAAAGATAGTCTGAAGACAGACTTCTGAGCAGCCTATGGCGACGATATCCTAAGCATGTTCTTTAACGATAAATCTCTGATCGACGTAACCCCAAAAACTGTCCGAAAAAGGCATACACATTAAATGCCAGCATTCGCTTTAAATCACATAAACAGAGTGACACCTTTTCTATAACTGTCAATCATAGCTAGTAGGCGGAGCCTCGTCTCTTTTCCAAACCTCGTATAAATGCATTTAAAAAGTGCTATATCATAGGTCCGGCTAAAGGGAGTATTCGGAAAATATTTTGGGTCGATTGTTTACAGTCGATCCATAGTGTACATACACTAAAATTTCCTTTAGGCTGTTGTCCACGTGATTATCAATGACCAATGAAATCAAACCGCGCGTTTGTACAACATCCGGGTAACGGTTATTTATAGCCGCGCTGTTCTTGCCACTGTGACGTCAGAGTACTGTGTAAAGCGGATTATCTGTAAAACCTGGACTGGGACATTGGTAAACAGTGTAGACCCAGATCAGACGCCGCGTTCTGTGGCGTCTGATCAGGGTCTACATTGTTTGTCTAAATTATAGGAAGTTAAGGATTAAATGAAATAGTCTTAAGTCCCCGTTCAGGACAATTTTCTCAGCCTACAATTCAGTTGACCCACCAGTGTTGTCTGTGCTTAGATTGTTGTTTCTGCACTAGAACGGGTCTTATACGAACTCAATGGATAAGTCTTACTGGCCCTCTGCACTATGACTATGCAGGACTGAAACGTACGGACTGACGCGGCCAAGCGTCTGGTGCAAGCGAGACGATCTATGCTTGGCCTCGGTTCACACCATCCTCATCATGAATCTAGGACTGTGTTGTGATGATTATTAAAGTTGTCAGGACAACTATCAACTTGCTATTATTTATTTATAAAAACTCTAGAATATGCGTATACTATTTTATATACATATATTTTTTTTTAATGCAGAGGACTTATTGAAGAAGAGCATATGATGATAATTTTAGGATGATTTTCTCCATTCAACACACATTGACATACACGTTAGAATCACCTCAGCGAGGCGATTCTAACGAGTACCCACAATGTATGCTTTAATGGAGAAATTACTGAAATATCCAAGAATTATCACCAGGTACACCTCCTTAACAAGTCCTCTAATTAAAGGCTCCATTTTTTTTTCCAAGAAAGGTTTAATAAATTGATACATAATATTAGTACTATCATAAAGTGTGGCATCTGACAGCCTGTAAAATTACAGTTAGTCTCTCGTTTTTGAACTGGATCAAAAATGAAATGATTTTTCATCGTCTATGATTTGATGTTGGCATTATTAATTCAGTGATACGACAAAAAATCATTTTATTTCAAGAACGAGAGACTAATTGAAATTTTACAGGCTGTCAGGTGCCACTTTTTATGATTGTATTAATACCATGTATCAATTTATTAAACCTTTCTTGGAGAATAAAATGTCTATTTTTGAGGAATATGGAGACTTTAACCCTTAAGCGCCAATCACAACTGCAGCAGACGACACTTTTATATATATATATATATATATATATATATATATATTTATATATATATATATATATATATATATATATATATATATATATATATATATATATATATATATATTCTTTATTTTTCTTAGAAAATAAGTCTTGACATTTCATGTGAATTGCTTGCAAGCAGACAATTCACATGAAATTTCAAGGCTTATTTTCTAAGAAAAATATTGTTTTTAGAATGCCGTCTGCTACAAATTTTGCTTTGCGCTTTAAGGGTTAATGCGTTCATAACTATTATTTTAAAATTAACCTTTGCCACTCTCTAGGCTAATTCAGGAGACGATAAATTCATGACATTTTTCTTATTTTTCCCAGGAAACAGGATTTGACATTTCATGCAGATTGTCTCCATTGGAGAAAATTTGCATGAAATGTCAAAACCTGTTTTCTGGGAAAAATGAGAAAAAAAAATCAAAATGCCGTCTGCTGAAAAATTCACCCAGACTGCTTAAGCGTTAATCTACAATACGTACGTCACACGAAGTCTTTGTACAAATTAGTAAATGCCTATCTTGAAGTATCTAGGCCAATTTATGCATAGATATTTCAATTTTGTTCACACTAATTTTATGCATAATTAGCTTATCAGTTGGAAGTCGATCTAGTTCTGTATTGCAGCCAACGATGAACCTGTTGAATTTAAAGTGTAGCTGACGATATTTCAAATTATTATTTCCCTTTTTTTTTTCAGAAAAGAAGGTTTAGTATTCATTCAAAAGTTAAAATTTGAACTAGACAGAATGTGTTTGTAAACACACACACACACACACACACACACACACACACACACACACACACACACACACACAACAACAACAACAACAACAACACTAGATCAGTTTTGCCATACATTTGCCATACGTCCGATTGCCATCACTCCTTTTTTCATTATTAATGAAAAAGGCCGTAGCACCATTCAGTACAATGAAAAAAAAAAAAAAAGAGAGAGAGAGAGAGAGAGAGAGAGAGAGAGAGAGAGAGAGAGAGAGAGAGAGAAACCCAGTCCTAAAACTTGCTTTTACCGAAAACGGAATGCAAGAATGAGTTCTGGTTTTCGGGTAATTATTTTCGATCTCTAAATGCTTCTAAATGTACATATAAAAAATAAGCAATCACCCACAAGTACATCCAAACACAAACACTAACACAAAAACACTCATATATATATATATATATATATATATATATATATATATATATATATATATATATATATATATATATATATATATATATATATATATAAACCAAGTAATATAGGATAGAGATGTAGTATTTAACGTTTCATCCATTTAATGCAGCGATTATGGAAAGTTGAAATATTATTTGACAATTTTACGTGCTGAGGCAATACATTCCAAATTAATGTGCCGGAGTATGACATGCTGTGCTTGAATAATTCTTTATTCGGTTTTGGAATTACGAAATTGTTACTCGAAGTCGATCTTAGAATACGAGCTTCGTTATTAACGACTGTTGGTTCGAACATATCACAAATGTATAAAGGTGCTTCCTGGATGAAAACCTTAAACATAAATTTGGCCTTTCTTAAGAAAATCCGTTCATAAATTCTTAACACTTTTAGTTTATTCAACTATCCACCATACTATCTATTTCATAATTAAGAATACTCCTGCAGGCCCTTTTCTGAAGTCTATAAATTCTCATAAGATTTCTTTGGGAAGTATTTCCCCATACAATATTACAAAAATCTAAGTGAGGTTGAATATATGATTTGTAGAATTTGACCCTGTTTTCGATTGATAAATATTCCTTTATTCTCGAAAGTGGCCATAAGTACGAAGAGATCTTTTTTGTAATAAAATTTGTATGATATGACCAAGTGAGGTTATTATCTACAAACACTCCCAAAATTTTGTCATAAGAAATCATTTGAAGATTCACATCTTTATACGTCAAATGTAATGTATCATCATTTAATTTACTTCTTTTTTGCGAGGTTGTTACGAGCATTACTTTAGTTTTTGAAGAATTTATTACCATACCATTATGCTTGCACCAAATATCTAAATTTATAAGAGCTTTTTGTAGATTGGCCTGAATCGCCTCTTTTGAAGTATTGACGTCAAATAACGTCGTGTCGTCAGCGTACATGTCCGTTGAAACATCATCTGTATATAAGGGGAGATCATTTATAAACATTAAAAATAAAAGGGGACCAAGTATTGAACCTTGAGGCACGCCATACAAAATAGATCTTTGGTCTGATAAAACATTATTTACTGATACCCGTTGAGTTCGATTTTGTAAGTATGATGAAAACCAATTTAAGGAATCTTCGCTTAGGTTATAAAGGTTTAGCTTCTCAAGAAGAATTTTATGATCTACCAGATCAAATGCCTTCTTGAAATCAACCAATACTACGCCGATCAACTGGCCATTATCCAATGACTGGAGCCACCTGTCAATCATGTTCACTAATGCTGTCTCGCAAGAGTGGGCGGATCTAAACCCAGATTGAGTAGGATGGAGGAGGTTATACTCATTAAGATAATTCATCAATGAAATATGAACATGTCTTTCAAGAATCTTTGATAAGACAGGAAGAACAGATATTGGTCTATAGTTATTTACGTCATCACACGGCCCATTCTTGTGTAAAGGCGAAACTTTGGCATCTTTCCATTTATCCGGAAATACTGAATTTTGAATACTGCAGTTGCATATAAATGTTATAGAATCTGCAATAACTGAAGCTGCAACTTTAAGCAGGCGGGGTCCAATATTATCAGTTCCTGTTGCCTTCGATATATCTAATGATTTAAAAATATTTTCGACTTTATTTACTTCTAAGCGAGGAATTTTAAAATTAACGTTCCCCGGTATTTTTCTTTCGCAAAATGCTTTCAATGTTTCGTGCTTGGAGGGATGGATAGGTTCCTTAATACTTTCAGCTACCTGAACAAAAAACTTGTTAAAGGCATTTGATATTTCGTTTGAATTTTCCGATAAAACATTGCCAATTTTTATTTGAACTTTAGATTTTAAATAAGCATTTTTACTAGTACCTACTTCTTTGAATAGTTTCCATATGCTGTTAGGGCTATTATTTTCCTCAAGAAATGCTTCATAGCGGGACTTTTTCGATTTGCGTATCAAAGATGTCACTTTGATCCGCCATAATTTGAACATGTCTTCATTACCTATAGCCTTATATCTGTCTCTAGTTTTAATTGAATCAATTATTTCGGGAGTAAGCCATTGTGGCTGATTTTTGTACTTTACACGATGTTTTTTAACAGGAATATGCTGGTCTACTATATCTATAAATAAATATGTCCATGCGTCTAATGCATCATTCGGGTCATCAAAAATTTTGATAGTGTCCCACGGAATATTACGAAGGTCCGCAATAAAATTTTCTTCATTAAATGTTTTGAAAGAGCGATATGTAATTGTATAATGTTGTGATTTTGGAACATGTAAATTAATTTTACGCGTGAAAAAAGTTGGAAAATGGTCGCTTAAACCCAGCTTAGGAACATATATATTAGAACAATTTTCTTGAATATTGCAATAAATATGATCTATTAATGTAGCCGACCTTGCTGTTACTCTTGTGGCTTGACTGACTAGCTGATTCAGCCCAAACGGGGCAATAAAATCGAGCCAGTTTCTTTTTATGGTACTGTTTAAAAGATCTCTATTAAAGTCACCTAGGATATAAAACTCTTTTTCCTCTCCGAGCACAATATCTAAGCAATTTTCAAAACATTCATTCCAAGTTATAGTAGAACTGGGATGCCTGTACATGAAGCATACTAAAAAAAGATCTGCTGTAATGGCTTGCACATTCAAATTTCAGTGCACCAGTCTTTTCAGTCCCTGGTGCTAAGGGGCCTAGGAATAGCGGGGTCTTTATTTTTTTCACTAGGTTTGCAAAGCCCTGCTAAAGGCCCTACACTGCGGAGCCAAATGTATGGTAAAATAGCTACTAAAAGCCCATCCAAGGGTTAACAATAATGAAGAACATCAAATGAACTGGACCATTTAGACAAACTTTCTTACCCATGGCAATGGCTCTTGTCCGCCAATGTGAAGATCTTGCGTGATGTTAAATACCCGCGAATAACACTGCACTATATCCCGGTAAATCCCGGCTATTTATCTCGGCTATTTTGCGGGAAATTTAAACCCCGGCACATCTTCGGCACTGCCGGGGCTCATCGGAGGTTAAATCATGGCACTTGAGCCCCGCTATGTCCTCGCTATCCCCGGCCCCGTAGAGGCCAGAGTTTCAGATAACTGGTGCATAAACAGAATACCAAAACTCAGCTCTGGTCTCCAACAGTATACATGAAAAACAAAAGCTGGGTACGGCCTACCTATACATATATTTTGTTCGACCTTAGAGGGACTTTGTTTATAAGAAGAAATATGTACAATTCGTAGTTTTTTTTACGTATTTTAGTGGGAGAGACTGTTCAGGCCATTTTATGGGTCGGTATTATGACTGCTACGCCATTTATTGAGCGCTCCGACAAAAGACATATGCGTGCAGTCATGCTTTCACAAACTCACATGCGTGCGGTCATGCGTCCACAAACACACATGCGTGCATTCATGCATTCACAAATGCATTCATATTGTTTATGCAGTGTGCTGATTCTTTTAATTAGGCAAAATAATCCGTTTCTAATTTCATAGCAATACTTTGTATTAACGCAGCTGTCGAACTATTATCTTTTTCAGAGAACTTGTTAAGAAGGAGAATTTGATAATAATTCTGGGATAATTTACTCCAGTTCTCCATAAAAAATACGTTGTGGGTACTCATTAGAAGCGCCTCGCCGAGGCGCTTATAATGATTACACACAACATATGTTTTGATGGAGAAATATGAAAAAATATCTCAGAATTATCAACGAATTTTCCTCCTTAACAAGCCCTCTGATATTTTTCATTGCTCTAGCCTTCATACCTGACCAGGGGAAAAAAACAGTTTTAACCATCTTTCATCGGCAAAAAATACCGCAATTGTAACAATCCGCGAATCTCAAGCGCGGACTTTGCTCTTTGTCTACAACCACAAAAGACATCTTCTACAATGCTGTGGCGAGGAGCTAAGATCTTGAACAGATTCCGCGCTTTCGCAGACTGGTCTGGGTCTTAGCCGCCCGCCTCCGAACAAATGTCGGATTTCTCTTCAGCCAGCCTCGATTGATTTTCATTCTTTTTACATCAAAAACTGAGCACGCACCAAGATTACATAAATCATTTGGACTGCCATAAAGATGAAACACTCAGGACGTTCTTAATAATTCGTTATATCACGAAAACATGCCTATATAATTTTGACTCCCTTAAACCCCACTTTTATACAGTAAAACTGGGGTTGAGAGGGGTATACATTATTTTTCTTATTTCTGCTCAAAACATATATTGTGGGTACTCGTTAGAACCGCCTCGGCGAGGCCGTTCTAACGAGTACCCACAATCTATGTTTTGAGCAGAAATGTGAAAAATATCAGATTTTTTTATCGGAAAAATTGCCATTTTTTGGTGGTAAAATTTTCAGTATGTTTGAATAGGCGTGTTTTCGTAATGAGTTCCAGGAATAAATCACAACAAAACTGAACAAAAAGATGGGAAAACATTGAATTTTAGCACGCACTGTGAAAAAGTTCAGTGATTCCTAAAATAAGACCAAAGACTTTGAACTGAAAACCGGGGATATAACATTGTAGAAAGGTCCGACCCCACAGGATTCCCATCTGCTATAGTCAAAGCTGTCTTTAAGGCCATCTGTATTATGCAGTCAGCTGTCTTACTCACTGCCTGTTCAGATTTTTAACACTACCAGGCAACTGAGTCACACAGAGGCCGCGCCAAACTGTCTTAAAGGCTCCACATTCCTCTAAAATAGGCATTTTATTATCCAAGAAAGGTTTAAAATATTAATACAAAAATGTTGCACCTGACAGCCTGTAAAATTTCAGTTAGTCTCTCGTTCTTGAAATGGATCAAAAATGAAATGGTTTTTAATATATCTCTGAATTAATATTGCCAACATTTGTTCAGAGATACATAATATGGATAAAAAAAATAAAATGTGGCGTCTGATCAGGGTCTCCACAGTTTGCAAAAAGTTTAGCCATTTTTCTCAAGGAATATCTAAAGCTTATAGCCAGAAGTACCTAAAATTGAAATTGGACGCTTCCAATATAAAGAGTGGGAGAGCTCATTCAGTCTACAATGGGTTAAAAGCCCACTATTTCAGATCCCATCAAAGATAAGGATGTGGAAATTTACCTGTATTAAGCAAGCACCTGTCTTAAGCAAACATTACAGAAACATGCCTATTCAAATATACTGAAAATTTTACCATAAAAAATTGAAAATTTTCAGATAAAAAATTCCTATATTTTACATATTTTTGATCAAAACATAGATTGTCGGTACTCGTTAGAACCGCCTCGACGAGGCGATTCTAACGAGTACCCACAATCTATGTTTTGGAGGAGAAATAAGAAAAATAATGTATACCCCTGTAAACCCCAGTTTTACTATATAAAAGTGGGGTTTAAGGGGGTCAAAATTATATAGGCATGTTTTCGTGATGTACTTTTTTTTGTTTTCCTATAGGTGCTTGCTTCACAGGTTTAACTATACTTCCTCTAAAAGTTGAACCATTTGACTACCTTATGATGTGTCTGAAATATTGTGATCTTGTAACAAATCATATAGATTATAGTGATTAATTTGCTCATTTAGCTACCCGTTTGCTTAGACCTGTCTGCCCGAATATTTAGGATGGGTACGGTACAATTTAAATATAGGATGGGCAATGTTCGGCCTACACCAAGTCGCTTGGGGGACGCTATTGGCCTTTATATTTTTCAAAACGAAAACAGGCATATTCAAATATATTGAAAATTTCACCATCAAAAAACTGAAAGTTATTAGATATAAATTCTGATATTTTTCATATTTCTCCTCAAAACATAGGCGGTTCTAACGAGTACCCACAATCTATGTTTTTCGGCAGAAATAATAAAAATAATGTATATCCCTGTAAACCTCAGTTTTACTATATAGAAGTGAGGTTTAAGGGGGTCAAAATTATATAGGTATGTTTTCGTGATGTGAAAGGGTCATTTTATTTTTAAAGGGACCTCAGTACATGGAATATAAGCGAAGTGGAAGATTTTTTATGGTCACCTGGGCCCCATGTTTTATGTTGAAAGAACCGTCAATGCTTTTAGGTGCATCACTGGACAGGCACTTCCCTTCTAGGTACACCACTGGATAGGCACTGACTTGGTATAGGCAAGGACCATCACAGATTGCCTATTCCATACTTTCATGTATCAAAATCATTCCGAATTATCAAAACATAGTTTTACAACGAAAACTCAAGTTTTGTATCAAAGAAGATAATTAAGTTGTTGAAAGAATCAGCGATATTACCATTAAAATAGAGCCGGGACACAGCATTTTCTAAATGATTGCATGTGCGCCCAGTGAAGACTCAGATCAGACTGCGCATCCGCGCAATCCGATCAGAGTCTTCGCAGGGCACTCTGTGGGTATTCAAGGAGCCAAAGCGTCCTCAGGTGGACAACGAAGACTCTTATCAGACTGCACGCGAACAATCTTGTAGGAAACGCTGTGCCCTGGACTGGCTTCAGTCTCCAGTGACTTTTTTTTCTTTCTTATAATCTGTTTAATAATCCACTAAAATAAAACCAAAGTAATGTCAAGACTATAAAGGCTGGTCACTAGTGACCAGCCTTTATAGTCATGATATATATATATATATATATATATATATATATATATATATATATATATATATATATATATATATATATATATATATATATATATATATATATATATATATTTTTTTTTTTTTTTTTTTTTGTTTTTTTTTTTGTTTCATTCTAGTGGATTATCAAACCGGAATATGAAAAAAAAAATTTAGTCACTGGAGACGTGAGCCAATCTAGCTGTGCCCCGGCCATGTCGTTGGCATACATAAACAAAAGGAATGAAGAGCTCAGTAATGTACATGAACTAATATCAACAATTGGAGTTTTGATCCCGATACGCAATAGTGATCTTTCCTAAATAGCGAAAGAGCTGACCGGCTTGCACACAGCAACTGTGCAACCTTCAGTATTCAACATTAGATTAAACCGCACCCAGAGAATCCGTGAGTAAACAGCGAAGATTCTGGTCAGACTGTGATTCTGCGCACGCCGATCAAGACGATCGCTGTCCGCTCATATTCCGAAGAGACCTTTTTGCATAGCGCCGTCCATTTGGACAAGACGAGAAGGAAATTAAAATCAAACGCGTTGGCTTAACGCAAACATTGGCAATATTGAATTCTTTTCATATTCAGTGGAAAGTTAAGAAAGTAGTTAAATATCTCATAAATCACAAAAGACATTGTCAAGTATTTTTTTTTTTTTTGAAGAACAGAATTATTGATTAAACTAAATTATTGTAGCCAGAACTTCAATCAAATTCTGTTTTCCTACCGAAAATGGATTCACACAGGACCTTGACAAATTGAGCCGTTACGTCAAAAAACCTACCTTCGTACGTGTGCGCCCAGCGAAGATTCAGATCAGACTGCGCACTTGCGCAGTCTGATCTGAATCTTCACTGGGCGCTTTTTTGATAGCCAAGGATGCAAAGTTTCTTCATACGGACAACGAAGACTCTGATCTGACTGCGCGGATGCGCAGGCTGATTTGAGTCTTGATCAGGCGCACATATAAGGTACGTTTTCTCAAGTTACGGCTCAGCTAGTCTTCTGTATATGTAACGCATGGCATTGTCCTCTTGTTATTGAAGCCAAACGCCCCGAAACTGGTGGGATCAATACACAGGTTGACCTCTATGTACTAATGGTAAGCGGGTTTTCCTGTGATGAGGGGCTTCAGACCCAAGTGACAATTGGAAACCGACCACTCCAACAAACACGCAACACGAGCATCTATAGGCAATGCATATAGGGCGTGCGGTATAACAGGTGTTCCTGTACACCATGGCGTACGTTTTGCCTTAGATTGGCTCGTCTCTTGTGGCTTTTTGTTTCCTTATAATTCCTTATAATCCTGCTTGATAATCCACTAAAGTAAAACCAAAATAATATTACTGTCTAATTTTAAAGGCTGGTCAATAGGTATCTTATTTTGATTTTATTCTGGTTTTATTTTGGTTTTATTTTAGTGGATTATCAAACAGGAAAAAAATATTTAGTCACTGGAGACTGGAGCCAGTCAAGTGATAGTTACTCTGTTTATCCTATATATTCGGACAGACAGACCTGAGCAAACAGTATAGACCTAGATCAGACATTTTATTTTTATTTTTAGGACAAGTATAGTAAGGATTTGAGATGCCCTAATACTTAGGGCTAAAATGGTACTTACATAGGCTTTTGAAAGACAATACGCTTTATCGCTTGGCATGCTGTGTAAAAATGAAATAGTTTTCTTAGTTTTCCAATAAAATAGGCTTTTACGTTTCATGCAAATTGTCTCCTGTGGATCTGACGTTTCATGCAAACTGTCTCCCGAGGAGACAGTTTGCATGAAACGTCAGAGCCTATTTTCTGGGAAAAATAAGAAAACTGTCATCAATTTGTCGTCTGCTGAATTTGCCCATAGAGTGGTAAAGTTTATACACCAGAAAGTAATGAGCTAATTAAGTGTCTAACTGAAATTATAAGCCTACATCAGCCATGATTGATTGAAGGAAAGAGTAGTTAATGACTGGTTAACGGTAATAATTTCTAGGGCAACTACCAGTGGTTGCCGTGGTCTGTCATTTTGGACGTAATAACTGCTGACAAAATGCATAGTTCAGTGTGCAATTTCTTATACTGCCCCTCACTCCCCGTCCGTCCGTCCGCCCGCCAGCCCACGCGCCAAGCACAGAAGCGCGAACTCATACACACACACACACACACACACACCGTTTCCCCTTTACACAAACGCCACTCTCCAATCCTTAGGCGACGTGGCTCGGTATAGTACTCAAAATGGACCCCAATGGCGTTGCCAGATCGGAATTATTTTATGCACACTCAGGAAAAAATCTCATTACAAAAACACACCTATATTCAAATATATTGAAAATTTTACAACCAAAAAAGGAAAATTTTCGGATAAAAAATTCCGATATTTTTCAAATTCCTGCTAAAAACATAGATTGTGGGTACTCGTTAGAACCGCCTCAGCGAGGCGGTTCTAACGAGTACCCACAATATATATTTTTTTTAGCAAAATAAGAAAAATAATGTATACCCCTGTAAACCCCAGTTTTACTATATAAAAATGGGGTTTACGGGGTTCAAAATTATATAGGCGTGTTTTCGTGATGTTGAAAACTATGCCTTGAATCGCTTCCAAAATAGGGGCTACTCTTAAAGTATTTGCTCCCAGAATCGTTCTGCGGCGTCTGACCTGGATGTACCTTGTTTGCTCTGGCTTGTCTTTCCCAATGCCCAGGGTAAAAACAATATGGTCCTTTTATGGACACTAATAGGGGGAAATAATCATCTATAATATAAACTTTATGACAGATCACCTACTTGAAATTTACTTCTTTTCCTAGCCTATTATCAGAGGTCAGTGTAGAATCCCTGTGGAGCCAATAAGAGCTGAATATAATCCCTGTCACGCATCCCTGGGAGATATCTATTGAGTATCTGGCACCCGCTGAAATATTATCATAAACAGACAAATATGAGGTTATTCGTTGATCTAAGATGCCTCGGTTTTAATGCAATTTATTTTTATTATCATTTATACTAGCTCCTACACCCTGCTGTCATGTTTTATCACTCCTTACTATTATAAGCTTATTCAAATTTATATATGCTACTCTGACATCAAGATCTGGTCCAATATAAATTTCACCTGGCAGAATTCTGCTTGGTCAGTGATTAATTATCCCTCCACAAGATAAATTGCTACTAGGCAAGGACAAGCAGTAGGCAGCAGATGATCTTTAATATTTATAATTATTGATGATAATTGTGATATCCGTCCAATAGCTAAAATTGGCGTAGCCAGAACGGAATTGTTTTTACGCAAATCCAAAATGGGGGCTACTCTTAAAGGAAAGAATTTGCTCGCTGTTGGAGCAAATTCTTTCCTCTAAGAGTAGCCCATGTTTAGAGGGAGCAAATTATTTATTTTAAGATTAGCCCCTATTTTTTTCCGAGTAGCCCCTGTTTTGGAAACGATCAATTCTTTACTTTAATGGTAAAGAAGCGAAGTATTTTATGTTAGTTGATGTCTTTTATTGCAAATATTATTTTTCCTACGCATGTTACAAATGTACGCATATGCGTAATAGGCGTAATGAGCGTAGGCTATGTGTAAGGCTAAATCTCACTATATGTGCACCGCCTTACAAAAGGAGCTGCGGAAACACGTTTTGGGGGCATTAGACTGGCTCCAGTCTCCAGTGACTAAATATTTTTCTCATAATCACGTTTGATAATCCACTAAGATAAAACCAAAAATAAATAAAAAAAAATATCATGGCTTTAAAGGCTAGTCACTAGTGACCAGCTTTTATAGTCATGACATTATTTTGGTTTTATTTTAGTGGATCATTAAATAGATTATAAGAAAAAGGAGTTAGTCACTGGAGACTGGAGCCAGTCTTTCGGGGCATATGCGGACAGCGAAGGCCCGATCTTGCCGATCATTCCTTTATACCATATCTAACCTAAGTACTCAGACAGACAGACAGACAGGACAAACAGTGCGTATCCAGACCTGACTAAGCAGTATCAGGGTCTAAACTGTTTGCCACTCGTCCAGTAATTTTTAGTAAAAGAACAGATATAATGGACTTGTACGAGTCTGCGCATTTCGCATATCGCGATAACATAAAGTTTACTTACTTTTAACTTATCACCCGGTCTTAACCCTTTGTAGACCAAAAGAGCTCCCCCAATCCAACCTGTCTTAACCTATGAACTCCCCGACACTGTATACTGGAAGAGTCCAATTCCGAGTTTAGGTATGTCAGGCTATGAGATTTAGATATGTTTGTGAGAGAAAAGTGACTGAACTATTTGCAAACAGTGGAGACCCAGATCAGACGCCGCGTTCTGCGGCGTCTGATCTAGTTCTGCACTGTTTGCCAATTACCCTTTTAGGGATCTCCAGACTACAATGGGTTAAAGGCCACCTCTATTAAGCAAAATCCTGTCTTGAAAGGATAAATTCTCAATATCCGAAAGAAGCAGTCTGGGCATAATATAAATCAACCTGTACAAGACAAGCACCTGCCTGAAACAAGTAATTTTAGCCCCTTGTTTAACGCTTATCATGCTGGGTAAAAATTTCAGCAGACATCATACTGCAAAATCTTTTATACTTTTCCCAGAATAAAAAGGTTTTGAAGTTTCATGCAATTTCTTCGGAGACAATTTACATGAAATGTCAAATCCTGTAATCCCGTGTGCAGGAAAAAATGAAAAAGAATAATAATAGTAATAATAATAATAATAATAATAATAATAATAATAATAATAATTAAATTGTGGCTGTTGATTTCGGTCAGTTCTGTGTACAACAGTGTTGACTTCACCAGATTATATTCGTCTCATAAACAAACACTGCTTTAGGATTGGAACTCAATTAAATAGTCGCTCAATGTCTGTCTACCGACATTTATGCCGTTGACCAGACAATATGTATTACTTTCCGTGGTGAATTTACATAATTTTCTCACAGGAACTGCACACCAAATACAAGATACAACTTAACGCTTAGCACTTTAGGTAAATTTTTCAGCAGAGAACATTTTTCTTATCTTCCCCAGAAAACAGGTTTTGACATTTCATGCAAATTGTCTACAATGGAGACAATTGCAGGAAATGTCAAATCCTGTTTCTGGGAAAATAAGAAAAATATCATCCATGTGTCATCTGCTGACTTAGCTCGGAGAGTGGTAATGGTTAAGGAGATTTGAGTCACTGTCAGTGGAGACAATCCTGTTTTGTCCCCTTCCCGAAAAGGGGTCTACTCTAAAAGGAAAGAATCTACTCATCTTGGAGATTTAGATGAACTGCGATAAAAAAAACAAAACAAAAAACAAAAAAAAAAAAAAAACGGAAATGACCAAAATATCTAAGCGTACCTAACAGGCAAAACTAGACTGGCTTCAGTCACCAGTGACTAAATATTGTTGTCTTATAATTAGGTTTGATAGTCCATCAAATAAAACCAAAATAATGTCATGACTTTAAAGGCTGGTCACTCTAGTGACCAGCCTTTATAGTCATGATATTATTTTGGTTTTATTTCAGTGAATTATCAAAAAAGAATTATAAGGAATTATAAGGAATCAAAAAAGCCACGAGAGACTGGAGCCAGTATAAGGCAAAACGTACACCGTGGTTTACCGGAACACCGGTTATACCGCGCGCCCTATATGCATTGCATACATGCATATGTGCTGGTGTTGCATGTTTGCTGGAGTGGTCGGTTTCCAAATGCATTTTTTATACGAAACTGTCTGGCCAGTATCAGTTACGATCAATTACGTGTAATTTACTAAATACAGGCAACCTTTTAAATCTTTAATGCTTAGTGTGGTGGATAAAAAATTAGCTGACGACAAATTGAAATCTTACTTTTTTCTGGGAAAAAAGTTAAAATGCTCCCCATTCTAACCATATTTAAACAGCAGCAGACGATGTTTTAAATTAATAGTTTTCACAGAAAGTAAGTTTTGGCATTTCATTCAAATTAGGAGACAACTGAAATGACATGCCAAGCCTTATTTTGAGTGGAAAAAAACAAACGCTCATTTTGCGACTGTTGAATCCATCGAGAGACAGTGATAAAGTGAGAATTAAATACATTTTTACTTAAAGATAAAACTATTCATATCTTTCCTAAGTCTCCATGAAAGCATAGGTGTGGGATGTCTTTAGAATGGGCTTGGTGAGACGACTCTAGAAGATATCTTAATCTTTAAAGCGCCTAGCAAAATTTGCAGCAGACGAAATTCTAAAATTTTATTTTTTTTTTTTATTTTTCAGAGAAAACAAGTCTTGATATTTCATGTGAATCGTCTTCTTGGCAGACGATTCACGTGAAATATCAAGACTTGTTTCCATCTGAAAAAAAAATGTCGTCTGCTTTAGTTGTGATTGGCGCTTTAAGAGTTAACATGTGGATGAATATTTACCTGCTTGTTCGGCTTGTCTGCTATTCTGTGTTGCTAAGCGTCTCTTTAACTCTGAGTATGCTGGTGTCACGTGGAACATGACATATTGTTTTCTTTCGGTATTCTTTTCCAGAACAAGTGTCTCACATTCTAATCGAATCGTTTCCAAAATTCTATTTGTCCTGAAAAAAAAAATACATATATATAGTTTAAGCGGACTGGATACACTTGATAAAATAGCCACCAGTTTTTTAACAAGGGAGACAACTATGTGACTTTCTGTTTGCTGTTCTGCGTACTAAGCCAGGCCCCTTTCAGAGTAGACCGTTTTCAGAAGGAGACTGCCAGGTAAAGGAACGCAAACAGGAAGTCACAAACATTATCTTCAGACAACTCAGTCAAAATTGTTTTGTCTTCTGGACAACGATCTACTCTAAAAGGAAAGAATTTGCTCCCAGGGGGGAGCAAATTCTTTCCTTTTAGAGTATATCTTGTTAGCCTCCTTCTGAAAATATAACTGTACATGTATAATTTATTTCAAATATTCATTCACTGAAACCTTTAAGGTGATTTGATATGCTTGGTAGATTTTTCGCCATTTTTTACACTATTTTAATTCAACAGATTATTGGTCATCGATACTGTCGCTGATACCATTTCTCGTCTGCAATATGCAAGCACTTGTAACATGATAGAGACATTAATTGACATTTTATTGTTCTAGACCGCTTATCGTTAATGACAATCTTCTTTCAGACTTGTTGACCGAGGTTAGGACAGAAACTGCTACGGAAAGGGCGAAAGGTCCTCTGGGATAGATACTTGTTAACCTGCACAACCATTAACCTGCACAACCATTTTAACGGCATATTTGAAAAGCAGGACTGGACTCGTGGACTGGAATATTTGGCTGGGCACTTTTGTTTCTGGGCCGGCTTTTATTCTTTTGGCTTGGCTTAATTCTGATCATCCCAGCTAAATATTATCTGGCCCGTGTGTTTATTTTCCTTTTGAAGGATATTATCAGAGATGTTGTTCAGGAAGTACACTCTTGTGAATTAGATTCAAGATCTGCATCCTGCTGTTTCCGTCTCTTTCACAATAGTGAATTTAGAGATTTTGAACATAGAGAGATATGTAAACAATTTGTGTATCCATGAAAAGTGCACCCGGATCAGATTACATGCATAAACCCGTTTGTGCCGTGTGGACTCTTCTACCTCGTCTTTGGACAGACCCATTTCCAATAGAAGAGGTGTCTACTTAGATTTTGTTATTACCATGTTTTATAGAAATTGCTGAGTCTACACGGTTTGCCAATGTCCATTTTATTAGACGCTAGGCATAAATGGGTTTAATGTATCCCTTTTGAGATAATGAAACATAGTAGAATGTCAGTGATAGCACCACTTCCTACTATTCAAGAGATAAACACTATTTAAAAGTAAAGAAAGAAGTATAATTATGTCTGTGATAGCCAGAGAACTTGTTAAGGGGTGGGGACGTAGTTTGTGATAATTCTGAGATAATTTTCTTCAGTCACCATAAAACATATGTTGTGGGTACTCATTAGAAGCAACTCGCTGAGGCCCTTCTAATGAGTACCCACAACATATGTTTTTATGGAGAAATAAGAATAAAACTTAGCCCAGAATTATGATCAATTTCCTCGTTAACAAGTCCTATGGATGTCATAAATCCATACTTTTCAGGAGATAACCGCCTTTTTAACGTAAAGAAATAATGCATCATGATGTAGACAATAGCATAACTTCAAACTGTTCAAGAATTACATAACGAAAACACGCCTATTCAAATAAACTGAAAATTTCACCACCAAAAACTGAAAGTTTTCAGACAAAAAAATCTGATATTTTTCATATTTCTGCTCGAAACATAGATTGTGGGTACTCGTTAGAACCGCCGAGGCGGTTCTAACGAGTACCTACAATGTATGGTTTTAAGCAGAAACAAGAAAAATAATTTATACCCCTGTAAACCCCATTTTTACTATATAAAAGTGGGGTTTAAGGGGGTCAAAATGATATAGGCATGTTTCGTGATGTTGGCATAAAATCATAAAGTGTATTACTCTGTATTTTAATGGCAAATTGAGACCAGTAGCTTCTTTTCACTAAATCTGTAGGACTGAAAGCGAAAACATGTACGTATATATCATTCTTCACCGAAGCTAATAACTGCTTCTGTAGCATGTAAACAGAACAAGCTGAAACGTACTTGATCATGAGCAAAGTAAATGTCTGCCAGATGATCTGAACCTTCCTACCCAGCGGGCACATGACGTTATTACAACGTCGGCTCAACGTCGATGCAACGTCATGACGTTGCATCGACGTTGAGACAACGTTGTATTAACGTCATGTGCCTGCTGGGTAAAGATTCCAAAGGGACATCAGAGTTCACACTCGGTAAATAAGATGAATATATGCCAGCATTTTGGAAGTCTTTACCATGTTCAAGTCTTCACCTTGATCCTAAGCCAATGGGTTCAGCCCAAGAGTCCAGTCCATGGGTTCAGTTTTTGAGCCCAGTCCAGCTTTTCTAGTATGCCCATAAAAAACTAAGCTTTAAGAACGACGAGAAGGGAATTAATAAAAGTATTAATTACTGTTACATTAGCCATTAGCAGACTATATCAGCAAGCGACATTTTAAAAATATGTTCTTTTTTACCTGTTCTTATTTTCTCAAAAAAGTATGGTTAAAAACTTGAAAGCCTTTGGATCAAAAAGAACTCAGTACAACTCCGTGCAAATTTTCTGTGCACTTTGCTTCGGAAACCATATTAGTTTTTTACCCCTCATCTATCATTCTTGAACATCTTAAATGGAAGATGGCTTTTAACGTTTCGCATGTTGTGTGTTTTTAATTTCAACAGATTGCATTTTGATTTTTTTTTCTCCTTTTTTTTCTAGAAAAAAATTCATGCAAACGGTATCCTTAGGAAGTGTCAAACCCTATTTCATGAGTGAAAATAATAATAAAAATAATCATGAAAACTTTTTTGGTCGTCTGCATGATTTTCCTATAAGATCGGGACAAGAATTGGAAAAAAAATCAGATATGGTTTAGCAAACAGTGTAGACCCTGATCAAACACCACAGAATGCGGCGTTTGATCAGGGTCTACACAGTATACCACCATCACGAAAACATGCCTATATAATTTTGACCCCCTTAATCCCATGCACGTTTATATAGAAAAACTGGGGTTTACAGGGGTATACATTATTTATCTTATTTCTGCTCAAAAACATAGATTGTAGGTACTCGTTAGAACGGCCTCGCCGAGGCGGTTCTAAGGAGTACCCACAATTTATGTTTTGAGCAGAAGTATGAAAAATATCAGATTTTTTTTATCTGAAAATTTTCATTTTTTCGGTGGTAAAATTTTCAGTATATTTGAGTAGGCATGTTTGCGTAATGACTAATTCAGTAGCTTTAGGCATATCCAAAGGTAATGAAATGCGCATGTTCAAAGTTTAGAACAAGTATAGTAAGGATTTGAAGTGTCCGTCAGAATACAGGGTAAATACGATATCCTTAGCATGATCTGTTAGAATCACATCATCTGTTTGTCCAACTGTGCGCGTGGATGCCTATAATATTAACAACTATCAAACACCTGTTTTAGTGCACAATGGTCAACTTGAATGAGCTTCACAACACCAAGCTGTTTTGTGGACAAACATATTATAGGATCGATTGTTTACAATCGAGCAAAAGTATGCATACTTCAAAATTTCCTGAAGGTTGTTGTCCACGTGACGATCACTGACCAATAAAATCAATCGACCAATAAAATCAAACCGCACTATTTTTGTCGCTGTGACGTCAGAGTGCCATATAAAAAGGATCATCTGTAAAACCTGGATCGTGGGCTGGGTGGCCTAGTGGTTAGCGCACTCGACTTTCAAGCGGGATATCGTGGGTTCGAATCACGCTCGGGTCGAGACAATTTTCAGACCATTATTACGCCTAGCTCATACTCGACGTGCCCTGGGTTTTGTATAAAGTGGACAGGGCGGCGCTTGGTGACAGAGAGCGGCACCAAGTGTGCATGGGTGATCCATGAAAGCAAGGCTGTACAAGTACATGTACATCATAGCTATCGCCGCTGCCTCTTTGTGCCTCGGGTGCCTGGTAGCGTTAAAAATCCGCATAACAACAACAACCTGGACTGGGACACAGGCAAGCAGTGCAGACCCAGATCAGACGCCTTATTTTGTCGCTGTGATGTCAGAATGCCATGTAAAGAGGGTTATTTGGTTAAACCTGGACTGGGACATTGGCAAACAGTGCAGACCCAGATCAGACGCCACAGAACGCAGGTCTTTTTGAAAAGCTATACTTGTATTTAGCATCAACACACATTTGGCGACCTGCAATTGCATAAATCTGCAGGATGGTCTGTTTTTTCGTTGGCATCACATGCCATAAAGAACTGAACACTTGTTCAAAACTAACGAAGTCGTTAGTAAACGTTTCGTTAAAACTTTGATCATTAAATATGGCATATTTGTTAGTATTTTTGCTGAAAAAATGTGAGTAGCTTTTGCATTTGCAAAAGCTACTCACATTTTTTTCAACAAAAATACCTGTGAATTAGATAATGTACTAACTAGAACAGTTAACATTTTGACCACTAACGAGCTCGTTAAGCTAAAGATGCTTTGAACAACTGAGCCCTGGTTTATACCTGTGATCTGGACCTTCTATTTACAAGAAATACTCACTATCTGAAATCTGTGGTTCCTTTAACTTTTATTGTATTGAGCTAATAACACCTCAGCAGATGGCATTTTGATTTTTGTTTTATTTTTCATAGAAAATAAAGTTTTCCATTTCAAGTGAATCGTCCGCCCAGCAGACGATCCGCATGAAACGTCGTTTTACTTCCTCTGAAAAAAAAAATATAAATACAGTTGACTCTTGTTATCTCAAACACTGATAACTCAAAATACTGCTTAAGTCAAACTATAGTTTTGATAATGTTTGTTTAATTTTGCTTTTTTGTTCTTTACAATTCAACTCCGGTTATCTAAAAGTATTGCTGTCTCAAACTGAAATCTCTGTTCCATTGGACTTTGAGATAACGAGAGCCCACTGTAATCTAAGAAATAAAATGTCGTCTGCAGATGCAATCATAGATACCTACCTAGTATTTGAACTGTACCATACGAAAACGCAAATGCGCAGTCTGGTCTGGGCCTTCGACGTCCGCATATCTGCGCATGCGCTTTCTGATCGCATGCGCAGTCTGATCACGACCTTCGCTGTCCGCGCATAGAATCATAGGATACAACAGAATGTAACAATAAGATGAGGTCCTGATCAATTGGTGGGACTTTGCATGCAGGCTGATTCGTGTGCGCGCTTTTAAAACCATTTTCTTTTGAAATTCGCAGCCATTTCATAGCAAGCTGCTGAGAACAAAAATAACTCTAAATACTTTCTTTATTTCTGACACATTGTGCTGATTATAAGAAATAAACAATTGTAACATAAATTGAAATCCTGCAGAATGAGAATTAAAAAAAAATAAATAAAAAAAAAAAGAAAGAAAGACACGGGAAATCGTGTCTCGATCATCAAGTTTTCGTGACTTTAACGCTTAGCACTCTAGGTAAAAAATTCAGCAGACAACATACTGAAATATTTTTCCCAGAAAACAGGATTTGACACTTCATGCAAATTGTCTCGTCAGAGCCTATTTTCTGGGAATAATAGGGAAATATGTCGTCTGCTAATTTGCATTGTAAGTGTTAACCACAATATGTATCTACCAGACACAAATACGAAGAGAAGCGCAATAAAAGATCAGATACGGGCATAGGGACAACGAAGGCCCAGATCAGCCTGCGCATACACGCAGTCTGATCATGGCCTTCGTTATACGCTTACAGAATCGTTGGTTATCATAAAATCCGGAAAGGGAATTATTTCATATATTTTTTCCTGGTAGAATGTATTCGACGCAATTAGAAGTGCTTGTTCAAACTGTGCAGATTAGACTGATCCTGGTCCTTTTCTGAAGTCACGGGTAATATGAAATTAGAAGAAAACAAATAAATAAACAAACAAAAACTAACAGAGATAATTTTCAAGTGACTTTTTAACGTTCACAACTCTCTGATGGGCTAATTCAGTACCGAGACAACGAATTGATACTCGTGTTTTTTCTTATATTTTCCCCAGAAAACGGCTTTTGACATTTCATGCAAAATTTTCAGTTGACTTTACCACTCACTGGGTTACAATCATGAAATGTAGCACCTGACAGCCTGTAAAATAGCAGTTAGTTTCTCGGTTTTGAAATGAAATTATTTACCGTATCTCTGAATTAATATTACCAACATTAATTCAGAAGTATGATAAAAAAATAATTTCATTTTTGTTCCAGATCAAAAATGAGAGACTAATTGAAATTTTACAGGCTGTCAAATGCCACATTTTATGATCATATTAATATCATATATCAATTCATTCAACTTTTCTTGGATAAAAAATGTCTATTTTTGAGGCATATGGAGCCTTTAAGAGGTAAATTTATTCACGAGTATTCGAGCAAATTCGGAAAGTCTCTACAGGATAGTTACATTATTATAACTTAGTAAGTTTTTTTAAATTTCAACATATTATGTTTTCAATAAAAAGAGGTTTCAAAAGACGTTTTCTGTCTGAATCGAAATAATTACAGCAAAATATGGAATGGTATTCATCACCAATATCATTTCCCGTACACAGGACACTTTCTTTCATGCAGAGGTATATTTTTCCAGAGACCCGTCTCAACAGGAAGTCTATGATTACTAGTTTTGAATTTAATGAGAGGTATATAATGTTTTTATCAAGGTTAATGAAGTTGTTCTCAACAATTGTAAGATTTACCTTTTGACGACGAATTAAGTTTTTGAACCCATTCTCAAATTGAATGAGTAAATCATTCAGAACTCGAGAAATTGATATTTTGATACCACAGAAGAGAAGAAATTCTGTGTTGGTCAATGGAAAGTGGATAAGATCCCCACTTTTCGCACAAACTCAGGATGAACTTATGCATCGGTGCTGTCTAGTATGAAAAATGCTATTTGCTATTTAAGTGTTCGGACTTTGCAGCAAATAGCGAATAGCATTTGTCATACTAGACTGCGCGGATGCATAAGTACATCTTGACCTCTGCCACTATCTGTTGTCTGTTCGCCATAATCTGCAGTCTGTTTCAATGTTCGTTAAATTCATTTTTGCAGGTGGCATGCTGCAGATTTTTTTTTTTTTTTTTTTTCGTTTCTAACTTAATAATAGAATAACGTGTTGTGTTTCTAGGAACCTGCATAATTCAGAAGCGGTTATCCTTTGGAAGACTGCTGATACAGATATAATCATTTTAACGCGCTGCGTACTGGGTAAAAAGTTAAGCAGACGACATTTTGAAATATTTTTCCCAGAAAATAGGAGACATATCATGCATATTGTCTCCTCAAGTCTCGTAAGGAGACAATTTGCACGAATTGTCAAAATCAATATTCTTAGAAAAAGCGATAAAATTATCATCAATTTGTCGTCTGCGGAATTTGCCCATGGTATGCTAACGGTGTTAATCTTAAATGCATATAGAATTTGATTTTCAACAGATGTTTTAAAATATATTTTTTCGCGCTTTACTCAGAAAGAGAAAAATCTTGATATTTCATGTAAACAGCCTCCTCAAAGAGAACTCAACTAAAATGTCAAGTTCTGTTTACTGAAAAAAAGTAAGAAAAACAAGTCACTCATTTGTCGCGTGCAGCATTCGCCTACAGCATGCAAAGAGTCAAGGAAACCTGCAGCACGCAGGAAATGTAATTATACGGCACATTAAAGAGAATGCGTAAACATGATGGCTTTCATTGCTGTTCTTTCTCATATGCAAAAAAAAAAAAAAAAAAAAAAAGCTACGCCTGGTCCGACGTAAAGGACCCTTACCGCTTAGCACTCTGGGCCCAGTTGTTTAAAGCTAACGATGTCGTTAACGATTTCGTTAAAATTTAAATGGAGTGATACACAAATATGCTGAAATTTTTTGCTGAAAAAATGTGAGTAGCTTTTGCAGTGCAAAAGCTACTCACATTTTTTTCAGCAAAAAATATCAAAATATTGTATATTGAATCCGCTAAAACAGTTAACGAGCTCGTTAAGCTAACGACGCTTTGAACAACAGGGCCCTGGATTTTTCAGCAGACGACATTTTGAAATATGTTTTCTTATTTTTTCCCAGTAAACAGGATTTGATATTTCATGCAAATGGGGACAATTTGCACGAAACGTCAAATACTCTTTACTGGGAATATATAAGAAAAACGTCATCAAATTTATCGTCTGCTGAATTAGCCTAGAGAGTGGTGAATGTTATTGCTGATGAGAAAAGCAAAAGGACTGATCAGCCTACACATCAGGAAATTCTGATCATGATCTTCGCGTTTCACCAGAGGATTCTAGAGTATCTAGGCTTACTCAAAGCGAACGGTAAAGGAGCTCATCAGAATGGGTTGATCATTACGAAAACACGCCTATATGTATTCAAATATAAAGAAAATTTCACCTCCAAAAACTGAAAATTTTCAGATTTAAAAACTCTGATAGTTTTCATATTTCTGCTCAAAACGTAGATTGTGGTACTCGTTAGAACCGCCTCGGTGAGGCGGTTCTAACGAGTACACACAATCTATGTTTTTGAGCAGAAATAAGAAAAAAATGTATACCCCCTGTAAACCCCAGTTTTACTATATAAAAGTGGGGTTTAAGGGGGTCAAAGTTATACAAGCCCGTTTTCGTGATGCGTGGCTTTTGCGTGACGCGACGGAAATTATATTAACGCTTAGCACTCTGGGTAAAATTTTCAGCAGACGCTATTGAAATTGAATATTCTTTCTTATTTTCTCAGAAAACAGGTTTTGACATTTCATGCAAATTGTCTCCAGTGTATACAATTTGCTTGAAATGTCAAATCCTGTTTTCTCGTGAAACTTAGTAACATATCACCAGTTTGTCGTCTGTTGAATTAGCCCAGAGAGTTGTAAAGGTTAAGAAATAGATAGATGCAGAACACACTACGGAGATTCTTCATTTTTTTATACAATGCTGAAAGTCGGTCTTGTAAAGCATTAATGAAAACATCTATTGGTAATATACAGGAGAGAGTGGAGAGGTTTTTTGATTTGGGTTTTACGGCCCTTTCAAGAATATTTCACTTATATCGAGCCGATCGTTCATCAAAGGTGGGCGAAAACCGGAGAACCCGGGGAAAAAACCACCTGACCATCCGTAAGCAGAACTTGGCTTTCCCACATGTGACCCCGGCGAGCGAGGCTCGAACCAAAGCGGTGAGAAACCATATGGATTAAGAGTCATCTCTCCTATCTGCTAGGCTACGGGGGCCCGCAGAGTGGAGTAGGGCAGTCAAATTAAAATATAAGAATGATTTTTAGTAGAGAGATAGAGAGAGATACTTAATTTTATTTATCAGGATCATGTGAGCTTTTTACGAACTAAGCGTTCTATATTTAAACGGATCATGTCTGGGTTCGTTGCTTAATGACTAAGATTGTCTAATTTCGAAGAGTAAAATCTTATGTCAGCCAAATAAAAGCCTAGCATTAAAGTAGCAACATCTCAAATAAACAAATGACTTCCATAGCTCTTTATAAGATACTTTTTTTCAATCCAAAAGTATTTATATATTCCTTATCCCTCCATGAAATCATATGTTGTGGGTACTCATTAGAAGCGCCTCGGCGATGCGCTTCTAATGAGTACCCACAACATATGTTTTCGTGGAGAAATAAGAAAAGTATGTACCTGATACCCACTTAACTAGACCTATGGCTTCAGTGCAATTACGCCACTAGTGCATTTTAGTCACCCATTTGAGAAGCCTGCAGCCAGCGAAGACTGCAGCAAGTCACATGCCATCTCGAATATGCCGGCAACCAGCAATTGTCCCAGCCGGCCTGCGCATCAGTGCGGTCTGGAAACAGTACCTAAATCATTCTGAATCCTAGTAAGTACGAGAAATAAATGAATAGTTTTGACCAATAACTAAGTATGTAAAGGGCAAAAGGTTAAGGTATCCCATAGCCTTGCGGCCGTCGGTGCAGTATGTGTTAGAGCCCATCATATCTTGGGCTACAGCATCTGAAAGGCGGTGTTAATTCTTAATCCTCATCCCCTCCCCCCTCCGGAAGGGTGCCCATTTACTGCTGTGTGAACAGAGAGAGATTTTCAGTCGATGGTCTTAGCTTGGTTCGAACCCGCAACCTTCAGCGCTGCAGCTAAACGCTCAACCCACTTGGCTTTGGTGCACCTGTACAAAGTATACCCTCCACATACGAGTATATATATGTAGTACATATACGAGTATATACATGTAGCACCTGCTAGAATGGTTTTATAACAATTTACCAAGCACCCGCCGTTTCCGATGTTCTACTATTTATCACGCTGTAGCCAAAATTCCCAACTTTCAGAATAAAACATCTCGCAATGTAGATGATCTACATGTATGCAAACGTGATAAATCAGTTATACCATGGGTCTGCGCATGTACGTGCTATAATGCACCCGCTCACAATCGTGCATTATCGCATCGTACATGCGCACAAACCATGGTATAACCTAGACTCAAAGACTAGGAAACGTGGGGTATGTTTACACGGAAACGGTCCCTTAAATATGGAGCGAATACTCTTGTGAAAGGTTGGTTTCTGTCAGCAGCCTCGTTCTGGATAGTTTCCTGCTAATAAGGTAATGTGATCATTGGTGATTACTTGACACAAAGTGTATTGCTTTCGATCTAATTCTTGGTACAGTTGTATTTTAATCAAATGTTATAGATTTTGAAAGCCAAGGATTTGATTTGATATCGTGCTTGGCAGAAAATGAAAGAGACAAAATAAATCGGATTTCCGTCACGAGTCTGAATCGGATTCAAAGCCACTTGACGTTCAATAGCAGGGATGGCTGAACGCATATGCGAACCGCGAATGCACAGATCAGACTGAGCATCTGCGCAGTCTGATCAGGGCATTCGCTGTTCCCTTACAGACTCGTCTTGGTACTGTACTGTTAAATGGACTGGCGAAAAGTAAAGGCAAATGTACGACTGAATGCACATGCTAATCTGAACATTCGTTGTACAGACATGCATTATGACGATTTCGCCCGACACGGCCCATAATGCAATGCAATGGTGAAAATAAAAACAACAGAAGATTTAAATGGAATCTATATATATTCGTTAGTCTGTCCGTACGTTTGAATGTTGCATACATTTAGGTCTACACTTAATCGAGACAGTCTGCAAAACATGTTTTGGTGTTTACGTCCCTTTCAACATGCAATTGTTTTAAGTCATATCGAGACGACGACGAAAGGGTGATAATGAAATACAATAAAGCGCCATATAGTCATGAGCTGAATTCCGTCTCATTACGAAAACACGCCTATTCAAATATATAGAAAATTTCACCTCCAAAAAATGAAAAATTTTCAGATAGAAAATCTGATATTTTTCATATTTCTGCTCAAAATATAGATTGCGGGTACTCGTTACAACCGCCTCGGCGAGACGGTTCTAACGAATATCCATAATCTATGTTTTTGAGCAGAAATAAGAAAAATAATGTATACCCCCGTAAACCCCAGTTTTACTACATAAAAATGAGGTTTATGGGGGTCAAAATCATATAGGCATGTTTTCGTGAAGAGTGGGATTCAAAACAGGGACCTTGTGATCCGAAGACCGGAGCGCTAAACACATGGCCACCCGAACACTTTAGTCAGTCTACAATGCTGCTACTACTACTACTACTACTAATAATAATAATGGTAATAATTGTAATAATAAACTGAAACTTGTTTCTAGTCTTGATGAAGTTGATCTTTTGATTGCAATACAGGTTTCTTCAATAATGAAATGGAATTAAAGAGGGACAAAATGAGGACAGGAATATAGTTGTAAATACAAAAGGAAATGAAGTCTTGAAGATCAGAAACCTGTATCCTGTCCTGTAATGGAGCTATGCTTCTAAATGCTGAAAAAGTAGTATTCGGTCCAGTAACTGACTTATCCCTGCCATGAAATGAATACGTTTTGCTAACGGTGAAAGCAGTCAATTAGTATTAACATCCCTTTCCAAGACAGATGGTGATGGCATGCCAGTACATTCTTCGTCTTAATCCTTCACGCGCCAATCATACTGCAGCAGACATTTAAAAAATTATATCCTATTTCTTTTAGAAAATTAGACTTGACATTTCATATGAATCGTCTGCTAAGCAGATGATTCATATGGAAGTCACGACTTATTTTCTTTGCAAATTAAAAGAAAGAAAAAAAGAGAAAAAAGAAAAAAAATGTTTTCTGGTATAATTTTTGCTTGGCGCTTTAAGAGTAATTCAAGATGGCCGAATTAGCAGACAATGTTTCAGAACAAAAAGGACATGATTAGGACAATATTTACATAAACATTGAGTACTTTTCTGGTACATAACAATGTTTTACACATCTTTACTAAACACGGAGACGTATTTACCTGTTTTTTTTTTTTTTTTTTTTTTTTTTTTTCCTCATTGCTTATACAAAAACGGCTCTTGTTCGATGCGAGACAAACTTTTGACACGTTAGCCAGATCATAGGCATAATGCTCATTATTCACAGTACGCATGTGCGTAACATGCACAATAAAAATAATAGTACAGTCGACTCTCGTTATCTCGAATTCCAAGGGACTCTCTGAAATACTTCGAGATATCCGTACTTCGATATATCAGATTTGCAGAATTGAGGAAAAACTAATTCTATCAACCACATTTAACAAATATATGGGTAACTGGACTCGTGAAGTTAGAGATGTATTGAAAAATATTGTGGAAAAGAGGAGAAATTGAGCAATTTCTCCTCTTTTCCACAATATTTTGTTACCTGTTCTTAGATTGCATGTTAAAACAGGGACCAGAATTTCACTTCGATATAAGCGGTAATTCGAGATAAGCGAGGTCGAGATATCGAGGGTCGACTGTATTTGCAATTGATTGTGTTGGGGTTTAATGACACGTCAACCCTTGTGGGCCATTTTGTGTCATCTCCCAGAGAAAGGGAGAAGACAGAGAGAAAGATTGTCGATGGTATGAAAGAGATGGACAGGGGAGAAAGAGGAAAATGAATGAAAGTGAAGAAACGGAAGAAATAAAATATTCCCCCAGGGCCACCACCCTTACCTGCTACAAGGATAGCAAGCCTTGCTCAACTGTAGGCCAATCTAAGTTGGACGCCCCGGTGACGTAAGATACACGACACCTTTGCCTCACCCAACCACTACCTATTTGCAACAGAGACACCAATTTACATAAAATATTTTGCTTTTACCATTAGTGCTGCTCGTAAAGAAAATAAAAAATCGTTTCCGAAATTGGGGCCACTTTTAAAGGAAAGAATTTGCTCCCTCTAAATTTTTTCCTTTAAGAGTGATCCCTATCGTAGGATAATTTTTTTTTATATAATTATTATTTTCAAGATTTTTCCTGGGTGTGTGTAACAAGAATTCCGTTCTAGTTATGCCACTGAAACGCGCGAGTCGGAGCGGTTTATGGAATTGAACAATTTTAAGCATGAATCCAATGAGAATGCACGAACTTCGATGAGAAATAGGCACAAACTATTCTCCCTATCAGACCTGAATAGATCACCAATCTTGCGCCATTGAAATTTAATCACGGTAATATTTTTCGGTTATGCAGCAGAAAAAAATATAGACTGCTTCAGTGCATAGTCTTTATCAGCTATTTAGAGGCTATTAATGGTCTAAAAAATATAACTATCGGGAAGTAACTCTTATTAGAAATGCATTATTGACTTCTGCAAGTGCACTTCTCGGTTGGACACAGCCGGAAAAATTTTTAAGTATCGAGAAGTAAGTCTTATGAGAAATTCATTATTTGATATCTACAACTGCACTTTTCGGTTAGACGCAGCCGGAAAAAATTATAACTATCGGGAAACAAGTCTTGTGAGAATTCATTATTGATTTCCGCAACTGCATTTCTCGGTTCGAGGCAGCCGAAAATTTTATAACTATCGAGAAGAAACTCTTAATAGAAATTGTTTATTGATATCTGCAATTGCATTTCTCGGTTAGATGCCGCAGAACAAATTCTAACTATCGGGAAGTAACTCTTATTAGAAATTTATTACTGATTTCTTCAACTGCCTATCTCGGTTCATTAAATGCCGCTCAACAAAATAACTCTTCAAACCATTGTTTACGCAAGGCGCCATGTTGTCCAAAGTTGTTGGTTTTTTTTGTTGTTTTTTTTTTTTGTGTTAGATACAACTTTATATATGAATGAACTTTTCTTTTTCCAAATGCTGCGTGTTATCTATAGGCATGCTTCCGCTTTGCCCTGTACGTAATAAAATGTATCTGAAAATAAGAGTAAGCTTAATTTATGATGTTTTTTTTTTCTTTAAAATTTCCGGGAGTTTGAAGAAAACCCTGAATCATCTCTCTGTGCCTATAGCTGATTAGGCCATTAACCTAATAAAGCATTGGCTTTATTAGGTGGGTATGCAGCCTATTTGGTTAGTTTCATGGGAAACGACAGGATAAACATCCATTTGCTATATCCTTTTTACCCTAAGTAACCCTTGTGATGCTGAATAAATTAAGATGCCACTCCCACTCCTAATTTTCAGCCAATTAGATTACTTTATCCAAGTTATTCATACAAATTCAAATTTTTAATGACAAACAGTGCAGATCCAGATCAGTTGGCTTCTTCAGAAGCCAACTGATCTGGATCTACACTGTTTGCAAAGGCAGGGCATATCCGGGTTCAGCAGGACAAGGGTTAAACAGTAATACCCCAACAAAAAGTACAGATCCATATCAGTCAGCTAGACTGCCTGCATTTCATTCAGCAGTTTTAGACACGTCTTGGACTTGTTCAAAATTTAGATAAAATATTTAAGGAAGAAAAGGTATCCGAATACTTAGGGTAATTACGATACGTCATAATATCTAAAATCAACAACCTATATATAGACTGATTTTTGATTGTGTTGTAGTTAGCGACGCGTCAACCCTCGTGGGTCATTTTGTGTCGTCTCCCAGAGAAAGGGAGAGAAAAGATAATAGAGGAGATGAAAGAGAGGGCCAGGGAGGAAAGAGAATGTGAATGAGAGTGAAGAAACATAAGGATTAAAATTATCCCCCTCTACCCTTACCTGCTACAAGGACAGCAGGCCTTGCCCAACTGTAAGCCAATATCAGTTGGACGCCCCAGTGACGTAAGATATACGACACCTTCGCCACACCCGGCCACCCCCGAATGTAGACTGAATTGCATGCTGGTCTTGTAAGACATATTGAACTTGCCAATATATTAAAACCTTAAAAAATTATTCCGCTATACGGTATTCCACTGACCCGGCTAATATTAATTGTATAGGATTTCTTTGAGCATTCATTTGCCAAACTTAGTGCCTACAATGCATATTAAATTTAAATTATGGCTTCTGTGACTTTCTTCCTCATCACAATACTGATTAACGCTTAGCACTCCGGGTAACATTGTCAGCAGACGACATTTCGAAATATCTTACTTATTTTTCCCAGAAAACAGGTTTTGACATCTCATTGGAGAGAATTTGCGTGAAATATCAAGTTCTGTTTTCTGGGAAAAATAAGGAAGCTATTTTAAAATGTTGTCTGCTGAAATTATCACCCAGCGTGCTAAGCGTTAAATGTTTTCTGTTTTCAAGTGGATTCCCGCTGTTCACATTAATTGGTATTTACGACTTAATTTTGAAGAAAATTTCATTCGAGTTATTGATTCTGGGCCATGCTTTGATTACATCACTGAATAACATGATAATTAAACGGATTATTGGCATTTGGCTGGAAAAAGACATTGTTTGGAATCAAATCTAAGACACAAGAGATGCGCAACGCGAGAACGCTGTCCTTATGGCCACCAAACAAGCATGTTTCTTCATTCGTTTATAGCCATTATTAACCAGTGTTGATTTCATTGTTTTGATTTTTTTAATTGTTAGTAAAATGGTGCTAGCTTTCATGTAATTTTAAAATCAGTCAGAATGTTTTGTATGATACATTGGGCTATATAAAGAGAGATAAACGAGAGCACTTGGCAGACTGGGTGGATGTACAGGCTGATCTGAGTCTTTGCTCATGACAGGTCTTATTATAGGTTTTGTCATGCTCTGGCTCATTTCTCTTGACACCCTCTTATCAAGAGCTACTTAAGCAGTGCCATTTTCACCATATAAAACGGGAAATGATGAAGATTTTGGTAAGGCAGAATTATGCTGTAAAATTATTGCAAGAGGTATTAAACAAATTGAAAACCTGGGCCCATTTGTTCAAAACTTACTATGTCGTTAGTAAACGTTATTAACGTGTCGTTACAACATTAAATATAGCATATATGCTAATATTTTTGCTGAAAAAAAATATTAGTAGCTTTTGCTTTTGCATTTTTCAGCAAAATACCTGTGAATTAGATATTGTACTTACTAGAACAGTTAACGCTTTGACCACTAACGAGCTTGGTAAGATAACGATGCTTTGAACAACTGGGCCCTGGTTTAAAAACAATAAAATTGAGAAAATTCGCCTAATAATGTAGACCGCTGCACACCCCTATTTTCACTATATATAATTGGGGAATATGTATTTGTGGGGCGGGCATGGGGGTGTGGAGGGGTGGAGTGAGCGAAGGAGGAGGGGGTTCACTTTTATGTGTACTCGTTGATGTAACAAACAATGCCCTGATAAATTGCCCGACTGAAACCGCTGATCTGGGCCTATATGCTTGATGTGGCCATTTAAAATGAATGGATATGCATGTATCTAAAACAGACAATTAAAGCTGAAAGCTTTCGTCTTAATGTCCAAAGGGAGACGACTCAACAAAAGAAAGCAGAATTTGCTTCCCTGGAAGATGAATGCTTTGTCTAAGGGGTAGACTGGCACTAGTCTAAAAGATAAGAAATATTCAAACTAAGTCCATCCGAACAATAAAATGTCTCCCTGACATATGCGCCAATCTGATGAAACTCCAGTCTGTTGGTCCATTCAGTCTGGTGTTGGAAGGAAGAAAGGCGAAAGAAAGAATCTCTTTGAAAGATAGGATAATATGATGCACCTGGGGAACCGACTGAAACGAGTCTATCAAAGGGGCTTCACATAAAGAAAGATCTGTGCCCCGCCTCCAATAATTCTTTGGGAAGGGACGCAATTACTTTCTGCTCAGAGTCTACTCACTTTAAATTATAGTCCTTCACAATAAATGAGTACAGTGGACGTGATAACTTTTTAAGGAATCTGGATACACGTTCAAAGGAGGCAGCTCTTCAAAAACTGCGTTTGCTCCCTTCTGAAAAGGGGTCTACTCTACAATGAAAGAATTTGCTCCCCGTGGGAGCAAATCCTTTCCTTTAGAGTAGTCCCCCTTTTAGAAGGGACTTGGTATGCAGGAAAGAAACAGGAAGTCACAAAAGTTGTCTCCCTTATAAAAGATGGATGAAAATCTGCCAAGTGTATCAAAGCCCCTTAACTGTGATGTAGTCTTGTAAGTTTGTTTGACGTTGGCGTTGACATCCGGGGCTTTGATGTCATTTCCCTTCAGCACGCCAGAACTTCATCTATTTAATAACTTAAGAAAATATTTTTCTTTCAGCTTTCAACTACAACTTGTTTTTACATCATTTATCCTTAAAGCGTCAATCACAACTGCAGCAGACGACATTTTTTTTGTTTATTTTTTTTTATTCATTTTTTTTTTTTTTTTTTTTTTTTTTTTTTTTTTCATAGAAAATAAGTATTGACATTGCATGTGAAATGCCAATACTTATTTTCAATGAAAAAAATGAAATGTCAATACTTGTCTTTAGAAAAAAAAGCAGAATGTCATCTGCAAAAAATTTTCCTTGTCGCTTTAAAAGTTAACCTTTGCCACACAGTAAGCGAAATAAGCAAGCGCAGGCAACCCCGGCAACCATTTCGTGATTTACCTTCTGAAAATTGGTTAAGAATTTGCAACTTTCAGAGCTCTTTTAACAGAAAGGAGGCACAAGACTGACAGTTGTCTTCCTGAACGAATTAATTCCCGCCCTTAACTCAAAATATCCAGATGACGCGCAACGTTACAAAAGGGCATTCATTGCGTTTGCGGGCAACAAACGCCCGGATTAGAACGCGCGTTCTTGCGTTTCGAGCCGACCATAAAATGGGCCGCGCCATTCGAAAATGTAACTTCGGGCATATGAGGACAGCGAAGGCCCAGATCAGCCTGCGAATCCGCGCAGTCTGATCAGGGCCTTCACTGTCCGCTAAAAGAATTATTGGATACAACAGAATAAATTAACGGAGAGCAAATGCCGGAATGACACTTTGCGCATGCGCAGGATGATCTGAATTTGCGCAAGTTGCGCGTGTTCGTAAGCACTTTTTCTCTTGAAACGGCTCAAATGAAATCGACAAATATTGTAGAATATATCACTTACAGAAAATGTAGATCTTGGTCTTCGCTGCTCGCATTTAGTAGAGGTCGAATATCGTTCCATATTAAATACTGACAATCCTCTTTATACCGCACTCGATACAACGACAAAATTCGCTATAATGACAATTTGACTGTCATGAAACTTTCGCTTAATAGGTTACAATTAGTCACAAATTATGCAAGAATATTGTATTTAATACTTCAAAGAAATATATGTTTTGGATATTTGTTAGAATCGCCTCAAGTATCCAAATCATATGTTCTATGAGGAAATAGGAACAAAACATGACCTTTCTTACACATCAAGTAATTACAACAGCAAATTCATTTTAATGGTAACGTCTTTGGGAACAAATGTGGTCGCTGTAACGAGTGTTCACTGTAGTTCCAAATTGTTGCCCGTTTCTAGAGTGTTTGGCCTGCTTTGGTGCCAGAATCGATTTGAATATATAATTCGGATTATTCTGCAGTAGATATAAGCAAAAATGTATAATTTTGGTTGGTTGCTTTGAATATGAAAATCATCTTGGGTACAAATCCATGTCGGTGTCTTGAAAGAGGCGGAAGCCGAATACATGACCTACCATTACGTTTCTTGTTTTGAAAATTTTAGAGAGACTGTTGTGAGGCAAGTAGAAATTATGGATCATTCAAACTTAAAAGAAAAAACAAGTTGTGGGCTGTAAAACATTAACTAAAACATATAGAATATATGAGGAAAATCAATGGTCGTCTGTAGCCTAAAAGGAGTTTGTTCCATAATCTCTATTTCTGCAATGTCTATAGGATGCATTAAAAGGCTAATGTTATTTCATTGTTGAAGATAAATTAAATGAGCTGTGTCAAGCGAAAAAAGTACCTTCGAGCATGCGCAAAATGCGCATTCAGACTCAGATTGCGCATGCGCAAAGTCTCATCCGGGCATTTGCTCTCTGTTGATACATGCATTTTTTAGTGTCAAATGATTTTGTCAGCGGATAGCGAAGGCCCTGATCAGACTGCGCAAATGCGCAGGCTGATCTGGGCCTTCGCTGTCCGCATATGTCCGAGAACACGTTTTCGCATGGGCCGCCCAAATATTCTTGCGACGTAAAACATAGTGCAAAAAAAATCGTGCGCAGTAAAATTAACAACAAGAAATGTTCATAGGCATCAAAAACACATTTGTGGAAAACTGCGGCAACATTAGTCTGATAAGTCGTTGTCCTTGATTTACGATTGCATTAAAATGTAAGAAAGACGAAGGGTTTCATTATCCTGGTCTGTGCTGACTACTTATTGAATTAATCAATCTCAGAACAAAAAGATTAGCTACTAACAAGAAGACATATAAGGAAGATAAAACAAGATACATTACCCCATTTATTCCAAATATTCGGACACTCAACTCCTTACCATAGTTGTTCTAATATTTCAACTCCATTTAATTACCCGTTGATGTGTCTAAACCGTGACTTCTGGATGAGTTGCAAACAGTGTAGACCAAGATCAGACGCCGCATTATGTGGCGTCTGATCTGGGTCTACAATGTTTGCTCAGGCCTGTCTGTCCCAATACTTAGGGTTATTACCGTACAGTCATTTAGATGCATTTGGACAAAGAGGGAGCATTACTCTGCGTATGATCCAAAAACCTCTTCAGAACTTTTGTTTTTCCACGTTAAGGAGGAATGAGACATCTTCGAGGAAAATGTCTGAATATTTGCCTCCCTTCTAACTGGGTAGTGGGATAGACTGGCCCGACCAAATCGTTTGTTTGTTTGTGTTGAGGTTTTACGGCCCAGTCAACCCAATGGGGTCATGTAGAGCGCAATCAGTTTACCTGGCCACTCTTTCACTGGGCAGGCTTAGTCCTCTAAGCGGTTAACCAGTATTGTGCACATTTCTCGCCAGAAACTGACAACTGCCCTTCTTGAATCAGCGGAAGGGACAGAACGACCGTAGAAAATATTTCAAGGTCAACTCTCCACGAAAGAATGCTGCGGACCCGGCGGGGTCGAGTCCGCAACCTCTTGATCACCAGTCGGGCGCGTGTCCAAGTGAGCCACCGAGGCCGGCCCCCGACCGAACCGTAGACCCAGATCAGACACTGCTGAACTACGTACACAGTGTGTCACTCGAACTGCAGTTTGTAGATACATACAGCTAGTATAATAGTATAATGGACTGGTTCAAATTCTAGCACAGGTATGGTAGGGAGATTAAGTGTTCCAATTTTTAGGCTAAATACAGTGTGCATTTGCAAAAAGTGTAGACCCAGATCAGACGCCGCAGTATGCGGCGTCTGATTAGGGTCTATACTTTTTACCACTAACTAAGCAGTATTTAGACATATCTACAGACAGTAAAAAGTTTTAGGACAAATTTTAAAATTTCAAAATTGTTGAAATTTTTGGACAAGACTGGTAACAAGTTAAGATGTCCCAACATCTAGGTAAATACGGTAATGTAGACTTGCACTACATCTCTCAGTGGATTCGCAGCAAGGATTTGTATCAAAGTGGAATTCCTTTGCTGGTTGTAAACTCATCAGTAAGACTTCTCTAGTCTCCTGATAGAATCGGCATCAGTCTGGTAAATAAAACCATGGTTACATTAATGGAAATGATACTTTCAGGGGAGGCAACTCTATCAAAATGGTTTTGTCTACCTTCTGAAAAGAAGTCTGCTCTGCAAGATCTACAAAGGGGTCTACTCTATGAGGAAAGAAAGCACATTCTTTCCTTGTAGAGCAAACCCCTTTTCAGAAGGGAGCATATTCTTTCCTTGTAGAGCAGACCCCTTTTCAGAAGGGAGCACATTCTTTCCTTGTAGAGCAAACCCCTTTTCAGAAGGGAGCAAATTCTTTCCTTGTAGAGCAGTCCCTTTTTCAGTAGGGGGATGGGTTTGCAGGAAAGCAGACTGAGTCACAAAAAGTTGTTTCCCTTGTGAAAAATGGCGGCAAATCTACAAATGTACCCATTCCCCTTTACGTTATTATCCTTACCCACAGAGACTTTACGTCATTATCCTTACCCATAGAGACTTTACGTCATTATCCTTACTCATAGAGACTTTACGTCATTATCCTTACCCATAGAAACTTTACGTCATTATCCTTACCCATACAGACTTTACGTCATTATCCTTACCCATAGGAACTTTACGTCATTATCCTTACCCATAGAGACTTTATGTCATTATCCTTACCCACAGAGACTTTACGTCATTATCCTTACCCATAGGAACTTTACGTCATTATCCTTACCCACAGAGACTTTACGTCATTATCCTTACCTATAGAGACTTTACGTCATCATCCTTACCCACAGAGACTTTACGTCATTATCCTTACCCATAGAGACTTTACGTCATTATCCTTACCTATAGAGACTTTACGTCATCATCCTTACCCACAGAGAATTTACGTCATTATCCTTACCCATAGAGACAAAGGAACACCGAAAAGTCTTCTTCTGATAGAAAATTCAAAAGATCAGCGTCATTATCTTATCTCAGAGTTGTATTGTTTTTATTTTCATGCTTTTTGTATCAAAGAGCTTTCCTTTTGATAAGTAGAAAATTCAGGTGATCAGTGCTTCATAATTTTTTGTATTTTCCTCAATTTTGTATTGTTTAACGGCTAGGCAAGTCCAGATCATAGACCTTAGAACGTCACCGTGGTCTGCTGTTGGCCTTCACATTAGCACTTTACATATAGAAATGTGTGTCTGCAAAAACACTATGTCCTCAACTGTATGCTTGCTCCTATCAAATGCTTAACTTGAAAAGGGGTATGGCTCTTATAAAATTATTCCAATATTTTTTTTTCAAAAGTTAATCAAATAGATGATCTACCTCTCAGCCCCAATAAAATCTGCCAAATATCAAAATCCTAGCTCAAATACTTCCTGAGATATCCTGTTCACAATATAAAGTGCGACGAACGAACGGACAGACGAAAGGGTTGAAGCCAAAGGCAATATGACCTACCCCCATCCCCTTCTCAACTTTTTTTTAAAGTTTGGTGCATAATATCAGAAGTAATGATGCAGTTTCAATGCTATGCTAGTTCACTCATACATAACCCTTAAAGCGCTAAGCAAACATTGTAGCATACGACTAACGATATTCTATATATCATTTTATTTTTCATAGAAATAAAACTGGACATTTCATGTAAATCGTCTGCCGAAAATAAGTCTTGACATTTCATGAGAAATGTCTGCTGAAAATAAGTCGACATTTCATGTGAATCGTCAAATAGACGATTCACATGAAATGTCAAGCCATATTTTCTTTAAAAAAAAATGAAAATATCGTCTGCTGCAATTGGCGCTCAAGGGTCAAGCTGTTTCCTGTAAAAGGAAACAATTGGCTCCTAAGGTCACTCATTCTGGGACTGGTCATTGATTTTCACCACCATTTGTGTCCAGCTAATGTAATAAGGACACTAAATGTGTCATATGTAATTAAAATACTTATCACCATCTTGGCTAATTCAGCAGACTACAAATTGATGATATTTTCTTATTTTGTTTTATATAGAAAACAGGATTTGACAGTTCATGCAAGTTGTCTCCATTGGAGACAATTTGCATTAAACGTCAAATCCTGTTTTCTGGAAAAGAAAAATAAAATAAAACAAAAATATTTCAGTATGTATGAAAAATTTACCCAGCATGCTAAACGTTGACCAATCATGAATAATATGTGAAGAAAAGACTATGACGTCAGTTAACGCTTAGCAGGCTGGGTAACATTTTCAACAGACGACATTTTGAAATATTTTTCCGATTTCTCTTACTTTTCCCAGAAACAAAGTCACATTTCATGCATATTAAGAGACAATATACACGAAGTGTGACATTCTGGGAAAATAAGAAAAAAATATCAGTTTGCCGTTTGTTGAATTAGCCCATAGAGTGGTAAAGTGGTAAAATCTGTTCCGCTAAAAGATATTTTCTATCTGCGAACGATTAGACAGCGCATGCGCGCAATTTTACTGTTTACATGCAGGAACTTAGGACACGATTCACATGAACTGTCAAGGCCTATATAGTTTTATGTCGAGCCGGTCAGTTAACCTACTCACACTTTCCCCGGCAGGCTTAGTCCTCTAAGCAGCTAACCAGCACTTTGTGCACATGTTTGCAAGTAACTGTCCTTCTTGAATCACTAGAAGTGGGGGAACCGTGGCCGAGCTGGTATTCGAACTTGTGACCTCTGGCACTGAAGTTCTTTGAGCACATACTGAAAATCACGGGAAGGAGGAGAACCACCGTAGAAATAATTCCACGATTAATCTCAACAAAAGTTATGTGGCCGACCTGGGATTCGAACTTGCGACCACTGGTCCCTGAATCTGCAGCCAGACACGCAACCGACTGCACTATAGAGCCCGGCTGATTTTAGCTATCAAAGAGAAGTATTTTAGAAATTCGAATGTCGAATTAATCTTTACCACTCTGGGCTAATTCAGCAGAAAACAAACTGATAAATTTTATTATTTTTATTCAGAAAATAAAAACAAAACAAAAAAAACAGGGTTGGCATTTCATGCAGAATTGTCTCCCTCCCTTGGAGACAATTTGCATGAAATGTCAAAACCTGTTCTTGGTAAAAATTAGAAAAACTATTTCAAAATGTCGTCTGCTGAAGTTTTTATCCAGAGTGGTAAGCGTTAAAATTAAATTCAGCAGACTTTGGGTTAAACCTGATTAGATACGAAACTCTTCACAAGAATCTGCTGTTAGACTCATGAAAACATTTTGATTAGAAACAGGGGTGGTGAGCCAACTATTAGATTTTCCACTTATTAGCGCCACACGACATAAGATTAAGTTGATATGAACCTTTGATAAAAGTTCAGCATGTGATTTTAAAGTGCAAAAGTCTGGCATTTTTTGGGGTCGATTGTTTACAATCGAGCCAAAGCATACATACACCAAAATTTCTTTAAGGTTGTTGCCCACGTGATTATCATTGACCAGTGAAACAAAACCCCACGTTTGTACGAAATCAAGGTAACGGTTATTTGTAGCCGCGCTAGTCTTGTCGCGGTGACGTCAGAGTGCAGTGTAAAGAGGGTTATGTAGAAAAATCTGGACTGGGAGATTGCAAACAGTGCAGACCCAGAGCAGATGCCGCGTTCTACAGCGTCTGTTCGGGGTCTGCACTGTTTGCTTAAATAACAGGAAGTTAAGGGTTCAATGAAACTCTTGTCCTCGGTCAGGTCCATTTTCCCAGCCTACACTCGGAGACAGTCGAATACCCAGTGCTATCAGTGCTTTGATTAAAATCATTTTAAGGGGACTGGATACACTTGGTAGATATTTTGCCATTTTCGCCAAGGGAGACACATTTTGTGACTTCCGGTATGCTTTCCTGCACCTCAAATCCCTTCTGAAAAGGGTCTAACCTAAAAGGAAAGAATTTGTTCCCACTAGGAGCAAATTCTTTCCTTTTATAGTAGACCCCTTAATCAGAAAGTAGACAACAGTTTGACATTTATCTCCCCTGAAAGATTATCAATTACCCTTAAATACTGTCACTGAGAATTGGTGGCCATGGCTTTGTTACGCTAATTTGGAATTTATGTGGAAGCCTAACGATGAATAAACACAGGTTCAGTGTAAAAACCGCATGTATATATCAATTCTAACAGGAGTAATGGTCCCTGATAAACGTTAAAACTCATTTGTTTGAGTTGAAGCTTTACGGCCCAGTCAACACTGTTAAGGTCATGTCGAGCCGGTAATTAAACCTATAGACACTTTTCCTGGGCAGACTGAGTCCTATAAGTGGTTAACCAGTATTTGTGCACATACTTAAGAATTACGAAAAAAAAAAAAAAAAAAAAAAAAACACTAGATATCTCTTCTCTTTATTATGACTAATCAATGAGCTTCCAGGCTGCAGAGATCTTCATCCGGGGCCTTGATCAGACTATACGAATGCGCATGCGCCGATGTAGTTGTTCGTGTATACGCTAAGGTCCGTTTTCTGCTTGACGAGGCTTATAATAGAAACGAATATTAGACTAACCGAATAAATGCATCTATAATCTGGCCTGATGTTATGTAGGCACCCTCTTAGCAGACTGAACAAGCCATATCTGTGGTAATCCTGCTTTATGCGATATGCTGCAAACAGCTTTGAAGTCGCAGTCTCATGGAGACAGCTATTCGGTTGATCGGTTGAACAAAAAAATAAGACACTCCACGTTCCGCGCCCGCACTTTAGTTTTTTTTTTTTTTTTTTGGTGGGGTGGAGGGTGGGGGAAGTTGGAATAAGAAAATATCATCTGCTGAATTTGTGCTGAATTTTTACTCAACATGCTAAGCGTTAACTTCACTGTCAGTAATCTTTAAGTCGGTCTTGATGGATTCTGGATGTGACGGTGGGAATTGATGCCCCTTTATAGGGCTGCGAACCTGCTGTATAACGCCACAGCCTCAGACGTGATACTACTACTAGTCACAATGCACTACCACCGGCGCGACTAGTCCTAACTTTTCTTCAAATATTGCGCGCCAGTCGAAAGCAGAGCTAATACCATTTTAAGAAAGTCTTAGGTATGGCCCTGCAAGGGTATCCTGATAGCCTCCTCCGAGGACTTCAACATAATTCCACGTAGTTCTGGAAAGATACGGCACATGACCTAGCAAAGTGGCTTTGCCTCATCAGAAAAGGAGTAGATGATTACGAAGCAAAGAGAATCTGTGAAGCTGAGGGAAAGCGCCAGCAGCAGAAAGCTAGAGCAAGTGCACCATCATCAGCAGAATCTGCATCAGAATTTTCTAGCACGCATAGACATAGCATTCATTACGCACATTACGCATATGCGTAACATGCGAAAACGTACGTATGCAAAATATATGAGATCAAGAGACATCAACTTTCATAAAACATTTTTGTTCTTTACCGTAGGGACTGCTCTTAATGGAAATATTTAATAGCTTCCATAATAGGGGCTTCTCTTAAAGGAAAAAATTTGCTCCCAGGGGGAGTAAATTCTTTCCTTTAAGAGTAGCCCCTATTTTAGAAGCTATACCGAGAGAATTTTGTAAGATTTTTCCTGGGTATGTGTAAAAGTCATTCCGTTCTGGCTACGTCACTGGCACAGCTGGACAGACAATTCAGATCTAAGTTTGTTATTATCAGTCAGGCATCAAAAAACACATTGCAACAACACTGCAGTCACCAGATTTAAAGGGAAGGGCCCATAGACTAATACTTGTAATTTGGAAGATAGGCATTCAGTAGCTAAGCATTTTGCAACAAGTTTCATGAAAATCGATCAATCTACAAGAGAGTTATAGAAGTTTAAAAAATTGGTAATGCGAGTCCAGAACGAGGTTGTGGGTTTATGACGTCATAAGCTCATAATCAAAAATATCAAATAACAGCAATTCTGATGCAAAATAATTTCAGTGAATGGCCAATTTATATCCTTTTTATTGCCTATAATGAAAATTTACTGTTTTTAAGAGAAAACAACTTATCCTTACGCTTGAAATTAGCCATTTCTTAATTCGTCACGTGACATGACTGACAAAATGGCGGCATCGGGACCCAAGGTGAAGTTAGCTAGCTGTAAAAGTGCTTTAAACCCCGCGGTGGTTTGCTCTGCCGACCGTTCTAAGGCGGTGGTCCCGGTGTTAGTCTTACTCTTTGTTGCTTTGTGGTTTATTCTACGAGGCGATTTGCTGTATGTCTTTCTGTGTGTCATTTTGTTCTTGTGTTTTTCTGTCCTTTTAGTATTGCGATTACCTCGCTTGGGGAAGAGAGAGCTAATCTTAGTGCTTTTCGTACGTTTGTTCGGTTTGTGCTTGTTTAGATTTGTCGGTTTCTTCTTCCTCTTGGGGTCTGGGAAGGGCTGCGGTTTGTGATTGTGGCACTCCCTGGACTTTTCTCTTACCTTTTTTCCATAGAAAACTATTGTAAAATGTACAAAAGGCCATATCTCCTAAACCGCTCAACGGATTTACATAAAGTTTGTGGCAAAATATTTGCCTCTTTAACTCCTTTTTACTCAAGTGACAGTTAAAGTTTGTGGTCCCTTGCTTTTAAAGATTAAGTTGCTCATAGTCAGAAATGACCAAGCAACATCACAAGTGTGACCCTGCTTTATTGAGAAAATATAGTACAACGGCAGTTTACGGAAATGACCGAATCAACAGAAAAAGTGTTGCCTGATTAATACCCAAAATGCATGAACACGAATTTGAATTACTCCATCCAATTACATCAGTAGGAGAAAAATGAACGAGTCATTGGAGTATGCTTATTTCTTAACGCTTAGCAGGTTGAGTAAGAATTAAGTACACGACACATTTTGAAATATTTTGTTATTTTCCTCACAAAAAAGCATTTGACATTTGCATGAAATGTCGACTCCTATTTTCTGAAGAAAATAAAAAACAAAAACAAAAAACAACAACAAAAAAACAATAAAAACAAAAATAGCATCAATTTTTCGTCTGTTATAAAATATTCAGCAGACATTTTGAAATATTTTCATTTTCTTAAAAATCCTGTTTTCTGGGAATATCATCAATTTATCGTCTGCCGAATTTGCCCAGAGAGTGCTAAAGATTAACGTCACGAAAACATGCCTATATAATTTTGACCCCCTTAAACCCCACTTTTATATAGTAAAACTGGGGTTTACAGGGGTATACATTATTTTTCTTATTTCTGCCCAAAAACATAGATTGTGGGTACTCGTTAGAACCGCCTCGCCGAGGCGGTTCTAACGAGTACCCACAATCTATGTTTTGAGCAGAAATATGAAAAATATCAGAAATTTTCATCTGAAAATTTTCAGTTTTTGGTGGTAAAGTTTTCAATATATTTGAATAGGCGTGTTTTCGTAATGAGCCGACCGCCTTACTGAAAGGCTCTCATTCTGTATTATCCCGAGTAGAACTAGTCCACTGGCCGATACAAGAAAATATATTGGATCCTATCTTTAAGTTTTGTTCTTTCCTGACTTTTACCAGCATTGCCTTTTAACCCTTAGAGCGCCAGTCACAACTGCAGCAGATGATAATTTTTTATCTTTTTTTTTATTATTATTTTTCAGAGAAAACAAGTCTTGATATTTCGTGTGAATCGTCTGCTTGGCAGACGATTCACATGAAATGTCAAGACTTGTTTTCTCCGAAAAATTAAAAAGAATTGAATGTCGTCTGCTTCAAATTTTGCTTGGCGCTTTAAGAGTTAAGATATGGCAAATGGAAGTTTTGAAGCAGGAAAAAACCAAAGCACTGACAGCACTGGAGGGTTGATAGTCACTGAGTGTAGAGTGTAAATGGTTCAGAACGGGGATTTACGATTGTTTCATTTAACCCTTAACTTCTTGTAATCTAAGCAAACGGTGCAGATCCTGATCAAAGACTGCGTTCTGTGGCGTCTGATCTGGGTCTGCACTGGTTGCCAATGTCCCAAATGTCCCATTTCAGGCTTTACAGATAACCCTCTATGAACAGCACTCAGACATCACAGCGACAAGAATAGCGCCGCTATAAATAACCGTTACCTGGACTTTGTCTAACGCGTGGTTTGATTATATTGGTCAATGATTATCACGTGGACAACTACCTTAAGGATATTTTGGCGTTTGTATACTAAGGCTCGACTGTAAACAATCGACCCATTAAAAACAATCCCCCCCCCAAAATATATATATATATATATATATATATATATATATATATATATATATATATATATATATATATATATATATATATATATATATAGCTCGTTCAGATCTGACTGAAAATTGGCGGCAGTATTTCTTGAATTTTTCTAATATCACATTTACCTTTCTTTTTCATCCTACCGGAACTGTCGGTCGGGTTGTCATGACAACTAATATTTTTTCGGCTATTGTAACCGCAATAGTTGCCAAAAGACTACATATATAGCATCGGTTTAAATTTGTTTTCATCCTATCGTTAATATCGGTCGGGTTGTCATGACAACCAACATTTTTTCGGCTATGATAACCAACAATTGCCAAAGTCTACATATAGCATCGGTTTAAATTTTTTTTATGTTACCCTCCTTCAATATTATACTAACCCAAAGAAAGTCATAGTGTTTCAAAAAGCAAACACCGTGACCGTGACCAGACTGCAGTGAGAAACAGATTGAACAAATCAGACGCTGTCTATATATGAGCCCCAACGTCAGAAAAGGTACCTCCGGACATGTGCGCCCAGCGAAGATTCAGATCAGCCTGCACATTTGCGCAGTCTGATCAGAATCTTCACTGGGCGCATTTTGATAGCCCAACATACAAAGTATATTCCTGCGGACAACGAAGACCCTGATCAGACTGCGCGAATGCGCAGGCTGATTTGAATCTTCGTTGTCCGCATGGAGAAGGTACGTTTTCGCATGTTGCGACTCATGTATTACGTAATTTTCTTAATGCCCCTTTATAGGGTTACTTATTATCTACTTTCATTGAAAGCATTTTGTGATATGTCTTCCTCCAGGGAACACAATAAGGAATTAATCCATTTAGGTGTTAGCCTCTTACAGGCAAATTAAGGCAGATATTAGCAAATGACATAGTTCATGTTGTTTTGTTTTTTTTCCCCTGAAAACAGGACATGACATTCGTTTCAAATGAAATGCCTAGTCCTACTTTAAAGACTATCTGTAACACAGGCTTTAGATTAAAGCTGACATGACAAATTGAAGAAAATAAAACAAAACAAAACAAAGTGACAAAATAAATAAGAAAAATAATTTGATGCATTTCATGACCATGGCATTATTGGCAGTACAGTGGCCGGTCGTCAAGGTAATTCAAAAGCTTAGCGCGGCAGGTCGTAAGATCATTAATCCTTAGTCTGTGACTGACAGCAGCAGAGAGAGAGAGAGAGAGAGAGAGAGAGAGAGAGAGAGACAGAGAGAGAGAGAGAGAGAGAGAGAGAGAGAGAGAGAGAGAGAGAGAGAGAGAGAGAGAGAGTGCAAATTCTATGCCAATTTTCATCGACATACGGCTGCTGCTTTCTCTGTTCTGAGAAGTTAGTCTGTTTTATATTCTTCTACAATACACGAAAATGGACTAATGGTGGTTATTACGAAAACACGCCTATTCAAATATATAGAAAATTTCACCTCCAAAAACTGAAAATTTTCAGATAAAAAACTCTGATATTTTTCATATTTCTGCTCAAAACATAGATTGTGGGTACTCATTAGAACTGCCTCGGCGAGGCGGTTCTAACGAGTACCAAGAATCTATATTTTGAGCAGAAATTAGAAAAATAATGTATACCCCTGTAAACCCCAGTTTTACTACATAAAAGTGGGGTTTACGGGGGTCAAAATTATAATGGCGTGTTTTCGTGATGTATAACGACGAGAAAGACGGTTCTGGGAAGAAGCAAAATTATGTATCGACCCATCATAATGCTTTCTGAATTTGAATTTAATTTGAATGAAAATAACACATTTAGCCTGCAATTACAGGGTTTATTCCAAGGAAAATGGAAGCTTTATAAACCGTTGTTTAAAGTGAATTCATACGCAAACAATTTCAAAATAATTATGCAGCTCTGACAATTTTAAAATAGTTAAGGAACCGTGACGCAGGAAAACGACATTGCATTTTATATGAATAAATGAAACCTAAGCCCCTGTTTGCGCCTGCGTGAAATTTAGTTTGGTCTGTCCCTACAGTATTTGAGGGGCAGAGGACAGTGGAGGGACCACAGAGGGTCATACCAGATTGCGCAAATGCGCAGACTGCGAGAGAGTTTTTGATAAACGCTTACTGGCTAAATGGTTATTGGATGTCTGTCTATATGTTATTACAAAACCACTGAACATTACCGATTAGATAATATAGGAATTGCGTGCGTTAGTTTGATCAAGCGCACAATTTTTGTCTTTTTTCCGGAAGTATTCGTTGTCATTTATTCTGTATCAAAGAAACACTGTACATCTAAACGTTTAAGTTTCTTCATTTGTAAAGCAACCTCCTTTACAGCACAAAAAAGGGTAAATGAGCCGCGTTTATGTGAGCCAAGTGAAGATTCAAATCAGCTTGTGCATTCGCACAGTCTGATCAGAATCTTGACTGGGTGCATTTCGGATAGCCAAGTTTCTTCATGCGGACAATGAAGACCCTGATCAGACTGCACAGATGCGCAGGCTGATTTGAGTCGTCGTTGGGTGCACATGTCAAAAGGTACAATTTCTTAAGTAGCGGCTCAAATCATCTGGACCAAGGCAGATAAAAATGCCTTATTAAATGCATATGCGTACAGTGATAGCCCAAACCAGCACACGCATTGATGGATCTCAACACATTACGAAAACATGCCTATTCAAATATACTGAAAATTTTACCATCAAAAAATGGAAAATTTCAGATAAAATATTCTGATATTTTTCATGTTCCTGCTCAAAACATAGATTGTGGGTACTCGTTAGAACCGCTCTATCCAGTACCCATAATCTATGTTTTGAGCAGAAATAAGAAAATTTTTGTATACCCCTGTAAACCCGAGTTTTACTATATAAAAGTAGGGTTTAAGGGGGTCAAAATTATATAGGCATGTTTTCGTGATGATGACCAATGCTATTCCCTTACATCGTATTTGGAAACTGTAGATCAAAGCGCTGAGAGTACTGGTGGGTCGATTGTCTTAGAGTGTGCCCTGAATGGGGACTTAAGACTGTTTCATTTAACCCTTAACTCCAAACAGTGTAGACCATGATCAGACGCCGCGTTCTGTGGCGTCTAATCTGGGTCACACTGTTTGCTAATGTCCCAGTCCAGGTTTTACAGATGATCCTCTTTACACGGCACTTGGGAGTCACCGCGACAAGAATAGCGCGGCTTTAAATATAACCATTACCTTCATTTCGTACAAACGCGCGGTTTGATTTCATTGGTCAATGATAATCACGTGGACAACAGCCTTAAGGAAATTTTGGATTATGTATACATGTACTTAGGGATGAATGATACGGAGTCAGATCAGACTGCGTGAACGTGCAGGTGAATCCGGACATTCGCTGTTCGCACGCGAGTTCAGCACCTTTTCAATGGCTGATACAACTCATAGAACGTCCGTAATTCAACACATCTTCATGGCTCTTTACAGAGACATTTAAGGGGACTGGCTATACCTGGTTGATTTTTTCATCATTTTTGACCAGGGAGATAACTTTTCTGACTTCCTGTTTGCTTTCCTGCATTTCAAGTGTGTTCTGAATTTGACCATAGAGTTGTGAAGGTAAAGGATACCTGATATGTTTGGTTGAATCTCTATCGTTTTTGACAAGGTAGATAACTTTAATTTGTGACTTCCTGTTTGCTTTCCTACACACCAAGTGTGTTCTCAAAATTAAGGGGTCTATTATAAAAGATAATTTGTTCCCTCACACCTATATGCGATCAGTTGGGAGTAGTATAGGGTGGTCCGTAGTGCCACCCTATACTACTGTTGGGTGACTGATCCTTTCTAGAGCTCTTGTAATTTCTGCTGGGCTATAGCTTATACCAGGTCTCTCTGGCTTTTTCTGAAACCAGTTTTCAGTATTTACATTTCCGTCTTAATCATGTATAGAGATACGAAAATGTCAATAATAAAATATGGTGTCTGTAGGCAAAAGGAGGCATGGTTCAGACAGCTTGCCAATGCCAAGCAGACATTTATGTGACTGACCAGAATGAATAAGAACCTTTTACGGCCAATCAACTGATAAAGTGCATGAACAGGGAAATTGCATAAACAGGGAACTTTAACGGCACAGCAATAAATTCTATCAACGCAGTATTATTTCTAACGTTACCCGGTGCATTGGTAAACCTCATTTTAGTTAGGAGCCAAATTAATCTTGAAAGAGTTACTGCCCCTGAAGGGCTATGCATTCCTCTTAAAAAGACACGTATATGAAACTTAGGCGTAGCGCTCTTTACGCACATTACGCATATGCGTAACACGCGTAAGAAAAATATTTATATAATAAAGTGGCATTAACATAAACTATTTTGTATCATTACCATAGGGCCTGCTCATTCTGTGAACAAATTCTTTCCTTTAAGAGTAGCCCCTACTTTGGAATCGATTCTAGGCATAGTTTTCAAAGGTTTTCTTAGGTATGCGTAAAAATAATTCCCTTCTGGCTACGCCACTGTGGAAATCCAGATTAGGTATACTAGACTTCTTGGTATAACAACGTCATAGTGATAAATCTAACGCCACGCTGTAAATTTTATTGATACACAAGAAGAAACAATTTAGGAGCAAAATCTTTCCTTTTGGAGTAGACCCTTTTCAGGAGTCAAGAATATTTTCATCAAGTTGCCTCCCCTGAAAGTGTATCCTGTCCCCTTAAATATGGTGGCTCCTTTAGGAGTTATCCCAGCAGGCTTACAACGTTGAAACAACGTCGATTTAAGGTAAAAACGTTGAATCGACGCGTTTTCAACATTGTGTCCGCATGGCGTGATCAGTGTCCACATTATATCCTTGACTTTCTTCTAGCCGAATATGTAAGACAAATACGTATTAAAAATCATAAAAATGGGGATTCTACTTTTTAAAAGACTTAAAAAAAAGTCTTACCCGTTATAAAAGGATTGAATATGACAGTGAAGTTATGCGATAGACTGCATGCTTAGTTTTTAACCCAGTCATGGTTGATAGCTATGTGTTCCTCTTTTATTTCAAGACGGTGGGTCGGGGCTCAGACTCTATTACTCCATATATATGCCTAGCGTCCCACAAAAGGGACACTGGCAAACAGTGTAGACCCAGATCAGACGCAAAAGAACGCGGCGCCTGATCAGGGTCTGCACTGTTTCCACTGAGTTCTGAAATTCCTACAAAACATGTTATAACAAAATTTCTTTAAGGTTGCTGTTCACGTGATTATCATTGACCATTGAAATCAAACGCGCATCGTTGCTATTTATAACCACGCTCGCTGTGACGTCAGCGTGCTGTGTAAAGAGGGTTACTGGTAAAACCTGGACTTAGCATAGGGCTGGGACTTTGGTAAACAGTGCAAACCCATATCAGACGCCGCAGAACGCGGCGTCTGATCAGGGTCTTCACTGTTTGCTTGAATTTAATCTTGAGTTCTGGCTATCATCAGTGTTTGAGATGTTTGTCACGAGCCCTCATACTTGTTTCATCGTAGTGATTTAATTTGATTTAAATTTTGTCTGTGAAGTTTCACTGATTTTGTTTTGGGATGCCTCTATATGAGCCGCACGATTATTTTGTAGTCTTGCAACATTTGAACTTAGGGTGAAGATATTTAACCACCCCACCCTCGGCAGTTTTTACAACTGACCGTTCCAAGGCGGTTGTTCGTGTCTTATTCGTTCTTAGACTGGCTCCAGTCTCCAGTGACTAAATATGTATTCTTATACGTAACTCTGTTTGATAAGACACTAAAATAAAATCAAAATAATATCATGACTATAAGGCTGGTCACTAGTGACCAAAAATAAAACCAAAATAATATCTTGACTATAGCTGGTCACTAGTGACCAGCCTTTATAGTCATGATATTATTTTGGTTTTATTTTAGCGTATTATCAAACATGATAAAAAGAATAAATATTTAGTCACTGAAGACTGGAGCCAGTCTAATTCATTCCTTGTAGGCTTTGTAGCTGCACGTTTAGGCGTCTGAATTCTAGGATTTTGATCACCCACTGTACGACTGCCCACTTTGCTTCCTGTTTTGTTAATGTGTGCCAGGTTTTCTTCCGATGCTTGCTTTGATACCTGGGATTGTGATCATCTCATTGGGAAAGAGGCAGTGGCGTAGCTAGAACGGAATTATTTTTACGCACACCCAGTAAAACTCTTGAAATTCCCCCCGAAAACATATGCCTAGAATCACTTCCAAAATAGTGGCTACTCTTAACGGAAAGAATTTGCTTCTTGTAACTGTTTCAAAGAAAAAGCTTCGATCGAAACAAGTTCTTACAGACGATATAGCGATCAATCATTTATTTCTTTAAATGGGCAATAAATGATTTGCATGCAAAAATTGTAGTTCCACGCCGTTTGCGCACGACAAAGCCTGTAGTAAGACCTCTGTGACCAGCAACGACTCAGATCAGCCTGTACATCCACACAGTATGGCAAGACTTCTCGCTTATCCCTATTGGGAGAGCCCGGAGGCTGTAGAAGGCACAAGCGATCAGCAAAGACTGATCAGACTGCGCGCATGCGCAGGCTGATCTGAGTCCTCGCTGGTCGCACAAGTCTTGTTGTAGGTTTTGTCATGCGCTGGCTCAAATTTTCTTTTCATACAGCAGCAAGAATTGTGTGGCTTCCGTCATTGGGAAATGGTACCCATTACATATATCATAATTTTCCTAAATATATGGACATCGCGAATGCTTTAACCCGTTGAATTCTAGGGGTGTATTTAGCAGACGACACTTATGCTCCATGGCTTTTTACACAAATTAAGGATTTGACATGGCATGGAAACAATTCACATATTGAGCTATCTATTTTGTGACAGTAAAATTATTTTTAAATGTCGCCTGCTAAATACATTTCCAAGAGTGCAATGGGTTAACATACTTACTTGATACTTTAACTGATCAATGTGCTTACCTCTCCTTAATATATACCACCCCCTCCCCCACCCCCATCCCCACTGCAAAGAAAAGTAAGATTCATTCATATTTTCTGTTGCTGAAAAAAAATCATCTGTATGTGCTAGTCCACAATTTCTCACATGTATACTTTGTATTGAAGAATAAACAATTCACGTATATCCTCATTTTTTTTTATTTACATGCATATTTTATACACTACCGTGCTTTTGATATCTTTTTTTCTTTTAAATCAAATATTTTAATATTTTCTGACAGTAAAAATGAATGCAAATTATGCAGAAATCTATAGGGCAGGTAACTTAGAGGCAGATTTTCAACAAGTTCAGCTTGTTCAATTTTTCTGAAATGTTGTTGTGCGGATTTTTAACGCTACCAGGCAACCGAGGCACATAGAGGCAGCGGCGATTGTTATGTACATGCATTTATACAGCCTCGCTTTCATGGATCACCGATGCACACTTGGTTCCGCTGCCTGTCATCAAGCGCCGCCCTGTCCACTTTATACTCAACCCACGATCCAGGGCACGTCGGGTATGAGCTAGGTGTACTAATGGTCTGTAAACTGTCTCGACCCGAGCGGTATTCGAACCCACGATATCCCGCCTGAAAGTCGAGTGCGCTAACCACTAGGCCACCCAATCCACTTTTTCTGAAATTTTCACAATATCGTTGTTAAACATCAATAATTTAAATTCAACAAATGAAAGTTAAAATATTTTTCAGACAAAAAATTAAAAAAAAAAAAAAAAAAAACTTTACCATAGAAATTGCATAGGTCAGACCAATTTTCAGCCGTAAATTTAATTTTCGGGTTAATACTTGAAAACAAAACACAGAAACAAACAAAAAAAAAGAAAAAAAAAAATGGTTTCTGATCAGCATGGTCGATCAAAACAAAATATTTTCATTTAAAATAAAATCAAGCAAAAAACGTCTTTCCAAGTGATGTTGAAATGACAGTAGATCAGTTTTACAATTATAATTCGTTTCTTTTGCCATTTACTGCATTTAGCGTTTTTTTCCTTTTTTTTTTTTTTTTTGGTCAGTATAGGTTGTATTAATGATGATAACAAAACACAAGAGTGGAAATAAGCCTGAAGTACATAAATAATCCTTCCTGTCTCGCCTGTAAGCAACTATACCTAAAACAAAACAGGCTTAACTTTGCCAGAATCTGACAGATTCGACTGAACCATTAAAACGCCGAGGCGCTCAACAAGCTGGTAACGCTAACGTGTGCCGGGTTCACTTTTTTTTTTTTTTTTTTTTGAGAAAATATGACTTGGCCTGTTTTCTGTGGCAAACAGTTCTCCTCCAGGGAGTGGTAAGATTATGAAGCTTATATGTCGTAAATATGACATGCGTAAGGCGTTCTGTCTATATTCAGCAGACGAAAAAAATATTGTATTGTGCATTTGAGTGGATAATATTATTAAGCATCTGTTTTCCTTTATCACCCTCTGGGCAAAATCAACAGACGACAAACTGATATTTTCCTTATTTCCCCCCCCCCCCCCCCCCCCCCCAGAAAACAGGATTTGATATTTCATGCAAATGGTCTCTTCAGGCGACCATTTGCATGAAATGTCAAACCCTGTTTTATTTGGAAAATAAGAAAAAATGTTTGTAAATGTTTAACCCAGCATGATAAGTATTAGTATATACAAATGTACAAAGTCTGTCTTGGCCTCTCAGCTCTTACCAGTTCTGTTATTAACCATTAGAATGCTTGTCATGTGTTTCACAGACGATAAATGAGTGTTGTTCTTATTATTCCTAGAAAATATCTATCTTTGACATTTCATGTGAACCGTTTCTTAGGAAAAAGTCTTAATCTGATTTTACTGGAAAATTCAGAAAAAAACATACTCATATTTCTCGTCTGCTAATATTCTCGACTGCGTTTCTGAAAAAAAAAAATTCTCCAATTTTGGTATCGTTTACTACCACTCAACTCAATAGGGCATCTTTCTTTGTTAGCGCAAAGCATGCGCTGGTAAAAAAATCGGCAGACGACATTTTGAAGTATGTGTTTCTTGTTTTTCCCAGAATAGGCAGAGACATTTTCATGCAGGAGACAATTTACATGAAATGTCAAGGTCTATTATCTGGAAAAAGAAAAGAAAGAAAAATCATGAACTTGTGGTCTGCTGAATTGGCTCAGAGAGTGGTAAAGGTTTACGCTACCGCCGCCAAAGAAAAGAAAGAAGTCCCAATTTGGCATTGTGTAGTACCACGCAACAGGACATCTTTCTTTGTTACAGCAATACAAGAATAGTTTGATGGAATTATCCTAGGCACGAAACTATCCGATTTGGCTCTCGCATTTGATTTTTTCCTGAAGTTATTCCGTAGAAAATCAAATAAGGTAACCAACACTCCCCCAGTTAGTTATGCAGCCAAGACTGAAAAATTGCCGTTTTGATAATAAGCGTTTTAACGCTTAGCACTCTAGGTAAAATTTTCAGCAGACGACCTGTTGAAATATTTTCTTATTTTCCCCAGAAAAACGGGATTTGGCTTTTGCCTCAAATCCTATTTTCTGGGAAAAATAAGAAAAGTATCATCAGTTTGTCGTCTGCTATATTAGCCCAGAGAAAGTCAGAAACGATCAGGGAGTGCTCGATTAGTTCTATCGGAACAGATTCGAGGACACGGGGGATCATAGCAAGTGCGGACGGAATGTATATGACTTGAACATGCAGACGTGAAACGTAAACGTCTTAATCTTAGCTGTAGATAAGCCGATTTTAACCAAAGATGTAGATATTTTTTTCTGATTTTCTTCACAAAAATATGTGTTGTGGGCCTCTGTGAGGCACTTCTAATGAGTACCCTAAACATATATTTTGTGCAGGAATAAGACATATGTTTATCTTGACAACCTCTCTATGTCATCCATGGCATTTTCACCATATAATATAGAAAATGAGGAAGATTTTGCGGAGCACTTCCAGTGAGAAACATTACGAAAATGCGCCTATTCAAATATATTTAAAATTTTACCATAAAAAAAAAAAGTTTTCAAATAAAAATTCTGAATATTTTTCATATTTTTGCTCAAATCATAGATTGTGGGTACTCGTTAGAACCGCCTCGGCGAGGCGGTTCAAACGAGTACCCACAATCTATGTTGTTGTTTTTTTTGAGCGGAAATAAGAAAAATAATGTATACCCCTGTAAACCCCAGTTTTACTATATGAAAATGGGGTTTAAGGGGGTCAAAATTATATAGGTATGTTTTCGTGATGTGAGGATTCACAACAGTTGTGTTCATGGAGAATTCAGAAAAAAATCATATCTGGACATACTGTAAGCAATGACATTTCTACTGTAATACATTTAACTGACGAAAGGGTGGAATATTTGTCCAATAAGACATATTTATATATTATAAAAGATTTACAAAACTAACAAAACAAATTGAAATCAGGCTTTAAAAGGATAAAATTCTAACATTCGCTTAATAACGTATACCCCAGCATACCAGTTTTCACTATAAATTATAGAGGAACGAGATACTGGGAGGGGATGTCTATATGACATAGATTTATTAACATAATGACTATCTTGGCTACCTTTACCAAGACAATTCTTACGATAGACAATGTACTTCTTAATAAACTGTGATTTCCCATCGACAGTTTAACAATCACGTTTAAATGCTCTAAAGTAATTTAAACCGACCATAAATTATTTGGCCTTGTAATTTTGATTTTTGGAATACCCATTTTTTTTTTTTTTTTTTTTTTTTTTTTTTTCAGTTTTTAGTAAAAGTTCTGCAACCATCAACCTGTATGTATAACAGGTGCGAAAGAAATTACATTAGCAAAATGACTGTTTATTCAGCCAAAAACAAAGGATGAATGGATATTATCAGTCCCAGGTGTAGTCTGCTTAAAACGTATTCATACCTGAATATATTTTCGCTGCATCAAAGCTCAGTGAAACTGACATTAATCATTTTTCTTTCTAGGTCTGCTATTAAGATGATTAAGAGCCAAAATTTATAGCACACTGGGTGAATTTCTGCCGAGATATGCACCTCCTATATGAGCCGGGACACAGCCTTCCCAACAAGGTTGCATGTACGCCCAGCGAAGACTCAGATCAGCCTGTGCATTCGCGCAGTTTCATCAGTCTTCGCAGAGCACTCTCTGTGTAGCCAAGGATCCAAAGCGTCTTCAAGCGGACAGCGAAGACTCTGATAAGACTGCGCAAATGCACAACTGATCTGAGTCTTCCCTTGGCGCACATGCATTCTTATTGGAAATGCTGTGCCCTAGCCCATATGTAAATAAAGTTTATTGTTACCAAGTTTTATTTTAGGTGCAAACCTGTTACTAATAGTACGTCTGCCAAACAGTTCAGACTGGTTTATTTCAGGATTGTTTGTTGTTGTCAGTTTTTTTTTTGTTTTGTTTTTTTCCCTAGTTCCAACCGTGTTTTCTGGATGTACGTATTAACAGAGAACAAACGTTCTTTTGTGTGTTCTTTGTTTCCAAAGGCAACCTTTCAGATTTTTATTTCACTCTACCGCAGCCTGTGTTAAGTGCCGTGTGTGGGCCGTAAAACGTCTCCCAGTACTTCACCATAGTGCAGATTATATTTTCATTTACTTTTGGATCATTAAGTGTATTCTGATTACTTTGAAAATCGAATACCGCTTAAGCCGGGCAGCTTCGCAAACTTCATTGCTGTATTATGAAGATGCTTAATAAAACCGAGTCTTCGATTTTCGTTCTTTTGTGTGTACTTTGCTTCCAAAGGCAACCTTTTAGATTTTTATTAAAGTATATAGGTTCTACCCTAAGTATTCGGACAGACAAGGCTGGGTAGTGTAGACCTAGATCAGACGTCGCGGAACAGGGCGTCTGATTAGGGTCTTCATTGTTTGCCACTCATTCAGCACTTTCTAACACAGCAACGGATAATCAAATAGACATTTTCAAATTTCTCAATACGAGAGATTGCCACAAAACAGCCATTGTCCCCCGACGCACGAAATATTGCAAGGGCAACTCAAGAATCAAGAGGTCAAGAGACGTCTTTCTTGATCGCTTCACATCGTCACATCAAGCTTAGAATGTTTGTGATGTTTCGTGAAATTATTGCAAAGTTAAATCCAGGCCATGACGTGTAACGGACCCGTGGAATCCTACTATTACCAACGCTCTTCAATCCGCCCCTCCCCACACGCTTCGTTTGGTGGGGAGTTAATGCTGTCGGACGATTTATTGGGTATATTCTTAGGGTATACGGTACTAGGGTACATGTATCTCACATGAAAATTATGGGAGTGCAACTCTTGAATTGTTACTTACGACAAGTGATTGATGATAACTGCATCTGCTTCTGACGTATAGTGAAAATCGATCGAATATCTTGATTCGTGCTCTCACATTCGGACCATAACTTATTATCAGTGCACCATAGCAAGGAAAAGAGGCCTTATCACATATTGAAATGCGCAGATCAAGGTCAGCCTGCGCATGCGCATGCACAGTGCCTTACTTGGGTGCGCGTATTTCCCATGCACAATATCCTTGCCTCATAGAGTTTTCGGCTGATTTGTAAAAAGATGCGTCAGTGTGCGAACAATGAAGGCCCAAGATCAGTTGTAAAAAGGGACATCAGTGCTTGTGCGAACAATGACGGCCCAGATCAGACTGCGCGTCAGCGCAGTCTGATCTTGGCCTTCCAAGTTCCCCTGGATGAAGCAGGGAATATATAGAGTCCACAGTCAAAAGTCGAGGATTTTTATCAGTCTGAGTTCATGCGCAGGTTGATCAGGGCTTTTCTTCTGTTTGTCATACATTGGTCTATTTTTTCTGTAGAAAAACTAACTTTAGTGGTTGTTCTTTCAAAATACAGAATGTCACGTTATTTCTCGCTTATCCTAGCTCTCTTCCAAGTAATTCGATTTAGTTTTTTTTTTCCACAAGAAGATTAGACTTTGAACACCATCGAAAGGAACGCAAATACGTATGCTCCAGTTGCTTGTAACCATCGTCCTACCATTAAAAAAGAAATAACAGGGACGTTGACTTTTCTTCCACTGCGGGAACAACCAGGTGGTTAAATCCCTATTTTTTTTTTTTTTTTTTTTTGCCGCGCCATTGGAAAAAAGCCCTTATAGCATAGGTGAACAGCAATGGTTCAGGCGAGCCTGCGCATTTGCGACAGGACTTTTGCTGTTCGCTCACGTAATCATATAGACCAAGTGCAATTCAAAGTTCGCCCAGACGCTTGTTCGCAAAGTCTGTTCTGGCCCAGACGCAGTTCACAAATGTCAAAAGGCATGTTTTGTCATCATGCCGCTCAATTATCATAGGATACAAATAATTATCATATGATTCAAGATTATCTGCTAAACTCATTGTACGGTGCATAGAATTGCACCGACAGGCCTTGACAAGAAGACTCATTAATGCAGTTGCAGTTATTATTTAATTAACTTGACGTCATGAATGCAGTTGAAGCTATTAACTAATTAACAAGTCGTTAGCGATAATTTTGATAGCAACATGCAGCAAATTCCTATTTTCTTCGCTATTTTGATGTGTATCTAACGTTACATGCACGGGAGAACATTATGTAAAACCTGTTGTTCTTCAATTGTACTACATTTCTTAGCTAAGAAGCACTTTAGTTATTTACATAATGCAACCCCAAAATACGATCCTTTTACTTTTCAAATCAAGATAGATAGAGACAGACATATAAATAGTTATCACAAAAACCAAGAAAGCCACTTACTTCAAAGTTTCAGTACTTTGTGATACATCCATTAGGTGTGAACTGTCTTCATTCTCGCTGTAACTAGTAGCAGATAGAGTGACTTTATGTATGTTGGAGTTAATGATCTCTAGATTTACAATGCATTTTCAATAAGGTCATGTATCTATACACTAGAATTGATGTCACCTACTCTTTTTTGGCGGTTCAATTTCAAAGCTTTCTACATATTTTCAATTTGATGGCAGGTGGCTGTAGGGACCAGTTCATGCAAGAAATCTGGTTTTCCTGTTTCCACTGTCTCAAGAACTCTGCAATTTTTCATCTTCTATAATCCTGTTCATGATTACATGGTGTCTTTCACTGATGACGTCAAATGTTTACCTTACTTTAGCAGACGAAATGTCAATATGTAAATAAAACAGTTACCTCCCTTGAATCAGTACGGGTGTAAACATAGATTACCGTCCTGATTAATTATCCTATCCTTAATTGGATATTAATTGGAATAAAAATTACTTTCCTTGGGAAAAATCGGATGTAAATATAGGTTGTCACCTTGCAAAATTATCCTACACTTAATTAGATTAATTGGAAGCAAACTTACTTTGAAATTGTAGTCCCCTGAATTAATTGTAAGAAAAGTTACTTATAAATTGTAGTCCCCTGAAATTCAGTAACTTGGCAACCGTTTTTGAGGACCTTAATTTGCACATAAGTATTGATAAACTGAGCGGAACTACATTAGGTCTCAGAGCGAGGGTTGTATACCAATAAAACCTGGTTTGAGCCCTTAACCCTAGCAACCCTGCAGACCGGCACAGATAACTATGCAAATAGTGTCGACCCGGATGAGATGGCTCATAATAAATCGTATCATTAGGATCTACACTGTTTGCCATCCTGTTAATACTTTTGACTGAATCCCCTATTTAGAATTATACGCATGCCCAAATTCGAAGAATGAATCGTCTGCTTCAGAAACGCGCGGGTGGAAGGACGAGAAATATAACCATAACTGCAGTTGTTGATAACTATAACCTATAGTCGAGAGACGTTACGCACAGATTCAATTAAAAGCATTTTGTGTTACCAAGTGATTTCCAAAAAACTGATTATCTATACCTGAGACAGCAGGTTGTCACGCGATGTGCGAAGTGTGGGATGTATTCATACAAACAGACAGCAAACAGATAAATTTGGAAAAATTTTAACACTATAATATTAATGTGCTGAGCTAGATTGTTGCAGACGACATCCTTTTTTTTTTAATATTATTTTTCAGCGAAATAAGATCTGATATGCCATGTGAATCACATGAAATGTAGACTTATTTTCTGGAAAAAGTACAAAACATATCAAATGTCCTCTGCTTGCGATTGTGATTAGTTTTAAGGGTTATTTTTTTTTAAATTATTACTTGAAAGTCTTTATACTGTAGCATATCTGTGAGTTTGGTAACACCTAAAGTTCTGGTGATTTGAAAAAAAATATATTGGAGATTAATGAATATAAAATGGGGCTGATATCTGCAACTGCAAAATTGTTACAGAGAATCTTACCATTCCAGAAAACTTAACACATTAGCTGTTTTGTGTTTTGTGAATGTGTTCATTGCTTTCAAGAGTCATTCCTTATTATAGAATTTATTTCCTCAAAAGAGACTGACTTTGTTCTCAGCCGAAGAAATGCTCACAAAAAATTAAATAATAAATCCACATGTTGTATCTTCATTTCATATTTTCCCTGAAAAAAAAAACAAAAAAAAAACAGCAACATAAAAAAACACAAAAAACAAGAGTATTTGATGATATTTCTAAGGTAATTTTCTCAATTTCTCCATAAATAACATATTTTGTGGGTACTCTTGTTTTCATCACGAAAACACGCCTATAAAATTTTGACCCCCTTAAACCCCACTTTTATATAGTAAAACTGGGGTTTACAGGGGTATGCATTATTTTTCTTACTTCTGCTCAAAACATAGATTGTGGGTACTCATTAGAACTGCCTCGATGAGGTGGTTCTAACGAGTACCCACTATCTATGTTTTGAGCAGAAGTAAGAAAAATATCAGGATTTTTTATCTGAAATTTTTCATTTTTTGGTGGTGAAATTTTCAGTATATTTGAATAGGCGTGATTTCGTAATGTATGGTGAAATAAGAAAACTTATCCCAGAACTATCACCAAATACTCCTCCTTAACAACTCTTCTGATAATATTATTTCTTTCTATTTTCAGTTGGTTAGCAATGGAATCCTGTATTTCTGTGTTAATATTGCTGGTCTCTTCATCCATAATGTCACTGAGAGGGCTCAGAGAAAAACATTCATCAAGACAAGAAATTGCATCGCATCAAGACTAGAAATAGAAGATGAAAATGAAAAACTGGTTAGTATTGGTCTGTTTCATTATGCAAAAAAGTAAATATCAGTGATTACTGTAACACTATTGCCACAGATTTCCCATTAATATACATGTATCCCACATTTTCAATTTCCAAGAAAAAGTATGTTTCTGTCTAAAAACTAGATGCAAAATTGAACATTTTTGTTCACGATGTTTGTTCAAGTGATATTTGTATTGAATCAACCATATTTACCCTAAGTGTTGGGCCTGAGGAAACAGTGTAGACTTAGAGCAGTTGGCAAAAAAGCAGCATCTGCTCAGGATATATAATATCTGCCACCCATCCAGCAATTTTTAGACTCCTCAACAGGTAGTAAAATTGATATGTTTGAATTTGAGGGTAGTAAGTTGTCTCAATATTTGGCTTTAATCCAGTTAGACTTTACTATTTACTACCATAATAACCTATAATAAATATAAACCCTTGTCATGCTGAATAAATTAAGATGCCATGCCCACTCCTAATTTTAAGCCAATCAGATTACTTGATCTAGGCTGTTGATATAAAGTCATGTTCTAAATGACAAACAGAGCAGATCCAGATCAGTTGGCTTCTTCAAAGCCAGCTGATCTGGATCTACACTGTTTGCAAACGCAGGGTATATCCTGGATCAGCAGGACCAGGGTTAAAACAAATAGGCATGAGCAAACAGTGATGCTCCAGATCAGATAGAATGGCCTGATCAGGGTCTACAGTGTTTTCCACTAATTCAGCAGTTTTACAGCCCTATCAACAGGTAGTTAAATGGGCTTTTTCAAATTTAAGACAAGCATGGTTTACAAGGTTCAGTGGATTTGTGTCTGACTGGTGATCAGAAGATTGCGGGTTTGACCCCCGCTGGTTCGGCATCATTCTTTCGTGGAGATTTGATCATGAAATATTTTCTGTGCAGTCATTCACTCCATTTCACTGATTCAAGAAGAGCAGTTGTCAGTTTCTGGGGAAAGAATGTGCTCAATACTGGTTAACCGCTTAGAGAACTAAGCCTCTCCAGTAAAAGAGTGGTTAGGTAAACTAACCATGTTCAAGATGACCCCATAGTGTTGATTGGGCCATAAAACCTGAACACAAACTAAAAAGGAATTAAGGTGTCCAGACATTTAGGGAAAATTTGATGTTTTGGTTCATGATGTCATGAGAAACCAAGTCGTCCTGTGCTCCAACGACTCCACTTGTACTACTAAATGTTTTAGATGACCCTGGGTATCAGAGGATGGGTTCATGAAGAACTGTAGAAAATAATCCCAGAATTATCATCAAATACTCCTCTTGAGCAGGTCCTCAATAAAATGCCATATATTACAGGAGAATTTTTTTGGTTGCGTTTCTCTTGCATTTTGATGGCTTCATTACATTAATCTCTTGCATTAAGACAATTTTGTCATGTTTGCCAGGATGTTTCATAGACAGAGTGTCTCAGAAAAAGGATTAAACTGATTATCTCTTAACTCTAAGCACTCTAGCAGACCACATTTTGAAATATTTTTTCTTATTTTTCCCAGAAAACAGGATTTGACTTTTCATGCAAATTGTCTCCAATGGAGACAATTTGCATGAAATGTCAAATCCCATTTTCTGTGAAAAAAAAGCAAAACATCACCAATTTATCATCTGCTGAATTAGCCCAGAGAGTGGTAACAGCTAACAAATATATTTATAATCTTGCCATTGCATGGATGCCACTCTTCTTAATAGGTTCAGATACACTTTGTAGTAGATTTTTCACCATTTCTGCCAAGGGCGACAACTTTTTTGAATTCCCATTTGCTTTTGTGCAAACCAAGTTCCTTTTGAAAAGGAATCTACTCTAAAAGGAAAGAATTTGCTCCCCTTAGGAGCAAATTCTTTCATTTTAGAGTAGGCCCCTTTCAGAAGGAGAAAAACAATTTTGAAAAAAGTTCTCTCCCATGAAAATTTATCTATCTGAATCATAACAAATGATAAACATTTGCAAAATGCATAGTTCTAGTTAAGACACTTTTCACAATAAATAGAAGACACTTTTCTCAATAAATAGTATGAATTTTTTTCTCAGTATTTCTTTACAAGAACATATGCTGTTGGTACCTATTGGAGTTTCCTCACTCTGTTGGTACCTATTGGAGTTTCCTCACTCTCTTGGTGCCTGTTGGAGTTTCCTCACTCTGTTGGTACCTGTTGGAGTTTCCTCACTCTGTTGGTACCTGTTGGAGTTTCCTCACTCTGTTGGTACCTGTTGGAGTTTCCTCACTCTGTTGGTACCTATTGGAGTTTCCACAGTGCGGCAATTTCTCTGTTTTACCACAACATATGTTTTTATGGAGAAATAAGAAAAACATTTCTCTGGCTATCCTCTCATCTAGAACTATGAAATAAATTAGAGAATACACAGCTCCAGGTAGGGCATTTTTTTTTTTTAACTGAGAAATATTAGAATTTTCTTATTTCACCACCAAAAATGTATGTTGTGGGTGCTCATTAGAAATGCATTATGTTTTCATGAAAAAATAAGAAAAAATATTTACTTGAATATTCCTCTTATCTAGCACTCTGGATACCCATCTCATCTAGCCCTTGTCATGCCGAATAAATTAAGATGCCACGCCCACTTCTTATTGTCAGCCAATCAGATTCCTTGATCCAAATTGTTGACATAAATTTATACACTGAATGGCAAAAAGTGCAGATCCAAATCAGTTGGCGGAGTGGCATACAATGTAGACCCAGATCAGACAGTCCTTCTATAGTTTCTGATCTGGGTCTACACTGTTTACTCAGGTCTGCTGGTCCAAATAAGAGTAAATATGGTATATACATTGTTCTAGACAAGAAGGGGAATCCAGATGATATTTTTCGTATTTCTCCATGAAAATATATATGTTGTTGGTACACTTTATTTTTTTTTATTTCTCCATGAAAACATATGTTGTGGGTACTCATTAGAAGTGCCTCAGTGTGGGGCTTCTAATGAGTACCCACAATATATGCTTTTGTGGAGAAATAAGAAAAGTATGAATATATTTTGGTTGATAAAGAAGTGCCTTATCTGGAGTGACTGGCTCCAGTCCCCAGTAACTAAGTATTTTCTCATTTTCCTGTTTGATAATCCACTAAAATAAAACCAAAAAATACCATGACTATAAAGGCACTAGCCTTTATAGTCTTGACATTACTTTGGTTTTATTTTAGTGGATTATTAAACAGATTATAAGATAAAAAATTTCGTCACTGGAGACTGGAGCCAATCTATATCTGGAGCTATGCATATTATGCTTAAGAAACTGAACTGTTCCCTCTTGGCAGCAGTTCAGTGAGGGCTGTAGATAAAAAGGATATTTTTAGGAATATTTTTATTTTTTTTTTTTTTATCTTTTTTTTTATGAAAAAACAAACAAAACTATTGTAAACTCAATCATATCATCTTATTGACAGGCCTCTAATCGCATTCCACAACACAATTCTCTTTAGAAATAAATAAAAAATATTTGCTTTTTTGATAATTTCGAAACTTGCATCTTATCTTAACCTTCAGCACTATGGGCAATTCAGCAGAGAACATTAGATATTTCCTAGAAAATAGGCTTTGATATCCCTTTGCAGCTAATTTGTATGAAATATCACAACCCTTTTTTTTTTTTTTTTTTGAAGAAAAAGAACGCTATTTCAATTTGTGGTCTGCTGAATTATTTACCTAGTATGATAAGTATTAGGCTTTGGTTTGGCATCAGTACAGAGACTTCATGTAGATAGCTTAATACATGCTCACCTTTGGTCTGCTGAATTTAAAATCTGAGCAGATAGCATTTTAAAATGTTTTCATATTTTTTTTTTATTTTTTTTTAATTCTTCAGAAAATAGGGTTTAACATTTCATGTGAATTGTCTCCACATGAAATGCCAAACCCTATTTTCTGAGATAAATAAGAAAAATACCACTTATTAAATTTTGTGGTCTGCTGCAGCTTATGTTTTCAGCATCTAAACAGTTAATTATGTTTTTATTGTATGACCAGCAGGTGTGAGCCTACAAACAGCTGATAATGCTTAACCCTTAGCCATCTGGGTAAACTTTTCAGCAGATGACATTTTGAAATATATTTCTTAGTTTTCCCCGAAATTAGGATTTGATATTTCAGGCAAATTATAGTTTCAGTTTGCATGAAATGTCAATCCTGTTTACTGTTTAAGAAAATTTCATCAATTTGTCATCTGCGGAATTGGCGCAGAGAGTGGTGAAGGTTAATAACAAATATAAGTTCTTGGCTTATGATATTAAGTGCATTTTGGAGAAAATGGACATTATATCTGCAAATACAACTGGCAGAAAAACCTTTCAGCCATCAGTTGTTGGTAAAATACCCCTAGGGGCAAATATATTTGCCCCTACCCTTGAGCTGGGGTATTTTACCCACGTGGGTAAATTTTACTCCTAGGGGCAAATGCGTTTACATGATGAGTTTACCCCTTGGAGTATATTTGCCCCTAGGGGTAAATTTTCCCCTAGGGGCAAACTTATGCATATAAACGGGGCATTAGTGGCTAAACTATTCATATTTCTTTAAATTACCATAAAAGTTTTAATTATTGTTCATTCTGTGTATAGTTTATATACATAGTTTTAACAGAAAATGTCTTTTTTGTGATTTCTGGGCCGATTGTTTACAGTCGAGCAATAGTAGACAAACCCCAAAATGTCTTAACCCTTGTCTCAACCCAGATATACCCTGCCTTCGCAAACAGTGTAGATCCAGATCAGTTGGCTTCTGATCTGGATCTGCACTGTTTGCCATTAAGTAAGTGAATTTATAGCAACAATCTGGATCAAGTGATCTGATTGGCTGAAAATTAGAAATGGGTGTGGCATCTTAATTTATTTAAAGGTAGTTGTCAAGCCCTGCATTAAACAAAATCTAGGTTAACGGTTATTTATAGCCATGCTATTCTTGTCTCTGTCATCAGAGTGCTGTTGATGAAGGGTTATTTGTAAAACCAGGACTGCAACATTTAATGGGTCGTGGGTGATATGAGTTTTTTAGCCTAAGGGAGTAATTGATTTTAACAGCAGCTGACCTGCAATCTTACTGCATAATAAATTAAAGCAAATTACATATAAATGTAATGAAATGAATATGAAGCCCATGAGCAGATATACTTGATTGTGTATGAGTTCCTCGAGAAAAACTTCAGGCTTTGGAAATACTGTAAACCATGAAATTACTGACAAACACTGATATCATATCAACAGGATAAACTTGTCTATAAAGTTCCACGACTTTATTTCATGGGGTTCCAGTTTTATGGCCCTGATTAAAAAACTGAGCACAGCCATGCCATTTGCAGATAACTTGTAAACAAAGAGAGCTAGAATGATGATTCTTGTTCTTGACATGGCATTCTAATAATGTAAACCCACCTGTGAAGTTTCATGAATCTCCCCCAGTGAATCAAAAGTTATGGCTGGGATTGTCAAATCACAAACAACCTAAGGGCAGATAACTCAGTAACCATGGTAGCTAGAGTTATGATTCTTGCTCTTGACACATTTGTCAAGTTACATGAATTAAATCCTTAATGTTCAAGATTTCTGGCTCATGATCCACAAGCTTACCACAGATATTCAAAACCTTACCATGGACAGACTGACAGGAAACATACCATGGACAATCTAACAAGGTAAAACTCATAAACCAAGAGGGGCTTGTCATTCTTGTTTCCACACCCCCTTCCCTGACTCGTCCATCTTTGAATTTGGACTAATCTTTGCAAATCCTTGCAAATAGGTATTTCAGTTAAAAATCAATAGCAGAATGGAAAACAGTGCAGATCCCGATGACAGCTCATTACGAGCCATCTCATCTAGATCTGCAGTGTTTGCAAAGGTATCTTTGTTGATCTGTAGGGATGAAACTCTGGGGTATTTTTGCCAGTAATTACTATGCAAATTGTCTCAATTTGCATGAAATGTCATGTCTAATTTCTGGGAAAAATAAGAAAAATATTTCAAAATGTCATCTGCTGAAATTTTTACTCTGCATGCTTTGCATTAAGATTTATGCTGTGGGTTTAGCAAACTGACAACAGAGGGGTAGACTGGCTTCAGTCTCCAGTGACTAAATAATTTTTTTTCTTTTTCTTATTGTCCTGTTTGATAATCCACTAAAATAAAACAAAAATAAAATCATGACTATAAAGGCTAGTCAATAGTGACCAGCCTTTATAGTCATGATATTATTTTGGTTTAATTTCAGTGGATTATCAAACATGGGTGGGGGGGGGGGGGTGGAGGGGGGGGTGTGGTGGGGCGCGGGTTCAGAGCATTAGCCAAAGTCAACTTCTTGATCCTATTTTCAGGTGAACCCATGTTGCATATCATGATATTTTCAGAACCAGTCTGGAAAGTGATGAAATACCAGCCAAAACATACTTAAGTCTGTTTATTATAATATTTATATGTTTTAAATAAACATGGACAGGTACTGTCTGTATTTGATTGGTTGATAAACCACCTGCCTGAAAGTGGGCGGTTTAATTAGGTCTGGTAGCCTGAACCTGCTAAATTGATCATTTCTTATTTTCAGATAAGATGCTTTTTCTTTCATCCAAAAAGTAATGATATTTTTCTTGTTTGTCCATGAATAGTAGTGTGTTGTGGCTACTCATTAGAAGTGCCTTGCTGAGGCACTGCTTATGAGTACCCGTAACATATGTTTTTGTGGAAAAATAAGAAAAACATTATCTGGATTCCCAAATTATACTGTTTGCTGATTTCTTTCCAAAAACTTGTAACAACTACAACAAAACAGGGCTTGACATTTCATAGAAATGATGTTGTTACGCAAATGGTTTTCCAGTTAAAACTGGCCATTTGATGGAAGGCAGGATTAGGTAATGATTTCATTTCTAGACATTTCATACAAATTGTCTCCCTAGGGGACAGTTTGCATGAAATGTTAAGCCCTGTTTTCTGGAGAAACTAACAGGAAAAAAATGTCACATTCTTTTGTCCGCTATTTTCATTGTCAGCATACCAAAGGTTAGTTTGTAGACAAATACAAGTCTGGCTCCTTGCAAGAAGAATGTTAAAACCTTTACCCTCTGTAGACGACAAATTGATGTTATTTTTCTTATTTTTTTCCCAGAAAATAGGCTTTGATATTTCATGCAAATTGTCTCAATTTGCATGAAATCTCAAAGCCAATTTTCTGGGAAAAATAAGAAAAATATTTCAAAATGTCGTCTGCTGAAATTTTTTACCCAGCATACTAGACATTAAGCTTTTCTACAAGGAACAATAATGTCTACCAATATGCTGATAAGTGATTATCTCTGATTATCTCCTATTATCTTTATGTTTCCTAAAATATCGAAAGAATTCCTTGATGTGTTTGCAAAACAAGAAAGTACTCTTGATATTAGGCTGCATGTCTTAGAGCTCACCAGAAAATCAGATTGGTAGACTATTTTGGCAAAACATGTGCCGTAAAAATTCTAATAAATGTCCATGCATTTATTAGACTCATCCTGTGATGAGAATGGGAGTGGGTGTGAGAGGGTTGCCCTGGGTGGATGACTGTTAGAGGTATCTAACAGGTGAATGGGTATTCATCTGCATTCTAAATTTCTTTTTATTTCTCAAAGAAAATAGGGCTTAATATTTCCTGTCAATTCGCATGAAATATCAAGCCTGTTTTTTTATCAGGAGGTGGTTTGTATCAACAATAAGAAAAATATCTTCTGTTATTTTTTTATTATATTTTTTATGCCATAATAACTTTACCCTTCTCTTGCTGAACATGTCATGCTCTGTCTTAGCAAACAGTGTAGATCACTATCAGATGGCTTCTGAAGAAGCCAACTGATCTGGATCTGCACTGTTTGTCATTAAATATGTGAATTTCTATCAAACAATGGCTTAAGTTATCTCATTGGCTGGAAATTAGAAGTGGGCGTGGCATCTTAATTTATTCACCATGACAAGGGTTAAGCAGATCCTTGAGCCAAGGAACTTTTTGTCAGACTGTACAATATAGTATATGCAGACAGTGAAGGCACAGATCAACTTGCACATTTGCATAATCTGATCAGGGTCTTCACTGTCCTCTTAGAGGAGTATTTGAAACTGTAGCAGGTTCTGTCATGTGATCAGAGTGTGCCAATGTGCAGGTGTATCTAAGCATTTCACTTCACTTGTTTACCAAAGCCATACCACTAGTATGAGATGCATCAGAATGGCCCTTTGCCTGATCTTGTCAGAGCTCTAGATAAGAGGTGTATTTCTGCATTAACCCTTAAAGCGCCAGTCACAACTATTGTCGTCTGCTTTGTCTTCTGCCAGTTACTTTTAAAGTCATTTCTGCAAACAGTGTGGACCCAGATCAGACTGCTCCATTAGGAGCAGTCTGATCTGGGTCCACACTGTTTGCCTGTATGCAAAAATAGGTTTGAAAAGTTTGCAAGAATATTCAGCAGACGACATAAACAGATGACATTTTCAGATGCAGGTTTTCTTGGCGTTTTAAGGGTTACAACATGTTATTGGTACTCATTTGACATGCTTTACCGAAATTCTTCTAATAAGCACCCGCAACATACACATATGTTTTTCCTGGAGAAATATTGAAAAAATATGGTTTAAAACAAAAAAAGCCCTTATCTAGAGCTCTGTGCTATAACCCTAGATAGTAAGATACCTAGATGAATATATTTTCTTGTATCTCCTCGAAAACATATGTTTGGTTACTCATTAGATGTGCTAAAGCAGCTTCAGTGTTCTCTTGTCTGTACCTGCAACATGTTTTCATCGAGAAATAAGAAAAATATCCTGTACATTTGGACCGAAGAACATCTTATCTAGAGTTGTTTTGGCCCCTGGTTCATAAATACATAGCTCCAGTTAAGAGGGGGTAGCCAGGTAATATTTTTCTTATTTCTACATGAAAACCTATGTTGTGGGTACTCATCAGAATTGCCTCACTGATGCACTTCTAATGAGAAACCACAACCTAGGTTTTCATGCTGAAATAAGAAAAAAATATCAGTGTTTTTGTTTTTGGTTGAAAAAAAAGCACCTTTTCTAGACTTGTATTATACCTTGGTATTATTGTTTGGCATTCAAAATTGGCATGCTGTGACCTGATGAACAGATAATTGGATAAACAGCAGAAAAAGACAGCTATTTTCAAATTTAATAAGCTGAGTACCAGTTAAAAGCTAGTATGTCTGGGAGACATATTCATCTATAGCTCAAGATAAGAATATTTTTCTTATTTCTCCTCAAAAACATATGTTGTGTGTACTCATTAGAAGTGCCCCAGTGAGGCACTTCTAATGAGTTCCCACAACATATGTTTTCAAGGAGAAATAAGAAAAATATCAGCATGGACTTTTTATGGAGCAATGTTCATCATACTGGAAAATGCCATTCAGACTCAGCAAACTAAAAGATAGGCCTAAAATAATTAATATGATTGTTTTCTGCTAAGGCCAAAAAATGATATATGTATTTTAGGTTACTTGCTCAAAAACATTATGGACTTCTTTTATTAATTTTATTGCATGAAGCAAATTTGAAGAATTCCAAAAAATCCTTAAAAGAGATAATGGTTGGTAACCTGAAACACACAATTGTTTATTGTTTCATAGGCCTATGGCCAAAAGGGATAGTATTTCTGCATTAACAGTAGACAGACATTTTGCTTTGAAAACATTTCTACTCCTACACTAGAGTCATGTTACAAAGATTTTTTGGGGGGAGCCTCCATATTCCTTGAAAATAGACATTTTATTATCCAAGAAAGTTTTAATAGATTGATATATGGTATTAATACAATCATAAAATGTGGCACCTGACTGCCTGTAAAATTTCAGTTAGTCTCTCATTCTGGCGTATCTCTGAATTAATAACTTGCAAACATCAATTCAGAGATCGAGAAAAAATCATTTCATTTTTAATCCTGCTCAATAACGAGAGACTAACTCAAACTGAAATTTTACAGGCTTACACATTTTATGATTGTAGTAATACTATATTATTTTTAACCTTAATGGATAAAAATGTATATTTTTTAGGAATATGGAGCCTTTAAAAGAATAGAATTTGCTCCCAGAGCAGATCCCTCTTCAGAAGGGGTTTGGTGCTCAGGAACACTAACAGAAAATCTCCCTGGTAAAAAAATGACAGAAACTCTACAAAGTGTAACCATACCCCTTAACCTTCTGAACCCGGATGTGCCCTGCCTTTGCAAACACTGTTGATCCAGACCAATTGGCTTCAGAAGCCAACTGACCTAAGTCTGCACTATTTTATAAATAAGTATGTGAATTAATATCAACAACCTGACTGACTGAAAATTAGAAGTAGGTGTGTCATCTAAATTTATTCAGCATGGCAGTGGTTAAGACAATTACCATAATAGTCTGACTTCAGAAGGTGCTATTGTTGAATTTCCTACTATGGTAGTACATGTATTTTGTTGTGGACCAGGATAATTGTTTAATTTCCCAGCTAGCATTCTTTGTAAATCTATAGCGGGCCGTTATCGGCCCCTCCGGGTAGCTGACGGGCCGATAACGGCCCGCTGTAGATTTATAAAGAATGCTTACTGGGTTGGAGCTTTACAGCCCAGTCAACACTATTAACCCTTGTCATGCTGAATAATTAAGATGCCCTGCCCACTTCTAATTTTCAGCCAATCAGATTCTTTGATCCAGATTGTTTACATAAATTCATATACTAAATGGCTAGCAGTACAGATCCAGATCAGCTGGCTTCTTCAGAAGCCAGCTGATCTGGATCTACACTGTTTGCAAGTGCAGAATATATCAGAGTTCAGTAGGGCAAGGGTTAAGATCACATTGAGTCAGTCAATTAACCCATTCACCTTTTTTTCCCTGGGCATGCTTAGTCGTCTTAGCCGTTCCCATACTTTGTGCTCATACTTTCACCAGTAACTGACAACTGCCCTTCTCGAATCAGCAGAAGGGGCAAAATGGCCATAGAAATTATTTCATGGTCGATCTCCACAAAAGTTATGTGGGTGGGCTGAGAATCAAACAAGCCACCCCTGGATCTGCAGTCAGACATGTGTAATGACTGCGGGAAGAGGATAATAATGTTTCTTTTTATTACAGAAAATCTGCTCTTGAGTACTTTGCAACATCATGTTGCCATGGAAATGGGGAATAATGTTCCCTCTGATTTTGGACGTTATTGTTGGGTATCTGGCCACAACATGTTGCAATGTAAATGAAAAATACTTTTTTCTTTTTGATTCCAGGAGAAGTTATTGTTGAGTGTCTTGCCACAGCATGTTGCCATGGAAATGAAAGATGACATCACATCTCCACATCAGGGGATGTTCCACAAGATCTACATACAGAGACATGAATGTGTCAGGTTTGTTTGCTCCATTCATTCTCTAAAACACACTAGAAGAGAAAAAAATATACTGCAAATAGTTAGAAGTGAACTAACTATGACAAAGGCCAGACTAACATACCCGGTATCAGCATTAATGTCTAGCATGCTGCGTAAGAAGTTCAGCAGATGACATTTTGAAATGTTTTTCTTATTGTTCCCAGAAAAGGTACATATAATATTCCACCAGTAGAGATACTTAGGAGACAATTTGCATGAACTGTAAAATTATATCATATGAGAAAAATAAGTACTGAGAAAAATAAATACGATCTGGCATTTCATGCAAATTGTCTCCTTAGGAGACAATTTGCATGAACTGTCAAATTCTATTTTCTGAGAAAAATAAGAAAAATGTCATAGATTTGTAGTCTGCTGAATTTGCGGAGAGAGTGGTAAAGGTTAAAACTACTCCTTGGCAAACATGGTGTCACAGCATTGGCTTTTAAGAGTGAAATATACCATAATTTCCATAAATATTTGCACAAAATAGGCTTCAGCAAGCAGTGTAGACCCAGATCCTGCTGTCAAATTATCAAATATCAATTTGATTAGGGGCTATCTTTTTGCCACTCCTTAGTACATTGTAGACACTTCACCAGGTAGTCAAGTTTTTCAGTTGATGGTCTGAGCTGGGCTCGAACTCACAACCTTCAGCACTGCAGTCAAATGCTCTAACCATTCAGCTACAGCACCTCTCTGATCTATACTGGTGGATATTATATGTATCACAAATATTTGGAGACAATAAAGCACTCCTAACCATACTTGCAAGAGATTTAAAGCAAGACTTAATTTCCTTACTCATTTGCAACCAGTTTGGATTACCTTTAACAAATTCGGAGGCAACAGCTCAGTATGGTCAGCATGACTGAAATATTACTGACTGGGGTATTAACCCTTGTCCTGCTGAATATATTAAGATGCCACGCCCACTTCTAATTTTCAGCCAATCAGATTGCTTGATCTGGATTGTTGCTATAAATTTACATAATCGATGGCAAACAGTGCAGATCCAGATCAATTGGCTTCTTCAGAAGCCAATTGATCTGGATCTACACTGTTTGCAAAGGCAGGGTATACTGTAGTTCAGCAGGACAAGGATAAGTTACAACAATTGTCACCTTATGTACCTTGTACCAAATGAGTCTCTTAACTATCCACCCTCTGGAGTGATAAAATTGGTTTGTTTTTACTCATTTTAAATGTATATTCATTTGTTAATATCATTAATATACTGTTCTATCTAATGACACTAAAGTCACTTTATAGTCTAAATTGTGTGTTTTAATTTACAGTATCCTTTTTGCGGACATTGTGGGGTTTACTAACCTTTCATCTCATTGCTCTGCCGAAAACCTGGTACGAATTCTTAATGAACTGTTCGGAAGATTTGATCACCTTGCTAAGGTAATATTTGACAACTTTTCTTTATAAATGTCTCAGTTTGGATTCATACTTTCCTGTCTTCTGTAATTATATGTACCTAAAGAAGACTGGATACACTTGCTGGATTTTCAGCCATTTTATACAGGGGAGACAATTTTTGTGACTTCCTGTTTGCTTTCTTGCAAATAATGTGCCTTCTGAAAGGGGTCAACTTTAAAAGGAAGGAATTTGCATCCTAAGGGGTCTACTTCAAAAGGAATTTGCTCTCTTAAGGGGTCTACTTTAAAAGGACAGAATTTGCTCCCAAGTGCGCAAATTCTTTCTATTTAAAGTAGACCCTTTTTCATAAGGGAGGCAAAAACAATTTGATAGAATTGCATCCCCTGAAAGTGTACCTGTTTCCCTTAAACAATTGGAAAGAAATACTTGAACAAACAGCCCAGACCCAGATCAAATTGCACTGTTCTGCAAGCACCTTTTAGATATGTCACTAGGTAGTAAAATGGACTTTTCAAATTTTCGTTTACATGCGTGTATAGTAAGCACTTGTTAGCTGAATATTTGAGATAAATACTACAATCAAGTGGAGCAGACAGATACCCATAGTCCATTTGCTGATGGCAGACAGAATGATAACTCATCTTGCAATAGTAGATGTATAGTAACTGATTTGGTGATTACACAGATACTAACTCACATGGTGATGAACAGATGATAACTTATCAGGTGGTAGTATAGTAGACATAGAACTCATTTGATGATAGCAGGCAGATGATAACTCATCTGATTGATGATAGCAGACAGATGATAAATCATCTGGTGATAGTATAGCAGACAAATGATAACTCATCTGGTGATAACAGACAAATGATAAATCATCTGGTGATAACAGGTAGATGATTACTTATCTGGTGGGAGATGACAACTCATCTTGTGATAACAGACAAATTATAACTCATCTGGTGATAACAGAGAGACGATAACTTACCTGGTGGTAAAAGATTTTGTGTGGTGATAGTATAGTAGACAAATGATAACTCATCCGATGGTTACTTACCAGGCAATAAATTGGTATAAATCCTCATTGAATGCTTTGGAAGATTTGGTCACCTTGATAAAGTAGCTTAGACCTGAGACAGGTTTTTTCCCACAAGTAATTATCCATGTTTGATGGAAGTCTGGTCTACCAGTTATTTATGGCACAGACAGATATTAATAAACTCTTATGACATCATTATTCTAAATACTCAGACAGTGTAAGTCATTACCATAGATACAGTGCTTACTCTAAGTATTGGGACACCTTACCTACTCACCATCCTTGCCCTAAAATTTGAAATACATTGTAGTTTTTTCTAGTACCTCTTGATATGTCTAAAATATTGCTGCATGTATGGCAAACAGTGTAGACCCTGATCAGATGCCACATTCTGTGGTATCTGATCTGGGTCTATCCTGTTTGCAAATGCCTATCTGTCCTAATAGTTAGGGTTATTACAGTATTGCTAAACTTTAAACCAGTCTATTTGAACTCCTAGTGAAATGGCTAAAAAATGCTGGTTGAATTACAAACACAATGCAGACCCTGATCAAACTGCTCAGGGTCTTTACTGTGCACGGCAATGTCTGTCCAAATAGTTAGCAAAAACTTTCGGGAAGGATACTTTGAATCAATTTTCTTCAATTTATTACAATTTTTACCCTAAATATTTGTACAACATAACTATAGGTCATGATAAGGCACTTTTTTCTCTGAGGCAATTCTAATTAGAACACACAACTGTTTTCATTAATCCTTGTCCTGCTGAATAAATTAAGATGCCTCACCAACACCTAATTTTCAGCCAATCAGATTACTTGATCAAGGTTGCTGATATAAAGTCAAAACTTAATGGCAAAGAGTGCAGATCCAGATCAGTTGGCTTCTTCAGAAGCCAACTGATCTGGAGCTACACTGTTTGCAAAGGCAGGGTATATCCGGGTTCAGCAGGACAAGGGTTAAAAAATAAGAAAAACATTATGTGTCTTCACCCTCTTATCTGGAGCTATGCATAGCTTCTTGTACCGTAACTACACTTGTCCTAAAATTTGAACAAGTCAATTTTACTATCTGTTGATATGTCTAAAATCTGCTTGGTGATTGACAAACAGTGTAGACTTGGAGCAGTTTGATCACAATCTTCATTGTTTGTCATTCAAACAGCACACTTTAGACTTACTTTATTCAGCCTAATTACTGCACATACCCCTATAAGCGCACAGTCAAGTGATTCTGTTTACAGAGTACTTTTTGTCTACTTTATAAAGGATATTTTGTGGATACCCATTTGAATTGCTTCGACTTGTCGGTGCAATTCAAATTTGTACCTACAACATATGCATTTATAAAGAAAATCAGAAAAAAAACAACAAAAAAACATCGTGTAAGCATCATTTGATAAGTCCTTTGCTGATCTTTATTTGTATTGCCTACATAAAAGGGTGGACCCTTAAGGGACTGGATACACTTGGTAGATTTTCTGCCATTTTTAAAGTTGATGAGGGAGCTGATTTGATATAAACTTCTTTTTTGTTATCTGAAAATACTATTTCCAAATGAAATTAAGCTGCTTCTAGCTGGTTATAAAATGCTTCTGAAGACTGTGCAATAAAGTATTGTAGCAGAAAATATTGTCTAAGTATGTAGTTTTCTAACTAGTCTATGTAGACATGTTAGGTCAAGGGAGGTAGAAATATTATCAATTAAATAGTGATTATAATCTAATTACTTTAAAAGTTTTTTGGTATATTTGTATTTTTTCTGTTTTTTTTTTTTATGATAAGCATGTATATTTCTTTCACAATGATTCTTCAGAGCATAAATTATTTTCGTGAAACTTAGAGTATCAGAACACTTATTCTAATTAATTTTACAGACAATAAAATCATCAAAACAACAGTTTGAAACAAAACTGAAGCGCCTGTGATTTTTGTTGCATCTGACAAGGGCAACAACTTTTTTGATTGTCTGCTTGCTTTCCTGCACATCAATCCCCCTTCTGAAAAGGGATCTACTCTAAAAGGAAAGAATTTACTCCCACTAGGAGCAAATTATTTCTTTTTAAAGTGGATCCCTTTTAGCAGATTCCTTTCTTTTAGAGTAGAACCCTTATCTGAAGGGAAAGGAGAAAAGGGGTCTACTCTAAAAGGAAAGAATTTACTCTCAACGGGAGCAATTCTTTCCTGTTAAAGTAGACTCCTTTTAGCAAGTTCTTTTCTTTAAGAGTAGACCCCTTTTCAGAAGGCAGTTGCCTCCCCTGAAAGTGTATTAATTCCCCTTAAGAGTCACTTTGTCCATCTGCATACATCAAAGTACCACACAGTTGCAATTTCCTGGACTTGGAAAAGACAAGGTCAGCCTGTCTGGAAAAAAATTCAAGCTGAAGCAAGCACTATTGTCAAAATAAAATAATGTTGTAGATGGCAAAATTAGTCTGTATGATGTTGATTTCTGATATTGATCCCCACATGAAAGGAACTGTACTGGCTGTGACCTATGCTCAGGTAAAATATATTCCATCATTTCAATCAAAAATTGACAGTCTGGCAGAATTCAGTTCCACAATGTGAATAAATTTCATAGCAACAAGTAAAGCGCTTTTTTCATCCAAAAAATGCTGATATCTTTCTTATTTCTCCACTAACACATATGTTGTGGGTACTCATTAGAAGCGCCTTGGTGGGGCACTTCTAATGAGTACCCACAACATATGTTTTCATGGAGAAATAAGAAAAATATGTGGATACCCCCTCTTATCTGTAGCTATGATTCAATTGAAAAATGTTCCAGTCTTTTGACAAGGAGTTTAATTATTTGTTGCTTGTGGTATTTTCGGCTAAGGAAAACAAGAGATTAATTACCATACTTGCTCTTGAGTGTCAAAACATTTGTTCATAGATTAATAATTTGGAAACTGCAGCCTGTTCCTTGGATAATCAGAACTTGATCAAATTTGCTGATTAGCAAGACAAGCAAAAACTTGCAGCTGAGTATGAAATTCAGCCATATTCAGGTAACTCATCGCAGAGCTACTTGCCTTTGAGTTTCAACGGGTCAGACTTGACTTCTTGGACTCAGGTAGATGATAACTCGTCTGGTGATAGTATATGCTCTTTCGCACATCCTCCTTTATTTCATTTGTGTGTTCTCATCTACAAGTTTTTCTGACCCTTTCTCCCTTTTTCTGGGCGACAACACAAGATGGTTCACAGGGTTTGACACCATAAACAATAACTGAAAAAAAAGCAGTTTCATATACAGCATTGTTTATGGAAGTATACAAAAATGTATTCAGACAAAAATGTTTAGATTATATAGAAAAATGACCATAAATGGTCCTTTTTCTATATAATCTATACATGTTTGGATACAACATATTTGTTTAACATGAATGGTCATTTTTCTATATAATCTATACATTTTTGTTTGGATTCAATATGGTTGTTTAACATGATTTTAGCTTTGGATTCCAACAATAGTTCTATAAAGAGTGTGTGGTGTAGTACCTAAAATGCGTGTTTTGTCCCAAATACATATGATGTTCAGAACATACCTCTCATCTTTCTTTCTCTAGAATAACCATTGTTTGCGAATCAAAATCCTTGGTGATTGTTACTACTGTGTGAGTGGGCTGCCAGAAGCACGAGAGGACCATGCTAACTGTTGTGTCGAAATGGGAATGGATATGATTGATGCAATACAGTAAGTATTAATAGCTCCAGGTAAGGCTTTTTTTTTTTTTTTTTTTTTTGACCGAAAAATGTTGATATTTTTCTTATTTGTCCATGAAAAAATATGTTGTGGTATTAGAAGTCATCATGAAATATTTTCTACGGTCATTCTCTCCCTTCTGCTGATTCAAGAAGGGCAGTTGTCAGTTTCTGGTGAAAGAATGTGTACAATACTGGTTAACCACTCAGAGGACTAAGCCTGCCTAGTAAATGTGTGGTTAGGTTAACTGACTTCGCTCGACATGACCCCATTGAGTTGACATGGCCGTAAAACCTCAACACAAACAAATTCATTAGAATCATCTCACTGAGATGGTTCTAATGAGTACCCACAACATGTTTTTGTAGACAAATGAAAATGTGGATAATTATTAGAAGTGCCTCACTGAGGTGCTTCTAATGACTACCCACAGCAAATGTTTTCTTGGACAAATGAAAATTTTATCTGGGTACCCATTTATCTGGAGCTATTAAGTATAAGAAATGTTTTTGACTAATTAACCCTTGTCCTGCTGAATAAATTAAGATGACACACCCACTTCTAATTTTCAGCCAATCAGATTACTTGATCTGGATTGTTGCTGTAAATTCATATAATGGCAAACAGTGCAGATCCAGATCAGCTGGCTTCTGAAGAAGTCAACTGATCTGGATCTACACTGTTTGCAAAGACAGGATATATCTGGGTTCAGCAGGACAAGGGTTAATATAGCTCTAAATAAGATGCTTTTTTCAATGAAAAAGAAGCATTGATATTTCCAATTTATTCAAGAGAACATACCTTGTACATACTCATTGGAATCCCCTTACTTAAGTCATCTCAGTGTGTACCTCAAATACCGTATTCAACCTAATTACCGCACATGCTTCTATAAGCGCACAGTCAAGCAATTCCGTAGTCTTCAGATTACAACCATCGTAATTTTTGTCTACTTCTTTATAGAGGCGTATGTTGTCGGTACCCATTTGAATTGCATCAGCTTTTTGTTGATGCATTTCATATGAGTACCCACAACATATGCTTTATAAAGAAAATCAGAATTAAAAAAACACAAAAATATCGCATAAGAATCATTAGATAAGTCCTTCGCTTTTTTAAGTTACCCTTAGCATAGGTGGATACATATTTTACCACAAGTTTGCCCAGTAATTGTGAAAAACCTGAGCGCATGGTGCGGTAATTAGGTGGAATACAGTATGTTTTCAGGGAGAGGTAAGAAAAATATTTATGGTTTCTGGATAACTGTCTTACCTAGTGCTGTGGATTATCATTTTTCTCACAGACTGCTCCCTGTCTGTGAAGTCTGTATGTTAAAAGGCCAGTAGCCATTTTAGAAGGTCATTTTATCAATATAGTCTTATTTCTTATAACAGTCTATGATTATTTCCAGGATTTTTATGATATAATTACTTCCGTAACTCTTTGCACACCAGAGGTGAATTTAACCAATGACAAAATCTAATGAGCAATATTTTTCTTATTTTCCGCAAGGCATATTTAATGAGTAACCACAACATATCTTTTTGTCGAGAAATAAGCAAAAATATTGATACTTTATGGTTTAAAACGTGTTTTATCTAGGCCGATTGCTAAGCCCATTGTAGTCTGGAAACTCCTAAAAGGGTAATTGGCAAACAGTGCAGATCCAGATCAGACGCCGCAGAATGCTTCTGCAGCTTCTGATCAAGGTCTCCATTGTTTGCAAATAGTTCAACCATTTTTCTCTCAGAATATCTAAATCGCACAGCCTGACATACCTAAAATCAAAATTAGAATCTTCCAATATCTAGTGTGGGTGAGTTCATTCAGTCTAAAATGGGTTAGAAGTACAGTAAAACATCAATGACTTGAACAGTGATGGCTTGTTTACCGGGGCAGATTCGAACTTGTTTTTGAGTCCCTAGGAAACTTTTCTGATAGCTTAAGAAAACAAATATTTAGAGATATTTTAGGGAAATTATATTAATTATCATAGAACTGGATGTTCTGTGTACTCATTAGAATCACCTCATTGAAGTGATTCTAATGAGTGCACTCAACATACCATTATTTTGTATAGAAGATGGAAAAGACGTCCCTAAATGATTTCCATTTGCCTCCTGACCTGGTTAATTAACCCTCAGTGGCTCCAACTACCCATGTCTAGAACAAATTTCCATGGTCCCAAAGTTGTTCAAACAGAATAAAAATGTTTTACGTGTTTTTCATCATCAGATCTGTATGTGAGTCAACGGATGTCAACCTAAATATGAGAGTTGGGATACACACAGGACGAGTGTTGTGTGGTGTCCTTGGACTGAAGAAATGGCAATATGATGTCTGGAGCAATGATGTTACACTCGCCAATATAATGGAGTCAGGAGGATTGCCTGGGTATGTTTGGCTTTTCAGCCTAGGTTTCTGAAGTAGGCTCATCAGGGCTGAAAGATTTAGATAGGAGCACAGAAAATTTTGTACACCAAAGTTGCTGACAAACAGTAGTGTTGCAACTGATGATCGATTATAATTGATCATCAGTCACTTTTAGCCTCTTGTGACTGATGACTGATGACCGGAAAGAATTTTTGTAGTCGAGTAATCGGAAAATTCTACTTTTAAAAACATTTTTCTCACTTTTTATTCTTATAGGTAAGTTATAAAAAAATGAAATTCTAAGCTGCCTATTTGATCACCCTCTAGAGGCCACAATTTTGCTTCATCTTCATGAAACTATACTATATCTTCTTCTCCAGAACCAAGAAAGCTTTGAGGCTGAATCTTGGTATATAGCATCAGGGAATCGAGGTCTACCAATTTTGTTCACATGTTAGTCGTAGGTTGACATTTGACCTTTTAACAGCAAGGTCAGATTTGTGCCTCCATACATTTGTATGGGGAAAATGTTGAAAAATTATTTTCTGAATGGATAATAAAGACTAATGACAGAAACTTACAACGTATGTTTAAAGTAGTAAAACTGTTTAGCTACTGTCACAAATTTTGATGCTATCTGCCCTTGCCCTTGACAATCTTTAAATGTCTTCTTCTCTGAAACAGCTTGAACAGTTTCCACTAGATTTCACATGGGGCCTTCTGTCGAAAGGATGTTTAAAAATTTGTTCAAATTTTTCTGCACCATTGAAGAAGATGGCTGCCGTGTCCATATAATTATGGTAAATTAAAAAAATCTTCTTCCACCAGAACTAAGGCTGAATCTTGGTATACAGCATCATGGGCTCACTAAGCATAGTCACTATCCTTTGATGCATCTAAAAAGTACTGATAGAAAGTCTGTAGGCCCTGATCAAATTGCTCTTGTAGGAGCAATTTGATCTGGATCTACACTGTTCACTAAGGCCTGTTTGTCTGAATATAGCATAAATATGAAAGCATAGATATTTTATCCCAGTAACACCTGATATATTTATTGTTTTGAGAAAATGAGTAAAAAAATACAGGTTTCTCCAGGAAAAATTTGATAGAGTAAGGTTACCATACACACATATTTTTGTATGGCCTTAAAGGAAACCACAATATACACCACAACCTCTTTATAACACTATTGTTGGGGTCCATAGCATAAACCGTGTTAGTTAAACAACCGTGTTATATCCAAACCAAAAATGTATAGATTATATTGAAAAATGACCATTTATGGTCATTTTTCAATATAATCTATACATTTTTGGGATCCATCTTTGAACCGTGTTATATCCAAAACCGTGTTATAACAAACCATGTTATAAAGAGGTTGAAGTGTATTTTGTACAAAAAAATGTGTCCAAAGTAATAGGTTTTGGGAACTTCAGAAAGGTGTTGATACATTTTGGTTGAAAAACATGCCTTATCTAGAACTGTCAAAAAAATCCTCCAATTTATTGTACCATAATTACCCAAAGTATTGGGACACCTTATCTACTTACCATACTTGTCCTAAAATTTGAAATACATGTAGACCATTCGACTACCTCTTGATGTGTCTAAAATAGTGCTGGATGTGTGGCAAACAGTGTGGACCCAGATTAGACACCGCAACATGCGGCGTCTGATCTGGGTCTACACTGTTTGCAAAGGCCTATCTGTCTCAATATATAGGGTCATTACAGTACACAAAAATCATCCAGTTTATAGTATTTTAGCACCTAACTGTTGATTAACCATTTACAGACAACAATAAAAGAAGGTAATAAATGAGGATAAGATTCCAGAAAATAGGATAACATTCATTACAATTGATTGGTATGAAAGTGTCATCATAGCTACAGATATAGGCTAACTGGCAGTCAAATATTATTTTTTGTAATTATACCCCACCACTATCATATCACATTGGTTGTCTCCATGTGTCCGTTTGTCTGTTGTCCGTCCGTCCGTATTTTCATTTCCCGATGATAACTTGAATAAATATCAATGGATTTTCACCAAACTTGGTGTGTGCATTGATATTGTGGAGGTCTGGTTTGTGATTGCTAAAGGACAAATTTCCTCAATTTCTGACAGAGTTATCTGCCCTCAACAGGGTCATATTTTCATTTACGGATGATAACTTTAGTAAATATCAATGGATTTCCACCAAATTTGGTATGTGCATTGATATTGTGGAGACCTCATTTGGGATTGCTGATTGGCAAATTTTACAGAGTATCTGCCAAAGAAATGATAATGGCAGGGTATTATCATTCAACATTTTTATTTTTTATATTAAAATCTGTTACCGTATTTGACCTAATTAATGCACTGTGCACTGAGGCTTTTCAGCCGTACAGGGAAAACTTGTGGTAAAATATGATTCAACCAAATAAGGGGTACACTTTAAAAAAATGTCAGCAAAGGACGTATTTAATGATCTTTATGTGATTTTTTTTTTTTCTGATTTTCTTTATAAAAGCATATGTTTTTTTAATTCATTTGAATTGCCTCAGCAAGTTGATGCAATTCAAATGGGTACCCACAACATATGCCTTAATAAAGAAGTAGACGGAAAGTACACTGGTTGTAAGCTGGAGACTATGGAATTGCTTGACTATGTGCTTAGAGGGATATGTGCAGTAATTAGGTTGAATGGGGTATTTTTCTCCCACCTAGTTGTTGATTAACCAATGGCAGACAACAATAAAAGAAGACAATAAATGTGGATAAGATTCCAGATATAAGATAATATTTCATTACTTTTGATTGGTATGAAATAGCTGCCACATGAGAAAACATACCTTTGGACATGTGTGTCCAATGAAGACTCAAATCAGCCTGTGCATTAGCAAAGTCTGATCAGTCTTCATTGTCCATACTGAAGAAACTTTTAACATACTTGGCTATCGAAAATGCACCCTGTGAAGATTCTGATTAGACTACACAAATTCACTGGCTGATCTGTATCTTTGCTGGGCGCACATCTCCACAGGTACATTTTATGATTTGCGGCTCAAATAGTACAATCTGTTTCCACCACACCGTAACAAATAGAGGAGTAGAAAGATGATATTTTTTTTTTGTTGTTTTTTGTACCAAACACATCTTATGTCATAGGACTCTCATTAAGAAGGCAAATCCAATGAGTATCCTTAAAGGGAATTAATATGCTTTCAGGGGAGGCAACTCCATCATAATTGTATTGCTTCCCTTCTGAAAAGATGTTTACTCTAAAAGGAAGAATTAGCTCCCCTCTTTTAGAGTAGTCCCTTTTACAGAAGAGAGTTGATGTGCAGTAAAGCAAACAAAGTTATCTCCTGTGTACAAAATGGCAGAAAATTAACAGTGACTTATCTCCCTTGTCATAACGCTAGAGGGCATACCGTATTTACCCTTTATATTGGGACAGTCAGTCCGGAGCTGACAGTGTAGACAAAGATCAGATGCTGCAGAATGCATTCTGTAGCATTCCTGACTTTGGACTTTGAGGTCCCAGGTTCAAATCCTGCAAGAGGGGAAATTCAGCACATGACTTTATTGTACAGACTTTTATTTTATTCATCCGTCTTCTTGATATGACAACCCTTGTCCTGCTGAGCCCGGATATGCTCTGCCTTTGCAAACAGTGTAGATCCAGATCAGTTGGCTTCTAAGAAGCCAACTGATCTGGATCTGCACTGTTTGCCATTCAGTATGTGAATTTATATCAACAATCTGGATCAAGTAATCTGATTGGCTAAAAATTTCATCTCCATCTATTGGACTTTTTATATGGTCTGATGCAAAATATAGAGAAACTATTCAGTATTTGCAGACGGCATTCTGTCCTTTGGAATTGTGCCTTAAAATGAAGTGACCCCTGACAAAAAGTATCTGTTTCATCATTTCATTTGGTATCGCCTTGTTTCGTAACCAGCGATGACCAATGTTATTGGTCTGTTTCATCCTATATCAGAGTTTTCCCTATATATCTTATTCATTTCATTTGTTAGGAAACAGAAATGGGTTTATATAAAAAAGTTGAATGACTAGGAATAAAATCAGTTTCATCGTTTCGTTTCGTTTCGCCCTGTTTTGTAACAAGCACTGACCAACGTTGTAGGTCTGTTTCATTCATTTCATTTGTTACGAAACAGAAAGGGTTTCATAAAAAAGGTATCTGTTTCATTTCATTTCATTTCTCCCTGTTTCGTAAGGAGCTATGACCAAAGTTGTAGGTCTATTTCATTAGTTTCAGAGTTTTCCCTATATATCTTATCTGTTTCATTTGTTACAAAACAGAAATGAGTTTGTAAAAAATATTGAAAGACTGGGAATAGTACATTGTATCTGTTTCATTGTTACATTTCGTTTTGCCTTGTTTCGTAACGAGCACTGACCAAGGTTGTAGGTCTGTTTCATCCTGTTTCAGAGTTTTCAGATATATTTTATTCATTTCATTTGTTACAAAACAGAATTGACTTTAAAAAAAAAATTGAAAGACAAGGAATAGTATCTGTTTCGCCATTCCATTTCATTTCACCCTGTTTCATAGCGAGCAATGACCAAGGTTTTGTGTCTGTTTCATCCTGTTTCATAACAAATGAAAAGATTGAAACTGACTGTCATTGAGAACTGCTATTGATCTGTTTCATTTGTTTCATTCGGTTTCAGTCCATTTTAGAGTTTTCTTTAAATATTTGAACTGTTTTATTTGTTCCTTAACAGAGGAAGAAACGGGCACCCCCACCCCCTCCCCCCCCCAAAAAAAAATCCCCAAAAAACAGAGTGGTTTTGTGCAGTATATGTTAAAAACAGGAATTTCCATAAAACATAGTAATAATAAAGTAAAAACTGATTAGACATACATATATATATATATAATGAATATTTCCTGAGTAACACATTGGTCAGTAAACATTCATATGCTTATACTTTCTTTTATAAAATCAAAAATATTGACAAAACATTAATACCAGTACATTTATGATTCTGTATCATTAGCCTCTCATCGCTGTGGTTAGAGATGCACTGAAAAATATATCAGTCTTCTTTGGACCATGTAAAGTAAAACTGTGCCTAGCAGATGATTAATATGAAATGCCAAGTCTTATTTTCCCCGGAAAAAATAATAATAATAATTTAAAAAAAGAAAGAATTTGGTCTGCTACAAGTTTGCTTTTGCACTTTAAGGTTTAAGACACTTTTAACGTATGCTGAAAAATAATGTTAACACTTAGCATGCTGGGTAAAAATTTCAGCATATGACATTTTGAAATGTTTTTCTTAATTTTCCCAGAAAATAGGCTTTGACTTTTCATGCAAATTGTCTCCTAGGGAGACAATTTGCATGAAATGTCATAGCCTATTTTCTGAGGCAAATAAGAAAAATACCAGCAATTTGTCGTCTGCTGATTTTGCCCATAGAATGGTAAATGTTAAAACCCATGTCCTAATTATCTCTCAGTTTTCAAAGCAAAGTACAACAAAAAAAGATGAGATTTGTTTTAAAAAAAAAACGTGGTCTGCCGATATTTTAATGGTAAAGGTTAAAATGTCACTTTAGTGTTGCCCTAGACTGATTTTCAAAGATTTTATGTGATTTTTTATTTCTAAAGATGACATTTACTGGGAAAAAATATATTTCTATCTTTATTTATGCAAAAACTTCAATCATACTTGATATTTTTTTGCAAATGCTTGCTTGTTTTGTCAGTCAGAGCTGAATGTGTCTGGTTTCTTCCATATAGAAGCACTCTTAAGTGGCATCTATGGTGATTAACCTGAACACTTGACAGGAAAAATTCAGCAGATGACAAATTGACAATATTTTTCTTATTCTTCTCAGAAAATGGGGTCTGACATATCATGCAAATTGTCTCCTGGAGGGACAGTTTGTATAAAAGGTCAGACCCCATTTTATGAAAAAAATAAGAAAAATATTTCAAAAATGTTGTCTGCTGAATTTTCCACCGAGCATGCGATCTGTAAAATTTAATCTGACCGCCAAATAAGTTGTTATATTGGAGATAAAAAGATATTGATTTTAGTCTTTTCTCCATGAATTAGTTCAAAATTGTAATTTAGTCGTTATCATTTCACTAAAATGTGATTCTGTCAAACTGTATGTTCTGACACATAAATAAGAAACAAACAGTCATTTGTATATTTTGATTGTCTGGTTCTCTACTCTTATTATCTAATGGCTTTAACCTTATAAAGTGCTAATGACAACTGCAGCAGACACATTTTGATTTTTTTTTGATTTTGATTTTTCAGAGAAAATAAACCTTGATATTTCATGTGAAAAAAATTCGAATGTTGTCTGCTACTATTTTGCTAAGCCAACAATATTTTCATTTTTTTTTTATTTCAGAGAAACTAAGGATGAACCCTTCATGTGAATCATCTGTCTAGCAGGTGATTTACACAAAATGCCAAGTCTTTTTTTCTCTGAAAAGTTATAAAAAAATTTAGAATGTCGTCTGCAATAATTTTGCTAAATGCTTTAAGGTTTAATCTTTAGCAGTGTCTGGACAACTATGGCAGAACTGACAATATTTCTTTTAATTTACTTATAGCATAAATTCTATGCAAATTTATTTTTATGAGACAATTTATATCAAATGCAAGCCTTTTTTTTTTTTCTTTTTTTTTTTCAAGAAATGTAAGAATGTTTCAGAATTCCATCTCCCATAGGTCTAGGTAAGGGAGGGCATCTGGTAATTTTTTTCTTATTTCTCCACGAGGCGCTTCTAATGAGTACCCACAACATATGTTTTCGTGGAGAAATAAGAAAAATATCAATACTTTTGGATTGAAAAAAGCGCCTTAACTAGTGCTATGATCTCCTGCTATTAAGTAAAGCAGGTAAAGGTTAATATTTTGTCTGAAGGTAAAAGAATGAAGATGATTCAGATTTGTTTTTCAAACATTTCTAAAAATAGGGTTTAGAATTGTATTTACCTCATACTGTATGTATTCAGACAGACAGGCCTGAGCAAACAGTGTAGACCCAGATGAGATGCCGCAGAATGCGGCATCTCATCAGGGTCTACACTGTTTGCCACTCGTGCAGCAATTTTTTGACACAACAGTGGGAAGTAAATTGTGCTTGTTCAAATTTTAGAAAAAGTATGGTAATGAGTTCAGGTGTCCAAATACTAAGGGTAAATACAGTAAAAACTATTACTGATAGAATAACAAATTGTACCAGTGGACTTAGGATTGAGGAATATTTGGTGATAATTCTTGATAATTTTCACTGGTTCTGCATAAAAAACATATGTTGTGGGTACTCATTAGAAGCATGTCACCGAGAAATAAGTAATATTATTCCAGAATTATCACCAAATACTACTCCTTAACTCTTTTCCCGCTTGTGGCGACGTTTGTCATCTGCTGACAACCTTTGCAAACAGTTTGGACCCAGTTCAGGCCCCATGGGCCTGATCTGGATCTAAACTGTTTGACACTCTGATGGTATTCCTGAAAGATTTTTTTTTGTAAAAGCTCATTTAAAAAAAAAAAATTCACAGAAGACAAAAAAGCATGCAAAATTACCCAGCATGCAAAGAGTTAGTCCTCTTATGTACTATAGGAAAAGTGATACATATTTACCCTTAAAGCGCCAAGCAAAATTTGTAGCAGACGACATTTTTTTTTTTTTTTTTTTTTTTCCAGAGAAAACAAGTCTTGACATTTCATGTGAATCATCTGCCAAGCAGATGATTCACATGAAATGTCAAGACTTGTTTTCTCTGAAAAATAAGAAAAAAAAAAAAAAAATGTCGTCTGCTGCAGTTGTGATTGATGCTTTAAGGGTTAAATTTTGTTGTCTGCAGATGTACTATAGGAAAAGTGACACACATATAGGTCTGCAGAAAGCTGAAGATAAAGACTATCTTCACAAGACCTTCTTCCTCAATAAATTGAAACCAATAAAATAACACATCATCAAGAAGCTTTAGAAAGGGGATGTAATCCTCAAGAATCGTACTTGAAAGCAACCTACAATCCAAGCCAAGTACTTGTAATCAACCTAGAATTGTTGTTTTCATTACTTTGTCCGACTCTTTTTCATTATTCTGTATGGCCATTGTAATTTGAGTTTTCTTTGTTTTACTGATTCTCGGTCTGCTGCTTTGGCCATGAGCATGCTATAGTTAAACTATAGCATGTTCATGGCCAGAGCACCAGACTCATTTTGTGGCATATTTCAGATGGCAATTTTTTCAGGTGCAATTAAATTTTACCTTCAGTAGGAACAGATAGATGGCAACTCTGGCTTGATGGTTTTGTTCCCTTCTGAAAAGGGTTTTTCTCTAAAAGAAAAGAAATGGCTCCTTTAGAGACAATTCAGATGAAATGTCTAGTCTTATTTGGTGTAAAGAAACAAGAAGAATATCTTTTAAATGTGGTTTGCTTTCATTTATAGTCAGCAGGTTAACTCTTGCCTTTCTGAACCCGAACATACCCAGCCTTTGCAAACAGTGTAGATCCAGATCAGTTGGCTTCTGAAGAAGCCAACTGAGCTGGATCTGCACTGTTTGTCAATCAGTATGTGAATTTGTATCAACAAACTAGATCAAGTAATCTGATTGGCTGACATTTAGAATTGGGTATAGCATCTTAATTTATTCAGCATGACAAGGGTTAAAGTCTAAGCTTTGAATTTCTGTGCCTTTCATGCAAAGTTAGGCTCTGCCCCTTTTCAGTTGGTAGCTAAATAACAAAAACAGTTTCCTGACCTATATCTGAGGTTTTAAACACAACCATAAAAATCAAAGGCCTGAACAGCATCATTCTGTTCTCCATTTAAGTTTGTGAGACGCTTTTTCGTCGAAAACAAACGAGCTATAGGGAACAACAAAGGCGCTAGTCAGCCTGCGCGGATGCGCAGGCTGATCTGCACCTTTGTTGTTCACACATATATTAAGGCGGATTTTCTCAGGGACTCATCATAGATCAAGCACAAGTCGCACTACTTTTGTATGGATAGCTCTTCAGTGGCCTACTAATATGCACACAGTAAAACATTGGGTCTACTTTTGTGCGCGGATAAATACGAAATTGAATAGTAGTCAAAGTCACTTTCTCTAAAACCGTGCGTGGCAACGAAGAATGACAGATAGAATCTGTCATTAAAAATTGCTCCATTTAAAGGGAAAGGTCCACTAAATGCAAGAATGTCTTAACCCTAATCCTGCTGAACCTGGATATGCCCTGCCTTAGCAAACAGTGTAGATCCAGATCAGTTCGCTTCTAAAGAAGAAGAAGCCAACTGATCTGGATCTGCACTGTTTGCCATTCAGAATGTGAATTTATATCAGCAATCTTGATCAAGTAATCTGATTGGCTGAAAAATAGAATGGGTGTGGCATCTTAATTTATTCATCATGACAAGGGTTAAAGTATCCAGCTTTAGAAAACAAGAATTTTGGCACATTATTGATCAAAATTGGTTAAGAAATAAGAAAGGTATTATATTTTAAATTTTAAATAACTCTGAGCATGGGAGCTCCCATTTTGAATATTTAATTAGATATTTATTTTTTTAAGACACAAGTAAAAATCACCTATTGACAGGAATATTCTGCTTATGTGAATAAGTTGACAGTTTATTTGCAAATTAACAAATTTACAATTATACAACAACAAAATATTGCTTCAGATGTGATTAATTCAATTTTTGCATATTTAATGAGTTCAGTCAAACTCCTAAATGGCAAATTCCTCAATGGCAAACAGTACAGACCCTGATCAGACTGCTCCTAAGGAGCAGTCTGATCTGGGTCTACAATGTTTGCTCTGACTTTTTTGTCCAGATTGTTATATTTGCTCTATTCCAGGCGTGTACATGTGACAAAACAGACATTGGAGTATCTTCATAATGAGTATGAGGTAGAGGACGGTAAAGGTGGGGACCGGAACACATATCTCAAAGAAAATGGGATACAGACATATCTCATTAAATCTAGGCACCCTGTACCTAAAGAGGTAGGTAACAGTTCTAATATTGATGATGTTGGTAAATGATTTAGATTATTTTCATTATTTTTCCAAGAAAATAGGGCTTGATATTTAATATTTCATGGAAATTGTCTCCTGTAGAGAATAGTCCTTGAATATTCAAGCACTATTTTCTAGGAGATGGTCCATGAATTTTCAAGCACTATTTTCTAGGAGATGATGTCCATGAATTTTCAAGCACTATTTCTAGATGATGCTCACAAATTTTCAAGCAGTTTTCTAGGAGATGATGTCCATGAATTTTCAAGCACTATTTTAGATGATGCTCACAATTTTCAAGCACTATTTTCTAGGAGATGATGTCCATGACTTTTTAAGCACTATTTTCTAGCAGATGATGTCCATGAATTTTCAAGCACTATTTTCTAGATGATCCACATGAATTTTCAAGCACTATTTTAGGAGATGATGCCCATGAATGTTCAAATACTAATTTCTAGATGATGCCCACAAATTTTCAATCACTATTTTTTAGGCGATGATGCCCTTGAATTTTCAAGCACTATTTTTAAGAGATTTCCAGCACTTTTTTTAGATGCTGCCCATGAATTTTCAAGCACTATTTTTTAAGAGATTTCAAGCATTGTTTTTTGGATGATGCCCATGAATTTTCAAGCATTGTTTTCTAGACAATGATTCCCTTGAAAAGTCAAAACTTTTATTCTTGGAAATCACACAAAGTTATCGTCTGCTAATTTCATAAATTAACTTTCAAAAAGTTAAATGTTTTAAAGTCACGTCTCCTGATTTTCTTTTGTATCAGGTTAAAGGTTTACCAACTGCTAAGCATTTGCTCGTTAGATTGCTGGGCACATAGTATTTAAGCTTCTATATGATCCTAGTCTGGTCTTTCTCCGATTAGAATTTTATATATTTTGCTTCAGGTATTTTATATTTCTGTTAATGACAGTTAGACAAAGATTTAACCCTTAAAGCTGCAAGCAAAATTGCATCAGACAACTTTCTAAAAAATTTTATTGTTTTTCCAGAGAAATTAACTCTTTGCATGCTGGGTAATTTGCCATGCTTTTGTTTTGTTGTCTGTGGATTTTTTTTTTTTAATTAAATTTTTCAAAAAAGTCTTTCAGGAATACCATCAGAGTGTCAAACAGTTTGGATCCAGATCAGGCCTGATGTTTTGTTTGGCCTGATCTGGGTCCAAACTGTTTGCAAAGCTTATCAACAGACGACAAAAGTCGCCACTAGCAGGCAAAGAGTTAAAGCTGCAGCAAAATTGCATCAGACGACTTTCTAAAAAAATTTTTTTGTTTTTCCAGAGAAATTAAGGCTTGAGCACCCACACACTCTGAAAAATTAAAAAAATAAAAAAATAAATATTTCAGTATGTCATCTGCTGCAGTTGTGATTGGCACTTTATATGTTAACAATCAAGTGTCCCCAGACAGTTTAAATTTGCTGCATGGAAATTGCTTATTCAAGAAGACAGACATGAAATCACCAAGGATTGTTGCTATCTTCGGGACACAAAGATTCACTTATTTATTTTGTTAGAAACATGATGGTAGTAACATTTCTCAGGTGGCCAAACTAAGCCCACAGTCATTTAACTTCTAACCTTTAATTACTAAGCAAAATTGTAGCAGACGACATTCTTATTTTTTTTTTATTATTATTTTTCAGAGAAAGTAAGACTTGGCATTACATGTGAAGTATCTGCTAGGCAGACAATTCACATGGAATGTCAATCTTTATTTTCTTTGAAAAATAAAAAAAAGAGATTCCAAAGTGTCAACTGCTGCAGATGTGGTTAGCAGTTTATGAGTTAATTGTAAGCTAAATGTCAGAGCACTAATGGTGAAATTAAGTGCCATTCAGAATTGTAGCAGACAACATTCTATTATATATGTTGTATTTTTTTTTTTTTTTCTGAGAAATAAGTTGACATTTTCATGAGATTTGATCAGGGTCTTTGTTGCCTAGGTATGACATTAAAAATTATGGATTATAGTGGTCCTGAAATTGTGTAAATCTCACTTTTCAGCTCAAAAAAAAAAAGGACTAGGCCTCCCACGTACATGTATTATGCAAAAAAAAAAAAAAAAAAAAAAAAATGAAAACAGGTCTAGGAAAAAGAAATACAAAAATACAAAAGTTTAGCAAATATGTATCTAACAGATGGTTCCTGTCTTTCATAAAAAAGCCTAGGCTGGCTCCACTCTCTAGTGGCTAGATATTTATTCTTATAATCCTGTTTGATAAATCACTAAAATAAAACCAAAATAATATCATGACTATAAAGGCTGGTCACAAGTGACCGGTCTTTATAGTCATGATGTTAGTTTGGTTTTATTTTAGTTGATTATCAAAAATGATTATAAGAATAAATATTTAGTCACTGGAGACTGGAACCAGTCTACAGGCTTGGTAGTGCTGTTGGTAGTGCTTTTGGTGCAGATCCCGGGGTTGCAAATTCAAATCCCAGTTTGGCCACATAATTTTCAAGGAGACTGATCATGAAATAGTTTCTGTGGTCATTCTCCCCCTTTGGCTAATTCAAGAAGGACAGTTGTCAGTTACTGACAAAAGTATGTGCAAACAGCACTGATCAGCAGCTTAGAAAATTGATCCATTACGAAAACACGCCTATTCAAATATATAGAAAATTTCACCTCCAAAATTCGAGATTTTTCAGGTAAAAAAACTGATATTTTTCATATTTCTGCTCAAAATATAGATTGTGGGTACTCGTTAGAACTGCCTCAGTGAGGCAGTTCTAATGAGTACCCACAATCTATGTTTTTGAGCAGAAATAAGAAAAATAATGTATACCCCTGTAAACCCCAGTTTTACTATATAAAAGTGGGGTTTAAGGGGGTCAAAATTATATAGGCATGTTTTCGTGATGCTTGTCATATTGAGCCCGGATATACCCAGCCTTTGCAAACAGTGTAGATCCAGATCAGTTGGCTTCTTCAGAAGCCAGCTGATCTGTATCTGCACTGTTTGCCATTAAGTATGTGAATTTATAGAAACAGTCCGGATCAAGTAATCTGATTGGCAGAAAATTAGAAGTGGGCATGGCATCTTGATTTATTCAGCATGACAAGAGTTAAGCCTGTCAAGGAAAAGTGCGAGTAGGTATACTGACCAGATCAACATGACCATAACTGTGTTGATTTGGCTGTAAAACGCCAAATAAAAGGAATCCTTAAACAACATATCCATTAAGAAAAATTGAAATTTTAGCAAAAACACATCTAGCAGATGGTTCCTGTCTTTCATACAAAAACCTTTTTGTGGTATTTAATAGGTCCTGATAAGAGAGGTAACCAGATAAAGAATATTTTTCTTATTTCTTCATGAAAACATACAAGGCGTACCATGAGAAAGAGTGTCTTTTACACATTTGTAAGCAGTACCGTATTTACCCTAAGTATTCGGGCACCTCAGCTCCTTACCATATATGTTCTAACATTTGAACCAGTACAATTCACTACCCGATGTTGTGTCTAAAAATTGCTGGATGAGTGGCAAACAGTGTAGACCCAGATGAGACGCCACATTCTGCAAGTTTTAAGTCTCAAACAACATAAACAGGTTGTAATTTACCGATTTTCTTTGCAAGAAAGTAAGAATGCCATATGTTTGTGGTCTAATTTGGTTAGAAATGATTCTCAGATAAGCGAGTAAAATCCAGTGTCACATATTTTCGCGGGTCAGAAAAAACTTACCACTTAAAAAAATCATATATGCGGGGTCTTTTGAACAGATGCGGCGGTGCCTGAGAATCTAATACTTTTTTAGGGGGGCCTTATATCTAGAATTATGTGTAAAGAGCCTGATTAAAGAGTAAAACTGCACAATCTAATAAAGGCAGTCAGTGTATATTACATCATCCAGTGATCCTACAGCAGACAGCAAAGGTCTTGATCAGATGGCACAAATATGTGCAGTTTGATGTGGTCCTTTACTGCCCACAAATTCCCGAAAGGCATGTTTTTACATGATATGGCTCACATAGCTCTTGATAAGGCACTTTTTTTTAACCAAAAAGTATCTATAGTTTTCTTATTTCTCGACGAAAACATATGTTGTGGGTACTCATTAGAAGCGCCTCGGCGAGGCGCTTCTAATGAGTACCCACAACATATGTTTTCATCGAGAAATAAGACAATTATTTGCCTGATACCCTCTCTTATCTAGACCTATGGCTCATACATGAGAAAACATACCTTCTGACATGTGCGCACACTGAAGACTCAAATCAGCCTGCACATCTGCACAGTCTGATCAGAGTCTTCATTGTCTGCATGAGGAAATGTTGCGTATTTGGCTATCCAAAATGTGCCTAGTGAAAAAATTCTGTTCAAATTAGGTGGACGTGCAGGCTGATCTGAATCTTTGCTGGGGGCATCATACTGAAGGTACTTTTTCTGACGTTGTGGCTTATGGGCTTTTATAAAGAAAAAAGAAAATGTAACCATACATTTTGATAAAAAAAAAAGCAAGGTACAAAGCCGCTGGTAACATATTGCAGTTAGCTGACAAGTATGATTAGATTTTAACGCTAAGCACACTGGGAAAAATTTCAGCAGATGACATTTTGAAACATTTTTTCTTATTTTCCAAGAAAATAGACTTTGACATTTCTTGCAAATCGTCTCCTTAGGAGACGATTTGCATGAAATGTCAAAGTCTATTTTTCTGGGAAAAATAAGGAAAATATCATTTATTTGTCGTCTGTTGAATTTTCCTAGAGAGTGGTATTGGTTAAACAGGCTGCCAACATTGCAGATGTTCGTTTGCTCAATGGTGTTCATCAGTCAGTCGCTTTGGGAATTCCTAACTAAATGCTGCGCCAATATTCAAATTATTACAATAAATGCAGACGTAACATGCAGCAGCTGTTACAGAAACATGTGTCGTATTTACCCTAAGTATTTGGACAGAATGGCCTGAGCAAGAAGCAGCATCTGATCAGGGTCTACACTGTTTGTCACGCATCCCACAGTTCTGACACATTGATGGGTAGTAAAATGGCTTTGTTCAAATTTTGGTATTGGTATGGTAAGGAGTTAAGGGGTCAAATTACATGTATTTAGGATAAATATGTTAATTGTGGAAAAGGCCCTTTATTAATCGCATAGTATTGATATTTTATATTTTCCTTTATTTCTGCATGAAACTATACATGTACACTGGAACCTTGTTATAGGATGGGTTTCAGATATGAGACAGTTTAAAGATGGACCCCAAATGTGTTGTATCCAAAAAAATATATAGATTATATAGAAAAATAACCTTTTATGGTCAATTTTCTACATAATCTATACATTTTTATTTAGATACAATACAGTTGTATTGCTTACATGAATTTTGCTTTGGATCCCAACAATATTGTTCCCTTGTTCCCCTGGCATTTTCCCTTGTTCCCTAAAATCAAAATCTTGATTTTCTATGTTCCCTGTTTCCCAAGATTGCTTTTGTTCCCCTGTTTCCTTCATTTTAAGACTTTTGTTCCCTTGTTCCCCTCAAATAAATGGCCTTATTCCCCTGTTCCCCAAAACCCCTGGGAGGGCCTCAGAAATGTCCCAGTTAGGCACTTGAACCATGTCATGTTGAATAAATTAAGATGCCATGCCCACTTCTGATTTCAGCCAATCAGATTATTCGATCCAGGTTGTTGATACAAATTCACATACTTAATGACAAACAGTACAGATCCAGATCAGTGGGCTTCTTCAGAAGCCAACTGATCTGGATCTACACTGTTTGCAAAGGCAGGACATATCCGGGTTCAGCAGGACAAGTTGTCAGAATAAAAAGTAGAGAGATTCTTGAAAAAATATATTGTGGTCATAAAGAAGAAAATTTCCAATGTTTTATAAAGAAAAAGCACTAAAACTGCTTTTTTGATAAGTCTTTTGACCATTACCACTCTCTGAGCAAATTCAACAAACGACAAACTGTTATTTTCTCCCTTTTTCCCAGAAAATAGGCTTTGATATTTCATGCAAATTGTCTATGTTTTGGATGAAAAACATTACGAAAACACGCCTATTCAAATATATTGAAAATTTTACAACCAAAAAAGGAAAATTTTCAAATAAAAAAATTTTCATATTCCTGCTCAAAACATAGATTGTGGGTACTCGTTAGAACTGCCTCAGTGAGGCAGTTCTAACAAGTACCCACAATTTATGTTTTTTAACAAAAAAAGAAAAATAATGCATAGCTACAGATAAGAGGGGGTATTCACATAATATTTTTCTTATTTCTCGACAAAAACATTGTTATGGGTACTCATTAGAAGCACCTTGGTGAGGCACTTCTAATGAGTACCACAGCATATGTTTTTATTGAGAAATGAGAAAAATATCTGTATTTTTTTGGTTGAAAAATAAGCCTTATCTGGAGCTATGGATAATGTATACCCCTGTAAACCCTAGTTTTACCATATAAAAATGGGGTTTAAGGGAGTCAAAATTATATAGGTGTGTTTTCGTGATGAAAAGCACTGTGACTCATCACGGAAACATACCTATATAATTTTGACCCCCTTAAACCCCACTTTTATATAGTAAAACTGGGGTTTACAGGGGTATGCATTATTTTTCTTATTTCTGCTCAAAACAAAGATTATGGGTACTCGTTAGAACCGCCTCGCCGAGGCTGTTCTAACGAGTACCCACAATCTATGTTTTGAGGAGAAATATGAAAAAATATCGGATTTTTTTTTATCTGAAAACTTGCTGTGTTTTGGTGGTGAAATTTTCTATATATTTGAATAGGCATGCTTTCGTAATGTGGAGCTGTGGCTTAGCAAGAGGAGTGTCACAATTTTTGCAAGTTTTTACAATGTCTGGCAGTGCAGTAAAGTGCATGAGCATAATTTCTGCATCATTATCATTACAGGGGGGACATGCCATGAAAAACAGCAGTGCCTCTGATAAAACCAGTTTTGCATGTCAAGATAAAGCTAAAATTGTTTGTTTTTTTGGAGGGTTATTCATGAAGACAGAGATTGGCATATTCATCTAATTAGTCAAATTTTATCACATGGGCTAACCCAAGGGGAGGTAGAGAGTGGGAGGGGAGGGAAATGGCAGACATGGCAGACAGTGTAAACTTGGTTTGCAGCATTTTCAAGTTTGGAACAGAGATCTCGGCCCAGTTTCACAATCCTTCCTTAGAGTTAAGGTATATTTTAACTTGAGGGTTCGAAATTTTAACATGTGAAATAGGGTATGTAAATCAACTACTGGTAAAATGAATTATTTTATGTTTGTTAAGTAGATGAAGTGAAAATATATCTGTTAGCTTTATCATTGAAAAATAGATTTTATGTGAAAGTGCAAAATCTGGTTTTTAAATTTATGGTAGACCTTAACTGTGAAACAGGTCCTAGATTAGATATTACCATAACTTTCACATGCAGTGCATAAGGGGAATGGAGTCACTTGCATGGGAAATAGCTCTGACATTGAAATATTTACCTCATTGTCATTGGGGGCTACCCTTGAAGGAAATAATTTGCTCCCCTTCTGGGAGCAAATTATATCCTTCAAGAGTAGCCCCCATTTTTGGAATGATTTAAAATATATGGGGAGCTTAATCATCTCTGCAAAAGTTGTCCCACTTTGAAAAATAGCAGAGAAATCTCCACTTGTATCCAGTTAATCTAAATACTGTAAAAGGGCATCATTTTAATTTAATTTTAGCTTTTTTTGTAATTTTTATACCAACAGGTTTGTCACACTGCAACTAACCACACCTAATGCCACAACAACGATTAACGTTCTGCTACTGTTTAGGATAAATATGGGTACATGTTTGCTTTTCTCCAGCATATACCTTCTTTATCTTAAACATTAACCCTTTAAGAAAGGGCCAATCACAATTGCAGCAGATTACATTTTTTTTTAGAGAAAATAAGCTTGACATTTCATGTGAATTGTCTGCCTAGCTGCCAGGTCTTATTTCTCTCTGCTACAATTTTGCTCAGCACTTTAAGGGTTAACCATGACTTTATCATACCTGTCCTAAAATTTAAATAGCCCCATTTTGCTACATGTAGAACAGCGTAGACCCCGATCAGATGCCGCATTATGCGGCATCTGATCTGGGTCTACTCTGTTCAGTATATATGTTTTGACTTACTTTTCTTCAGAATCCAAATCTGCTGGACAAGAATCTCCACAATATACCAAAGAAGAAGCTTTCATTTAGAAGCGTCACCAACTGTGTCTTACGGCTGATCCATTCAGTGAAGTTCAACGCCGAGATACCGTTCTCTAATGTTCTCACTCCCCAGGCTGAGGAGAAACATCACCCGGGACACGGATCTTCAAAATTTGTAAGTATAAAGTCAGAATTGTAGAATGAATGGTTTAATTCTTTCTCCGTCAAACCATTTCTATGGAGATTCAACACAGTTATGGATACCTGAACTACTTTTGCTGTTATGTGACCAGAAAGAAAGCTTTCCACTGATTGGCCGAGACAGCTATGCCATATCATTGTATTTCCCTACAACTAGATAAAACTGGTCTCTCCTGCTTAAGGCTCTCCAGATTAAGGTAAAAACCAGAACAAACCATTTTTTAGGTTAATATTTTTGACAGATTTTTAGCTCCAGGAAGAGCTGTTGCACTACCCCTGGCTTCGGCATCCAGATTTACGTTAAAGTTTTTTAAGAGCTTTTATTTTCCAGACCATTTGATAGATTTAGTTCATATTTGGTATGATGATTGATATAGTTCCAAAGTTTTATTCAGCAATACACCAGCCCATTACCTCAAGGTCAAGGTCATGTTCTTAAAAATTTTTAATGTTGACAGATTTTTAGCTCCAGGAAGAGCTGTTGCACTACCCCTGGCTTCAGCATCCACATTTATGTTAAAGTTTTTTTATGATGGATTTTGTTCATATTTGATATGATGATAAATATAATTCCAAAGTTTTATTCAGTAATATCCTGCCCATGCCTATTAACTCAAGGTCATGGTCACAGACTTAAAAATTTTATATTAAAGTGTTTTAAGAGCTTATATTTTCCAAACCATACGATAGATTTGGTTCATATTTGGAATCATAAGAGATACAGGTCCAAATTTTTATCCATCATAACCCCCACCCATGCCTATGACCCAGGGCTCTGGAAATTCTGAAATCTGAATCAGTCCAGCCGATGACGATGATGTCATCAATGAGCCCATTTCCAAAAAAAAAGAAAATATAATATCACCTGTCACGAAAACTAATGACAATTGGCAGGCCTATAACTCCTTTTAAATAATACACCTCAACTCTGTTACATGAGGGAAGTCCGGGTATAACGAGCATGATCAAAGCTGGCGTCATCAAGAAATACAGTCAGGTATGTAAAAAGAAAGAAAGAAAAAAAAGGGATGATTTTGTTGTTATTTCCACCTCTGCAGGGTTTTCCTAGATAAACTATTTATAAACAACTGATTCCCATCTTGAGAAACAGGAAAGATGGAACGAAACGACTTTCATGGACCTAATTAGGTCTAATAAAAAAAGGCCTGGGCCACGGGCGGTTTTGCAGTTTTCAATGCTTCAAGATCTGACCAGACTGCTTAAATTTTAGGCACTGCCAAACTTGTCTAGCGCAAGTGGTACATTACTTATTTTTACTGTGAAATCTACCTTGAATTATACTCGGGTGTTACGGCCATCAACAAAAAAACCAACAATAAGACCCAGATCAGACGCTGTTGTATGCGACATCTGATCAGGACGTACACGGTTTGGGAATTAATTTTTCAAATCTGGGACCGACAAACCGTGTTGATCAAAACAAAAAAGAAGAGAGAGAAAACAGGTGCATTCAAGCGGTGCATTCTTTTATCACTCTCATTTAAAGCAACCTTTGATCATTTGGACACGCCAACTGCACCTGATGTTTTGCAGTCTCAGTGTATTCACATGTGTCACACAAACGGATTAATTATCAGACTACCATCACTAATGATTCGTGTTAATCGCTTGTTTACCGCACAAGGACAGTGAAGTGTTGATTTTTTGACAATGTTTGGATAATGACGTAATTAATTTGTGCTGCGTTAGGTTGCCGTTATTCATCTGTCTCTCTAATATACATGTCAAATGACTGTTTAGAGCCTTTTAACTACCATAATATCGCATTTAAAAGGTGCACGGATGTTGTCAGCTTGGGAAGACTTGACCGTTTGTGATTTTTTAGACATCATTGATACGTGAAAATTGGTTGGTTGCGGAAAAAAATGGGGTTCAAGGCACAAACCTGGTGGACCGAATTGTTAGCGTTTTGGGGTGTTTGAAACCGGTCCAGAATTCCTATTTTCCGTCCAGACTGGCTATTTTCCGGTTTTCCGGAGCCCTGCTATGACCTCAAGGTCAAGGTCACTGACTGAGAAATTGTATTTGAATTAGACTTTACATGGAATATTGTTATCTCCTTGTATCACCCTGACATCCCCAATTCCAGGCAAGCTATGCTGTCTGCTGACAGCTCTTGTTTTATTTCAGCTTTCTCTACAGCTAAAACTAGACATGAGTGTTTAAATGAAAAGTACATTCTGTCAAAGTGAAACGTACATGATTTTGAGTCAAATATCAATTACAATTAAAACACATGTTCTCAAAAGCCAATCAGATTTCATGTTACAAACAGCTCTCTGGCAAGTGTCGTCTGGAAAAAAATGGCACCAAACACAAAACAGATATTTGCTTTACCAAATTCAGAAGATTTCGAGAAAATTGCCAGCTCAGAGAGAATACAGTCTTAAAGAGGTGCACCTACATTAAAGATAACAAAATATATATATATGTATAATTTAGAGTATAGAAGCCAAAGTTTAACCTGGTTCAGGAAATGATGTTTTCTGTGTAATGCAGATGTAATTAAAACTAAAAAGCGCTTGTTTTGTGTCCATTTAAGAACAATTATTTCAATTTTGGTCAAATAACAAAAGTGTATTGATTTTGATGAGGTCAATATGAGGATTTATCAACCCAAATAACTGATATTCACCAAGGCCAATAGATGAGGGTATATAAATCCTCATATTGACCAAATAATAGTATAATATTGACCTAATAATAGTATAATTTCACCTCACTTCTTGTTAACTGAAAGTCCTATTTCCAAATGATATTCAGCTGCCCCCACTTTGCTGTAAAATACTACTGAGGATTGGATAATAAAGTATTTTGGCTTTCAGCAATTTTGGCACACTTGTCAATTATATCATGATTTTCTGGAAAAAAAGACACCCAAAACACCTAAATCATTTCCAGTTAGGAAGACGTAGGGACAACAGTAGAACCCCCATATGTCACCAGTTTCTTTCTGAATAGCACACAGTAAGCGCAGGTCTCTTTTTTTTTTTTTTTTTTTTTTTTTTTGTGTCATAAATGGTTTCCGATTGCCACATGACTGGAAGTCATGTGATCATCACTTCTCTGGTAAAATGGCCACATACAATCGGCAAAATGTGTGTGAAAATGCAATCAAAACTGAGGTAAAATCAAGGGATTAATGGCTTCTCAGGTAGGGGTACCCTTTCCCCCCACCCAACCCCCCACCCCCACTCACCCATCTCTAACAGGCATGATTTATGGTTTATGCCGCAGTCCGCAGTCTAAGGGTTAACTAATAATGATTGGTTGTTTCTCCCTGTTGTGGCGCAGGGTTATTGATATAAGAGAAAATCTTGCTACTTTGAATTGGTTTTGCCACTTTCCTGTCATATGATGCCATAATGAATTTAATGCTTAGCATTCTGGGTATTAATTTCAGCAAATGACATTTTGAAATATTTTTCTTAAGTTTTCCATAAAAATAGGCTTTGACACTTCCTGCAAATTGTCTCCTTATTGTCTCCTAGGAAATGTCAAATCCTATTTTCTAGGAAAGATAAGAAAAATATAATGAATTTGTCGTCTGCTGAATTTGCCCGGAGAGTGGTAAAGGTCAAATGCTGTTTGTTGTCTGAGTGTCTGATGATAGAAATCAAGATGGTTCACAGATAAATATGCAATACACGGTCACTTCCACAAACCAAATATGGATTCAGCCTACCTGGGAATACTCATGTATATGACCTGAAATGGATTGCACTTGCTAAGCTAAACTTTTACTCAGACTATGGCAAAGTATGTTGAAGACATATGGGAATATTTATCACCATATTTTCCCCACCTACCCTACTTTTGGTAATGTACATAAATTTTATACTCCCAGCTTTCTGACAAACTGGCATATGCAAACAGAGCAGACCCAGATCAGTTTGCTCCTGTTTGCCGTTGCACTAAGTATTGTAAGAAGCAGCTGCATAAAAAGCAAAATGTAAGTAAAAAAGTATGGACTAATGGTCAAAATTTTAGGACATTTACCATACCCTAAATATGTAGACATGTGTATGAGCAAACAGCGTAAATGCAGATTAGACAGTTCTTGGATCAGCATCACGAAAACATGCCTATATAATATTGACCCCCTTAAACCCCACTTTTATATAGTAAAACTGGGGTTTACAGGGGTATACACTATTTTTTTTTTTTCTTATTTCTTCCCCAAAACATAGACTGTGGGTACTAGTTAGAACCGCCTTGCTGAGGCAGTTCTAATGAGTGCCCACAATCTATGTTTTGACCAGAAGTATGAGAAATATCCGAATTTTTATCTGAAAATTTTCATTTTTTGGTGCTAAAAATGTTCAGTATATTTGAATAGGCGTGTTTTCGTAATGAGTTTGAGCTGGGTCTACACTGTTTGCTATACTGTCACCATGTTTTAGACACATCCAAAAGTTGAAAAATAGATGTCTTTAAGTTTTATGGCAAGTGTGGCTAGAAGTTAAGTTATGTGAATATTCAACCCTAGTCCTGCTGAACCCAGATATACCCTGCCTTTGCAAACAGTAGTTCCAGATCAGTTGGCTTCTTCTGAAGCCAACTGATCTGGATCTTCACTGTTTGTCAATAAGTACATGTATGTGAATTTGTATCAACAACCTGGATCGTGTAATCTGATTGGCTGACAATTAGAAATGGGCATGACATCTTAATTTATTCAGCATGTCAAGAGTAAGTTATCAAGTTATTTGAATATTTAATGTAATTAAGGACTATTTAATTATGCCCCCAACTTTGAAAAAATTGGAGGGGCATATTGCTTTTTGATTGTGTCAGTCACCTGTTTGTTCATCCATCTACTCACTTATGCTTTTCTTGTCAGCAAGATATCACAAAACTTGGTGAGCCTATTGATCACCTGTTTAACTTTTGAAAAAAAAATCAGATTAATTTTGTGAGAGTTATGTCATTTTTCAACTGGCATTTAGTGGGGACAAGCATATAGTTAGGAGCATAGCGTTTTACAAACAAACATTTTAGTTTTTTGTATGTATCCAGCCATTGACAAATGCATATTTATTATATGGAACTTATCTTAAAACTTAAAGCACTTAGCAAAATTGTAGCAGATGATATTATATTTTTTGTATTATTTTCCAGAGAAAATAAAACATGACATTTCATGTGAAGCATCTGCAAGGTAGATGATTCACATACAGTATCGAATAGAATCTTGGAAAAAAAAACAAAAAAAAAACACACACACATAAAAGAATGAAAATCAGAGTATCAGTTCCCATGACAGTATTGTAAAATGCAAGGCTTACATAGGCCCTCTTAGCACTGGTTTAGTGGAAATGGATTTTCCAAGAAACTAGAATGAACTCAGTGGTGCCAAGGAAAATAAAAGAATAAAACCTGCACTATGATGAAGTATGGGGAGATTTTTACAGGCACCACAGGACACTTAATGCAGCTGCAAGCTCTTGGAAACAAAGAACAGATAAATGCACAAAAATCTGGGTCCCGTTGTTCAAAGCTAACGACATCGTTAGTTAACGATTCGTTAAAATTTACATTGAGTGATACGCAAATATGCTGAAATTTTTTGCTGAATGCAGTTCAAAAGCTGCTTACATTTTCCAGCAAAAAATATCAGAATATTGTGAATTGAATCCACTAAAACAGTTAACGAAGTGACCCTTAACAAGCTTGTTAAGCTAACAACGCTTTGAACAACTGGGCCCAGACTCCTAGTGTAATTGAGACTCTTCATAAGACAGCATTCTTGTAAGTGGAACTTGATTTTCGAAGAAACCAGAATGCGCTCCATGATCCCAAGGGAAATTAAAATAAAGTCCTATTTTCCTGAAAAGTAAAAAAAAAGAAAAGAAGTTATCTGCCACAATTTGCGGGCACTTTAGGGGTTAAAAAGTCAATTTCAATGCTAAGATTTATTTTCTCTAAAAAATAATAAAAACAAAATATTTCAAAATGTCATCTGCTACAATTTTTCTTAGCATTTCAAGGTTTAACAAATAAGTCTCATGAATTAATTTCCCATGTGCATATCAGCACCATATATCAGTAGTTAAGTTTTTACCACTCTCTTGGCTTATTCAGGAGATGACAAATTGGTGATAGTTTTCTTATTTTTTCCCAGAAACAGGCTTTTACATTTCCCAGAAACAGGATTTGACATTTAATGCAAATTGTCTCCATTTGCATGAAATGTCAAATCCTGTTTTCAGGGAAAAGTAAGAAAAAATATTTCAGTGTTGTCTGTTAAAAATTTTACCCAGAGTAGAGTGCTAAGCGTTAAGCAGTGGAAGTCTTGACGCAGTTTTGTGCAATTAGAAGACTTCCATGCAGCTGCTATATATCGATGTTCTGAGACAGAACTGCATCTGAAAATTGAGCACTTGACAAATACCCATGTCGGAAAGTTACTGAATAAACATAAATCTCAGATCAATTTAGTGTACATAGTTGTACAAACAACATCTTTGTCTATGTTCAGAGGACTTTTTAAGTGGAAATATTTGATGATGATAATTATGGGATGATTTTCTCTATTTCTCAGTAAAAACATAAGTTGTGCGTACTCATTAGAAGTGCCTCACTGAGGTGCTTCTAATGATAGCCACAAAACATGTTTTTATGGAGAAATAAGAAAAATTATCATGGAATTCTTACCAAATACTCATCCTTAACAAGTCCTCTGGTGTCATTTTTAGCTCACCTGAGCTCTGCTCAGGATGAGCTATTGTGATCACTTTTCGTCCGTCGTCCATCCGTCCTTCCGTCCATTCCCACGAGCGGGTACTTGCGTGGCTTAAAATCAGCATTTTAGATACTTAAGTGGCAAAATGGTCATACCAGGCTAGCCACATAAGAGAGAGCTATGGACAGGTAATCCATACTTAATCTGGCTAAATAAAGTTATTTTAATTTGTAGGCACATAATAATGGTCAGAAATCCATCCATTCCTAAGGACGTCCAAGTACCCTCGGGTACCATCTTTTTTTATGCGCCTGCGCAGTAATACATCTTTTGAAAGCCACTTAAAATCAGTAGCCCCTTATGAACAGTTAATCTATACCTAACGTGGCTAAATGGCTAGCCACATAAGAGAATGGTAGCTACTGACAGGTAATCCATACCTAATGTGGTTAAATGGCTACCCACACAAGAGAATAATAGCTATGGACAGGTAATCCAAAGCCACTTAAAATCAGTAGCCCCTTATGGACAGTTAATCTATACCTAACGTGGCTAAATGGCTAGCCACATAAGAGAATGGTAGCTACTGACAGGTAATCCATACCTAATGTGGTTAAATGGCTACCCACACAAGAGAATAATAGCTATGGACAGGTAATCCATACCTAATGTGGCTAAATGTAATTTGTAGACACATAATGATGGACAGTAATAGGCACTTAAAATCAGTAGCCACTTAATGATTTTTGCCACAAAGTGCATAGCCACGTATGTACCCATTCGTGGGTCCGTCCGTCCGTCTGTCCGTGCATGCGTGCGTCCGTCCGTCAACATTTTCAAACGACTTCTCCTCTGAAGCCGCTGAGCCAATTTTGCTGAAATTTCATATGGAGCCTCCTTAGGATGGGGGAACGAAAGATTGATAAAATGGTTGCGGTCCGTCGACCAAGATGGCCGCCATGCCCATATATGGTAAAAACCTTTAAAAATCTTCTTCTCCATAACCGAGGATGCCTTGGGGCTGAATCTTTGCACGAATCATCGGGGACGGGAGGTCAACCAAAGTTGCTAAAAGAATTGTCGTACGTTGACGTTTGACCTTTTTACGGCAAGGTCAAGTTCGCTTCCCTATGCATTTGTATGAGCTCTATACATTTGAATGGGAAAATTGTTAAGAGTTTCAAACGACTTCTCCTCTGAAGCCTCTGAGCTAATTTTGTTCAAATTTCATATGGAGCCACCTTAGGGTGGGGAAATAAAGATTGCTAAAATTGTCGCGGTCCGTTGACCAAGATGGCCGCCATGCCCATATATGGTAAAAACCTTTAAAAATCTTCTTCTCCATAACCGAGGATGCCTTGGGGCTGAATCTTTGCACGAATCATTGGGGACGGGAGGTCAACCAAAATTGCTAAAAGAATTGTCGTACGTTGACGTTTGACCTTTTTATGGCAAGGTCAAGTTCGCTTCCCTATGCATTTGTATGAGCTCTATACATTTGAATGGGAAAATTGTTAAGAGTTTCAAACGACTTCTCCTCTGAAGCCTCTGAGCTAATTTTGTTCAAATTTCATATGGAGCCACCTTAGGGTGGGGAAACAAAAGATTGCTAAAATTGTCGCGGTCTGTGACCAAGATGGCCGCCATGCCCATATATGGTAAAAACCTTTAAAAATCTTCTTCTCCAGAACCGAGAATGCCTTGGGGCTGAATCTTTGCACAAATCATTGGGGACGGGAGGTCAACCAAAATTGCTAAAAGAATTGTCGTACGTTGACATTTGACCTTTTTACGGCAGGGTCAAGTTTGCTTCCCTATGCATTTGTATGAGCCCCATACATTTGAATAGGAAAATTGTTGAGAATTTTAAATTTCTTCGTCTCTGAAGCCACTGAGCCAAATTTGCTCAAATTTCATATTGTGCCTTCTTAAGTCAGGGGAACGAAAGATTGCTAAAATGGTCGCGGTAGGTCGACCAAGATGGCCACCATGCCCATATATGGTAAGACTCTTTAAAAATCTTCTTCTTCAGAACTGAGGATGCCTTGGGGCTAAATCTGTGCACAAATCATCAGGGACAGGAGATCTACCAAAATTGCTAAAAAGATTATCGTACGTTGACATTTGACCTTTTTACGGCAAGGTCAAGTTTGCTTCCCTATGCATTTGTATGAGCCCCATAACATTTATATGCGAAAATTGTTGAGAATTTGACAACTTCTCTGAAGCCACTGAGCCAAATTTGCTCAGATTTTTAGCTCACCTGAGCATGAAGTGCGCATGGTGAGCTATTGTGGTCAGTCAATGTCCGTCGTCCATCATGGGTCATGCAGCGTGCGTCATGCGGCGTGAACAATTGCTTTAAAAGCCTACTGTTCCTACACCCCAGGGCCAATTGACTCGATACTTGGTAGGAAGCATCAGGGTGAAATGTAGATAAAAAAAATAGCTAAAATCGTTCCGCCATGGCCACCATCTTGAAAATCTTTTTCGCTTCTTCTCCTGAACCGAAAGGCCAATTGACTCCAAACTTGTTAGGAAGCATCAGGGTGACTTGTAGATCAAATATAGCTAAAATCGTGTCGGTCCAAATTCCAAGATGGCCGCCATGGCAGCCATCTTGAAAATCTATTTTTCACTTCTACTCCTAAACCCAAAAGCCAATTGACTCCAAACTGGTTAGGAAGCATTGGGGTGACTTATAAATCAAAAATAGCTAAAATTGTGCTGATTAGAAATCCAAGATGGCCACCATGGCAGCCATCTTGAAAAGCTATTTTTCGCTTCTTCTCCTGAACCGAAAGGCCAATTGACTCCAAACTTGCTAGGAAGCATCGGGATGACTTGTACATCAAAAATAGCTAAAATCATGCCAATTGGAAATCCAAGATGGCCTCCATGACAGCCATCTTGAAAATCTATTTTTCGCTTCTTCTCCTAAACCTAAAAGTCAATTGACTTGAAACTTAGTAGGAAGCATCAGGGTGACTTGTAGATCAAAAAATAGCTATAATAATTCCGATCGGAAATCCAAGATGGCAGCCATCTTGAAAATCTGTTTTTTGCTTCTTCTACTGCACCAAAATGCCAGTTGACTCAAAAGTTGGTAGGAGGCATTGGGGGTGACTTGTTTTACTTGTGACGTTTTGAAAATTTCAGCATTTTAACCTTGTAAGCAAGATATTTCAAAAACTGTTTAAGCCATTGCCTTGTCATAAGAGTATTGGAAAAATGTTGCATGCCATCTGCATATCTGCAGTGGCGGTTTCACTCAGGTGAGCAAGTTGTGGCCCGTGGGCCTCTTGTATTTTTACCACATTATGGGCAAATTCAGCAGCTGCCAAATTGATGATATTTTTCTTATATGTCCATTGGAGGCAATTTGCATAAAATATCAAATCCTGAATTCTGGGACAAAATGAGAAAAACATTTCAAAATGTCATCTGCTTTACTCAGAGTGCTAAGTCATACAAAGGTGATTCTGTAAAATGTTATATCTTATAAGTACAAGTCCAGTAGTTCAGCTTTCATAAAATTTCATGACACTAAAGTCTTTTTGCCAAGTCTTTTTTGTGTCAAGTACTTATTCTTCTTAGCTTGCACCTGATCATATTTGTAAATTTTTTTTTTGTTACTTGAAAAAAAAAATATTAAAGAATAGTTTTTTCTGTTAGCTCTTAAAGTGCAGTGCTGATTTGTTGCAGGTAACATTCTAAATTTATTTTTCAGGGAAAAGAAAGCTTGATATTTCATATGAATCATCTGATAGATTGACAGTTCACATGAAATGTCAAGCCTTATTTTCTGTACATAAAATAGAATGTCATCTGCTGCTGTTTTGATTGGCACTTTAAAGGTTGATAAGGCTGATACATGTATATTTCATTACTCTTTAGCACCCAGAGATGTCAGATGACTGATCTTTTTTTTTCTTATTTTTCACAGGAAATAAGCTTGGCATTTTATTTCAAATTGTCTCCAAAGTAGAAGTTTAAATGAAGTATCATGGATATTTTCTGGGAAGGAAATAAGAAAACATTTTAAAATAAGTTGTCTCAGTGGAGATGTTAGAGATAATTTTGGTATAAAGTCTAATCTTGTTTCCTGGGAAAAAAACATATTTTAACCCTTGCCATGCTGAATGAATTAAGATGCCAATCCCACTTTTGATTATCAGCCAGTCAGATGACTTGATTCAAATTGTTGATGCAAATTCACATTTTTGATGACAAACAGTGCAGATCCAGATCAGTTGGCTTCTTCAGAAGCCAACTGATCTGGATCTACACTGTTTGCAAAGGCAGGGCATATCCAGGCTTGGAAACAGTTTTCTATAAAGTTTCACCCTATTTCCTGACAGAAAAACGTATGTTAAAATATGGCCAGCTAGTTTTGCCCAGAGTGAAATCAAGGTCTGCTAAAAAAAATAACAGAATATGTCTGCTGACCTGTTGATTTCATCCGAAGTCGGGATAAAGAGCGAGAATAAAAATGTGGCTCCAGATTACAGGGTTTCCCAGATATAAATAGATTATTTCTTCCGAAATACAAATCTTAATGACTACTCATTAGAACTACCTTGCTGGCTTAGACTAATTCTCCGACTGCCTTTTATATATGAATTTTGTGGAGAGATAGGAAAATTATTTATACATTTTGGTTGAAGAGAGCATATTTTCATAATTATGAATGTAATAGAGTAAAAGACAGCTGGGAATTAATAAACCATATTTTAGATGTCTGGCTACTACAATCTTGTCATTCAAAAGCAAATTTATTCACACAAATACTTCTTCAAATCTTAATAATTGTCAGACAAAAATGGTAGTATATAGACAACATAATATTTTATGGCAATTTACCGTATTTCTTATAGCTCTGGTTAAGAGGAGTGTCTAGAAATTATTTTCTTATTTCTTGACAAAAACATACGTTGTGGATACTCATTAGAAGTGCCTCAGTGAGGCACTTCTAATGAGTACACACAACATATGTTTTTGTGCAGAAATAAGAAGATTATCCTTGCTGTTCTGGTTGAAAAATGTCCAATCTAGAGCTGTGTTTCTTCGTATGAGGGCACAGACCTTTTGTTCTTTCAGCAAAATCACCATTTTTAGATGAAAACAGAACAAATCAGCTGGGATGACTGATGCTTGGCAGACTGATATGTACCGGTATGCTTTGAAAAAATTGGGTGTACAGGTCAACATGTATCTATTCATCCATCCATCTATAGAAAATAAGACTTGGCATTTCTGCTAGGTAGATCATTCATATGAAATGCCAAGTCTTATTTTCTCTGAAAAATAATAATAAAAAAATATAATGTCATCTGCTACAATTTTGCTTAGTGCTTTGACTATTTGCATTCTGGGTAATTTTGCATGCTTTTTTGTCGTCTGTGGATTTTTTGTAAAATTAACTTTCTCAAAAAAATCTTTGAGGAATACCATCAGAGTGACAAACAGTTTGGATCCAGATCAGGCCCGGCATTTTGTCATGCCTGATCTGGGTCCAAACTGTTTACAAAGGTTATGAGCAGACGCCAAAATTTGCCACTAGTGGGGAAAGAGTTAAGTGTTACTATTTCTAGTTATGTAAGGATTCTGCTAGTATTTCCAGCTGAAACCTTTCCTGTTTGAGTCCTGTTTTGTAAATTTTTCAGACCAAGTTTGGCTACTCAGTTACAGACAAACTAAGAAAAGCATTCAAAGAAAGGTAAGAGATTTTCTTTAGATTGTTTAAGTAGAATGCATAGCTTTAGGTAAGAGGGAGATATCAGGTAAATAGTTCTCTTATTTCTGCACAAAAACATTTTGAGGAAAATAAATCACCATTTACAAGTTTCACTGTCAGTGTATTAGCATTAGGGAGCATTATTATAGGAAGGAATTTCATCTTTGTGGATTTTATCAACATGAACACCTACAAATCACTCACAAATTGAATGAAACCAGAAGGGCTTCATATTAAATTTGTGAGTGATTCAGGGGCACTTACAAATTGATAAAATCCACAAAAATAAAATTCATTTTTTATAAATTCCACCTGTCAAGTTTATGTTGAAAATGCAAGTAAAATAGCTAAAAGCTTATTTTAGAAGTCTGTGTACAGTGGATTTATCGAAGTGAAAATGCTGTTTTGATTTATGCCTGACTGATCATATTGGGCTAAATTAATGTAAGTCTGTTGAGCTGGAATTATTAGCTCAACAAACTTGCTAAATTAACCCTTCTCTTGCTGAACACGACATGCCTTGTCTTAGCAAACAGTGTAGATCCAGATCAGTTGGCTTCTGAAGAAGCAGAAGCCAACTGATCTGGATCTGCACTGTGTGTCATTAAATATGTGAATTTCTATCAAAAACTAGGATCAAGTAATCTGATTGGCTGGAAATTAGAAGTGGGCCTGGCATCTTAATTTATTCAGCATGACAAGGGTTAATGTGAAGTTAAATATTCATTATTTTTTAGGGGAATGAACACGCTTGCTAGATTTTCTTCCATAATCTACAAGGAAAAAAAGCTTAAGGGGACCAAATTCTTTCCTTTTAGAGCAAACCCCTTTTCAGAAGGGAGGCAGAACAATTTTGACAGGCTTGTCTTCATTTAGAATTGTGTATCATTTTCTAACCCATTATAGACTGAATGAACTCCCCCACACTATATATTGGAAGGTTCAAATTTTACTTTGAGGTATGTAAGGCTATGTAAATTAGATATTCCTGGAGAAAATTGGTTGAACTATTTGCAAACAGTGAAGACCCTGATCAGATGCTGCACTCTGATCTAGGTCTGCACTGTTTGGCAATTCTGAGTCTTCTGAATACAATTTGTTAAAATTCAACATTTCACAAGTTAGTTAAACTGACAGTGTTTTTATTGCCAGGCCTTAATTTGTTATGTTTCACTGCTATTTTCAGGCATTCCCGACAGCCTCAGCCAGTGGATCGAGTGAACAAATATCTCAACCAGGCTATCATTGCACGTAGTGTAGATAGAGAGAAGAGTGAACATGTAAACTATATTACCTTACGTTTCAAGAAGTCACAGAAAGAGAAACAGGTGAGATAAGAAACAGAGTAAGAGATAAACCATTCAAGAGTCATGAAACTATGCAAATATAATGCATCAACAGATGCCATGGAGGATGCAGGAACCATAACTCTATTTTTTATGAAGTTATAACCCTTTTTTTGATTTTTCATATGATGCACGAAAAGGGCCCATAATACAATTTTCAGACAATGCAGGTCCAGATCAGCCTGCGCATGTGTGCAGGTCTATCGGGGCCTTCTGTGCTCACTTACAGAATTAAGGGATACTGTAGTTTATGTTGACAAACAGAGAATGTCCAGATCAGACTGCACAGATGCACACGCTCATCTGAACTTTCAACATTCACATATGGCATAAGTGCCTTTTTCCTAAGACTGGCACAATTAATTGGATAATCGATTAATTGATCGATAAATTCCACAAAAATGAATATCGTTACAGATTTGCTAATAATCAATCATTTGATTTCTGTGTTTGTTACTTTACTGTATTTACCCTTAGTATTCAGACACTGCAACTCCTTACCATACTTAATCTCAAATTTGAACACAGTACAAGTTACCATTCTAAAAGTAGCTGGATGAGTGGCAAACAGTGTAGACCATGATGAGATGCCACATTTTGTGGCATTTCATCTGGGTCTACACTGTTTGCTCAGGCCTGTCTGACCAAATACATACAGTTAAGTATAACATATGGTAAGAGTTATGCTCAGACAGACAGGTTAAATTATAACCAACTCTTCAGTGATTACTAATTGATTATCGATCACAAAGGCAGGACTGATAATCGATTATTTTTTCAGTTCTGATTAGCCTGCCTTACTTTTTCCCACATTGTGCATCATGTGACTGCTCAATAATGTTTGTTGAAGCTATTATTAGAAACTTCATACAAATATAAAGCATTACCTCCCGACTGCAGAGATTAGGAATGGAATTTCTGTTTTACTTTTGGTCGAGTTACGTCCCTTTGTAGGTACTTCGTATGGTATTTGTGCCCTCTAAAATTTGAAACTGTCCTATGCTGTCTGTCACAAAATAAGTCGAAGACTGTTCAAGATATTTCCATGAAATTTTATACAAATATAAGACATCATCAGAGAACATGCATTGAGCAAGAACCATAACTCCACTTTCATTTTGATGGAGTTACAGCTCTTTGTTGACTTTCCATATAGGTTTCATGCCTACTTAAAAACCATTGAAGCTATCATCACCAAACTGCATGCGAAATTAAGGCCTTGCTTATTGTAAAAAGCCTCATCATTCTTCCAAGCGGTTGTGTGAGGGGAGGAGGGATTGGATGGGGGTAGACATCTGTTTTTGTTAAAAATATTTCTAATTAACCCTTGTCCTGCTGAACCCGGATATACCCTGTTTTGCAAACAGTGTAGATCCAGATCAGTTGGCTTCTGAAGAAGCCAACTGATTTGGATCTGCACTGTTTGCCATTAAGTATGCAAATTTATAGCAAAAATCTGGATCAAGTAACCAGATTGGATGAAAATTAGAAGTGGGTGTGGCATCAGCAGGACAAGGGTTAATAATGTATTAATGATAATCTTCAATTTAAATTTCAGTATCAAGCTATGGATGATTTTGCATTCAGCAGCAGTATGATCTGTTCTTTGGTAATGTTGATCTGTGTGGCAGCTGTCAATACTGTTATCCTTCCACGGTAAGTCTACCCTATTAACCTTAAATATTATGACATCTTAAAGGAAACCACATATCAAATACTGTATTTGCCCTTTTTGCTGCAAATTTGCAATGAAAAAACTGGTTGAAAAAATCTTCCTAAAAAGCGCACGCATAGTACAAAAAAATGAACCACAGAACTGAAGCTCTTTCAGATTTTGGCTGGACAGTATTAGCACAAGTATCTAACTTTGGAGTGTAGTAAATAGATAAAATACGAGTAGTACTGTTATCTAGGCAAAGGAAAATTACCTATCAAATCCGAAACTTGCTGGTTAAGGTGACAGCAATCAGCTGTTTTGTCTGTCACACAGTTTATTACTGAGTGTAAGGTCATTCTATTTTAGTCACAGCCTATCAGAATCAAAGACCTAAGTGGTAGAAGTGAATAACAAAATTATACCAATTTTATTCAAGCAAATTTTATGACTGAAAAATTTAAAGATACAAGAGAGAGAGAGAGAGAGAGAGAGAAAGAGAGAGAGAGAGAGAGAGAGAGGTAAAAAGAAAAATTAATTCAAAATCAGATCATCAGACTAGCATCAAGGTACTATCAGTTTTTCTGGCTTGTAGATGCGACTAAGTAGTGATAACTAATTAATTTTTTTGGTCCCAGCTTTCCCTGCGTAATCCCGTCGAATACAACTACCCCAGATTTCTTCAGTGAAAATAAGATAATTTGTAATACCCACTCTTGTGCATCAGGCATGACCACACTATTTGCTTTTAAAATAACACATGGATTCCACAGTGCTAATTTTGTTTGAATTCAGTTCAGTTATTTGTGAATTTCATGTGTAACAAACAGCTTGGGAGCCAAAGTTAAATGAGGAATTATTTTGTAAAATTAGAACAGAGTTATGAATAAGATAAAAATGCTGTTTGTGTGGTAAAATACGATCAGATGGTAGGGCACATTCCAAAAGTGAACTTAAAAGTTTGTGCTTTCTGTATTCGTCTGGGAGGAACCATCAAATGTAGAGTGACTGGGAAGAGACAGCATGGATTAGGGCTGGAGATACCTTGTATATATATTTTTAATGGAAATGAAGGGGATGTGAAGGTTTTAATTTCACTAAGTTTTACTACTGAAAAAGTAATTAATAATGGTAAGTTTCTGTTTCTGTTTTTCTGAGAGAGCATTAAAGGGGAATCACTCAAATTTATGGCCTTGTTGTGCGCTTATAGGGCATGTGAGGTAAATCAGGCAAATATGGTAATAAATTAGCATATTTGTTCTGAATATTGGGACAACTCAACTCATTGTCATATCTGTCCTAAAATTTGAACAATACCTTTTTACTACCTGTTGATGTGTCTAAAATGTTGCTAGATGAGTGGCAAATAGTGCAGACCCTGATCAGATGCTGCATTCTGCAGCATCTGATCTGGGTCTACACTGTTTGCTCAGGCCTACCTGTCCAGTACTTCGGGTTATTATGGTATTAGAAAATAAAGAACCTATGAAACAATATGGTGAAAAAATTATGATAATCTTGTGAAAAATAAGAAAGTTATTGGACTTTGAAGATCTAGAAAATGTTGTCATGGAAGTGAGTGAGTGATGAATGATGTTGTAACCATATACAAAAAAAGAAAATATGAATAAATAAATCACATTTGCTACAAAAGCTTACCGCTATATATCTGTAACTGGGTTCATTGACATATATACTATCAATCAGCTCACATACCCCAGCATATTTCTGTTACCAGGCAACTTTTATTTGTGTCTTACAGAAATTAACCCTTGTCATGCTAAATAAATTAAGATGCCACACCCACTTCTAATTTTCAGCCAATCAGCTTACTTGATCCAGATTGTTGATACAAATTCCCATACTTAATGGCAAACAGTGCAGATCCAGATCAGTTGGCTTCTTCAGAAGCCAACTGATCTGGATCTACACTGTTTGCAAAGGCAGGGTATATCCGGGTTCAGCAGGAGTAGAGTTAACTATCTAATTACATATTCAAAATGCATAGGAGATCCAGGAGTTTTTAAAAGGGGGTTCAACTTTGCTTAGGGGTTCCACCTGACCGTTTTGCCAGCATTTTCTCGGAATTTCCCATGAAAATGAAATAATTTGGACTCCAACAGGGGTTCAATGGAATCCTCTGAACCTTCTCTAAATCAGCCATTCTAACAATTATAAAAAATTTAAACTACAATGTCTTTCTTGTTTCTCGGCCAATTTTGATCAAATGTAACACCTTTCCATACTTGTTTTAAAATTTTAACAAGTCCATTTTACTACCTGTTGATATGTCCAAAAAATGCTCGAATGAGTGGCAAACAAGTGTAGATCCTGATCAGATGCTACATTCTTCTGCATCTGATCTGAAACATTTTGTCTGGAATTGATTGCTTATACTGAATGACTTTTCAACACTGGAAGTGACCTCACCTAAGACCCTCTTCCTCCTACCCCATCATCCCAACATTAAAAAAAAAGGATAAAAATAAAAGCTGTTATTAATGAAAAATGTTCTGTTACTCATTCCTACAATGAAACTATTCTGATAATTTTTTACAGGACGTTACTATTGCTGATGTTATTTCTCGCTACATTTTGTTGGATCTCTGTGGTACTTATGCTCATACTTAGTGTCAAACTCAAGGTACGTATGTGAATCTGTATACACTTTCAGGGGAGACAACTCTCAAAATTATTTAGCATCAAGTCCCCTTAATCATATTTGATAAGCTACCAAGGCACTTACCAAAGCCATAGGCAGCAATGGGTATTATTGATGCAGCCCCTACTGTGGCCAAATAACAAAGTTCTAAGGAAAAGAAGTATCCAGGGCTCCATTGTTAAAACCATTAATTGTTCGCTTAACGAGCTCATTAATGACAAACACATTAAGTGTTGTAGTAAAGGTATTTTCAAATATATTGATATATACATTTTGCTGAAAAAATGTAAATACACACATTTTTTAAGCAAAAAATATTTCATGATCAGTCTCCAAGAAAGAATGTTTTAGGTTGAGATATGTGCCCTTAACACTTTTCGTTTAAAAAAACATGCCTTATTTGGAGGTAAGCAAATATTTTTAATTCATGTAGGTTTGAGCTAATTTTGGATTTTTTCCCTAAGTTTTGCTTCAGGTGAAAATTACAAGATTAAATTTTTAGCAGGCCATGCATATATTGGCCCAAAGGTTATAAAACTTTTTTCATGCTCAACTCAGTTGAGCATGAAATTTCTCTGCTAATAAATATGAAAATGCCAACAATAGTTGGCATTTTCATATTTATTAGCAGAGAAATTTTCATACTCAGCTGTGTCTAGCAAGAAAGAATGTCCTATTGTTAATAATTTGAGATTTATTTGCAGGAGAAATTTTATGCTCAGCTAAGTTGAGCATCAAAAAAGTTTTGTAACCTCGGAGCCAGGTATAGCAGAATTTTTCTAATGATTAAATCTGTATTGGACTACGTTGCATTGTAAATCGGATCATTGTTTTTAATACCACTAGCATCCTGTAACAACCAAAATGCTGTTGATGGTGCATAAGATATGAAATATTCCCTGTCACCATCATTAATATATATGTTAACACATAACATTTTCATAACTTTATTCATGTCAAAAGAGTATCTAGACAAATATTTTTCTTATTTCTGAATGAAAACATGTGTTGTGGGTACTCATTAGAAGTGCCTTGGCAAGGCACTTCTAATGGGTACCCACAACATATGTTTTCATTCAGAAATAAGGAAATATGAAGATCTGGCAGAAAAAAAATCAGCTTATGTACAGCTTAAATGTTGATAATAAAGCAAAGTAAAATACATTTAGAGCTTACGATATTGATCATTCTCTAAGTACTAGCTTCTCTATGCTTACCTCGCCTGTTGCTTACTTGCACAGAAATGTCCACCAGAGGGAGTAAGTAATCATGCAGCTTTTGACCCCACTTTTTTTTTTTTTTTGCACACAATATAACGGGTTATTTTAGTTGCTGCTAATTTTAACTGATTTCGTGTGTTCCTGAGCACTTAAAAAGTCATCTTTCCCGTGTGAAAAGCCATTACTAAATACTCACTTTGATTTTGAGTTTAAAATGCCTCACTCAAACCAATCAAGTAAAAATACAGGCTTCTGTATAATGATCATATCTGGAGAAAAACACTTTCCTTATTTCTCAACGAAAACATATGCTTCTCATTAAGATAGATGGATACACTTTCAAGAGAGTATACCTGCAAGTATTTTCAGAGTTGATAGATTCTGATTCCTTCTCAAAGTGAGGCTACACTACCCTTTTACCCCTGAGTTTCAGAAGTGGACTTTTCCATCCTTGAATTTGGACATATCCATTCTTTGTACATAAGGGATTTAGTCAAGGATCTTTAACAAGATGGCAAGCAGTATAGATACAGATGAGATGGCTCATTATGAGCCATCTCATCTGGATCTACACTGTTTGCATAGGTATTTGTACTGGTCTACAGAGTTGAAAGGATTAAAGGAAAGAATTCTTTGCTTTTAGAACAGCCTCCCTTTGAAAGGGGGACTCATGTACAAGAGAATCATTTTATTCAGCCAGAGTAGTCTCCCTTAGAGAAATATGGCAGCAGTTTTCTGTATTTGAAATGTATCCATTTGCCTTAACCCTTAAGTGTCATTCATAATCATAGCAGGTGCCATTCTAAATTTGGTTTCAAGAAAATAAGGTTGACATTTCATTTGAACATGAATTCTCAGAAAAAAAAACAAGAAAAATGCCTAACGGTATTATGGACGCGTTTTTCAAAAGGTCAATGAAAAGGTAAACCTCGGGAGACCCAACGCCAGCCAGCCATGACATCCCTGTTTTAAAGGACAGATTTTTGAAAAACCCGTTCAAAATTCAATTTTGGCTGCACAAGCTTTTGGCTTCAGGGGTGATAAGTACGTAACAAAGAGAGTCAGAGTTATCTCTCTTACACAGGACATGCCTACTGGTCCTTATCTATGCCTCTACCAAATATTATCAAAATATTTCAAACCATTAAGAAGTTATGAAGTGTACAAGAATTTGGCTTAGAAATTCATTCAGGGGAGATAACTTGAAAAAAGAACAAATATATTGTCCTTCTTGCCTGTGACACTCTAACTTGACCTGATATATGTCCCCACCAAAATTATCAAATTATCTCAAACAGTATGGGAGTTATGGCCTGCACAAGATCTTGGTTTCAGGGGAGATAAGTACATAATGCAAGAGTTGTCCTTCCTGCATGCAACACTTCTACTTGACCTGATATATGTACCTACCAAATATTATCAAATTATCTCACACAGTATGGGAGTTATGGCCTGCACAAGATTTCAACTTCAGGGGAGATAAGTACACAGCGAAGAAAGTGAGAGTGTTCTCTCTTGCACACTACACTCCTACTGGATCTCCTCTTTATCCCTACCAAATATGAAAGCAATCCAGTGAAGAATAAAGGTAACATATAACTTTGAAAAAAGGTTAACCAAAAGGTAAACCTCAGATGTCAAGGGAGATAAGTACATAACGGAGAAAGTGAGAGTTGTCTTTCTTGCACAGCATATGCCTACTGGTCCTCCTCTTCATCTCTACCAAATATGAAAGCAATGAAGAATAAAGGTGACATATAACTTTAAAAAAAGGTTAACCACAAGGTAAACCTCTGACGTCAGGGGAGATAAGTATATAACGAAGAAAATGAGCGTTGTCTCTCTTGCGCTTGACAGACCTACTGGTCCTCCTCTTCATCCCTACGAAATATGAAAGCAATCCACTGAAGAATAAAGGTAACATACAACTTTGAAAAAAGGTTAACCAAAAGGTAAACCTCGGACGATGCCCGACCGCCTGACACCCGCTCGCCCGGACATCGCTATTTTAAAGGACAGATTTTTTTTTTTTTAAAAATGTCCAATAAAATGTTTTAGAAGGCCATCTGCCATTTCTGACTAGCACATTAAGGGTTAAAATTGTTAAGCATTTTATTTATTGAGAAGTAAGAAAAAATTTTACCTGAATACTTAGCATATCTGGGACCGTGTGAAACTTCGAACTGCTAGAATAACCCACTGATTCAGCCATGCCATGTGAAAATGTAGCTTTGAGAATACGATAAATGCACTGTTTTAGATCATCCTGCACATCCACACAGTCTTATCAGGATCTTTGCTGTTCATTGATAAACTCTGTAGCATTCAATTATTCAGCTTGACTTCAGAATCTGCCCACCATTATTTCCTGATTTTCGCATCTTAGTCTATAAACCTGTTACTGTAACTGCCAGAAAGTTTGGGCTGTTAGAGCTAATTCACTTAGGGAATAACTGTATTGAAAATTTTCATTTTGGGAGATATGTCGTTGGTTTTGCGGTCTGATTCGTTTTACAGCGACGCATCGCAGAGCTGTAAAACCAAATTTCCTTCCATTCAACCAACAATATATCTCCCCAAATGAAAATTTTCATTACCGCTATATTCTAAGCTTTAAACCGCCAGAAGAACCTCTAATGTTTTTTTTTCTAAAATCTCTTTTGTAAAACTTACACTATTTGCACAAAGTGGCAAGCACTGTGAGCTGCCTAAAACCAAATGCTAGCCAATGAAAAACGATGTTATGTGATGACATCAGGTTTCCGATGGTATATAAAAGAATATACCACCGCAAACTTTTTACCTTAATCAATCAGACGTTGTGCTACATGCGCGAGTGCATTAGAATGATGGTTAGGGTTAGGTTAGGGTTAGTTTAGTTAAGGGACCTTATTTGAAAAATCCTATATCTGGAATATTCACAGACAGTTATGTACAATTAACCCTTATCATGCTGAATAAATTAAGATGCCAAGCCCACTTCTAATTTCCAGCCAATCAAATTACTTGATCTGGGTTTTTTGATAGAAATTCACGTATTTAATGACAAACAGTGCAGATCAAGATCAGTTGGCTTCTTCAGAAGCCAGCTGATCAGGATCTACACTGTTTGCTACGACAGGGCATGTCATGTTTAGAAAAGGAAGAGTTAAGTGGCAGACAAATTTTAAAGGTGCGCCAATCATTCTATATGTGGACAGCAGAGGCACTGATTAGACTGTATGATTTACCGGGCCATCACTGTCCAGGTATGGCTTAATGACTCTTTATCATAATTATGGTGTGGTTTATTTGATAATTTCACAATCCTTTTCCTTGCTGGATGGCGGTTTGATGTTATTGGTGGAGTCTTACTCATACAAGAGTTTGAAATGTTTACCCTTTACCACTCTCTTAGCTAATTCAGTAGATGATAAATTGGCATTTTTGTTTTCTTATTTTTCCTAGAAAACAGGATTTGAAATTCCATGCAAATTGTCTCCATTGGAGACAATTTGCATGAAATGTCAAATCCTGTTTTCTGGGTTAAATAAGAAAAATATTTCAATATGTTATCTGCTTAAAAATATACCCTGAGTGCTAAGCGTTAAAACTGTATCTTACTGTTTTCTGGGGTGGGGAAGGATTTGTGTTTTTGTGTTGTTTTTTTTTTTTTGTTTTTTTTTTGTTTTTAGCTCACCTGAGCTCTGCTCAGGATGAGCTATGTGATCACTTTTCGTCCATCGTCCGTCCGTCCGTCCGTCCGTGCGTCAGTCCGTTAACATTTTCAAACGACTTCTCCACTGAAGCCGCTGAGCCAATTTTGCTCAAATTTCATATGGAGCCTCCTTAGGGTGGGGGAACGAAAAATTGCTAAAATGGTTGCGGTCCATTGACCAAGATGGCCACCACGCCCATATATGGTAAAAACCTTTAAAAATCTTCTCCTCCAGAACCGAGAATGCCTTGGGGCTGAACCTTTGCAGGAATCATTGGGGACGGGAGGTCTACCAAAATTGCTAAAAGAATTATCGTACGTTGATGTTTGACCTTTTTACGGCAAGGTCAAGTTTGCTTCCCTATGCATTTGTATGGGAAAAACCTTTAAAAATCTTCTCCAAAACCGAGCATGCCTTATGGCTGAATCTCTGCATATATCTTCGGGAACAGGAGGGCTACCAAAATTGCTAAAATAATGGTTGTACATTGACATTTGACCTTTTTACGTTAAGGTCAATTTTGCTTCCTTCTGCATTTGTATGGGAAAAATGTTCAGAATTTCAAACAACTTCTCCTCTGGAGCCTCTGGGCCAATTTTGCTCAAATTTCATATGGAGCCTCCTTAAGTAGGGGGAACAAAAGATTGCTGAAATGGTCACGGTTCGTTGACCAAGATGGCCGCCATGCCCATAATGGTAAAAACCTTTAAAAATCTTCTTCTCTAGAACCGAGGATGCTTTGGGGCTGAATGTTTGCATAAATCATCGGGGACAGGGGGTCTACCAAAGTTGCTAAAATAATGGTCATACATTGACATTTGACCTTTTTACGGTAAGGTCAAGTTTGCTTCCTTATGCATTTGTATGGAAAAAAACGTTTAAAAATCTTATTCTCCAAAATCGAGGATGGCTTGTGGCTGAATCTTTGCATATATCATCTGGAACAGGCGGTCTACCAAAATTGCTAAAATAATTGTCATACATTGACATTTAACCTTTTTACGGCGAGGTCAAGTTTGCTTCTGTATGCATTTGTATGGGTCCCATACATTTGTATGGAAAAAATGTTGATAATTTCAAATGGCTTTTCCTCTGACGCCTCCGGGCCAGTGTTGCTCAAATTTCATGTGGAGCCTGGGGGACAGGAGATCTACCAAAATTGCTAAAATGATGATTCTATGTTGACATTTGACCTTTTTACCTCCAAGGTCAAATTTGCTTCCCCATTTGTATGGGCCATATACATTTATATTGAAAGTATCGAAGTGACTTGTAGATCAACAGTAGTTAAAATTGTTCTGATTGGAAATCTAAGATGGCCATCATCTGATTTATATTTATAATTTTTCCCTGTCACTGTATAAAATCATGATTCTTCAGAAACCACTTTCCACCAAATTTCACATTGATCCATCTGTTGAAATGTGATTGATAGATTGATATTTTCATTAGTTGCGATGATAGGATTGGAAAAATGTTGCAAAACATCTGCATGTCTGCAGTGGCTATATCACTCAGGTGAGCGAATCGGGCCCGTGGGCCTCTTGTTGTTTTTGTTCTTCTTTCAAGGTAGGAGATTGTCAGGGGAGAAATTATTGAATATCTAAGTATATATATTTTAATGAACAATGATACCTTAAGTAAAACTTTTGGCCAAATCGGCCTAATATTTTTGAATCTGATTTTCCAGAAAGCTAATTATACAAACCAAGATTTACTGTTTTAAAAAGAACTTGACTTCTCTAGTTCTTGGCTCCACTGGAGACAATTTGCATGAAATGTCAGATCTTGTTTTCTGGGTAAAAATAAGAAAAATATCATCAGTTTGCCGTCTGCTGACTTTGCCCAGTGGATGGTAAAGGTTATGCTCCATTTTCAGGAAAGAAAATATTTAAATTCAGCATATTTAAAACCAAGAAGAAAGAAAATTTGCATTCACAGTGTGGCATGCATGTATATTGCAAGGTTATGGGACAGCATGGGTAAAGGAAAGCCCCACAGTGCAACCTCTCTACAACAGCCAGCCTTGGGAATACACAAAACTGGCTGTTTTAGAGACCTGGCTATTGTAGAGAGGGTAAATATGAAGTAAAATAGCACTTAAGAAAATCAGAAAAGTGGCTGTACAGGGACTGTTATAGCAGGATAAATATAGCATTTTAGAAAATCAGAAAAAGAAGCTGTTACAGGGAGATGGCTGTTGTAGATAGGGTGAATATAAAGTAAAATAGCTCTTTAGAAAATCAGAAAAAGTAGCTTTTACAGGGAGATGGCTGTTGTAGGCAGGGTAAATATAAAGTAAAATAGCATACTAGAAAATCAGAAAAGTAGCTGTTACAGGGAGGTGGTTGTTGTAGACAGGGTAAATATAAAGTAAAATAGCACTTTGGAAAACCAGAAAAGTGGCCATACAGGGAGATGGCTTTTGTAGACAAGGTAAATATAATGTAAAATAATACTTTAGAAAGCCAGAAAAGTAGCTGTTATAGGGGAGTGGCTGTTGTAGACAACATAAATTTAAAGTAAATTTAGAAAATCATAAAAGTGACTGTTACAGGGAGGTGGCTGTTGTAGACAAGGTAAATAGAAAGTAAAATAACACTTAAGAAAGTCAGAAAAGTAGCTGTTACAGGGAGGTATTTGTTGTAGACAAGGTACATATAAAGTAAAAACAGCACTTAAGAAAATCAGAAAAGTGGCTGTTGCAGGGAGGTGGCTGTTGTAGAAAGGGTAAATCTAAACTAGCACTTTAGAAAATCAGAACAATAGCTGTAACATGGAGATTGCTGTTGTCATCAAGGCGAATATAAAGTAAAATAGCATTATAGAAAATCAGAGTACATAAAGTAAAATAACACTTTAAAAACCAGAAAAGTAGCTGTTACAGGGAAGTGGCTGTTGTAGACAGGTAAATGTAAAGTAAAATAGCACTTTAGAATACCAGAAAAGTAGTTGTTACAGGAAAGTGGCTGTTGTAGACAGGTAAATGTAAAGTAATATAGCACTTTAGAATACCAGAAAAGTAGCTGTTACAGAAAGTGGCTGTTGTAGACAGGTAAATGTAAAGTAAAATAACACTTTTGAATACCAGAAAAGTAGCTGTTACTTTAGAATACCAGAAAAGTAGCTGTTACAGGAAAGTGGCTGTTGTAGACAGGTAAATGTAAAGTAATATAGCACTTTAGAATACCAGAAAAGTAGCTGTTACAGGAAAGTGGCTGTTGTAGACAGGTAAATGTAAAGTAAAATAACACTTTAGTATGCCAGAAAAGTAGCTGTTACAGGAAAGTGGCTGTTATTGACAGGTAAATGTAAAGTAAAATAGCACTTTAGAATACCAGAAAAGTAGCTGTTACAGGGAAGTGGCTGTTGTAGACAGGTAAGTTTAAAGTAAAATAACACTTTAAAAACCAGAAAAGTAGCTGTTGCAGGAAAGTGGCTGTTGTAGACAGGTAAATGTAAAGTAAAATAGCACTTTAGAAAACAAGAAAAATGTCTGTTACAGGGAAGTGGCTGTTATAGACAAGATAAATATAAAGTAAAATAACACTAGAAAACCAGAAAAATGTCTGTTACAAGGAGGTGGCTGTTAAATAACCAAAACAGGGGCTGTTATAAGGAGGTGGTTATTGTTGGCAGGTTTACCATTAGAGGAGGTTCTTTTGTATTTGTAAGCAAAATAGTTATTCAAGAATAATCAAAGAACAAACTGGCCTTGAATATTCATAATCTCTGGTAAATGTTGATAAAAATAATTTTACGAAATCATTCTGACAGCTGATAAGAGGTATACTCTATAATTAGATCAAGATAATTATTTGATGGGTCTTGATTGATTTGTAATTTGTTTTATGTAAATTTATCTCTTGTTTTTGTGCCAATTGCCAGTCATTAGCTGTTTTTTTTCTGGACTTCGAAATGTATTAGGCTGTTTATTTCCATGACAACAAGTTGTCTGCATGGTTCTCTTTCTGTCAGTGTTCTATGAGCGTGTGTTAGTCAATCAAAATATCATGTTGTGGTTACACTTTAAATGCTTTGGCATGCTGGGTAAAATTTTCAGAGGACGACAATTTGATTTTTTTTTCTTATTTTCCGAGAAAACAGGTTTTAATATTTCATTTAAATTGTCTTCATTGGATTGGAGACAAATGTGCATGAAATGTCAAGACCTATTTTCTGGGAAAAATAAATATTTCAAAATGTCGTCTGCTGACAGTATTCCCCAGCATGCTAAGTTCAAGATTTTTTTGCAGCTGACTACTGATAAATATCAAATTTAAGCTTGGAGTTGCAATATAACTCGTTATCCATGTATCGGATGACATTTTTGCAATTTGGTGCTTTTTGTGGTCACTTTTAAATCTTTGCAGCCCCAGAGCTTTAGTTAACCCTCGTCCTGCTGAGCCCGGATAAACCCTGCCTTTGCAAACAGTGTAGATCCAGATCAGTTGGCTTCTGAAGAAGCCAACTGATCTGGATCTGCACTGTTTGTCATTATATATGTGCATTTCTATCAAAAACCCAGATCAAGTAATCTGATTGGCTGAAAATTAGAAGTGGGTGTGGCATCTTAATTTATTCAGCATGAGAAGGGTTAAATCTTTGCAGCTCCAGAGCTTTAGTTAAGAGATGAACAGGAAACTGGACTTGATATCAGATGTAATTTCATGCAGAGAAACTTGATAGAAAAAAGAAATTGAGAAGAAAATTTCATGACATTTTACCTCCTCAAAGAATTACTTGAAAATGTTCATAGTTCGTAATAGGCCCTTACCATATTTCAGCCAATAAATAAATTGATAATTTTCTTTTTTTCTCCATGAAATCCAACACCCTTGGTACTCATTAGAAGCTCCCATAGCTATAGATAAGAGAGGTATACGATAAATATAGATATTTTTTTTTGTTATTTCTTCATAATAATATACATTGTGGGTACTCATTAGAAGTGCCTCACCAAGGCACTTCTAATGAGTACCCACAATTATATTTTCATGGAGAGATAGGAAAAATGTCAATATTTTCAGTTGAAGAAGGTGCCTTATCTGAATCTATGCTACTTCTTGTTGAGATGCACCTAATGAGTACTGAAGAACCGATACAGTGGCTCATTTGGTTGGGCATCCGCTTTGTGACTGGGAATTTGTGGTTCGATCCCCACCCGATTCATACTAAAGACTTTAAAAATGGTATTAGCTGCTCTTTTGTTTGGCGCTCAGCATTAAGAAAGTAGAGCTAGGAATCAGAAGTGATCATTTGAGTGTCAGTATAACGTGACTGGGTGGAATATCATGTCAAGTGTCTTGGGCATGATATTTCAGGAAAGTTCTTTCCTTCCAATGCTGCAGTGTCTTCATATTGCTAATGTCCACCATTTTGAATAGTTCTGTTATGGACAACTTTGTCGCATCATGAAAGCACAATCTTTGTTACATATTTATTTTTCACATTTTATTGATCAGTGAAAAGTTCTTTTTCTTTCAATGCTACATTGTCTTCATATTGCTGATGCAATGCACAATCTTTGTCACATATTTATTTTTCAAGGTTTATTCATCACATAATATCGACGTTTCTGCTTATTAAAGCATGACGTCATGACAAACTTGTCCATAACAAAACTATTCAAAATGGTGGACATCAGCAATGTGAAGGCAATGTAGCATTGAAAGAAAAGAACTTTTGTGATAAAGGCTTTACCCAGCTAGCATTCTACGTAAATCTACATCGGGCTGTCATCGGCCCGTCAGCTACCCTGACGGGCCGATGACGGCCCGATATAGATTTACATAGAATGCTGACTGGGTAATTAGCCGAAACGTCTAGTACAGACAACCCTCTTTATACTGATACTCGATACAATGACAAAATTCGTTATAATGACAATTTGACTGTCACAAAAAATTCGCTTAAGAGGTAACAATTAGTCACAAATCATGCAAGAATATTGTATTTAATACTATAAAGAAACATATGTTTTAGATATTTGATACAATCGCCTCATTGAGGCAATTCTAACAAATATCCAAAACATATGTTCTATGAGGAAATGAGAACAAAACAACACTATTCTTACATATCAGTCTGCTCATTTTTTTTAAGTATTCTGTACCACAGCAAATTCATTTTAATGGCCACATCTTTGGAACCCAATGCTGTCATTCTAATGAGGGTTCACTGTATTATGTGATGAATAAACTGTGAAAAACAAAACTGTCTTATAATGAACCGTCTTATATCCAAAACCGTCTTATAATTAACCATCTTACATCCTAAACCATCGTATAATGAATTGTCCAATACTACTGAAATAATTGTTTCTATTTGTTTTTCAGTGTACAGCCTTCGACATCAGGAAATCATCAGGGTTACGATTGTTTGTGATGATTACAACAATACTACTGATCTATGCAATGGCTCAAGTTAATGTGGTAAGTTTATGACAAAGCTTTTCTCGGGAACAAATTCTTTCCTTTAAACCTGTTTATTCCGAGAGAACTCTTCTACCTCATCTCTTTGGACTGGTCCATTTCCATTAAAAAGGGTGTCTGGTTAGTTTCTGTTAGTACCATGTTTTATAGAATTTCCTGTATTTAATGCAAACAGTGTAGACCCTGATCAGATGCTGCATTCTGCGTCATCTGATCTGGGTCTACACTGTTTGCCCATGTCCCTTTTATGGTAAGCAAGGCAAAATGGGTTAAAGTGGACCCTTTTTCAGAAAGGGCTTGGTGTACAGGGTAGCAAACTGGACGTCACAAATGTTGTTTCCATTGTGAAAAATGGCAGAATATATGTATTTATTATAAACAAAGTAATGAAATATAGAGAATTATTAATGAAATAAAATGCATATTTCCGAAAAAGTTATATTTTCACTAGTGAAAATATAAAACTTATATTTTCACTCCTCTGAGCAGTGAAAAATATAAGGTCTGGAACTACTTTTTTTCTTATTTACATTAATGGTCAAGATTTGCATGATTTGCATCTCTTCTATCGAAAGGGGTGTATATAATAAAAAGAAAATTCAAATGTTTGTCGTGAATATGACTTATTTCATCTCGTGAAGTGAAAAAATGTATATTTCATTCGTGCCTTTGGCACTCATGAAATATACAGTTTTTCACCTCACTCGATGAAATAAAAGTCATATTCACTCCAAACATTTGAATATCCTCTATCTATCTACTAAGTGTAGCCATTCACCTAAGATGGATTTAAGAGCCAATCTTTAGTCATAATTTTAAATGTTTGTATTATTAATATTTGAATTATATTTTACATTTACAGTAAAACTTCAATGCATTATTAAAACACACCTATTCAAATATATAGAAAATGTCACCTCCAAAAACTGAAAATTTTCAGATAAAAAACTCTGAGTTTTCATATTTCTGCTCAAAACATAGATTGTGGGTACTCATTAGAACCGCCTTGGGGAGGCAGTTCTAACACGTGCCCACGATCTATGTTTTTGAGCAAAAATAAGAAAAATAATGTATACCCCTGTAAACCCTAGTTTATTATATAAAAGTGGGTCAAAATTATATAGGCATGTTTTCGTGATGGACTCAAACGCCTATGGCTCGTTCACCATGGCTGATTCGAACAAGTTTTTGAGTCCCTAGGATTTTCTTTCAGTTGCTTAAGTTAACAAATATTCAGGGATACTTTAGTGAAATTTTCTTATTTTATTTCAAAATGTAGGTTGATGTGGCAATTCTAATGAGTACACTCATCATACCATTCTTTTATAGAAGATTGAACAGACATCCCTAAATTATCCCCATTTGCCCCCTAACCTGGCACAATGATTAACCCTCAGTGGCTCAACTACTCATGTCTAGAACAAATTTCCATGGTCCCAAAGATGTTTAAACCATTGAAATCTGACTGTATTTGTTGTTTCCTCACAATGCCATATGCTGTTTGGACTGAGTGTATTAAAGGATTTTGTATTGTTTTGTTTGATTCATCACGAAAACATACCTATATAATTTTAACCCCCTGAAACCCCACTTTTATATAGTAAAACTGGGGTTTACAGGGGTATACATTATTTTTCTTATTTCTGCTAAAAATATAGATTGTGGGTACTCGTTAGAACCGCCTCGCTGAGGCGGTTCTAAGGAGTACCCACAATCTATGTTTTTAGCAGAAATATGAAAAATATCAGAATTTTTTATCTGAAAATTTTCAGTTTTTTGGTGGTAAAATTTTCAGTATATTTGAATAGGCTTGTTTTCGTAATGGGAGTTAGAGTTTTACAGCCCAGTCAGCACTGTTAAGATCATGCTGAACCAGTCAGTTAACCTACTCACACTTTTTCCTTGGCAGGCTTAGTCCTCTAAGCAGTTAACCAGTACTTGGGTACATACTGTTGATAGTAGCTGCCAACTGTCCTTCTTGAGTCAGCAGAAGGGGGAAAATGACTGTAGAAATGATTTTTTCATCAATCTCCACAAAAGTTACGTGGTCGAGCTGGAATTCCAACTTGCAATCCCTGGATTTGCAGTCAGGGCCCGAGGTTATAAAACTTTTTTCATGCTCAACTCAGCTGAGCATGAAAATTTCTCTGCCAAAAAATATGAAAATGCCAACAATAGTTGGCATTTTCATATTTATTAGCAGAGAAATTTTCATGCTGAGCTATGTTTAGCAAGACAGAATTCGCAGTTGTTAGTAATTTGATATGTATTAGCATTACAAATTTCATGCTCAGCTGAGTTGAGCATGAAAAAAGTTTTATGTGTTGTAATTATTGGAGATTATCTACAGTATGTGTATATGGAGCTTTGAATTTACTCAGCATATTTTATTTTTCTTTTCAGTTTTGTTGTAAAGGAGGAGTTTTTGACATTTTTTCCAAAGTTGCTTTCTTGGACAATCAGTCAGACGACCATCTGGAGTGCACTCTGCCACAGTATGTCTTCTTGAGTTGCATTATGGGATACCTAAGTGTCTCGGTCTTCCTGAAGTTGTCGGCAGGAATCAAACTCTTGCTCATGATAATAATGGGTGCTGTTTACGTAGTTGTCATGGAGATTACACACAGTCAGATCTTCGACGAATTTGATGCAATATACAAGTAAGTGTTGACTATTAACGCTCAGCATGCACGGTGACAATTTCAGAAGATGACAGTTTGAAATATTTTTCTTATGCCTCCCAGGCAATACGCTTTGATATTTCTTGCAAATTGTCTCCTCAGGAGACAATGTGCATGAAATGTCAAAGCCTTTTTTCTGGTAAAAATAAGAAAAACATAATCAGATTGTCGTGTGCTGAATTTGTCCAGAGAGTGATAAAGGTTAATTAACTCATTCAAGATAGCAGTTAACATTTCAAAGTGTTTTTTTTTTTATTTTCCCATCAAGAAAATAAGGCTGAAATTTTAAGCCCTATGTTCTTCAAAAAAAAAAAAAAAAAAAATGAAAATAAATAAATATGAAAATAAATAAATAAATAGAATAAAACTATATTAGCCAAGCCACTGATCAGACTACAATAAAATTCCGCTGTTAGGACCACTTAATTAACCCTTGTCCTGCTGAACCCAGATATACCCTGCCTTTGCAAACAGTGTAGAGCCAGATCAGAAGCCAACTAATCTGGATCTGCACTGTTTGACATTAAGTATGTGAAATTAAAACAACAACCCGGATCAAGTAATCCGATTGGATGTAAATTGGAAGTGGGTGTGGCATCTTAATTTATTCAGCAGAACAAAGGTTAAGACCACTCTGCTATTTTGACCAGCTTTTACCAGTCCAAAATGGCTTCTTTTTTATTATTTTATATTCAATATTAACCCTTGTCCTGCTGAACCCAGATATACCCTGCCTTTGCAAACAATGTAGATCCAGATCATTTGGCTTCTGAAGAAGCCAACTGATCTGGATCCGCACTGTTTGCCATTAAGTATGTGAATTTATAGCAACAATGTGAATCAAGTAATCCGGTTGGATGAAAATTAGAAGTGGGTGTGGCATCTTAATTTATTCAGCAGGACAAGGGTTAAGACCACCCCACTATTGACCACTTTTAGGCAGTCCCAAAGATAGTCTAATAGGGAAATATTTTATTGTACAGTGAACCCTCATTACAGCAACAGCATTTGTTCCCAAAGAAGTTGCCATTAAAATGAATTTGCTGTTGTAAAGAATATTTAATGAGCAGGGGCCAGTTGTTCAAAGCGTCGTTAGCTTAACGAGCTCGTTAAGGGTCATTTTGTTAACTGTTTTAGCAGATTCAATATACAATATTCTGATATTTTTTGCTGAAAAAATGTGAGTAGCTTTTGCACTGCAAAAGCTACTCACATTTTTTCAGCAAAACAATTCAGCATATTTGCGTATCACTTAATGTAAATTTTAACGAATCGTTAACTAACGATGTCATTAGTTTTGAACAACTGGGCGCAGATTGATTTGAAAGAAAGTTATTGTTTTGTTCTTATTTCCTCATAGAGCATATGTTTTGGATATTTGTTAGAATTGCCTCAGAGAAGGCCTGATGATGGATTTTGTTTATGTTTTACCAATTGCTACGTGTAGTTCCCAAATTTTATTTATCACCAAGGCACTTCTAATGACTGCCCACAACATATGTCTTCTTCTTGAAATAAGAAAAAATGTCAATTTTCGGGCAGGTAAATCGTGGTTGGACATGTGGATTTTAAACTTTTACTTATCCATGGACGTGTAATAAAATTTGATAATTCCACAATCCTGGTACTGTTGCTTACTTACTACATTGTTTACAAAGTTTTCCCTTTGATATTTTTCAATACTATAATTCCCAGCCATGTGTATGGTATTGCGTTTAAAAAGTTTTTCCCGTTACTTTTTTTCAGTCCTGTAATTCCCAGCCATGTATCTGGTATTATTTCCCTAGCTATATTTATGGTCACCTTGTATGTACAGGGCCGTCAGACCGAGTGGACGTCAAGGCTGGATTTCCTCTGGAAAACACAGGTAAGATGAGAAAGGTGCAGTAATATAAGAATTTATCATGGGTGTCAGGGGTAGATAGAGAAATCTGTCCGGAGGGTTACTGTCTGGCATTCCAAGACTTGTTGAGTGATGTCAGACTGATCCTGAGGGAGGGTTTTTTCTGTTTGTCCCTCACACCCATGATAGATTCTTTTTCTTGCATACCTTTCATTTCTGAAAGTGGGTTTTAGTTAATGCAGTCACTTCTATTGCAGACGACCGCCATAAGATGATGGCAATACCAGGACGTTTAGTGATGTCATTACATTCAGTGAAGTCAACCTTAATGGTGGCATACTGTTACGTCCTATACAACCAGTTTATAACAAATGTGAAAATTTTTTGATCTTTATTTTTTCTCACGGGACAGGTAAGGGTGCGTGAGATAAGATTTGCTAGCACCGGTGTAATTTGCAGAAATCCTTATCCTGTATGCAAGAATTATTTATACACATGGCAAACTTATATGCCAAGAGTGTTATTTTTGTTTTTCCATTTGTCTGTTTGTATGTATGTATGTTTGTTTGTCCTTCCATAGCATTAGTGGACATTTGGGTCAAAGTTCTTAAGATGTTATATTATGAAGGCCTGATGATGGATTTTGTTTATTTTTTGCCAATTGCTACTTTAGTTCCCAAATTTTATTTATAGGGTATACAGCTATAAGTTTTACCTAAAATGGAAGGTCAAGGTAATGGGGAAATGACTGATACTACACCACAACCTCTTTATAAGTGTTGTTGGGGTCCATAGCATAAACCATGTTAGTTAAACAACAGTGTTATATCCAAACAAAAATGTATAGATTATATTGAAAAATGACCTTTATGGTCATTTTTCAATATAATCTATACATTTTTGGGATCCATCTTTGAACTGTATTATATGCAAAACTGTGTTATAATGAACCGTGTTATAAAGAGGTTGTAGTGTGTTAGTGATGGTGCCAGCAGGGGCTATAAGAGACCTACTGGTCACTTTTTCTACTTACCCTAAATATTTAGCTATTTATTATTGAAATTTGATTGAGTCCATTTAAGTACTTATGGTAAATGTCCTAAAATTTCTAACTCTTAATTCCATCCTTTTTTGGCCTATTTTTTTTTTTTTTTTTTTTTTTGCAGTTGTTTCTTAAAATACTTAAAATACTAATTGGAATGGCAAACAGTGTAGATCCTGATCAAACTGCTCCTAAAGGAGCAGTCTGATCTGGGTCTATACTGTTTGCATATGCAATTTTGTCAGACAGTTTGGTATACGAAATTATAGGGCATTAGCCTTAATTATCCCCCTGATTGGCAAATTAGAAGGTATACATCAAACGTATATCTAGTTTAGAAGAGTTGTCAAAATTGCAAATACTCGTAACTGGAAAAAAGGAAAAAGAGCATTTCCGTAACTCTCAACAACATAACTTACTGCCACCCAAAGAAAATGCAAGTCCCATAGACTTCAAACCAAAATTAGTGGCCATTCTAGGCAACTCATCCCTAGAGAGGCCGTGATTAAAGCTTCAAAGTTTAGACATAGGAGTTCAAAATTCAAAACTCTAAGTGGAACACTCTTTTAATGGCAAAATTGGATTAGGCAGAGAGTACCCAAATGTCCCCGTCCCGAAATGGCCAGGAAGACTACGTTACGGCATCATCCAATCCTCAATCAATTAAGGTCTACCCCGGCACTATGAAAAGTGTACAATCCCCAGACTCCAGCAACCTAAGGCCCCAGCTACCCCTGTGGGGGCAGCCACACCCCTGCATCCCGTAGAAACCGGAATTTCAGATAGCCTCCAAAGCGAGCAAGATCAGCAGGAAGTTGTCATGGAGAAACGACGCCAAAAACAAGTACAAAGAGTTGCCCAGACCTTGCACAGTCACACATGATTCACCGCCTTTTCCTCCTCCTGACTCGACTACCGCAAGGAAGACAGACGTAAAGAATAAAACCGACAGACGAAAGACTACGCATAGATGCAGGTGCAGGGGTTGTGCCTGTTATGGTTTTGTACCCTGGGACCCCCTGTACTGAAGTAACTAACTGAACAACAACAACAACAACTACCTTTATTATGTGTCTAATTATGTGTCTAACAGATGCTGGATGAATAACAGATAGGGTGGAGCCCCATTTGCATTTAATCTGGGTCTACACTGTTTGCTAAAGCACATTTGCCCAATTTTATAAGTTTACCAAGCTTTCTGCATAATCAAAGTAAAATAAATAAGTTTGAATTTTTTCTTTAAAAAAATATTTTAGTTAAATTACAGTACAATCAAAATGTATCTTTGAAATTGCTGTATGTATATAAATGCTTTAACACGTATCTCTCTGGGTAAAATTTTCTGCAGATGACATATTAAAATATTTTTCTTATTTTTTCCAGAAAACGGGTTTTGACATTTCATGAAAATTTGCATGAAATGTAAAACTGGTTTTGACATTTCATGCAAATTATCTCCAGTGGAGACAATTTGCATGAAATGTCAAAGCCTGTTGTCTGGGAACAATAAGAAAATATCATCAATTTGTTATATTCTGAATTAGCCAAGAGAATGGTTAATGTTAATTTGATTGTGCGAAATCTTCAGTCAGTTTGGTAAGCATCTACAGTACACTTCACAGCTTTAGATAAGATGTTTTTTGTTGGTTTTTTTACCAAAAAGTATTGATAATTTTCGTATTTCTTCATGAAAGTGTATTTTGTGTCCTAAAATTTTGTACACCAAATCTCCTGACAAAATGGCATATGCAAACAGTACAGACCCAGATTAGAAAATGACCAAAAATATAGGTCTAAAAGGGTATTGAATAAAGTGTTTGAAATTTTAGGACATTTACCATACTCTTTTAGTGATGGATTCCATCGAGTTCCCACAACCTATGTTTTTATTGAGATAAAGATACCACTCTAATCTCTACCTGACATTTTCTCAAGATTCTGTTGATTCAGATTTTGGTGCTTCTGTTTCGGTTTTGAGATGAGAAATATTTTTGAAAATGTTGCTTTATAACGTTTACCACTTTCTGGCCCAATTCAGCAGATGACAAATTGGTGATGTTTTTCTTATTTTTCCCAGAAAACAAGATTTGACATTCCCTGCTAATTGTCTCCTATGGAGACAATTTGCATGAAATGTCAAATCCTGTTTTTCTGGGAAAAATACGGAAAATATTTCAATATGTCGTCTGTTGAAAATTTACCCAGAGTGTTTAGTGTTAATCAAATTCACCTTGTCATAGAGATATTCCTGCATAGTTTACATGTTTCTTGTGCATCTGTTAGTTTGACCCTTGAAGTGCCAGTCATAACTGCAGCAGAAGGAATTTTGTAAAAAAAAAAAAAAAAAAAAAAAACTTTTCAATTTTTTACAGAGAAAATTAGGCTTCGTATGACTCTAGCAGATGATTCACATGCAGTACCAGGTCTCATTTTCTCTGAAAAATAATAATACAAATGTTATAAGAACTTAGACTGTTATCTGCTATAAATTTGCTTGACACTATAAGCGTTAACACAAAACTTGGCGGCAGGATTTCGGTTATTACAGTCTATAAATTATGAGTATATTTCTGGATAGAACTTGACATTTTAATGAATCATTGATAATTTCCGTCTGTTACCCTAAATAAATTTACCCTAAACATCCATACAGGTAGGCCTGAGCAAAGAGTGTAGACCCAGATCAAACTGCTCATAAAGGAGCAGTTTGATCAGGGTCTGCACTGTTTGCCATTCTGTCACAGCATTTTAGACACATCATCAAGTAAGGGGATGGCTTGTCCAAAATTTAGGACAAGTATGGTTAGGAATGAATGTGCCCAAATATTTTGGGATGAATAAGGTACTTGGTTCATTGTAACGGCTAAATTTTTTGCCAACATGCATAATCGTTAATCTAAAATTATTATTTTGCATAATCATTAATCAAGCTGATTACAACATATAAGACAATTTATAGATTAGATTAAAGATAAAAAATAAATGATTAAGGATTGTTGATAATTTACAAGGAATGACTTATCAAAATTTGACAGCGTTGTTAAATTATAGCTTTTGACTTAACAGCCTAATCCAGCAGACGACAAATGGATGAATCTTTTCTTATTTTTCTCATAAAATAGGTTTTGACATTTCATTCAGATTTTCTCTTAAAGAGATGATTTGCATGAAATGTGAAAGTCTATTTTATAGGAAAATAAGAAAAATATTTCACAATGTTGTCTGCTAAAATTTTTACGCAGCAGGCTAAGCATTAAGATTTTGGTCTGTTCAGTCAGGTCATTTTCCTCTATTTGCAAAAAATTGCTTACTTGCCTTAGGCCAAAAAAGATAAGGGATACTGAAAAACCTCTGTGTATGGGAATATTGAATTTTGGGTCACAGTATTCAGAAAACAAAACAAACCAATATCATATTGCAGAGCCTTTACTAACATTACATATGCAGTCACATTTTAACCCCAAAAGAGTTCAGCAAAATTGTAGCTGACAACATTCTATTTTTTTTTTTTTTTTTTTTTTTCAGAGAAAGAAGACCTGGCATTTCATGTTTATGGCCATCTTGGCAGACAATTCACATGCAATATCAAGCCTTCTTTCCTCAAAAAAATACAAAAAAAAAAAAAAAAATCAAAATGATGGAAGGGAGGTACCCGCAGAGAGACAAATTGTCTACTCTCCTTTTGCAAAATTGGTTGCTATCCATCCTAGTATTGGTAACATTATTTTAGATTATATGGGCTGTGGCATGCAAAAGCATGTCTTCTGGCATATGCAGACAGCGAAGGCCCAGATCAGCCTGCACATCCATACAGTCTGATTAGGGCCTTAGCTGTTCGCAAACAGAATCATTGGATACTATAGAATGTTTCAATGGAGAGCAAAAGCCCAGTTAAGACTTTGCACATGTGCAGGGGGATGTGAATCCTCACATTTTGCGCCTTCTCGAAGGCTCTTTTTTGTTGGACGTGGCCCATTTTATAGACTAGTTCCATCCAGACTAGACTCAAAGCATAAACTTAATTCTTTTATTGCTGTACTGTATTTACCCTAAGTATTGGGACACCATATCTATTTACCATATTTATCCTACAATTTGAAATAGTCCATTCTACTATCTCTTGGTGTGTCTGATATATTGCTGTACGTATGGCAATCAGTGTAGACCCTGATTAGATGCCACATTCTGTGGCATCTGATCTGGGTCTGCATTGTTTGCAAAGATTATTTGTCCCAATACTTAGGGTTATTACTGTACTGTTATTTATTACTGCCTGCCAGCAAACATGTTACTGTTAATTCTCTGCTATTAGTGCACAGCATTTTGGCAGATTTTGATGTCACATGCATTATTTTATTTGGAATGTCAATTTACCAGAAGTATGTTGCAACAAGCAATTTGAGTCGCAGCATGCCAAAAAGGCCCTATTTCATATACAAAAAGTGAGGGCCCAGATATCACTGTGCATGCAGTTTGCTCAGGGCTTTCTTTCTTCATCAACACATTTACAGTAACCGGTGATACTGGGCCTTCTCTGCTCATCCATATGACCCTCAGTATGCCCTTCTGGCCCCGAGGTTATAAAACTTTTTTCATTCTCAACTCAGCTGAACATGAAATTTTCTCTGCTAATAAATATGAAAATGCCAACAATAGTTGGCATTTTCATATTTATTTGCAGAGAAAATTTCATGCTTAGCTACGTATTTTGCAAAAATAAATTGTGGTTGTTAGTAATTTGAGATTTATTAGCAGGCCAAATTTCATGCTCAGCTGAGTTGAGCATGAAAAAGTTTTATAACCTCGGGCCCAGTATCCATTCTTACTTCACCTGGGTGTCCAACTGATATTGGCTTACAGTTTGGCAAGGCCTGCTATCCTTGCAGCAGGTAAAGGTAGAGGGGGAATGTTTTTATTTCTTTTGTTTCTTCACTTTCATTCATTTTCCTTTCTCCCCTGTCCTTCTCTTTCATCTCCTCTACTATCTCTTCTATTGCTCTGCTCCCTTACTCTGGGAGACGACACAAAATGACACACAAGGGTTGACGTGTCATTAAACCCCAACTCAATCAATCAATCAGTATCCACTGATCTGTAAGTTGGGCTCCATAGCATAAACTGTGTTAGTTAAACAACCGTGTTATATCCAAACAAAAATGTATAGTTTATATTGAAAAATGACCATAAATGGTCATTTTTTCAATATATATACATTTTTGGGATCCATCTTTGACTGTGTTATATGCAAAACCATGTTATAAGGAGGTTGTAGTGTATCTTGTGAATCAGTGGTTGGATTCTAACCAAATTTTCATGGATGTATGATTGGGACATAAAAAAGAACTGATTAGATTTTAGTGACCTTAACCTAATTTTACAAGGTCTCAGCAGTAGAAAAGCTGAAAATTCACAGTTTGGGAACATCTCTTGAGACAATTTGCATGAAATGTCAAATTCTGTTTTCTGGGAAGAATGAGAAAAATATTTCAAAATGTTTGCTGAAAATTTTACCTAGAGTGCTAAGCATTAAATTATGCTTGAAGCCAGCTGTTTTATTATGCTCTACTCTGCTTACAGGCAACAGAGGAGAAAATTGAGATGACAGCATTACAGACCAATAACAAACAGATCCTGTGTAACCTCTTGCCCGCTCACGTTGCTGCTCACTTCATAGACAACCAGAATAAGAGTCACATGGTAAATATTAAGTAATAAGTTGTGCCCAGTCAGTGTGTCTATAAAGTATAGTTGACTCTTGCTACCTTGACTTTGCTTATCTCGAATAACCACTTATCTCAAAGTGAAAGTCTGTTTTAACATGGGAATCTAACAACCGGTACCAAAATATTGTGGAAAAGAGAAATTGCTCCTAAGGAGCAATTTCTCCTCTTTCCCACAATATTTTCAGTATAGCTCTAACTTCAGGAGTCAAATTACATATTCATTTGTGAAATGTGAATGTTCGATTTATTTTTACCTCAATTCTGCAAACCTGATATGTCGAGGTATCTCGAAGTATTTTAGAGAGTCCCTTGGACTTGGAGATAACGAGTCGACTGTTATTTCTCCTTGAAATCATACATTCTGGTTACTCATTAGAAGTGCCACAACAAATGTTTTTTTGGAGAAACAGATAAAACATCAAAACTTTTTTTGATAGGAAAAAGAGCTTTTTATGTACATGTCTTATGTGTCTGAATATTTATTTTTAACATCTTTCAGAAATTGTTTTTCACCTGACACTTTACATAGAAGTAAATTTGCAAAGTTTTGTTATGATTTAAGTAAATTTGCAAAGTTTTGTCATGATTCAAGTAAATTTGCAAAGTTTTGTCATGATTTAAGTAAATTTGCAAAGTTTTGTCATGATTGAAGTAGATTTGCAAAGTTTTTCATGATTTGATTAAAAACCTTTTGTCATACATGTAAGTACCTATGAACCAACATTCTTATTCTTTTCTTTGATTAAAAAAAAACAAAACAATAAAATATTTTTTATTTTTTCCCATTAGTAATAATGGCTGCAAGTTGAGCAAAAATCAGTAGGGAAGGTAGAATTGAAGCAGCTTTTCAACAAATTTCACTTTCTCAGAAATTCTGAAACTTTTACCATATTGTGATGAAACATCAATAATTGAAAATCATTTGAGAAAAGGGAAAAATATTTTCTTATAGAAGTTTTCCAAAAAAATCAGTTTACTACAGAAATTGCATATATCAGACCAGTTTTTATTATAGCCCTGCTTTGAAAAAGTGGGCTATACTGGATTTGTCATGTCCTTCCACGATTCCCTGATTCAGTGACTCTGTGATTCCGTGACTCCATGACTGCAAAATTAAAATGCATTTTGCTTAGTAACTTTTATGCTTGTGGTCCTACTTCAATGAACCTTATCCTACACTTGGTCTCTGAGATAAGTAAGGTGACATTGCAGAATAGTGGCCAAGAGCCCATAAGTCTTGGAGTTATGTCCCTTGATAGGTTTTCAAAATTTGAAATGCATTTTGTGGACCTACTTTAATGAACCTTATACCACACTTGGTCTCTAAGGTAAGGAAGGTGTAGTGGCAGAATGGTGGCCAAGGGCCCATAACTCTTGGAGTTATGTCCCTTGAAAATTTTTCTTTTGCCATTCTTGAAAAATTTTGTAACAGATTTCTCAGGAACTATGAAAGCTAGAAAGCTGAAAGTTCATATAAACATGGACATGAATGGATGTATCAGGAGTACTGGAATAGGGGCCAAGGGCCGTAACTCTTGGAGTTATGTCCCTTGGTAGGTTTTCAAAAAATTAAAATGCATTTTCCTCAATAACTTTTATGTTTGTGGTCCTACTCTGATGAAACTTATACCACACTTGGTCTCTAACCTAAGGAAGGTGTAATGGCAGAACGGTGGCCAAGGGCCCATAACTCATTGACTTATTTCCCTTGGAAGGTTTTCAAATTTTGCCATTCTTGAAAATTTTCATAACAGATTTCTCAGAACCTAAGAAAGCCAGAAAGCTAATAAACATGGACAATTACTGGATGTATCATGTATACCAAAATAAGGGTCAAGAGTCCATAACTGTTGGAGTTATGTCCCTTGGTAGCTGCTGCTTATTCATCCAATCTTTCTCTCCAGTTTTTAATCATCAAAATTTTTCAACACATTTCTGCCTTTCTCCTCTGATGGCACTGTAGTGGGGCTATAGTCAGATCCTCTGACAGCTCTAGTTGGCCATAAATTTATTTTCAGGGTAAATATTTGCACAGAAACAGAAAGGACAGATAGTTCTTGATCAGAACTTCTTAGTCACAAATAATTTTTTGTATTTAGAATAAAATGCCAAAAATATCTTGTGATGTCAAAAGTGTAATGTAATTATGGTATTATAAATTGTACAGTGAACCCTCGTTACAACGACAGCATTTGTTCCCCAAAACGTTGCTATTAAAATGAATTTGCTGCTGTACAGAATACTTAATGAGCAGATTGATATGTAAGAAAGGTCTTGATTTGTTCTTATTTCCTCATAGAACATATGTCTTGGATATTTGTTAGAATTGCCTCACTGAGGCAATTCTAACCTATATCCAATACATATGTTTCTTTGAAGTATTAAACACAATATTTTTGCATACTGTGTGACTGATTGTTACCTCTTAAGTGAAGGTTTGGTGACAGTCAAATTGTCATATAACGGAGTTTGTCATTGTATCGAGTGTCGGTGTAAAGACGGTTGTCTGTATTTTTCTTGCAGGAGTTGTACAGCCAACATTACAGCAAAATCGGAGTATTTTTTGCTTCAATACCAAATTTCTCAGAGTTTTACATGGAACTAGATGCCAATAATCAGGGAATGGAGTGTCTCCGTGTGCTCAATGAAATTATTGCCGACTTTGATGAAGTAAGTAGAATCAGAATACCGTATTCAACCTAATTATGGCACATACCCCTATAAGTGCACAGTCAAGCAATTCCATAGTCTTCAGACTACAGCCAGTGTACTTTTTTGTCTACTTTTTTATAAAAGCATATGTTGTGGGTACCCATTTGAATTGCATCAACTTGTTGATGCAATTCAAATGAGTATCCACAACATATGCTTTTATAAAGAAAATCAGAAGAAAAACAAAATGCATAAATGTCATCAAATAAGTCCGTTGCTGATCTTTTTATTAAAGTGTGCCCTCAGTGGTTAGATACATATTTTACCACAAGTTTTCCCAGTAATTTTGAAAAAAAAAATTCAAGGACACAGTGTCAAATACAGTAAGTGTTCTATATCAGAAAATATTCGGATTTTCGGGCACATGCATTAACCCAGATTTGCTTCCACATCATTTTATGGTAATTGTGTTAAAATTCCATAAACAAACTTTGATGGCAAAACACATATGCAAACAGTGTAGATCCAGATCAGACTGCTTCTAATGAGCAATCTGATCAGTGTCTACACTGTTTACCATTCTTCCATTTTTTTGTGAAACAAATGCATTAAAAAAATAAAAATTCAGGTAAGAAAAGCAGGGAATAAAGTGTTCAAAATTTTAGGATTTTTATCATAGTCTTGAGTAAAGCCTTTATTGTTTACAGTTTGGGTCAACACTATAATAAATGCCCATTCTCTAATAAATGTTTGTCTCCCATGCAACATTTTGAACATGAAAAGTTAGTGTTCTGAGGCTGTTTTTTTTTTTTTTTTTTTTTTTTTTTTGGGGTGCGGGGGGGGGGGGGGGGGTGGTAGAGGGTGTAGGGGGAATGTTTTCTGCTGTGAACATTGGGGAAAAAATCAGTCCTACACATTAGGCAGCGAGCTTTTAAATCTACTGTAAAGTTCCTTTATTAACCAATTGTAAAAGGTTAATTGGCAAACAGTGGCATCTGATCAGGGTCTTCACTGTTTGCAAATACTTCAGCCATTTTTGTCTAGGAATATCTAAATTTCATAACCTCATCTACCTAAAAGTGAAATTGGACTATTCAAATATATATTGTGGGGAAGTCTATTCAGTCTACAATGGGTGAAGACCACCTTTGAGACTGCCTAAAAGTGGTCTTATTAGTGGGATGGTCTTAATATTGAAGATAGAATTTATCATAGCTACAGGCAAAATGTCTGGACAACAAGAGTAGAACCAGGTCAGACAGATCCTAAATAGCAGAAATATCTGGGCAACAAGTTTAGACTCAAACCAGCCTGATCCTGAGGTGCAGCCTGATTGTCTATACTGCTTGTGATTCTGCTACTGCTGTTGTGATATGTCACTTGATAGTCAGCTCATCTTGTTTAAATCTTATAGCTCTAAGCAAAATTGTAGTAGATGACATTCTAAATTTTTGTTTTATTGTTGTTGTTTTTTTTTTTCAGAGAAAATAAGATTTGACACTTCCTGCAAATCATCTTCCTAGCAGACAGTTCACATGAAATGTCGAATCTTAATTTCTCTTTAACTCTTAATGCATTAAACAGAATTGTAGCAGATGACATTCTAAAATTTATTTTTCCCCAATTTCCAAGAAGTTGGAGAGGCATATTTCTTTTGGGTCATTCTTCCATCTATTGGGGGCATAGTGTTTTACAAAAAGACTAACACACATTCATTACGAAAACACACCTATTCAAATATATTGAAAACTTTACAACCAAAAAAGCAGGAAAATTTTCATATAAAAAATCTGGGCCCAGTTGTTCAAAGCGTCGTTAGCTTAACGAGCTCGTTAAGGGTCATTTCGTTAACTATTTTAGCGCATTCAATATACAATATTCTGATATTTTTTGATGAAAAAATGTGAGTAGCTTTTGCACTGCAAAAGCTACTCACATTTTTCTGCAAAAAATTTCAACATATTTGCATATCACTCGATGTAAATTTTAACGAATCTTGCAAAAGCTACTCACATTTTTCTGCAAAAAATTTCAACATATTTGCGTATCACTCGATGTAAATTTTAACGAATCTTAACTAACGACATCGTTAGCTTTGAACAACTGGGCCCTGATATTTTTCATATTTCTGCTCAAAACATAGATTGTGGGTACTTATTAGAACTGCCTTGCCGAGGCAGTTCTAACGAGTACCCACAATCTATGTTTTTGAGCAGAAATAAGAAAAATAATGCATACACCTGTAAACCCCAGTTTTACTATATAAAAGAGGGGTTGAAGGGGGTCAAAATTATATAGGCATGTTTTCGTGATGTCTAGTTTTTATTGTTTTTCAGAGGAAATAAGACTTGATATTTCCTGTGAATTGTCTGCTAGGCAGATAATTCACATGAAATGTTAAGTCTTATTTATTCTAAAAAAATACCAACAAAAAATCAAAATCAAAATGTTATTAACTGCAGCTGTGATTTGTACTTTAACACTTGTCATGCTGAATAAATTAAGATGCCACGCCCATTTCTAATTTTCAGCCAATCCAATTACTTGATCCAGATTGTTGATATAAATTCACATACTTCATAACAAACAGTGTAGATCCAGATCAGTTGGCTTCTAAAGAAGGCAACTGATCTGGACCTACACTGTTTGCAAAGGCAGGACATATCCGGGTTCAGCAGGACTAGGGTTAAAGGTCATAATTTAGCATCAGTGCAGTAATAATATGTTTCACTATGCACCAAATAATCTGAAGGCAAAGCTTTAATCTCATTTAGTCAGTATTTTATTTTGTTTCTATGATGAATTAGTGGAAAATCTTTCTGAAACAAGCAATAAAGCATTTGCTAGTCTTCTGTTTTAGAAACAAAGCAAATTAATTTTACTGTAATTTATAAGAATGTCCTCACATAATTATTTAGAATGGTGTCTTCATTAAAATCTGCATGAAAAATGGCTGACGTTATTGCAAAAGTAAAAAAATGTAGATGTCAGAAATCAAATAAGAATGGTAATATTGTTGGATTTGATTTGCATATTAACATCAGGAATCTTTATCACTTTGTGCTTTAGGAGAAATTTTCCTTCATTAATTATCAATTAATTTGTAATAACAAAATTTATGAATATTTTTCTTCAACCACTAGAGGCATGTTTCTAATTTTTGTTAGTAATTAATTTGGAATAACGAAATTTACGAAAATAAATTACGTTAATTAGTTTCTTCAGTAATTAATTTGAAGTAACGAAATTTACAGAAGTAAATTACATTAATTAGTTATCGTTTCATCAGTGGTTTATTGGAAAATGCTGGCATAATTATACAAAGCACAAAATTTAGCTGGCACTTTACCCAGAAGAGGTAAATTTGCAAATTTTGTTATCTTTTTAATGCAAAACATTTTGTCATAATAACCATTATTCTATTCTATTCATTGGTTTCTAAAAAAAATCAAATATGTTAACTTTAAAGCACCAATCACAACTGCAGCAACATTTTGAAATATTTTTTTTAATTTTTCAAAGAAAACAAATCTTGATATTTCATGTGAATCGTCTGCTTGGCAGACTATTCACATGAAATATCAAGACTGGTTTTCTTTGAAAAATTAAAAAAATAAAAATAAATGTCCTTTCCTAAAAATTTTGCTTGGCACTTTAAGGGTTAATGTATCATTAACACATGATGGCACTTTTATTCAGTAGATAACATCATGTCATAAAAATGATATGTCTACATAACACTTGGTTATGGCGCATAACATCATCACACCATCTGTGACAATGTTATGTCTTCGGTTGAAAAAATGGACCAACTCGGTGGCTCAAATGGTCTTCTTGAGAAAAGCCACTTGATGGCCAAAACATCATTTTCCTTGGCAAATAAAGTGATTTAAAAAAAAAAATTGTAATAAAATACTGTTTAAAAGTCATATGATATACAAAATCTTACAGTCTTGGTCATTTCATATGAAATTTATAAACTCGCCTAAGACTCATTCAATAAATTTCATATGAAATGACCACTCATGTAAGATCCTCTAATTATTATGTGATAAATATGGTGGCAATTAAAAACAGTATACATGGAGTCCCTTCAGGGTTCAGGGGTGGGTTCAGAGGGGATTTCGTGGGGAGGGGTGAGGGGGCAAATATGAAAAGTACGGTAATTCAGTAGATGACACAAACTGATGATATTCTTCTTATTTTTTCCTAGAAAATAGAATCTGCGTCTTCATGCAAAGTGTCACTTAAGGAGACAATTTGCATTAACCCTTGTCATGCTGAGTGAATTAAGATGCCACGCCCACTTCTAATTTTCAGCTAATCAGGTTACTTGATCCAGGTTGTTGATACAAATTCACTGTCTAATGGCAAACAGTGCAGATCCAGATCAGTTGGCTTAACTGATCTGGATCTACACTGTTTGCAAAGGCAGGGTATATCCGGGATTAGCATGACAAGGGTTAAATATCAGATCCTGTTTTCTAGAGAAAATAAGAAAATATTTCAAAATGTTGTCTGCTGAAATTTCTACTCATCATGCAGTGTTAAATTTGTATTTCAGCTGTTAAATGAGCCTAGATTCCGGGCTGTGGACAAGATAAAAACCATAGGAAGTACATACATGGGAGCCATTGGTCTCATGCCAGAGTACAAGATACAAGCGGTAAGTTGATCTGCTAGGTAGAACAAGGGTTTGTTATGCTTGCAGCAGCTCTGGTAGACTAGCTCCAGTCTCCAGTGACTAAATATTTCTCTAATAATCCACTAAAATAAAAACAAAAAAATATCACAACTATAAAAGCTGGTCACTAGTGACCAGCCTTTATAGTCATGATATTACTTTGGTTTTATTTTAGTGGATTATTAAACAGATTTTAAGAAAAAATATTTACTCACTGGAGACTGGAGCCAGTTTACCAGCTCTGGATGAAGGGCTGTTTTTAGATGTTTCTTTTTGCCTTTCTTTTCACTCTTTCTGTTGACATGTTGTTAATTAAATTTTACCTTTTAATCCTTCTCTTACTAAACACGACATGCCCTGTCTTAGCAAACTGTAACAGTGTAGATCCAGATCATTTGGCTTCTGAAGAAGCCAATGTATCTGGATCTGCACTGTTTGTCATTCAGTATGTGAATTTATATCAATAATCTGGATCAAGGAATCCGATTGGCTGACAATTAGAAATGGGCGTGGCATCTTAATTTATTCAGCATTACAAGGGTTAACCACAATTTAAACAAGCCAGGCACAAGAAAATATAGCTGATAGGATGTTTTACTTGCATTCATATGTATCAATGGTTTGATGCCCTCACTACTGTGTTTGAGGCTTTGTAATACAACTTATTTGTGGAATAAACACTTCCAGCCCCCCCTTCGTGGCTCAGTTGGATGCACATCAGACTGGTGAGCAATCAGGAGGTGGCAGGTTTGACACATGCAGGGTCCGCAGCACTCTTTTGAGGAGATTGATCGGGAAATATTTTCTTTGGTCATTCTCTCCCTTCCACTGATTCAAGAATGCAGTTGTCAGTTTCTAGCAAAAGAAAGTGCACAATACAGGTAAACCGCTTGGAGGACTAAGCCTGCCCAGTGAAAGTGTGGTTAGGTAAACTGACTGCACTCAACATGACCCTATTGGACTGACTGAGCCATAAAACTTCAACACAAAGAAACAAACAAACAGTTCCAGTTTAATCCATGTCCTGCTGAATAAATTAAGATGCCACACCCACTTCCAATTTTCAGCCAATCAGATTACTTGATCAGGGTTATTGTTATAATTCATACTTAATGGCAAACAGTGCAGATCCAGGTCAGTTGGCTTCTTCAGAAACCAACTGATCTGGATCTACACTGTTTGCAAAGGCAGGGTATATCCGGATTCAGCAGGAGAAGGGTTATACTGAAAGAGTTTAATCACAAACAAGTTGTATTGCAAAAATATAAGTGAAGATACCCAGGAAATGCCACAATCACAAAGCACAGCCTTCCGGAGGTACCAGAAGAAGGAGAGATTAGAAACAAATAAGATAAGATATTTATTCACCAATCATGGACCACTATACAGGGCATACAATCACATGGTACAAATGTTATCCTTATGATTTTATGACTGACCAAACAAAAAACAACAAAATAAACAAAAAAAACAAACAAACATACATTTGAGCAGAAAAATCTGCAAACTTACCCTCGACGTGCACTCCCCATGAAGACTAGGATCAGCCTGCGCATTCCTGCAGTTTAATCAGAATCTGCATTGAGCACATTTAAGACAGCCAATGATACAAAACCTCCCAATGTGGACATCGAAGACTCTGACCAGTCCGAGTCCTTGTTGGGCGCACACTATGACGTTATATTTATGTGCTCCTTTATGACGATATATGTTAACAGTAAGATAAGATATTTATTCAACAATCATGGACCATTATACATGCTGTACAATCATAATTATAGTCTATAATAAGTATCATTACAATTTTATAATTCCGATACAAGCACAACATACATTTGAGCAATAACATCAAAAAATAATGACAAAACAAACACCACATATGAAACTACAGATGCACAAATGAAGAACTGCAACAGAGCAACCACCATGTCAGTAGGAAAACTACTTTGGGTGGGGTAGGGGGTGCGGAGCTTAAACCACTTTTATTCGCAAGGAAACTTCACTCTTAACCCATTGTAGACTGAATAGACTTTCCCATACTATATATTGGAAGAGTCCAATTTCAATTTTAGGTACAGCTGACTATGAAATTTACATATTCCTAAAAAAAAATGGCTAAACTATTTGCAAACGGTGCAGACCCTGATCAGACGCCACATTCCAGGCGTCTGATCTGGGCCTGCACTGTTTGCCAGTTACCCTCTTACAGGTCTCGCGACTACAATGGGTTAATTCTGATGGAGTTCCACATTGCAAATTTATGGTAAATGTCCTAAAATTTTGAACACTTTATTCCAAAAATTGGCTTTTTATGCAGCTGTCTCTTAAAATGCTTAGTGGAATGGCAAACAGTGAAGACCCTGATCAGACGGCTCCTTAGGAGCCGCCTGATCTGGGTCTGCACTGTTTGCATGCGCCATTTTGTCAGACATGTAGGTGTTCGAAATTTATTGTGTTCTGGGATGATGGATTTTTGGCAGTAAGGAACACACAAAACAAATGAAAATAGCAGGCTTGGTTTTATTGAGTTCTTTCATGAGCAATATTATGTCCCCAACCTACGGGGAGGGGGACATATTGATTTTAGTGCAGATTCTGTTGGGGTTGGTTTTGACCTCAGCATGACACTTTCTTGTCTGCACAATGTTTTGCCAACCAGTGGTAGATTCTTGCCAAACTTTCTTGGATATATAATATAACAAAAAACTGGTTAGATTTGGGTAGCCTGACCTAATTTTCAAGGTCACAGCAGTAGAAAAACTGAAAATTCAGGGTTGGGGGACATCTGTTTTCTCTGAAAACACTGTTACTAGGTGTATATAGCTTTGATTGAATAGCGAACAGTGTAGACCCTGATCAAACTGCTCCTAAAGGAGCAGTTTGATCAGGGTCTACATTGTTTCGTATGGTATATCTGTCCAAATATTCAGGGTAAATACAATAATTAAAATATTTCTTGAAATTTCCAGGATAACCCTGCATCTGTGGCGAAACATCTGTCCATCCTTGTTGAGTTTATTTTTGCGATGCAAGAGAAACTCAGAAATATCAATGAGAATTCTTACAACAACTTCATGCTAAAGATTGGTAAGTTTAAACATGGTTCGAAAGATATAATACAACTGACAGATGTCTGTAAAGTTTATGAATTGCAAACTTAAATTTGAACAAGATTATGAATGGCAGATGTTAGCAGAAGTGAAACGGTTTACCGATATACTGATAAACCGCAATTCAAACAGAAGACATATCATATCATGGTAGAATTTTTACAGAACCCGTTTTTTGCAACATTACTTCTGCCTGTTCTTAATTCCTTTAAAATGTGCAATGATGTGTAGTTTGTGTCTGATATTTATCATTTTTCACTAAATCAAACAAGTTTCAAAAATGAAAGTTGATCGCTTTTCCCAAAGCCAGTGTTTGCGATGTTGAGGTTTATCTGGTCTGATGGGAGACATGAATGCTTGGTAAATGTCAGTTGTGTGACTGCTATTAAAAATGACTTGGTCTCTTTTGTTTCATGAAATGCATATATTTTTCACATGTTTGCATTATTGCAATATGATATGCAGTGAAACTGACTACCTGTTACATGTAGGGTAAATGTCCATAAATTTCGAACACCCCTAAGTCTCTGACAGATGCCATATGCAAACAATGCAGACCCAGATCAGACTGCTCCTATAGGAGCAGTCTGATCAGGGTCTTCACTGTTTGCCATTCCACAAAGCATTTTAAGAGACAAATGCATAAAAAACAAAATTTAAGCCAAAAATTTATGTAATAAAGTGTTAAAAATTTTAGGACATTTACGGTAGTTTAATTTTCAGAGCCTTACAGCTTTGAACAGAACGGAATTTTATTGTAGAAAAATAACATACTTTGTGTCATGCACCCATTGCTAAGACATGGAATCTAGCAAGATGACTCGAGTAAAAAATAATTAAAAAATGTGTAATGATGTCTGCTACAATTTTGCTTAGCGCTGTAAGGTTTTACTTGGAAATTGATTCTTGTTGCTTTGACAAACATTGGCTAAGCTAATTCTCATTGTAGTTGCAATATGAAAAAAAGGATGGCTTTGATTTCTTAGAGCATAGACTATTTCACAGTTTTCAGCATTTTACTGAAAAAAAATCAATTTATCCTTCCACAGGTGTGAATGTTGGGCCGGTTGTTGCAGGTGTGATCGGTGCCAGGAAACCACAGTACGATATCTGGGGTAACACAGTGAATGTTGCTAGCAGAATGGAGAGCACTGGGAAACCAAATTACATACAGGTGTGTTCTAATATTTCATGGCAAAATTGGTAACTCTGATCTCCTGCTAAAGAGTCAAGGTCTGGCTATAAAGACCATGTAGTTGTCTATATTTAAGCAATGGTTACAATGAATTGGATCTCAGCATGTAACATTGTTGCACAAAAAAAAAAAAAAAATAAAAAAAATAAATAAATAAGAAAATAAAAAAAAAACATGTTATGTTCCTTAAGGTTTTCTAAAGGCATTTCTTCTTTTGTTAGCTTGCCATTAGTTATTGACTTCCTCCTAACTATAACAAGGTGCCATTTAATTATAGAAGTTGCCAGTGCTATCTAAACTCTAACTGGGAGCAGATTTGTTCCTTTTAAAGTAGACTTCTTTTCAGAAGGGAGTAAAAACAGTTTTGACAGTTGTCTCCCTTGAAAATGTATCAGTTTCCCTTAATCCTTGTCCTGCTGAATGAATTAAGAAGCCATGCCTACCTCTAACTGACAGCCAATCAGGTTGCTTAATCCAGATTGTTGGAATAAGTTCACATACTTAATGGCAAACAGTGCAGATCCAGATCAGTTGGCTTCTTCAGAAGCCAGCTGATCTGGATCTACACTGTTTGCAAAGGCAGGGTATATCCGGGTTCAGCAGGACAAGGGTTAAGATTGATATGGCGCAATCAATGTTGTATGTAATATTTTCCAGACAACCACAGATATCTACAATGCCTTGAATGAAATGTATGAATTCAAGTGTCGGGGAACTGTGAAGGTCAAGGGCAAAGGTGAAATGACGACCTACTGGGTGATGGGAAGGAAGGCTGTTGGTTCCCTGCCTCATGGTTCAAACCAACCAGTTGCTGGAGAGCATGCAGTGGCCACACCCCAAGCTTCTGTGTCATCCACTCAGTCACATGGTCAATCACATGGTCAGTCAGGATCTAATAAGAACTTAGCTGGTGAGGAATGAAAATTGTTATTGTTTTGTGCTTCAGTAATACCTAAGATTATATAAGCCAGGCCAAAACAATACCTGTCTGCAGGCATTATTCATACCTCTTGAGGGTATCAAGTAAATATTTTTTTCATTTCTCCATGAAAACATACGTGTTGAGTACTCGTAAGAAGCGCCTTGGCGAGGCGCTTCTGATGAGTAAAACACCATATGTTCATGGAGAAATAAGAAAAATATCAATTCTTTTTGGTTGAAAAAAAAAGTACATTATCTGGAGCTGTGGGCACTCTGCAAACTTCACATGCTGAAAAGAGGTTATGCATGTATGCAGTCTCAGTCAGGGCATACCATGCAATTTGTACAAAACAATCTTTGTCCACTGTAGATCTGAAAAAAATGTTTAGTTTTGATGTGTGGAATTTAGTATGTATTTTTGCAGTTAATATAGTCGTCTCTCATTATCTCGACTTCCCTTATTTCAAATAACTGCTGTTATCGAAATGAAAGTCTGGTCCCGGTTTTAATATGGAAATCTAACAACAGGTAACAAAATATTGTGGAAAAAGATTGCTCCAATTTCTTTTATTTTACACACAATTTTTAATAGATCTCTAACTTTAGGTGTCAAATTATATATTCATTTGTGATATGTCATTCTTTTTTCCCCTCAGTTCTGGAAATCTGATATGTCAAGGTACAAATATCTGGAAGTATTTCAGAGAGTCCCTTGGACTTCAAGATAACTTGTGTTGACTATCGTAATTACCCAAGACATGTTAACCTCGGTCCTGCTGAACCCCGATATGCCCTGCCTTTGCAAACATTGTAGATCCAGATCAGTTGGCTTCTTCAGCCCTATTTATCTATAAGTGTGTGAATTTATATCAACAACCTTGATATCATAGGTTGAAAGTTAAAATGGGCATGGCATGGCATCTAAATTTATTCAGCATAGCAAGGGTTAAACCTCCGTAATTATGCAGGAGTGTCATGAAAAAAAAAAAAAAAGAATTCCTTTGTCATGATTTTCAGAACAGATCTTCTAAAAATCGAAAAGCACAGCCTATTCTAACATTTTTCAGAAAAAAAAAAATAGGGAATCTAGGAATACTATCATTATTTACGGACCAACAGAAGCTTACATCCACCCTGATAGGTGTTCAAAGATGCATATTGCAACATATCTGAAGGACTGATTAGATGCCACAGGCAGGAAATTTTTGCAGACTTCTCTTTTTAGGCAGATGTTTGAAGTCTTTGATATAGTTTTTGGTCAAACCATATGCCTAAGCAATGTATTTCAAGTAGCAGTGGCATTTTTAGCTCACCTGAGCCAAAGGCTCAGGATGAGGTATTGTGATCACTCTTCGTCTGTCGTCCATCCGTCCATCGTCCGTCTATCCACATGTTTGAACAACTTCACTGAAACCCCTGGGCCAATTTTCTTAAAATTTCTCCTGGAACCTTCTGTTAATGGGGGATTGAAAATTTATACAAATGGTCTCGGTCTGTTAATCAAGATGGCCTCCATGCCCATATATGGTAAAATCACTTAAAGGTCTTCTTCTCCAGAACCAAGAAAGCTTCAAGGCTGAATATTGGTATATAGCATCAGGAACTCAAGGTCTACCAAGTTTGTTCGAATAATGACCCTAGGTTGATATTTGACCTTTTTACGGCACGGTCAAATTTGCATCTTTATGCATTTGTATGAGAAAAATACTGAAAAATTAGTTTCTCAAAATATATTACAGACCAATGGTTGAAACACAATGTATGATCAAAGTAGAAATCCTTTCAGTTACAATCAAAATTTGTCCCCCAGGGTTATCTGCCCTTGCCCCTGGGCTATATACATGTATAAAATATCATAATTTTTAAACGTCTTCTCTGAAACAGCTTGACCAATTTTCACAAGATTTCACATTGGGCCGTCTGTCGAAGACATATTATCAATTTGTTCAAACTGTTCTGCATCATTAAATAAGATGGCCATCATGCCCATATATGGTGAAAACACTTACTTGTAAAAATCTTCTTCTCCAGAACCAAGAAAGCTTCAAGGCTGAATCTTGTAACATAGCACTGGGGGCTCAAGGTTATCCAAGTTTGTTCAAATGATGACCCTAGGTTGACATATGATCTTTTTACGGTAAGGTCAAATTTGCGACCCTATGCATTCGTATGAGGAAAATATTGAAAATTCAGTTTCTCAAAATGTATTAAAGACTAATGGCTGAAACTTACAATGTATGATCAAAGTAGCAAACCCTTTCAGTTACAATCAAAATTTTGTTCCCCAGGGTTATCTGCCCTTGCCCCTGGGCTATATACATGTATAAAATCTCTGAAACAGCTTGACCAATTTTCACCAGATTTCACATTGGGCCTTCTGTCAAAGGCATATTATCAATTTGTTCAAAAGGTTCTTCATTATTAAATAAGATGGCTGCCATGCCCATATAATTATGGTGAAAAACATTTAAAAATCTACTTCTCCAGAACCAAGAAAGCTTCAAGGCTGAATCTTATTACAAAGCATTGGGGACTCAAGGTCATCCAAATTTGTTCAAATGATGACCCTAGGTTGACATTTGACCTTTTTACGGCACGGTCAAATTTATGTCTCTGCATTTTTATGGGGAAGATATTGAAAATTCAGTTTCTCAAAATGTATTAAAGACCAATGGCTGAAACTTACAATTTATAATCAAAGTAGCAAACACTTTTAGTTACAACAAAAATTTTGCCCCGGGTTTTATCTGCCCTTGCCCCTGGGCTATATACGTGTATAAAATATCTTAATCTTTCAACATCTTCTCTGAAACAGCTTGATCAATTTTCACCAGATTTCATATTGGGCTTTCTGTCAAAGGGGTATTATCAATTTGTTCAAACAGTTCTGCATCATTAAACAAGATGTCCAGCATGCCCATATATGGTGAAAAAAAAACACTTAAAATCTACTTCTCCAGAACCAAGAAAGCTTCAAGACTGAATCTTGGTATGCAGCATTGGAGACTTAAGGTCTATCAAGTTGATTCAAATGATGATTCTAGGTTGACCTATGGCAAGGTCAAATTTACATTCCCATATTCTTTTATGGGGAAAATGTTGTAAAATCATTTTCTGAAAATGTATTAAAGACCACTGGCTTAATCTTACAATGTAGCAAACGCTTTTAGTTACAATCAAAATTTTGTCCTCCTGGGTTATCTGCCCTTGCCCCTGGGCTATATACATGTTTGAAATCTCGTAATCTTTAAACGTCTTCTCTGAACCAGCTTGACCAATTTTCACCAGATTAAACTTTGGGCCTTTTGTCAAAGGCATATTATCAATTTGTTCAGACTGTTCTGCATCATTAAACAAGATGGACGTCATGCCCATTTATGGAAAAAAAACACATAAAAATCTTCTTCTCACGACCCAAGAAAGCTTCAAGGCTTAATCTTGGTATAAAGCATCCGGGATTTAAGGTCCACCAAGTTTAGTCAAATGATGATCCTAGGATGACCAGTGACATTTCTATGGCAAGGTCAAATTTGCAGCCCCATACTCTTGTATGGGGAAAATGTGGCAATACTGGAAGAAAGTTATATGGCATCTGTAGATATGCAATGGCCGTTTTACTCAGGTGAGCGAATTTTAGCCCATGGTTGAAGATACACAGGAAACCAGCCTTTTCTGTAGAATCAGCCTTTTCTGGCTTTGGTAATCAATACATCATTCTATAAAATAGGCTTACTTGTTTTAGATGCTTGAAATGGTTTGTAAAGACCTAGAAAGCAGATCTAGAAATCAGATATATTGATGGATTGTCAGTCTTGTATATTCTGAAGGATACCATTTTCTCTAAAGTTCTTTTAGAGAGTATAAAAATAAAAATGCAAAAATGGTCTCAGAAAGTGCTCAGATTTCGCTCCAACAGAAGAGAGTTTGCTTCCTATATGATTTCCTTCTCAAAGGGGGACTACTCTTACAGGAAAGAATTTGCTCCCCCTGCTCCCAGGGGGAGCAAATTCTTTCCTGAACAAGTAGCATTGAGAAGCAAGGCAAATATTGTCAGGTCAGAGAGGTCAGAGTGATCTCCCTTGGAGATTTCTCTACTTTTAATACTTACAATGCTATGGGCAAATTCAGCAGATGACAAACTGATGATATTTTTCTTATTATTCCTAGTAAATTGGATTTGACACTTCATGCAAAGACAATTTGCACGAAATGCCAAATCCTGATTTCTAGAAAAAATAAGAAAAATATTTCAAAATGTCATCTGCTGAAATTTTTACCCAGCATGCAAAATGTTAGACAATTTTCCTGGATTTTCCTGGATTAATTAGATTTGTTTATTTTCAGGTAGCTTGGGCTCCCTAGGGAAAGCTGGTTCACCAAAATCACCCACAAGTCCATCAGGTAGTACCAGTCGTGAAGTGAGGCTAGACCACTCCCATGTTCCCCAGTCGCCCACAATTTCCGTTTCATCTGCTCCAAGGTCACCCGTAGGATTAGCGAGATCAGAGATTGGTCAGGAGCAGGCTCAGAAAATCGACCTGCAGATGAACATGCCAACTCCACCTGGCAGCCTGAGTAGACGACGGAACCTGGAGAGTCCAAGGGATTCAAGAAATATTTCCAAGAAGTCAAGCAGTAATTCATTAACAAACTGTTTATCTAGTCAAGGACCCCCGTCTGAGGTTTCCTCCACATATACCAGGGTTGACTCCCCAGAACTACCAGCGATTCATTTTAGGAATGTCAAAATGGGAGGTGAAAATGATGAAAGAAAGTCACAAGCAATTCAAAATGACTTATTTGACAGTCTCAAAATTGGTCTTGATGTTAAACATAATGAAAAAGTTTCAAAGGCAAAGAAGAAAAAAGATAATAGATCATCCAATCCAATGCCAGAAATGCCAAATAATCTAGGAAAGATCAAGGAGTCACCTGTAGATAACAGATACTCTCTGAATGAAGAAAGTAGATCTAAAAAAGTATTAAATAATGAAATTCCACCACCATTACCAAAGAAACAAAAAACAGAAAGCCAGACCAGAGGCCATGGTCAAATTCAAGGCCAGCAGTTGAATAATCTTCACTCACCAACGTCTCATGGTCGCCCTATTGTGCCATACCAGGTTAGCAATCCCATAGTGCCACAAATGCGGCCAACACCTCTTGTGTATGCTGGAGTTTCCCATCCAGTTAATCAACCAATTAGGCCAGCACCCTTACAGTCACCTCAGAGAATCAACCCACCACAACCACTGTTCTTTCAAAATCCACATGTCCAGTCTATGACTGGCAATGATCTACCAAGCATTGATGAAATACCACCAATCCCTCCTGAAGAAAGAATGAAAATGAATAGTATGTTGAAAGAGTTAGGTCAAGTAGTTCATCCTAGTCACCCAAACAGGCCAAAGCTGAAAACCAATCCACACAAAAATCAAAATCTAAATTCTCCGAAAGAGTTTGTTCAAAAGCCAGAACAAGATCAGTTTGTAACTGCTGTGTATAGAGAACCACTTACTGGCCCTTCTACTCCACAGAAGAGCCCTGTAGCAACCCCTCCCCAGGTTACTCCAACTCATACCCAGAAAAATACACCTCGGACAACACCACACTCCTTTGATATACCTCTAGTTCCAAGTTATGATCAGAAGCCACTAACAAAATTGCCTCCAAGGCCAGAAGTTCCACCAAGACCCCAGGAATTATCTACAAGACAGATACAGCCTGACAATCGTAGAATCTCAACAGGATCACACAACAGTAGTAACAGCTCCCAGTCAACTCTGACGCCAACTTCAGCAATGCCATTATGTGCTAGTATTGATGGTAAAATGATGTCGTTATTACCACCACCACCAGAGTCAGATGATACAGAAAGCAAGCTGATTGCTGCTTTGAAACGATCTCCATCCGACAGTGCAAAAGACAGTAAAAATCATCGAAAGTCAGTACCACAAGTAAAGAGAAGTAACTCTAGTCCAAAGCTTCGCCCAAAAGTGTTCACAACTCCGAGGAGTGACCAGATAAGTAATTTCACTTCGGATGAGGATATTGAATCAAATGCATCTCAGCCATTCAGTGAAAATTCTTCAGTTGTACTTTTGCAGCCTATAGAACTGAAACTAGCTCGCCCAGCTTATGTAAGACAGATTGCTAACCCTGATCATCAGTTGAAATCTTACATAGCAAATTCAGACTTTATGTCTCCAAGCATGGACAGACAGTTGTCACGATCAAGTGATACAATATCTAGTATCCCATATGGAAGGCAGACGCCAAAATTTCCCCTTTCATCATCAGTCTCAACATCTTTGACACAGCTTTTACAAGAACTTGCCAGTGATCATCCATCACTGGATATCAATCTTAATAAAGATATTTTAGGTGAAAATGATTCCGATATTGAAGATTTGTTAGGGGAGGTAAATATGAATGGTGTACATGACCCACAGGATGACTTACAGGTACTTGGTGCTTACAATATGAATGTTAGTGGTAAGAAAGGAAATAAACAAATTAGTGATAAGAATATGGCTGAGAATAAAGTTCCTGGTAAGGGTGAAAATCAAGTGCAAATAAATAGAGGTGTCCCAAATCCTTATCAGGTTAAACGTAGACAAAACTACACAATACCACCACGTCATTGTCGAAGTTTAGACTATATACCGAGTGACAGAGAGGACTATGTCTCATCAAATCAGTCATCAGCGTGTGGTAGTCCAAAACAAAAACATCAAAATCCAGTGCATGCATACTTAATGCCCTTCTTTTCTGGTAGAAATGCAATGGGTATTGAAAGTATAAGTGTGTCGTCAATAGCTTCAAGCAGCGAAATGTCAAAAAGTGACCCAGCCTTAAATTTAGAAGTGGGATCATCTGCATACGAGTCTGAATATGATAATTATCGGCCTGGAATGCTTAGTGATGAGGACTTTTTCATACCGGATCCAGTGAGTGATATGGATATAGAACTATTTGATGACGTGAATGTAGACAATGTTACTGTGAGTGATCAGTATAGTATAGATTTACCTCCCTTGCCTGTGTTCCCTAAGAAGAAAATCACAGATGTATAAGTTTGTGTTATTTATTGTTCTTGTTCTTAATGTAGTTAGAAATTAATATCACTCACCCATTACTTGATGATATTTTGTACGGTATTTTCTCCAGTTATGTGGGCAGACATGCCAGAGCAAAGAGTGTAGACCCACATCAAACAACCATAGGAGCAGTGTGGTCAGGGTCCTCACTGTTTGCCATTCAGCCATTAATTTTTGACACATCACCAGGGCCCAGTTGTTCAAAGCATCGTTAGCTTAACAAGCTTGTTAGTGGTCAAAATATTAACTTTTCTAGTAAGTACAATTTCTAATCCACAGGTATTTTTCTGAAAAAATGTGAGTAGCTTTTGCAAATGCAAAAGCTACTCACATTTTGTCAGCAAAAATATTAGCACATATGCCATATTTGATGATCAAAGTTTTAACGATACGTTAACTAATGACATCATTAGTTTTTAACAACTGGGCCCAGGTAATCAAATGGACTTGTTGGGATTTTAGGATAAGTATTATTAATTATTACCGTATTCGACCTAATTACCACACTGTGCACTTAGGATTTTCAAAATTACTGGAAAACTTGTAGTAAAATCTCCACCTGATAAGGACGATAAAGATAAGATGACTTCATGAGATTATTTAATGATACTTATGCGATATTTTTTTCTGATCTTTTTATAAAAGCATATAATGTTGGTACTCATTTCAACTGCCTTGACTTGTCGAGGCAATTCAAATGAGTACCAACAACATATGTTTTTATAATGAAGCTGATAAAAGTACACAAGCTGTAATTTAAAAAATACGAAATAGCTTGACTGTGCACTCTTGAGGGTATGTGCAGTAATTAGGTCAAATACGGTATTATTATTATGGTATGTTGTAACAAATGCAACTTTTTTTTTTCACCATGATAGCTGTAGGTAAGAGGGGTATCGGGTAAATATGTTTCTTATTTCTTTGGGAAAACACGTTGCTGGTACTCGTTTGAAGGAATTCAGTGAGACACTTCTAATGAGTACCCACAACAGATGGGTTTTTGGAGAAATGAGGAAAATATCAAATTTTTTTATTGAAAAGAAAAGTGCTTTTATCTGGAGCTATGATTCACCATATACTGATGGGGGTCCACATAAGCTGTTCTATTGTAGAAAGTACTAACCCTCATTTCTCCATGAAACATCATGAAAACATACCTATTTAATTTTGACCCCCTTAAACCCCACTTTTATAAAGTAAAACTGGGTTTTACAGGGTTATACATTATTTTTCTTATTTCTGCTCAAAAACATAGATTGTGGGTACCCGTTAGAACTGCCTTGCCAATCTGTGTTTTGAGCAGAAATATGAAAAATATCAGAATTTTTATGACAACTTTCAGTTTTGGGTTGTGAAATTTTCAATATATTTGAATAGGCCTGTTGTCGTAATGACACTTTTGGAATCCGAAAAATGGCAGCCTGGATTCTCTCCTGCCATCCAGGTGTCGTCCCTGCCCTGGGCTACAATGGTATTTATTTTTGCTGTTATAAGGAGGTGGCTGTTGTTGAGAGGTGACCATAAGTGCATAGAGATTCCACCAAGTGCTGAGAAAAGTTATTCTTGAAGTGAGAAATGTTTCAAATGAGATTTTATAATATGTTGTCATAGAGAAGTGAACAGTAATCTGCTTATCTGGAGCCCAGTAATGCTAAGCATGCTGGGTAAAAAATCAGCTGATGACATTTCGAATTTTATTTTATTTCCGCAGGAAATAGGGTTTCACATTTTGGAGACAATTTGCATGGAATGTCAAACCCTCATTCCAGAAAATAAGCAAAATACCATAAATTTTGTTGTCTGCCGATTGATTGTGTTGAGGTTTAATGACACGTCAACCCTTGTGGGTCATTTTATGTCGTCTCCCAGAGAAAGGGAGATAAGTGATAGAAGAGATAGTAGAAGAGATGAAAGAGAGGGACAGGGAAGAAAGAGGAACAGGAATGAAAGTGAAGAAACAGAAGAAATAAAAATATTCCCCATCTACCCTTACCTGCTACAAGGATAGCAGGCCTTGCTCAACTGTAAGCCAATATCAGTTGGATGCCCCGGTGACATAAGATACACGACACCTTCGCACCACCCGACCACCTCATTGTTGTTTAACCCAGAGATAGTTAAAAGGTAAAACAGTGCTACCATGTAGATCAGTATTTTTTAGACTGGTTCTCATGTTCTTACATCTGATTTTGATGAATCTCAAACACAAAAGAGGATAAACACCAGACTGATATTATAGTTCTGTTAATCTTTAGCACACTGATGGCAAAATCAGCACACAGTAGATGAATTACCTTTTTCTCAGGGCTAAGCATGTGGAGCCCTAATATTAGTGAGGAAAAATAATACTGTAAAAAAAGGTGTCTGCTGATTTTAAAATTCAGTATGCTAAAGGTTAGATTATTTTTCATGATACTGTAAACCTTCTATGTTTAACCTTTAATGCACCAAGCAAAATGGTAGTGGATGACATCCCTAATTCCTGAATGATTTTACGCCATTTTGCAAGGAGACAACTTTTGCAGGCAGTTGCCTCTATAATATTTGAAACCTTTGAAAAATGGGGGCTACTCTTAAAGGAAGAGTAACCCGAGTGAGAAGGGAGACAAATATATGTATTCCCATATCCATTTCCCTTGGAGCAGCAGCATTTGTTATATTTGAAACCTTTGAAAAATGGGGGCTTCTCTTAGAGGGAGCAAATCCTTACTTTAACCCATTTCAGTTGGGAAACTCCAAAAAGGGTAATTGGGAAACAATTCAGACCCAGATCAGACATCACAGAATGTGACATGTGATCAGGGTCTATACTTTTTGCATTAAATACAGGAATTTCTATAAATCATAGTAGTAATAAAAACTGACCAGACACCCTGCTATTGGAAATGGACCATTCTGAAGTATTGTAGAGGATTCCACTCAACGTAAATGGGTTAAGACTAGCCCCTGAGTGAGAATGGAGGCAAATATTCCCATAGCCAAGTTATTCATTGGAGCCCCAGTACCAGCGTTCTGCATTAGGGATCTGAATACATTTGATAGATTTTCTGCCATTTTTTACAAGGGAGACAACTTTGTGACTTCCTGTTTGCTTTCCTGCCCACCAAGTGCTTTCTAAACAGGGGTCTCCTCTAAAAGAGTCCTTTCAGAAAAGGGGTCTACAAGTCCTTTCTGAAAAGGGGTCTACTCTAAAAATCCTTTCTGAAAAGGGGTCTACTCAAACAGTCCTTTCTGAACACGGGTGTACTGTAAAAGGAAAGTATTTGCTCCCTTTGGGGTTTACTCTAAAAGGAAAGAATTTGCTCCCAGTTTTATTCTAAAATTTGAACCTGTCAGTCAGGCTACCTGGTGATTTGCCTAAAATATAGTGGGGGAAAGAAAACTAGTCCCTTATCAAGCTGCTTCTCAACTCCTTGTATGTTTTTTTGTCGTCTGTGGATTTTTTTTTTTTTAACTATTTTCAAAAAATTTTTACAGAAATACATTCAGAATGTCAAATAGTTAGGATCCAGATAATTATGATATATCTGGGTCCAAACTGTTTGCAAAGGTAATCAGCAGACGACAAAAGTCGGCACTAGCAGGGAAAAAATTATGGAGCAGTTTGATCTCAGTCAGTGTTGTTCTCTAAAGCATCTCTGTTTGAATATTTAGGGTGAATGCAATATGTAGCAAAACCCAGATCAGCATATACATCTGTGCAGTTTGATCAGGAGCCTTTGTTGTTTGGTTCTGAAATTGTTTGTAGCTCCAGATAAGAGGGGGTGTTAGGAAAATATTTTGCTTATTTCTCCACAAAAATGTATGTTGTTGGTACTCATTAGAGGCACTTCTAATGAGTATCACAAGGTCTGTGTTTGTGGAGAAATAAGACAAAATATCAACTTTTGGGTTTAAATAAGAAACTCGCCAAATTGCTGTGTCGCTACTGCTGGTGATGTTCAAGAAACAGAGATATACACAGACTAAACATTGTTCAGCCAAGCATAAAAAGAAGGTCAAGGTCAGTGGCTGGCAGTGGTCAAGGTGCATCATAGCAGATGTGTGTATGAAGTTTCATTAGCCCAGAAGACTTGATGTTCGAGAAATGGAGCTAAACACACAGACTTAATATTGTTGATGCCGACAACACTGGAAAGTGATCCCTATATCGCTCCTGCTTACTTAACCCATTGTTGTAGGGAGACCCATAAAAGGGTAATTAGCAAACAGTGCGGACCCAGATCAGATGCCGCAGAATGCAGCATCTGATCAGGGTCTCCACTGTTTGCACATTGTTTAGCCATTTTCCTCTAGGAATATGTAGATCTCATAGCCGTACGTACCTAAAATTGAAATTGGACTGTTCCAATATATTGTGTGGGAGAGTCTATCAGTATAAAATGGGTTAAGCAGTCATGACAAAAAAAGCACCTTTGCTGGAGCTATGATAGTTGTATCAAAGGACAGCCAAAACACTGATGAGACTGTGCAGATACTCAAAAAACACCTTTTCACTGTTTGCAATTCATATATTTCATGTGCTTTTTGTGAAGATAAGTAAAATGTGATAAGGCCAGTTTAAGGAAATGCTATGGTACTCGTACAAAACCAGTCAGCCAACCAGACATAAACAATCTCTGTTTTCGGTCATTTATTGCATATCTGCAGATAAAAGATGTGTCCAGATAAATATTTCTCCATGAAAGCATATGTTGTGGTACTCATTAGAAATACCCATAACATATAATGCGCAATGCACGAAAGGGCCCTTACACACGAAAAGGGCCCTTATGCAGTTTGCATGCAGTGTAGGTCCAGATAAGCATGCCCATCTGTGCAGTCTGATATTGGCATTTTCTTTTCGACATACACTGCAGTATCCACTGATTCTGTAAGTGGACAACGAAGGCCCAGCTTATGCGCAGGCTGATCAGGGCCTGCATTGTCGGCAAATTGCATAAGGGCCCTTTAGGTGTGTTGCGTTTCATATGTTTTCATTGAGAAATAAGCAAAATATAGTTGCTTTTCAGATGAAAGAGTGTCTGGTTTGGAGTTATGATATGAAAAATAAATATTTTTATTGCTGTTTTGAAAGCTAACATACTTTCAGAGAAATGAACAAACATCAAGCAATGGATGTAGCAAACATAATCATATTTGGCATGCTGGGTATATATTTCAACAGATAACATTTTGAAATAGATACCGGTACTTATTTTCTTGCCAGAAAATAAGTTTTGACAGCTTACGCAAATTGTCTCCTAAGGCTAAGGAGACAATTTGCATAAAATGTCAAACCCTATTTTTTATGAAAAATAAGAAAAGTGTGATAGACATGTTGTCTGGTGTTTTTGCCCAGAGGGTGTTAAAGGTTAAGGTCATCATAAAAAATGAAACCAAAAAGAATTTTACCGTATTCGACCTAATTACCGCACTGTGCACTTAGGTTTTTTTTCCAAAAATCTGGTAAAATATGTACTAAGGGTACTTTTAAAAATGATCAGCGAAGGACTTATCAAATTATGCTTATGTGGTTGTTGTGTTTTTGGTTTTTTTTTTTTTTCTAATTTTCTTTATAAAAGCATATGTTGTCTGTACTCATTTGAATTGCATCAACAAGTTGATGCAATTCAAATGAGTTCCCACAACATATACCTTTTTAAAGAAATAGACAAATAGGGGTATGTGCAGTAATTAGGTAGAATACGTGATTGGACATAAAGCATTGCTTTACAAAACAGTAGACAGGGTCAATTCGAGGGTTGAGCGCAAGACTGGCGTAAGTCAAATGGTTGTTTTTCCCCAAACCTAATCTCCTCACCATGAAGGCGTTATGAAGATTACAACATTTCTTTCTGTAAACAATGAAAATTTAAGTGCCATTGCTCGTATGAGCAATGGCACCTAAATTTGCATTGTTTACAAAGGGGTCCAAGTTGCCCCTAAACAAGGGTTTCAAAAATATGTTTGAGTTACTATAGTCTTGCGCTCAACCCTCGAATTGTTTTTGTTGCACATAAAATATGTTTACATCAAAACGGGGTAACACATATTCTTTCCTAATACTGGCCTAAACATTCAGTTTCAAAGACGTTCTATGCAATTAGTTTTTGTGTCATTCAAATTTCATACAGCTTATTTCATTAATTTTTAGATATTTGTAGAACTAGATGGTACAGGTCACTCGTTACGTCATGCCCAATCTCAAAATACCTTCTGTCAAATAAAATTTATGAAAGATTTGGACACTTTTCTCTGTAACTCAAAGTAAAGTGTTAATCCCTTGAGCTTTGAGATAACAAGAATCAACAATATTTATGCTTCTGCAAATACTTTGGTGATACCTACGTTAAAATTTTGAACACTTTTTTTCATACCATTTTGGCCTAAATTTTTCTTTTTAAACAGTTGTTTTTATAAAGATAGTCGAATACCAAACAGTACAGACCCTGATCAGACTGTTCCTTTAGCAGTAATCTGATCTGTGTGTGCACTGTTTGCATAATCCTTATAATGAGAAACTTTAGTATATAAAAAAATTTAGGACATTTTACCATACGGTGAATGTCCTAAAATTTCGAACACCAAAGTGTCTGACAAAATGATATATGCAAACAGCGTAGACCCAGATCAGACAGCTCCTGAAGTCTAATCACGGTCTACACTGTTTGCCATTCCATTTAGAATTTTAAGTTGCAGATGCATAAAAAGCAAACTTTAGTATGAAATAAAGTGTTTGAAATTTTAGAATATTACTGTATTCTGTTTTGTCCCAGTTTGTGTCACAATAAGATTCTTCTTTTTCTCAAAGACCTCATGTCACCTTGGCTACTCAGTCAACAGATAAATGTAAAGCCTTCAAGATGTACAGGTCTTACAACAGCAGAAATGGGCTGGGAAGTAACTGGTGGGAAATGGACTAAGAAAGGCTAGAGTGCACCAGATCAGTCAAAGATTACTAAAAGTATTAACTTTTTTTTTTAAAACCAGAAAAAAGGGTCAGGAGAAAAAATTAGGGCTTGTTCGAGAACGTATAACAGAAGACTTTTTTCTTGTGCTTGCACAGCATTTAATGAGTTGTTATCAGACTGAATCAGCAGGCAGAGCCAAACCGTCGTCACTAACCTTATATGCCCTGAAAGTTTCTTTTCTAATTCCCTTCCCTCACCCCTTCCCCACACCCTCCCCATTCGAAGAATGGTGGCAAGGGCATATAGTGCTACCCCTGTCCGTCCGTGTCCGTCCGCATCCCAGATGGTGTTAGCAATTTGCGTTAAAAGTTTTTCAGGCATTATCAATTTGCGTTTAAGTATTTCAGGTGGGGGCATCTGTGTCCTTTGGACACATTTCTAGTTTCTAAATCATTTCATACTGCATTTAATTATGTTTTCATTTACAGTGCTATTTTTTATTTATTTTTTGCCTTGAGATCTGAGCTATGATATTATTATATATTGTGTTGCATTTTATCGTACACTGTAATTGTCCTAAATTTCCTACACCAAATCTTCTGACAAAATGCATACTCAAACAGTGCAGACCCAGATCAGACTGCTCCTAGGAGCAGTCTGATCAGGTTCAACACTGTTGTTCATTCCAGAAAATAGTTTGCAATACAAATGCATGAAAAACAAAATTTAGGCAGCAAAGGTTATGATAGTGTTCAAAATTTTAGGACATATACAGTGAATTCTTGTTTTATGCATAATTTTATTCATTTTATGCATTTACTCTATTTGCATAGCTTCAGATAAGAGAAGTATCCAGTTTAAATATTTGTCTTAATTGTCCACAACAACATAATGTTGAGGGTACTCATTAGAAGTGCTGCGCTTATAATGAATGCCCACAATATATGTTTTCATGGACAAATAAGAGAACTAACAAAATTTTTGATTGAATGAAGCACCTTATCTGGGGCTATGTGTTTGTTTTTTAACCCTGGTCCTGCTGAAACTGGAAATGTCCTGCATTTGCAAACAGTGTAGATTCAGATCAGTTGGCTTCTGAAGAAGCCAGCTGATCTGGATCTACAGTTTAGCTTTTAGTATATGAATTTGTATCAACAACCTGGATCAATTAATCTGACTGGCTGTGGATCAATTAATCTGACTGGCTGAAAATTAGAAGTGGGTGTGTCATCTTAATTTATTCAGCATGGCAAGGGTTAACAATACGTGTATAATTGCACTGGTACCTTTATCAATGGTTATAAGCATGTTTGGTTCTGAAATTAGACTATACCTTACTTTAACCATTGTCCTGCTGAATAACTCAAGTTGCCACGCCCACCTAATCTTTAGCCAATCAGATTACTTGATCGTGATTGTTGCTATAAATTCACTTACTTAATGGCAAACAGTGCAGATCCAGATCAGTTGGCTTCTTCAGAAGCCATCTGATTTGGATCTACATTGTTCGCAAAGACAGGATATATACGGGTTCAGCAGGACAAGGGTTAACACTGCATGCTAGGTAAATATTTCTACAGATGGCATTTTCAAATATTTTTTCCTATTTTTCCTAGAAAACAGAATTTGACATTTCATTGGAGACAATTTGCAGGAAGTATCAAATCCTGTTTTCTAAGAAAAATAAGAAAAATATTTCAAAATGCCATCTGCTGAAGTTTTACCCAGAGTGCTATGTATTAAGGATACTTACCCTAAACATTCAGACACAGATTCTGGGCAAACAGTGTAGACCAAGATCAGGGCCCAGTTGTTCAAAGCATTGTTAGTTTAACAAGCTCATTAGTGGTCAAAATGTTAACTCTATTAGTAAGTACAATATTTAATTCTGTTATTTTTGCTGAAAAAATGTGAGTAGCTTTTGCAAATGCAAAAGCTACTCACATTTTTTCAGCAAAAATAGTAGCATATATGCCATATTTAATGATCAAAGTTTCAACGATGTATCACGACATCTTTAGTTTTGAACAATTGGGCCCAGGCTGCTACTGAAGAAGTTTGATCAAGGTCTGCACTGTTGACTATCTGTACCAGCTCTTTTTAAACATCTTATCTAGTAGTAAAAAAGATTCCAATTTGTCCACGAAAACATGTGGTGGGTACTCATTGGAACTGCTCTCATTGGAACTGCTCTACAAGATGATTCCTACGAGTACCTACAACATGTTTTCATGGACAAGTGAAAAAATATCATTTTTCCAGAAGGGATAGGGGGTGGGAATGAAAAAGGTATCTTATCCCTAGTCCTGCTGAACCCGGATATACCGTCTTTGCAGTATAGATTCAGATCAGTTGGCTTCTGAAGAAGCCAACTGATCTGGATCTGCACTGTTTGCCATAAAGTATGTGAATTTGTATCAAAAACCTGGATCAAGTAATCTGACTGGCTGAAAATTAGAAGTGGGCGTGGCATCTTAATTTATTCAGCATGACAAGGATTATTTTGAGCTACATTTCTTTTTTTACTGATTTCTGACAGAATGCACATTTGATGTTTTCTCATATATTATGTATTATAATAATAAATTATTTGAGAAGAAATGAATACAGAAGTCTTATTTGTATTTTACTATCCCAATTGGCTTACAAGTGTAGATTTATCTTGGGCAACAAAGGAAAGCCAATGGCATACCGGTTTTAATTATATCTTTCACTTTCTGTTCAATACTCATATGGCAAAACTGTGTCCTCTTTTAAAAAAATCCCATCGTCAGCTATGTTTAAACTTAATTTCATGTTTAACCCATTGTAGTCTGGAGACCCCTAAAAGGGTAACTGGCAAACTGTGCAGATCAATGTGGTATCTGATCAGGGTCTCCACTCTTTGTAAATAGTTTAGCCATTTTTCTCTATTGTTGGCCACTCAGTAGAATTACGAGGGGAGTTCAATAAGTTCCTAGAACTTGGTATTTTTCTATACAATTCAAGATTTCTTTTTAAATTTTTGTGCAGTGTAAACCTTTGTCAGTTGAATGATAACAGCTGTTCAGTCAACACGTACATTTTTTGCTCTTACTTTTTGTTTGAAAACCTATACCCATAGGCAAAAATGGAAAGTCAGAATATTGAGTTCAGAGCAGTCATAAAGTTCCTCACTAAGGAGGGTGCAAAGGCCAAAGAAATCCATTGGCGCATGGCTGATGTGTATGATGATAGTAGCCCAAAGTATTCCACAGTGGCAAAGTGGTCAGCAGAATTTAAACATGGGCGAGACTCCTTAGAAGATGACCCAAGGCCAGGTCGCCCTGCTGATGTCATCAGCCAGGAGATGATCAACCGTGTTGAGAGACTTGTGCTAAACAATCGCCGAATCAAAGTTGCCGAACTTGCTTCAGAATGTGGTATTTCTAATGGAAGTGTTTACACTATAATCCATGAACATTTAGGCATGTCAAAAGTATCTGCCAGGTGGGTACCCAGAAACCAGAACATGCAAGATTGTCAGCAAAGGGTGGAGTCAAGTCAAGAAGTTTGGAAGTGTACAATGCCAATCCAGAAGACTTTCACACTCGTCTTGTAATAGATGAAACTTGGCTTCACCACTGGGACCCAGATACTAAAAAAGAGTCCATGCAATGGAAGCACCCTGGCTCACCCCCACCTAAGACATTTCGTACCCAACCATCAGCCAGCAAGGTAATCCAAAGGGATTATATTGATAGATTACAAGCCTGCTGATACTTCAATTACAGGAGAATACTATGCCAATGTCATTAAACAATCAAAGGTTGCTATTAAAGAAAAACAAAGGGGTAAGTTAGCTGCTGGTGTCCTTCTTTTGCATGATAATGCCCCTGTGCACAAGTCCAGAGTTGCACAAGCGGCTATCTGCGAGTGCAAGTTCCAGCAGTTAAATCACCCGCCATACAGTCCAGACCTGGCCCCAAGTGATTATTATCTGTTTCGAAATTTGAAGTCCCACTTGCGTGGAACAAGATTTTGGGACGATGATGAGCTCAAGGCTGCTACAGAGGCTTGGTTTGAGGACCAAATAGACAACTTTTATTTCAAAGGCATAGACTGCTTAAAAGAAAAGTGGGCCAAATGCATTGAAGTAAAGGGGGATTATATTGAAAAATAATGTTGAAAACATCTTCCAATCTGTGAGTTAAACCCCAAGTTCTACGAACTTATTGAACTACCCTTGTACCTGTACCTATATACAGTTTGAATACTGTATTTACCCTAAATGTTTAACCCAATGTAGACTGAATGAACTTCAGCACTGAATTCAAATTTAGGGGGTAAATATTTTCAGTGATTGACTGAGTTGGGGTTTAACGACATGTCAACCATTGTAGGTCATTTTGTGTGAATGAACTTTATATTTAATAGGAATAGGGAAATAAACCTAGCACCTGTGACACAGTCTCATCAAAATCAATTTCAGCTGTCCAAGTGTGATAATAAGCACTGAAATGAACTTGGACCTCGCTCTGTTAACTAGTCTCTCAAACCTGCGGCAGTTCTTCAGAAAGAAATAATTGTGCCGCAAGGTCAGAAAACCTACTTTCAGACATATGCGCCCAACAAAGATTCAAATCAGCCTGTGCATTCACGCAGTCTGATTAGAACCTCCTCTGGACGCAGTTTGGATAGCCAATGAGTATGCAAAATTTCTTCATGCAATGAAAACTGATCAGACTGTTAAGGTATAGGCTGATTAGAGTCTTTGTTGGATGCACATCAGAAGGTACACTTTCTCACAATGCGGCTCAATTAAAGAAGACAAATGCAGTCAACTCTCATTATACAGAAACTCAATACAACGACAAAATTCGTTATACTGACAATTTGACTGGCACGGAAAACCCTCTCTCAAAAGGTGACAGTTAATCAGAAATTATGCAGTAGCATTATTATTCAATACTTCAAACAACATATGTTTTGGATATTTGTTAGAATCGCCTCACCGAGGTGATTCTAACAAATATCCATAACATATGGTTTATAAAGAAATTAAATTAAAAATGGCATTTGTTGCATATCATTATACTCATTGAGAATTTTTTACAACAGCAAATTCATTTTAATGGCAATATCTTTTGGAACAAATGCTGCCGTTATAACGTGGGTTCATGTATGTATGTGTCATACAGCTAGTACTGTACATAAGTCTAGATAAGAGTGGGTATCAGGAAAATATTTTTGTTATTTCTCCATGAAAACACATGTTGTGGGTACTCATCAGAAGCATCTCGATGAGGCGCTTCTAATGAGTACCCATAACATATACTTTTGTGGAGAAATAAGAAAAATATCAATACTTTTGAATTGAAAAAAGCATCTTATCAAAAGCTATGGTACAAAGAATTAACTATCAGAAATGGTTTTCTCTGGTCACAGGTTGAAGAGAAGGATGAAATAATGATTTTGCAAACAATAATTCTCTTTGTATAAACATCACGAAAAGAAGGCTCTTTGGGCTTTCCTTCAAATCAATCTTTCAGTGCACTTGCCCCACTCCTTAGCAAGGCGCCATGTCTAGTCTTTCACTTTGAAGTAAGGAGTTAAGGTGTCCCAATATTCAGGATAAATACGGTAAAAACAAGACAATATGCTGCAGCTGGCTTTATTGACATAGAATTAAACTGTCGCATTCAAACCAAGGCACTAAAATGTTAGGTTTAAATATTTTCTATAATATATCAGCCATCACATCAGAAAACGTACCTTCCAAAATGAAGATTCAGATCAGCAAGTCTCTCTACCTGAGCCCGACAAATGGAGATCTCATCCACTTGCCCTGCCCAGTGAATACAGACTGGCTCCCGTCTCCAGTCACTAAATATTTTCCTCATGATAATACACTAAAATAACACCCTCCCCTCCCCCCACCCCAAATTTCATGACTTTAAAGGCTGATCACTATAGTGACCAGCCTTTATAGTCATGACATTATTTTGGTTTTATTTAGTAGATTATAGGAAATATTATAAGAATAAATAGTTGGTCACTGGAGACTGGAGCCAGTCTACAGTAAATAGTATACAGTAAAACCTCAAAGACTCAAACACTGATGACTTCTTTACTTCCCTTTTTGAGTCATAGGAAATTCTTTCACCGGCTGAAGAAAACAAATATCTAGGGATATTTTAGGATATTTCCTATTATCATGAAAATGTATGTTGTGTGTACTCATTAAATTTGCCTCATTGAGGTGATTCTAATGAGTACACTCAACATACCATTATTATTATTATTATTATTTTTTTTTTTTTTTTTTTTGATTTGGGTTTTACGGCCCTTTCAAGAATATTTCACTTATATCGATCCGATCGTTCATCGAAGGTGGGCGAAAACCGGAGAACCCGGAGAAGAACCACCTGACCATCCGTAAGCAGAACTTGGCTTTCCCACATATGACCCGAGCGAGGCTCGAACCACAGCGGTGAGAAACCTAATGGATTAAGAGTCAACTCTCTTATCCACTAGGCTACGGGGGCCCGTATATACCATTATTTTATAAAGCTCGAAAAAACATCCATATGTTATTCCCATTTGTTTCCTAACCTGGCGCTATGGTTAACCCTCGAACTGTCCATGTCTCAAACAAGATGTTCGAGGCATTGAGGTTGGACTGTATCTTGAAAAATACATGCTCATCATCATTTTCTCTATAAATTCTATACAAAATTTCTGGGCAAGCAAACTGAACTTAAATAGCTTCACAGTTAACCCTTGACATGTTGAATAAATTAAGACACCACACCCACTTCTAATTTTCAGCCAATCCGATTACTTGATGCAGGTTGTTATTACAAGTTCACATACTTAATCACAAAGTGCAGATCCAAATCAGTTGGCTTCAGAAGCCAACTGATCTGGACCTACACTGTTTGCAAAAGCAGGTATATCCAGGTTCAGCAGGACTAGGGTTAAGAAGGAGTTTCAGGAAAACATTTTTTTTTCTTAATTCGCCACAAAAACATGTTGTAGGTAGTCACTAGAAGGGTCTTGCTAAGGTCCTTCTAATGAATTTGCATGTTTTTGTGGGGAAACAAGAAAAATATCAATGATTTTTGGTTGAACAACAATGCCTTATCTGGACCTATGAATTTGTATCTACCCAGTCCAAATTTGAACTTGTCCAGGGCAGCCAGGCAATGGATTGTCAGGCTGTATAATGGAGTCGGTTGTTTAGGTTGAGGTTTTATGGCCCAGTCAACCCAATGGGGTCATGTCGAGTGCTGTCAGTTTACCTAACCACACTTCTACTGGGCAGGAATAGTCCTCTAAGCGGTTAACCCATTGTAGTCTGGAAACCCCTAAAAGGGTAATTGGCAAACAGTGCAGACCCAGATCAGACACTGCCAAATGTGGTGTCTGATCAGGGTCTTCACTGTTTGCAAATAGTTCAACCATTTTTCTCTAGGAATATCTAAATCACATAGCCTGACATGCCTCATATCAAAAGTAGGATCTTCCAGTATATAGTGTGGGGGAGTTCATTCAGTCTGCAATGGGTTAACTAATGTTGTGCACATTCTTTCACCAGAAACTAACAACTGCCCTTCATGAATCAGTAAAAGGGAGAGAATGACCGTAGAAAATATTTCATGATTAATCTCCACGAAAGAATGTTGCCAACCCAGCAGGGTGTCTAACCTGCAACCTCCTGACCACCAGTCGCATCCGACTAAGCCACCGAGGCCGCCACTTAACAGTTTAATCTTTTGATTGTAACTGATTTAGGAAGTCATTATTTATGTGAGTTTGCAAATTTGTGAATTTACATGAATTTGCTAGTTGTTTAATTTTTGGATTATATCTCATTTTGAAAACAAAAAGACACACATCCAGTTGAGCCATCAAAGCTGGAAATTCTGCAGGTACAAAAGTATATAACTCCAGATAATAAGGGATTTTTCTTTCTCTCCATGGAAATACATATAGTGGGTACTCATTAGAAGCACCTCATTGAGGTGCTTCTAATGAGTACCCACAACATGTTTGTTGAGGTTTTATGGCCCAGTCAACTCAATGGGGTTATGTTGAGCATGGTCAGTTTACCTAACCACACGTTTACTGGGCAGGCTTAGTCCTCTAAGCGGTTTAGCAGTATTGTGCATTCTTTCGCCAGAAACTGACAACTACCCTTCTTGAATCAGCAGAAGGGAGAAAATGACCATAGAAAATATTTCATGATCATTCTCCATGAAAGAATGTTGCCGACCTCGGCGAGGGTTGAACCCGTGACGGCGCATCCAACTGAGCCACCGAGGCCCACTGTATTTTTTGTCAAGGAATAAGAAAAATGAAGACAAGTTTTGGTGGAAAAAAAAGCAATCTGGGCCCAGTTGTTCAAAGCTAACGACATCGTTAGTTAACTATTCGTTAAAATTTACATCGAGTGATACGCAAATATGCTGAAATTTTTTGCTGAAAAAATGTGAGTAGCTTTTGCAGTGCAGTGCAAAAGCTACTCACATTTTTTCAGCAAAAAATATCAGAATATTGTGTATTGAATTTGCTAAAACAGTTAACGAAATGACCCTTAATGAACTCGTTAAGCTAATGACGCTTTGAACAACTGGGCCCTGAGCTATGAATGTATTACATTTATTATCTTTATTTATAATAATTTCAGTTCAAAACACAATTTCATTCATACAATCTCTCCCTTTCCTCACACTGAAAAAATACAATATGTTCACTATTAATAATGTTCACTATACAATAAGTTTGACTGGAACTTCATTTCAACAAGAAATTCACAGAATGGTTATGTTGAGACTGGTTCCGAGCTAAATGCACAGACTAAACATTGTTCAGCCAAGCGTGAAAAGTAGGCCAAGGTCAGTAACAGTCAATGGCAGTAGGCAGGGTGTATAATGGATATGTGTATGAAGCCTTGGTGTATGAGAAACATAGCTAAATGCTCATCGATAGGACTTAACCCTTAAAACGCCAAGAAAACCTGGATCTGAAAATGTTGTCTGTTTATGTCATCTGCTGAATATTCTTGCAAACTTTTCAAACCTATTTTTGCATGCAGGCAATCAGTGTGGACCCAGATCAGACGGCTCCTAAAGAAGCCGTCTGATCTGGGTCCACACTGTTCGCAAAAGTGACTTTTAAAATCACAAGCAGATGACAAAGCAGACGACAATTGTTGTGCTTGGCAGTTTAAGGGTTAACATTGTTGACAGTGACGCCAACAATGCCACCAGAAAATGATCCCTATGTTACTCCTGCTTGCTAATGCAGATGCGATGATAAAAACATCACAGACACTGCAAGATACCCTGCCACTGCATGCAACTTAGCCCATTTTTCAGATATCTGAACGGCAGACAACTTAGCAAGGGGACGGCCACAGTTTTGATGATTATCTTTGGCCATAATGTGTTATGTCCACTGCATCTGTGATGTTCATCCAGATTTTCTCTATTGGCATAGCTCTTGATAAGACGCTTTTATCAACCAAAAAGTATCTATATTTTTCTTATTTCTCGACGAAAACATATGTTGTGGGTACTCATTAGAAGCACCTTGCCGAGGCGCTTCTAATGAGTACCCACAACATAAGTTTTCGTCGAGAAATAAGAAAACTATTTGCCTAATACCCTCTCTTATCTAGACCTATGATTGGAAAGAATTTTTGATTGTGTTGGGGTTTAACGACATGTCAACCCTTGTGGGTCATTTTGTGTCGTCTCCCAGAGAAAGGGAGAAAAGAGATAGCAGAAGAGATGAAAGAGAGGGACAGGGAAGAAAGAGGAACAGGAATGAAAGTGAAGAAACAGAAGAAATAGAAACATCACCTCCCTACCCTTACCTGCTACAAGGATAGCAGGCCTTGCCCAACTGTAAGCCAATATCAGCTGGATGCCCCGGTGACATAAGATACATGACACCTTCGCACCACCCAACCACCCCTAATTGGAAAGAAACTAGAGGTCAAAAACCTTACCATTTCTCAGGCAAAGAGCTGGGCTATAATTCTGTCAAAAATTTAACAGATTTTGCTCATTTACAATCCCAAACCAGGCATCCCCCATACTAATATATATGCAAAATTTTAACAAAATCTGTGAATCAAGACTCAAGTTACAGAAAGGAAAGCAAGTGTGGACAGACGGAAAGGGCATAACATAATACTCTGTCACTTTGATGTGGTGTTGTCCCATTGATCATCAGTCACTTATGCCTAGAATTTTCATAGTCAACTTAATTGGAAAATTCTATTTTTAGAAACATTTTTCTCACCTTTTATTATAATAGGCAAGATGAAAAAAATATAAATAAGCTGTCCATTTGGGTCATTTTAGATTTGTGGTGAACAGAGGTGAAGAAATTTGATAAAAATAGCCTGAAATAAGCATACTTCTAGATAAAGCCCTTTTTTCCACTGAAAAGTACTAAAATTTTTCTTATCTGGGCATTTTTTAGAAAAGAAAGGCACATACCCTTTAACATAACCATGCTGAATAAATTAAGATGCCAAGCCCACTTCCAATTGCCAATCAGATTACTTGATCTAGGTTGTTGATACAAATTCACATACTTAATGGCAAACAGTGCAGATCGAGATCAGTTGGCTTCTTCAGAAGCCAACTGTCTGGATCTATACTGTTTGCAAAGGCAGGGCCTATCCGGGTCCAGCAGGACATGGGTTAAATTAAGCAGTTACAGAAATGACATTTGGCCATTTTGCTGAAGTTTCTATACTGTGGACAATGTATGTATCATGATGCCTAAACTATCTTCCAAATTTCAGTCGATTCCATTAAATGGTTAAAGTTTTATGCTTGAAAATGAGCTACAAAATGTCAGGAGAATGATGCTTTTAATATGATATTTTTTCAGCAGTTGATTTTTCAAAAGTAAAGTTAGGTAATATGACAACTGGTATGAGAAAAAACAACTTGCCTTTCTTTTTTGTTTGTCATCTTGGCTCTATATAGGAGCCATTTCTCCTCTTTTCCACAATATTTTGTTACCTGATGTTAGATTTCCATGTTTCAACAGGGACCAGATTTTCACTTTGAGATAAACTGTTGCGAAGTCGATATAACGAGAGTCGACTGTATAAAGATAAAGAACTACAGGGAATAAAAGACTGAAAGACATAGTTAAGCAATATTTATGTAAATAACAATGCATAATACAATATGTAAGAAAGAAAAAAGGAAATATTCGCATTCAATTAAATGATTAGCATAGAGTATAAAGAAACCTGTGGCTATTGCAAATATTTTCATAGTATGAACATTTCATTGCATTAAAATTACATAAAGCAGGTTCATGCATGCATATCAGGGAACTTATTTTGGTCTTACATATACCTGTATCCTAAAAATTCCTCCGTATACTGTTTTTTACATACCATAATTTCCCAAAATACCGGAACACTACCAGAATTCTTGTGAAAATACAGGAATACCCTCGATCTCATTACTATTGATATATTATGTAGTCAAAAAAATACAAGGACTTAAGGCCCAAAATATGTTTTCTTTAAAATAAACTATGCCAAAATTACTTAGCTGGCATATATAATGAAATATGTGTTCAGATTCAAGCATATCAGTACGAGTGGACTAGACGCATCCTCTGTCTCGTAAGGCAGATAAAACTGCAAGAGCATATGTGTGTGTGTGTGTGTGTGTGTGTGTAGGGGTGGGGGGGGGTGGGAAGCTCATTTGACATTTGAGCATGACACCCAAACTTTACAATCTTCTAGTCTATACTAAACTAGTGTCTCTGTACCCACTCACTGTTTATGATCCCATTATCTGATTGAAGAAAGGGGATCCAATGAAGGCCGCAACAAATGTCAACAAGGCTATCAAAGCGGCTTGATGGGATTATGGTGGATGGGTAACCTTCCCCTCCATATTTAACTGCACCCAGAACAAGCGACTCATCACCACAGCTGTGAGAAATAAAAATCCAAGCAAGGCTGCTCTCACAGCTGACCAGCTCTGCCACAATGCGGCTGTACCAACAACAACATCCAGAGACGTCCATCTGGCCTTCCTCCTTTTAATTGGCCAGATCGCAGAGGCATTCGGCTTCAACTTAAATTGTATGGATCAATCAGCCAGTCCATATCAGCCAAAGTTCCTAGTTAGCCATGTATGAGCTGGCAAGGCTGGAGGCCAGGGAAGAGGTCAGAGAGGAAGCAAGAACTCGGAAAATATTACTGGGTAAGGCAACCATCTGGGAGAAGGAAGATGTTGCAGACTCAGAAAAGAGACATAGGTAATATGCAAAGATATCGAGGGTTGAGCGCAAGACTATGGTAACTCAAACATATTTTTGAAACCCTTGTTTAGGAGCAACTTGGACCCCTTTGTAAACAATGCAAATTTAGGTGCCATTGCTCATACGAGCAATGGCACCTAAATTTTCATTGTTTACAGAAAGAAATGTTGTAATCTTCATAACGCCTTCATGGTGAGGAGATTAGGTTTGGGGAAAAACAACCATCTGACTTACGCTAGTCTTGCGCTCAACCCTCGATATATGGTAGTTGGCACTGAGTGACTCAAAGCCACAATGTATAAAGCAGGCACAAGAACAACAGCTCACCCAAAGAGAGCCCAACTCCTGCACCCAAAGAGAGCCCAACTCCTGCCTGACGATCTACAGTCCGTCCTCCAGTGAGGTTCTATGACCACCTAGAAGTCTCATATGATACTATGTCACATATTACTTTAACCACATATCGAGGGTTGAGCGCAAGACTATGGTAACTCAAACATATTTTTGAAACCCTTGTTTAGGGGCAACTTGGACCCCTTTGTAAACAATGCAAATTTAGGTGCCATTGCTCATACGAGCAATGGCACCTAAATTTTCATTGTTTACAGAAAGAAATGTTGTAATCTTCATAACGCTTTCATGGTGAGGAGATTAGGTTTGGGGAAAAACAACCATCTGATTTGCGCCAGTCTTGCGCTCAACCCTCGATATAACAGGTAATGGACGAGATTAGAGAGTTGTTCCCGCAATTGACGGAACAAAAAGCCTGGGACAAGTTCTTTACAATAACCAAGCAAGAAGCAATGAAAATGGGGCTTGCAGGAATGGGAAAGGGGTCAGGCAAAATGATAAGAAAGTGAAATATCTATACAAGATATTTCCATGTACCATGCATTTAAGGCAGATCCATGTGAGAGAATGTTTCTTTGATTACTAAACTATATAAACTAAATAAGTCGGGATTCTTATTTGTAGTTTATTTCATTATACTCAAGTTGGATAATAGAATGTCCAAGCTTAAGCCATTTATGCCAAATGGACTTCCGGTATTCTTCTTTCACTTCAAGCATATCAGCATGAGCTGATGAGATACGTCCTTCACCAAATTTTCGGAAAATGACACCGACTTGTGCATCAGCAAACAAATAAAAGACAGATCTAGCTGTAATACAAACAGCAATACATTCGTTCAAGGAGAAAAACAAGCAAACCATCACAAATCACCTAAATTTTGATTTTCTTTGCACCTTATACATGTAGGTCTGCTTCTGCTAAGTATTAAATGCTATTTGCATATTTTTTTTCTACTTTTTTTTTTTTTTTTTTGTTATATATGATGTGTCTGTCTAATTTCTTTCTCTGTATTTTTAAACTGAAATGTATTTCTACAGCATCCTTGTCCAACGACGTGTTAAAGCCATATATTATTTTCTTTTTTGTTCTGTAATACAACACAGTACACCAAAAGGTGTTTTTTTTTGTAGTTTTTTTGTTGTTGTCTGTTTATTTTCAATTGCTGTTCTGTAACATTACGCCTTGCAAACTATGGCAACATCAGGAGCTGTCTAGAGTTGAAAAACAAATGACCCAACACAATACTTCAGCAGTGCTGTCCTCACCAAAGGAAGTACCAAGGTTTATCCTTGGTTCGTTAATCAGTTTTAACTTTGGCTTTTGACAGCTATGGGTGGAGGCAGGACTGCAGAGTTTGCTCTTCAGTCTGCCCAACAGGTACAGGACTTTTTTATCTGTGACTGGGAGTCAAAGTATATTATCTGTTAATGCAAAAACTGTCAGCAACATTGTCAATAATAATGAAAGAAAAACTGGGAAAAGGTGGTAAAAGGCAGCCACTCTGCTAATACGTTAGTGCACTGTTCTGACTGTTGTTATGGGCTGTGCAAAATCGTCATATTATGCATGAAAAGTATATGTGCATAAAAAGTGCTCTAGACAACATTTGCGCCAAATTGGGCAGCCATGGGCGCCAAGAAAAAGTCACAAAAAAGTTACATATGTACAGAAAAAGACTGCCGGCAGCGAAAAGAAAATTTTTCCTAAATTCGTCATGGGCACAGCATGTCCGCCAACGCATCACACGAGCCCACTCTGCTACAGAAATCTATTAAGAGACCGTCTGCACTTTAGAAATTATCTTCTAATGTCATTAGCCCTTTGGAATGGGTCTAGATCTATGCCACTCCGGTTACTGTCATTAGAAGATATCAGACAAGCAAACATTCAAACTGCTCCCGGTGAGGGGTCAGCCATCTCCCCCTCATACAGAGTGGTAGATGTAAGTAGACATAAAACTGCAAGAGCATGGGGGAACTGCTTATTTGAGCATGACTCCTATCCTTTATGATGAGCTTCTAGTATATGCTAAACTAGTTGTGTCTATGTACCGACTCACTGTTTCCATTATCTGAGTGGAAAAAAAGATCCAGTGAAGGCGGCAACAAATCTCAACAAGGCTATCCAAGCAGCTTGGAGGGATTGTGGCTGACGGGGGTATCCTTCCCCTCCAAATTCAACTGCACCCAGAACAGACGATTCATCACCACAGCTGTGAGAAATGCTTTGGAAGCATTGAATGAGGAGGCCTCTAAAGAGAACATACACCCCTAGGCAGGGACTTCTGGAATGTCATTCGATGTACCAGAGAAGAAAGAATGATTCATTCCTTCCACAGAGCGGATTTGCTGACACTATAACCTATTCATAGCTGTTGGTAGCTACACATGCATTCTTGGAAAGGTTGTCAAATTCTGGGAAGTTTTTCCAGGTCAGATATTCAGACACAAGCCAACTACTGGGGTCTCCACGGAGGATAACAGGGGCCGTCAATGACAACCACAGTAAGTCTCATAGTGGAGAATTTCCAGGCATTGGTGTCAAGGTTGTTTGACCGAAATCTCATGGAGATTGTTCTTTTACATGTGGCTGTGCAAGCAACAACTTCCTATGACGTCCATCTGGCCTTCTCCTCCTTACAACTGGCCAGATCGCAGAAGCATCTGGCTGCAACTTAAATTGTATGGATCAACCAGCCAGCACATATCAGCCAAAAATACGATATTTCCAGGTACCATGCACTTAAGGCAGTACCATCTGAGAGAATGTATCTTTAATTACTAGTCTAGGTCAGGATTCTTACTTGTAATTTATTTCATTATACTCAAGCTGGATAATATAATGTCCAAGCTTAACCCTTTTATGCCAAATGGACTATTTTTCTTTCACTCTTCAAGAATATCAGCATGAGTGGAAGAGACATGTCCTTCACAAAATTATTGGAAAGTGACGCCAACTCGTGTATCAGCAAACAAATAAAAGGCAGATCTCGCTGAAATACAAACTGCAAACATTCAGACTACTCCCGGGGAGGGGCCAGCCATCTCTCCCTCATACAGAGTGGCAGATGTAAGTAGATATAAAACTGCTAGGGCATGAGGCACTGCTCATTTGAGTATGGCATTTACCCTTTACAATGAGCTTCTCATTTAGGCTAAACTAGTCATGTCTATGTACCAACTCTCTGTTTATGATCCCATTTTTCTGATTGGAAAAAGGGGATCCAATGAAGGCCGCAACAAATGTCAACAAGGCTACAGTATCCAAGTGGCTTGGAGGGATTGTGGAGGAAGGGTAACCTTCCCCTCCAAATTCAACTGCACCAAGAACAGGAGACTCATCACCACAGCTAGGAGAAACAAAGATCCAAACACCGCTGCTCTCATAGCTGCCCAACACTGCCACAGAGTTACCATAGCTGATTCGATTTATGTGTTTGAGCAATCCAAGCAAATGGTAACAAATGTGGTGCATCTTGCTATAGAAGCATTGAATAAGGAGGCCTCTAGAGATGATGTACACCACCAGATCACAGAGGCATTCCACTGCAACTTAAATTGTATGGATCAAGCAGTCAGCCCATACTGGCCAATGTCCCTGTCAGCCATGTATTAGCTGGCAGGGCTGGAGACCATGGAAGAAGTCAGGGAGGAAGCCTGACAATGTTACCCGGTGAGGCAACTGTCTGGGAGGAGGAAGAGGTTGTAAACACTCAGAAAAAGGCACAGGTAATATGCAATCATGAGGTAGTTTGCACTGAGGGACTCAAAGCCACAATGTACAGAGCAGGCACAAGAACGAGAGCTCACCCAAAAAGAGCCCAATCCCACTTGAAGATCTAGAGTCCATCCTCTGATTGAGGTTCTATGACAACCTAGAAGCCTCATATGATACTTTGGCACATATTGCTTAAACCGCTTACAACAGGCAATGGGCAAGATTAGAGAGTTATTCCTGCAAGTGACAGAACAACAAGTCTGGGACAAGTTCTTCACAATAACCAAGCAAGAAGCAAAGAAAAGGGGGCTTGCAGGAAAGGGGAAGGAAGGGGTCAGGCAAAATGACAAGAAAGTGAAATATTTATACAAGATATTTCCAGGTACCATAAGAATGTTTCTTTATAACTAACTAGGTTGGGATTCTGATTTGTAATTGATTTCATTTACTTAAGCTGGATAATAGAACGTCCAAACTTAACCCATTTATACTAGATAGCCTATTCTTCTTTCACTCATCAAGCATATCAGACGAGACATGTCCTTCACAAAATTATGGGAAAATTATGCCAACTTGTGAATCAGCAAACAAATAAATGGAAGATCTCGCTGAAATAGGAACAGCAATACATTCGTCCATGGAGAAAAACTAGCAAAACCATCGCAAACCACCTAAATTTCAATTTTCTTTGCATCTTAAAGGTCTGCTCCTGCTAAGTGTTCAATACAATCTGATTTTTTTTTTTTTATTTGTTATGCTCAATTATACATTTTTATCCTTTTAGTTCTGTAATACCACATAGTACAACAAAAGGTGTTTTTGTGTCATTTTTTTCATTTGCAGTTGCAGTTCTGTAACATTACGCCTTGCAAAGTATTTAAGATAGCAACATCAGAAGCTATCTAGAACTGAAAGAATCAGAGCAAGAGGGAGGAGTGAAAGATTTGATGGATATGAAAAATAGAGCCTTTTCCTCAAAGCCAACTGAACAACCCATGCAAAGAAAAAACAAGAAAGAAAATTGTACTGAAGTACCTCCTTCTTTGTCTCCTTCCTCTTCAAATGAGGACGAAGCTAAAAACAGACGAAAGACATACTTCAGCAGTGCCGTACTCACCAAAGTACCAAAGTTTCTCCTTTGGTTTGTTAAACAGTTTTATCTTTGGCTTTTGACAGCCATGGGTGGAGGCAGGACTGAGGAGTTCATTTACCAACAGGTACAGGACTTCTTATCTGTGACTGGGGGCCAAAGTATATTATCGGTTAATACGATAACTGTCGGCAAGTCCGTAGATGATAATGAAAGAAAAATGGGAAAAGGGTCGTAAAAGAGCAGCCACTATGCTAGTGTACTGGTCCGACAGTTGCTATGGGCTGTGCAAAAATCATATTATGCAGGAAAAGTATCTGTGCATAAAAAGTGCTCTAGACAACATATGCGCCAAACTGCGCTGCAAGAGCACCAAGAAAAGCAACAGAAAAGTTACCTATGTATAGAAATAGACTGCTGGCAGCTATTAGAACATTTTTTCTACATTCATCATGGGCACAGCATGTTTGCAAATGCATCACCTAAGCCCGCTCGACTACAGAAGTCTCAATAAAGGACCTTCTGGACTTTAGAAATTATCATCTAATGTCATTATCCCTTTGAAAAGGGTCTAGACCTATGCCACTGAGGTTACTGTTATATCAAACAAAAAAGCAAACATTCAAACTGCTCCCGGTGAGGGACTGGCCATTTCCCACTAATACAAAGTGGCAGATGTAAGTAGACATAAAACTGCAGTGGCATGGTGGGGTTTCCCATTTGAGTATTACACCTATGCTTTATGATAAGCTTATATGCTAAACTAGTTATGTCTTTGTACCAACTCATTGTTAATGATCCCATTATCCGCCTGAAAAAAAGGATCCAATGAAGGCTGCAACAAATGTCAACAAGACTATCCAAGTGGCTTGAAGGGATTGTGGTTAATAGGTAACCTTCCTCTCCAAATTGAATTGTACCCAGAACATGTGACTTATCACCACAGCTGTTAGAAATACTCTCTGTTTTTTTTTTTTTTGTTATGCTCAACTATACATTTTTATCCTTTTAGTTCTGTAATACCACACAGTATAACAAAAGGTGTTTTGTGTTGTTTTTTCATCATTTTTTTTCATTTACAGTTGCAGTTCTGTAACATTACAGTTTGCAAACTATTTAAGACAGCAACATCAGGAGCTATCTAGGATTGAAAGAATCAGAGCAATAGTGAGGAATGAAAAATTTGACGGATATGAAAAATAGAGCCTATTCCTCAAAGCCAATTGAACAACTCATGCAAAGAAGAAAAAAAAAGAAAATCGTACTGAAGTACCTCCTTCCTCGTCTCCTTCCTCTTCAAATGTGGACGTAGCTAAAAACAGACGAAAGACATACTTCAGCAGTGACATACTCACCAAAGCAAGTTTCTCCTTTGGTTTGTTAAACAGTTTTATCTTTGGCTTTTGACAGCAGTCGGTGGAGGCAGGACTGAGGAGTTTGTTTATCAACAGGTATTGGACTTCTTATCCGTGACTGGGGGCCAAAGTATATTATCGGTCAATATGATAACTGTTGGCAAGTCCCTCGATGATAATGAAAGAAAAACAGGAAAATGTCGTAAATGGGCAGCCATTATGCTAGTGCACTGCTTGGACTGTTGCTATGGGCTGTGCAAAAATCATCATATTATGCATGAAAAGTATATGCGCATTACAAGACCTGTCACCAGACAGGACAGCTCGCCTGATATTGCACATTTTGTTTCTGGAAAATTCTAAGTCCGTGACCTTAATTTTGACATGACCTGTGTGTGTGTGTGTGTGTGTTGGGGGGGGGGGGGGAAGGGGGGGGGGGGGGGGAAGGAGCAGTATCTGTCTTTATACCAAATAAGAACTAAATCCATCATGTAGTTTAGAAGTAATGAGATCCTAAAAAACTTTGGTGTAAAATTTTAACATCAAAATTCTAAGTCTGTGACCTTGACCTTGACATGACCTAGGGTGGTGGGGATTGGTACTGTGTAAAAAATCTGGACCAATATGTATCATCATACAAAAGATGAATCAAATCTGTGATAAGGTTAGGATTTAATGAGGTCTTAAAAACTTTAACGAAAACTTTAACATTTAAATTCTAAGTCTCTGACATCGACCTCAAGGTCATGGTCATGAGTGCTAATGAAGCTGATGAAAACTTTTGACCAGTATCTATCATGATACCAAATAGGAACTAAATCCATCATTTAATTTAGTAGTAATGAGATCCTAAAAATGTTGACGTAAAATTTTAACATGAAAACTCTAAGTCTGTGACCTTGACCTTGATCTAAGGTGGTGGGGATGGTACTGCACAAAATTTTGGACCACTATGTATCATCATACCAAGGATGAATCAAATCGGTGATAAGGTTAGGAAATAATGAGGTCTTAAAATCTTTAACGAAAACTTTAACATTTAAATTCTAAGCCTGTGATCTTGACCTTGACATGACCTAGAGTGGTGGGGATGGTAATGCACAAAAGTTTGGACCAGTATGTATCATCATACCAAAGATGAATCAAATCGATGATAAGGTTAGGAAATAATGAGGTCTTAAGAACTTTAACGAAAACTTTAACATTTAAATTCTAAGTCTGTGACCTCAACCTCAAGGTCATGGTCATGAGTACTGATGGTGCTGATAAAAACTTTTGACCAGTATCTACCATAATACCAAATAGGAACAAAATCCATCATTTAGTGTAGAGGTAATGAGATCCTAAAACCTTGGACATAAAATTTTAACATGAAAATTCTAAGTCTGTGATTTTGACCTTGACATGACCTAGAGTGGTGGGGCTGGTACTGCGCAAAATTTTGGACCAATATTTATCATCATACCAAAGATGAATCAAATCGATGATAAGGTTAGGAGATAATGAGGTCTTAAAAACTTTAACGAAAACTTTTAACATTTGTGGATGCTGATGCCAACACCAACGCCGACGCTGGGGATAGTACAATAGCTCTTCTTGAACGTTGTTCAGGCAAGCTAAAAAGTGCTCTAGAGAACATTTGCGCCAAACTGCGCTGCAAGGGCACCAAGAAAAGCGTCAGAAAAGTTACCTATGTATAGAAATAGACTGCTGGCAGCTATTAGAACATTTTTTCTACATTCATCATGGGCACAGCATGTTTGCAAATGCATCACCCCAGCCAGCTCGGCTACAGAAGTCTCATTAAAGGACCTTCTGGACTTTAGAAATTATCATCTAATGTCATTATCCCTTTGGAATGGGTCTAGACCTATGCCACTGAGATTAGTTATCAGAAGATATCAAACAAGCAAACATTCAGACTGCTCCCGGTGAGGGGCCAGCCATCTCCCGCTCATACAGAGTGGTAAATGCAAGTAGACATAAAATTGCAGTGGCATGGGAGGGGGGTGGGTTGCTCATTTGAGTATGACACCTATGCTTTACGATAAGCTTCTAGTATGTGCTAAACTAGTTGTATCTTTGTACTGACTCACTGTTAATGATCCCATTATCCGCCTGGAAAAAAAGGGATCCAATGAAATCTGCAACAAATGTCAACAAGACTGTCCAAGCAGTTTGGAAGGATTGTGATTTATCACCACTGCTGTTAGAAATAAAGATCCAAGAAAGGCTGCTCTCATAGCTGCCCAGCTCTGCCAATGTTGCCGTAGCTGATCTGATTAATGTGTCTAAGAAATCAATGCAAATAGGAACAGTGCTGTGCATCTTGCTACAGAAGCATTGAATGAGGAGGCCTCTAGATAGGACATACATCATCAAGCAGGACCTTCTGACTGTCATCAGATGTACCAGAAAAGAAAGAACAATTCATTTCTTCGCCTGAGGGGATTGGCTGACATTATAACCTATTCATAGGTGCTGGCAGCCACACATGCATTCCTGAAACTGTTATCAGAAATTCTGGGAAGCCTTTCCTGGTCAGATATTCAGACACAAGCCAACTACTGGGGTTTCCATGGAGGATATCAGGGGCTGTCAACAACAACCTGGCCTCCCTCCTCCTTACAAATAGCCAGATCGCAGAAGCATTCGGCTACAACTTAAATTGTATGGATCAACCAGCCAGCCCATATCAGCCAAAGTTCCTTGTCAGCCATGTATGAGCAGGCAGGGCTGGAGGCAAAGGAAGAGATCAAGGAGGAAGCAAGAACCATGACAATGTTCCCCTGTAAGGTAACATTCTTGGAGGAGGGAGAGGTTGCAGACACTCAGAAAAAGGCAAAGATAATATGCAAAGTTATGGTAGTTTGCACTGAGCGACTAATAAATGTATGAAGCATGCACAAGCACAACAACTTACCCAAAGAGAACCCAACCCACTTGAGGATGTAAAGTGAGGATCTATGATGACCCAGAAGCCTCATATGTTACTTTGTCACATACTGCTTTTAACCCCGTACAATAGGCAATGGGCGAGATAAGAGTGTTGTTCCCGCAACTGATGGAACAACAAGTCTGGGACAAACCCTTTTACAATAACCAAGCGAGAAGCAAAGAAAAGGGGGCTTGCAGGAAAGGGGAAGGGGGCAGGGATAATGACAAGAAAGTGAAATATCTTTACAAGATATTTCCATGTACCATGCATTTAACCCTTAAAATGCCAAGAAAACCTGCATCTGAAAATGTCGTATGTTTATGTCGTCTGCTGAATATTCTTGCAAACTTTTCAAACCTATTTTTGCATACAGGCAAACAGTGCAGACCCAGATCAGACTGCTCCTAAAAAGCAGTCTGATCTGGGCCTGCACTGTTTGCAGAAATGACTTTTAAAATCACAAGCAGGTGAAAAAGCAGACGACAATTGTTGTGATTGGCTGTTTAATGGTTAAGGCAGTACCACCTGTGGGAATGTATCTTTAATTACTAGTCTAGGTCAGGATTCTTATTTGTAGTTTATTTCATTATACTCAAGCTGGATAATATAATGTCCAAGCTTTTATGCCAAATGGACTATTTTTCTTTCACTCTTCAAGAATATCAGCATGAGTGGAAGAGACATGTCCTTCACAAAATTATTGGAAAGTGACGCCAACTCGTGTATCAGCAAACAAATAAAAGGCAGATCTCGCTGAAATACAAACTGCAAACATTCAGACTACTCTCGGGGAGGGACCAGCCATCTCTCGCTCATACAGAATGGTAGATGTAAGTAAATATAAAACTCGCTGCTCATTTGAGCATGACATTTATCATTTACAATGAGTTTCTCATTTAGGCTAAACTAGTCATATCTATGTACCGACTCGCTGTTTATGATCCCATTTCTCTGATTAGAAAAAAGGGGATCCAATGAAGTCCGCAACAAATGTCAACAAGGTTACAGTATCCAAGTGGCTTGGAGGGATAGTGGAAGAAGGATAACATTCCCCTCCAAATTCAACTGCACCAAGAACAGGAGACTCATCACCACAGCTATGAGAAATAAAGATCCAAGCATCGCTGTTCTCATAGCTGCCCAACACTGCCACAGAGTTACCATAGCTGATTGGACTTATGTGTTTGAGCAATCCAAGCAATTGGTAACAAATGCGGTGCACTTTGTTATGGAAGCATTGAATGAGGAGGCCTCTAGAGATGTACACCACCAGATCGCAGAGGCATTCCACTGCAACTTTTAAAGTTTGTATGGATCAATCAGTCAGCCCATACTGGCCAATGTCCCTGTCAGCCATGTATTAGCTGGCAGGGCTGGAGGCAATGGAAGAGGTCAGGGAGGAAGCCTGACAATGTTACCGGATGAGGCAACTGTCTCGGAAGAGGAAGAGGTTGCAGGCACAGGTAATATGCAAACATGTGGTAGTTAGCACTGAGGGACTCAAAGCCACAATGTACGGAGCAGGCACAAGAACGAGAGCTCACCCAAAAAGAGCCCAATCCCACTTGAAGATCTAGAGTCCATCCTCTGATTGAGGTTCTATGACAACCTAGAAGCCTCATATGATACTTCGGCACATATTGCTTAAACCGCTTACAACAGGCAATGGGCAAGATTAGAGAGCTATTCCTGCAAGTGACAGAACAACAAGACTGGGCCAAACTCTTGACAATAACCTAGCAAGAAGCAAAGAAAAGGGGGCTTGCAGGAAAGGGGAAGGGGTCAGGCAAAATGACAAGTGAAATATGTATACAAGGTATTTCCACGTACCATGAGAATGTTTCTTAATAACTAAACTAGGTCGGAATTCTGATTTGTAGTAAATTTCATTATACTTAAGCTAAATAATAGAACGTCCAAATTTAACCCATTTATACTAGATAGCCTATTCTTCTTTCACTCATCAAGCATATCACACAAGACATGCCCTTCACAAAATTATGGGAAAATTATGCCAACTTGTGAATCAGCAAACAAATAAATGGAAGATCTCGCTGAAATAGGAACAGCAATACATTTGTCCATGGAGAAAAACTAGCAAAACCATCGCAAACCACCTAAATTTCAACTTCCTTTGCATTTTAAAGGTCTACTCCTCTAAGTGTTCAATACCATCTGTATTTTTTTTTTTTTTTTTTTGTTATGCTCAACTATACATTTTTATCCTTTTAGTTCTGTAATACCACATAGTACAACAAAAGGTATTTTGTGTTGTTTTTTTCATCATTTTTTTCATTTACAGCTGCAGTTCTGTAACATTACGCTTTGCAAAGTATTTAAGATAGCAACATCAGGAGCTACAATGTATCTAGAATTGAAAGAATCAGAGCAACAGAAAGGAACGAAAGATTTGATGGATATGAAAAATAGAGCCAGTTCCTCAAAGCCAACTGAACAACCCAAGCAAAGAAAAAACAAGAAAGAAAATCGTACTGAAGTACCTCCTTCTTTGTCTCCTTCCTCTTCAAATGAGGACGAAGCTAAAAACAGACGAAAGACATACTTCAGCAGTGCCGTACTCACCAAAGGAAGTACCAAAGTTTCTCCTTTGGTTTGTTAAACAGTTTTATCTTTGGCTTTTGACAGCCATGGGTGGAGGCAGGACTGAGGAGTTCGTTCGTCAACAGGTACAGGACTTCTTATCTGTGACTGGGGGCCAAAGTATATTATCGGTCAATACTAAAACTGTCGGCAAGTCTGTCGACGATAATGAAAGAAAAACGGGAAAAGGTCATAAAAGGTCAGCCACTATGCTACAATATGCTAGTGCACTGCTCCGACTGGTGCTATGGGCTGTGCAAAAATCATCATATTATGCACATAAAAAGTGCTCTAGACAACACTTGTGCCAAACTGCGCTGCAAGGGTGCCAAGAAAAGCGACAAAAACGTTACCTATGTATAGAAATAGACTGCTGGCAGCTATTAGAACATTTTTTCTATATTTATCATGGGCACAGCATGTTCGCAAACGCATCATCCAAGCCTGCTCGGCTACAGAAATTAAAGGACCTTCTGGACTTTAGAAATTATCATCTAATGTCATTATCCCTCTGGAATGGGTCTAGACCTATGCCACTGAGGTTAGTCATTAGAAGATATCAAACAAGCAAACATTCATACTGCTCTTGGTAAGGGGCCAGCCATCTCCCACTCATACAAAAGTGGTTGATGTAAGTAGACATAAAACTGCAGTGGCATGGAGCGGGGGGGGGGGGGGGGGGGGGGGATAATGATCCCATTATCCACCTGGAAAAAATGTCAACAAGACTATCCAAGCGGCTTGGAGGGATTGTGGCTAACAGGTAACCTTCCTCCCCAAATTGAACTGCACCCAGATCAGGTGACTTATCACCACAGCTGTTAGAAATACTATCTGTATATTTTTTTTTTTTTTTTTTGTTATGTTCAACTATACATTTTTATCCTTTTAGTTCTGTAATACCACATAGTAGAACAAAAGGTGTTTTGTGTTGTTTTTTCATCATTTTTTCATTTACAGTTGCAGTTCTATAACATTACGCCTTGCAAAACCTATGCCACTGTACTGTCATTAGAAGATATCAAACAAGCAAAGATTCAGACAGCTCCCGGTGTGGGGCCAGCCATCTCCCACTCATACAATGTAAGTAGACATAAAACTGCAGTGGCATGGGGGGGGGGGGGGGGGGGTTTGCTCATTTCAGTATGACACCTATGCTTTACGAGAAGTTTCTAGTATATGCTAAACTAGTTGTGTCTTTGTACCGACTCACTGTTAATGATCCCATTATCCACCTGGAAAAAATGTCAACAAGACTATCCAAGCGGCTTGGAGGGATTGTGGCTAACAGGTAACTTTCCTCTCCAAACTGAACTGCACCCAGAACATGTGACTTATCACCACAGCTGTTAGAAAATAAAGATCCAAGCAAGGCTGCTCTCATAGCTGCCCAGCTCCGCCAGTGTTGCCATAGCTGATTCAATTTATGTGTCTAAGAAATCCAAGCAAATAGGTACAAATGCTGTGCATCTTGCTACGGAAGCATTGAATGAGGAGGCCTCTAGATAGGACATACATCATCAAGCAGGACCTTCTGACTGTCATTGGATGTACCAGAAAAGAAAGAACTATTCATTTCTTCCCCTGAGGGGACTGGAGGACATTATAACCTATTCATAGTTGCTGGTAGCCACACATGCATTCCTGAAACGGCTGTCAGAAATTCTGGGAAGCCTTTCCTGGTCAGATATTCAGACACAAGCCGACTACTGGGGTCTCCATGGAGGATTACAGGAGCTGTCAACAACAACCTGGCCTTCCTCCTCCTTACAAATGGCCAGATCGCAGAAGCATTCGGCTGCAACTTAAATTGTATGGATCAACCAGCCAGCCCATATCAGCCAAAGTTCCTTGTCAGCCATGTATGAGCTGGCAGGGCTGGAGGCAAAGGAAGAGGTCAAGGAGGAAGCAAGAACCATGACAATGACCCCGGGTAAGGCAAACTGTCTGGGAGGAGGAAGAGGTTGCAGACACTCAAAAAAAGGCATAGATAATATGCAAAGTTATGGTAGTTTGCACTGAGCGACTCATACCACAATGTATGAAGCATGCACAAGAACAACACCTCACCCAAAGAGAACTCATTCCACCTGAGGATCTGGAGTGAGGTTGATGACCTAGAAGCCTCATATGTTACTTTGTCACATATTGCTTTTAACCGCCTACAACAGGCAATGGGCGAGATTAGAGAGTTGTTCCAGCAAATGATGGAACAACAAGTCTGGGACAAGCTCTTCACAATAACTAAGCAAGAAGCAAATAAAAGAAGACATTAAAAACAAACAAACAAAAAAAAACAAAAAAAAAAAAAAAACAATTTTATACATGTATATAACCCAGGGGCAAGGGCAGATAACCCCCATGGAACAAAATTTTGATTGTAACTAAAAGGTTTTACTACTTTAATCATACATTGCAAATTTCAGCGTAAATCTTTATTACATTTAGAGCAAATGACTTTTCAACATTTTCCCCATACAAAAAATATGGGGCCACAAATTTGACCTTATCCTAAAAAGGTCACAGGTCAATCTACGCCCATCATTTGAAGAAACTTGGTAGACTTTGAGTCCTCAATGCTATATACCAAGATTCAGTCTCAAAGTTTTTTTTGGCTCTGGAGAAGAAGATTTTTAAGTGTTTTTACCATATATGGACATGGCAGCCATCTTGTTCAATGGTGTGGAACCATTCGAACAAATTGTCAACATCCTTTCGACAGAAGCCTCATGTAAAATCTGGTGAAAATCGCTCATGCAGTTACAGAGAAGACATTTAAAATTAGACTATTTTATATGTGTATATAGCCCTGGGGCATTGGCAGATAACTCTCAGGAGACAAAATTTTCATTGTAAATAAATAGTTTAACTACTTTTAATCACACATTGTAAGTTTCAGCCATCAGTCTTTAATACATTTTGGGAAAATGACTTTTCAACATTTTCCCCATATAAATGCATAGGGACGCAAATTTGACCTTGCCATAAAAAGGTCAAAGGTCAACCTACGGTCATCATTTTAAATAAATCGGTAGACCTTGAGTCCTTGATGCTATATACTAAAATACAGTCTCAAAACTTCAAAAGCTTTCTTGGTTCTGGTGTCTGGACAAGAAGATTTTTTAAGTGTTTTTACCATATATGGTCATGGCAGCCATCTTGCGGAACCATTCGAACAAATTGTCAACATCCTTTCAACAGAAGGCACCATAAGAAATCTGGTGAAAATTGCTTTAGCAATTTCACAGATGTTTAAAAATAACACAATTTTATACATGTATATAGCCCAGGGGTAAGTGCAGAAAATCCCCAGGGGACCACATTTTGATTGTAACTAAAAAGTTTTACTACTTTAATCAAACATTGTAAGTTTCAGCCATTAGTCATTAATATATTTTGAGAAAATGACTTTTCAATATTTTCCCCATATAAATGTATAAGGACGCAAATGGTCAACCTACGACCATCATTTGAACAAATTTGGTAGACCTTGAGTCCCCGATGCTATATACTAAGATTTAGCCCAAAAGCTTTCTCGGTTCTAGAGAAGAAGATTTTTAAGTGTTTTTTACCATATACAGGCATGGCAGCCATCTTAATTAACAGACCGTGACTATTTGTACCAATTTTCAATCCCCCTTAAAAGAAGGCTCCACATGAAGTTTGAAGAAAATTGGCCCAGGGGTTCCAGAGGAGGTCATTCAAAGGTGTGGACAACGGACGGACGATGACAAACGACAAGTGATCACAATAGCTCATCATGAGCCTTCGGCTCAGTTGAGCTAAAAACTGAACTGATTGCCAGTTTAAATTTTATCTGCTGTAAAATAATGGAGGACAAAGACTCATAAATAATTCTTTCTACAGAACAAAATTGCATCAGTAGCGAAAACATTTATCGAAATGGTGATTATTTATCCTACATGACCTCCCCCACTGGAGAAGATGACTTCATAAATTTGCCAAGAATGTTATCATTTTAAAGCTGAAGCATCGTTTTACTGGCTGCTGCTATAAATTTTGATGTTACATATATTCAACCTATTAACTGAAAAGTTCTCAAATTTACTGATCACTCCTCGTACAGTGCAACATGAAAACACGCCTACTGGGTAAATAGTTCTGATCCCCTTAAACCCCACTTTTATACAGTAAAACTGGGGTTTACTGGGGTATACATTAATTTTCTTATTTCTGCTCAAAAACATAAATTGTGGGTACTGGTTAGAACTGCCTCACCAAGGCAGTTCTAACAAGTATCCACAAGCTATGTTTTATGCAGAAATATGAAAACTACCAGAATTGTTCATCTGAAAGTTTTTATGTTTTGGTGGTAAAATTCTCAATATATTTGAATAGGCATTTTTCGTAATGGTAGTACAAGATGCTTTTGTTTGTGTACACCTAAATGATTTTTTTTTTTTAAGTAATTTTGGCCAAAATAAAATATGTATGTGGTTCTGGAACGTTGCCCAGTCTACCCTTTTTTTCCTTTTTATCCTAAACATTTTTTGTCTTTGAAGTATTAAACTCATTTAAAAAATGTTGTTTTTTACTAGGATTTTGCCCATTTCCTAAAAGTAAAATGTTTTGAAAAAAAAAAAAAAAAAAGAATAATTTCCCTATTTACCTACCTTAAATAATATTTTCATATACATGTACTAGGAACCAGATATATATTTTGTCTTGGCCTAATACATGTGAAGAAAGGATACAGAGGAATTTTGTATACATGTATATTTTGGCCTAAAATAAATCCCTAATGTGCATGTATGTACAGTACCTACTTGTGTAAGTTTAATTTAGGAAAATGTTCATACTGCGAAAATACTTGAAATGGCCAGTGCCTCATGTATACTCTATGTGTATCATATACAACCATTTTCTATATTTCTACATTTCATACCTGTTAGTTGTATTATGCATTGTTAAAAATACATTAAAGACTGTCATGTTTCATCTTAGTTTTCCTATTTATTCCTATTAAGTTAGCTGGCTGGCAGCAGACTTTGTCTCCTGCCAGCCTGACTGCATTATACCAAAAAAGTCTCCTGCCAGCTGGTTGGCAGCAGATCTAAAAGTCTGCTTCCAGCTGGTGGCAGCAGACCTAGCCTAAAATTTAACATGTAAGTCAGTACCAAATGGCAATTACTGCCCAATGAGCACCTTAAATTTTCACCCATAATGTCAGCTTTTCTGCATGAAAACATATGTTGTAGTACTCATTAAAAGCACCTACCCGAGGCACTTCTAATGAGAACCCACAATACATGTATATGTTTTCATGGAGAAATAAGAAAAATTTTATGTGAATACCCCATCTTATCGGAGCTATGAATAAGTACCCGGAAGAAAGCTAAAAATATATTATCTACATCGACTATTAGCCGATGATCAGACAATTTTACAAAACTGATGATCTACTATGAAATTCTGGCCAGTTCCCAACACTACTATGATGTGACAGGGTATAAGAATTAATGTCAGATGAATCCATATCTCTATTTTGTGGGCACAATCACTTGACACATGTTTAGCCTCTATCAATCATCAAGATCCAATTCTAAATCTTCAATCTCTGCTAAAATTGATTCTTTTTTAGATATTTTTTCTAACTGTTCTTTTTCTGGCTTTTGAAGTTCACCACTTTGTATTCTTTTCTCCAAGTCTTCAATCTGTTTCAACTTCTTTCTTAAGTTTCTTATTTTCTTCACTGCCTCTGCCCTTTCTCCACCAGCAGAGTCCGACTTGCCAGTTTCATGTTTAGAAGCATCTGATTGGTCAATACCTAACCTAGATTTATCAGATTGATTTGAGCTAATTTTTGCTTCTGCCATAGAATCTATTACACTGTTCACATTTTTCTCACCAGCACCTTGCTGTTTCTTCTTTTCCTTTCTTTTTGCATTCTTCTTTGCCGCCTTCGACATACCTGCCATAGAGTCAGCTGTTTTAGGTTTGCTGGTTTCAGCATCTTCGGGGTTCAAACCTGGCGGCAGGGTCGGCTTGCTTTTTAACCACTGCATTCCTTTGTTCTCATATCTAAAACAAATAAAACAACTGGACGATTTGTTAATGCTTAGCAGGCTAGGTAAAAATTGCAGCAGATGACAAACTCATGACATTTTCTTATTTTTCCCAGAAAATAGTCTTTGGCATTTCAGACAATTTGCATGAAATATCAATGCCTACTGTATTTACCATATTAAGTATTCCGACACCTCAACTCTTTACCATACTTGTTCTAAAACTTGAGCAAGCACAATTTACTACCCAATGTTATGTCTCAAAATTGCTGGATGAGTGGCAAACAGTGTAGACCCTGATGAGACTGCATTTTCTTGAGAAAAAGAAGAATATTTCAAAGTGTTGTTTGCTGTTATTTTTTTCCAGCATGCCTACCATTTAGAGGCATTATTGGTAGTAAATTTACGATGATTTTCTCCAGTTCTCAAAAACAATGCATACATTGTATAGTGAGTATTCTTTAGATGCCACTTGGCATGGTCTTTCTATTAAATGCATACACAATGTCACAATGTATGTTTTCATGAAGAGATTAAATAAACTAGTAACAGTGTTTTCAGAGAAAACAGATGTCCCCCAACTGTGAATTTTCAGTTTTTCTACTGCTGTGACCATGAAAATTTGATCAAGGTCACCAAAATCTATTCAGTTCTTAGTTATGTCCCAATTATATATCCACAAAAATTTGGTAAGAATCCAACAGCTGGTTCACAAGATATTGTGAAGACAAGAAAGTGTGAAGCCAATGCCAACAGGATCCGCACCAAAATCAAATTTTATTACTTGTCCACGGACAAGTAAATAGTCAAAATTTACTTGTCCTACCAAAATTTACTTGCCCGAAAAGTGACATTTTTCTTATTTCTCAAAAAAAAAAAAAAAAAAAAAAAAAAAAAAACAACATGTGTTGTGGGTACTCAATAGAAGCGCCTCAGTGAGGCGCTTCTAATGAGTAGCCACAGCATGTTTTCTTTGAGAAATAAGAAAAAATATATTTATAATAAGCTGGATACTTGTTTTAGCTGGAGCTATGAAGTCCTTGTCCTAGGACAAGTAAACTGAAATTTCTTGCTTGTCCTCAGGGAAATGGGACAAGTTGGACAAGTCGGGCATGGTATATCCACAGTCCTATGTCCCCCTCCCCCATGGTTGGGGGACATCTTTATCAGAGAATGATGACTTGTCAAGAAGGTGGATCTGATGATAATCTCCATTTCCCTATCTAAACAGTCTATGGGTACACATCAGAATGTGTCAGCAAGTTGCTTCTTATGAGTACCTGTAACACGACTTCATTGGTGGTCCCTGCGTTATTCTTATTCTTTGTTGCTTTGTGGTTTTTTCTACGAGGCGATTTGTTTTATGTCTTGCCTTGTGTTATTTTGTTCTTGTGTTTTTCAGTCCTTTTAGCAATGTGATTACCTCGCTTGGGGAAAAGAGAGCTAGTCTTGGTGCTTTTCGTACGTTATTCGATTTGCGCTTGTTTGGTTTTGTCTGTTTCCTCTTCCTCTTGGTATCTGGGAAGGACTGCGTTTTGTGATTGTGGCACTGCCTGGACTTTTCTCTTACCCTTTTTTTATGGCCAAATTAGGAAAAAAAAAAATACATTAACTCTGACAGTATTTAAACCTTTTAATGCCTTCATATAATAAAGAATGCATATAACAGAGTATTTCTTCGATAGAAAGTATGAACCAAAGTAAGTCTGCAGAAGAATGGCTGTTAATTTGAAGGCAATAAAGCTGAAACGTTTAAAAACTGAGTTATTCTAGTATTAATTTTTTTTTTTCTATCACTGACAGATAATTTTATGATGAAAAATATGTGAATAATATCATAAGTTTGTTGTTTACAGTAAATGTCCTAAAATTTTGAACTCTTTATTCCATACCTTTTTTCTGGCCTAAATTTTGCTTTCTATGCACTTGTTTCTTAAAATACTTGGTGGAATGGCAAACAGTGTAGACCCTGATCAGACTGCTCCTTCAGGAGCAGTCTGATTTGGGTCTACACTGTTTGCATATACTATTTTGTCAGAACATTTGGTGTACGAAATTTTAGGACATTTACTGTACTGAAAACCGGTCAAAAACTTACACAGGAACTTCATCTTGAGGGACGTAACCATCTTTGACACGGCGCGGTTTTCTCCATGACCCATCTGGCCTCTGACTGGCTGGAATGAATGCCTCACCTGAAGTTGACAAAAAAAAATGAAACTTACTGTAAAGTTTGAGTTTGTAGACTTCATTCTGGGTGAACCCTAGGGTGGACATATATATGTAAGTACATGCGTGAACAAATGAATGGCAAATGAACGGATGGAAACTTGCATGCCTAACATAGCTCTTGATAAGGCGCTTTATTCTACCAAAAAGTATCAACTGACATTAAGATTACACTAAATATTTGGTATAAACATCAAAGTAACACCTATTATGAATAAAAATTGAGGTTCCTATCAAAATAGAACATCGAAACTGGCACCACAGCTGAGCAATGGAAATCTCAATATTATAACAGATAACACCTGGGGATAATACCCTATTTAGAAATATTAAAGCCCTAAAAAACTTTTTTTCTTATAACTGAGGTATATAACATTGAAGCAGAAATATGGAAAACCACTAAAGGATTAAAGGATAATGGATATTTTGAAGACGTCAAAAGACGCTGCATATGTCAGCGTACACTGTCTTTTTGCATATTTATTTAATTAATTATTTATTTTTAATTATTTTTTTTAAGATGTCAAAAGACGCTGCATATGTCACCGTACACTGTCTTTTTGCATATTTATTTATTTTTTAATAAATTTTTCTTTTTGCTTTTTCTCTTTCTTTGTGCAAACAATAATAATAACCAATTTACTTATGAAGATTTACATGGAAGAAAGATTGATCATTTGTTTGTTTGTGTTGATGTTTTACGGCCCAGTCAACCCAATAGGGCCATGTTGAGCACGGTCAGTTTACCTAACCACACATTTACTGGGCAGGCTTAGTCCTCTAAGCAGTTAACCAGTATTGTGTACATTCTTTCACCAGAAACTGACAAATGCCCTTCTTGAATCAGCGGAAGGTCATATCGTGTCAATTATTTAAAGTGTTAAAGACGATATTCAATCAGCAATTATAACCGTGATTAACAAGTACTAATGATTAATTAATTATACAAAAAGGTGCTGACTGAATTACAAGAATGAATAGACACAGGTGTCATGTTAACTGGATTATCAATCGGAAGAAACAACAATAGATTAAAGAATTGCCACCGGTTTGTCTTGGATGGTCAAAAAGGGAGGCGCCAATAATTATGACTTACCACCGATACAAGGATGTTCATTTCCTGCATTTTTCTTTCATTCTTTTTACTCATCCTCTCCTTCATTCACTCATCCATTCGTTCATCCGACTATATTAATGTTTTAATAATAATAATAAAAGAAGATATCTGATATTTTATAAACTGACATAGCTTTTTTTTCTCTCCTGAGTCCTCTAGGAGGAGTCTGATCAGGGTCTCCATTGTTTTCCGTGAGCATTTTTTGGACCCATTACTCTAGTAAAATAATGTGCTGTAAGAATGTCAAAATCACAAATGTGCCAGAGCACATCAAAACCTACTATGCCACATGAGCACAATGGTTGTCATTTAATATTGAAATATACAATGATATTATTTGGCAAAAAGTCCTAGTCACACCTCCACGAGCCACAAGGACATCTATCAGTCTGCTAAGTTGTCCTTGTGCTGTACCAGCTGGAAACTAAGGATAAAATTTTATCCTTAGGTTAACGTGACATGACGCAGATTATATTAAGCAACATTCCTGAAATCATTTGAAAAACAAACCATGTGTGATTGAAAAAGAAAAAAGAGGCTGGTTAAGGTTGCCATTTAATATTGGTTTAAACATTTATATTATTTGGTAACAAGTCTTAGTCACACCTCCAGATTATATTAAGGAGCTTTTGCGTTTGTGAAGTGGTTTGGGATATTTTGGGTGTGCTTTAATAGATTTAAACATGTTTAGTGTATAAATGAAGATGATTGTCCACCCTACTATATCCTAGTCTACCTTACACTACCCTTTCCATCCATATAAAGGTGGTTTGAGGTGTTTCAACGGACTGTCGAACTAGAAATAATATTACTACCTTCGTCTTCCTTCGTCGACTTGGTAGTAATTCCTTACCATCTCCGTTACGATGCAGCGGAAAAGTGATTCACTTTTCATGCATTAATCCACTTTTCACGGAGTGTATGTCCTAATATAACATAGGAAATAATAGATTTATATATAATTAATGAGTAACAAAGGTAATTTTCACCAAAATCAGTATTTAAATACTTAAAAACCTTTAATACTGCAGCCTGTTCCCGTTTGTCAACAAAAGTTGTTGTTTTTTTTACCTACTTCAGTTTTCATAACCAAAAGGTGAAACGAACATATCAACCGCTTTAGTGAGCTTTAACTCTTTCCCTACTAGAACTGCTGTTATGAGTCACTACCACAGCAGTGCAGCAAGCAGATTACTGATGCTAGTCTATAGGTAGAATACCAGAGCAATCAGCAGACAGCAGAAAAGTTTCCAACTGTTATGTTCATTTGTTTTACTTGTTTTGTTGAGTTGTTTGATTTATTCAATTTATTTGTTTTTTGTTTTGTTGTCTTAAGATGTAATTAAATAAATAATTATTTGACTTACCAAGTCTTTATTGTCATTTAATTCCTTTGAAATCCTTCCAAATGTAGCAGAACCTTGATATTTTTCATAAGCACTATATACACCTCAAAATAACAACTTTTTTTACAACAATCATTGTCAGTTACCAGTATTTACACTATTTACAGACATGGATCTCAGTGTTTACATTTGCTGATGATAACGGAAAAAACAGTTATGGTCTACACATAAATGTACACTGCACTGGGTACATCCAAGGTATACCTCGTGACGTCTCTTTTCCTGTGCACAAAGCTTGCATCTACCACGCTTGGGGAATTTTGATGGCCAGTGAGCATTTCCACAGTTGTCTGTCGTTGGCGGTATTTTCCGTTTGCGCAAGCCCTTGAAAGTCCCAATTAATTTTTGTCCAAGATTCATGCGGAACTCCAGCAGAGTTCGGGCAACCTCTTTTCCATAACGAGTGTGTTTGACATGATTGGGAGACTCTTTCATACAGATAAATCCGTTAACAACAGCCAAATCAAAACAAAACCAAAATATATACTTCCACCATTTCAGTGCCTTGCGACATGTAGAATACTGCATACGCTTTTGGTCTGCAATGTCTACGCCAAACATAAACTTGTTGTAGGATTCTCCAACCATAGGACAGGGAACCTCCTTCACGCTGCCATCTTTCTGTTTGCGCCTCATGACTTTGTTTTGCAAAGGATCTGCAATGGTAGAAAGATATGTAACAATCTTTTTGTCTTTCCATGCATAAGCTGTCAAGTTTCCTCTCTGCATGACCTGCATGTCCCCTCTGTTTTTTAGCCTGGCTGTTTTCAAGGCTTCTGGCATTACTCGCAGGTTAAGTCTCGCTGTCCCTGTGCAGTAATTTTTGTCCTTCTGAAGATCATCAAAAAGTTCAGGACAAAAAAAAAATTGTCCATGTAGATATGATGTTTTTTTCCCTTTAATTTGTCGGTAAGGTCTTTAACCACTCTTGCACCTAATCCCTGTTCAGGTTGCCTCCCATCTTTGGAACCGGTGTAAATCTGGAACTCATGAACATACCCATTTTTAGGACTTGCTCGTTCCCAGACCTTGATCCCAAACTTGGTCGGTTTGGCTGGGAGGTACTGCTTGAAAGAAAGCCTTCCTTTATATGCAATCATCCCTTCATCAACAATTTGTTCACGAGGAGGATTATAGTTGTTGAGGCATGTCTGTGACAGGACATCTATAACCGGTCGAACATGGCAAAGGCGGTCATGACCTGGCTGTCTTCTGGGTGGGTTTGCTGAGGTGTCATTGCAGTGGAAATATTTTGAGAGCTTCTCAAACCGGGTCCTTGTCATTACTTCTGCGATACCAGGTATGGCAAAAGGCCAGACAGACTTCCAAGCTAATGTATAGCTTGGAACTGAAATGATGGACATAACAACCATCAGCCCAAAATATGCCATCATTTCTGATCTGTTGGTGCCATACCACAGACTGTCAGCTTTTTCCTGGATGCATCTTGCTGCATATGCATTTGTTTCCTGCACAATGCGGTCTATAAATGTCAAGGGTAGAAACTTCAAAAAGAAATCCAGCTCTGTGCAGTTTCCATCCAGAACAAAAGAAGCCCCAGTATCTTCTGTAAACTCCTCTACTTCTGGAGGCCTCAGAATTCTCGACCACTGAATGTTCTGACGGTCTTCCTCATCACTGTCACTCTCGTCGGAAGATACGCTTGACACTGAAATGTCACTTCCAATGCTTCTGACATCGGCATTTTCGATGTCTTCCGAATCAAAGCCTTCGAAATCGCTTTCAACATCACTCTCCGCCATTTCTTTGTCTTACTACTACGAACTCTAACTACAGAGGTCAGAAACACTAAAAACTTACCCAATTATCAGCATTGTTTATGTTATTCTACGCCATTACTCTGCAGTAATTCCAAACACAGACATTTTCTAGCCTTCCGTAAACTAAAATTTCATTGGTTCATTTTATAAGAATTTCGGAAAATCCCTATTTCAAAGCCAATCAAACAACCTCTAACATTGCGCATTGATGCGCCTCTGCGATATTGACGGTCAATAAATGAAGCGCCTATATGCATCAGTAAGGTTCGGCTAAAGACCAATACCGACGCTTATATGCGTGACTAAGGATACTACCGGCTATCTTCATGACGCATTTATGCGGCAGTCGTAGGGAAAGAGTTAAGATAAAGCGTCGGAAATTGTATATTTTTCTCACGCAGTGGAACCTACCAAGGCTGCATTGCGTGAAGAGATTTTTATCGTTTTTAAGAAGAAGCGAAGTTATTTTTCTTGACTAAAAGGTAATTTTTTTTAAGTTTCATTTGTTTCTAATGAAAACTAAGGAGTTCCTCAATGTACTTGCCCGCATTTCGCAAACGGTGGCATGAAAGTTGATTCAAATAAAATAACTCTCAAAGCTATTTGTGAAACAGTATTTCGACAGTATGTTTTAGCTATTTCATGTTTTGATGCTTCCCTGTAAGTCACGCCGTAAAATGATTTGCCCTTGAATCTGGTTAACTTTTGCGACTATTCATTTGTAATCATCTTTAGCATGCAATTAACCTTTCATAGAATTATCTTTAAAATACACATGTCCACAAATTCAGAGACACTGTCTCTCTAAAAGTATATCCTCTGTGATACGAGATTGGTTGGCTGCTCTTATATGGCTATCGTATATAGCTAGCAGTTATAGGGAGCAATCATTATACTGCTCGTATGAAACCCATGAAAGCAACGGTGTCTAAATACTCAAATTAAATATATATATTTGATATATTTGATTCCGTATGCCATATTCAAAGTGGTCTTCTTTAAGGGTTCCCCTAATTAGCAAAATGGAGTTTTTCTTTACGAAATGGACGAAATGGAGATTTTTTTTACAAAATGGAGCCACACAAAATATTTATTACAAACCTGTATGTTATTGCTAGTGTTTTTTTTTTTTGTTTTTTTTTTTCATTAATTATGGAAGAACAATTAACATAAATGACATATTTTATCTGATATTCTGATTGATAGAAGCGAATTGGGTAAGAATTGTATTATTAACGGATTTTTTTTTTTACATGGCGAAATGGGTTTTTAACGAAATGGGGATTTTTACGAAATAGATATATATGCAATTGCTTTTTTTTTTTTTTTTTTTTTTTAATTATCAAAGAACAAATAAGGAAAATGAAGAATTTTCGACTCGGATATGTATCTGAGAATGTATACTATATTTCCTTTCTTTTATATGCAACGCGATGTTTTGAGAAGTAAGCAAAACTGAGCAAACTGGCATTTTTTTCTGAATTAAATATTTGAAATACCGTGTTCCAAATGAAAGGAATGAAGTATAAAAAATATGATAATTATTAAATTGATATAGCATCTGCGCAATCTGATCAGTGTCAGTGCATTTCATGTACATAACCTCTGGCTTAAGTACAAAAACGACTTAGTGCATTTCGCAAAAAAACAAAATGCGATCAGGTAGGTGTGATAATCCATTTACCCGTAACACCTGTTTAATCAGCCTGATGAGATGACCCGTGTTGATAATCCAATTAATATTATTCAATCACTGTGTCTTTAATGCAGTTAATGATTAAGTCAATAACCGATATCATACGAGACAGCGTGGTGATCAGTTAGGTGTGACAATCCAGTCACCTGTTTAATCACCCTTATGACATGACCCGTGTCGATAATCTAGTTAGGGTGTTTTTAATACAGTTATAATTTTTCGCATGTTGAAATAGTTGACGCTATTTTTCTTTTTCAAAGAAATACCTCGCACAACAATTCAGTTTCACCTACAGATATATGGATGATATATGGTCTCTGAAAAACTCAAAATTTGCAGAGTATTTAGAATTCATCTGTCCACATGAACTTGAAATAAAGGAAACAATGGAGACTGCAGCCTCCTCCTCATACTTGGATTGTTATCTCTACATTGACAGTGGAAAGCTTACTACTAGGCTTTACGACAAACGGGATGACTTCAATTTTCCCATTGTTAACTTTCCATTCCTGAGCAGTAATATCCCATCTGCACCAGCATACAGCGTTTACGTTTCACAGTTAACCCATTATGCCAGAACCTATTCAAATTATCAGGACTTCATGGAGCTTTAGAAAATGCTCACTACAAAGTTGTTGAGCCAGGGGTATCAAAAAACCAAACTGGTAGCAACACTTAAGAAGTTCTTTGGGAGACACCATGATCTGGTCAATCCCTACAATGTGGCAGTTTCCAGAATTGTTTCTGATGTTTTTGCCAGTGACGCGCCATAAGAAGACTTCCCAAATCCCGGACATACGCTTCTACCGGTATTTCCTTCGTTCAGGCCTATGGGCATGGTGGGCGAAGCTTGCTTACCAAGTAATGCTACTATCTGCGGACGCCTGATTACACCTTTTATTCTGGGGTCTATGTCTGTTGGTCTGAACATTCTCATTCGTCATTCGTTTATGGATTTATGAGTTTGGATTACGGCTTAGGTACCATGACTGCAACTACTTTCATTCATTTTTTTTTCTTTATATTTCCTGTTTTATGAACTTCTTAATATTTCCTGTTTCATTTCCTTTGGGATCATTGGGCCTATTGTGGTTTATTTGAAAATGAAGTTCTGTTCATGTATACGCTAGAGGGCGTAGGCAGTGTTGTAATCTTCATTACTGCTTATGGAGAGTCTCAATAAAACCGATACTCTCATTTTCTAATCTGTAGTGTGTTCTTTGTTTCCAAAGGCAATCTTTTTGACGTTTATTTATAGAATATGATTCCAGTATAGTAAAACATGTTTAATATTGTCTTTATAGTCAGATATGATATAAACCATTAAGAAAAGGATATAAGTTATGTAAGTTGCAAACAAGGGGGAAACATGCTCCTTTTCGTTAAATATATCTCCATTTCATCACTGATTTCACATAAGTAGTGGAACTATATCTTCTCCGTAGTTGATAAAAATATGATTCTAATAAAACAAAATCATGTTTAACATTGCTTTTGTTGTCTGATCCGATATAAATCATGAAAACAGAATAAGAGTTGCAAACAAATGGGAACATGCTCCATTTCGTAAAATATAAACTCCATTTCGCCACTGATATTACATACGGATTGGAGCTATATCTTCTCTGTTATTGATAAAATATGATTCAAATAAAATAAAATCATGTTTAATATTGTTTTTTACAGTCTAATATGATACAAATCATGAAACTATAATAAAAGTTGCAAACAAGGCGGAAACATGCTCCATTTCGTAAAATAAAATCTCCATTTCATCACTGATATTACATGAGTGGAACTATATCTTCTCCATTGTTTATAAAATATGATTCTAATAAAGTAAAAACATGTTTAATATTGGTTTTGTAGTCTGATATGATATGAATCATGAAAATTGAATAAAAGTTGCAAACAAGGGGGAAACAGTTTGTAAAATAAGACTCTATTTCGTCAGGGATATTACATAAGGAGTGGAACTATATTTTCCTCTCCGTTGTTTATAAAATATGATTCTAATAAAGAAAAATCATATTTAATATTGCTTGTTTAGTCAGATATGATATAAATCATAAAAACGGAATAAAAGTTGCAAAAAGGGGAAAAACATGCTCCATTTTGTAAAATAAAACTCCATTTCATCACTGATTTCACATAAGGCGTGGAACTATATTTTCTCTGTTGTATATAAAATATGATTCCAATACAGCAAAATCATACTTAATATTGTTTTTTACAGTCAGATATGATAGAAATCATGAAAACAGAATAAAAGTTGCAAAAAGGGACAAAAAATGCTCCATTTCGTAAAAAAAAACTCCATTTCGTCCATTTCGTAAAAAAAGTCCATTCCTGTATTTAGGGGAACCGCTTCTTTAAGGAGAATATTTGCAACATTTAGCAATAATATTCATGCCAGCTTCTGAAGGACAGGAAAATGATCTCTCCCCCAAAATATATTTGTTGCCCTCTTCAGCAACTATAACAATTTACATTGAGACTGAGGAAGCCAGATTACCCAGAGAAGGCAAGCAGTTTACACGTTTTCACATATGTTTTTACTCAAACTGGTGAAGGGGGGGGGGGGGGGGGGGGGGGGGGTACCTCGCCAGTTTGGTAATATTCGTATCTGGTTAACCACGAAAATAATAATAATAATATGTGTGATAGAAATGCACATGGCGGGGGGCGGTATGTGTGTGTGTGTGTGTGTGTGTGTGTGGGGGGGGGGGGGGGGGGGGAGGGTACGGGTCAATTTCTGCAGTGTAGTCACGAGGTGCTAGATGATTACGGCCCTTCGAAATATTTGAGTGATATCGGATATGATTGTGTACGATTTTGTTCTCGTGATTAACGTTACATGGCAAAAAAAAAAAAAAAGAAGAAACTGGGTGAGTTGATTCGTAATGGTTGGTTTTTCTTAAAAACAAATCTTTTCACCGGCGTGCAACACGAGTTCAATTCCTGCTGGAGACGGAATTCTTTCTACCTGCAAACAGTATTCCATTGCACAGGGCCTTTTATGATCACACATCCATCGCTTCGATATGACTGAAAAAAATGTTAACAGGAGTGTAAAATACTAAGACACCATCATCAACAAACTGCATTGCTCAGCGACATAAAACTAATTACCCTTACAATTATCTATTAATTATACGAGGATTGATAACGATTATATTCTCATAAACGCACACAAATTAAGAGCGGAGTCTTGTGAAAAACTCAACCCTCAGGGATCACTTTAGACCGCGCCCTTGCGCCAATGACGCTATTTATTTTCCATTGCCGCAGCGAAATTTCTGCAGTGCGCCGAATTGACGCACCGAAAATTTCGATGCCGCGAAAGAAAATCATCGGTGCGCCCGGAAAAGGCTGGATACGTTTTTTGGTTCGGTTCGGTTCGACTCGGAAGCGTCTATCCCGGTAAGTTGTGCCAATCGTTTCTATTGGTTTATTGTTGCTGAAACATCCAATCGGTATCCGTTATACTCGCGGTATTCATCTCAACTATCAAAATGGCTTCCAGTGCGAAGCAACAAAAACTCGATGGCTTCTTCATCAAAAAACAAACAAACAACGGCATTAATACCGATCTGACACAGACAGTTCCGACGATATCAGATACAAATGAGGAAGGCCCAAATGCCCAGTTGCTGCAGGTACTCAAAAGACCCTAAAATTGCTCAATTGTCATCCAAAGCAAGCTTTTGTGTAATTCACAAACAAGTGGTTTCAGGAGAGGTTTTGCAGGGTTTCCTCAAAAGACCCTATAAGGCTTTATAAGACCCTATAAACATGCTCTTTGAGAATCATGAATGTATTCAAAAATGAAATTTGACAAGTTATCATTATAAATCTTGATGTTTGGGCCAGACTAGCTCAACTGTCCTCCAAATCAGCTTAAAAGCTTTTGAAAAATTAACAAAAATTGGTTTCAGGAGAGCAGGTTTAGGACATGTGAAAATGCTAAATTTCGTTTTCGGCCGGGGGGCTTCGCCCCCCTGGACCCCCTACCGGGGCGTTGCCCCTGGACCCCAGTGGGGGCCTAGGCGGCCCCCACACCCCCGGCCAAATGGCCCTTCCAAATTTTGGAGAGGGGCCTTTGGCCCCTCTCCAAAATTTTCCAGGGTAATCCCTGACCCTACACAAGCAGCGTGTCTTGAAATATATGACGCATTTTTTTTTTTCCCACACAAGAGAAGGCTATTTTTAGAAATTCCAGGTCACTGCTTCTTTACAAACTGCGGAGAACCGAATCTAGCAGTCCAAATCCTGCTAGAGGCGGAATTCTTCCACCTGCAAACCCTACACAAGCAGCATGCGTCCTGAAATATACGTACATTTTTTTTTTTTTTTTGAACACAAAGAGAAGGCTATTATTGGGTTCCTAACGACGATCTTAGGCGCTATTTTTAGACTTCCACGCCACTGTTGCACGATTAAAAACATTTCGTGTCATTATTTACTATTTAGTTAATATTACATTAGTGTATAAGGAAGATAAACTGGATTGTCGTTCCTACCAAAATGGCGTGCGGAGAAATACAACAGATTTGAAAAGTAAACTTTCGAGCTTTCTAACAATAAAGACTTTATAATAGTTGATTTTTGTGCTGCCAATGAAGTTTGCTGATGTTTATAAAGTCTATCACTTGGAAAAGTTGTAATGTGAAAACTTGTTTGAGAAGCTTAAAGGGAAACGGGTGGAATCGAAACGTCAAATGGGCAAATTTATTTGGAGACCCATTTCACGTTCGATACTCGAAACTATGTCGAACCTGCTCACTCTTGAATCTGACCTACCACACCACCACAGGGCTCCAATCAGTTTTTTTTTTTTTTTTGTTTTTTTTCTTTTAGAATTTTTACTGATGGCACATCTAATGATGTTCATTCACCAGGACCCATTCATTCACCAGGACCCATTCATTTACCAGGACCCATACAATCACCAATCAAATTAAAACAAACAAGAAAAATATTTATCTCTATTCAGCTGCATCAATATGTAATAGGAAGAGAGAGATGAAAGTGGTGATGTCACTGAATCGTTTTGTAAGCCAGCATGTGACAAATAACAGTAACCAAAACATGGTAAATTATTTGTCGCACTTCTGTATCATGTCGGTTACTGTATCCAAAATGAGGAATAGCTCTTAAAACATGTAACAAGATAGAAGTTAATGGAAAGATAAAGATAGGAGTGAAATGTGAAAAATGATTGACATTTTTTTTATAAACATTATACCAGATAATTCATCAACAACAACGCCAGATCTTTCCAGAGGTGCCGATGCCATGATCACGCCTGAGGATCACGCATTTGCGCTTTTTTTTTTTTTTTTTTTTTTTTTTTGTCGAAGGGAGGTAACTTTTGGCGTACGACGACTATTCGCATGACAGCCGGTCACGCCAATTACATTGTACGGTCGGGGTTGACTGTTCCCTCACCCTATAGCTCAATACTTCGCTTATAGAACACAGGAAACCAGTTAACGGTCGGGTATGAATTCTGATAGCCACGGCCGAGCCGAACCGGAAAAGCCGAGCCTGATCCTTGCATTTGTTCAAAGGAGTTCAAGAAACTTGTTTCCTTTAATCTTATATTAATAATAATAGTTCGTCTGTCATTACTGACAATGACCAATCTTAATCACATGCGAGAAATGCTACTGTTTGTGTGTTCTGAGATCGCTGATTAGACCAATTCTAGCTCTAAACTGTCTGTTGCAGATTGAACAACAGAGGTCAGAACAAGACAGCTCTGTTGGTGATGCCTTAACTCTGGCTTTGCACTGTGCACGTTTCTGCTCAGCTTCGCTCATTCTTTTCGCCTCATATTCACTAGCACCTCTTCTGATGAGGCCTCGCCACTTTGCTCGGTCCTGTGCAATTTGTTCCCATAACTCTGTTGGTATGTTGAAATCCTTGAGGGAGGCTTTGAGGGTGTCTTTATATCGCTTCTTCTGACCACCATGGGAGCGTTTGCCCATTTCTAATTCTCCATAGAGGATTTTCTTTGGCAAACGTTCCTCAGGCATCCTGATAACATGGCCTGTCCATCTTAACTGTGCCAGTTTCAGGAAAGTATGTACACTCTGCATCCCTGTCCTTTTCAGGACTTCTATGTCTGGAATCCTGTCTGGCTATTTAATCTTTAAAAGTTTTCTAAGGCAGCTGGTATGGAAGTGGTTCAGTCTTTTGGCGTGCCGTTGGTAAATTGCCCACGTTTCGCATGCATACAATAGTGTTGGCAGCACCACAGCTTTGTAGACTTTCAGCTTTGTGTCAAGCCTGATTCCACTTCGATCCCAAACACTACCACGTATAGTCGGCCAAATGCTGCACTAGCTTTGGCAATCCTGGTATTGGCTTCATCATCAATGTGCACGGCTCTTGATAATGTGCTTCCAAGGTAGGTGAACTTGTCTACCACTTGCCGTCTTTGACCTTTCACTGTAATGGTGGGCTCCTTGTAAGGCTTGCCAGGTGCTGGTTGATAAAAAAAGTAAGAGAAAAGTCCAGGGAGTGCCACAATCACAAACCACAGCCCTTCCCAGACCCCAAGAGGAAGAGGAAACCGACAAATCTAAACAAGCACAAACCGAACAAACGTACGAAAAGCACTAAGATTAGCTCTCTCTTCCCCAAGCGAGGTAATCGCAATACTAAAAGGACTGAAAAACACAAGAACAAAATGACACACGGAAAGACATACAACAAATCGCCTCGTAGAATAAACCACAAAGCAACAGTAAGACTAACACCGGGACCACCGCCTTAGAATAGTCGGTAGAGCAAACCACCGCGGGGGCGTGGGGGGGGGGGGGTTAAAGCACTTTTACAGCTAGCTAAACCACCTCGGTCTTTTTTATGCTGATTGTGAGGTCATAGCTGTCACAGGAGTCAGATACTTGATCTACACCTTTTTTGCATCTGCTCTTCTGTTGGAGCACCCTTTGCCATGTCATCAGCAAAGAGGAACTCGTCTAGCACCTCTGTCTGAACCTTCGATCTTAGGTTGAAAAGCTTCCCATCAAAGCGATACCTAATAGGTATACCATTGTCACCATCCTGGAAAGCAGCTTGAATCTTATATTACCATATATGTAAAATGCTGTATTCACATTTAAAATGTCTATAATTACTTTATATCCAATTTTCCATTCAAAAGGGGTATGAAGTGGAAATGTGTTGGCTAGTTTGTGAAAAAGGCGATATGTTATAATCTGAACATTTGAAAGCGGTTGAAAAAAGATATTTAAAAAAAATACTTTTAATCATTATAACATGCAGAAACTGTTTATGTTTCCCATTATTCTTCTTTTTCATCCAAATAACGAAGATCGACAGAATCTAAAAATAGAACAGACATAAACTAAACGAAAATAACCGAAACGGTTGAAAGGGCCTAAAGGCTCGATTGAGCTAATAATACAGTCATTTATGACTCCACATCTACAACTTATTTGATAGCCTTTCCCATCATAGTGGTATTAGACGAACTTGTGTAAGGTCGGGTATATAACACCTCTCTCCAGAAAAATGCTGATCCAGATTTCTGTTCTAAGCATTTTTTTAGACAATCTGGCATGAATTTAAAGGGGAACGCAATATAAATTGTAAGTGTATCTTGGAGTAAAGAACTTAACAAGCCATTTATTTTGATGCAAGAGTTTTCAAAATCGGCCTAGAAATAAGGAAGTTATGGTGGTTTGAATATATCGAAAATGGCTGTCATGGATGCCGCCGCTTTGTGGCATCAAACAGCCCTAATTAAATATGCAAAACCAAATTACAATGGGTTTTTAGGAATAATTTTGCTTACAGTTTTTTTTTTTTACAATTTTTTAATTCTTGTGACAAGAAATCATTTCCCCCCAAATGAATAAACTTTATGAGAATAACTACCTTTATGAAACTATTTTTAATATTTATGAAGCCTCATTAAATATTCAAAATGGCAGCGCCCGTTCCACCAATGTTTAAATATTCAATTGTCTATAACTTACTTAATTTTTCACTGCTTTTGATCAGATTTGTGTCAAAATTCGTTGTTTGTAAAGTTCTTTACTTTAAAGCACAATACATTTTAAGATTGCCTTCCCCTTTAATTTTTTTCTGGTTTGTATGTTATTTTAAAGTATTTCTTTTCTAATCTAAGAATATTTAAGAATCAATATCCAATGGCATTTTAAGTGTCATATACTAGAACTGACATTTACAAGTACAGTTTCTTCCAAGACACCATTAATAGGGATTGGAATGCACTCCCTGCATCTATATTATCCTCTTCCGAAAGTTCTGAGGACTCTGTCGCCAGATTCACATCACTTGTGAGATCTAGAGACAAGTCTTCGCAATCACTGGTCCTGGTGAATGAATCTCTATTGATGTGTCACCAGGAAAATATTCTGATTCTGAAAATATTCTGATTCTGAGTGCTAGATATATAGATAGATGTGAATGGCTGTATTTGAACTGACATATTGTAACATAAGATTTTTTTTGTAATTAATGTAAGATATAATTGTAATTACTCCATATGATCATATATCGAAACAAAATATCAGTTATCAGATGAGACCAGGTTTAAACCCTAATAAGATTGCATGTAGGTATGTAGGTAGGTAAATAAGTATAGTTAGGTAAATAGGTAGTATGCTAAAAGTATTGGTAAAAGGTATGTAGTGTCCCAATAGTGTAGCGTCATAGCCAACCCAAACTTAATGTGAAACACGTGTAGACAACTTCATCACCTCTTAACAGGATAGACGCCTACTGCCACTTACTGCAGCCCGGCAGCTTGAAGACACATTAATAAGTAGTGAAGTGGACTTATTCAAAACTCCTATTTCCAGCACTTTGGCACCCTGCCTTCTGAAAATGCCATTCAAAAAAACGCCCTGAACCTGTTTATGAGTATCTCTCACAATAAGAATTTTATTGAATTCGAAATTGCAGGAGGGCAACTGGTTATGAAAGACCCTGAAAAGATAAGCTGGTTTAACCTGATAAAATACACTCTGAACATTTAGAGTCTGCCTTCTATTTTTCCTTGTTTCATAGGCCAGTAGGGCACACTCTGCCTGGTCTACTGTAAGAAATAGTTTAACTGACAACAAACCAACACAACTGAGATGTAAAGCCTTACCAGACACGTACACCTTGCAAAATAAAAAAGGGAAAGAGAAAAGTAAGGGACTGCGTTCAACAAATATACAGTCGACGCTACATGTAAATTGTGTCTAGCTTCAGCAGAAACTCGGCAGCACCTATTGCTGAAAAAAGGGTAAGAGAAATGTCCAGGGAGTGCTACAATCACAAACGCAGCCCCTCCCAAAACCGACAAATCTAAACAAGCACAAACCGAACAAACGTACGAAAAGCACTAAGATTAGCTCTCTCTTCCCCAAGCGAGGTAATCGCAATACTAAAAGGACTGAAAAACACAAGAACAAAATGACACACGGAAAGACATACAACAAATCGCCTCGTAGAATAAACCACAAAGCAACAAAGAGTAAGACTAACACCGGGACCACCGCCTTTGAACGGTCGGTAGAGCAAACCACGGGGGGGGGGGGGGGGGGGGTTAAAACACAGCGTTTTCACCCGAAAAAGAAAAGGTAGATAGAGAAATTGTGAAATAACCCAGTCCTCCCCGATGAAATAAAGCATGACCTGCAAAAAATGCAAGAGAAAAGTCCAGGGAGTGCCACAATCAAACCCCAAAACTGTTTACTCAGCTCATCTTGGATGCTTCGTTTTATGTGACACGTCAAGAAGATCTAGAGTCTCTGGAGATATATCCTCAAGGGAATATATAGCACAGATACAGAGAAAAAGTTTCGCGTAATGTGCAGGAAGAAGCCGTTCGCAGAACATAGCTTACCAATGACACCAAGGAGAAAAGCAAACAAATCGTGACAAACAGTACACGTTCTACAAACCAGTGACCTATAAAGACGCAGTGACCTATTAAAAACCCCTAAAGCTCACTGCACAAAGAAAAGCAAAGTAACCAGCTCCTGGTATCCTTACCGACAGTCATCCTCACCAGTAATGATGCAGTTCCAATTATATATGAGCCGGCGTAAAACAAAATTTACAATAAGACCTGTGTGACCACCAAATATCAGCCTGTACATCCACTCAGTATGACAAGGGTCTGATAGCCTGGAGGCTCTGGATATCCAATCAGCAAATACTCTGATCAGACTGCACGGATTTATCGTGCGCTGGCTCAAAATTGTTCACTCCCTTAAGTCTTTTCTAACTCATCAGTAGATCAAAATACAATCAACCATTAATAGCTCGAACACCAAAGTTCTTCGTTGATTCTCTTGTGTATGGTTACAGATGATCAAGAAAAAATACTGATATCTGATCTCATAGGTACATCTAGTTTGGGTACTAGATACAAGAAACTTTATTTTACGTCGGATATATATAACAAATAATATTAGCTGATAAGCTATTTTCTGACAAACACACAATAAAGAGAATATCAACAAACGTAGGCAGGCTGTAAAAAGAAATACATAGTAATGAGAAACATGGAAATATAAAATAGCACAAAGTTTTCTATTAATTCAATAAGATCATGCATTGAAACAGCATTATACACAATTTGTTTTATCGCATATATTATCACAATGGGGTATTTACAACATCCTACGATACTCGGGTAAAAAGAAACTATATATATATAGCACAGGCCTTACAAGGTTATTGTTTAGTTTAAAATATTAGGTATTTAAAAATGATTAAGTATTGAAAAAAAAAAAAAGAAAAATGAAAATAAATAAATAAATATTTGTTGAGCATTGATGGCAGGGATATGACTGACACTAAAAGTACGGTTTCACAGGTCAAAATCCTTAAGACAAAAACTTACTGCCAGTTAGGCGAAAGAAGAAAAGTCAAGAGGCAGTGCCTCTTACAAAAATGCGAGAGTGGCAGATGTTCTGCAGAGGATCAGTAAATTTCTCACTGATCTCGTTCCAGATCTCATCACGAAAACATGCCTATATAATTTTGACCCCCTTCAACCCCACTTTTATATAGTGAAACATGGGTTTAAAGGGGTATACATTATTTTTCTTATTTCTGCTCAAAAACATAGATTATGGGTACTCGTTAGAACCGCCTCGGCGAGGCGGTTCTAACGAGTACCCACAATCTATGTTTTGAGCAGAAATATGAAAAATATCAGAATTTTTTATCTGAAAATTTTCCTCTTTTTCGTTGTAAAATTTTCAATATATTTGAATAGGCGTGTTTTCGTAATGATTTGACAGAGAGACCATATATATTTATCTCTATAGACCTTGACATGAAATAACAATAATAAGAAGCAATAAATGCAAAAAAAAAAGGATGCATGCAATGAAAAATGCAAATATGACTGGTTTTAAACGTACTGAAAAACAAAACTGGCTAAATAAGAAAATATAACTTAACCACGGCATACTTCACAGCTGCATTAGGGCCAGTCCATGTGTGGACTAGTCTCTCGAATTCTTTGAACTGAGTCAAGTTCTCAGCTCATTCGGGAGACTATTCCACACCCTGGCACCTTCAAAATGGAAAGATTTCTGACCATATGCCACAGTTCTCATCCCAGGTATTTGCAGAGTGTTCTCTAGCCTGAAAGAATAAGAACATTGCTTAACACTGACAAGGTCTCTCACATAAGTGGAAGCAATATCATGTATACATTTAAAAGTTTCAATGGCAATAGCTCCGAGTCTCCAGAGATGCAGTGTATGTAGATTTGCTCTGTTTAGAGGCTCTTCATAAGAACTTTCATAATTGTTAAAAACAATTTTCAAACCTCTATGCTGCAATTTTTCTAATTTTTCAGTGTTAGCCTTACTACAAAAGTGCCAGACAATATACCAATAACTAAAATTGGACCAGTTTAAAGATTTAAAAGTTATAAGTCTGGGTTCTTCTAGGTTCTTCAGTGAGAAATTTACTGATCCTCTGCAGAACATTTAGCTGTCTGGCTACTTTCTGGCACATCCTGGATACTTGTTCGCTGAAGTTGAGCTGATAGTCGAGCTGTATTCCCAAGAGTCTCACTCACCGCCTCACAAGGTATATTGTTGACGGCAACAGTGAAACTCTAGTTCAGTAAAGTCTTATTTGCAGCAGCTATTGCCTGAAATTTTGCAGGATTTGCCTGCATTATTTGGTGTTCATCAAACAATTTTAATGCGATTTGGCTATCACCTTCCACTGCATTTTTTTAAAAACAGTAAGCTGCTTATGTGTATTTATCAAGAAAATGTCATTTATGAATATACATAAAATCAGAGGGCCCAAAATGGACCCCCGAGGGCCGGACATCTTTGATGATCGTGATCCAGCTACTAGCATGATCACAAAGTTTCACTCGCTGATGACGGTGGGATAAGAAGCTAGCTAACCGATTAAATGAATGCTTGGTGACCCCATATGCTTGCCGCAGCACTCGCTAAGTTTTCAAGTGATTTCGTCAGACCGTTTACCTACAAATCCAACCTCTTCCCAGCTACAGTTAAGGATTTGTTTGCACTCCCAGCTTCCACAGTGGCTTTAACCCTCTGAAAGTGTCTCAAGATGGCATTGGTCAGGTCTTGAGATTTTTTTTTTCTGTTGCCCACCCTTGGTGACTGTATGCCATCCGACATGCCACTGTAGCCGATTCGGCTTCAGGTGTTTACCTTATGAGCGGTATGGCTAAACAGCGAAAGGAACCTTCATTTCGCGAAAGGAAAGTTCCTTTCGCAAAAGGAAGGTTTGTCTACGAAAGGAAGATATTTGTGGGGCCCAATTAGTTAGTTTTCATATAAAAGGTTACCATATATGCAATGATATAAATAAAATCGGGTATTTTGTCAAATTCGGGCTATATGCTATGGTATATGGGGATCGAATGAAACTTTTATTTCTCGGAAGGAAAGTTCATTTCGTGAAAGGAAGGTTTGGTCTACGAAAGGAAGATTTGGTCTATGAAAAGAAGGTATTGTCTCAGAAAGGAAGATTTTGTCTATGAAATAAAGGTTTTATTTTCGTATATAGCTTTGCACATGCATATATTTGTTACGAAATGAACAAATTACGAAATCATTTTTTTGTCTACGAGAGGAAAATGTTTTCTACGAAAGGAAGGTTTTATCTACGAAAGGAAGGTTTTATTATCGTATATATTGTAGTACTTACATATATTTGTTACAAAATTAACAAATTACGTTTGTCTACGAAAGGAAGATTTTTGTCTACGAAAGGAAGCTTTATCTACGAAAGGAAGATATTTGTTGGGCCTAGGTAGTGAGATTTGGTCTATGAAAAGAAGGTAATGTCTCAGAAAGGAAGATTTTTGTCTACGAAAGGAAAGTTTTATTTTCCTATATAGCTTTGCACTTGCATATATTTGTTACGAAATGAACAAATTACGAAATCATTTTTTTGTCTACGAGAGAAAGATTTTTTTTCTACGAAAGGAAGGTTTTATCTACGAAAGGAAGGTTTTATTATCGTATATTTTGTAGTACTTACATATATTTGTTACAAAATTAACAAATTACGTTTGTCTACGAAAGGAAGATTTTTGTCTACGAAAGGAAGCTTTATCTACGAAAGGAAGATATTTGTTGGGCCTAGGTAGTGAGATTTGGTCCATGAAAAGAAGGTAATGTCTCAGAAAGGAAGCTTTTGTCTACGAAAGGAAGGTTTTATTTTCCTATATAGCTTTGCACTTGCATATATTTGTTACGAAATGAACAAATTACGAAATGTTTTTTTGTCTACGAAAGGAAGATTTTTTTCTACGAAAGGAAGGTTTTATCTACGAAAGGAAAGTTTTATTATCGTATATATTGTAGTACTTACATATATTTGTTAAAAATTAACAAATTACTTTTGTATACGAAAGGAAGATTTTTGTCTACAAAAGGAAGCTTTACCTACGAAAGGAAGATATTTGTTGGGCCTAGGTAGTGAGATTTGGTCTATGAAAAGAAGGTAATGTCTCAGAAAGGAAGATTTTGTCAACGAAAGGAAAGTTTTATTTTCCTATATAGCTTTGCACTTGCATATATTTGTTACGAAATGAACAAATTACGAAATGATTTTTTGTCTACGAAAGGAAGATTTTTTTCTACGAAAGGAAGGTTCTATCTACGAAAGGAAGGTTTTATTATCGTATATATTGTAGTACTTCCATATATTTGTTACAAAATTAACAAATTACTTAATGAAGTTTTTGTCTACGAAAGGAAGGTTTGGTCTATGAAATGGAGAGTTCGCATTTATTAAATTAAAATTTAAGCTGTTTTAAAAATATTACTATTTATTTATTTATTTATTTTGGCAATGTACATTTTTTTCGTCCTACATAAGGTGTGAGATAAAGATAAAAAAAAAGTTTACACATTAAAGTTATTCTAAGACTATGAAATAACTTGACTTGTTTCTTAAAATTGAGTGACGACGTGTTTATCTCAAGTGTAATGTATTGATCTACCTGTTAGTGTTAATTGAATTATCATTGTGAATAGACAAGAAACCTGTGTTAAATAAACAGATGCGTGTATTGCATTACGAAAACACGCCTATTCTAATTTACTGAAAATAAAATTTTACCACCAAAAAAAAAAAAATGAAAATTTTCAGATAAAAAACTTCCGATATTTCTGCTCAGAACATAGATTGTGGCTACTCGTTAGAACCGCCCGCCTCGACGAGGCGGTTCTAACGAACAATTCAATATATAGGCATGTTTTCCTAATGGATTCTGCAATGATATAGGCCAATTTTGGAATTAAGTGCGAAAATTGGACACATGGGGTTGTTTAGGGCCGAGAACAATTTAATGCTCGACATAAAGGTTTTCTCTCAGAATGACATTGTAACCCTAAAAAGGGCCTTTGTGTGGTTAAGACAAATCCTAACCTGTCAGGTAGCTGTAGAAACACCTCTCAATTATACATTTGAGTAGATGAATTCCACTTGCTTGAACCCAGGGTGAACTAGATCGTCGTCGTAGTGGCGGGGGTATTTGATCTTTTTCCCCACGTCGATGAAACTAGAGCCCACTTTCTTTCTACTTGTTTACTGCGTGTCGAAGTATTCTATACATCGCAAAGAAAACATATCTTCTGGTGCTAACGCAGCAGACAATATAATAAAAGTAGAAGAAATGACCAAAACTCATAGTTTTGTCAAAAATGTAAAACATGTAAGTGGAGTGCAACACCCTGTCAACAGATTGCTGACATCAAAAGATTTTGTTGCAAAGAACAGGGTGCAGTTATTGGAGTGGACAAAACTTATAATCTGGGCGATTTCCACGTGACACCTACAGTTTATAAGGGATCTTTCTGTAGTGAGAACAACGACATCACCCTCTTCAGCGCATGGAAATGATCATCCGATTTGTTTTGGTCCGACTTATATTCATACATGTAGTTCAGCTAAAGTGTACAGCGCATTTTTTCATGATATTGCAGACAACCTTTCGGACATAGAAATTTTTAATCTAGTAATAGGAAGTGACGAGGAGGCCGCGTTCAAAAATGCTATTAAACGGTGTTTCCATGGATGTACGCATGTACGCATGTGCTATGCACGAGACATTTGAAGCAAAACGCCAACAGGTATATGGAGGATGAAGTAGGAATACCATTGAAAGATCGACAAGAAATTATCAGCAAGATATTCGGAAGGGATGGCTTGACAGAGGCAACAGATGTAGATGTCTTTGATGTGCGGGTAGCAAGGCTGCGAATGTTGATTGATGAAAAAGACAGCACAACCAGTGAAAAGCATTTCAGAACGTATTTTGACAACAAATTGTTGCCGTTATTAGAGGCACATGTTATTAAACCCATTGTAACGCGGAAAGGTTCCAGTAAATTGGACAAACAATAACTCTGAAAGTGCCAACCATATCTTGAAGTCAGCAATTTCGTGGAAAGCGAGAGACATGCCAAAATTCATCGAAATGTTTTATGACATTGTGAACGGGGAACAAATTGAAAGCGGTCGTGCAATTAGATACAAAGGGAATTTCAAACTCTCCAATGCATTCAGGCACCATTTGATAGACATCGACCACTTGTCGAACATATCCGAGGAACAAAGAGAAAGAAGGATGAAAAAATTCCTGTCTGACAAAGGGAGATCCAACTCTAACATGATCATATCAACAGACGGTACAAGATCCTGTCTTTACACTCCGTCTGCCAGAAAAAAAAAACAACATCAGGGTAAAAGGAAACGGGCAGAAAAGTCAAGGACCCCTTCAGCTAAGCGGGCATTGATAAAGCCCTAAAGGTTGACTATGAAAAGTACATTCCATTACAGTACAAATGCAGGGACCAGTAAATGTGGCAATGTTTTTTTTTTTGTTTTTTTTTTTTTTGTTGTTTTTTTTTTTTTTGTATCTGTTGTATTGTATTATACCATACTTGAGCCGTCACAAGAGATTTTGGCATTGTTTGTCCTCCGTATAAACACTCTTCAAATACGCATACTCGGCAATCAAGTGGGACTAGATGATTGATTTTCAGTCTGAATCATTCACTAGTTCTAAACTACATGTTTACGAACAGTGAAGGCTCTGGCGGGACTGCGCGGATGCGCAGTCGTGCCTGTGCCTTATACGTATAAACACTCTTCAAATACGCATTCTCGGCAATCAAGTGGGACTAGATGTTTGATTTTCAGTCTGAACCATTCACTAGTTCTAAACTTTGCGAAAGTGAAGGCTCTGGCGGGATTGCGCGGATGCGCATTCGCGCCTGCACCTTATACGTTCACATATGCCATAAGCCTCATAAATATGACATTACGCTCAATTGTTGTTAGGTGTCTTTCACCGTTTTCCATGACATGTTCTTCAAGTATGGTACTTATATATGAATTGAGAATAAAATAAAAGATAATTTATAGGTCATGTTTCGAACGCAGAGCAAAACAATCTGGGTTCAAGTTTCTTGACAATGTATTAAGATATAGAATTCGGGATACAACTGGCCACCTGAAGTGACCAGGCTGTGGCTTCTAGCCCCGAAAGAAGTAACATGGACAGCTAAATATACATTTTAGGAATAACATGTACAGATTCGGTATACAATTGGCCACCTCAAGTGACCAGGCTGTGGCTACTAGCACCGAACATAGTACAATATACACCAAATAAGAAAACAAAATCAGAAGAAATAAGTTTCGGGATACAACTGGCCACCTGAAGTGACCAGGCTGTGGCTTCTAGCCCCGAACGAACAATCATGAACAACTTGAATTTGCCATTATTAATAGTGTTGCAGACTACACGTACATACTAATTAAAGATTGTTTTGCCGTGAGTACTTAACCTTCCTTTCGCGAAAGGAACCTTCCTTTCGCGAAAGGAACCTTCCTTTCGCTGTTTAGCCATTCCCTAAATGAGTACTTAAGGGCGTTGTGACCTAGTCGATCTTGCACGACAAATCGTACGGCTAGTCATTCCTAATGACCTTGGCCCAAAAGATAAACAAATCAAACTGAAAGTAAGTTATAAAGCCAGGTCAATATCGCTACTCATCACATTAGCATTAATGTATCAACTGATATACACCTTTTACTTCTATTCTTTGATTTTAAATGTGAATAAAAGGAACAATCAATTCGTTATTATTTTTATTGATAATTTTTGCTGCGTCCTACTGTCCTTTCGACATCTCTTAGAAAGACGTTTTTCACTTGGCGTTTTATTTTAAATGAAAATCTTTTGTTCTGACTGACCATATCTTATCAGAAACCATTTGTCTTTTCTATTTCTGTGTTTTGTTGCCAAATATTTACACTAAAATTAAATTTACGGCTAAAAGTTGTCCTGACCTATGCAATTTCTATAGTAAAGTGATTTTTTGGAAATTTTGTCTAAGAAAATATTTTTTACTTTCCTTTGCTGAATTTGAATTATTGATGTTTCACAACAATATTGTGAAAATTTCAGAAAAATTGAACAAGTGAAACTAGTTGAAAATCTGGCTCCAAGTTACCTACCCTACAGATTTCTGCATGATTTGGTCTAATTTTTACTATGGGGAAAAGTGAAAATATTTGATGTTTTAAAAACCAATGACTAGAATGAAACTTTTCGTACATAGGAAGTTACGACAAATGGTTTTGCATTAAATCATGACAAATGTTTGCAAATTTACTTTTTCTGTGCAAAGCGTCAAGCAAAAAACGACTTTCTGAAAGATGTCGAAAGCACAATAGGATATTTTTCAGTTCTCGGCTGAAACAGTAATTCGGACAAAAGTCTCTTTCCTTCACTTTGGCTGATTTTTAAAATCCAGAACAGCGGAAAAGTTACTCATTTATTTCTGTGTACAATTTGTACAAATGATGTGATAAAATGGCAGGAATAATTTATATTTATAAGTTGAATGTGGAGCGCTGTTTTTACATAAGCCATTTTTTAAAGAAATGTTGGTGTATGAAATTTTAGAACATTTACTGTAATAAGAAATATAACAGGTTCTGTCCTGAAACTGTTTGGCTTAATAACAGTTTTACATATTTATTTCTTAACCCTGGTCCTGCTGAAGCTGGATATTCATAATATCTACATTAATGAATGCGAGAATTCAAGCCAGATTTTCAAATGGGGGGTTGATGATCATAGCAATCATAGCAATAATGCAATAATATTTATTTTTCATTGTAATAATTATATATTTTACATGCAAAATACGTTATGATTTTGATTGTTATGCCTAAATATATGTTGGTAATTACTATTCTTTGAAAAAGATTGCGAATGCAAAAATCTCTGGGAAAATATGCTATTCAGCATTCCAAATTACTCTCTATTGTTAATAAAACTGAATGAAATGTGGCGTTTCCCAAAGTACACAATGAGTACTGCTAAGATTTATTTTCTTTCTTTATTTATTTTGTCTTTTGTTTTGTTTACAAATCACAAGTTAATCTACAGCTAACTCCCTTGCCGACAGTGAAAACTGAACCTCAATTTCAGTAGTGCATGCATTCTTTCAATTTCTTTGATGTTATTTATTTATGTATTTATTTATTTCTATGTGCTTCTTTCTTGGTCTCTTTGAATATTTGCAAATCATAATGAATTAATCCAGGGGTCATCCTAGAGCTTTTAGAGAGGGAGAAGTTTTGCGAGGATTTCAAGGAGAAGGTTTGGTCCAAATTTTGGATTTCCCTATACATTCCATACATTTTCACTTCTTCCTCAGCTCAAGACAGGGAGAAGTCAGCCAGCTTAGGAAGACTTTTTCTCCTAAATCGCCCTCTAGGATGACCCCAGTAATCTATAGCCATCTCAGTCACAATGAAATTAGAATCTTTACCAGTCTGTGCATTCTTTGATATAAGATTTAACAGGAATAAAATAGTTTATTCAACAGGATTATTATTTATAATAGTTAAGCATCTTAACAGTGCCTTAGATAAGGTTTTATACATTTGGGTATTTTGTGCTATTTTTACCCACCCATTTCTCACTGAATTGAGTTATCTAGATTATCCTTTTGGGTACCGTGTTTTGTTAATGGGAGCAAGAATTACTGACATTTAGGTATTTACCCCATAAATTTAATATGAATTGCTTTTTCAGAATTTTGAATAAGTAAATACCCCTAAAAGCAGCATATCTAAGGTACTGATGTTAATGATGAGTAGCTTTTACAAAAAAAAAAAAATTCACAGGTTCAGATTTTGTCAAAACACATCCCCTACAGTAGGAGTGAGGTTCAGTAGTATGACATTCGGCAGTATGACAGTTACATAAAGGAATCTTCTTTTCATATTTACACGATTTTAAATGTTCAGAAATATTTTAAAGGTTAATGTATTGTTAAAAAGGCTGAAGTTCTCCATTTGAAATAAAACAGTTTTTAAAAATGAAAATCAAATAATACGCAAGAAATTTCTGTTTGCATATGACACTTAAAGACAAGATTTTCAAACCGGGGGTTTGGTTCCCAGTACAGGGAATAGTTTACCTGTACAGGTAAAGGTGTGAATTTGTTTTAGCCAATCAGTGGACTAGAAATACCATACATGGTAATTCTGTTGGCTGACTGGAGATGTTACCTCCTTGAGATCAAGAGACAGAAGACACTGTGGAACTTAATCCGATTTTTATAGTGCACTCCTGTCTGTAAAAATTTGCGTAACAATCAAGGCTAAACCCTTTGCCAAAGTTAGTAGCAATGAAATCCTCTTGAGTGAATAAACTTTCAGTTTTTGTTTGCAAAACAATCTACTAATATTAGCCTTCAAAAATTGACAAAAGCTTTTATACTTTTAATAACTAAAATACAATTTAATATTCAAGATTAATAATGGTTGATTTTCCACAATAGGTAACAGAAAATCCATAATAACCACCCCAATTTTGCGCTTGCATTATAATTGGTTATCGGCTTTTACAGGTAAGGAAAACCAGAAACCAGTGAATTAATGCTGGTAAGGTCAATGCCCTGCCTTTACAAACTGTGTAAATCCATATCAAGAAGCCAGCTGATCTGTATCTGCACTGTTTGTCATTTAGTATGTGAATTTGTGTCAACAACCTTGATCAAGCAAACTGACTGGCTGACAGTTAGAAGTGGGTATGGCATCTTAATTTATTCAGCATGACAAGAATTAATTTATTTACTTTCAGATTAAATGTCACTCCTCTGAGTATGCTAGGAAGACAGTTTCTAAGAATCACAAGAACAGCAAGTCATGGCTATTTCTGTCAGAATTCTACATCGAAGTTTATCTCAGAATTACTGACTCATAATAACTTCTATCACCTGACCTTGACTGCCCTTTTAAGGACTACTTCATACACCTCTGTTGGTTACAGAATACAAGACAATTTAAAAGATTGCTATTCTTTGCTGAACATCAAAGATGGCTGCTCTGAGGAGGAGTTAAAAGAAGCTTACATTCGATTAGCTAAATTATACCACCCTGACAGCCAAACAGAAACTGCAGATTCAAAAAAGTTTAATCAGGTTAAAGAGGCTTATAAGACAATTAAGGTAACATCAACACATTTTTTCTTTTACCTGTGTATAACTCTAGAAAAGAGTTGTCTCCAGACATTTTTTATCCTATTTCTACACAAAAATATATGGTGTGGAGTGGGTGGGGTAGGTCATTTGAAATGCCTCAGTGATGCACTTCTAATGGGTAGGAACAGCATTGTGCTTGAATGGAAAATAGGGAAAAAAATATGTTTTTGGTTGAAAAAAAAAACACACACAAAAAAACACATAGGATGCTGGGAAAAAATTCAGCAGATGAGATTTTGAATCTTTATTTTGTTTTTCCCAGAAAATAAGATTTGGCATTTCATGCAAATTGTCTTCTAAGGAGACTATTTGCAGAAAATGTCAAATCCTATTTTCTATAAGAAAAATATTTAAAGTTTCATCTGCTGAATTTGCTTAGAGAGTGATAAAGGTTAAAGCTATTGGTATGGATATGGAAATTTTTTGTGATTGTCAGGACAGAAGATGAAATGCATATACCATGCTAAATATTTGGATTGACATTTTGGAGCAAACAATGTAGACCAAGATCAAACTGGTCCAGCTTTGCACCCTTTGTCTGAACTGTTTGCTGTATAGCGAGAGATTTTTAAATATATTACCATATGCAGTTGACTCTCATTATCTCAACCTCGCCTATCTCGATTAACCGCTTATCTCGAAGTGAAAATCTTGTCCCTGCCTAAACATGAAAATCTAACAACAGGTAAAAAAATATTGTGGAAAAGAGGAGAAATTGCAATTTCTCCTCTTTTCCACAATATTTTCACTGTATCTCTGACTTCAAGAGTCCAATTACATATAAATTTGTTAAATGTGGTTGTTCAAAGTATTTTTTCTCAATTTTGCAAATCTGATATGTCGAGGTACGGATATCTCGAAGTATTTCAGAGAGTCCCTTGGAATTCGAGATAATGAGAGTTGACTATAGTGTAATGGACTTGTCCAAGTGTAAGTGTTGTCAATCCAAGTTGCTCGTAACATAGCTACAGATAAGAGGGGGTATCCACATAATATTTTTCCTATTTCTCCATGAAAACATATGTTGTGGGTATTCATTAGCAGCACCTCGCTGAGGCGCTTCTAATGAGTACCCACAACATATGTTTTTTGTGGAGAAATAAGAAAGGTATCAGCATTTTTTGGATGAAAAAAGTGCCTTATCTGTTGCTATGTCGTAAGAGCACTGCCTTTGCATTGGTAGGTTGTGAGTTTGAACCAAGGTCCTAATTTAGACAAGCTGTGACTCCCTAAAATTGGTAGTCACTGCTCTTTTGCTTGGCACTCAGCATCAGGAAGAAGTTCAAGAGGTAGAGATAAGCCTGGTTGCACTTGTGTCAATATTAGGGCTGGGATAGGTAGACATTTTGTAGCTGGGTAACTGATGTCCTATTACCCATGAGTACCTGTTACAATGGCGTTTTAGGCATGCCAATGGTTAGAAAAATATACATTTGAATGAAAAAAGTACGCAGTAAGCAGAAAGAATCGTAACATAACAATGCTCATTTTATAGTGTACTAAAATGGATTGGTAAGATCGAGGACAATGTGAAGTTATACAAACCAGTCATGTTGATCTTTGCTCTATTTGCTTGAACTTAATTTTTATTATTGATGTATTCTATAATTAACATTTGGGTAATGGGTGGTACATTTGTACCTGGGTAAGTGTCTACCAGATATGAACCTTGAGTCGTCTCAGCCCTAGTCAGTATAATGTGACTGGTGAAGCATATTCTGTTACTCAGACAATTCATTAAGATACCTTATTTACCCTAAATATTCAGACACCTTGGCTTTTTATATGTTTGTCCAGAACATTGAAATTTTTAAATGTCTTATTATCGGAAGTTATGAGATGATGTCATGTAGTGTGGATTCGATCAGACTGTTTGCTAAGACCTGTATGTCCGAAGGATTATGGTAAATATGGTATCTACATGAGGAAAAAAGAACATATATAGGATTATCTTGTGTATTTGAAAAAGTACTAGCACTTCGCCCTAGTATGGGTAATACCAAAGGAAAAAAAAGAGAAAGAGAGAAAAAAGAATTGATGGATGTGTCCTTTTTTGTCCCAGTCCCCTCTCTGTTGGTGAACTCTATGGTATAGGTAAACAGAGGGAGTGTTTGCGAGCTGTTATATGGCATGGGGACTACTGGAACCTCAGTATTGGGGATGGGAGTCTGGTGCCGTGTCACAGTTAGTAAACATCCATCAAATCATACAATATTTTATGTGTAATTTAATGTCTTGAATTTCTGTGGTTATAAATTCTGGCATAGAATGAAGCAGTCTGCAATGTAAAATTATTGTGTATGATTTTTTGAAAATAAAAATAAATTATAAAAAAAAGTATAATGTGACTGGTGGTAGTACCATGTGTGTGTGTCTGTGTGTGTGTGTGTGTGGGGGGGGGGGGGGGGAAGGGGGGAGGGGGTCATGGTACTTTGTGGAGGTGACACTATAAAAGAGCATCAATTCCCACCATCACATCAAACACCATCGTAAGTGAAATGTGTTGTTAGTGATGTTAGACTCAGCTCAAACAAACAAAATGTTAGGATTATTAATCTTAACATTTTGTTTGTTGGAGCTGAGTAGTTAATGGTAAATGTCCTAAAATTTCATATACACCAAAATTTCTGACCAAATGCCTGCAAATGACGTATGCAAACAGTTTAGTACCAGATCAGATTGCTTATGAAGGAGCAGTCTGATCAGAGTCTACACTTTTTGCCATTCCATTAAATATTTTAAGAAACAAGTGCATAAAAGTTAGGTCAGAAAAGTATGGAATGTACTTAGTAGTTTTCTAAATTTTAGGACATTTACTGTAGTATTGTGAGGAATTATGTTCTGAATATATTTAGGAAAATCAGTTAGGGATGTAACTGTTTTGTGTTACAACTCTTATAACTATTCTAAGTTATTTTTGTAAGATAACTTGTTACTCTTTCCAGAAAAGACGAGTATCCAGATTTTTTTTATTTACACACAAAAAATATGTGAGATGCTTCTAATGAGTACCTGCATAGAAACATAGTGTGAATACTCATAAGAGGGCCTTGCAAAGGCACTTATGATGAGTTCCCACTGTATACTGGTATGTTTTTGTGGAGAAATGATAGGGATGGAAATTGACAGGGACCCAATCACCCATAGACTGGTTCCAGTCTCCACTGTCTAAATTGACAGGGGCCCAGTCACCTGTAGACTGGCTCCAGTGTCTAAATGTTTTTTCCTTATAATCCTGTTTGATCTGCTGAAATAATACCAAAATAATATCATGACTATAAAGGCTGGTCAGTAGTGACCAGCCTTTATAGTCATGATATTATTTTGGTTTTATTTTAGTGGATTATCAAAAGGAGTAATAAGAAAAAAATGTTTAGTCATTGGGGACTGGAGCCAGTCTACAGGTGACTGGGCCCCTGTCAATTTAGACAGTGGAGACTGGAGGCAGTCTATGGGTGATTGGGCCCCTGTAAGTCACCTGTGGCTCTAGATTTTGGGCTGGATCTCTACACTTTGGAATAAAATACTCACTGGCATGATGTTGTTTAAAACGTGGCAGGCTGGGCCCTAAGACAAAAATTGTTAAGGTATATCCCTGAAAAAAAGCAAAATATCTATACTTTTTGGATAAAAAGAATCATCTCTTCTGGAGCCCTGAATACCACACTCTGTATTTGAAGCATAGCTCTAGATAAGTGACAACCGAAAAGTATGGGTTTTTTTTTTTAATCTTATTTCTCCACAAAAACTGATGTTGTGGGTACCAAAATATAAATATTTCATCAAGTGACTTTTAATGAGTCCCTACAACATATGTTTTCATAGAAAATAAGGAAAGTATAAGTTTTGATAGCCCTTTTGTCTAGACCTTTGATTTTCGGGGACAAAATACCTCTTTTGTCATCATCTGACTTTGCCAGCAGCATCTTAAAACTTAGTCTATGTAACATTTCAGAGGAAGATTCAAGCTGATAACAATATTGAAGTTGTAGATGATGAAGATGATGATGATGACACAATTTTAAAATGGAGAGCTCCACAACACCGACAGTTTCTAAGCCATGAGGTAAGTTTATACTGGGAATAAATAAGATTTGTTGGGTTGGTTTATACTGTATTTTTTGTGTCTAACAATTTTTAGAGCCATTTCCAATATCCGTCCCTGTAACATCTACAATCATCTTTTATGACCCTAACCTATATTTCACTGTTGAATAACTGTCATTTTTTAGCTCATCTTGAGCTATAGTGATCATTCTTTGTCTGTCGTCCGTCCGTCCATCTGTCCGAGCCAACATTTTGGGTTAGGGGTTTTGAAACCACATTATGCTTTATTCCTTTAAGATACATTATAAACCTTTCGGTTAGGGAGCTTATAGCCCTTAAAACCCGATGGAAATTTACAATGGGATGTAGCCCCTAAACCCGAATTTTTGGAGTGTCTGTCCAGTTGTCTGTCCGTTAACAGTTTCAAATAACTCCTCCAAAGCCATTGAAGTGATTTGTCCCTAACTTGGTAAGAAAGTTGCTTGGCTAGGGGCCTTTAAAAATTGCTAAAATTATGGTGATCTGCTTCTTGGTTTGGTTGCCATGGCAACAGAAAGCTCCCATACACTTATAATGGGAAAATGGTTAAATTGCATTTTCTCCATAACCAGTGAAGTGATGTGAACCATATTTAGCAGTTATGATCATTGGATGATCAGTTTATGTGTTTTATGACCAGTGGCCATTTTGTTTGGTTGCCATGGCAACATTAAATTAAAAAAAAAAAAAGATTTTTTTTTAAATGACATCTCCTCCAAAACCACTGAAGCAGTATGACTCTAATTTGGTACAAATGTTGCTTGGGTAAGGGCAATTCAAAGTAGCTACAATTATGGTGATCTGCCATATGGTTTGGTTGCCATGGCAGCAGAAAGCTCCCATAGACTTATAATGGCAAAATGGTTAAATTCATTTTCTCCATAACCAGTGAAGTGATTTGAACAGTATTTGGCAGTTATGATCATTTAATGATTGTAAATGCAGTATATGAGTTTTATGGCCAGTGGCCGTTTTGTTTTGTTGCCATGGCAACTTTTAATTTTTGAAAAGGGATTTTTTTAAATGACAACTGACAACTCCTTCAACACCACTAATGCAGTATGACTCTGACAAATGTTGCTTTTATAAGGGCATTGCAAAATAGCTAAAATTACAGGGATCTGCCTCTTGGTTTGGTTGCCATGACAACAGAAAGGTCCCATAGACTTATAATGGGAAAATGGTTAAATTGCATTTTCTCCATAACAGGTGAAGTGATGTGAACCATATTTGACAGTTATGATCATTTGATGATTGTCTACTCAGTGTTTGTGTTTTATGACCAGTGGTCATTTTGTTTGGTTGTCATGGCAACTTAAAATTAAGAAAAGGGAATTTTTTAAATGACAACTTCAAAACCACTGAAGCAGTATGACTCTAGTTTGGTACAAATGTTGCTGAGGTAAGGGCAATTCAGAATAGCTAAAATTATGTTGATCTGTCTCTAGGTTTGGTTGCCATGGCAACAAAAAGCTCCCATAGACTTATAATGGGGAAAGTGTTTAAATTGTATTTTCTCCATAACCAGTGAAGTGAGGTGAACCATATTTGGCAGTTATGATCGTTTCATGATTGCCTACCCAGTTTGTGTGTTTTATGACCTGTAGCCAATTTTTTTTTTTTTTTTTTTTTTGGTTGGTTGCCATGGCATGAACTTTGTAAAGCACCAGCAGGGAAAGAAGACTAGTTAAACACCAGAAGGGAAAGGAGACCCTTGTGAACAACAGCAGGGAAAGAAGACCCTGTTGCATGCCAGTAGAGAAAGACCCTGTTCCTGTTGTGCACCAACAGGGAAAGAAGACCGTGATAAGCTTGTCTCTTGTCTTGCATAGATTTAGGATGTGTAGCATTGTTGGGAGTGGTAACATGCAGTTGAAATACCCCTTTTCCCATCATTTCTTTTCTTATTCAATGAAGATGAGAGCTTGGTAAGTCCCTGCATTCTGTGAAGATAAATAGATCATAAAAAGAATGACCCTTGAGAGCAATGAACACACACGCAAAGACAGAAATACCTGAAGTATCTTAAAATATATGATTAAGGTAGCAAGAGCTTTAAATTACAGTCAAAATTTTATTCTGCGAGGGTTACCTTCCCCTTCCCCTGTGATGTATACATGTTTGAAATCATGATATTGTTAAACAACATCTCTTCTGAAACCACTTAGCCAATTTTCACCAAATTTCATGATGATCCTACTGTTGAAACAGGATTGAAGGTTTGTTCAAATGGTCACACTCCATTGACTGTCATGCCCATTAATGGTAAAAAAATAATAATAAACACATTCTTCTTCTTTAAAACCAAGAACTGCTCAAAATGACAATCCTTTGATTAGTTGCAATGACAGGATTTGAAAAAAAATGTTGCATAAGATTTGCATATATATATATTATGCAGTGGCTATTTCACTCAGGTGAGCGAGCCGTGGCCTGTGGGCCTCTTGTTTTCTTGTTGTTTTTTTTTTTATGTCAATACTATTCTGTAGCTCCATTTCTGATTAATGATAACATCTACAATCATCTAGCCTAGCATGTGCTCTCTCCCTAACATGGACTCAAATGCTGCAGTGTTATTTTATAACCTTGACATATACATGTATTTCACATTCAGATGGCAGTGTCCTTGACATGTATTTCATATTCAAATGACATTATCACTGTATATGCCAACCCTAGCATTTAGCACTATTTCTGATTAACTGTATAACCTACAGTCATAAAACCTTCCATATTATCCTATATCGTTATATGATCCTGACCTTTATTTCTTTGGGGCTTTGTCATTTTTGTGTGTCAACCCTAGAATTTAACTCCATTTCTGATTAATCATAATTATAACCAGCAATTATCAAACATGACATACGCTTCCAGCCTACTTACCAGGGGCTCAAAAAGCGTAATTTTGCCACCATGACCTACATATCATGGTCAAATGACTTTGTTATTCTTTATGCAAATTTTAGTGTTTAACTGGCTTATAATTCTGACAGGCATTGGCAGGTGTAATCACACTTTTGGTGGAATTTTTGTATAAATTAAAATGCATATTACAGACATTATATTGCAAACTGGCTGGATTTGTTTGTAATTATTCACAACTTTCATGTCAAAAATTGTGTAATGAAACAAAACAAAATTGTAAAAGGGTCTGTCCTTATTGGGGATAGTTGCATGAAATGTTAATTCTGTTTTCTGGGAAATATAAGAAAACAATATCTTTCTTCTGCTGAATTTGCTGAGAGCAAGTTAAGTGTTAAAGTTATTCCTTGCAATGCTGAATAAATTAAGATGCCACACCCACTTCTGATTTTCAGCCAACAGATCACTTGATCTAGGTTGTTGATACAAATTCACAAATTTAATGACAAACAGTGCAGATCCAGATCAGTTGGCTTCTTCAGAAGCCAACGGATCTGAATCTACACTGTTTGCAAAGGCAGGTCATGGCTTGGTTCAGCAGGACTAGGGTTAATGTGATTTTCCAGGGTATTGGTAGTGGCACGATGAGTGAAAGACAGAAACAGTATGAGCAGTTGAGAGTGTCTCAAGCTACCGACAGAATCTATAAGTATAGACTGAAGAAACTAGCGCCAGAAGGTGACAATGCTCTAGTTGCAAAAGAAAAACGAGCAGCCAGAACGAGGAAAATTAGGTATCAGATTACCCTTAGCTCTGGATAAGAGAAGTATTCAGATATTTTTCTATTTCTGCATGAAAACATATGTTGTGGCTACTCATTAGAAGCACCTCGGTGAGGTGCTTCTAATGAGTAGCCACAACATATGTTTTTGTGTTTTTGTGGAGACATAAGAAAGATATCTATTTTTTTTTTTGGTTGAAAAAAAAAAAAAAAGGTGCCGGCTTATCCGTGTAGGCTGAGATCAATTGATTCTAAAGGAGCAGTTTAAACAGAATCTGACAGTCATTCTCCCAGCTCATTTTAGACATTTTACCAGGTAGTCAAATAGAGTTGTTCATGTTTAGACCGCCTTCCCTGCCCCCCACCCTCCCCCCCCCACCCCCCACCACTACCACACACACACACACACACACACACGCACAAACTGTTTGTGAGGGTGGGGGAATTATTGTTTTCATGTTGTCTGTCCATATGTCTGTCTGTCCGTCCACCCTTTACATTTTGGTCCTTGGGGTGGAGGCTGGTATCTAATAAGCACTGCTTATTGGCAATTTCTTGTTTAGGATAAGTATGGTAAGGGCATAGGCCTGGGTGGCTCAGTTGGATGCGCGTCTGACTGGTGATCAGGAGGTTACATGGGGATATGATCATGAAATATTTTCTATGGTTATTCTCTCCCTTCCACTGATTCAAGAAGGACAGTTGTCAGTTTCTGTCGATAGAATGTGCACAATACTGGTTAGCTGCTTAGAAGACTAAGTCTGCCCAGTAAAAGTGTGGTTAGGTAAACCGGCCATGCTCAACATGACCTCATTGAGTTGACTGGGCTGTAAAACCTCAACACAAACAAACAAACTGACCATTTTGGATAAGTTATGGCAATCTAAGATATGATATACATGCATGTGTGATCATTTGAGATGGACAAAATTAGGAAGAATACTCACACTTTTAGTTATAGAATCCTAATGAGTTGAACACAGATTGGTGTCAGTGTACTCATGTACTGTATTTACCCTAAGCAATCCAACACCTTAACTTTTTACCATACTTTTCCCAAATATTGGAACTTGTCCGCCCAAGCAGATAATTCATATGAAATGTCAAGACTTATTTTCTAAGAAAAATAACTAAAAAAATATTTAAAAGTGTTGTCTGCTGCAGTTGTGATTGGTGCTTTAAGGGTTAAGAAGGATTTTATTAGTTGAAACATAGGGTTTTAACTGCAAAATTTCCGAGATTATCTTAGTTAATGAGCTTGTGAAACTAAAAATGCTTTGAACAACTGGGCCCTGCTCTAGATAAGAGGCTATCCAGATGTAATTGTTTTCTTATTTCTCTCCTAAAACATATATTGTGGGTACTCATTAGAAGCACCTCAGTGAGGCACTTCTATTGAGTACTCACATGTTTCTCTATAGAAATCAGAAAAATATCAACTTTCGGCTATAAAAAAGAGCCTTGTTTAAAGCCCTGACAGCAACTGCTACTGATTGACAAATTCAGCATTTACTTTTTTCTTTTTTTTTTCAAATAATTCTGACAGCAAAAAAGAATGGTATGCTAGAGGAAATGATGATGAAAATCTTAAGGCACAATTGAAAAGGTAAGGCCAGCATGTTTTTATTAAATACATTTACAGGAACTTTTTTGATTTATTTATTTTTAAAAGTTTGGGACTTAGGTGCGAGTGGGCATGGGGGAAGGGAAAAAAAGTGGTGGCAGATATGGGAAAAGAAAGATAGTGTATTAAATTAATTTAGTCTTAACAATCATTCATAAACTGTTGTTTGATAGGAAAATAAAGTAAAACTATTAAAATGTAAATTTTGTATTTCAAAATAGATGGAAAAATATATACTGGCAGATATGGTATTGTAAATCAGTTAATAAAACAATGCTGGCCTAAGAACCAAATTTATTTGTATACATGTCAGTGCTTCAGACATCACAGCATCAGACTGTCTTGACAAAGAAACAGTATTATTATTTTCATTCCTCCAAATAAGGCACCTTTTTCATCCAAAAAGTTTTGATGCGTTTCTTATTTCTCCACAAACACCTTTTTTGCAGGTACTAATTAGATGTCCCTCGCTGAGGCAATTCTAATGAGTACCTACAGCATATGGTTTCATGGAGATATATGTATAAGAAAAATATTTACATGATACACCCTCTTACTGGAACTATGTTTGTGTTAAGGTTTTACAGCCCAATCAACCCAATGGAGTCATGTCGAGCGCAGTCAGTTTACCTAACCACACTTTCACTGGGCAGGTTTAGTCCTCTAAGCGGTTAATAAGTATTGTGCACATTCTTTCACAAGAAACTGACAAGTGCCCTGCTAAAATCAACAGAAGGGAGAGAATGACTGTACAAAATGTTTTATGATCAAATGTCCACGAAAGAATGTTGCCAAACCTGCAACCTCCTGATCACCAGTCGGATGCGCATCCAGCTGAGCCATCGAGGCTGGCACTGGAACTATGTACACTCAGGGGACTTGATACAGAGGAGTATTTGATGATAATTCTAGGATAATTTTCTCCAGTTCTCCATAAAATTTTCTCCAGTTCTCCATAAAATTTTCTCCAGTTCTCCATAAAAACATATTTTGTGGGTACTCATTAGAAGTGCCTTGGTGAGGCACTTCTAATGAGTACCCACAACATATGGTTTTATGGAGAAATAAGAAAAATTATCCCAGAATTATCACCTGATACTCCAACTTAACAAGTCCTCTGTACACTGCAACCTCTTTATAAAATGATTCATTATAAGATGCTTTGGATATAAGACGGTTTAAGGGTGGACCTCAAAGGTGTTGTGATCAAAACAAAAATGTATAGATTATATAGAAAAATGACCATCATTTATGGTCATTTTTCCATATAATTAGATATTTTTGTTTTGATTTAACATGGTTTCCCAGTGTTATAAAGAGGTTATGGTGTACATTCCTGTTTGTTTTTTTTTTGTTTGTTTTTTTATAAAAACATATGAACCCCATCTGAGAAAAAAGGGTCTTTAGGCTATGCGAGGACAGTAAAGATTCAGATTGGCCATCACAGCTGCACTTTTGATAAAGACCTTTTCTATACATCAGTATTCTTCAGTATCCAGTGACTGTAAGTGGACAGTGAAGGTGTTGATCAGACTGCACACATCTGGGCCTTCACTGGCCACTTACACCCTGAAGGCATATAATCAAAATATAGCTCATATATTGTGGATATTCAATTACCTGTCTGAGATGATTTGATAACTACTATCACATGTACTTTTTTGAAGAGATTAGAAAATAAAAATCTGATTGCCAGCTTATATCTAGGGCTGTGTTTTTGAAGGAAAAAGAAAAGAACAGAATGTTTTCAGTACAGTTTTTGCTTTTGCATGTTTTTCATTGATTAATCCTAAAACTAATAAAAATTATACCAGATGACATTCTAAATTTCTTTTCTTTTTTTTTTTTTTTCAGAGAAAATAAGACATTCATGTGAATTGTCTGCTTAGCAGACAATTCACATGAAATGTCAAGACTTAACTTCTCTGAAAAGTACAAAGAAATGTCACCTGCTGCAATTCTGATAGGCACTTAATGGGTTAAATTTTGAACACTAAGTCATTTGTTAAGATGTATTCTAACATGATATTAACGTTTTCCAATTGAGCCAAATGGAAAGCTCACTGAGTAAACTACAATAATTCATGTCATCAACATAGTGCATGCAAAAGGCCCGTCTGATGATGTCACATGTAAACATTTTTTCTAGTGCTGTCCACTGAAAACAGTTCTTTAGAAAACATTGCAACAATGTTGATTTTCCTCTCTGTATCATGTTAGAATCAAAATGATTTTTCTCTTCTATGGATTAGCGTGACTAATGCATGGTGTTGTTGGGCAGATGCGAATATTATAGATAGGTCACAAAAGGAACGCAGTTTTCCGGAAATGTGCCATCTGGGAAAACTGCGTTCCTTTTGTGCCTATGTGGAATATTAATTCATGCTGGCTTTGCCATTGAGAATTAATACTTTGCAATTTGTCCTCCAGCACCATACGCTATTCACAATAAGTCACAGCTGGGAAAAATTATTTCTTAATCAACATATACCATATTATTCCTTAAGTAGTCAGACAAATTGCCGGCCTTGGTGGCTCAGTTGTATGCTCGTCATACTGGTGATCAAGAGGTTGCGGGTTCGACCCCTGTCGGGTTGGCAACATTCTTTTGTGGAGATTGGTCAGGAAATATTTTCTACGGTCATTCTCACCCTTCAGCTTATTCAAGAAGGGCAGTTGTCAGTTACTGGCGAAAAAATGTGCACAATACTGGTTACCTACTTAGAGAACTACCGGGCAAGCCTGCCCAATAAAAGTGTGGTTAAGTAAAAAAAACCCTGGGTTGACTGGGCCGTAAAACCTCAACACTGACAAACAAAGACAGGCCTGAGCAAACAGTGCACACCCAGATTCAGGGTCTACACTGTTTTACCACTCATCCAGCATATCAGGACTTGTTCAGTTTTAAGGACAAGTATGGTGAGTAGTTATGTGGATTTGATGTGCTAGGTATTTTTCTGTCATTTTCTACAAGGGAGATAACTTTTGTAACTACCTGTTTGCTTTCTTGCACAGCAAGTCCCTTCTGAAAATGGGGTCTACTCTAAAAAGAAAGAATTTACTCCCCTTGGGACCAATTTCTTCCCTTTTAGAGTGGACCCCTTTTCAGAAAGTGAGGTGGGGGGTGGGCGGGGGTTGCAAAAATCTGAGTGTTGTCACCCCTGAAAGTGTATCAGTGTCCCCTCAGGGCCCAATTGTTCAAAACTAGTCGGTTAACATATTGTTAAAACTTTGATCATTAAATATGGCTTATATGCTAGTATTTTTGCTGAAAAAATGTGAGTAGCTTTTGCATTTGCAAAAGCTACTCACAATTTCTTCAGCAAAAATACCTGTTAATTAGACATTGTACTTACTAGAAGTTAACATTTTGACCACTAACAAACTCGTTAAGCTAACAATGCTCTGAACAACTGGGCCCAGATATTTAGGATAATAATATAATATGGAATATATATTTGGGGAGATGCCTTTATTTTGTAATTGATCTGTTTGCAGTAACACCATTGACAGAATGGTTGAAGATATGATTCTGGAATCCATGTCTAAAGGTTCTTTCGACAATTTGCCTGGTTATGGCAAACCACACAAATTCTCAGACAAAGAAAAGAACCCATACCTAGATAAAATAACACTAAAACTAAATCAAATTCTGATTGATGATGATGCTAAACCAGAGTGGATTGCAATGCAAAAGGAGATTAGGTAAGATCCAAACTTTATAAAAATCAGACTCAGTGGTTTTATGTGTTTGTCATTTATATCTCTTGACTCTCTTCTCTTTCTTTTGGTGCCATGTGAGGTGTGTTCTTTGTGATTGTGGCATTTCCTGGGTATCTTCAATATCTAGGTAAACTAACCACACTCGACATGACCCCATTGGGTTGACTGGGTCGTAAAACCTAAACATAAACAAATCAATATATTTTTTTTCTAGATAGTATACAAGATTGCCACAAGTTTATTTTTTTATACTGACATTTAAATGTCTCCTTGCATAAAAATAAATCCTGTGCATTAATGAATGTTCAAATATGTCCCTTTAGATTTTTTATTATTACTTTTTATGACAGAATTTAAAAAAAAATGATATTATCTTTATATAAGTGTATATGTCCTATTAGATGGTGTCCATAATTTTTGATACATTAGTAAAACCTATGAAGAATTGCTGTAAATATCCTCTATGTGTTGTTGCACATCACAGGTTATGGGGAATGGATACACTTTCAAGAGAGCTGTCAAAATTTTGTTTTGCCTCCCTTCTGAAAAGGGATCCACTCTAAAAGGAAAGAATTTGCTCCCCTTTCCTTTTAGAGTAGACCTCTTATCAGAAGGGCTTGTTGTGCTAGAAAGGAAACAGGGAGTTACAGAAGTTATCTCCCTAGTAAAAGATGGTGGAGAATGTGGCAGGTTTATCCAGTTACCTCAGTGTGATACAAAATTGCAGTGAGTATCCATGAAGAGAAATTACCAAAGAACATTTGAGCAAAATTTAGAAATGTAGGTCCTCACTAATGATAATAACATTAAAGTGAGTTATGGTAATGAGCATTAACCTATACCACTCCCTCAGCAAATTCAACTGATGACAAATTGAAGGTATTTTTCTTGTTTTTCCAGAAAACAGCTAGTGACATTTCATACAAATTGTCTCCTAAGGAGACCATTTGCATGAAATGTCAAAGGCTTTTCTGGAAAAAATAAGACAAAATAATTCAAAATGTCGTCTGCAGGGTTCGCTACAATATTTGTGCATCTGGGAAAGTTAACTTGAGACTGCTTTTGTCACCAAAATTTATATTTTGTGACCTCTAGTAATAAATAGTTTTTGGAGAAGGAATCATTTTATCTGTTGTTATGGGTGCACATCCTAATATTTAATAATCCTGAAATCCAAGGTTCCAAAATCCTGAAATGCCAAATTTGCCTACACTTTATATGGGTACAGCAAGACCCAAAACCCTGAAATCAGAAATAATCCTGAAAACTTTCACCCATGTGTCCTCAGTAATCATTTTGGTAAATGTCCTAAAATTTTGAACACTTCATTCCATACTTGTTACTTCGAAGAAGTTGGAGGCATATTGCTTTTGGGCTCTTTGTCAGTTCATTTGTTTGTCATGCTTTTCTGTCAGCAAGATATCTCAATAACTATTTTCGCTAAGGCCTTGAAACTTGGTGAACTTATTAGGGCTGAGAAGTAGATTTGATTTATTAACCCATTTGTGCCGAGTGGATTCTTCTACTTTAACTCTTTGGACGGGTTCATTTCTTATATAAGGGGTGTCTGGTTAGTTTTTATTATTATCATATTTGCAGAAATATCTGAACTTAATGCAAACAGTGTAGACCCTGATCAGATGCCGCATTCTGCTGTATCTGATCTGGGTCTACACTGTTTGCCAATGTCCCTTTTATGGGGTGCTAGGGTTATATGGGTAAAGTTCTGAAACAAATCAGATTGAGTTTTTGTAGGGACAAGCATATAGTTGAGGCTAAATGTTTTATTCATTTCTAGTTCTGCCTTAATTTTGTGTTTTGACAGCTGCTTTAAAAAAAAAAAAAAAAAAAAACTTGGTTGAAAAGCAAACAATGCAGACCCTGATCCTGCAAGTATTTTGTGAAGCAAATGTCAGAAACACAAACTTTAGGCAAAACAAGTATGGAATAAAGTGTTCCAAATTTTGGGATATTTATCAGTAATATAAATGAAGTTACATCATTGAGGAGCAGTCTGATCTAGGTCTGCACTGTTTTCATAAGCTTTTGTTTTGTCAGGAAAGTTGTATACAGTTTAAGGATAGTTAATTATATGTTTTTCAGGACTGACTTGAAGCATGCAAGAGAAAAACTGGCTGTTTCAAGATGGCATCTTGCTGACCCACCTCACTCCAGTGCTGCATTGAAACATTGGAAATTGCAGGAAGAAAAGTTCCATTCATCAATAATAGATATAAACCAAAGAATAGACAACTTTAACTTAATTGTGCCAATACTGAATAAACAAATGGTACATTATGACTTTGATAAAGAAGTTAAAAATATTTATTGTGATTGTGATAAGTATATACCACCAAATCGTGATTTAAGTCAAGAGACTTTTCATTATAATAGGCATATTTTCCCAACAAAAGATTCAAGTATTTCATGGAAGGAAATTTGGAAAAATATAAAAGACGTATTTAAGACTTGAGGAGGCTGTAGAGAATTCAGGCCCCGAGGTTATAAAACTTTTTTCGTACTCAGCTGAGCATGAAATTTTGTCTGCAAATAAATATGAAAATTTTGAAATTTTAATGCTCAGCTATGTTTGGTAGAAAAGATTTTGCTGTTGTTAGAAATTGGAGATTTTTTGACAGGAAAAATTTTCTGCTCAGCTGAGTTGAGCATGATAAAGTTTTATAACCTCGGGGCCAGATTAGTAATTTCTCTGAGGAAACATATTGTAGGATGTCTTTAGAATCATCTCTTTGCAACAAGTTTAACCCTTAAATTGCTTAGCAAAATTATAGCACTCTAATTTGTTTTTAATTATTTTTCAGAGAAAATAAGACTTGTTTCATGTGAATTGTCTGCTTGACAGACATCACACATAAAATGTCAAGCCTTATTTTCTCTGAAAAATAAAAAAAATCAGAATGCCATTTGCTGTGGTAGTGATTAGCGCTTTAAAATTTAATCTAAAACAAATATTCTCAAAGAGAAATACAAGGTGATACTGTTGAGATCAATCAATGTAAGTTTGTTTTTTTTTAGAGTTTTTAATTGTTTTCATGATATTGGTGCTAATATGTGGAAAGGTTGGGAGAGGTCTACAGATTTCTCTAGAAAAATTTCTTCTTATTATCAGCCCAGAACCAGTGATAAGATGCAATATTTGCAGCTATCATACATCTGTAATATTTGTTTTTAACCCTTAAAACACTAAAAACAGATGCAGCAGATAACATCTTAATTTGTTTTGCATTTTTGCAGAGAAAATAAGACTTGACATTTCATGCAAAAATCAAGCCTTATTTTCTCTGAAAAAAAAAAAAAAATTCAAAGTGTCATTATTTTGCTGTGGTTATAATTGACACTTTACGGGTTAACATACTTACTCTAAATATTGGGACATCTTTATTCCTACTATATTTCGAGGGCTGATCGCAAGACTGTAGCAAGTTAGATGGTTGTTTTTCCCAATACTTAATCTCCTCACCATGAAGGGGTTGTGAAGATTACAACATTTCTTTCTGTAAACAATGAAAATTTAGGTGCCATTGCTCGTATGAGCAATGGCACCTAAATTTGCATTGTTTACAAAGGGGTCAAAGTTGCCCCTAAACAAGGGTTTCAAAAATATGTTTTGAGTTACTACAGTCTTGCACTCAATCCTCGATTTTACCTAAACTTTGAACCAGTCTATTTTACTACCTCTTCATGCATCTTAAACTTGTTTGATGAGTGACAGTGTAGACCCTGATGGGATGCCGTATTATGTAGCATCAAATTTGAGGTTTACATCGTTTCCTCAGACCTCTCTGTACCACTTCTTAGGGTTATTATGGTAACGCATAACTCCAGATAAGGATTTTTTTTCAACCAAAAAGTATTGATATATTTCCTATTTCTCCATGAAAACATGTTGTGGATACTCATTAGAAGTGTCTCACTAAGGCACTTCTAATGGATACGCACAACATGTTTTAACAGAGTAATAAGAAAAATATTATGTGGATATTCCATCTGCCTGGGAACTTTTTAATGAATTTACTGCTAAAAATATCAATATATTTTTACATACTGTTTCTTTAGTCATATTTACTTACTAGAGTAACTGATTTCTGTTCTCAGACATCTTTGTATTTATGAAACATGAAATTGTTGTTATGTTAAGATAAAATCAAGATACGTGCTGTTTTTGTTTATAAAAAAAAACCCAAGTGAAGTAAAGTTAGCTGCTCACCTGAACCCAAAGCCCTTTTTGTCAATGCCATAATGATTGTAATGAAAATTCAAACCCAATACCCTTGGATAAATAAGACAAAAGCTGTCTCTCAGGGCTCTAGAAAACCGGAAAATAGCCCATCTGGACCGAAAATAAGAATTCCGGACCAGTTTCAAACACCCCAAAACGCTATTAATTTGCTCCAACAGATTTGTGCCTTGAACCCCATTTTTCTCTAACCAACCAATTTTCAAGAATCAATGAGGTCTAAAAAAATCACAAACAGTCAAGTCTTCCCAATCTGATAATGTCTGTGCACCTTTTAAATGCGATATTAGGGTAGTTAAACAGCTCTAAATGGTCATTTGACATGTGTATTGGAGAGGCAGATGAATAACGACAACCTACCGCAACACAAATTACGTCATTATCCAAACATTGTCAAAAAATCATCACTTCACTGTCCTTTGTGCAGTAAACAAGCGATTAACATGAATCATCAGTAATGATAGTCTGATAATTAATCTGTTTGTGTGACATGTGTGATTACACTGAGACTGCAAAACATCAGGTACAGTCGACATGTCCAAAAGATCAAAGGTCGCTTTAATCCCAACTGAGAGTGATAAAAAAATGCACCGCTTGAACACACCTGTTTTCTTCCTTTTTTTTTTTTTTTTTTTTTGTTTTGTTCATCACGGTTTGTCGGTCCCAGATTTGATAAATTAATTCCCGAACCGTGTAGGTCCTGATCATACGTCACATACAACGGCGTCTGATCTGGGTCTTATTGTTTGCTTCTTTTTTGACGGCCGTAACACGCAAGTATAATTCAAGGTAGATTTCACGGTAAAAATAAGACATGCACCACTTGCGCTACACAAAGATTGGTTAGAGCTTAAAATTTAAGCAGTCTGGTCAGATCTTGAAACATCGAAAGCTGTAAAACCGCCCGTGGTGCAGGCCTTTTTATTAGACCTGATTAGGTCCATACAAGTCGTTTCGTTCGGTCTTTCCTGTTTCCCGCCATCTTCACACTTACACAAGATGGGAATCAGTTGTTTATAAATAGGTATCTAGGAAATCCCTGCCAAGAAAATTGTCCGTTTTTTTTTTTCTTTCTTTTTACATACCTGACTGTATTTATTGATGATGCCAGCTTTGATCATCCTCGTTATCTAGGACCCGTGATATAACTGAGTTGAGGTGTATTATTTAAAAGGATTCATAGGACTGCCAACTGTCATTAATTTGCGTGACAGGTGATAATATATTTACACTTCGGAAATTAGCTCACTGATGACGTCGTCATTAACTCATCGGCTGGCCCGATTCAGATTTCAGGATTTCTAGAGCCCTGCTATCACCAAACAGGAAATCTCACCTGAATCATGAAAAAATTTAAGTCTGTGACTTCAAGGTCAATGCAGGATGAGAGGAGATGCAGGGCTTGCACTAACAAAAACCCTTGGACCAGAAGTCAACATCATTCCAAGAATCTCATCTCAGTAGGTTGTCAAGAAGTTTTGAAGTTTCTCGGTGAATTGCAGGTAAATCTGTATGATACCAACCTCCACTTAATATTGGGCAAATAGTTGAAAGATTTTGCAAAGCCACTGGTCAGATCACAGCTAAATTTAACATACAGGTAAGGTAAGTGATAATTTCCAAGCTAAATTTAAGGTGTTTTTGCACAATGAAGCCAATTCCAATATATGCACTAGTGAGTTTTGGTGGAAAAGTAAAGCATTACTTCTTTATAACAGTTGCTGTGATCCAAAGTAAGAACTATGTTGTATGGTCATTTTTCTATATAATGTATACATTGTTTTAAAAGAAAAAGTATAGATTATATTGAACATTTACCATTTTATTCAAATAAAAATATATAGCTTATATAGAAATATAAACATAAGTGGTCATTTTTAGCACCCTGGGACAATGTCCCTGGAGAGCTTATGTTGTCACGCAGTCATTGGCATCGGCATCTGTGTCTGCGTCAGCGTTAGCACAGTGTTTAAGTTTTCAAAGGTGTGCATAGTTTTTTTAACTGTTTAAGGTACTGCTTTCATATTTGACCTACACCTACCTTAGGGTAAGACCTTTCAATAGCATACACCACCATCCCCAAGTTAGACCCTTTATGTAGGTCAAGGTCAGTTCTTACTTTGTCATTTACACCCATGTTTAATTTTTGCATTTAAGTTTGAAAAGTTTACATAACTGCTGAAGTATTCAAGATAGAGGTTTAATATTGGCCCACACCAGCACACACCCCTTCCTCAGTTTGACCTGCCTAGGTCAAAGTCAGGTCATAGTTTATCATCTGAACCCATGTTCAAGTTCTGCCTTTAAGTTTTGAAAAGTGTTTGTAACTGCTGAAGTATTCAAGATATTGCTTTAATATTTGGCCCACACCACTGTTAGGGTAAGATCTTTCAATAGCGCACACCCTTTCCTCAGTTTGACCTTCGGCCTAGGTCAAGGTCGGCATGTAAGATATAGCTTTCATATTTTCTCCACACCAACCTAAGAGAAGATGTTTCAATGGCATATACCCCATCCCTCATTTTGACCTTCTTCCGACATCAAAGTCAGGTCATACTCTGTCATTTACAGCTATGTTTAAGTTCTGCATTTAATGATTGTTTTCTTATCCGATCAGCCCTTTCCGGCGAACTGCATTGTCTTCTGAAAACTCTTGTTCTAAAAATCTAATCATTTTTGTTTGGATATGATTTTTTTACCCTTCTTTTAAAGAGTTTTATCATATTTACTGTAAGTATTTGGACAGACAGACCTGAGCAAACAGTGTAGACCCAGCTGAGATGCTGCATTCTGCGGTGTCTCATCAGGGTCTACACTGTTTGCCAGTCATCCCGCAATTTATAGACACAACAGCAGGTTGTACATTGTACTTGTTCAATTTTAGAAGAAGTATGGTATGGAGTTAACGCGTCAGAATTCTTACGGTAAATACTGTATATCCAAAACAATGCTATAATTTACCAGTATCTTATAAAAAAGTTCCTGTGTATTAACCTTATTTAGAGTAATTTAGCATTTGGATCCTTCTGAGTAGAAAAAAAAAAGCCCTTAGATATGTGACCAGCTTGGACCAAGGTCAGTCTGTATACTGAGGGGACTGGATACACTTGTTTGATCTGCAGTACTTTTACAAGGAGGGTAACTTTTGTGACTTCTGTTTGCTTTCCTGGATACCAGGCCTTTTCTGAAAATGGGACTACTCTAAAAGGAAAGAATTTGCTCCCCAAGGGAAGCAAATTCTTTCCCTTTAGAGTAGATCCCTTTTAAGAATTAAGAAGGGCAGTAAAACAAATTTGACTGAGTTGTTTCCCTTGAAAGTATCCATTCCACTTAGAGTTCAGCCAAGGTTTCTGCGAGTATAAATTCTGATAAGACTGTATTGATATGCAAGCAGCTGTTGATTATGAGTTTAACGACCCAGTCAACAATGTCAAGGTTATGTTAAGCCAGTCAGTTAACCCTTAAAATTCCAAGAAAGCCTGCATCTGAAAATGTCGTCTGTTTATGTCGTCTGCTGAATATTCTTGCAAACTTTTCCAACCTATTTTTGCATTCAGGCAAACAGTGTGGACCCAGATCAGACTGCTCCTCTAGGAGCAGTCTGATCTGGGTCCACATTGTTTGCAAAAATGACTTTTAAAATCACAAGCAGATGATAAAGCAGATGACAATTGTTGTGATTGGCAGTTTAAGGGTTAACTTTTCCTGGTTTAGTTCTCTAAGCCGTTCATTGGTACTTTGTGCACATAAGTTTTGCCAGTAACTGACAACTGCCCTTGAATCAGCGGAAGGTGAAGAATGACCGTATAAGTTATTTTATGATCAATCTCCAAGAAAGTTATGTGGCAGAGCTGGGATTCAAACCTGCAACCCATGGATCTGCTGCCAGATGCGCTACTGACTGCGCCATGTAGCCTGGCACAAGCACATGTTTGTCAACTTGGGTTGCATAAGTCAAAAGTTAGCTTTCTGTCTGAGAGGACTGTTAGTCACTTTGTCATCCCATAACTATATGCTGTTGGGTAACATGGAAAAAATACCCAGAATAGCATTTAAATTTTTTTTTTTTTCTCTCTGATAAATAAAGACTAACAATACATACAAAATGCATGGAACACTGTCATATCAATGACACCACATTACAATATGAAATGAGTCGTGACATCAGAAAAACTGACCTTTGGATGTGCACCCAGTGAAGATTCAGACCAGTCTGCGCATTTGTGCAGTCTGATCAGAATCTTCACTGAGTGCATTTTGGATAGACAAGGATACAAAGTCTCCTCAGGTAGACAACAAAGACTCTGGCCCCGAGGTTATAAAACTTTTTTCATGCTTAACTCAACTGAGCATGAAATTTCACTTGGTCATAAAAATTAAAATATCAATTAAAACTTTTTTCATGCTCAACTCAGCTGAGCATGCTCAGCTGAATTGAGCATGAAAAAGGTTTTAAAAAATTGTCAGTATTTTATGATTTATAAGCAAAATAAATTTCATGTTCAGCTGAGTTGAGAATGAAAAAAGTTTTATAACCTCAGGGCCTGATCAGACTGAACAGATGTGCAGGCTGATTTGAGTCTTTGCTAGGCAAACATGTCTGAAAGTACTTTTTCTCACTTTGCTGCTAAAATGTCCTGTACAATGACACCATGTGTGTTACAGTCAAATTTTACAGAGGAACATTTTTTTTTTTTACTGCAACATCCATGGTGCTATTAAATGAAAACAATTCTCACTAAGTAAATATCAAAAAAAAAAAAAAAATCATACACCAACTTTTCAACAAAAATGCATTTGCTAACAGTGCAGACTGAGATATTGAAGCGGACACTAATCAGGGTCTGCATTCTTTGCAATTCCACTGTGAAAAGGATGCATACAAATTTTAGGCAAAAAAGGTATACAGTAAGTACAGAATAAATATCTTCGAATATTTAGAACATTTACAGGGGTGATTAATTACCGCGCATACTCCTACAAGCGCACAGTCAAAAAATTCCGTAGTCTTCAGATTACAGCCACTTCTTTATCTTGTGTCTACTTCTTTATCTTGTGTTTACCCATATGTTGTGGTACCCATTTGAATTGCATCGACTTGTCGATGCAATTCAAATGAGTACCCACAACAGACGCTTTTATAAAGAAAATCCGAAACATCATCAAATAAGCCCTTTACTGATTTTTCATAGGTAGATACATATTTTACCACAAGTTTTCTCAGTAATTTTGAAAAACCTAAGCACACAGTGTGGTTACTAGGTCGAATATGGTATATTATTATGTACCGTATTTACCCTAAATATTGAGACACCTTATCTCCTTAACGTACTTTTTCTAAAATTTTAAAAAGTCCCTTTTACTGCCTGTTGATGTGTTTAAAATAGTGCTGGATTAGTGGCAAACAGTGTAGACCCACATCAGATGCCGCATTCTGCAACCTCTGATCTTGGTCTACACTGTTTGCTCAGGCCTATATGTCCCAATACATAGGATTATTACGGTACTTTGCATGAGTAGACAGACCTAGGGGTATCTGATCCATCTATAATTGCATTGTTAGAAGCATTAAAGTCCATTTGCATAACATGCCACCAGATCAGGTTGACATCAATCCGCAGCTACTGATCAGGATGTTCACTGTTTGCTATCAAGAGTCCTGAGACTGTTTGTAATGTGTAACAGAACAGTTAAGGCCTTGGTCAATCTACCGGTACACTATAACTCTTTATCCTATTTATTGTAATATTTGAACAAGCCCTATATGTCCCTTGTGAGCTATGTCTTTAACCTTTGTCATGCTGAATAAATTGATGCCACACCCACTCCTAATTTCCAGCCAATCAGATTACTTGATCCAGGTTTTTGATAAAAATTCACATATTTAATGACAAACAGTGCAGATCCAGGTCTACACTGTTTGCTAAGACCGGGCATGTTGTGTTCAGCAAGAGAAGGGTTAAGTTCTGACTGAATGGCAAATAATGTAGACCTAGATCAAAGTGCTCCACAGTAGCAAATCCTTTCCTTTTATGGTATTTACCCTAAGTATTGGGACACCTAAACTCCTTACCATACATGTCCCAAAATTTAAACAAAATGCCCATTTTACTGTCCATTGATGAGTTGAAAAATGCTGAATGAGTGGCAAACAATGTAGACTCTAATCAGATGCCACATTCTGTGGCATCTGATATTGGTCTACACTGCTTGCAAAGGCCTATCTATCTCAATACTTAGGGTTATTATGGTAGAATCCTTTTCAGAAAAGAATTTTGATAGATTTACCTCCCCTGAAAGCATGTCCATTACTTTAAATTCTTGCAAACTACAGAACACAAAAAAATTTATACCCCACAGTTTTTATTTTTTATTTTTTTTTTTATCAGAGAAAATCAGGCTTGACATTTTATGTAGCAGACAATTCAAATGGAATGCCAAACCTGATTTTCTATGGAAATAAAAATATTTAAGAGTGCCTCAGTTTGGAGTAGAAAGTCAATAATCACTGATTATTAATCAGTGATATCCTATTCAGGAGTCAAATGAACAGGTACCATTCATAACTTTAAACCTTGTGATGTTGAATAAATAAAGATGTCGCGTCCACTTTGGCTTCTAACTAAGAGCCAATCAGATTACTTGATCCAGTGTCATTGATTTATTTGTGTTGAGGTTTTACGGCCCAGTCAACCCAATGGGGTCATGTCGAGCGCGGTCAGTTTACCTAACCACACATTTACTGGGCAGGCTTAGTCCTCTAAGCGGTTAACCAATATTGTGCACATTCTTTCGCCAGAAACTGACAACTGCCCTTCTTGAATCAGTGGAAGGGAGAGAATGACAGAAGAAAATATTTCATGATCAATCTCCATGAAAGAATGTTGCTGACCTCGGCAGGGTTGAACCCGCGACCTCCTAGTCTTCAGTCGGACGGCGCATCCAACTGAGCCACCGAGGCCGGCCCAGTGTCATTGATAGAAATTCACATACTTAATGATAGACTATGCAGATCTATACTGTTTGCAAAGGCAGGGTGTATCTGGATTCAGCAGGACTAGAGTTAACATGCATTAATTGAGTTTCCTCTGAGATGTCTATCTGGAATGCATCTTCTTCAAACTTAATCATACTATTCAGACTGGCATCCAAAAAGGGACAGTCAGCGTCTCTTCTTTTCTCAAGTCTTCCTTGAAAATCTGTTTTAGCTTTCAGCAACCGCAATTTAAGTATTAGCAGATAACTTTTAACCTTTACCACCCTCTTGGCTAATTCAGCAGACGACAGATTGATGATATTTTTCTTATTTTTCCCAGAAAACAGGATTTGATATCTCCTTAGGAGATAATTTGCATGAAATGTCAAATCCTGTTATCTGGGAAAAATAAGAAAAAGTACTTCAATATAACTCCTGAAAATTTTACCCAGATTGCTAAATGTTAAAATACTGTTGTTATTTTTGCTCAAAAAATGTGGATTTGTATTCATTCAGATTTTCTGATTTGGAAACTACATGTATCAGAATGAAAGGCCAAGCCATGTTTCTTTTTTTTTTTTTTTTTTTTCTAGAATAAATAAGAAATATTTCTCAAATGAAGTCTGCTAATATCTAAATGTAGCAGGTCAAAGGTTAAAAGCCACTAAGGTTATTCATCTGGAATTTAAAAAAAAAGAAAACAAATTTAGTTAAAAGAAAACGACAGTATAAAACAATCACATGGTCTCACATACGACAAGCTAAAACATATGTGATATTACATTTTATAGCTACCAGTGAAGGCATTTTTTTTTAAACCAAAAAATCATTGATATTTTTCTTATTTCCCCTCAAAATCGTATGTTATGGGTACTCAATAAAAGAGCCTCACTGAGGAACTTCTAATGAGTACCCACAACATGGGTTTTTGTAGAGAAACAAGAAAAATATTTATGTGGAGATTCCTTTTATCTGGAGCTCTGTATGATGATCTGAAAAAAAAAAAAAAAAAAAAAAAAAAAAAAAAAACCGAAAAAAAAACCCCCCCAAAAAAACATGGTAATATTTTCCTGTGTATACTAGTCAGATAAAGCTTTGTAATATTACCTTTCTTGCAATGCATATTAGTACTAATGTATGTGCTGTTAGTACTGTATTAACCCACTGTAGACTGAACGAACTCCCCCACGCTATATATTAGAAGAGTCCAATTTCCAATTTTAGGTATGTGAGGCTATGAGATTTAGATATTCCTAGAGAAAAGTAATTGCAAACAGTGAAGACCCTGATCAGATGCAGCATTCTGTGGCGTCTGATCTGGGTCTACACTGTTTGCCAAGTACCCTTTTACGGGTCTCCTGACTACAATGAGTTAATACCATATTCAACCTAATTACCACAGTTCACCCTATAAGAGCACAGTCAAGCAATTTCTTTGTCTTTGGATTATAGCCTGTGTACTTTTATCTTCTTTATACAAGCATATGTTGTTGGCTGTCATTTGAATTGCCTCGACAAGTCGAGGCAATTCAAATGAGTGCCAACAGCATATGCTTTTATAAAGAAAATCGGAATCAGAATCGTATAAGCATCATTGAATATGCCCTGTATGAAATTGTCCGCTGATCTTTCTTTAAAGCCTGTCCTTATTAGGTGGATATTTTGCTACAAGTTTTTTCCAGCAATTTTGAAAAACATAAGCACATAGTGCAGTAATTAGGTCAAAGACGGTACTGGAATCTTGTGATCCAAAGTCCTAAAAGTTTCTAAACTGATACATATAAACAAAATTTAGGCAAACAGAAGTACAGAATAAAGTTTTCAAACTTTAGGGTCATTTACAGTATTCTTAGCATATCCATCACGAAAACGTACCTATATAATTTTGATCCCCTTAAACCCCACTTTATATAGTAAAACTGAGGTTTACAGGGGTATACATTATTTTTCTTATTTCTGCTCAAAATCATAGATTGTGTGTACTCATTAGAACCACCTCACTGAGGCAGTTCTAATGAGTACCCACAATGTATGTTTTGAGCAGAAATATGAAAAATATCAGAGTTTTTTATCTGAAAATTTTCAGTTTTTGGAGGTGAAATTCTCTATATATTTGAATAGGTGTGTTTTCGTAATGCTATTTAGACACTACTTTTTCGGTTTTCTACATATCAGTGTGACAATGTATTTACCCTAAAAATTTGTCCTATACTTGTCCTAAAATTTAAATAAGTCATTTTACTACCTGCTGGATGAATGGCAAACAGTGTAGACCCAAATTCTCTGGTATCTGGTCTGGGTCTACACTGTTTGCTCAGGCCTGTCTGTGGCATATGATCTGGGTCTACACTGTTTGCTCAAGGTAAATATGGTATACTTACGTTTGGTGTAGGCATACTCTAGTGCACTAGATATTGTTCTCATGTCTGTCTCTATACTCTTTGCCCAATTTTCTACGTCGCCAATTTCCTGAAAATAATGAAATACCACACTTATTATATGAAATTTGTGTAATAGGAAAGGTAAAATTTATATAAAAAATAAAGACAGAAGAAAAACCAAATAACAAAATCAGCTCAGCTTGGAAATCCTAAAATAGGTATGGAATTTCCTATTTCCCAGAAAATAATGATTGACATTTCATATGATAAATATTGAGAGAGAAACTAACTCACACTCTTTTCAAAGTTGATGCCATTATCCACATAAAGTGTACAAAATGTGTGTGTGAATTGCACAAACCATGTAGACTGCAGGAAAAGACAGACTGACTTGATTGTACATTTGGTATACCGTACAGGATTCTGGAAAACATTAAGGGACCAGTAGCAGAATCTCTGACTAACCATTAACCTTTACCACTCTGGCCAAATTCAACAGACAACAAACTGATGATTTTTTCTCAGAAAATAGTCTTTGAAATGTCATGCTGCCGTCTGCTGAAATTTTTACCCATTATACTATGCATTAAGGTAGCATTTAAATCTCTGACTCACCTTCAGGCCAGTATTCAAATCTTGAGTTACTGTCAGGGCAGTATGCAAATCTTTTAACTCATTTTCAGACTAGTGACCAAATCTTTGACTCACATTTAGGACGATATTCAAATCTTTAAACTCATTTTTAGGACAGTATCTTTAAACTCATTTTTAGGACAGTATTGAAAACTTTGACTCACCTTGAGGGCAGTATTCAAACCTTTAACTCACCTTTGGGCAATATTCAATCTCCAACTCACTTTCAAGGCAGTATTCAAATCTTCAACTTACCTTCAGCAAGCTTCGGGGGATGTATTCAAATTTCTGACTCACCAGGGCAGTATTCAAATACCTGGCTCACCATCAGAGCAGTATTCAAATCCTCCATACACCTTCAGGACAGTATTCAAATATTCCACACACCTTCTGGACAGTATTCAACTCTTCCACACACCTTCAGGACAGTATTCAAATCTTACATCCTACCTTCAGGATAGTACTCAACTCACTTTCAGGGCAGTATTCAAATTTTCGATCAGTATGCAAATCTTCAAGTTCACCTCAGGCCAGTAGTCAAATCTTTGACTAACCTTTGATCAATATTCAAATCTTCAACTCACTTTCAGGCCAGTATTAATATGTTAATTACTTTCAGCACCTTCAGGGCAGTATAAAAATCACCAAGACTTTTTGAAGACAGTAAAACCTTCAAGTCAGTTTGAGGACAACTTATTAAAATCTGACTCACCTTCAGGGCAGTATTAAAATCTTCAACTAGTTTCAACCACTGGGCTGTTTGCTTTGAGAACTGTGCAGCATTGGCTTGCAATATCTTTGTTTCTGTGTCTAACTTCTTCTGGTTAACATAAGCATTTGCTACTCTGCATGTATAAAAGCAGAAGAATTGTTAACCCTTGTCCTGCTGAACCTGGATATATCCTTCCTTTGCAAACAGTGTAGATCCAGATCAGTTGGCTTCTGAAGAAGCCAACTGATCTGGATCTGCACTGATTGCCATTAAGTATGTGAATTTATATCTACAATCTGGATCAAGTAATCTGACTGGCTGAAAACTTGAAGTGGGTGTGGCCTCTTAATTTATTCAGCAGGACAAGGTTAACAAATGTCTGATGATAATTCTGGGATACTGTAAATGTCCCAAAATTTCATTCACAATTTCTAACAGAATGACTTACATGTATATGCAAACAGTGCAGACCCAGATCAGACTACTCCTAGAGAAGCCGTCAAATCAGTGTCTATACTGTTTGCCATTCCACTAAGTATTTTAAGAAGCAACTGCATAGAAAGCAAAAGTTAGGCCAAAAAAGTATGGCATACAGTGTTCTTAATTTTAGGACATTTACGGTAATTTTCTCTAGTTCTCTATGAAAACATATGCTGCTGGTACTCATTAGAATGGCTCAGTGATGCATTTCTAATAAATACCCACAATATGTTTTTATCGAGAAATAAGAAAAATTACCCCAGAATTATCAACAGATACTTATAAACAATTCCGCTGAAAAATTCAAGTAAACATAACCATACCAAATTTGGTATGCCAAATGTGAACATTTCTAAATTTATCCTCTTAAGTGGTACTAAATCCCATAATTGAAAGTAAATTGTTAAAGTAAAGATGTTGGCAAGTATTGCAAATCCCCAGCCAAGCTCACATCAGCCGTTATAGTCTTCAAAATGTAGCAGTTGCAGACATCGTGCAGGAGATGCTGGATGAAACCAAGAAAAACAGACAGCCCCCACCAAACCACATCATATAAAAAACAGGGTGTTTATTTTGGACATTTTATTAAATTTCTAACAAAAATATCTTGTAGGTACTCAGTGGACGTACCTCACCACCATGTTTTGGTGTAAAAATTATCTTTTGAATACTCTCTCAGAGACCTAATTTGTCATCTGTTAAATTCAACTTAACCCTTCTCTTGCTGAACACGACATGCCCTGTCTTAGCAAACAGTGAAGACCAAGATCAGTTGGCTTCTAAAAAGGCCAACTGATCTGGATCTGCACTGTTTGTCATTAAATATGTGAATTTCTATCAAAAACCCAGATCAAGTAATTTGATTGGCTGGAAATTAGAAGTGGGCGTGACATCTTAATTTATTCAGCAAGGGAAGGGTTAACATGAAAAAGTTAATTCAACTTGCAAACCTTTACACCACACTAAAACTTTTGGAGTTTTGTCACTGGACTGGACAACGAGTCCAGCCTTTGAAGCGATTGAAAATGCACCACTATAATGCACCATTATTATTTGGAGCTATGAAACAATACCATGACCTGAGACACGGTTACATCACTCTAGATAAGACGGGGTAACGGGTAAATATTTTTCTTATTTCTCAATAAAAACATATGTTGGGTACTCATAAGAAGCCCCTCTGCGGGGCGCTTTTAATGAGCACCACAATGTATGTATTTGTGGAGAAATAAGAAAAAATATCGATACTTTTTGGTTGAAAAAAGTGTTTTATCAAGAACCAAGCTGTAAGTTGTAACATAGTATATCAGAAAAAAGCAACAACAACAAAAAAAAAAACAATTATCAAACTGCTGCTGAAAAAAGGCTTTTATCTAGAGCTTTAGACTGATTAATGGTAATATTCCTCACTTAGACTGGCTCCAGTCTCCAGCGACTAAATATTTTTTTCTTATAATCCTGTCTGATATTATTATTTTGGTTTTATTTTAGTGGATTATCAAACAGGATTATAAGAAAAAAAATATTTAGTCACTGGAGACTGGAGCCAGTCTATTCCTTACCCTGCATTGAGATGATCCACTAAAGCATGAGTTAATGCTGTTGCCGCTACAACTGCTTCTCTTTTCTTTTTCTCTGTAAGTATACAAGTAACCTCATAGTTTCAAATAAAAACAAATACCATAATTTGACTTACCATATTTGACCTAATTACCACACTGTGTGCTTAGGTATTTCTAAATTACTGAAAAAACTTGTAAAATATGCATCCACCTACCGAGGGCACACTTTGAAAAAAGATCAGCAAACAACTTATTTGGTGATGTTTATGCAATATTTTTTATTCTGATTTTCTCTATAAAAGCATATTATATCGTGAGTACTCATTTGAATTGCATGGACCCACAACATATGCTTTTATAAAGAAGTAAACAAAAAGTACACTGGCTGTAATCTAAAGACACTGGAAATGCTGTGCATTTATGCCAGTATGTACAGTAATTAGGTCAAATACAGTAACTACCCCATATATCCCTACAAGCGCAGTCATGCAATTTCATAAGCTTTTCTTTAAAATTAGCCCTTATTAAGCGGATGCTTTACTAAAAGATATTAATGCCTGGGAGCTACCGGAATGTTTTGGAACCAAATTGGTGAGGCAAACAGAGTGAATATCAACAATATATGTTGTGCATTTGAAAGTTTAAATCTAAGAAACAGTGCCAGCTGCTAATTTAAAAAAAAAAATAATAATAAAAAAACAGATGCTGACCATCCTGATATTTCAGTCAGTCATATTGCCATAACAATTTCAACGTTTGCACGAAAACTTCATTTATCAGGTGGGAATCAACAAACTCTGATGTTCTTGGCAAAATTGCCTTATTTTGCAAAGGTTATATACATGTAGGGATTTATCTGTGTTTTCCCTGAGCATGCAAAGCATCATGAAGAAATTGAAAGTTGTGATTTTTTTCTTCTTTCTTTCTATCATTAATGCAACTTGTATTGGACCATTGGTATTACTTGCAAGGAGCTGGTTTTTACCGGATGGACCACTAGGGAGCAATTTCGTTTCATTAGTGGGATCTTTAACCTGCACAAAGGATGTCTCTTCCTGTACAGTGGGGTAGGGTGGGATGGGGGAATGGGTCCTCCAGTTAGGGTCCTGCTCTAAAGGATGGTACACCATATCAATATCATCCCTGCCAATGATGTTAATGGAGCATGTTCAGATCCACAAAATTTCTCATTACAAGCAGGAATTGAAATACTGTAAGGACCTTCAGCTGGCTAATCAAATTTGTACAAATAACTAACCAATTAGTTATCACTTTTGAAGTTGATTCCTCTGTCTTCAAGTGAAGTTTTACCTTGCATATCAGACATCATTTTCTTGCAATTTGGATGAAGAAATACATAATTATGCTCTGCTTTTTACATATTAAATGGTGATAATTATAGTTGTTGGACGCCATTTTAAATGACATCACATTAGTTTCAATGCTGATGACATCATTACTGAACACTGATGTTATTGAATTATTTGCAAATAACTGACTTGTATAATAATACAGAAAGGAATACAGAAAACAATTATTTTTTAAACGTATATGGAGCTACAGCACCTGTAGTATTTGTAAGACTTACTGAGTGATTGCCCATATTTGCCAGTAATTATTTCAGATTAGCGAGTTGCACACATGTCAAGCAGTGTACCTTAATGATGCAACAAATGTCTACTTTGCAGACTAAATTGCTCTGCTTATTTCCCTAGATATTTACAGGCAACAAACTTACGAAAATTGCATGAACATTCAAAGTGACTCGCAACTGTATATTAGTTTATGTTGGGTTATAAATATTTTTTGTGATATTTTATGTTTCATTGTTTTACCATATAACAATTATACCTATCCCAATGTTTTGTTTACTTAGAACTGGTAGACGAGTTTGGTTAGAAAACAAAGATTACAGTTGTATTTAGCCAGGAATTAAACAGAATCAGAATATTTTACTGGTGATACATCAATAGACATTTATTCACCAGGGCCAACGATTGCAAAGACTAGTATAGATCTCACAAGTGATGTGATTCCAGCGACAGGGTCCTCAGAATTTTCAGCAGAGGAGATTATAGATCCAGGGAGTGCATTCCAATCCCTAATGGTGTCTGGGAAGAAACTGTACTTATAAATGTCAGTTCTAGCATATGGCACTTGAAATGCCATTGGATGCTGATTCCTACAGCACCTACATGTATTTTGGGGTTGAAGGTTGTCACAAGATATACCCGTTCTACCTTTCAGACCGTTGAATAGCAATATGCGTTTACTACATTTGCGTCTCTGTTCAAGAATGCTAGTCATACTCCCAGTTTCAAAGTTGTAGTTTCCAGTTACAAACCTAGCTGCATGATTCTGAACCTTTTCGAATTCTTCCTGGACTACTATTCCATGTGGGTCCCAAACAGGGCTAGCGTACTCCAGAACTGGTCGCACCAACCCACTGTATGCTGTTTCCTTAACATCTTGGGGGCATGATGACAGGTTACGTCTTAAGAAACCAAGAGTTCTGTTTGCTTTTGTGCAACATTGCTTACATGAGTATTCCTTTTCAAATCCTTAGAAATTGTCACACCAAGGTATTTAATATTATCCACATCTTCCTGGACTACTATTCCATATTCTAAGGAGTAAACTGCATTGATCTTTTTGATCCACTTCCTAGTAAGTGCATGTTACATTTCATTGGCTGAAATCTCATTATCACATAGTGGCCTAATTTCCCAACTTTCAGCATGAAATATCTCGCGATGTAGATGACCTACATGCATGCAAATGTGATAAATCAGTTATACCATGGTTCTGCGCATGTACGTGCGATAATGCACTCGCATCGTACAGGCGCATGAACCATGGTATAACTAAGACTTATACCACATTTCCTGGCCAATTTGCCCAGTTGATCAATATCCTTTTTCAGAGTTTTGATGTGTCTTCAGTCAAGTTCAGTGTTATCAATCTGATGATAGCAGACACAGTCATCAGTGAACAAACAAATCTCAGATTCTATTCCAACCATGATGTCATTTATATACAATGAAAACAACAATGGACCGAGAACAGTGCCCTGCACACCAGACAAAACAGGTGCCCATTGAGATTTTGCTCCATTGACTACAACCCTTTGTTGCCTATTGCACAGAAATGAATCAATCCATAATAAGCCATATCCATGGAGTTTGCATTTCAGAAGTTCATGATGAGGAGTGTCAAAGGCCTTCTCGAAGTCCAATACGAATGTATCTACTTGATCTCCTGCATCCAAAATTTTGGCCAAATCATTTATTACTGTGATCAACTGAGTTTCACAGCTACGGTCCTTCCTGAAAGCATGTTGTCTGTCTGACAGAAGCTTGTGTTCATCAAGATGACCCATAATATTTGTACATACTATGTGTTCAAGCATTTTGCAAGGAACACATGTCAAGGACACTGGACAATGGTTACTTAGTAAGGCTCTGTCGCCCTTCTTATAAAGTGGACAGATGTTAGCCAAAGACCATTTCTAGGGGATTTCATCCTTATCAAAAGACTGTTGGAATAAATGAGCAAATACAGTACCAAGTTCTACTGCAAGTTCTTTAAGGACTCTGGGATGAAGTTCATCAGGTCCCAAAGCCTTTGAGGGATTTAAACTTTTCATCATTTTTATAACACCTTCATTTGAAATGTGAATGTCGCTTATAGGCGGAGCGGACTTCCAAGCAGAGGGACCTCACTTTCTGAAGTTTTGGAGAATACATCTGTAAACTGACCATTGAACTCCTCAGCCTGCTCAGTTTCAGAATCAGCCAAACCACTAGCATTTCTCGTTTTGAGAGGAGGGATACTCTGATGGTCTTTCCTTTGACTGTTGGTATACCGAGAGAAGTCTTTGGGGTTAACCTTAATGTCACCAACCAATCTGTTAACATACAAATCATGCTGCTTCTAGATATCAGCTTTGATTTGCTGTCTCAGTCCCTGAAACTTAGATCTGAGTTTACTACTGCCAGTCTTTTTTGCCTTTGCATGAGTTTTATTCCTTTTTCGAATATTCCTTCTAATCTATGATGTAATCCAAGGGAGGGAAGCTACCGGTCTACTTGCCTTAGAGGGAATATACTTATCTACAGCCTCCTGTATGAAAAAAGTTATCAAATTGAAGTTTTCCTGAACAGAACGAGAACCAGAATGACCACTGAAATATTTATCCTTTGCAAAGTTTGAAGGCTCTCGTCTCATAGAGTCAAAGTCACCTTCTGATAAAAATAAACCTTATGCCGTGGTTTCTTCCTTGGAGGAATAAAGACCTTTAAAGTTCCTGCAACACTGTCATGATCACTCAGTTTATCAGGAGAGTGTACCTCTTGAAACTGCCCAGGTAATGAGGTCAGGGTTCTCACTAGGATTTTAAAATTAGGAGTCCGGGACTCCCTTTTTATAAAAAGTAGGAGTCCAAGCCAAAAAGTAGGAGTCCCACTCCCCCAAAATAGGAGTCCCATTTGTTTCCATGACTCTCTTTTAATAGTGAGCAAGTCCCCGGTAACTTCATTCTATAAATACCTGATGGAGAATCAGTTTCCTTATTTTCACGTACTTTTTGTTTTTTTTGGAGTTTTTTTTTCAACTGATTTTGGTTTCTGCTTTATGTATTAGTCTGAGCAATGCCTGTAACCAACTGTTGGTCATTATCACATATCCTGATGTTGTTAATTAATTCAGTGGAGGTGGCCCAGAAATTAGGATGACGTCTTATCTCTCTAATGGGAAAATGAAACATCTTTGCAGCTCAGGAGACATGACAATCCTAACCTATTTTACTTGCATGGTAAAGATGTCGCACTATTTATATAAATAATGTAATGCAGTCAATGTTTTTAGCTTTTTATTTCAGAGATAACAATACTTGAACTCTTCCATCATGTGCTGCATGTAAAGCAGATATTATTACTACTTTATGGTTTATGTAGTAAAGGGTTCGAGGACATGTCTCAAGAAATATGAACTAATCCTCCCAATGGCAAATCCTCTTTCATTGCTTTTCGGTTAAATTCAATACCCCATCCCAACCCAAAAAAATTCAGTTCGTTGCTGTCTGTACTAAGTGACCTTGGGTGTTATGGATATTAAGTGAAATGTATTTTAATCAAAACCAATTAAAGCTTCCCGTTACATGCTACCACAAACTTATATATGCAATATATCCACATCTTCTGATCATGGGCCCTCTGTTGAGCCCCCCCGCAAAACGTCATTTCAATGTTTACATTTGCACCGTGCTGCAATCAATACACGCTACCAGAAAATGTCCGGAACTTCTTTACTAGCTGATCTACTGCTTTGATTTGCCGAAAAAGTCTTGATAATTTAGTTCTAGTTTACCTCTTGAAACTGCCCAGGTAATGAGGACAGGTTAAAATCAAATCTAGTGTATTTTCTTCCCGAGTTGGGAAATCCACCAGCTGTTCCAACCCATGATCGTTCATAATGTCCACAAGTACTTGCCCCTCTGACTGACTTAGCATGGTCCCATTTTTGCTAAGTCGGTCTGGCCAAACAATGTCTCTAAAGTTGAAGTCACCTAGTATGTGGACAGAAGGAAGTTTCTTATGTAGGGTCTTAATGTGCTTATGCTGATTTCGAAGGGGTTGAAAGTCTTCACATGAATCACTGGGTTCTCCACACCAACTTGCTATGTAGTGAGAAGTTTTGTTTGCAAAAACCTTAGCCCACACTGATTCCGAGTTTTTTTCCAGTTCTGTCAATGGGAATTTCCTTGTGAATAAGGAGCATCATGCCTCCAACATGCAGGTTCTTGTTTTTCCAGAATAAATATAGTCAAAGATAATCAACTGGCTTAAAATTCATGTTGGTAAATGTTTTCCTTCTTTTCACATAACAATTAACCAATATAACTGTTGTCAGTTAATCATGCGACCCCCTGCTTGCAAAGGTGCTCAAGCTAACTCGGTCCACAGTCCTGCCTATCACCACAACACTTAAGTTTACCTAAGACACAGTATCGGTTTGTATGCAGAAAAACCTGTTAAGAGTAAACAAAAGTTGGGAATGTCTTCTAAACTGAAGAATAAAACTATTATTTATTTTCAGGAAATAGAACGCGAAAACTCATTGCACTAACTTAAATGTAACATTACCTTGTCTTTCTTTCCTAGCTGACTGCTTTGCGTGATGAACCTTCACTAGATTTGATAGCATCTTAATAAGCAATGGAACTTGCAGGGCCTATGATCACCCGATTGATGGAAAATACATTAATTATTGTTTGAAAACGAAAATGAAAGTTGGCAAATGTCCTCCTACCGGATGTCAACAACAAAGCGTTTCAAGCGGTGACTTGATCAAAGGGAGACAACGCTTAGTCCACTGTCAAAGCCAGGCGTCCTACGATCGAAAGATTTCGTGATACTTGTGAAAAAAAGAAAGTTGCATGTAAACATCAATGAAGTGGATTATTATGTTAGTCACAGCTTGAAGAACATAAATGTGCGGTAAAGTATAAGTGCTGGATTTATTATTTTCTCTAGGATTTAAATTTCATTCAAGCAGGTGCGCTGAAATTGTCACATTAATTTGACAATGGCGACCGCGATTACCTGTGTCATAATTTTGACTGTGTGTGTTTCCATTAGAGGATTTAACATAGACACAACCATTCCAATTGTGAAGGAAGGGCCGCCTGGTAGTTTCTTTGGATATTCAGTTGCTCAACATCAGCAAGTGCGAATGATAGATCCATTTAGGCCAACTGATGAAGTAATTGCCAATTAGTAAGTACCAGTTGTGTGTGTGTGTGTGTGTGCATAAAGCATACCTTCAGATAAGGTGCTTTTTTTCAACGAAAAAGTATAAATATTTTTCTTATTTCTTGTCAAAAAAACATATTGTGGGTACTCATTTGAAGCGCTTCTGTGAGTACCGATAACAGTTTTTTTTGTGGAGACATAAGAAGGAAAATATTATGTGGATACCCCCATTTATCTGGAGCTTTGAATAACTCTTGATTGTGGAATGGTTGATGTTGAATTTAATTTTCATATGTAGGCCCCCCCCCCCACCCCCCCCCCCCCCCACACACACACATACACACTATCTGCATTTTTTGTCTGGTATACAAAAAAATATGCAATACTGGCATGGCAAGGATTTCAACATCCCCCCCCCACACACACACACACACACATACACACACACACTATCTGCATTTTTTGTCTGGTATACAAAAAAAAAATAAAAAAAATATGCAATTCTGACATGGCAAGGATTTGAACATCCCCTTGAACCACTCTGAATCTGTCCTTGTAATAAAAAATTGACACCACATTCAGCTGCATCTGATCTGGGTGTGCATTGCTCAGGCCTGTCAGTCCCAGTAGGGATAATATGGTATGTAGAACATTAAAAACAGGCTGTGGATACCCAACTTCTCTGGAGCTATGCATGCATCTTGGATTGGATAAAGGCTAGGTCTACATGTATATTTACTCTCCTTAGGTATTGTAATGATTAAACAAATATTGTGACAGTTTGTGTACATGTAAGTATCAATTTCAAACTGGAAATGTAATGTATATAGGCAGAGAAATAGAGAATGTGAATGAAGCACAGTATTGTAAAATGTTTAGCATACACTACACATAAACCCTTAGCACTCTGGGTAAAAAATTTCAGTAAATGACATCTTTTTTTTTTTTTTTTTTCAGAAAATTGAATCTGACATTTCATGCTAATTGTCTCCACAGACAATTAGCATGAAATATCAATTTGCGTGAAATGGCAGTGCCTATTTCCTGGATAAAATAAGAAGAATATTATCAATTTGTCGTCTGCTGAAAATGTCCAAGAGTGGTAGAGGTTAAGCAAACTGTCAAGACAGCCATCAGTCTTCTGAAATAACAGATTCCTATAAATGTGAATACATGCAGGGAATCAGTGCAGTGCTTGCATTAAGGGAAGTTGGGAGTCAGAGACTCCCAAAAATGCACTGGGACTTCCAAAAATCAATGCCAGAAAGTCTGGGACTCCCAACTTTTAAAGCTATTTAGTCATTTTTATAACAAAAAATTAGAATGAAATTGAATTTATGTGTTATTTTGCTTAAGAATGGCAGTTTTACTCCATAAATGAGAGTTTAAGAATACTGAGGTTGAATTTCTGAAAGTGAGTGAAAAAAATTGATCACCAGGACTTCCAGATATTGGAGCTAGTAAGTCCTGGGACTTCCTCATTTTGACAGTTAGTGCAAGCATTGTCAGTGTAAATCAGGTGTATGTCAAAGCTGCTTGCCTCCCTATTTCCTGTTTAATACAAAACAGTGCAAATGTCATTCAAACTCGTGTATAAACTGGAGGGGCCCTAGTGTTCTCAGAGAGTCATCCCTTATCCATGCTTAGGGAGAGCAGTTAAACTGCATTCTGTTGAAATTAAGTTGGGTGGATGCACCTAGTAGTTTTCTGACATTTTTTACAAGAAACAGTTTTTGTTGACTTCCTTTTCTCTTTCCATCACACCAAGATACTTCTGAAAGGGTTCTACTCAAAAGGAAAGAATTTGCACCCTTTGGGAGCAAATTCTTTCCTTTTAGATTGGAACCCTTTTCAGAAGGGAGATAAAAGTGATTTTGACAGAGTTCCCTATCCTGAAAGCATATCAGTTCCCTTTGAAAAATAGTAAACCTAAAATGTTCTTATGTTTTTGAAGAAAGAAATTATGTTTTGACTTCATAGGAGTCATGCAAGTCTTGAACTTGTCAGTTTTGTGAAATGTCAAGCCCCATTTCTGAGACACCTATATTTATCAGACTCTATTCCTCTTTTCTAGTGCTACACTGTACATTGTATGTGGGAAGATGGGATAATGAAAAAAGGTGTTGTTTTACTTTGATGTATAAAATTCCTGAAATTGAGTCACTTTAGTATTAATGCAGATTTCTTCAAGTCTCAGTGGGAGTACTTTGTATTGCTGCAATTTATCAAAGTGATGTAGTCCAGACAGTGCGATTTTTCTTTTTTTTTTTTTTTCAATAGAAAAGAGGATTTTTATTTTCTTCTCACAAGCCCATGTTGTATCTGACTAGAATCATCTTGCGAGACATTTCTGATGAATTGTTGCAATATATGTTTTTATGGAGAGTAGTAGGAGCTAGTCATAGGAAACAGCTTCTTACACTTTACCTGGAGGGCAGAAGGTGATGTAATATAATCAGAGTTCTAGATAAGGTGCTTTTGTTGGTCTAAAGAATATCAATATTTTTCTTATTTCTCCACAAAAAAAAAAACATTGTGGGTACTCATTAGAAGTGCATCACTGAGGCACTTCTAATGAGTACCCACAATGTATGTTTTCTTGGAGAAATAAGAAAAATATATCCCTGGATGTCCCTCATATGTAGTCCTCTGAATTATCTAACAAGTAATCTTGAGTTGAGCATTCACTGTGAATGGGTTTCTCTTCTTCTTGAATGCTGAGATAAGGAAAATAATGGAAGTGAAAAGTGCTTCCACATTGAATAATGAAAATAATTATTTTTTTTTATTTTTTATTTTTTTTTTTTTGACTCTCATCCCACAGCTCCAGATATGGCACTTTGAAAAAAAGAAATGTTGATATTTTTCTTATTTTGCCATGAAAACATATGTTGTGGGTACTCATTCATTAGAAGTGCCTTAAAGGCTTTGCAAGGCACTTTTAATTATGATTTATGAGTACCCCCATGTTTTCATGGTAAAATATAGTTACTTTTTGGTTGAAAAAAGTGCCTTATCAAGAGCTATGAATAATTACTGGTACCCTCCCTAATTATCTGGAACTATGTAGTTTTCCGTACATGTTCCTATGCGAGTCAGTGCACGACAAAACATACAATAAGACTTGTGCGGACAGCGAAGTCTCAGATTAGCCTACACATCTGCACAGTCTGATCAGAGTCTTCCCTGATTGCATGTACCTTCTACAGTCTTTGGGCTATCCTAAGAGGGATAAACAAGAACCCTTGCAATTCTAGGTGGATGTACATGTACAAGCTGATCTGAGTCTTCACTGGTCACACAGGTCTTATTGTAGTTAAATGACATGCACTGGCTCATATAACTCCAGAAGATGTCCAAATTCCTGAAAAGTGTAGATAACCATTTGACACAATGTTCTCCTGCTAAATACTTGTAGTGGGTGGTAGGATGCATGAAACTTTTGGATGGTTGGCTGGCCTGCCATCATTGGCTGTTGGCAGGAAGGTAAAGAGTGGGGTCTTTCTCATCTATCCCATTCTTCTATACTGTCTCCTTTTCTCTGGGTAACAGCTCGACATGGCTGAAGTACTGTTTATAGGGCAGTTAAATCTCAACTCAAACAAAATTAAGTCATGCTATCCCTGCAAAAGTATATACTGTGTCTAATAAAAAAAATTGGCCTGCCTACCTTCTCACCAGAAAATACTGAGTTGGCAAATGCAAACAAAATATTTATGAAGCTTGGCCCTATATCACTTGTTTTAATTAATTTTGATACTGCCAGTTGTTATTGAAATATCAGCTCTGTCAACTCAAAGTGGATGTCAAAGATGACCGATGTATCCATTCTTACTGTGTGGCCTCACATTGACTTACAAAACAAATGTGGGTTTAATTTTATTCAAGATGTTCTGACAACATGATACATGTAGCCTACATACTTGTTTGATGCAATTTGTTATGCTATTTTGGCCATTTAATTGATTTTACTCCAAAAGGATAAAATTTCCATTATTTTATGGTACAGTAGGTAACAGGACTCTGCACAACATGTCAACTGCGAAGTATTTCTCCAAAGCAATTTTATCTGGAACTCTAGTGATAGAATTAACCTGAGCCCTTCTTATCTTATCCTTGAATAAACATGACCCTCAGATACTTTTGCTTTATTCTATTACCAAAACAAAGAGTAATACAGTGAAATGAAACATTAATGAGGTAATACACTCTGTATAACCAGATCCTAGATAAGATGGTAAATGCCCTAAAATTTCAAACACCAAAGTGCCTGACAAAATCTCATATGCAAACAATGCAGTCCCAGATCAGACTGCTCCTGAAGGAGCAGTCTGATCAGGGTCTACACTGTTTGCCATTCCACTAAGTATTTTAAGATACTGTTGCATAAAAAGCAAAATTTAGGCCAAATACTGTGAATTAAAGTGTTCGAAATTTTAGGACATTTACTGTATATGATGTTCAACCTGGGAAAAAGGTCTTTATGCCCTATGCAAACAGTAAAGGTCTAGATGGGCATGCATGTCCATGCTGGCTAATTAGGACATTCTCTGGTGGGTGACTTACTGTAGACTACAGTATTCATTGATGATGTAAGTGGGCAAAGAAGGCCCCAATCAGGCTATGTGGATTTGCATGCTGATCCAGGCCTACATTGTCCCCAAATTGCATAAGGACCCATATGCCATAAGCGAACAGAGAAGGTCCAGATCAGCATGCACATCGGTGCAGTTAGACTGGCTCCAGTCTCCAGTGACTAATTGTTTTTGTCATAATCCTGTTTGATTATCCCACTAAAATAAAACCAGAAACATATCATGACTATAAAGGCTGGTTTGGGTTTTATTTTAGTCTTAGTGTATTATAAAACAGGATTATAAGAAAAAAAAATTAGTCACTGGAGACTGGAGCCAGTCTACAGTGCAGTCTGATCTGCTCATAAACATATATACCAGTATGTTTTGATTCAGTAAGCAGACAACAAATGTGCAGGTTGATCTGGGTCTGTACTGTGTTGTCTGCAAATTGTATAAGGTTCCTATTAGACTGGTCCCAGTCTCCAGAGACTAAATATTTTTCTCATAATCCTGTTTGATAATCCACTAAAATAAAACCAAAAAAGTACCATGACTATAAAAGCTGGTGACTAGTGACCAGCCTAATAATATAGTCATGATATTACATGTACTTTGGTTTTATTTTAATGGATTAATAAACAGATTATATATACATGTATATATTAAAAAAAGTCACTGGAGACTGGAGCCAGTCTAGGTCATAATTCTGTTTGATAATCCACCAAAATAAAACCAAAGTTATATCATGACTATAAAGGCTGGACTCACTAGTGACCAGCCTTTATAGTCATGATATAACTATGGTTTTATTTTAGTGGATTATTAAACAGATTAAAATAATAATATTTAGTCACTGGGCACTGGAGCCAGTCTAGGGTCCTCTTTTTGCTTTGCACATCATGCATAACTGCAGCATTAGAGACATACTGAAAAGACACCTAACCTGTTCATTTTGATGCATTTTCCAGCCCTGCATGTTACAATTAAATTTGTGTTACAATTTAATGTATACTTAATTGTTTCATTGCTTACTTTTAAAATTAATGTCATTATGTAACTAACACATGCATCTAGAAACTAAACAAACACTTGGCTTGTCTGGAAGCACAGTTAGGGTATTGATTCTCTTAATTAAAGGCTCAGCATGCTTGGTAAAAATTTCAGCAGACAATATTTTGAATTTATTTTGATTTTTTTTTTTTTTTTTTTTTTTGTCAAAAAAAATGGGCTTGTGCATTTAATACAGATTGTCTCCTTAGGAGACGATTTGCATGAAATGTCAAAGCCTATTTTCTGGAAAAAAATAAGAAAAATATTATTAGTTTGTCGTCTGCTGAATTAGCCAGGAGAGTGGTAAAAGTTATAATGTTTTCTTTGTGTTGAAAGTTTCATAGCTCTAGATAAGAGGAGTAACCAGATGAGAATTGTTTGGTATTTCTCCACTGAAACATATGTTGCAGATATTTATTGGTATAAATTTAGCGTAACTCATATTTTAAAGCGCCAAGCAAAATTTTCTCATTTTTTATAGAAAGTAAGTCTTGACATCATGCGAATTGTCCACTCACATGCAATGTCAAGACTTATTTTGTATAAAAAAAAAAACAAAAAAAAAAAAAACAATATATTTTAAAGTGTTGTCTCCTACATGTGTGACTGGCATTTTAACCCTTGTCATGCTGAATATATTAAGATGCCCACTTCTAATTATCTGCCAATCAGATTACTTGATCCAGTTTGTTGATACAAATTCATATGCTTAATGACAAACAGTGCAGATCCAGATCATTTGGCTTCTTCAGAAGCCAACTGATCTGGATCTACACTGTTTGCTAAGACAGGGCATGTCATGTTCAGCAAGAGAAGGGTTAAAGGTTAACATTCATTGAGAAATAAGAAAAAAAATACCAATATTTCAATATCGTCTGATGCAGAGCCATAAGGTTTGGAAGATACATTAACCCTTAAGATGCCAAACACAACAATTGTCGTCTGCTTTGTCTTCTGCTGGTTACTTTAAAAGTCATTGTTGCAAACAGTATGGACCCAGAGGAGCAGTCTAATCTGGATCCACACTGTTTGCCTATATGCCAAAAGTATATGTTTGAAAAGTTTGCAAGAAGATGCAGCAGGCAACATAAACAGATGACATTTTCAGATGTAGTTTTTCTTGGCATTTTAAAGGTTAGTTTATTTTGTCTTACGTTTTGTTCCCCTCCAAAACATGTATTTAAATTATATTGCTGCACCAAGGACAGTTTTAACAAGCACCAACAACATTTATTTTGGCTGTCAGACATTAAAGAAACAAACATTATTAAATGTGCTCTTCTAATCTATATCCTTTAATGCTTAGCACTCTGGGTAAAATTTTCAGCAGACGACATTTTGAAATATTTTTCTCATTTTTCCCAGAAAACAGGATTTGACATTTCCTCAGGAGACAATTTGCATGAAATGTCAAATCCTATTTTCTGGGAAAAAATAAGAAAAATATCATCAGTTTGCATCTGCTGAAAATGCCCAGAGAGTGATAAAGGTTAAAATATTTTCCACTTCAAATATATTGACAAAAAAAAATGACTCATTTCAATCAAATAATATAGATTTCATAGCTCCAGATAAGAGGAGTAACCAGATACATTTTTTTTTTCTAATTTTTCTCCATGAAAACATATTCTGGTACTCAATGCTTTGAGTCCATAGGACATTTGTCCCCTCCTGTAAAATTTATACTTAGCAGAACACTGAATATATTGGTTGAATTTGTCCACAATGTTAACCCTTGTCATGCTGAAAAAGTGTAAGTGCCACATACACTTCTAATTTTTAGCCAGTCAGATTACTTGATCCAGGTTGTTGATACAAATTCACATACTTAATGCCAAACAGTGTAGATCCAGGTCAGTTGGCTTCTGAAGTAGCCAACTGATCTGGAGCTACATTGTTTGCAAAGGCAGGGCATATCCAGGTTCAGTAGGAAAGTATATGAGCTGGGCTCCGTAGTGCAGCAGATCCCGGGGTCACAAGTAGGAATCGCAGTTCGACCACATTACTTTCTTGAAGACTGACCATGTAATTATTTCTAAAGTCTATCTCTCCCTTCCACTGATTCAAGAAGGACAGTTATTAACCCTTGCCATGCTGAATAAATTCAGATATGCCATGCCCTCTTCTAATTGTCAGCCTATTTAGGTTGTTGATACAAAGTCACATACTAAATGACAAACAGTGCAGATCCAGATCAGTAGGCTTCTTCAGATGCCAACTGATCTGGATCTACACTGTTTGCAAAGGTAGGACATATCCAGGTTCAGCAAGCACAAATACTGGTTAACCACTTGGAGGACTGAGCCTGCCCAGGAAATGTTTGAGTATACATTTTATATAGTTTTACTGACTTACAAGCTCTACATGACCATTACAGTGTTAGACTGGTATCAGTCTGTTGAATTGAACAGTTTCATAAAGCAAATTCACTATTAAACTGCAAAACATATACACTAATATAATGGTCTCAAGTAATGTCTGATTTCTGTATTTTAGATAAGGAGCAAATAATAATACATATTTCTACAGGTTTACTGTAGTTGTGTACATTGTACCTTGTTAATTAGAATGATTCAAATGCAGGGCTTGATTGCTAGACTATTACAGTGCAACTCGGCCATAAAACTCAAATCAAAAAGTTAAAGGAGATGGTAGCCCTTTGTTATATGTGGTAGTCATCCTCAAAGATCCTACAGCATACATTTGTTGTTCAAATCAGTACTTTTTTGTTCAAATCAGTACTTTTGGAGTTAATATACACACTTCTGGAATTCTGTTAAATGTATCGTTTGTGGCCTAAAATGAAAATGAAAACACTTTTACTAATGTTCTCCAAATCACTGATAATCATAAATTATCTTCCTCTATGGTACTTTAACTGTACTGTTCTTGTAACTAAAAGTATAACTTTTGAGTTATTGTTATTGCAAGTTTTACAGTAATTTGTCAAGTTGAATAAAAATGTTCTCTTTATTTGAGAAAAGTAGCAATATATCGACTGTAACAATTATTATACTGTAAAGGGAACATTTTTAGTAGTTAATAAAATGTATGTATTGCAGAGGATTTGTTAATAAAAAGGAGTATTTCATGATGATTCTGAGATAATTTTCTACAATTCTCCATTAAAATGTATGTTGTCAGCTTGTGGTTACTCATTAGAAGCTCCTCAGCACTTCTAATGAGTACCTATAACATGTTCTTATGTAGAATAAGATTTTCAGATTCGTCACCAAATGCTTCTTAACAATCCATTTGCTGTAAACATCTGCAGATGTGAATGGCCCTGAATATAATCTGTGTGTTTCATATAACTTTATTTTGAGGGAATAAAAATCCTTTTTTCTTAAGCTCCAGATAAGGTGGGGAGTTTTTTTTTTTTTTGTTTGTTTTTTTTTTCATCCAAAAAGTGTTTGTTTTTTTTCCTTTTTTAATTGCCATTAAAACGTATGTTGTGTGAGTACTCAATCATTAGAAACATCTTACGTATGAGAAGATTCTTTATGACTACTTATTAGAAGCACCTCGCTGAGGTGCTTCTAATAAGTACCCACAACATATGTTTTTATGGAAAAATAAGAGAAATCTTTTTGCAGGATATCCTTGTTATCTGGAGCTGTGTTGGAAAAAATCTCTTTTGAATTGTATGTTATATGTGGAGAGAGGTGTATTATTTGGGGTGTATTGGTGCCTGAGACTACAGTTCTGAGAGGCTGTTAGCCCTTGTCCTGCTGAACCCGGATATACTGATAATACTCTGCCTTTGTAAACAGTGTAGATCCAGATCAGTTGGCTTCTTAAGAAGCCAACATCTGGATCTGCAGTTTGCCATTAAGTATGTGAATTTATATCAACAACCTGGATCAAGTAATCTGATTGGCTGAAAATTAGAAGTGGGTGTGGCATCTTAATTTATTCAGCAGGACAAGAGTTAGGTTATAACTTGGGCGGGCCCCCGTAGCCTAGTGGATAAGAGAGTTGACTCTTAATCCATTAGGTTTCTCACCGCTGTGGTTCGAGCCTCGCTCGGGTCATATGTGGGAAAGCCAAGTTCTGCTTACGGATGGTCAGGTGGTTTTTCTCCGGGTTCTCCGGTTTTCGCCCGCCTTTGATGAACGATCGGCTCGATATAAGTGAAATATTCTTGAAAGGGCCGTAAAACCCAAATCAAAAAAAAAAAAAAAAAAAAAAAGGTTATAACTTGGTTTAAATTGGATACCGGCCCTCCCCAAAATGTTATTTGCTTGTCTGAGTTAAGGTTTAATTGCCCTGTCAATAGTATTTCAGTCAGTTTGAACAAGCTCTTAGAGAATGGGAGAAAGAAAAGAATGATAGATGAGACAAAGTCCTCAACCTTTGATTTTTCTTCGAGGTAGGAATCTTTCTGCCAAAAGCCAATTATGGCAGGGCTGAACCCTCTGAAAGTTTCAGCAGAGGGTCCCATCACCCTACCATCCCTTCAGATGCCCTTAACATGCCAAGCAATATTGTAGCTGTTTACATTCTATCTTTTGTTGTGTTTTTTTTTTTTTTTTTTGTATGTGAATCATCTGCTAGGCAAATAATTCACATGAAATGTTGCCTTATTTGCTTTGAAAAAAATAAATAAAATTCAGCATGTTACCTGCTACAGTTGTGATTGGCACTTTAAGGGCTAAGGTATTTTCTTTGAGTTGTTTAACTTTACAATTCCCTGGACATATATAGCAGGCAACAAATTGATAATATTTTTTCTTATTTTCCAAGAAAAGCTGCTTTGACATTTCATGCAAATTGTCTCCAAGGAGACAATTTGCATGAGATGTCAAAGCTTATTTTCTGGAAAAAGTATGAAAAATATTTCAAAATGTAGTCTGCTGAAATTTTTATCCGGAGTGGTAAGCAATTAAAAGCCCTGGCAGTGAGTGAGCTAGAGGAGGAACCCTGTCCGGAATGGCCGGAAGAAGGTCTAAAGCCACAAAACCACTGAAAACAGTATGCAGTTTTCCACCTAATTATACTGTTAATTTTACCCTTGTCCTGCTGAATAAATTTAGATGCCACGCCCTTTTCAAATTTTCAGCCAATCAGATCACTTGATCCAGGTTTTTTTTATACAAATTGACAAACTTAATAGCAAACAGTGCAGATCCAGATCAGTTGGCTTCTTCAGAAGCCAACTGATCCGGATCCACACTGTTTGCGAAGACAGGGCATATTGGGTTCAGCAGGACATGGGTGAATTCATTGAGTAGGCAGGCAGAATAAAATATTTTGTCTGTCTGTTTGTGGTTATGCTAATTGACATTTCTATAGTTAAACTGAATTAGATTATAGGTTGTCTATAATATATATATTTTTCATGGTAATGTATTACCCAAACCACAGTAAGGATGTAAACCAATCCTGATTTAGTGAAGTTATGCATAAATAATGAATATATTTTGATATTATCCAAGGGTGGTTGGTGAAACTAAATAGATGTTCAGCTCATTTTAAAAAGGATCAGGTCACGGGGACGATAAATTTTATACCTGGTTTAAATTGAAGGTTATGATAGATTCGTCTGCTTGGATTTGCGATTTTACCAAACATAGAAGTAAAATTTAACCCAAATATGGAAATCTACTTCAAGCAAGAAAACTTAACCTAGTCCTGCTGAACCCGGATATGTCCTGCCTTCGCAAACAGTGTAGATCCAGATCAGTTGGCTTCTGAAGAAGCCAACTGATCTGGATCTGCACTGTTTGCCATTAAGTATGTGAATTTATATCAATAATCTGGATCAAGTAATCTGATTGACTTAAAATTAGAAATGAGCGTGGCATCTTAATTTATTCAGCAGGACAAGGGTTAATATCCCTGGAATAGTTCAGGCCTATATTTGAGTTTGTGTGAGGTGGGATGCAAGGTGGAGTGAGACAGATCCAGATAAGCTGCTTTCTGCAACCAAAAATATTGATATTTTTCTTACTTCTGCATTCAAACAAAAAAGTCACCGAGGTGCTTCTAGTGAGTACCCCAGTATACGTTTTTGTGGAGAAAGAAGAAAAATATTTCCCTGATACCTCTCTTATCTATATCTGTGACTGGTTATGTGGTATAGTCCAAATATGCCTGTATAATCCATTTTATACTGAATAGACTCTCCCACACTATATATTGGATGAGTCCAATTTCAATTTTAGAGACGTCTGGCTATGAGATTTACATATTCCTAGAGAAAAATGGCTAAACTGTTTGCAAACAGTGGAGACCCTGATTAGATGCCACGTTCTGCAGCATCTGATCTGGGTCTGCACTGTTTGCCACTTTTACCCTTTTACAGGTCTCCCGACTACAATGGGATAAAAGCATTGATTTTTGTCACAGTAAAATACGATTTACTTTCAAATGCAAAGTGCTTATGTATGAGCTGTCATGCACAGAAAAAATTACATGCCACGTGCTTGAGTTTATCTGAAAAGAATAAGGCAGAATAGATAATTCTGAAAGATATTTGGGTCATTGATATGGCGTAATTTCCTTTAATTTAGTTCATATGATTGGGTTACTGTATGCCTATAACTAACCTAAGTACCGTATTCAGTTATTTTAAATAAATTGTTTCTCGTAGATTCACCCCATAAGTTAATCCCTGTTTGTAATTCTAGTAGGCAAAGTGGAAATTTGACCCTTTCAGCCCAGCAGACCAAAATCAGTACATGTTCAAACAGTGTAGATCCAGATGATGATGAGCCATCTCATCAGGATCTACACTGTTTGCCATACTATTTTGCTTTTAGACTGAAACCCCTATTTACATCAGTGGACAAGTCCAAAATCAAGAATGGAAGATTCGATCACTTCAGAAACTGAGGGATGAAAGGGTTAAGGCAGGCAAAATGCCTTACATTACCATATTTACCCTAAATATTTGGACTCCCTACCTTTGTCCTACAATTTGAACAAGTCTACTTTTCTAAATTACTATATATATATTTGATTTAGTGTCTCCAAACTGCTGGATACATGGCAAACAGTGTACCAGACCCTGATGAAATGCTGCATTCTGGGGTATCTGCAATCTGGGTCTGCACTGTTGGCTTTGTATCCTTCATACACCGGATATTTGAATGCTTATAGTTAATTCAGTACTACTCACTGTGACACACACCTACACATCCACTTCAGGTTGGCAAGACCTCCATGATATAAAAGCGTCCCAACCAGAGTGCATAGATATGTAAGGTTGATCTGGGCCATAGCCGCCTATACCTGTATTCAGCTGTGTATTTATGCAGAGTTTTCGGGTAGATGTGCCTGAGAAAAAGGTGTATACCGAGATGCAGACATCACAAAATATGGCATCTGATCAGGACCTGCAATGTTCGCCACTCATCCAGCAATTGTTAATATAAAATGAACTTGTTCAAAGTATAGGACAAGTATGGTAAGGAGTTAAGCTGTATAAATACTTAGGCATAGCTTTTACAGATAAATATTTTCTATAATATTTCTTTGTGAAAACATATGTTGTGGGTACTCATTAGAAGTACCTCACTGAGGCACTTCTAATGAATACCCATAGCATATGTTTTCGCAAAGAAATAAGACAAATATTGGTACCCATAGCATGTTTTCGCAAAGAAATAAGACAAATATCAGTACCCATAGCATGTTTTCGCAAAGAAATAAGACAAATATTGGTACCCATAGCATATGTTTTCGCTAAGAAATAAGACAAATATCGGTACCCATAGCATATGTTTTCGCAAAGAAATAAGACAAATATCGGTACCCACAGCAAATATTTTCACAAAGAAATAAGACAAATATCAGTACCCACAGCATATGTTTTCCCAAAGAAATAAGACAAATATCGGTACCCATAGCATATGTTTTCGCAAAGAAATAAGACAAATTTCGGTACCCACAGCATATATTTTCACAAAGAAGTAAGACAAATATCAGTACCCACAGCATATATTTTCACAAAGAAATAAGACAAATATCAGTACCCACAGCATATATTTTCACAAAGAAATAAGACAAATATCAGTACCCACAGCATATATTTTCACAAAGAAATAAGACATATATCAGTATTTTTTGGTTAAAAAAAAGAGTGCCTTGTGTGCTTAGGTTAGGAAAGCATTTAACATTTTGTGGATATTGTTGCATAATTGGAAAAGGTGTCTCCAAGGCATATGGGAACAGCCAAGGCTCAGATCAGACTGCACATTTGTGCTGTCTGATCAGAGACTTCACCATCTGCTTAGAGAATCATTGAATAATGCTGATCTTGATACTTGCTGTTAAAAAGTAACACTCCCAACTTTGAATGAAATGTCAAGCCTGGGAAAAGTACCAAAATATCAGGCATTTGTCATCAGTTCTTTCATAAATATAGCACAGATTGAGGTGGTAATTGAGATGGTAATTCATAGTATTTTTTTTTTTTTTTTTTTTTGTTATTTTTGCTTGTTCCTACTTACTGGAATTAAACTGTATTTGGACAGATAGGCCTAAGCAGTCATTGTAGACCCAGATGAACGAGATGCCGCATTCTGCTGTTTGCCACTCATTCAGAAATTTTTAGCCACAATATCGGGTAGTAAATTGTACTTGTTCTGATTAAAGAACAAATATGGTAAGGTGTCCAATAACAGGGTTAATACGGTACCATAAGTATTGGGACACCTTAACTCCTTTTCATACTTGTTGGAAAATTTGACAAGGTCTTTTCTTCTACCCGTTGATGTGTTTTAACCCTTAAAGCGCCAAGCAAAATTTATTTTTATTTTTTTAATTTTTCAAAGAAAACAAGTCTTGATATTTCATGTGAATCGTCTGCATGCAGACGGTTCACATGAAATATCAAGACTTGTTTTCTTTGAAAAATAAAAAAAAAAAAAAATTTCAAAATGTCGTCTGCTGCAGTTGTGATTGCCGCTTTGAGAGTTAAAATATTGCTGGATGAGTGGCAGACAGTGCAGACCCTGATCAGACACTGCATTCTGCAGCATCTGATCTGGGTCTATACTGTTTGATCAAGCCTGTCTGCCCAAATATATAGGGTTATTATGGTACCAGAATCACTTCATCAACGAGTTCCCACAATTTGGTGCACAGATGACAAAAATTATCTTTTAATACCCCACCCCACTCTATGTTACATAATTTCACCTTTGGAGAGATAGCTGAAAAAGAATTTGCTCTTTAACACTCTCTGGACAAATTCAGAAGACAGCCAACTGATACATGTATTTTTCCCAGAAAACAGTGTCTGACATTTCATGGAAGTCAGAGAATTTGCATGAAATTGTCAAACGCTGTTTCGTAGAAAAATGTCATCAGAAATGCTGAACTTTTCACCCAGCATACAAAGCGATAAATTCACCCAGGCAAGTGATAATGACTTAAAACATACAAATATACCTCTCATTGTCTTTAAAAATGCTAAAACAAAAACAAACAAAGAAAAATGCATTGAATTATCATTTTAATTACACCAATCCTTACATACCATTACCTGAAAGGTTGAAATGGTTTATGGTATGTATTGTTGTACATATCTGGTTACCATATTTACCCTTAATATTGGGACTTCTTAACTACTTACCATACTTGTCCTAAAATTCTAAGCAGCACTGTTACACTACCTACATGTATTTATGTATATAAAAACGTCTGGATGAGTGGCAAACAGTGTAGACCCTGATCAAATGCCACATTCTGAGGTGTCTGATCTGGGGCTACACTGTTTGCTCAGGCCTATTTGTCCCAATACTTAGGGTTATTACGGTATGTCTGGTTTATACCTGGTTAATACACCAGTTTACACCTACTTACCAATTAACCCTTGGCATGCTGAATGAATTAAGATGCCACGCCTATTTCTAATTGTCACCAATCAGATTACTTAATCCAGATTGTTGATATAAATTCACAAACTGAATGACAAACATTGCAGATCCAGATCATTTGGCTTCTGAAGAAGCCAACTGATCTGGACCTACATTGTTGTCAAAGGCAGGGCACATCGGGGTTCAGCAGAACCAGGGTTAATAAACTGCCAAACCACATTTCATTACCCTGTCAGTTTTATAAGGCCATAAAATAATAGGCATGCTAATATATTTTGGTTTATAAACAACATTAATTATCCCAGGTTATACCAAGGTAAAAATATGAATCCTTGATAACCAGTACCGGTATGTTTAAGAAGTTTTTTTTTTTTTTTTTTTTAAATTTTTAATTTACTTTAAAGTGCTGCTGCTCAGAGTAGGTTGCTGAATTTAAGTCACTGACAAACACAATGTGCTGCTGCAGCCATCAAAATAAATACACAATCACTAAAATCAATAAATTTTGGAATATTTGATGATTGAACATAGACTTAGATAAGAGGAGAATCCTTATACATGACTTCCTTATTTCTCCATGAAAACATATGTTGTGGGTACTCATTGGAATTGTTTCTTGAGGAATAAAAATGTCAAAGGGCTGACATCACTTGTCTGTCAATTGTCTCTGAGTGTAGAGTGTGGGGGAAAAAGTTATTTCTTCATGAAAATATATGTCATGGATACTCACTGGAATTGCCTCAGTCATGCAATTTCAATGCGTAACCAGAGATATGTTTACATGAGGAATAAAAAAAAAAAAAAAGCGATGACAGCACTTGTGGTTCGATTGCTCTGATTGCAGGCTGGGAAAATGGTCCGGGAGGGGGACTTTAGACTGTTTCATTTAACCCTTCTTCCTGTAATTTAATTATACACTTGGTTCGGTGGCATCAGAATTGGGTCTGCACTGTTTGCCAGTCTCCCAGTCCAGGTTTTACAGATAATCCTTTTTACAAGGCACTCTGACATTACAATGACAAGAATAGTGCTGCTAAAAATAAATGTTTCCTGGATTTCGTACAAACGCACCATTTGATTTCATAGGTCAGTGATGATCAAGTGGACATTTGGGTATATGTATACTAAATTGGCTCGATGGTAAACAAGCAACCCAGAAAAATAGTAATACACTTTTGATTGAGAAAAAAGCTCCAGACACTTCTGGAGCTTTTTTCTCAACCAAAAGTGTATTGCTATTTTTTGGGGGTCTATTATGACAGAGTGGTTAGCACTCCAGCCTTCAGATCACAAGGTTCCAGGTTCGAATCCTGCTGGAGGTGGAATTTAGCTCATGAATGTATGGTGCTTGATTACCACTCTTCCATCTTTTCGTAAGGACTTATTAACCCATTGTAGACTGAATAGACTCTCCCACACTATATATTGGAAGAGTCCAATTTCTATTTTAGGTACATCAGGCTATGAGATTTAGATATTCCTAGAGAAAAGAGGCAAACTATTTGTAAACAGTGGAGACCCTGATCAAACGCCACATTCTGTGGCGTCTGATCTGGGTCTGCACTGTTTGCCAATTACCCTTTTACGGGTCTCCCAACTACAGTGAGTTAAGAAATATTGAAAGAGACTGAAAATCATGGACTCATCAATTCATAGCTTCATATAAGAGGGCGGTATCCGGACAATAATTTTCTTATTTCTCCACAAAAAACATGTTGTGGGTACTCATTAGAATTACCTGTTGCAAAGCACTGGTAATGAGTACCACAACATGTTTTTGTGGAAAAACAAGAATATATGTCAGTATTTTCAGTTGAAAAAAAAAGTGCCTTAATCTGAAGTTATGGATTTAAATGTGGAAAACCTTGTGTGAGAATGGTACCATTAATTATTCATCAGTGCCCAGTTGTTCAAAGCATCGTTAGCTTAACGAGCTCGTTAAAGGTCATTTCGTTAACTGTTTTAGCGGTTTCAATATACAATATTCTGATATTTTTTGTTGAAAAAATGTGAGTAGCTTTTGCACTGCAAAAGCTACTCACATTTTTTCAGCAAAAAATTTCAGCATATTTGTGTATCACTTGATGTAAATTTTAACGAATCGTTAACTAACGATGTCGTTAGCTTTGAACAACTGGGCCCTGACCGTTTGCCCTCTTGTTGTATATGCAGTTGTGATAAGTTACCTTCAGCTGTGGTAATGTACTCATCGCTAAAAGGAGCTTTTTTACAACTGAAAAGTGTTACTACTTTTTCTTATTTCTCCATAAAAGCATGATGTTCTCCAAAAAAGCATATGTTGTGGGCTCTCATTAGACTGAGCACCCACAACATATGAATTCATGGAGAAATAAGAAAAGTCAGGGCCCGGTTGTTCAAAGCGTCGTTAGCTTAACGAGCTCGTTAAGGGTCATTTCATTAACTGTTTTAGCAGATTCAATATACAATTTTCTGAAATTTTTTGCTGAAAAAATGTGAGTAGCTTTTGCACTGCAAAAGCTACTCACATTTTTTCAGCAAAAAATTTCAGCATATTTGCATATCACTCCATGCAAATTTTAACGAATTGTTAACTAACGACATTGTTAGCTTTGAACAACTGGGCCCTGGAGCCATGGGTGCCTTATTGTTATCACTGGATGTTGTTGAAGGAATAATCTTATCAATGTCATTAAAGATGAGATTGGATGACCTTTGATACAGATTTAATTAGATGATTTATTGTAGATTTATCCAGAGTACATGTAATTAATACCATAATCATTAATGACATAGCATGACTTGGTCACTGCTTGGTCAATTTAGAAATAAGCTACTCTCTTCCCCCTACCCCCATATTACCTTATTTCTCCACAAAAATGCTGTTGATGCTGGGCTTGGTGAGGTGATTTTAATTAGTACACAGCCAGTGTACGAAATGTTGTGTGTGGAGAAATAAGAAAAAATGTTTCTAAATGTGGCCAAGCCAGCATATAGTGTATAGTGTTATTCCATATGCACAAACTTGTCTAATCATTATGTCCATTTATGCATATTTGTACATGCATATGTGTTTATGTATGACACACATTTTTCCAGTTTAACCCTTAGCTTGCTGTTCGCGACAATAGTCGCGCTGGAGGGGTCTGCCAACTCAAAAGCCTGTCATACTTACAATATATCACATGCAACCATTCAGAGCAAGTGTTCTCATACAGGAGTGAACCTACTTTCATACAAACACGCCACTTTTCATTAGATAGTCAGGTGCTGGATTTTACCCACACTAAAAAAGACCGAGAATACCAAATTTCAAGCTGCCATTAATTTCAGCACTCACTTCAACAAATTGATCAGGATTTTCTGGAAAAAAAGCCCATTACACCTGAATCATTTTGTCCTGCCGTTGGCTGGGCTTAAATGGGATTTATCCTAAAAAGATATAAAAAGAACTAAATCCGAGTCCAGGGTTCCTTCCTTTTATTTTTCCGTCTTATCACAACCGCGGTCAGTTACGTTCTGCGATAACATATACAAGTAAAAAGTAAAACGTTTACTCCCATCGAACGGCAGTCGCTCTGGAAATTATGAACCGCCATGCGCATGCGCAGAAGACCCCGCAAAAGGTACCACGCCTCTAGAGGAGCGAACTAAGGTACCCAGATCTAGGTCTACTGCGTGCGCCAACGATTCGGCGTAACCAATGCGGTTTGCTCGTTCGATGTTCATACTGTGCAAGACCGTTTAACAAAACCTCTAGAATTTTATTGTTATTGTTCTTTCATGCGTCCGCTCACATACGATGTTGCCACAGCAGTATCGTGTATGTGCACTGTATTTATCTTGAGATTTAATTTAAATGCTTTGCACTATTACATGTATTTAGTACACAAGTAAAAATGTAAAACTGCATATTTTTGGTAAACGAAACAAACCGATACTGTGTAGCAGCACTCACGTATACTACAAAATCATTCACAAAGTAACAAACATGCATAACACCACACTCGCGCTATATTTCATACAGAAAAGGTGCTTTTTCATATTGCAAATACCTAGGCATTTTGACAATGAAGTGAATGCGGAAAACCCGATCCATTTATCTTAAATAGCTTCTGAGATATTACAATTATGTGAAATCTGACGTCTGCCTCCTTAGTATTTATGAGGTACATCATGACGTCATAGCGGCGTACTACAATTTTTTAAACTTCCTTTTTTTTTTTTTAAAAAAAACAACAACAAATATTGTACAAATTCCATCTTTAATTTGCGTTCACAACTATCAGTCGTAATAGATAACTTTTAAATATGGTAGTCATAATGATATATGTAAAGTAACTTAATAATTTGTACTAAAACATATATATAATATTTTGTTTAATTATACGTTTTGCATACAACACACATTCACTTCACTATTACCTTACACGCATAAGTACATAACAAACTAACAATGTATTCATATAAGAAAATGTGACTATGTAAAACCCACTTACCTAAAAAGATATAAAAAGAACTAAATCCGAGTCCAGGGTTCCTTCCTTTTATTTTTCCGTCTTATCACAACTGCGGTCAGTTACGTTCTGACCAAGGAACCCTGAACCGGCACTGTCGAACCGACCAAAGCGTGACGACGCATCGGCCAATCAAATTCAAGATCGCGGATAAAGACTCCGCCCAAGGTTGCCTACTTCCGTGACTAAGTCTGCACATGCGCAGACCCAGAATGGCCCGTCTGTTTCTTTGTTTGTTGATTTTGTTCTGTTATTATTATTATTACTACTACTATCTTTTGTTGTTGCAAAAATATTAAACATGAATTTTCGGCCTCCTTGTATGCCTATCAAGCAATATTAGAATATATTGAATATTCCGTACAATGAAACCCGATATGCATGCTAGTATTTCTACTATCGTTACTATTATCATTATCACTATTACCATAATTGCTGTGGCTACTGCTGATACTGGTGTGACGGGTCAAACGACAAGTGCAATGTACATTTATATAATGAATTCCGTCACACTATCAAAATCACAATGTATGCAAATTTGGTAACTGCAGTTGTCATTGTTATTATTATCATTATCATTATTACTGCTACTGGTGTTGTTACTGGAGTGGCGCAGTTTAATAGATGCAATGTATGTTAATATAGTGATTTCGGCTACACTATCAAAATCGCAAGTAACGCTAATTTATTAACTACAATTATCTGTATGTCATTGTTATTATTATCATTATCATTATTACTGCTACTCTTGTTGTTACTGGAGAGGCGTAGTTTAATAGATGCAATGTATGTTAATATAGTGATTTCGGCCACCCTATCAAAAATCACAATTTTGAAATTATTTAATTGAAACATAGCAAATTTGGTATCAAATTGATCTGCGTAAAGAATGGATTCTAGAAATAATGTTTTTGACGTAACATTTTAATATAGTGAATTCGGCTACACTATCAAAATCACAATTTTGAAATTATTTAATTGAAACATAGCAAATTTGGTATCAAATTGATCTGCGTAAAGAATGGATTCTAGAAATAATGTTTTTGACCCGCTATTTTAAGAATAATTCCAATGTTTATGCATTTTCGTGTTTCTTCTTCTTCTTTTTCCACGTAACATTGGGTGACGCGAATGCCTCACGGTATTATCACATGTAACAGGCTTCCGAAAGATTGAGCTGATTGTGGCCTAGTTAATTACGCTCATAAACTTCCTGTAATATCCCCACTAGGCCGGAAGGTTGCGTTTTTATGATGAGATAAGTATGCACCTGTCCAAATGTTCAGAGGTCAGGGTGATAAAAGTCACTTTAATTACGTTCAATTGTCCTTGGTGATACTTAGCTAGATTCCGCTTTTGATTGTGCACATACCTAGGTGATTTTGCTTATTTCTCCATTTTCTTTCTTTCCATTGCCTTATTTAATTTTTTCTTTTATTTATTTATTTATTTATGTATTTATTTATTGGTCATATCTCTACTGCACAACACCACCTCCCCCTCATAATTTAACTTTATTCCCATAAAGTTGTAATCGTGGCTCGCCTCACTTTGGTGGTTCTACCGTACAAAATGAAATACATTTAAGAAAAATCAGAATATATATTACAAAATCATCAGTATAATAACAACGACAATCTGTGTCAAAAGTACAAGTCCAATAAACATATGAACGCAGCATGTAAAATTACCGTCTTAAACAACAGTACATAAGTAACGAACACATACAGATAAATATGTTTCTTCATAACATAGACACCGTTTATATATTAACATTGCCCTTTGCCGCTCGTATGTGGCTGAGGTAGTGCCTTCTTCTGTATTCACAGAGCAATGGGTATCAAGCTATTGGCAAAAGTAATCCTTCATGTTGAATAAAAAAATGGACTGAGTATGTTGACATCAATATTTTTCTTAATTGTCGACCCTTGAACATAGAAATAGAATGTAGGTTTTGGATGTGAATGTGTCTATTTGTGACCTTATTGATCAGTTCGAATTCATTCCACTCAAACTCAATAGTTGGTGATAATTTTCCCCTGATAGTAACAGAGGCTACTTCTAATGGTGACTTGATTGTCCAGTAAGTTAGACACACAGTAAGGATTCTCAGCGGTACCTGTATACATGACTCTCCATTCGTTATTTCTGCTATTATTAGTGTTCTTCTCGACTTACATTGCATGGTATAAATCGCCAACAATATAGTTAAAAAGAGAATACCAATACAAAGAACCAGAATGTAATGTTCAATAGTGATATCGACTTCTTCTAGGAAAAACTTTTGCGGTCGAGCTGTAGTTTTTACGTTTTGATAAATAAAAGATGGTAAGGTGGAAGCCTTTGTCTTTTGAGCATTTTGTAATACAGACAGTATGATTAAAACTTTCCTTAGCCTCAAAAATGTCAATATGAATGCTACCAATGAGAATATAGCAATAGCAGTTGCAATATAAAGAATGATATCGTTTGAACTTGGCCAGTCATCATCTAAAGAAATATCCCCAGTCAGAAGGGGATCAGTAAGTGACTGAAAAACAACTGCTTCCTCACTAGCAGCTTTAGCCATCTTTTGTAAGCTTAGGTGAGCTTTTCTATCATCCGCAATGATGTTGTTCATAGAATGGTTATATATGTTGAAAGCTGGTGTTTCAACTCTAAGGGGGTTTGTAAATAAAGTGTTGGCCTCAACACTTTGCAGAGTAGAGTCATTGAAAAACTGCTGCAGCAATGCCAGATTAATTGGGTGTACTTTACTTGATGTATTCTCATGACACATGGAAAGCCTAGGAGGTAAATACATATAAGGAGTAGATATGGAACATTTACACTGCCGAGTTAAAATGCAAAAATCACACCCAGAGGCCGTCCGCCTCCCATTTTCACAGTCATATTCTAAAAGTTTAGTTTTATACACAAGAATGGCCCTGTCAGATATTTCTACCATCTGTGGTTTAACATGGTCTAGTGTTACCCTAAAGTTACACAGGCTTTTAATCAATGTTTTATCATTTTTGAATAAAGCAAGTTCACAGCTGTTATATGTAAACGGTTTTAGTACTTTAGTAAATTTACAGGTTACCATTTTTCCTTTAGTACATTGATTCAAATCTTGAGTATTTAATATTGTGTAGTAAGTCAAGTCATTGGTGACCGCTAGTATCTCAGGCAGGTCTACTAAATGGGTAGCATGATTAGAAGTTTCATTTATTGGGACAGGAAATGACAAAATTTTAAACATTACCAATGGTTCAGCAAATGGGGACATTGGAAATTTGACTGAAATCGTTTCGAGTATACAATGTATGTACTTTTTTGTAAATTTCCTGAGGGTCTTTTATAATTAGGTGGAAACCTTGAAATTTATTATTTAAAATGGTTTGGATATCACTTATACAGCTCGACAGCATTTGGGGTGGAATAAGATGTGATGACAGTTTTCCTTCAACAAGTTCATAAACTCCCTGAAGGAGTTCTTGAAACCTAGTTTCTAGTTTCCTAGATTTTTCAATTTGTTTTGACAATAAAACTCCCATAGTTGTAATTGAGTGCTCTAAATTGTCAAAGGATTCAAACAGTTGGGTCTGTATGTGGGTAATGGCTAGTTCGTTTTCTGCAATTCCCTTAACAACATTGTTTATTCTTTCGTCCACAGTTTTGATATAGGACGACATATTTTCGTCATGGTGCTGGACAGACTTTATAACGTTTCTTGTTAATTTATTCAATGCATTTATATGCCGAGCTAACAGCTGTACGTCTTCCATCGTTGCTGTCCCGAAAAGCGTTTTAGATAGGTCTCCTATCAGGGGCAGGATAGAACGGATGGTTCTTCCACTGTTTACTAGTCTCTTTTCCGGGACCAGAGTCTTTATAGTATTTACTGTGTGGTTCAGTACCAATTCAGTTTCTTGCCTTATTTGGTTTATTTCTAACAAGATATCGTTAACAACAGAACAAGTTTCAGCGTCTTTAGTACACCCAGACAAGTTAATGATATTTAAAATGTCAGGCAGCTGGACCTCAAAGGTATGGACCCAGTTTTCTCTTGACAGCTGTAGATGGGCTTCAGGTTCGAATACTACACCGTAATTCATTCTCTGAAGTTCGGGTGGTAGAGATCCAGACGCCGTAGTAGTGGTCAAAATCAGTAGAAGCAGCATGGTTAACTTGATTCTTACTCAAAACCCTAAAACAAATAAAAGGGATTTGGATGTAGATCAGCCGGTTGAATAAGCAAGTTGCGCACCTTCCTTATTCTAGCACTAATAAACAGAAAGAAGAACTTTCTAAGGTTTTGGCTTTTCTACAAAAGCCTTGCCCTGGTCTGTATAGAGTATACATAAATTTAGGTGTTTGAGATAGAATCGCCTCGGGTCCATGCCAATCATACTATCTTCATAGATTTAAACTTTTTACACTACAAAGTTACGTATATGACCTAAGAGGAAGGTACAATATTAGTAAAAGCATCTGATGTCTCAAAACCCACTACAGCTGATTAAAGGCCCGATTTTAATTAAAATATTTATAAGGACGCTTTCTTCGATTCCCTAGTTTAGTATGACGAATGTAGAACTGTCTCTTAAGTTCTTCGGATACCTTATCTTCATCTTCCCAGGATGGTTTAAACCTAACGTCTGACCATTCAAGCAAAAACTGTTTGGTTGGACCTACTTTTCTTTGTCTCAAGATTTTGTTTACACTGTACCACTTTCCCTTTGGAACCTTTTTATTCTTTTTACCTTCAGTTTGTTCTGTATGATGCTCATTTTTCCCAGTTTCATTTTTCGTTGAATCCCTGTTAACTTCAAGTTCATTGTCATCATTTTCGTTTGGGTCATAGATTATGGTGTCTGCATCACTTTCTGATTCATAGATGTCATCTTCAGGTGGTTCATACCTGTAGTTTTGTGGGTCATAATACCTTTTTAAGTCTTGAGCATTTATAAAGTTTTTTACACATTTATCGTTTCGACAATCTGCAATTTTGTACGTGTCGTATGGTCCTTTATCTCTTACATAGAAAGGGCCGGTGTATTTGTCTTCAAACTTTTTCGTAAACCCTGGTCTAACTTTATGAACTTTAAGTAATACCTGTTCTCCTAGAAGGAAATTGGACTCCTTAGCTTTTACGTCATGTTTTGCCTTACTTTCAGTTTGGGCTATTTTCGTGTTTTTGGCAGCTTGTTCGTGTACCAATTTAAGTCTATTTATAAGCTGTGTCACGTGAGCTTTTGCATCTGGGCCTAAGGTTTCTCTGGGAATCAGAGTGGTGTCAAATGGAAGCCGCATTTCGTCACCGAATAACATTTTGAAGGGACTGTAACCCGACGATTCAGGATTCGGGGTTGACCGTATTGACATAAGAACGGTTGGTAGTAGGAGATGCCAGTTGTTTTGATCCTTATTAATATACATTCTGATAGTTTGGGCTATTGTAGCATTTTGACGCTCCACACACCCATTGGCTCTAGGGTTATAGCTGGCAGTCATATGCCTTGACACCTTGTATATTTCACAGACAGCATTGCACAGCTTTGAGAGAAAGTTTCTACCCCTATCTGAGACTATGCTTACGGGAGCACCGAAGCGACAGAAAAGCTCGTCATGAAGGGCTCTTGCAATAGAAACAGCAGACTGATCATGCAAGGGGAAGGCTTCAACCCATCGGGAAAAACTGTCCACACAGACCAGAATGTGCTCATGACCTGCTGTTGTTTTTGGCAGTGGTCCAATCAGGTCGATATGTAATCGCTCAAAAACTTTCGCAACTGGAAGTGGGTTTAAAGGGGTAGTGTTTGGATGGGCATCTCGTTTTGCTCTTTGACATCTATCACATGACTTAATATAATCATTTATCTGCTGGAACATGTGAGGCCAGTAGTATTTAGCCTGAATTGCAGCATATACTTTCTTAAACCCAAAGTGGCCATTGTTGTCATGGAACTCCTGTATTGCCTTCAGTCTCATCTGCTTTGGTAAGGCTATTTGAAAAATGAATTTTTCATCTGTTGGCTTCTTTTTAGACCTAGGCTGATATCTGTGCACTAAGATCCCATCAAGGAGGTCGTAATATTCCTTTTCAATAAGGGTTTTTCTTCTTAATTTTTCATCAGAAGGAAGCTCATTATTTGCCAAATAATCGTAAATGTGTTTGAAGTCCGGACACTGCTGTTGTTTTAAAATTATATCTGGTACCTTTTCTTTCGTCTCATTGTCATTATCCCTGTTTTGATGCGTCTCCAGTGAGCTTACTTTTACTGTATTATCAAAGTCAAATACCACTTCTAACCACTTATTTTGGCTCATAGTTTTAGTGTCTTGGTCGTTTGGGGATGCACAGTCTGCTTCACCTACCGGAGCTATGTTACTTGATATTGTTTTTGAATAAGTTTGGTTCAGTTTGGTTGCACAGTGTGTTTCAATTTCTGCATTTAGATTCCCTAATATTGCTTTTGGGTCGGCTTGTTCACTATTTAATGCTTGCTGAGAACCCCTTTGAGAGTCACTTTCATTTTGTTCTATCGACTAAGTGGTTTCAGTAGATGTTGAAATGACACCTACAGTTTGGTCATTCGTTTTTGAATCTTTATAATCTTGTGCTTCTCAAGTTAGCCTCGAGAGCGCGTCTGCAGTGTTTTCCTCCCCCTTTCGATAAATAACTTTATATCTGAAGCCTTGTAGAAAGAGAGCCCATCTTGCCAGTCTGCCATTTGGGGAGTTATTCAAAGAATTTAAACAAGTTAGGGCTTTATGATCAGTGACTATAGTAAATGCAATGCCAGTGGACAGGTATGCTTTGTATGCTTTGACACCCTCTACTATAGCTAAGCATTCCAATTTGGAAACCGTATAATTTTTCTCTGACCCATGAAGTGCCCTACCCCCAAATTCTATTACTCTTTCCTTTTTATTAACATCTTCCTGCCCTAAAATATATCCTAGACCCGACCGAGAAGCATCACAAGTAAGAATGAATCCCCTGTTCATATCTGGAAATGCTAGTATAGGTGCAGAAGTCATTGCCTGTTTTAAGGTATTAAGTGCTTTTTCACAGTCTTCAGACCACACAAAGGGTGTGCCTTTTTTCAGCAAGTCAAACAATGGTGAACATATTTTACTGTACCCTGCAATAAACTTTTTATAATAATTTGTTAATCCCAATAAGCTTTTTACTCCTTTCTGATCTTTAGGTGACCTTAAATTAACAATTTTTTCAACCTTTTTAGGGTCTGTTTCAATCCCTGACTTGCCTATCAGATGACCTAAATAATGTAGTTTCTTTTGTGCAAAAAAGCATTTATTTGGGGACAGTTTTAGACCTGCATTTCGGAATCTTTTAAATACTTCTTCAAGGTGTTGAGATGGTCACCAAATGTAGCTGAAAATATGATGACGTCATCAACATAGCAAAGCACATGTTTCCAGGAAATGCCACGAAGAACCTTCATCATTAAATGCTGAAACGTAGCAGGAGCTCCTTGGAGACCAAACGGCATAGTTTGGAATTCAAAGATCCCATCATAAGTGATGAAAGCAGCACGTGACTTACTTTCCTCACTCAACGGGACTTGCCAAAAAGCTTTGCCAAGATCTAGCGATGAAAAGTTGTGTGCATTTGCCTCGCCTATGGCATCAAAAATATCTGAAAGTCTAGGAATAGGGTACGCTTGTGACTTGCTTATTTTGTTAAGCTTTCTGTAGTCAACAGCGAAGCGATATTCATCAGAATTTGCCTTTTTCACTAAGACTACAGGAGAGTGCCAGCTTGAGTTACTCTCCTTAATGACGTCATTACGTTTGAAGTCTTCAATGTATTGTTGTGTAACCCGCCTCATTTCGGGAGTTTGCTTGTAAGGAGGTAGTTTAACTGGAGGTGCATCCCCGGTGTCAATATGGTGAGTTGTCAGGTGAGTTTTACCTAAATCATGCAATCCTTCAGAGAATATATCACTGTTTTTGTTTAAAACTTCGCAAAGTTGGCCCTTTTGTTGTTCGTTTAGGTCTGCACTGTCCAAATCAAAGGTAAATTTTTGGGGCGTGACGCTACAGTTTTCTTTTGTGGTTTCGGTTTGGTCTGTCTGACCATCATCTAACATAAAAATATTTGCCTTTTCCACCTGAGAAACTATAGCTAGCACTTTATTTCCCTTAATCTGAATATTCGTTTCTGTTGGGTTTATCAATCTCATTACTGATTTGCCTTTATTAACTTTTACTAAACACTTAGCACCCAATAGGTTTTCATTTGCTAACCTAGCCAGTGGTTTGAGTAGTACCTCATCAGAAGTGTTGACCCTAGCTATTTTTACTTGTACGTCAATTTCTGAGTTGGCTGGGAGATTTATTGATTTCACCGTTCTGGCATAGCCTGTATTTGTTTGTAAGCTACACACTTTAACATGATCTTGTATTATCATTTTTTTCCCCCTAATATCAAGTGTTACACTATGTGCTTCTAAAAAGTCGTGCCCTAGAATGATAGAGTGATGTAATTCTTCAACAACGTAGAATGGATATGTAAGGCCTAAAGTTCCAAAATTTACGTTAATTTCAACCACACCCAACACTTGGTGATTAGTACCCCCAACCCCAACGATGTACATAATGTGATACGGGTTTATGTTTGGTTTATCGTTTAGAAAAGCTTTATCGAAAAACTGTTTTGAAATGCAAGATACTGATGCACCCGTGTCACATAGGGCACTACTTTTTCTGTTGTTAATAGACACATTTACTGTATTTTTAGTCATATATGCTGTAAAATTAGCACATACATTTGGAATAGATGTGTTTTCTTTAGTTGTTTTGCCATTTTGTTGGCCTCGAAATGAGTCTGTGGTAGAAGTACTTTTATTTAAAAACTGTTTACTAGTACTTTGATTATTTTCAGCTTGATAATAGGGCTGTACCTGGTTTGCCTTATTATTACCTAGACTAGGGCTGTTTTCAGTTGTTCCACTCATTGTTGGGGCAGCTATGCCATTATATTTACAGTTTGACCTAATAGATTTATCATGATTTACAATACCATTTATTCTGTTATAAGAGCTTGGTTCACTGATTGCTGAGTTACTTATAGCATTTGTACAATTTGAACATTGAGAGGGATGCTTAACTGTACTATTGTAGGAGAATTTACTATTTGTGTCAGTGTTAGGTTGTGGAGTGCTTAAGCCTTTTACATACATCGTGTGAGCAAGTTTGGAGGGGTAGTTCCAAGTTCGCCTGAGAATCCAATGTGTGCCCATCCACTGGAACGAATGAATCCTTCAGATGGATAGGCGCTAATCCCTATTGTGGGTACCCCTGGTACTGACCATGGCGAGGGCCCAGGTACTGACCTTGGTTGGGGCCCTGGGGCCAATGCCTTTGCTGCTGGCGTTGTCGAGGGGGCCGAGGTTCGTTCCCATAAGTTCGACGTTGTCGAGTGGTTTGGGGATCGGACATCTTATTACTTCGGCACTTGTTGCCAAAATGATTAGGTTTGTTACATTTGTAGCATATTTTACCCATGGCTCTGCAATTAACAGAAGAAAAGCACTTACCGCCACACCTTGGACAACTCTCGCTGGTAGCCTCTTTTCCTTCCATCGTAGCTGCCAGCTTTGCCACTGCCACCGTAAGTACCTCCACTGTTGTCTCCAACCTTGTGGGAATTGTTCCTGACGCCGCCGCTGACGCTCCAGCCACAACAGGTTCTGGCTGTTGAATAGCCGCCATCCTTGAGGTTAGTCGTTTAACCTCGTCGAGGTCTTTTGGTGAATGCGTACTTATTGCCGAAGCAATAGTTTTATCCATGCCATTTAGGGCTATTTGGACTTGGATACTGTCACTTATTTTGGTCTTAAATGTTTCAGCTTCAAGTCTTCTGAGGAAGTTATTAACACTTTCGCCCACTTTTTGTTTCAGTGTATAAACCTGCATGTTCATTTCCTCGGTCTCTTTGAATTTTGTTTCTAATGCAGTCTTTAAATCCGCTAGTGAGTTTGGCTGAGTAGGTAAGTGCTCAAACCAGAGCCTAGCAGTGCCATCTAAATGCCATGCCAATGTAGCAAAGGCCTGCTCGTCGTTCAGTCCCGTGCACGTTTTATACTGATCAAACCTTTTCAGGTATTTTTCTACATTTTGTGTCCCATCACCCTTAAAGGACTCTAATCTGAACACACTTGTTGTCATATTTACTACAGTATTATTAAGAATGTCACCGTTAGCCGGTACCTGTGCTCCTGGGTTTTCTCCTATTTTTTCGGGAACCGGATCTTCTCCACTAGCTGAGTTTTCACCAAGGGAGCGCAGATTGTAGTTTGATGGTTTGGATTGAAATGGCATCCAAACCGTCGTTGAAAACTAGGGAACTCGCTTTGGTTAGCTAAATCGAGAGGTTGGGACCGTTCTTTCTTCCCACCACGTGTCCTGCCATTGGCTGGGCTTAAATGGGATTTATCCTAAAAAGATATAAAAAGAACTAAATCCGAGTCCAGGGTTCCTTCCTTTTATTTTTCCGTCTTATCACAACCGCGGTCAGTTACGTTCTGCGATAACATATACAAGTAAAAAGTAAAACGTTTACTCCCATCGAACGGCAGTCGCTCTGGAAATTATGAACCGCCATGCGCATGCGCAGAAGACCCCGCAAAAGGTACCACGCCTCTAGAGGAGCGAACTAAGGTACCCAGATCTAGGTCTACTGGGTGCGCCAACGATTCGGCGTAACCAATGCGGTTTGCTCGTTCGATGTTCATACTGTGCAAGACCGTTTAACAAAACCTCTAGAATTTTATTGTTATTGTTCTTTCATGCGTCCGCTCACATACGATGTTGCCACAGCAGTATCGTGTATGTGCACTGTATTTATCTTGAGATTTAATTTAAATGCTTTGCACTATTACATGTATTTAGTACACAAGTAAAAATGTAAAACTGCATATTTTTGGTAAACGAAACAAACCGATACTGTGTAGCAGCACTCATGTATACTACAAAATCATTCACAAAGTAACAAACATGCATAACACCACACTCGCGCTAAATTTCATACAGAAAAGGTGCTTTTTCATATTGCAAATACCTAGGCATTTTGACAATGAAGTGAATGCGGAAAACCCGATCCATTTATCTTGAATAGCTTCTGAGATATTTATGAAATCTGACGTCTGCCTCCTTAGTATTTATGAGGTACATCATGACGTCATAGCGGCGTACTACAATTTTTTAAACTTCCTTTTTTTTTTTTTAAAAAAAAAACCAACAAATATTGTACAAATTCCATCTTTAATTTGCGTTCACAACTATCAGTCGTAATAGATAACTTTTAAATATGGTAGTCATAATGATATATGTAAAGTAACTTAATAATTTGTACTAAAACATATATATAATATTTTGTTTAATTATACGTTTTGCATACAACACACATTCACTTCACTATTACCTTACACGCATAAGTACATAACAAACTAACAATGTATTCACATAAGAAAATGTGACTATGTAAAACCCACTTACCTAAAAAGATATAAAAAGAACTAAATCCGAGTCCAGGGTTCCTTCCTTTTATTTTTCCGTCTTATCACAACCGCGGTCAGTTACGTTCTGACCAAGGAACCCTGAACCGGCACTGTCGAACCGACCAAAGCGAGACGACGCATCGACCAATCAAATTCAAGATCACGGATAAAGACTCCGCCCAAGGTTGCTTACTTCCGTGACTAAGTCTGCACATGCGCAGACCCAGAATGGCCCGTCTGTTTCTTTGTTTGTTGATTTTGTTCTGTTACTATTATTATTATTATTACTACTACTATCTTTTGTTGTTGCAAAAATATTAAACATGAATTTTCGGCCTCCTTGTATGCCTATCAAGCAATATTAGAATATATTGAATATTCCGTACAATGAAACCCGATATGCATGCTAGTATTTCTACTATCGTTACTATTATCATTATCACTATTACCATAATTGCTGTGGCTACTGCTGATACTGGTGTGACGGGTCAAACGACAAGTGCAATGTACATTTATATAATGAACTCCGTCACACTATCAAAATCACAATGTATGCAAATTTAGTAACTGCAGTTGTCATTGTTATTATTATCATTATCATTATTACTGCTACTGGTGTTGTTACTGGAGTGGCGCAGTTTAATAGATGCAATGTATGTTAATATAGTGATTTCGGCTACACTATCAAAATCGCAAGTAACGCTAATTTATTAACTACAATTATCTGTATGTCATTGTTATTATTATCATTATCATTATTACTGCTACTCTTGTTGTTACTGGAGAGGCGTAGTTTAATAGATGCAATGTATGTTAATATAGTGATTTCGGCCACCCTATCAAAAATCACAATTTTGAAATTATTTAATTGAAACATAGCAAATTTGGTATCAAATTGATCTGCGTAAAGAATGGATTCTAGAAATAATGTTTTTGACATAACATTTTAATATAGTGAATTCGGCTACACTATCAAAATCACAATTTTGAAATTATTTAATTGAAACATAGCAAATTTGGTATCAAATTGATCTGCGTAAAGAATGGATTCTAGAAATAATGTTTTTGACCCGCTATTTTAAGAATAATTCCAATGTTAATGCATTTTCGTGTTTCTTCTTCTTCTTTTTCCACGTAACATTGGGTGACGCGAATGCCTCACGGTATTATCACATGTAACAGGCTTCCGAAAGATTGAGCTGATTGTGGCCTAGTTAATTACGCTCATAAACTTCCTGTAATATCCCCACTAGGCCGGAAGGTTGCGTTTTTATGATGAGATAAGTATGCACCTGTCCAAATGTTCAGAGGTCAGGGTGATAAAAGTCACTTTAATTACGTTCAATTGTCCTTGGTGATACTTAGCTAGATTCCGCTTTTGATTGTGCACATACCTAGGTGATTTTGCTTATTTCTCCATTTTCTTTCTTTCCATTGCCTTATTTAATTTTTTCTTTTATTTATTTATTTATTTATGTATTTATTTATTGGTCATATCTCTACTGCACAACACCACCTCCACCTCATAATTTAACTTTATTCCCATAAAGTTGTAATCGTGGCTCGCCTCACTTTGGTGGTTCTACCGTACAAAATGAAATACATTTAAGAAAAATCAGAATATATATTACAAAATCATCAGTATAATAACAACGACAATCTGTGTCAAAAGTACAAGTCCAATAAACATATGAACGCAGCATGTAAAATTACCGTCTTAAACAACAGTACATAAGTAACGAACACATACAGATAAATATGTTTCTTCATAACATAGACACCGTTTATATATTAACATTGCCCTTTGCCGCTCGTATGTGGCTGAGGTAGTGCCTTCTTCTGTATTCACAGAGCAATGGGTATCAAGCTATTGGCAAAAGTAATCCTTCATGTTGAATAAAAAAATGGACTGAGTATGTTGACATCAATATTTTTCTTAATTGTCGACCCTTGAACATAGAAATAGAATGTAGGTTTTGGATGTGAATGTGTCTATTTGTGACCTTATTGATCAGTTCGAATTCATTCCACTCAAACTCAATAGTTGGTGATAATTTTCCCCTGATAGTAACAGAGGCTACTTCTAATGGTGACTTTATTGTCCAGTAAGTTGGACACACAGTAAGGATTCTCAGCGGTACCTGTATACATGACTCTCCATTCGTTATTTCTGCTATTATTAGTGTTCTTCTCGACTTACATTGCATGGTATAAATCGCCAACAATATAGTTAAAAAGAGAATACCAATACAAAGAACCAGAATGTAATGTTCAATAGTGATATCGACTTCTTCTAGGAAAAACTTTTGCGGTCGAGCTGTAGTTTTTACGTTTTGATAAATAAAAGATGGTAAGGTGGAAGCCTTTGTCTTTTGAGCATTTTGTAATACAGACAGTATGATTAAAACTTTCCTTAGCCTCAAAAATGTCAATATGAATGCTACCAATGAGAATATAGCAATAGCAGTTGCAATATAAAGAATGATATCGTTTGAACTTGGCCAGTCATCATCTAAAGAAATATCCCCAGTCAGAAGGGGATCAGTAAGTGACTGAAAAACAACTGCTTCCTCACTAGCAGCTTTAGCCATCTTTTGTAAGCTTAGGTGAGCTTTTCTATCATCCGCAATGATGTTGTTCATAGAATGGTTATATATGTTGAAAGCTGGTGTTTCAACTCTAAGGGGGTTTGTAAATAAAGTGTTGGCCTCAACACTTTGCAGAGTAGAGTCATTGAAAAACTGCTGCAGCAATGCCAGATTAATTGGGTGTACTTTACTTGATGTATTCTCATGACACATGGAAAGCCTAGGAGGTAAATACATATAAGGAGTAGATATGGAACATTTACACTGCCGAGTTAAAATGCAAAAATCACACCCAGGGGCCGTCCGCCTCTCATTTTCACAGTCATATTCTAAAAGTTTAGTTTTATACACAAGAATGGCCCTGTCAGATATTTCTACCATCTGTGGTTTAACATGGTCTAGTGTTACCCTAAAGTTACACAGGCTTTTAATCAATGGTTTATCATTTTTGAATAAAGCAAGTTCACAGCTGTTATATGTAAACGGTTTTAGTACTTTAGTAAATTTACAGGTTACCATTTTTCCTTTAGTACATTGATTCAAATCTTGAGTATTTAATATTGTGTAGTAAGTCAAGTCATTGGTGACCGCTAGTATCTCAGGCAGGTCTACTAAATGGGTAGCATGATTAGAAGTTTCATTTATTGGGACAGGAAATGACAAAATTTTAAACATTACCAATGGTTCAGCAAATGGGGACATTGGAAATTTGACTGAAATCGTTTCGAGTATACAATGTATGTACTTTTTTGTAAATTTCCTGAGGGTCTTTTATAATTAGGTGGAAACCTTGAAATTTATTATTTAAAATGGTTTGGATATCACTTATACAGCTCGACAGCATTTGGGGTGGAATAAGATGTGATGACAGTTTTCCTTCAACAAGTTCATAAACTCCCTGAAGGAGTTCTTGAAATCTAGTTTCTAGTTTCCTAGATTTTTCAATTTGTTTTGACAATAAAACTCCCATAGTTGTAATTGAGTGCTCTAAATTGTCAAAGGATTCAAACAGTTGGGTCTGTATGTGGGTAATGGCTAGTTCGTTTTCTGCAATTCCCATAACAACATTGTTTATTCTTTCGTCCACAGTTTTGATATAGGACGACATATTTTCGTCATGGTGCTGGACAGACTTTACATCGTTTCTTGTTAATTTATTCAATGCATTTATATGCCGAGCTAACAGCTGTACGTCTTCCATCGTTGCTGTCCCGAAAAGCGTTTTAGATAGGTCTCCTATCAGGGGCAGGATAGAACGGATGGTTCTTCCACTGTTTACTAGTCTCTTTTCCGGGACCAGAGTCTTTATAGTATTTACTGTGTGGTTCAGTACCAATTCAGTTTCTTGCCTTATTTGGTTTATTTCTAACAAGATATCGTTAACAACAGAACAAGTTTCAGCGTCTTTAGTACACCCAGACAAGTTAATGATATTTAAAATGTCAGGCAGCTGGACCTCAAAGGTATGGACCCAGTTTTCTCTTGACAGCTGTAGATGGGCTTCAGGTTCGAATACTACACCGTAATTCATTCTCTGAAGTTCGGGTGGTAGAGATCCAGACGCCGTAGTAGTGGTCAAAATCAGTAGAAGCAGCATGGTTAACTTGATTCTTACTCAAAACCCTAACACAAATAAAAGGGATTTGGATGTAGATCAGCCGGTTGAATAAGCAAGTTGCGCACCTTCCTTATTCTAGCACTAATAAACAGAAAGAAGAACTTTCTAAGGTTTTGGCTTTTCTACAAAAGCCTTGCCCTGGTCTGTATAGAGTATACATAAATTTAGGTGTTTGAGATAGAATCGCCTCGGGTCCATGCCGATCATACTATCTTCATAGATCTAAACTTTTTACACTACAAAGTTACGTATATGACCTAAGAGGAAGGTACAATATTAGTAAAAGCATCTGATGTCTCAAAACCCACTACAGCTGATTAAAGGCCCGATTTTAATTAAAATATTTATAAGGACGCTTTCTTCGCTTCCCTAGTTTAGTATGACGAATGTAGAACTGTCTCTTAAGTTCTTCGGATACCTTATCTTCATCTTCCCAGGATGGTTTAAACCTAACGTCTGACCATTCAAGCAAAAACTGTTTGGTTGGACCTACTTTTCTTTGTCTCAAGATTTTGTTTACACTGTACCACTTTCCCTTTGGAACCTTTTTATTCTTTTTACCTTCAGTTTGTTCTGTATGATGCTCATTTTTCCCAGTTTCATTTTTCGTTGAATCCCTGTTAACTTCAAGTTCATTGTCATCATTTTCGTTTGGGTCATAGATTATGGTGTCTGCATCACTTTCTGATTCATAGATGTCATCTTCAGGTGGTTCATACCTGTAGTTTTGTGGGTCATAATACCTTTTTAAGTCTTGAGCATTTATAAAGTTTTTTACACATTTATCGTTTCGACAATCTGCAATTTTGTACGTGTCGTATGGTCCTTTATCTCTTACATAGAAAGGGCCGGTGTATTTGTCTTCAAACTTTTTCGTAAACCCTGGTCTAACTTTATGAACTTTAAGTAATACCTGTTCTCCTAGAAGGAAATTGGACTCCTTAGCTTTTACGTCATGTTTTGCCTTACTTTCAGTTTGGGCTATTTTCGTGTTTTTGGCAGCTTGTTCGTGTACCAATTTAAGCCTATTTATAAGCTGTGTCACGTGAGCTTTTGCATCTGGGCCTAAGGTTTCTCTGGGAATCAGAGTGGTGTCAAATGGAAGCCGCATTTCTTCACCGAATAACATTTTGAAGGGACTGTAACCCGACGATTCAGGATTCGGGGTTGACCGTATTGACATAAGAACGGTTGGTAGTAGGAGATGCCAGTTGTTTTGATCCTTATTAATATACATTCTGATAGTTTGGGCTATTGTAGCATTTTGACGCTCCACACACCCATTGGCTCTAGGGTTATAGCTGGCAGTCATATGCCTTGACACCTTGTATATTTCACAGACAGCATTGCACAGCTTTGAGAGAAAGTTTCTACCCCTATCTGAGACTATGCTTACGGGAGCACCGAAGCGACAGAAAAGCTCATCATGAAGGGCTCTTGCAATAGAAACAGCAGACTGATCATGCAAGGGGAAGGCTTCAACCCATGGGGAAAAACTGTCCACACAGACCAGAATGTGCTCATGACCTGCTGTTGTTTTTGGCAGTGGTCCAATCAGGTCGATATGTAATCGCTCAAAAACTTTCGCAACTGGAAGTGGGTTTAAAGGGGTAGTGTTTGGATGGGCATCTCGTTTTGCTCTTTGACATCTATCACATGACTTAATATAATCATTTATCTGCTGGAACATGTGAGGCCAGTAGTATTTAGCCTGAATTGCAGCATATACTTTCTTAAAACCAAAGTGGCCATTGTTGTCATGGAACTCCTGTATTGCCTTCAGTCTCATCTGCTTTGGTAAGGCTATTTGAAAAATGAATTTTTCATCTGTTGGCTTCTTTTTAGACCTAGGCTGATATCTGTGCATTAAGATCCCATCAAGGAGGTCGTAATATTCCTTTTCAATAAGGGTTGTTCTTCTTAATTTTTCATCAGAAGGAAGCTCATTATTTGCCAAATAATCGTAAATGTGTTTGAAGTCCGGACACTGCTGTTGTTTTAAAATTATATCAGGTACCTTTTCTTTCGTCTCATTGTCATTATCCCTGTTTTGATGCGTCTCCAGTGAGCTTACTTTTACTGTATTATCAAAGTCAAATACCACTTCTAACCACTTATTTTGGCTCGTAGTTTTAGTGTCTTGGTCGTTTGGGGATGCACAGTCTGCTTCACCTACCGGAGCTATGTTACTTGATATTGTTTTTGAATAAGTTTGGTTCAGTTTGGTTGCACAGTGTGTTTCAATTTCTGCATTTAGATTCCCTAATATTGCTTTTGGGTCGGCTTGTTCACTATTTAATGCTTGCTGAGAACCCCTTTGAGAGTCACTTTCATTTTGTTCTATCGACTCTGTGGTTTCAGTAGATGTTGAAATGACACCTACAGTTTGGTCATTCGTTTTTGAATCTTTATAATCTTGTGCTTCTCAAGTTAGCCTCGAGAGCGCGTCTGCAGTGTTTTTTCCCCCTTTCGATAAATAACTTTATATCTGAAGCCTTGTAGAAAGAGAGCCCATCTTGCCAGTCTGCCATTTGGGGAGTTATTCAAAGAATTTAAACAAGTTAGGGCTTTATGATCAGTGACTATAGTAAATGCAATGCCAGTGGACAGGTATGCTTTGTATGCTTTGACACCCTCTACTATAGCTAAGCATTCCAATTCGGAAACTGTATAATTTTTCTCTGACCCATGAAGTGCCCTACCCCCAAATTCTATTACTCTTTCCTTTTTATTAACATCTTCCTGCCCTAAAATATATCCTAGACCCGACCGAGAAGCATCACAAGTAAGAATGAATCCCCTGTTCATATCTGGAAATGCTAGTATAGGTGCAGAAGTCATTGCCTGTTTTAAGGTATTAAGTGCTTTTTCACAGTCTTCAGACCACACAAAGGGTGTGCCTTTTTTCAGCAAGTCAAACAATGGTGAACATATTTTACTGTACCCTGCAATAAACTTTTTATAATAATTTGTTAATCCCAATAAGCTTTTTACTCCTTTCTGATCTTTAGGTGACCTTAAATTAACAATTTTTTCAACCTTTTTAGGGTCTGTTTCAATCCCTGACTTGCCTATCAGATGACCTAAATAATGTAGTTTCTTTTGTGCAAAAAAGCATTTATTTGGGGACAGTTTTAGACCTGCATTTCGGAATCTTTTAAATACTTCTTCAAGGTGTTGTAGATGGTCACCAAATGTAGCTGAAAATATGATGACGTCATCAACATAGCAAAGCACATATTTCCAGGAAATGCCACGAAGAACCTTCATCATTAAATGCTGAAACGTAGCAGGAGCTCCATGGAGACCAAACGGCATAGTTTGGAATTCAAAGATCCCATCATAAGTGATGAAAGCAGCACGTGACTTACTTTCCTCACTCAACGGGACTTGCCAAAAAGCTTTGCCAAGATCTAGTGATGAAAAGTAGTGTGCATTTGCCTCGCCTATGGCATCAAAAATATCTGAAAGTCTAGGAATAGGGTACGCTTGTGACTTGCTTATTTTGTTAAGCTTTCTGTAGTCAACAGCGAAGCGATATTCATCAGAATTTGCCTTTTTCACTAAGACTACAGGAGAGTGCCAGCTTGAGTTACTCTCCTTAATGACGTCATTACGTTTGAAGTCTTCAATGTATTGTTGTGTAACCCGCCTCATTTCGGGTGTTTGCTTGTAAGGAGGTAGTTTAACTGGAGGTGCATCCCCGGTGTCAATATGGTGAGTTGTCAGGTGAGTTTTACCTAAATCATGCAATCCTTCAGAGAATATATCACTGTTTTTGTTTAAAACTTCGCGAAGTTGGCCCTTTTGTTGTTCGTTTAGGTCTGCACTGTCCAAATCAAAGGTAAATTTTTGGGGCGTGACGCTACAGTTTTCTTTTGTGGTTTCGGTTTGGTCTGTCTGACCATCATCTAACATAAAAATATTTGCCTTTTCCACCTGAGAAACTATAGCTAGCACTTTATTTCCCTTAATCTGAATATTCGTTTCTGTTGGGTTTATCAATCTCATTACTGATTTGCCTTTATTAACTTTTACTAAACACTTAGCACCCAATAGGTTTTCATTTGCTAACCTAGCCAGTGGTTCGAGTAGTACCTCATCAGAAGTGTTGACCCTAGCTATTTTTACTTGTACGTCAATTTCTGAGTTGGCTGGGAGATTTATTGATTTCACTGTTCTGGCATAGCCTGTATTTGTTTGTAAGCTACACACTTTAACATGATCTTGTATTATCATTTTTTTCCCCCTAATATCAAGCGTTACACTATGTGCTTCTAAAAAGTCGTGCCCTAGAATGATAGAGTGATGTAATTCTTCAACAACGTAGAACGGATATGTAAGGCCTAAAGTTCCAAAATTTACGTTAATTTCAACCACACCCAACACTTGGTGATTAGTACCCCCAACCCCAACGATGTACTTCACGTGACACGGGTTTATGTTTGGTTTATCGTTTAGAAAAGCTTTATCGAAAAACTGTAGAGGTACCCCCTCTTACAGGCCTGATTCATTTTTTTTCCGTCAAGATAAGGGTTAATAAGGTTTAGTAGAAGCATCAGGGTGGATAACAAGATCTCAGGTTTGAATCCCTCTGGAAGCGGAATTTAGCTTATGACTGTAGGGAGCTTCATTGCACAGAGACTTTTATTATCATCCTTCCATTGTCTCAGTATGACTTAAGTTTTGTTGAAAGGAATGTAAAACACCAAATCATTGTCATCAATAACCCTTGCCATGCTGAATAAATTGAGATGCCAAGGCCCATGCCCACTTGTAATTTTCAGCCAATCAGATTACTTGATCTAGGTTGTTGATAAAAATTTAATTTAAAAAACTTAATGACAGAAGCCAACTGATCTGGATGTGCACTGTTTGCAAGGGCAGGGCGTATCCGGGTTGAGCAGGACTAGGGTTTAAATATGGTTGTTAACTGCATGGATTTTTTTGGAAACTTTCTCAGTTACCATTGAAGATATAAGAAGATTCAGATTTGGCATGTATCTTTCCAAGACCAAAGACTTTCCCTCTATGGTATACACAAGCCACACATGTGTATGATTCTATCACTTGTAATTGGATAGTAGATAGTTTGAATGTCACAGTGTTAACCCTTAAAATGCCAAGAAAATCTGAAAATGTCATCTGTTTATGTTGTCTGCTGAATATTCTTGCAACCTTTTCAAACCTGTTTTTGCAGACAGGCAAACATGTGGACTGCTAGAGGAGCAGTCTAATCTGGGTCCACACTTTTTGCAAAAATGACTTTAAAAATCACAAGCAGATGACAAAGCAGACGACAATTGTTGTGATTGACAGTTTAAGGCTTAATGGAACTGTGGATACACTTGGCAGATTTTCTGCCATTTTTTTTTTTTTTTTTTTTTTTTTTTTGACATTTTGGAGACAATTTTTGTGACTTAATGTTTGCTTTTCTGTGCACCAGTCCCCTTCTAAAAGGGGTCTACACTCTAAGGAATTAAAAAATATGGGACCAAAATTCTTTCCTTATAAAAGTTGACTCCCTGTCAGAAGGGGCAAAAATGATTTTGACAAGCATTACCTCCCTTGAAAGTTTATCCAGTCAGTTTGTGCAATAAAATGCTGCCAAAGTTAGTGTTCCAAGTTTTCGAACTACTCAAAGAAGAAACTCAGGAGTGACTGATACAAAACACATTTTACTTGCATTCTGCAGTCTCTGCTAATTGTTCTTTATAACTAAATTACTGTAATTTAATTAGCTTTTCTGTATTCCTCTTACCACAGCATTTTCTTTGTGCATACTTGTTTTTTCCTACATGATTCTGCATTTAATATCAAATAATTGCAATGTTGTCAGTCTGTTTAATGTTGGTGGAGGATTTAACTTACTGTAACTCATAAAGTGCCAAGCAAAATTTGAAGCAGATGACATTCTAATTTGTCTGCCACTCCTGCAGAAAAATTGCTTCCTGATGCATGAATCTTGTAAACAAGGGGATTTAATCTTAAAGGAGACAATTTGCTCCAAGAGTTATCTCCTTTAGAAAGGTGGAATTCAGCTGATGAATATAGTGAGAGTGATCTCCCTTGGAAGTGTATTAATTAGTTCTCATTAATTAAACTCCATAATGTTAGTTTGATGAGCTAGAGTTTCATCTGATTAAGAATCTTTTGCCAAAATAGGAAGTATCAGGTCTCTCTCGGACTGTTTCAGAATTAATCTGAATAATTCTTATTCTGAACATCTGAGACTGATTCGGGCATCCAATACTGTAATAATAAATGTAAGATCCATATATCCCAATTAGCAATTCACATAGCTGCAGATAAGGTGCTTTTGTTTTTCCTCCAAAAGTTACTGATATTTTTCTTATTTCTCCTTGAAAAAAAGTATGTTTTGGGTACTCATTAGAAGTTCCTCAGCACGCACTTCTAATGAGCACCCACAATATGTGTTTTCATAGAGAAATAAGGACAATATCCAAATGTTTTGGTTAACCCACTGTATACTGAATAGACTCTCCCACACTGTATATTGGAAGAGTCCAATTTCAATTTTAAGTACATCCAGCTATGAGATTTACATATATCTAGAGAAAAATGGCTAAACTATTTGCAAACAGTGGAGACCCTGATCAGATGCCGCATTCTGCAGTGTCCGATCTGGGTCTGCACTGTTTGCCAATTATCCTTTTAGTAACAAATTAAGTAAAATAGATACATGTACACTTGGTAGATATGCTGTTTGTGTCAAAGGAGACAAGTTTTGGGGCTTCCTGCTTGTTTTTCTGGTACACCAGTCCCTTTCTGAAAAAGGGTCTACTCTAAAAGGAAAGAATTTGCTTCCAGGGGATCAAATTCCTTCTTTTTAGATGACCCCTTTTCAGAAAGGGACAAAACAATTTTGAAAGAGTTATTTCCCCTGAAAGTGTAAGATTTTGTTGTCTACTAACTTTTTCATCATTTTGTTAATGGTTGAGTAGTTTTTGTATATGAATTTAACATTAGTAATGACAAGGAAAGTATGAGTCAAAACAAAAAAAAAAAGAAAAAAAAAAAAAAGTAGAAACATGAAGTGATTTTACTATGTTCCTGTTACCATATTTCTTCTAATGAGAACATCCTCTGTAAAGATAGGTAACTCAGTAGGATGTGCAGCAATATTGATATTAACCCTTAAACTGCCAATCACAACAATTGTCGTCTGCTTTGTCATCTGCTTGTGATTTTAAAAGTCATTTTTGCAAACAGTGTGGACCCAGATCAGACTGCTCCTAGAGGAGCAGTCTGATCAGGGTCCACACTATTTGCCTGTATGCAAAAATAGGTTTGAAATGTTTGCAAGAATATTCAGCAGATGATGTAAACAGACAACATTTTCAGATGCAGGTTTTCTTGGCATTTTAAGGGTTAAGGGGTCTGGAAACAATTGTTAGATTTTCTGCCATTTTTTTGCAAGGAAGACAACTGTGATTTCCTGTTTGCTTTCCTGCAAATCAAGCATCTTCTGAAAAAGGATTAACTATAAAAGGAAAGAATTTGCTCTCCTTGGGAGCCAAAAGAATTTGCTGTGCTTGGGACCAAATTCTTTCCTTTTAGCCCCTAAAACCCCTTTCCAGAAGGAGATGAAATCAATTTTTAAAGGTAAGACATGAAAGGGAAATGGCTTCCCCTGAAACTTACCCAGCTTGATACCAGCTAGACTGGTATCAGTCTGTTAAACAGAGCAGTTTCATAAAAACAAATTCACTAATTAACTGCAAAACGTATACACTAATATAATGTTCTCAAGTAATGTCTGATCCCTAAAAACAGCCTGGCATTAACTGGAAATTTTATGGTATATTGACTGCTGAAAAGTAATGCCTACTTAGAGCGCTTAATAATTATATCAAATTTCCCAGCTTGTGCAGTTTATTGTTGGAATATCTAAGATATGGTAATATTGCATGTCCTTGTAGCCAGCTGTTCGGTAAAGAGAAACACTTTTCAACCAAAAATGACATTATTACCCTAACTATACTCTGTATTGAGACACAGAGGCCTGAGGAAACAGTGCAGGTCCAGATCAGATGCTGCAGAATGCACTCACTCATTCAGCATCTTTATATATATTAATTTTAACCCTTGTCCTGCTGAATAAATTAAGAGGCCACACCCATTTCTAATTTTCAGCCAATCAGATTACTTGGTCTGGATTGTTGCTACAAATTCACATACTTAATGGCAAACAGTGCAGATCCAGATCAGTTGGCTTCTTCAGAAGCCAACTGATCTGGATCTACACTGTTTGCAAAGGCAGGGTATATCCAGGTTCAGCAGGACAAGGGTTAAGAGGTAGTCAGTTTGGACTTGTTCAAATTCTAGAAATAAAGGCTGCAGCTATGTCACTTCAGTTCTCAGGATTATTCCCTATATATATATGAAATACAGACAAATTCACCTTTTCAAGATTGGAAAGTTGAGTTTCAGGATTCTTGTATTTTAGGATTTTCACCCATGCATGCAACTATCTTTACTTTATCAATGAACTCCCCTTAGCGAGAAGTTTTGTATTTGGTCAGTTACTTAAAAAGCATAACATTATATGTTGTGGGGCCTCATTAGAAGTGCCTGACCGAGGCACTTCTAATGTGTACCCACAACATATATTTTCATAGGGAACTGGAGAAAATCATCCAAGAATTATCATCAACTAGTCCTCCTTAACCCTGGTCCTGCTGAACCCAGATATACCCTGCCTTTGCAAACAGGGTAGATCCAGATCTACACTGTTTGGCATTAAGTACGCAAATTTGTATCAAAAACCTGGATCAAGTAATCTGATTGGCTGAAAATTAGAAGTGGGCGTGGCATCTTAATTTATTCAGCATAACAAGAGTTAACAACTCCTCAGCTACAGCCTTGTATACCTTCAGTTTTCCATCCAGTCCATGGTTGCCGTATTTACCCTAGGTATTTGGACATCTTGACCCTAGTCCTGCTGAACAAGGATATGCCCTGCCTTTGCAAACAGTGTAGATCCAGATCAATTGGCTTCTGAAGAAGCCAAAAGATCTGGATCTGCACTGTTTGTCATTGAGTATGTGAATTTGTATCTACAATCTGTATCAAATAATCTGATTGGCTTAAAATTAGGAGTGGGCAGGACATCTTATTTAATTCAGCATGGCAAGGGTTTACCTTACTTGTCCTAAAATTTGAATGTTTGTATAATAGGAGTATCTGTTGATGTTTCTGAAAGCTGCTGGATAAGTAGTAAACAGTGTAGACCCTGATCATTTGACCTGACCTTCATCAGTGTTTGCTCAGGCCTGGCTGTCCATATACATGTACTTAGGATAAATAGGCAATCTCCCTAGACTGGCTCCAGTCTCCAGTGACTAAATATTTTTTTCTTATAATCCTGTTTAATAATCAACTAAAATGAAACCAAAAATAATATCATGACTGTAGTGGCTGGTCACTAGAGACTCTAGTGACCAGCCTTTATAGTCATGATATTTTTTTGGTTTTATTTTAGTGGATTATCAAACAGGATTATGAGAGAAATATTTAGTCACTGGAGACTGGAGCCAGTCTAGCAATCTCCCCAGTGATAACCCTGCTGCAGTAATGATATGCCAGAGAAAAACTGGACCTTTTGATAGATGCTTTCAGGGTAGACCCAGATCACAGTCTGAATATGGTCTGTGCTTTTCATTCATAGTACTTATCTGAAAATTTTTGCCTCCCATTTTGAAGAGGGTGAGGGTGGGAGGGTTGGGTTGGGAGTGACTTTAGCCAAAGCTCCAGATAAGAGGTGCACATATATTTTTTTTCAGTTTGCTTAATTACATAGCTCCAGCTAAGAGGAGGTATCAGGAAAATAGTTTTCTTATTTCTGCACAAAAATATATGTTGTGTACTTGTTAGAGTGAGGTGCTTCTAATGAGTACCACAACATTTGTTTTTGTTCAGAAATAAGGAAAGTATCAACATTTTTTGGTTGGAAAAAGCACCTTATCAGCAGCCATGATTACAGTAATCATTTCAATAATTAACCCTTGTCCTGCTGAATAAATTAAGATGCCACACCCATTTCTAATTTTCAGCCAATCAGATTACTTGATCAGGATTATTGCTCTAAATTCACATACTTAATGGCAAACAGTGCAGATCAGATCAGCTGGCTTCTTCAGAAGCCAACTGATCTGGATCTACACTGTTTGCAAAGGCAGGGTCTATTCGGGTTCAGCAGGACTAGGGTTAAGCTTTGTTAGGTAATTACTGAGTAAGCCAGGAAGTCTTTGAGTTCACATTCCAAAAGTAAGCTAAGGGCTTTGCTTTCACATTCCAAACAGTAGCAGTTAAGCTTTCAAATCAAGGTTCCAAATAAAAGGATTACTCATTCGAAGTGTCTCAGTGAAACAGTTCTAAATTAGAACTAATTACCGGTAGTTCTCATAAATTAAGTATTGGCGTAGAAACAACAAACCAGTCCTAAAAGACACCACATTAATCGAGGGTTGAGCGCAAGACTGGCGTAAGTCAGATGGTTGTTTTTCCCCAAACCTAATCTCCTCACCATGAAGGCGTTATTCATGAAGATTACAACATTTCTTTCTGTAAACAATGAAAATTTAGGTGCCATTGCTCGTATGAGCAATGGCACCTAAATTTGCATTGTTTACAAAGGGGTCCAAGTTGCCCCTAAACAAGGGTTTCAAAAATATGTTTGAGTTACCATAGTCTTGCGCTCAACCCTCGAATTTTATAACCATAACAATAGCTCCAGATAAGATGGGGTATCAGGTAAATATTTTGTTTTTCTCCATGAAAACATAAGGTTGTGGGTAGTCATTAGAAGTACCTCACATCTAATGAGTACCCACAAACTATATTTGCATGGAGAAATAAGAAAAATATCAATCCTCTTTTTTTTTGTTGAAAAAGAGTACCTTGTCTGGGGCTATGCTACACTCGAGATATGCAGGTACTGTTCCATTGTATTTTCTGTTCTGTTTCATGAGTTTCTATAATTGCTGTTATTTTACCATGTGCAAGTGCATAGGAGGGAAAGTCTGCTGAACCTATTGATGGAATCCATTCCAGTTATTTGGCTGCACATGTTTCATCTGACTGAAGGCCCATATTAAATGATTCTTTGATTAAGTTGCCATTTCATTATGAAAACATGCCTATTCAAATATATTGAAAATTTCACCACCAAAAACTGAAAGTTTTTAAGACAAAAATTGTGATATTTTTCATATTTCTGCTCAAAACATTTTTTAGCAGAAATAAGATAAATAGTATATACCCCTGTAAACCCTAGTTTTAATATATAAAAGTGAGGTTCAATGGGGTCAAAATTATATAGGTATGTTTTCATGATGTTACGCTTAGCACTCTGGGTAAATTTTTCAGTAGATGACATTTTGAAATGTTTTTTCTTATTTTTCCCAGGAAACTGCAGCTCTGGAGAAATAAGAAAACTGTCAGTACATTTTAGCTGGAAAAGTTGTAGTTGGGAGACCTGTAAAAGGGTACTTAGCAAACAGTGCAGACCCAGATCAGATGCTGCAGAATGTGGCATCTGATCAAGGTCTCTACTGTTTGCAAATAGTTTAGCCATTTTTCTCTAGAAATATGTAAATCTCATAGCCTCACCTCCCTAAAATTGAAATTGGACCCTTCCAATATATAGTGTTGGAAAGTCTATTCAGTATACAATGGGTTAAGCAATGTACTTGTTCAAAATTTTTAAAGAAAATGGCCTGCACTTATAAAGTGTAGTCAGGGTTCTCACTGGGATTTTGAAAACAGGAGTCCCAAAGCTGAGTCCTCCAAAAAGTTGGAGTACCACCATCTGACGGCTGAATTTCTCTAAAAAAGTGGGAGTCCCCATCAGAAAATAGGAGTGCAGGACTTCATATTTGGAGTTAATGAGAACCCTGATAGTTATGGGTCACATTCCTGGCAGTGTAACCCAAATGATCTGGAATTAATCCAAAACCTCTTTTTTTTTTCTCCTTTTGCTGATGGCATCACAGCTTTGCATTATGGGAATTAAGTAAGGCTGATTATTTTGCTTTTACCTCCCACATTATGCATGTTTTTGTAAAAATAGTGTTAAATTGTAGTGCTGGTATTATTTTTTTAACAAATCATTTATAAAATGATAAAAGAAAGGCTGCTATGTAGAATTTATTAACTTATTAAGCTTTACCACTCTCTGGACTAATTTAGCAGATGACAAACTGGTGATATTTTTCTTATTTTTCCCAGAAAACAGGATTTGACAATTCATGCAAATTGTCTCCACTGGAGACAATTTGCATGAAATGTCAAAACCTGTTTTCTGGGAAAAATAAGAAAAATATTTTAAAATGTTATCTGCTGAAAATGTTACTAGAGTGTTAAGCATTAATACCGTAATATACCTAAGTATTGGGACACCTAAAGTATTGGGACACCCTTACAATTCGTAAAAATAATTATTTTTCGTCACCCTAAGAATTGGGACATATCAAAAATCGCTAAAATTTTCAGTAATTTTTTGTACCATATGAATTGGGACAGTGCATTTGGGTGAAAAAATGATCTAGGTAACAGGGTAAAACTGTTTTCTCGGTTTGTGTTTTGTTTTGTTTACAAGCGATGTCACGCAATATTTTACGTCTAAGCATACAACAGGGGGTTCCTACGGCAGGCTGGTTAGAAAGTAGAAAATAAATAAAACCTTTCTTTGAGAATATTAATATGAAATTTATTCAAGAAATCTGCAAAAACGAAAACGCACATGCGTTTGCATTAGTCTGGATGCGTCGCCATTTTGTGGTTGTCACGTGACACATCACGTTTTAATTTGCAATTCGAGTGCATCAATAAAGTTCTACAAAAAAAAACAACAAACAAACACAACAAAAAAAAAAAGAAGAAAAAAAAAACTATGAATAAATAATAATAATAAAAAGAAATTCGACAGAATTGTTTACCGATAACGTTTTAATGCAAAACAGCGTTGGGGGAGCCCTAAAACACTGTTGAGATGAACCCCAAAACATCGTTGAGACGAACTCCAATAATAACGTCATCACCCGATGTAATGGCAGTATTTTTAGAACAGGTAGATTGTTCCCCGCATTCGCGGTATCTGTTATGCGCAATTAACCTTTAAAGCGGGGAAGCAGCATATGATTATTTTTTTTACTTGGACACTTTCAACACATGATAGATAGATAAACAAGGGGATTATAAATCAAAACAATAAGTGCCAATCTGTTTATTCAATATTAACAATAGATTAGGTTAACGAGACAGTGGTCTGAAAATACACAAAACAATGAACACAAATATGACACATTTTCATCATTAATCGGTGCCATTTTCAACTACGAGACGTAAGTATTGGGACACCTAAAAAAATAATTAATTTTCGTGTTTCTATGTATTGGGACAGCCAGAAATTTAATTATTTTTTCCTGTCCCAATACTTACGTATATTACGGTATTATTATATGCTCATTTTTATAGCATGATAGTATATGCTGTCCAGTCTAAGTGACCACCAGAAGAAATAGCTCAAATGCTGGTTGGTCTACACATATTTCCAGGAGAGTGAAGAGATTGCCTGTAACACCATCAGGTACCCAGAGTCCTGGTATCCCTGCAGGAGCCAAATACTGGTATGAACTACAAATGTCTTGATTACTTTGGTTGGCTCACAGGGGTTGTAAAAGCAATAGAAGATTGAATTAACCTTTACACTGCTGTAGGCGACTATATGTGCCCAGGAGGGGTCTGTCAACTCTAAAGCCTGCCATACTTACTATACACCACATGCAACCATTCAGAGCAAGTGTTCTCATACAGGAGTGAACCTACTTTCATACAAACACACCACTTTTTATTAGATAGTCGGGTGCTGGATTTTACCCACACTAATAAAGACCGAGAATACCGAATTTGAAGCTGCCATTAATTTTAGCACTCACTTCAACAGATGGATCACGATTTCCTGGAGAAAAAGCCCATAACACCTGAATCATTTCCAGTGAGGAAGAAGTAGGAATAACTGTAGAACCTATGTATGTCACTCGTTTCATTCACAATAGTACACAGTAGGCACTGGTCTCTTGTAACTTTTTTTTTTTTTAAAGTGTCTTAAACGGTTCCCGGTTTACACGTGTCTATCACGTGACTTTCTAGTCACGTGACCATCCTCTTGCCAGTAAAATGGTCGCCTACAATTGGCAAACTATATGTGAAAATTCCAGGTAAATCGAGGCAAAAATAAGAGAGTAATGACTTCTCGAGTAGGGGTACACCCTCTTACAGGCCTGTTTCATTTATTTCTCAGCACGCTAAAGGTTAATGCAAGTTTACTTGTGGAAAGGATTTAATGATAGAATTTTATCAAAAAATCTTCACCAAAGAATGTATCAGAAACAGCAAAGAAGCAATGCAGGAATATCCATGTTGATATACCATATATACCCGAAGTATTTGCACATACATTGTAGGCCCAGATCAGGTGCTGCAAAATGATCAACTCTGTTTGTCCTGCATCCATCTGTTTTTACTCCATAGCTTAATTGGTAGAATATCAGACTGCAGATCCTGGGGTCATAAGTTCGAATCCCAGCTCAATCACATAACTTTGTGGAGATTGATCTGATGCTGATGAAATCATTTCTATGATCATTCTTCCCCTCTGCTGATTCGAGAAGGGCAGTAACAGTTGTCATTTACTGGTGAATGTTTGAGCACAATGTACCGGTTAAAAGCTTTGAGGACAAAGCCTGACAAGGAAAAGTGTGAGTATGTATGTAGACTGACTGGCTTAACAGTATTGACTGGGTCATAAAACTCCAAATCAAATTAAATTTTTGGACAAATATGGCAAGATGTAAAAAAGTCACAGTATGTAGGGTATATATGCTATTATTTTGGCTGCTGAGGAAAAGAGAATCTGCTTCATCTATCAATCATGACATCATTGAAGGAACAGAAAGGTCAATGGATCTTTGAATGATCATGACCCAGACAAAAATGTTTCAGTGTTTGATCATGCAGTAATATGTTATCATCCTTGTCTGTCAAGAGATCAATCCATCAAAAAACTGAGAGCTGCTCCTGTAATTCTGATACTAGTATGTATAATGAAATACATGTACAATATTGTATTTACTTTAAATATTGGGACACCTTAACTCCTGCCATACTTAAATCAGTAAATTAGTTTGAACAATAGTCCAGAAGATGTCCAGGAAGAGCCACAATCACCGAACATAGCCTACCTTTGACACCAAGAGGAAGAGCAAACAAAACAAGACAGACAGTACACAAGCTACAAGTTAAAAAAGGGAAAGATCCCTCTTCACCAGCAAGGGGATCACAGTACTAAACAGATTCTACTAAACAACAAACAGGACAAATCATGACAAGTCCATTTTTTAGTTTGCAGGTTTGCAAGTCCATTTTTATGCCCCCGCCTATTCGAAGAATAGCGGAAGGGCAATAAGTGTTAACCCTGTCCGTCCCGTACGTAAATCCGTATGTACGTCCGTCCCACTTCGTGTCAGGGCCATAACTCCTAAACCGTATGGAATATATTTATGAAACTTTACAGGGGCATGCATGACATTGAGATGATGTGTCATGAACAAAGAAGACAACTCTTGCTTGTTTGGTTTTTGAATTAGCTACTCTTGACTAAGTTCCATATAGTAAACCGTGTCTGGGCCATAACTCCTGAACCGTATGGAATATATTTATGAAACTTTACAGGTGCATGCATGACATTGAGCCGGCCTCGGTGGCTCAGTTGGATGCGCCGTCTGACTGGAGACCAGGAGGTGGCGGGTTCAACCCCCACTGAGGTCGGCAACATTCTTTCATAGAGATTGATCATGAAATATTTTCTATGGTCATTCTCTCCCTTCCGCTGATTCAAGAAGGGCAATTGTCAGTTTCTGGCGAAAGGATGTGCACAATACTGGTTAACCGCTTAGAGGACTAAACCTGCCCAGTAAATGTGTGGTTAGGTAAACTGACCACGCTCGACATGACCCCATTGAGTTGACTGGGCCGTAAAACCTCAACACAAACAAAGCATGACATTGAGATGATGTGTCATGAACAAGGAAGACAACTCTTGCTTGTTTGGTCTTTGAATTATCTGCTCTTGACTTAGTTCCATACAGTAAACAGTGTCCGGGCCATAACTCCTTAACCATATGGAATATATTTATGAAACTTTACAGGTGCATGCATGACATTGAGACTATGTGTCGTGAAAAAGGAAGACAACTCTTGCTTGTTTGGTTTCTGAATTATCTGCCCTTGACTTAGTTCCATATAGTAAACTGTGTGTGGGCTATAACTCCTAAACCATACGGAATATATTTATGAAAATTTACAGATGCATGCATGACATTGAGGTGATGTGTAATGAACATGGAAGACAACTGTTGCTTATTTGGTTTATAAATTATCTGCCCTTGACTAAGTTCCATATAGTTAACTGTGTGTGGGCCATATCAACCTTAATAATAACTTCATGCTGTACCTGTCACAATTACATATGTAACCTTCTTCTGAATGGCATTTTGGCGGGCCCAGCTAACACGTAACGTTATTGTAACATTTGCCAAATGTTCTAAATTGGTTACGTTGGATCCTAACATTTTACGAACGTTTTGCTAACGTTATCTTTAAAAACAGACCCGCTTTTAATGTACGTGGGTGCAGATAGAAAATTGTTCTTCCTACAAAACACTTGAGTCCATTCCCGAGCTCTGTTCATCGTTTATATAGAAGTTATGAAAAGGTTTCCGAATAACGTAAATTTTCACAACGCTTACAAAATGTTTTAGAAACATTCTTACATTCTTTTAAATGTTGTCATGTAATGTGTAACGTTTGAATAATGTCCCAGTTGTGTCATATATTTTTATTGTTTATTGGAGCTTGACGTATAAATTCAAGCCTTAAATAAAAAGGAACGTTGATTACCTATTAACGCAACGCAACCAGAGCGAGTGACATGTGAGTATCAACGTGATAAAAACGTTCTTAGCACGTTTTTATAGCCACGCCGTTTTTAAACCACACTCACATTATCAAAATGACATGTAAACTTTCCTTGACATAGCTACTTTCAATAATAAAAAAATATTGTATTTATACATTTGAACTTGTAATGCATTTTCTGTGCATCGGTTACGACGACTAAGAACAGATCTTGAATACAAAACTACACCTCCACATATAAAGTGTTGTCGCCATAATTTAATTAGCGCCTGATTATTGTTTCTCAAGCCGACCGCCAGTCAGTTCAGGTAAATAACAATTATTTTTGTAGATGAATAGATAACCATCTTTTTTATTATATTTTTGTTACGTTCTTATACAACGTGTAATTTGAGCTTACTGCATGTGCTGGTAATTAATATTGTGGCGAGCTGCTCTTCATGCTATTGTAATCAGTTTTTGTGTGTTTTCTTTCTCTAAACTCTAATTTGTTACAGATTATAATGTTAGAAGTTCATCTCGTCTTACATTCAAGTTATATATTTATTTATTTATTTATTGTCAACTACATTTTATAAGTGGAGTTAATTTGTGTAATATTATTTGAGCCTGTAGCATTGGCACATGTCATAATTACGTGGTTGTCAATTTTAAAAAAACAACAACAACAAAAAAAAAGACGTGTAAAATTTGTCATTGAACTCAGATCTCATATGAGGTTTGAAGCAGCACATGGCATATCATGATATGTACGGTGCGTAACACATCAGTGCATATGTATGGGTTTCATTGAGAGGTGCGAGACATTCTGATCTTGGCTTACAGTTGGGCAAGGCTTGCTATCCTTGTGGCAGGTTGGGGTAGGGGGGGAATGTTTTTATTTCTTCTGTTTCTTTACTTTCATTCCTGTTCTTCTTTCTTCCCTGTCCCTCTCTAAAATCTTCTCTACTATCTCTTCTCTCTCTTTTCTCCCTTTCTCTGGGAGATGACACAAAATGACCCACAAGGGTTGGTGTGTCGTTAAACCCCAACACAATCAATCATTGCCATTTTAACGTTATATAAACGTCTTACAAAATCGTTGTTAGAACATTTCAAGCATACTTGAAAATAACGTTATCAAAACGTTATCAGGACGTTTTTATAACATTCCCAAAAAACGTTATTATGACGTAAAAAAAATTTGCCATTTTAACATTATTTAAACGTCTTATAATAACGTTATTGTACGTTTTCAGTAACGTTTTCAAAACGTTTAAAAAACGCAATTTTGTTAGCTGGAGGGGCATCCCTGTCCTATGGACACCTTTTCTAGTTGGTAGCAGTATTGCCTTTGTGAACAACCCAGCAAATGCTACAGTTTGGTGGCAGAGATGGGATGAGAAATGACACCACCATTATCGTCTGACACAAGTATGCAGAGATTGTTTGTGTTGAGGTTTTACGACCCAGTCAACCCAGTCAACCCAATGGGGTCATGTCGAGAGCGGTCCGTTTACCTAACCACATGTTTACGGGCAGGCTTTGTCTTCTAAGCGGTTAACCAGTGTTGTGCCATTCTTTCGCCAGAAACTGACAACTGCCCTTCTTGAATCAGCGGAAGGAAGAGAATGACCGTAGAGAAAATATTTCATGATCAATCTCCACGAAAGTGTTGCCGCCCTTGGCGGGGGTCGAACCCGTGACCTGGTCTCCAGTCGGACGCGTAGCCAACTGAGCCACTGATCTGGATCTACACTGTTTGCAAAGGCAGGACATATCCGGGTTCAGCAGGACTAGGGTTAAGTTATGCTTTATGACATATGCGACCAGCATAGTCCAAAATCAGCCAGAACTTACAGTGAGGTACATGCTTCTGTTGAGTACCCACAACATATGTTGTCATGGAGAAATAAGAAAAAATATGCTGATCTGGATCCCTTTCTTATCTAGAGCTGTGCATCAACAAAATGAAATGTTTTGTTGGGTTAAATACTCATTTGGCCTCTGGAAAAGGGGACAACAACCTGATATAGTTCCCCAATTTGTAAAATAAAAGTACAAAGTGCCTTCACTCATATTGGATGCATACTTGAATTAATTGTCGGTGATAACAATTTAAGTGATGTGCACTTCAAATTATGATATTAATCAAATATGAAGTCATTGAAAGCTCTAGAAAAATACTTAACTGTTTGCTGTCTGTTTCTTGTTGTTATTCATAATGCCAGTGAGTCAGTTTCCTTTTGTTTTTAGCTCACCTGAGCCGAAGGCTCAAGGTGAGGTATTGTGATCACTCACCATCGTCATCGTCGTTGTCGTCGTCGTCGCCGTCCGTCCACAATCTTTAAACAACATCTCCTCCTAAACCACTGATGGGATTTTGAGCAAACTTCACAGGAATGACCCTTGGTTGGTCCTCTTTCAAACTTGTTCAAATGGTTCCGGTCCTTGCATATCTAGGTCACAGGCGCTAAAAATAAATTTTTTAACTAAAAATTTTAAAAATCTTAATGTCAGAAACTGCTGGATCGATTTCAATATAATTTTGCAGAAATGTTCCTTTGGTGATCCTCTACCAAAATTGTTCAAGCCATTTGGATTCGTCAAAAAACATGGTCGCCAGGGGGCGGGGCTTATTTTCCCTATATATCTATATAGAAAATTTTTAAAATCTTCTTGTCAGAAACCACTGGACCGATTTCAATATAATTTTGCAGAAGTGTTCCTTTTGTGATTCTCTACCAAGATTGTTCAAGCCATTTGGATTCGTCAAAAAACATGGCGGCCAGGGGGCAGGGCTTATTTTCCCTGTATATCTACATAGAAAATTTAAAGAAACCACTGGACCGATTTCAATATAATTTTGCAGAAATGTTCCTTTGGTGATCCTCTACGAAGATTGTTCAAGCCATTTGGATTTGTCAAAAAACATGGCCGCCAGGGGGTTGGGGTGGGGGGTGGGGGTGGGGGGTAGGGGGAAGCTTATTTTCCCTATATATCTGTATAGAAAATTTTAAAAATCTTCTTGTCAGAAACCACTGGACCGATTTCAATATAATTTTGCAGAAATGTTTCTTTGATGATCTTCTACCAAGATTGTTCAAGTCATTTGGATTTGTCAAAAAACATGACGCCAGGGGGGTGGGGCTTATTTTCCCTATATATCTATATAGAAAACTTTAAAAATCTTCTTGTCAGAAACCACTGGACAGATTTCAATATAATTTTGCATTAATATTCCTTTGGTGATCCTCTACCAAGATTGTTAAAGCCATTTGGATTCACCAAAAAACATGGCGGACAGGGGGCGGGGCTTATTTTCTTTATATATCTCTATAGAAAACTTTAAAAATCTTCTTGTCAGAAACCACTGGACCGATTTCAATATAATTTTGCAGAAATGTTCCTTTGGTGATCCTCTACCAAGATTGTTCAAGCCATTTGGATTCAAAAAACATGGCCGCCAGTGGGGGAGGGGCTTATTTTCCCTATATATCTATATAGAAAACTTTAAAAACCTTCTTGTCAGAAACCACTTGACCGATTTCAATATAATTTTGCAGAAATGTTCCTTTGGTGATGGTCTACCAAGATTGTTCAAGCCATTTGGATTCGTCAAAAAACATGGCCGCCAGGGGGCGGGGCTTATTTTCCCTATATATATCTATATAGAAAATTTCAAAAATCTTCTTGTCAGAAACCACTAGACCGATTTCAATATAATTTTGCAGAAATGTTCCTCCGGTGATCCTCTACCAAGATTGTTCAAGCCATTTAGATTTGTCACAAAAAACATGGCCGCCAGGGGGTGGCGGGAGGGGTGAGGGTGGCTTATTTTCCCTATATATCTATATAGAAAACTTTAAAAATCTTCTTGCCAGAAACTACTGGACCGATTTCTATATAACTTGGCAAAACTGTTCCTTTGGTGATCCTCTACCGAGATTGTTCAAGCCATTTGGATTCACCAAAAAACATGGCCGCCAGGGGGCGGGGCTTATTTTCCCTGTTTATCTATATAGAAAATTTCAAAAATCTTCTTGTCAGAAACCACTGGACCGATTTCAATACAACATTGCAATATAACTTGGCAGGAATGTTCCTTTGGTGGCCCTCTACCAAGTTTGTTCAAGCTGTCATGATTTGTCAAAAAACATGGCCGTTAGGGGGTGGGGCTTATTTTCCCTATATAGCTATATAAAACACTTCAAAAATCTTTTTGTCAGAAACCACTGGACCAATTTCAATATAACTTGGCAGAATTGTTCCTTTGGTGACCTTATTTCAAGATTCAGTTCCAGCAATCATGATGCATGAAAAAAAACATGGCCGCTCGGGAGTAGGGCTATAAAATTTATACAAAAATCTTAGAGCAATGAACTTGGCTGAAATTTCAACAGTAAGTTTGCAAAGCTGTTTGCTCAGGTGAGCGATATAGGACCATCATGGTCCTCTTGTTTATTGTTATTAACATCTGGAAGTTTAAAACATTACAGTGATTAAAATAGCTGTTTGGCTAATGATATGTCATGATCGGAATTTCTCAATATCTTGGTTCATTGGCCTTAATTGACCCTTCCATCCCTGAGTTTCTGTAGTGGACTTTTCCATCTTTGAATCTTGTCAAAATCATTGTTCCTAATAGGGATCTCAGTCAAAAATCAAAACAGAATGGCAAACCATGTAGATCCTGTTGGGATGGCTCATTATAGTGTTGCCACTGATGATCGATTGTAATCAATCATCAGTCACTTTTGCCTCTTGTGACTGATGATCAGAAAGACTTTTTATAGTCGACTAATCAGAAATTTGTTTTTTTAGAAACATATTTTTCTAACGTTTTATTTTTATAGGCAAGTTGTAGTGAAATGAAATTCAAAGATGTCCATTTGGGGCATTCTAGATTTGCAGTCAATAAAAGTGAAAAAAATGATAAAAATAGCCTTAAAAATAGTCAACCCAAAAGTACTGATATTTTTCTTCCTTGTCCATGAAATCATATATTGTGGGTACACATAAGAAGTGCCTCGCGGTGGTGCTTCTAATGAGTACCCACAACCAATGTTTTCATGGAGAAATAAGAAGAATATTATCTGGAAACCCCTCTTATTGATCTGGAGCAGTGAATAAGTACCAGGAAGAGGGCTAAATTAAGAGTGAATATATTTTCTACAAGGCGGTTATTAATCGATGATCAGTCGGTTTTTAAAAACCAATGATTGACTATGAAATTCTGGCCAGTTCCCAACAATATACCGTATTGACTCTAAATATTGAGACATTACTTACTTGCTCTAAAATTTTTCATTTTAGTATATAAAAACTGCTGGATGAGTTGCAAATAATGTAGACTTTGATCAGATGTGATGTTCTGCAGCATCTTATCTGGATTGTTTACTCAGGCCTGTCTATCACACTACTAAGGGTAAATTAGGTTGCCAGTAAACCCTTGCCATGCTGACTAAATTAAGCCACACCCACTTCTGTTTGTCAACCAATCAGAGTACTTGATCCAGGTTTTTGATACATATTCACATACTTAATGGCAAACAGTGCAGATCCAGATCAGTTGGCTTCTTCCGATCTGGATCTTCACTGTTTTCAGTTTAGGCAGGGTATATCCGCGTTCAGCAGGGCTAGTGTTGATGTGATCGATTTTCATTGGGGATGACACTTGTGTTTCGGATGGTGTAAATCCTCCTTCGGAAGAGATTCTTAATTCATACACCTTTATAGCTCACCTGTACTTTCGGACAGGGAGGACTTTTGCACTGCTCTCAGCATTGGTACACATTAACCTCTTTATAACACGGTTCGTTATAACACAGTTTTGGATACAACACGGTTCTAAGATGGATCCAAAAAATGTATAGATAAAAGTTCAAGATTGTTATAACACTTGTTTTAATGGAAAACTCCATAGATATCTCGATATATCATTTTTTGCAACCAAAAATCATGTATTGAACAATAAGCACTGAGGCAAAGGATGCAGTTGTTGTGCATTTCATGACATTTTAATGAGATGACACAAGTCGGTGTAAAACCATTGGATAGTGCATGCCTTTTAAATATGTTTACGCATAAACGAGATGTTTCGTTTTTCAGGTACATGTACAAGTTAAAAAACTGATGCATACCAGCTGACGGCATACAATTTAACTAATGTAAATTATATAAGAGGTGCTCGAGTTTTCAAAGTGTATGACGTACTAAAGTTCAAAAATAGGAATTAAATGATAAATAAGGAAAATTAAGTTACAAATAAAACAAAGCTGTGGACCGCCATAGCCTAGTGCATAAGAGAGCTGCCTCTTAATCCATTAGATTTCTCACTGCTGTGGTTCGAGCCTCGCTCGGGTCATATGTGGGAAGGCCAAGTTCTGCTTACGGATGGTCAGGTGTTTTTTCCCCGGGTTCTCCGGTTTTCGTCCACCTTTGATGAATGATCAGCTAGATATAAGTAAAATATTCTTGAAAGGGCCATAAGACCTAAATAAAAAAAAAAAAAAAATAACCAAAGCTATTGAGGGTGTTAAAATGTTAAGAACAAGTGAATTTTCTTGGTTTTTAGAAAATGTACTCGGTCGCACAGTAAATTCCATTAGTTAAATTGTACGCCACTGGTTAAATGGTATGCAGGATTAAGCAAAAGTGTTATAAACTGACTTATTTTAACATGAACTTGAATTTCCGTTATTTTTTCTATGATCCTTGTGTCAGGATTATCTCCATTCATTGCCACAGCATATGACATTTTCCGATTTTCGACAAAAAGTAAAATGAAAACATGAACTTATGATAAACGTAATAACCTTCGCCTCTGGGGTTTGTTTACAGACAGTAAACTTGTCTACCGGAACAGGTCAATTTATTGTTCTATAGTACTCCGACGACGTACAAGTTGACCGATTCCCAGGCATGTAATAGAGGTGTATATTTCCAGAGTGTCTAGATGTATATACAGTAAATAACCTAAAATTTCATACACCATAGTTTCTGACAAAATGGCATATACAAACAGTGCAGACCCATATCAGACTGCTCCAGAGCAGTCTGATCAGAGTCTACACTGTTTGCCATTCAAGCAAGTTTTTTAAGAAACAGCATAAAAAGCAAAGTTTAGGCAAAAAAGTATGAAACAAAGTGATCAGAATTTTAGAACATTTACCAGAGTTGATATTGTAGATACTGGTCCAAAAATGTGTACAAAGCACAACCTTTCCCCTGATATGACCTTAAGGTCAAGTCGCAGACTTTAAATGTTTCCTTTGTTGGGCAAACATTATTTCAGATAGGCTTCTTGTCAAGCAATAAGCCTTGTTCTTTCTCAAGTACCAACCACATGACTGTCAGACTTACTAGTAAATGATCCTCAGCAAACTATTCAGACTGGCTCCAGTCTCCAGTGACTAAATATTTTCTCATAATCCTGTTTGATAATCAACTAAAATAAAACCAAAAATATCATGACTATAAAGGCTGGTCATGATATTATTTTGGTTCTATTTAGTGGATTATTAAACAGATTATAAGAAAACAATATTTAGTCACTGGAGACTGAAGCCAGTCTACAAACTATTCTGAGGTTACAAAAGGGTGAGGGTGGCTGAGTGGTTAGCGCTTCTGACTTTGGATCACAAGGTCCCAGGTTCAAATCCTGCTAGAGACAAAATTCAGCTTATGACTGTATGGCACTTCATTTCACAGGACCTTTCATTATCATCCTTTATTACATTTTCAGCTGTGATTAACTGAGATTTATCGGTGAATTGTAATCTATAATGCATGGAGTGAATTATTTGATTTCGAACGTTTTGACGTCATAATTGCTAGGCCAAGTTGCCGAAGTTGTTGGTAACAACAATAACAATAGTTGACGTTTACGCTGAAAATTTGATAAAATCATGGAAATCAGACTGCAATTTTTATGTCCATTTGGCGTTTTTAAGGAAAAACCTGCAACACAAATATATAAAGTATGATTTTCTTGATAATCCAGTTCAACTTTGTGACATTTTTGTGTCTGTATTTCAAGCACAGGATGATTTTTGCATTAAAGTGAAAACAAGATGGCGACTGATTTTCAAACTAAACCACGCCTCTTGAAATTCATGCACTGACTGGAACTATTTTGATAGGAAATCATAACCAGTGAATGTGAAAATTCAAAGGTAAAACATAAATAAAAATGTATTAAACAGTTTATTTGGTTGTTTTGATTGATTACGGAGAAATAATTCACTCGTGTTCTAAGGTTTGCTTGTAAAAACTCATTCACTTCACTCGCTTGTTTTTTACATGCAAGCCTTAGAACACTAGTGAATTATTTCTCCGTAATCCATCAAAACAACCAAATAAACTCTTGTTTGTTTGTGTTGAGGTTTTACGGCCCAGTCAAACCAATGGGGTCATGTCGAGCGCGGTCACTTTACCTAACCACACATTTACTGGGCAGGCTTAGTCCTCTAAGCGGTTAACCAGTATTGTGCACATTCTTTCGCCAGAAACTGACAACTGCCCTTCTTGAATCAGCGGAAGGGAGAGAATGACCGTAGAAAATATTTCATGATCAATCTCCACGAAAGAATGTTGCCGACCTCGGCGGGGGTTGAACCCGCAACCTCCTGGTCTCCAGTCGGACAGCGCATCCAACTGAGCCACCGAGGCCGGCAACCAAATAAACTCTATTTCGTTGTCTCGATATGACTTAGATAATGTTGAAAGAGAAGTAAAACACCAAACCATCATCATCTGAAGCAAGTACAGGCCCTCAAGGATTGAGACCTTATTAACACTTTCCATGCCATGGGCAAATTCAGCAGATGACAAACTGATGGTATTTTCTTATTTTTCCTAGAAAATAGGATCTGACACATCATGCAAACTGTCTCACATGATGTGTCAAATCCTATTTTCTTGTAACAATAAGAAAAATATTTCAAAATGCCGTCTGCTGAAACTTTACCCAGCATGCATAGTGTTAAATGTGAAATTATAGTTAACCCTCTTGCCTCCATTGACATTTAACCTTTACCACTCTCTGGTCTAATTCAGCAGACAACAAATTGTTGATAGTTTTCTTACTTTTTCCAGAAAACAGAATTTGGCATTTCATGCAAACTGTTTGCATGAAAATGGAGACAGTTTGCATGACATGCCAAAACATGTTTTCTAGGAAAAATAAGAAAAATATTTCAGTAGGCCGTCTGCTGAAATTTTTACCCAGAGTGCTAAGCATTATTATTGTAGCTAGGGTAGCATGCCAACAATTGACCAGACACTTTACTCTGATTAGATTGCAGCAATAAAAAGTGCCAAGCAAATTTTGTAGCAGACAACATTCTAATTTTTGTTTTATTTTTTATAGAAAGTAAGTCTTGACATTTTATTTGAATCGTCTGCTTGAAAGTGTCTTCTCAGTCTCTGCTGTGGTTGTGATTGGTGCTTTTTAGGTTAATTTGGGTTAGTCTGGTGCTGTTATGTCATAAAATATGAAACAAGAAATTGACTTTGTTTTATGGAACTTATTAATCTTTGGCATGTCGAATTTATATATAAACAGATGAAATTTTAAGGTACTGTATTTTATTTATATTTTTCTCAGAAATAAGACTTGAAAATTCTCACAAATTGTACAGACAATTTGCATAAAATGTTTTGTCCTATTTTCTGGAGAAAATATGAAAAATAATATTTGTTTGTCATCAGCAAATTTCTACATTAGCTTACTAAGGTTTATGCAGTATCCAATGGGAGACTTTATGACCGACATATTTACTTTCTCTCACAAAAAAGCTACATTAATCCCATCAGATGTTTATGTTTGATTAATAACCAAATCAATACATGCGAAAAGCATGCCAGAAAATATGGCATTTTATTTGCTCCGAATAAATAATATTCTCTGGTTTTGTTACCGATAAAGAAAAAAGTAGCATTTGTAATGTCTAATATTGATTACGCTGCCACTGTGGTTCGTCTGATGTTTGGTTTTGGGTGAATATCAACAAAGTGAAGACTTAAAGATACATTTTAATGTTCTTTTGAAAAAGAAAACAAAGTGTAATGGAACTGGATGGAATATCATGCCATGTGTCTGGGGCATGATATTTCTGTGAGGTAGCACTCTAGAGCTGAGCTCCCTGTTACATCAAGACACTGTCATGATATTACTGAAAGGTTATTGAAAGCAATGTAAAACCAAAGTAAAACAAACAAACAATTATTAGGATTGGCATCTTTTTGCAGTTTTAAGGAGAACACTACTGCATAGGTCTAGATAAGAGTGGGTATCAGGTCAGTATTTTTCTTATTTCAATACTTTTGGATTGAAAAAAGCGCCTTAACTAGAGCTAAGCCACTGGCTCTCTTTTCTCCAGCTTTGATTATCACAGGTAATTCTAAAGAATGTATGGTATTGCATTGCATGCTTTTGTCAAGAAATAAAAAAAGAAATGCTGGTACAAAAAATCTTGACAAAGGGTCACAGGCGGCCACATACTTTTAACAAATATTCTCTGAGGATGGGGGTAGGGGTGTCAGGGCAATATATTTATCTCACCTAAGCATGAAGTGCTCAAGATGAGCTATTGTGATCAGTCATTGTCCATCGTCCATCATGGGGTCTTAACAAATTGCTTTAATTGACTACTATAAAACAGTAAATTTGGCAGTCATTTTATTTTGGCATTATTGGTGGTCAAGGAATAAACGCAAAAAAAAAAAAAAAATGACAATGAAGATCAAAGAGCACAGGAGAAGAATAACAAACTGGCAGAAATTATATTCCTAATATCGAGGGTTGAGCGCAAGACTATTGTAACTCAAACATATTTTTGAAACCCTTGTTTAGGGGCAACTTGGACCTCTTTGTAAACAATGCAAATTTAGGTGCCATTGCTCATACGAGCAATGGCACCTAAATTTTCATTGTTTACAGAAAGAAATGTTGTAATCTTCATAATGCCTTCATGGTGAGGAGATTAGGTTTGGGGAAAACCAACCATCTGACTTACGCCAGTCTTGCGCTCAACCCTCGATATGCATTGCATGTTATTCAATCCCTGGTATGTTGTAGGGCAATACAACATCAGTCAGTCAAGGGCATTGACAAAAAAAAAAAAAAAAAACAGTTTATTTATTCTTAAGCACTTGTTTAGCTCCTGAAAATAAAGAAAGATAATGATCTAGCCATAAACTGGCTCAAAAGGACTGAATAAAAACAAAAAAGTACACCTTGACATTAATTGTCAAAAATTGCAGGTATAATTGGTAATTTGTTGACTGCTTTACCAAGAAAGAAAACTATAACTAATAATAACTCAAAATCTGTTTTTGTTTTAGTCATTAAATAACAATAGAACTGATTTGTATTCACTCACACACCAAGAACAATGCATTGTGGAAAACAGTTGAAAATCGCCACGGCCGCCATCTTGAAAATCTATTTTGAACTTTTCCTTGGGTGGCTTGTAGATAAAAAATAGCTCAGATTGTTCCGATCGTAAATCCAAGATGGCCGGCATGGTTGCCATGTTGAAAATCTATTTCGAAAATTTTTATGCTTGACCCAAAAGGCCATTTGATTTGAAACTTGATAAGAAGTATCTGGGCCAGATGAAAGATAGCCAAAATCATTCCAATTGGAAATCTAAGATGACTGCCATGACAGCCATGTTGAAAATCTGTTTTGATTTTCTTCTCCTTAACCAGAGCATCAGTTATCTGTAAAACCATTTGGAATGTCATTGGAAGTATTGAGGTTACTTGTAGAAAAAAAAAATAGCTAAAACGTTCTGATTGGAAATTTAAGATGCCTCCCATGGCCCCCATCTTGAAAATCTGTATTGAAATTCTTCTCTTGAACCGAAAGACCAACTGACTCGAAACTTGAAAACATATTTTTGGGTACTCATTAGAAGTCCCTTGGCAATGCACTTTCTGAGTACCAACAACAAATGTTTTCATGGAGAAGTAAAAAAAAAATATCAGTATGTAGTCTGGAGACCCCTAAAACAGTATTTGGCAAACAGTGAAGACCCAGATCAGATGCCACAGAATGCAGCGTCTGATCAGGGTCTCCACTGTTTGCAAATAGTTTAGCCATTTTTCTCTAGGAATATCTAAATCTCATGGCTGGACATACCTTAAATTGAAATTGGATTCTTCCAATATATAATGTGGGAGAGTTTATTCAGTCTAAAATGGGTTTAAAAAATACCTTATCTGGAGGTATATATTATATACAGCAGATTTGTTCATTTGTGTTTAGGTTTTATGGCCCAGTCAACCCAGTGGGGTCATATCGAGCGCAGTCAGTTTACCTAACCACACGTTTACTGGGCAGGCTTAGTCCTCTAAGCGGTTAACCAGTATTGTGCACATTCTTTCGCCAGAAAATATATATACAGTGGAACCTTGATAATTCAAAGTCCAAGGGACCAAACAATTTTGTTTGAATTATTGAGACTGAACAATTGAGGGTTAAAATGCATACATATATTTCAGTTGGGACTTCAAAATGATTTTGAATTATTGAGAAGTTTGAATTCTTGGAGTTTGAATTATCGAGGTTCTACTGAATATATATATATATATCAGGGCTCGGGAAAACTGGAAAAATAGCCAGTCTGGACCGAAATTAAGAATTCTGGACCGATTTCAAACACCCCAAAACACTAATAAATCGGTCCAACATTTCCCAAACCAACCAATTTTCACAAATCAATGATGTCTAAAAAATCACAAATGGTCAAGTCTTTCCAAACTGACAACATCCGCGCACCTTTTAAATGCGATATTATGGTAGTTAAAAGGCTCTAAACGGTCATTTGACATGTATATTGGAGAGACAGCTGAATAACGGCAACCTACCCGCAGCACAAATTAATTACGTCATTATCCAAACATTGTCAAAAAATCAACACTTCACTGACCTTTGTGCGGTAAACAAGCGATTAACACAAATCATCAGTAACGGTAGTCTGATAATTAATCCGTTTGTGTGACACGTGTGAATACACTGAGACTGCAAAACATCCTGGTGCAGTCGGCGTGACCAAAAGATCAAAGGTCGCTTTACTGAGAGTGATAAAAGAATGCACCGCTTCAACGCACCCGTTTTCTTCCTCTTCTTTTTTGTTTTGATCAACACGGTTTGTCGGTCCCAGTCTCGATAAATGAATTCCCAAACCGTGTACGTCCTGATCAGATGTCGCATACAACTGCGTCTGATCTGGGTATAATTGATTGCTTCTTTTTTTTTTTTTTTGTTGATTGCTGTAACACGCGAGTATAATTCAAGGTAGATTTCACAGTAAAAATAAGTAATGCACCACTTGCGCTAGGCAAGATTGGTCAGTGCTTAAAATTTAAGCAGTCTGATTAAATCTTGAAACACTGAAAACTGCCCATGGCGCAGGCCTTTTTTATTAGACCTAATTAGGTCCATGAAAGTCGTTTCGTTCCATCTCTCCTGTTTCCCACCGTCTTCGCGCTTATACAAGACGGGAATCAGTTGTTTATAAATAGTTTAGGAAAACCCTGCGGAGGTGGAAATAACAACAAAACCGTTTTTTCTTGTTTTTTTTTTTTGGTTTTTTTCTTTCTTTTTACATACCTGACTGTATTTATTGATGATGCCAGCTTTGATCATGCTCGTTGTACCCGGACTTCCGTCATATAATGGAGTTGAGGTGTATTATTTAAAAGGAGTTATAGGACTACCAATTGTTATTAGTTTTCGTGACAGGTGATATACACATATTTTTTTTTTTTTGGAAATGGGCTCATTGATGACGTCATCGTCATTGGCTGGACCGATTCAGATTTCAAAATTTCCAGAGCCCTGTATGTATATATATATATATATATATATATATATATATATATATATATATATATATATATATATATATAGTCTAAGCAGTTGCAGTATCTGAATATTTGGGGTGAGTGTAATATCTGGAGAACTGTCTATGATAGCTCAAGACAATAGTGTTGCCACTGATGATCTATTATAATCAGTCATTAGTCATTTGCCTCTTGTGACTGATGATTGGAAAGATTTATTTATAGTCGACTAATCAGAAAATTCTGTTTTTAGAAAACATATTTTTTTCAAGTTTTATTTTTATAGGCAAGTTATAAAGAAATGAAATTCAAATCTATTTTGGTCATTCTAGATTTGTGGTCCAAAAAAATGAAAAAAAAAAAAAAGAAATTCAAATCAATCTGTTTTGGTCATTCTAGATTTGTGGTCAATGAAAATGAAAAAAAAAAAGAAGATAAAATCGCCTTAAAAAAGTCAACCAAAATCTATTTTGGTCATTCTAGATTTGTGGTCCAAAAAAATGAAAAAAAAAAAGAAAAGAAATTCAATGTTTTGGTACTCATTAGAAACAGAGGCATGTGTGTGACTCGAAGTATGATTGACTATAAAATCTGGCGGATTCCCAACACTACAAGACAAGGCACATTTTTCAATGAAAAAAATACTGATATTTTTCTTATTTCTCCACGAAAACATGTTTCATGGAGAAATAAGAAAAATATTTACTTGATACTCCTCTTGTCTGCAGCCATGTTTTTTGTAAGTACAATATCTACATGGCTATTTGTGACACGTAGGGTTTCATCATATTTGGTCATTGCATTTGTTTTTCAGACATATGATCTGAAAGTCATGAATATTTAATAGAATCATGGCTCCAGAAAAACTGCCCTTTTTTTCAGCCGAAAAATACTGAGAGTTTTCTTATTTCTCTATGAAAACATGTTTACTCATTAGAAGTGCCTCAGAGAGGCACTTCTAATGAGTTCCCACAACATATGTTTAGGTCAAGAAATAAAAAAAATATTATATGGATATTCCCACTTACCTGGAGCTATGTAGAATTGAGAAAATGAGCCTTATTGCTGTAATTAAAGTCCAATTATTGAAGTGTATAGGAAAGGTCATTCCTATGCACTTGGGACACTCTTGATTTAACCCTTGTCCTGCTGAATAAATTAAGATGCTACTCCCACTTCTAATTTTCAGCCAATCAGATCACTTGATCCTGATTGTTGCTTTAAATATACATACTTAATGGCAAACAATGTAGATCCAGATCAGTTGGCTTCTTCAGAAGCCAACTGATCTGGATCTACACTGTTTGCAAAGACAGGGTATATCCGGGTTCAGCAGGACAAGGGTTAATTGGCTAGGATAATGTTCTGTATTCTCTCTGTATTCTCTCTGTGCCTTTAATAGTTGGTCAGTGACAGAGTTCTTTCAAAGTTTTAGAGGAGTCAGACAAGGTGAAAACTTGTCACCTGTTTTATTTGCCAAGTTTTAGAGGAGTCAGACAAGGTGAAAACTTGTCACCTGTTTTATTTGCCCTATTTCTGAATGACCTTGAATCTTTTCTGAGTTCTCATAACTGTTCTGGCATAGATATAGAACTTGCCTCTGATGATGTTTATTGTTACCTAAAACTGTTTGTTTTACTCTATGCAGATGACACAGTTATTCTCGCCACAGATGAAAAGAGTTTTCAGCACAGTTTGAACATCTTTTATGACTACTCAAAATTATGGAAGCTGGATATTAATTATGATAAGACAAAGATTTTGATTTTTGGAACTCGTAATGATGATCGCTTTAACTTCAAAATTGGTGAAAATAAAATCTCAATATGTAAAGAATTTAAATATTTGGGTGTAATTTTTACTAAAAGCAGAAGTTTCTCTAAAGCTATAAAGCACAATTATGATCAAGCAAAGAAAGCTATGAACCTTTTATACAAAAGAATAAGATACTTGAATCTACCGATTGATTTACAACTGCAATTATTTGATAATACAATTTTACCAATAGCTCTATATGGCTGTGAGGTTTGGGCATTTGAAAAACTTCAGCTGATTGAAAATCTTCAAAATGAATTCCTGAGATACATAACAAACTTAAAAAAGAGCACGCCGATATACATGCTGCAAGCAGAACTTGGTCGCAATCCTATTGATATAACCATTAAAACACGTCTGATTGGCTTTTGGATAAATATCTTAAATGGCAAGGAATCAAAATTATCCAAATCTCTATATAATATACTTTTTCATCAATATTGTAATGGAATATATCACCACAAATGGATTCACTGTATTAAAGAAGTACTTATTTCAGCAGGACGCTTTGATCTTTTTAGTGCAAATACTATTGAAAATCCTAAACTTATCAAAAGGCAAATTTCTGAGACATTGGTTGATTTGCATATACAAAACTGGCATGCTAAAGTCCCTTCATCTTCTAAAGGAAAAAATTATTACCTTTTCAAACAGAATACAAATTTAGAAAATTATCTGACTAAGTTGAATAAAAAACAGTTCCTTCCAATTCTGAAATTTAGAACGAGTAATCATAAACTGCCTGTTGAAATAGGCCGCTGGGAGAATACTCCTCTTGACGAAAGAAAATGTAATATTTGCTCAAAACATGACATTGGCGATGAATTTCACTATCTATTTGTATGTAATTATTTTCAGGCTGAAAGAAAACAATTTTTGAAATCATATTACTACAAAAGACCAAATGTCATTAAATTCAAAGATTTACTCTGCACTGACAATGTTAAAGACCTTACTCAATTATCTAAATTTGTCAACATCATTCTTCAAAAGTTTACAAATGCAAATTGAGTTTTGTAATCCCAATGTTAGAAATTTACTTTTTTTTCGCAAGCAGCAAGTAGTTGCTACCTGGTCTGAAATTAGGTAGCAAAATGCATCTACATGGCAGCAAAACATGTTGCTCCCATGTCATGGGTTAAACCTTCAAGCGCTAAGCATATTTAGCAGATAGCATTTTCAAAGTATTTTTCTTATTTCAGCAAAAATGAGGCTTGACACTGCATGGGATTTGTCTGCTTGGCAGACGAGTCACATGGGGTGTTGTCTAATTTGCACTGAAGACATTCACAACACTTAAAGTTGATAGTGTTCGGATCACTTTACCAGGTGGCAACTTTTTGCTACCAACAGCTTGACCAGGTAGCAAACTGAATTTTCAGGCAGCAAATTTGCTACCTGCTACTGTTAATTTCGAACCCTGAATCCTGTATATAATTTTATCTTTTCTTTTGTTTCTTTCGTTCCTTTATTCATATATGTTGCATGCATTGTACTCTTATGCCATATGTATGGCCTGAGCTTAGCCAAATAAAGTTTAGTTCTGTTCTGTTCTGACAAAAGTCAGTTGATACATGAAAGTCAGTTTATTGAGATCAGTTCTTACAAACTGACAGAAATATTTTTAGGGGATGTTATAACATTTCACCACACAATTAATAATTTTTCTGATAAATAAAGTACCGTATTTACCATAAGTATTCGGACACCTCAACTCCTTACCATGTATGTTCTAAAATTTGAACCAGTACAATTCACTACCCGATGTTGTGTCTAAAAGTGTAGACAAGTGAGTGGCAAACGGTGTAGACCCAGATGAGATGCCACGTTCTGCGGCATCTCATCTGGGTCTAAACTGTTTGCTCAGGCCTGTCTGTCTGAATACGGTAGCAAAGTAATATTCATATAGTTTTTGATTATACTACTGGCAAAATGGTGACCAGCCTTTATAGTCATGATATTATTTTCGTTTTATTTTAGTTGATTATCAAACAGGATTATAAGAATAATTAGGGCCCAGTTGTTCAAAACTTAACAATGTCGTTAGTGAACATATTTTAAAACTTTAATCATTAAATACTGCATATAGGCTAATATTTTTGCTGACAAAATGTGATTTGCAAAAGCTACTCATTGTTTCAGCAAAAATACCTGTGAATTAGATATTGTACTTATTAGAACAGCTAACATTTTGACCACTAACGAGCTTGTTAAGCTAACGAGGCTTTGAACAACTGGGCCAAGGTAAATATTTTTATTATTTTTCCATGAAAACATATGTTGTGGTACTCTTTAGTAGCATCTTGCTGAGGCATTTCTAATGAGTGCCTGCAACATACGTTTTATGTGGAGAAATAAGAAAAACATCAATACTGTTGTAACGAAAATAGTACCTTATATATCATGAACTATAATGCATTGATATATTTCTCGTATCCAGTCATTTTAGAAATGGAAAGACTGCACAGATCGAGGGTTGAGCGCAAGACTATGGTAACTCAAACATATTTTTGAAACCCTTGTTTAGGGGCATCTTGGACCCCTTTGTAAACAATGCAAATTTAGGTGCCATTGCTCATACGAGCAATGGCACCCAAATTTTCATTGTTTACAGAAAGAAATGTTGTAATCTTCATAACGCCTTCATGGTGAGGAGATTAGGTTTGGGGAAAAACAACCATCTGACTTACGCCAGTCTTGCGCTCAACCCTCGAGATATGAAGCTGATCTTGGCCGTCACTGCCTGAGCATACTTTGTAACCTCTCTACAAAACCACCGTTGAGAAGGTGCAAAACTGGCCATTGTAGGGAGTTAGATATTGTGGAGAGATTAATTATATATTATACTGTAGTAGATTAGTTAGATTTATTACATTTTCAGCTGTGTTTTACTGAGAGTTCTCAGTGAATTATACCGTAATCGATAATTCACCGAGTGAATTATTTCATTTCGACGTCATTACATCATAATTTTTAGGCGATGTTGCTGACATTTCGCGGAAAATTTGATAAAATCATGGAGATCAGACTGCAGTTTTCACGTCCAGTTGGCGTGTTTGAGGAAACAGTAAGAACTTGGTGTATAGGTTGCTGTTAGTTCAAGTAACACACATGCAGAGGAATTGTTAGGAGGAATATTTGGTGATAATTCTGAGATAATTTTCCCCAGTTTGCCATAAAAACGAATGTTATGGGTACTCATTAGAAGTGCCTTGAGTACCCAAAACATAATGTTTTTATGGAGAAATAAGAAAAATTGTCCCAGAATAGTCACCACCGACTCCTCCTTAACAATTCCTCTGCGACAAGGCTTTAAAAAAATTTTGGTACATGTCACTTTTTTGCCTGGCATTAAGTGTAGCACTAAGAAAGAAAGTCAGGACTGGGCAACCCTGTGATCCACCCAGTATTTGCAATGTGTCAGTACACTGACTTTTTACTATGGTATAAATTATGAATTTGCAGTAAATTGTATAACTCATGGTGTAAGCTAAATGCAGGGTTCAGTGCTTTTGATTATAAAATCAACCCACTCTGACATTATTTGATGATCAAAGGTTCTAAACCCCTATTTATGAATTGCTATCCAAATTTATATCATATACTACCTAATTACCATACATACCCTTATAAGCAATTTTGTAGTCTTCAAATTACAGCTTTTATCTGCTTCTTTTTAAAAGTATATGTTGTTTGTACTCATTTGAATTGCCTTAACAAGTCAAGGCAATTCAAATGAGTGCCAACAACATATGCTTTTATTAAGAAAATCAGGAAAAAATATCGCATTGGTATCATTAATCCTTGTTATGCTGAACCCAGATATACCCTGCCTTTGCAAACTGTGTAGATCCAGATCAGTTGGCTTCTGAAGAAGCCAGCTGATCTGGATCTGCACTGTTTGTGATTAAGTATGTGAATTTATAGCGACAATCTGGATCAAGTAATCTGATTGGCTGACAATTAGACGTAGGCGTGGCATCTTAATTTATTCAGCATGACAAGGGTTAAAGGGTCTAGCTGTCATGCTACCTGTAGATGTGTTTAGAATATTGCTGGATAAGTGGTAAACAGTCTAAACCCTGATCAGATGCTATGTTTTGCAGTATCTGATCTGTGTCTACATTGTTTGCTCAGGCCTCAATACTTAGGGTTTTTATGGTAGATAAATTTGCTGGTACTGATCTGGGTCATGTCTTCGGGTTCAGGCATAAATGTAGTAAGGTCCCATTTTACTTCACCCTGGTCCTGCTGAACCCGGATATGTCCTGCCTTTGCAAACAGTGAAGAAGCCAACTGATCTGGATCTGCACAGTTTGCCATAAAGTATGTGAATTTATATCTACAATCTGGATCAAGTAATCTGATTGGCTGAAAATAAAAATGGGTGTGGCATCTTAATTTATTCAGCAGGACAAGGGTTAAAATAACATGAAAATTCAGTCCTAAATGTATCGTATACTGTATATACCCTGAATATAAGAATACCTAAACTCCTTGCCATGCTTGTCCTAAAATTTGAATGTCCTTATAATATCTGTTGATGTGTCTAAAAAACTGCTTTTGCTGGATGGATGGGAAACAGTGAAGACCCTGATCAGATGCAGCATTTTTCAGCATCAGATCTTGCTCTTCACTGTTTGCTCAGGTATGATATCCGAATACTTAGGGTAAATATAGTGTATCGGGATGGCTGGAAAAAACAATTAAAAATGTGTGGGAAAGAGATTGACCTTTTAAATAAGGACTTTATATAATAATCATAATAATGCTAGGTGCCAGCAAATTGAGATACTATATTTAAACCCATGTTGTATCATATTTTGTTTTGTTATGAATGAAGGTTTTAGTACATCACTGAAAATGGGTCAGAATATTGCATAATTTTTTGTTTTGAATTAAATCTACATTATTATAGTCTCTGAAAAAAATGTTATTACATACCAGGTAATTGCATGTATATTTTGCAGAAGAAGTATTAGGAATACCAATATTTATTATTGTGAAAACATGTCGGCCTCTGTAGCTCAGTTGGATGCCTGTACGACTGGTGATCAGGAGGTTGCAGGTTTGACCCATGCTGGGTTGGCAACATTCTTTTGTGAAGATTGATCATGAAATGTTTTCTATGGTCATTTTCTCCCTTCGGCTGATTCAAGAAGGGCAGTTGCCAGTTTCTGGTGAAAAGAATGTGCACAATACTGGTTAACCGCATAGAGGACTAATCCTGCCCAGTAAACAAGACTAAGCCTGCCCAGTAAACATGTACATGGTTAGGTAAACTGACCTTGCTTGACATGATTCCATTGGGTTGACTAGGCCATAGCAAAGACATAGTTCTTACAGTCTTGTAAAATAGTATACCAGCTGTTAACCTGTATTTGAGGTCTTCCGCAAAAGGAGGCTGCATATTGATGTCAGGCTGGTCAAATGATTGCTTGAGCATTTAAAAAAGTGCTGGTGCTACACACAGTCCAAAAGACATTCGACTGAATTCCAAGGATAAACATAGTGTTCTAACTGATTTCATGGCTAAGCCAACTGAACTGGATCTACACTGTTTGCAAAGGTTGGTTATATCTGGGTTCAGCAGGACAAGGGTTAAGAATGTTGACACATATGTCTTAAAATGGTAAAGTATTGAGGGCAGTCAGCTGCAAAGAAAGTGATAAGTAAAAAATGGACAGTCAAATGAAAACAATAAAAAAAATAATCTAAAAAGATATCAAATTCTATTGCAAAATATTGAGGGTAGTCAGTTGCAAAGAAAGTGACAAGTAAAAAATGGACAGTCAAATAAAAACAATAAAAAATGATTCTAAAATGATAACAAATTTAGTGACAGGACAGGTAGTGAGTTCACAGATCCATGTACACTCTTCATCCTGCAGATATCTCAAATTGACTGCCTACTGTTGACAGGATTAGTTAAACAGTTTTTAGAAACTGATGGTATTATAAGAGATAACCAATCATTAGAGTGCACTTTAGAAAGACTTCCTTTTTCCCTGTCAATTCCTGATGGGAAAAAAAGGTTTAATTGGCAGGCAGACTTTTAAGACTTAAGAACACATTGTAACAAACTCTCATGAGGGCAAAAGTTCAGTAAATATGAATAAAGACAATGACTTCTATTGGAAGTAATTGTACAGATGTTAGAGCATAGTGTATTGAAAAAAACAATCAAAGCACTGACAGCTCTGGTGGGTCGAGTGTAGGCTGGCAAAATGGTCTTGAACAGGGCAGTAAGACTGTTTCATATAAACCTTAACTTTCTGTAATTTAAGCAAACAGTGCAAACCCTGATCAGATGCCGTGTTCCACAGCATCTGATCTGGGTCTGCACTGTTTCCAATGTCCCAGTCCAGGTTATACAGATAACCCTCTTTTCACTGTACTCTGACAATTCACAGCGACAAGAATAGCACGGCTATAAATAACCATTACCTGGATTTCGTCTAACACACATACATTGGTTAGTGATAATCATGTGGACATTTACTGCCTTAAGGAAATTTTGGCATTTGTATACTGTGGCTCAACCCAAAAAGAAAACTTCGTTTATGGCCATGTAATGTATAGAACCATAAACCCATGACGATCTGCAATAGTGCTTTTTAACCCTGGTCCTGCTGAACCCGAATATGCCCAGCCTTTGCAAACAGTGTAGATTCAGATCAGTTGGTTTCTGATCTGGATCTGCACTGTTTGCCATTCAGTATGTGAATTTATATCAACAAACTGGATTAAGTAATCTAACTGGTTGATAATTAGAAGTGGGCATGGCACCTTAATTTATTCAGCATGGTTAAAATATACATATTAATGATTGTAGTGATACTTACAGCTTTTGTTGAAAAGGATATGTTGTGCTTAGATGCTTTTGATCAGAAACCCTTCCCCTTCCACTGGATTTCCCCTTTTTCTCCACCTCTCACTCTCACAAAAGAGAGTATATTCAAGTGGACAACAAATGATTATTGACAAAATTATCCTTCTGTCTGATTAGCTATGTGTCTAGAAGGCTTTGCATCATTTTGAAAGATTTCTTGTGAGTAAAAACTAGTTTGCCCATTTATGTTAAGTGGACTTTTCTACCACAATTCTGGACTGGTCTGTTCCCAATAGCAGGATATCTGGTTACTGTAATAACCCTAAGTATTGGGACAGATATGCCTTTGCAAACAGTGTAAACCCAGATCAGATGCCACAGAAAGTGACATCTGATCAGGGTCTACACTGTTTGTCATACATACAGCAATATTTTAGACACATCAACAGGTAGTAGAATGGACTATTTCAATTGTTAGGACAAGTATGGCCAGTTGATAAGGTGTCCCAATACTTAGGGTTATTATGATTGTATTTATTACTACTATGTTTTATAGAAATTCCAATATTTAATGCAAACAGTATAGACCCTGATTTGATGCCACATTCTGTAGCATCTGATCTGCTGTGCCTTTCTTAGATAGTTTCATTCAATTTTGGTGGCAATAATAATCTTATCAGGTGTGGTTCCTTTTTGTTTGGTGCTCGGTTAGACTGTGACGGATTAATTTTCATCCAGTCCTTATGTTGCCAAGATTGAATAGAATATTGGAGACAAAATTACGGATCTTCTGTTGCCAAGATTGAATAGAATATTGGAGACGGATTCGTAATCATAATCAGTGAGAAAAAAACAGTTGTATTAGATTTGTAATTGTTTTATAACTGACTACCCTTAATCCATATTCCTGCCAAAGTTAACATTTAGCAGATTGTTTTGGATGAGTGATATTTTATTTTAAAAATGTCATACATTTTCAGCTCACTGGGACAAGGTATTGCTTTCATATTTGGCCTTTACCTATCTTAGGGTAGGATCTTTCAATAGCATACACCCCCATCCCCGTTAGACCCTTTATGTAGGTCAAGGTCAGTTCATACTTTGTCATTTACACAATGTACACCCATGTTTAAGTTTTGTGTTTAAGTTTTGAAAAGTATACATAACTACTGAAGAATTCAAGATAGAGCTTTAATATTTGACCCACACCAGCCTTAGGGTTACACCTTTCAATAGCACACGCCTAGATCAAGGTCAGTCATAATTTATCATTTGAACCCATGTTCGAGTTCTGTGTTTAAGTTTTGAAAAGTGTTTGTAACTGCTGAAGTGTTTAAGATAGAGCTTTAATATTTGGCCCACAACAACATTAGGGTAAGACCTTTCAATAGCACACACCTTTTCCTCAGTTTGACCTTCTGCCTAGGTTAAGGTCAGGTCATACTTTGTCATTTAAACCCATGGTTGAGTTCTGCGTTTAAGTTTTGAAAAGTGTTCGTAACTGCTGAAGTATTCAAGATGCCGCTTTAATATTTGGCCCACACCTACCTTAGGGTAAGATCTTTCAATAGTACACACCCCTTCCTCAGTTTGACCTGCCTAGGTCAAGGTCATGTCATACTTTTCGTTTACAGCTGTGTTAAAGTTTTGAAAAGTGTACATGACTGCTGAAGTAAGTAAGATATAGCTTTCATATTTCGTCCACACCAACCTAAGAGAAGATGTTTCAGTGGCATATACCCCGTCCCTCAGTTTGACATTCTTCCGACATCAAAGTCATACTGCTATGTTTAAGTTCTGCATTTAATCTTTAATATTTAACGATTGTTTTCTAATCCAGTCAGCCCTTTCTGGTGAGCTGCGTTGTCTTCTGACAACTTTTGTTCCACTCATCCATCCATTTTTAGGCACAATGTATTGAGAGGGAGCACACTTATGGTAAGGAGTTAAGTTAACCCTAGTCCTGCTGAACCCAGATATCCTCTACCTTTTGCAAACAATTTAGGGATCTGCACTGTTTGTCATTAAGTATGTGAATTTGTATCAATAACCTGGATTAAGTAATTCTATATTGGCTGAAAATTAGAAGTGGGCATGGCATCTTAGTTTATTCATCATGGCAAGGGTTAAGTTGTCTGAATATTTAAAATACAGTAAGGCTTGGCATTTCATTTGTCTGGTAACTGTAAGATAGCAAAATGAGATGATTCAAATTCCAAACCAGAAATTCCAGATTAATTCTTAAAGCATCAATCAAAATTTGTAGCAGGCAACATTCTATATTTCATTTTATTTTTCATAGAAAATAAGTATTGACATTTCGTGTGAAGCAGATAATTCACATACCGTATTCGACCTAATTACCGCACATACTCCTATAAGCGCAGTCAAGCAATTCCATAGTCTTCAAATTATAGCCAGTGTACTTTTTGTCTACTTCTTTATAAAGGCATATGTTGTGGGTACCCATTTGAATTGCATCGACTTGTCGATGCAATTCAAATGAGTACCCACAACATATGTTTTAATGAAGAAAATCAGAAAAGAACAAAATAAAAACTCGCATAAACACCAAATAAGGCCTTTGCTGATATTTGTTTTTAAGGGTATCCTTAGTAAGTAGAGTCATATTTTGAAAAACCTAAGCACACTGTGCGGTAATTAGGTCGAATACGGTAAGATGTCAAGACATATTTTCTTTAAAAAAAAAAAAAAATGAAAATGTTATCTGCTGCACTGTGAGATTGACTTACGGGTTAATACCAATTTGTGAGAAAAAAAAACGGGAATAAACTGTGTTTGAATTTCAGAAGTCCCAGTGACTGTGTGTTCTGCCTATTTTCCACATCTGTATATTATACAATAAGAATTTTGTTTATGGCAGCAGATTCCAGTTGATCAATACTAATAACATTTCTGTCAAAGAGTTCTTTGTAGAACTTGGATTGCCTCATTTATTCCTTTCACTCTTACACAAAATGAACATGTTATGTATAACATATAAATTTCCCTCTTTCCTGAAATTTCAATGGCATAATTGCTGTATGTAGGCAGGATCAGAGCTGTAGACGAGCTGCTTCTTGCAGAACCAGACCCATTTTTTTTCTACTGAAAATTGTTGATAATTTTCATATTTTTCTATGGAAACATATATTTTGGGTACTGAATGAAAATGTCTCATCTAGGTACTTCTAATGAGTACTGACCACTTAAGTTTTTGTGGAGAAACAAAAGGAATATTTTCTTGATACCCCCTCTTATCTGGAGCTATGGCTTGAAATGAATAGGTATTGATATGTACAGTCCACTCTCCTTATCTCCACTTTGCTTATCTCATTGTCTCCATTTTGCTTATCTCCAATAACAGCTTATCTTGAAGTGAAAATCTGATCCCTGTTTTAACATGGAAATCTAACAAAAGGTAACAAAATATTGTGGTAAAGAGGAGAAGCAATTTCTCCTCTTTTCCACAATATTTTCAATGGATCTCGAACTTCATAGTCAAATTATATATTCATTCGTGAAATGTGGTTGTTCGATTTATTTTTTCCTCAATTCTGATATGTGGAGGTAGAGACTCATATCTCAAAGTATTTCAGAGGGTCTCTTGGACTTCGAGATAACAAGAGTCGACTGTATTTTTCTTATTTAGCCTTGAAAACATGTTGTAATATACATACTTATTAGAATTGTCTCTGTGAATAAACCTAGATCATACTCACAAGAACAAGTGTAAACAGCCGGCCTCGGTGGCTCAGTTGGATGCGCCGTCCGACTGGAGACCAGGAGGTCGCGGGTTCAACCCCCGCCGAGGTCGGCAACATTCTTTCGTGGAGATTGATCATGAAATATTTTCTACGGTCATTCTCTCCCTTCCGCTGATTCAAGAAGGGCAGTTGTCAGTTTCTGGCGAAAGAATGTGCACAATACTGGTTAACCACTTAGAGGACTAAACCTGCCCAGTAAACGTGTGGTTAGGTAAACTGACCACGCTCGACATGACCCCATTAGGTTGACTGGGCCGTAAAACCTCAACACAAACAAACAAGTGTAAACACTAACTTATGACAGAAATAGCCAGATTGTTTATGCAAATTAACCCTTGAAGTTGGGAGACCCCTAAAGGGGTAATTGGCAAAGAGTACAGACCCAGATCAGACATCGCAGAACATGGCATCAGATCAGGGTCTTCACTCTTTGCAAATACTTCAGCCATTTTTCTTCAGGAATATCTGAATCTCATAGCCAGACGTACCTAAAATTGAAATTGGAATCTTCCAATATATAGTGTGGGGGAGTTCATTCAGTCTACAATGGGTTAGAAAATATCATAGCTCCTGATAAATAAGGCACTTATTTCAACCAAAATGTGTTGATTTTTTTCTTATTTGTTCATAAAAACATATGTTGTTGCCAAGTTGTAGGTACTCATTAGAAGTGCCTCGACTCTTATCTGGAGCTTTGAAATATTCATTTATATATCCCAGATGAACTTTTACTGACCATCAGAGTACGAAGAATGTAGGACAAAACCAAAAACATAACGACTAATGCTGGAGAAAAAAAAAAAAAAATACATTAGGACAAGACCGAAAACATAACGGCTGTTGCCTAAAAAAAAAAAACACACCCAAAAAACATTGACATTCAGGATTGTCTGACAGCATTAAATATATTCTGTATTCAGTATTGTACACATTTTTCTTTGCCATAGTTATTTAGCAATTATGGCATTTTGTCAACAAATTATGCTATCATACTGTGAATATATAAAACATGCTGGGTACTCCAGATAAGACAGGTACGTAGATAATTACCGTATTCGACCAAATTACCACACGTACCCTACAAGCGCACAATCAAGCAATTCTGTTGTTTTCAGTTTACAGCCAGTGTACTTTTTGAAGGCACATGTTGTGGGTACCTTTTTGAATTGCATCGACTTTTCAATGCAATTTAAATGGGTACCCACAACATATGGTTTTAGAAGGAAAATCACAAAGAAAAAACAACACAAAAGTATCGCATTAGCATCATTTGATGAGTCCTTCGCTGACCTCTTTTCTTTTAAAGTGTACCCTTTTTATAGGTAGGAACATATTTTACTTCAAGTTTTCTGAGTGTTTTTGAAAAACCTAAGTGCATAGTGCATTAATTAGGTTAAATATTTTTTTAGATGTGTATATTTATTTTTTTTTTTTTCAATGAAACCACACAAGAAATGCCTCAGAAAAATTGATTTTAGTTTGAAAACAATAACAACAACAGCAGCACCAGCACCAGCAGCAATGACAACAACAGTAGCAATAGCAGCAGCAACATAACAACAACAACAAATAGTAACAGCAGCAGGAGCAGCAACAACAACAAATCTTTAGTAATTTATAGGACTTGCTGAGGAAGAGTATTTTGGCTCAGTTGGATGCGTGTCTGACTAGTGATCAGGAGGTTGTGGGTTAGACCCCCGCCGGGTTGGCAACATTCTTTTGCGGAGGTTTTGATCCTGAAATATTTACTACGGTTATTTTCGCCCGCTGATTTAAGAAGGGCAGTTGTCAGTTTCTGGGATAAGAATGTGCACACTATTGGTTAACTAAGGACTTAGCCTGTCCAGTAAAAGTGTTGTTAGTAAACTGACCGCACTCAACATGATCCCATTGGGTTTACTGGGCCGTAAAACCTCAACACAAAAAAAAGCGGTATATTTGAGGCTAGCTCTGGGATAAATTTCTCCAGTTCTCCATCAAAACATATATGTTGTGGGTTCTCATTAGAAGTGCCTTGCTGAGGTGCTTCTAATGAGTGCCCACAGCATATGCTGAGGTGCTTCTAATGAGTACACACAACCTATGCTTTTGTAGAGAAATAAGAAAAATATTATCTGGTGCTAAAATTATTTCCCTCTTATTTGGAATGCCGCTTTTTCCAAGAAAAGACAAGACATTGTCTCCGGGCATTTATTGGGAAAGTACATATGTATGTCAGTTCTAGATACAAATTCCAGACAATAAAATATGATACATATTATCAGCCTCATTCATTATATGAGTCTCACAGAATGAAAAGGTGCCTTTAACCCATTGAAGACTGGAGACCCTAAATGGGTAACTGGCAAACAGTGCAGAGTCAGATCAGATGCTGCAGAATGCAGCATCTGATCAGGGTCTCCACTGTTTGCAAATAGTTCAACCATATTTCTTTGGGAATATCTTCTTCATATAGCCTGACAAACCTAAAGTCGAAAATACTCTTCCAATATATTGTGAGGGAGAGTTATAAGTATATGCACTTAGTGGAAGTATCGACCTTCATAAGCCTGGATATCCCCACAACATGATTAGGGAGATGCTTTCATTCTCCTTTTATTGAATCATGCCATAGAATTTCAGTGGGAGGCAGTTTAAGGGTACATGATAGAATTTCTGCCATTTTTTCAAGGGAGAAAACATTTATGACATCCTGTTTGCTTCCCTGCATACCAAGCATTTCTGGGAAGGGGTCTTGTCCAGAAGGAAAGAATTTGCTTCCAATGGGAGCAAATTCTTTCTTTTTAGAGTAGATCTCTTTTCTGAAAAGGGATCTACTCTAAGAGAAAAGAATTTGCTCCCAAGACTTCTTTTCAGAAGGGAGGCAAAAACAGTTTTGACAGTTATCTGATCTGAAAGTGTAGCTATTCCTCTTTAGTCCTGATGAAAGTCAGTAGATGCACAAAATGACTTGAATCTTTGCATTTTCCTTATAAACCAAAACTCCTTGGTGTGGGGGGCAAGTATCCACTTAATATTTTTCATATTTTTTTCCATGAAGACGTATGTAGGTGCTCATTAGAATTGTCTAATCAACATGTTTTTTGTGGAGAAATAATAAAAAAAATGAATGTCACTACTATTCCACTGACAAAAGTTAACCCTAGTCATGCTGAAGAAATTAAGATGCCACACCCACTTCCAATTTTCAGCCAGTCAGACTTGATCCAGGTTGTTGATATAAATTCACATCCTGAATGACGAACAGTGCAGATTGAGATCAGTTGGCCAACTGATCTGGATCTACACAGTTTGATAAGATCTACACTGTTTGATAAGACAGGGTGTATCAGGGTTCAGCAGGACTAGGGTTAAATATAGGAGGTTGTACTGCCTACTGTATTTACCATAAGTATTGGGACACTTTTTCTACTTACCATACTTGCCCTAAAATTTGAAATAATCCATTCTATTGCCTGTTGATGTGTCTAAAATATGCTGTATGTATGGCAAACAGAGAAACCCTGATCAGATGCCACATTCTACACTGTTTGCAAAGGCCTAATATTCTGTCCCAATACACTACACCTCTTTATAACACGGTTCGCTATAACACGGTTTTGGATATAACAAGATGGATCCCAAAAATGTATAGATTATATTGAAAAATGACCATAAATGGTCATTTCATTTTTCAATATAATCTATACATTTTTGTTTGGATATAACACAGTTGTTTAACAACACAGTTTATTTTATGGACCCCAACAATACTGTTATAAAGAGGTAGTGGTGTACTAAGGATTGTTATGGTTCTCTGAAATAATTTAAAATGACAGCAGCTAGCCTTCCAAATTTGTTTTCATTTTTGGTAAAAGTAAGGTTGACATATTTAATGCAACATGTGTTAGGCAATAAGGCTTGACATTTCATGAGAACTTTCAGACTATTCACATGAAATTTTGAGCCTCATTTTCTTAGAAATGTATTTTGAAAAACAACAACACAAAAAACCCTCTAATTATACACCCCCCCCCACACACACACACACACATACACACACCCAACCCCATTCATCAAACTGTATTTGTGGTTTGTGCAGGGTATACTGTTTTCACTTCCATCCATCTGCATGTCAGTCTGTCCATCCATTCTTTAAGTTTTGATCCATGCTGGGATGTAGGTAGGGAGGGATGGTATCATCACATAAGCTATTGCCAATTTCTTGTTTGTAGTCTGCTAATTTCTTTCATCTTCCTTTTGGTTACAGAGGAGTAATTCTGCCACAAGGAAGTGACAGATAATTTGGAAAAAAAAATATAGTAAAACACAGGAAATATTTCACTGGTTAGTTTTTGTGTGGCATCAATGAGATACTTTTGTTTGCTAATGGATACCAGATTGCCCAAACAGTAAGAAAGAATTTATCATTGCCATTGTTTGGATACCATCTTTGGAGTCCAGATAAGATTTTTCCCCCAACAGAGTGTTACTTTTCTCCCTAATTCTCCACCAAAGCATGCATTGTGGGTACTCATTGGAATTGCCTGAAAGAGGCAATTCTAATGAGTACCCACAATGTATGTTTTTGCAGAGAAATAAGAAAAAATATTCATTCAATACCCCTCCTGTTTTGACCTCTGTAACTGTCCATGGAGTTTAAACATTGTGGCAGTTTTTTCACCAAAGTGTCAGCTCATATTTTGTCAGTAATGAGGTGGGAGAGAGACAAAACATTTGTGGGAAAACAGGATTTCGACAGCTGCTGAGAAAATGTGTGAAAATAAGCCTAACAATGTACAATAAGAGGATTACAAGAATCTTTTGTGCTTAAAGTGCCATGCAAAATTGCAACAGATGACATTCTATTTTTTTTTTTTTTTTTTTTTTCATTTTGCTGTTTTCAGAGAATCTACAGCTTAACATTTCAGTTGTCTGCTTAGCTTTATATTTTCTCTGAAAAATAAAAAGAAAAATAAAAAAAACAAAAAAACAAAAAAAAAACACAAACATACAGATGTTTTAAGTGTGAGTTTTATGGCCCAGTGAACACTGTTAGGGTCATTTTTTAGCTGGTCAATTAACACCTACTTACATTCCCCCCCCCCCTCCCCCTCCCACCTGGGCAGGCTTAGTCCTCTAAGCATTAACCAGCAGGGGCTACTTTTGTCTAATCAGTAAACCCCATGCAGACCCTCATAAATGCCATAGATCCCCATACTGTCTGGTAACAGCAGTGTGTGTGGGTGGGGTAGAATTACAGAACATGATACATTATGCATTTAATCAGAATTGAATTCCAAGTTTTATATACAGCTGGAATAGCAGTGTACCCTTTCCTTTCTGTCAGCTACACAGGAGATTGAAATGAAATACTGCAAAATTTTGTATTAATCAAAAAGTTAGTCATTGGAAAAATAGAGTACCTTTTACCTGTAAATATTTTGGTGGAAGTATTTACCCTATATATTAGGTCAGACATGCTTGAGCAAACAATCAGAGTTGTAAGGCCTAGAGCAAATTGCTTCTAAAACAAGCAGATGGATAAGATCAATGTCTGCATTAACTTTGCCATTTACAAATGATGTCCCAGTATTTAGGGTTATTAATCCATGTCCTGCTGAATAAATTAAGATGCAACACCCACTTCTAATTTTCAGTCAATCAGATTACTTGATCCAGATTGCTGCTATAAATTCGCATAATGGCAAACAGTGCAGATCCAGATCAGTTGGCTTCTTCAGAAGCCAACTGATCTGGATCTACACTGTTTGCAAAGGCAGGGTATATCCAGGTTCAACAGGACATTAGGTTAACCCATTTACGTTGAGTGGTCTCTTCTACTACAACTCCTTGGACCAGTTTCCTATAGCAGGGTGTCTGGTTAGTTCTTATTATTACTATGATTTATAGAAATTCCTGTATTAAATGCAACAGTGTAGATCCTGATCAGAAGCCGCATTCTGCAGCATCTGATATGGGTTTGCACTGTTGTCAGTTACCCTTTTGGGGATTTCTCGACTAAAATGGGTTAATATGGTATTTTTTTTTTTTTTTTTTTTGTGGCTCACAGTGGATTAAAACCATGTACCGCATTTACCCTAAATATTCTGACACCTCAACTCCTTGTCATATCGTATTCGACCTTATTACCGCACTGTGCGCTAAGGTTTTTCAAAATAACTTGGAACACACAGTTGTGGTAAAACTGGAAAGTTAAACGAGACTTACCTGTAAGGTGAAGTTTGACTGTAATTCTGTTGAAACCAATCTACTGAGAATCATAGGAGTGAACTTTGACATTATCCCTAGATGCAAACTTCAGACTTTTAGAGGAAGAATTCCGAAATTTGGATAACTCCATATCAAGGGAGGGCTTTTGGGTGGGCCTATGATTCTCAGTAGATTGGTTTCAACAGAATTACAGTCAAACTTCACCTTACAGGTAAGTCTCGTTTAACTTTCCAATTCTGTTGCAACCAATCTACCTTTCGAATCATTGGAGTTTTTAGAGCCCAAATTTCTGAATTCGTATAATGTTCAAAATAAGAAAATCACAATTTTCTCATAAATATTTATATCAATCATTATCATTCCAAGAAAACATTTTTTCTCTTACAAACAACTTCATGAAATTAAAATTTCAATCATTAATAAAGCAGAAAAAATGATTTCCCTATGTTATTCAGAAAATTTCATCCTCCATCAGCACAGAAAAACATCATGAATAGTTATTCATTCATACATGTGCTCTAGAAAATGGTATTGACTGAAATTTATATGATCTGTTAACTAGATAAACTACACCAGTTTGATTAACTCACATCTCAACCGTTTGAGACTTATGAGGCATCTAAAACACTATGACTAAACTCAGAGCTGTTTACCACGGGTCTTTTATAGAATTTCCTGAATGTACTGTCTCGTGTCCATCCTGCAGTACGGATAATGGTATCAATGGATACTTTCACTGAAGCCGCGCTAGTAGCAGCAGCTCTGGTACTGTGAGGTGCAAAAATATTTGTGTCAACACCAGCTAATTTAAGTGCTAATTTTATCCACCGAGCAATTGTACTTTTTGTAGCCTCTGTGAACGGTTTTTGTGTAATCAAAAACAATCTTTCTGAATCACTCACCCTTCTGAGATTTGCAGTTTGTGCTAAATACAATTTTACACACTGAATAACACAAATATTTGGGTTCTTTATAAATGGTTCAAAATACATTTCCTCCAAATGTTTGTTAGGTTTTGATTGCTTTAATAAATCAAATATCCTGATTTTCATGAATTTGTCAGATAATTCAACATCCTTGATCCTTATGGACCACAAAGTCTGACATCTTTGCCCCGTAGCTAAAGCCAGTAATGTAGCCAGCTTAACAGATAACAATTTCAAATTTAACTCTGATGTAATTAGAGAATCTAAATAATCAATCACTACTTGTACATTCCATGTATTTACATATCTTGGTAATGCAGGCTTCAGATTGAAAATTCCTTTCATAAAATGTCGAATTAAAGGTTCCTTTCCAATATCTCTTTTATGTAACAAAGAAAATAAAGATGACAGCATTGACTTTGCTGTATTCACTGAACTATAACCAAGATTTCCTTGATGCAGCATTGTCAAATAATTCAATATATTATTTACAGATGGGTTAATGACATCAATCTGTTGTTCACCACAAAAGCGCACCCATCTCTTGAAATGCGACCCATATTGTTTAATTGTACTTTCCCGCCATGATGAAATAATGACTTTGGCAGTTTCTGTTGATACTCCTGCACATGTGAGGTATTTCCCGATAACCTGAAAGCCACCATCCTCATAGTTGTTAACCGATGAACTTTGTTTTTGTTGTATAAGTACAGTAGATTGTCCACTTTTGGCAGTATGTAACTGTCTGCTGAAACTAGTTTCAGCAGATGGGGGAACCAAGCCTGTGTAGGAAACAAAGGTGCCACCAGAATCAACTCTGCTTTGTCTTCCACAACTTTCTGAATCGTCTGTGCGAGGCAACTGAAAGGTGGAAAAGCAAAATTTAAGCCATTGTTCCATGTTAATGAGAATGCATTTATTGCCAGAGCCTTGTTGTCTGGTACGTATGAACAGTAAACAGGTAATTTGTGATTTTGAGCAGATGCAAACAAATCAATGCTACAAATTCCCATTTTCCTTTGAATTTCGTGAAAAATGTTTGGATCAAGTGCCCATTCCATATCCTGATTTAGCTTTTTCCCCGCTCTACTGAGCTGATCTGCACGAATGTTACGAATACCTGGAATGTGAAAAACGCTTAACCACAAATTTCTTTCTTCGCACCACAACCAGATATTTCTGGCAAGTGCATTTAGTTGCTTTTTCCTTCCCCCCATTTTAGAAATGTACTTAAGTGCTACTCTGTTGTCTGCAAAAAGCTGAATATGTTGATTCCTATCATCAGAACAAAATGCCTGAAGACATAGAAATGCTGCTTTTAACTCTAGGTAATTTATGTGTAATTCTTTTTCTTCATCATCCCACATTCCACTGATTTCTAAAGCATTTGTGACATCATGTCCACCATAACCAGTTGTAGAACTATCTGTTTCTATCTTTCGCAGAGGTGGCCCATGTGATATGGGTTTGTAAGCTGTTTCTACATTTTTAATCCACCAATGCATACATTCCTGTGAAACTTTTACTATTTTCATATGAGCATCAAAATCCCCCTTTGACCGCTTTAAAGCAAAGTCTTTCTCAACCTCCATACTCTTGTAATGCACACCAGCATATAACACGCCTGGTTCTGCAGCTACCAGTTTTCCAATTAACTTAGCAAAATCTCTGATTGTTACAGTTTGTTGTTTTAACAGTGAAAAACAAAGATTTTTTTATCTCAACAGCTTTATGTGGAGACAGACGAACAGTCATGTCCACAGAGTTTATAATGAACCCTACAAACTCTATACATTGTGTGGGAACAATCACTGATTTTTCTGGATGAACTGTTAACCCCAAATCATCCATTAACTGCACAGTATCTCTCAGATTTTCAACGCAACTTTCTCTAGTATCACTTTGCAGCAAGCTGTCATCAATGTAGGGCACATTACTATGTCCCAATTTTCTCAGTGTTGCAAAGACTGGTTTTAGTAATTTCGTGTATATTCTAGGGGCTGGGGATAAACCATTAGCTAATGCTGTAAACTGGAGTAATCACCCTTCCCATGTAAACTTCAAGAGTTTTCGACAATGTTCTTGAATCCCCACTGAGAAATAAGCATCTTTTAAGTCAATTTTTCCAAAGTAACATCCTTGTGTCACTAACTGCAGTGCATTTTTAAGTGTTTCCATCTTAAAATGAACTTTCTCTATGTGATCATTCAAACGGCTAAGGTTTAATATAAGTCTATAAGAGCCGTCAGATTTTGGCCTTATAAAAACATGAGAAATAATTTCTCCATCTTCATGCACTGACTCTTCAATGACCCCCTTTTCATAAAGTTTCTGCAACAATTCACTAATTATACTTCTTTCTTTACTGTTAGATTTTATTTCAGTTCTATTGCACATGTCACAAGGTTCTGTTTCAAATTCTATCTCATACCCATATTTAACTGTATTCAAAATTGATTTGTCACTTGTCAATTTTAACCAATGTTTGTAACACTGTGAAATGCCACCGGCTCTAAAATTTTCAGGCTTATGTTTTAAGAAATGTAAATCCACACTTACAGTTTCCTTTTCTTCTACTGTTTCTGATCGTCTGGCTTCTTGTACTTCTTGTATGCCGACTGATGATAATGTCGGCTCTTCTTCCCTAAAAAAGGATTCTGCTTTTCATAGTGGTTCTTGTACTGATTCGAGAATCTATTCTTGAATTTATCCGGTCTTTTATATTGTCCTCCTTGTGCATTGCGCTGCATCACAGCTTTATTACTATTTGACTGTTCATTTTTGGGCTTGTATTTCGATAAATCTTTACCAACTTTCTGCATCTCATCCATTGTCTTGACTTGTTTTTCAAGGTCATCTCCTAATAAATTGTCTGTCAAAGGTGTTATATCATTGCACAATTGTTTATACTTATCTGCAACAACTTTCCTTAATTGTTGCCTTCTAAGGTTAGAGATGTCTCTGTGTGCATAAGCACACAACTGAAAAGCACTCTGTGCCAGCTGAAAATCCTCATTCCTGTCTGTGTTGAGCAGTTTGTTCATTAATGTGACTAAGGGAATTAACCCTTGATTTAGATATTTCTGTGTAATTTGAAAAGATCTGTCTATTTCTTTTGTAGTTTTCCTCATAGCGGGTGTTAACCACAGTTCCTTATTGATCTTTGGAACCACTAACCCAGCACAGTTTTCGGGTCTATCAAATTTTTCACACAACTCTTTAGCCACCATTCTATCTATCTTATTTCTAATCCCTGAATTGACCACTGATGCCAAAGTTTCATCCACCTGTGGCCCAAGGGCTTCCACTTTATCAAACTCATTCCCCATTGCCTTCAACAATTCCATATTACTACGCACGTGTCCCTTTTCAGCCAATGTCCCTGCAGCTGAGCTATCTTTGTTCTCCATACTATCTCCCTTTTTAGTCATCTCCCTTCTCTCTTTTCCTACGTCTGCTTCTTCCTCTGAAGAAGAATCCATTAGAATGTCTGAGTCAGATGTTATATCCTCACAATCTGACAGTTCATGAGCTTTGCGTTTTCTTCCGACGGGTGGACTGTCTATCGCCCTTTCTTTTTCACTTTGTGGCTGACTTTTATTAACTGCTTTTGCCAAACTATCCACCCGTGTTATAAGTGATGACATTGTTTGTTGTTGCTGGGTGATCATCTGTTGATTCAACATCATTTGCTGCTGGAAAAAGGCAAGAGGAATTGAATTTCCCGTTGTGACCACTTCTGGGTTTACTATATTGTTTTGATATCCGCCCTTGTGGGCGATCCCAGCATTCTCTTGCGAGACATAAACAAAGGATGCATGGTCACTGGAACTAGGGCCCTCGAGAGGGATTCCCATGACAACACCGTTTTCACTGTTGTTTTGCATATTCACGGCATTTAACCCCTGACAACGATGAATTTCTGTTTGTTGAACCACCGTGCCTTCAGCTTGGGTGGTGGAGAAACCATACATTGGTTTCTGTATCCTAGGCGAGGCGTTTTCACCGCTTTCTCGCCAGGCATCCTCCGCCCTTGTTTTTGAGTCTTCCATTGAACTCCGCTATACTTCATATCACAGAATTTCACTTAAATTCCTGTCTACAAAATACACCATTCACTAAAACCACACAATTTTCTGATCATATTTACACAAATTAAATTTGTTTTCAATATTCCTCCAAATAGCAGTCTGACTGCATCCATTAAATGTCAACCTTGTTCTGAAGTTTGCATCTAGGGATAATGTCAAAGTTCACTCCAATGATTCGAAAGGTAGATTGGTTGCAACAGAATATGTATCTATCTACTAAGGATATACTATAAAAAAAAAAGATCAGAAAAGGACTTACTGGATGATGATTATGCGATTTTTTCTGATTTTCTTTATAAAGGCATATGTTGTGGGTACTCATTTGAATTGCATCGACAAGTTGATGCAATTCAAATGAGTACCCACAACATATGCCTTTATAAGGATGTAAAGAAAAAGTACACTGGCTGTAATCTGAAGTCTACAGAATTTCTTGACTGTGCGCTTATAGGGGTATGTGCGGTAATTAGATCGAATACGGTACTTGTTCTGTTATTTGAACAAGTACAATTTACAAGCCAATGCTATGTCTAAAACATGCTGGATGAGTGGCAAACAGTGTAGACCCTGATGAGATGCCACATTCTGCGGCATCTCTTCTGGGCCTTATAACTCTGTTAACTCAGACATGTCTGTCCGAGTACAAATGGTAAATAAGGTATTTCCATTTTACAGACAGGGAAAGGCCCTGGTTGGTCTGTGCACCTTGGTAGGGATCATCAGTGTAGGATATAATAAACAAATCTTTCCAGCAATTAAGACTGTATAATTAGATTGTGAAGAGATGCATGATCTTCTACTCATATTATGTATGGGAAATGTTGATTTCCCCGTACTGTATGAACCTTTAAAGCAAGTCAAAACAGCAGCAAATGAAGTTTTCTAAAACAAAATAAATAAATAAATAAAAATTCAGAGAAAATAAGGTCTGACATGAAATATTTTAGAATGTTGTCTGCTGTACTTTGATTGACGCTTCTAGTGAAAATACATTTCCTGCTGAGAACATTTCAATGAAATGTTGAGATTTGGATGTAAGTAAATCCTTTACGCTTATAGCACTCTGGGTAAAAATTTCAGCAGATGACAAATTGATGATATTTTTCTTATTTTTTTCCCCTGAAAAACAGGTTTTGACATTTTATGCAAATTGTCCTCAATGGCCAATTAAGATATTTGCATGAAATGTCAAATCCTGTTTTCTGGGAAAAATATTAAAGAAAAAATATCATCAGTTTTGTTGTCTGCTGAATAGCAGATGGGATTTTTTTTTATTTGTTTATTTTTCAGAAAATAAGTCTCAATGTCATTTCATGAGAATTGTCTGCTTGGCAGACAATCCACATGTAATGTCAAGAATTACCATCTCTAAAAAAATAAAGCAAAAAGAAGAAATATTTCATAATATCATCTGCTATAATTTTGTTTGGCACTATTTGAGTAAAATTTTCGTTACAAAATAGATATAGATGAAATCAGGGTTACTTCTGATAAATTTTGTCATTATAATTATTAAATCTAGACATGATATCTGAACAAAATTCCTAAGGAGTTGATAACACACATGCCATCTGAGCTTTCAGTCAGTTGTAAAGTTGTATATACATGTACTTGGAATAACTTTTTTTTAACCCATTTTAGACTGAATAAACTCCTCCACACTATATACTTGAAGATTCCAGTTTCAGTTTATAGTAAGTCAGGCTGTGTGATTAGATTATTCCTAGAGAAAAATGGCTAACTATTTGCAAACAGTGGAGACCCTAATTAGGCACTGCAGTATCTGATCTGCTCTGCCAATTACCCATTTGAATTGCTTGAGACATGTGTCAGGACTCTTGACTTGGAAAGAAGCAGTGAAGGAGAAAGGACTGAGAGTAAAATGCAGGAAAGACAATGATCATAATCTGTGGTACAGGCCTGGTCCTCCTGCAGAGTTCAGGTGAGTTTCCATGCGCCGTCTATTGCACTGGAGTGGGCAGCAACAGCATCTTCTGCATTGGTGCACAAGAAATGCAGTGGGCTCAGGCACTTGACAAAGGACCCTGATTACAGATGTACATGGTGCCATGGAACTGCATTCCCCTTGGACAGCACACCACAGAGGGAAGTCCACATCAGACCTGACAAGCTGGAGGTGGTAGCTTTCGTTTGCTACCTTGGAGACATGCTCTCAGCAGCCGGTGGCTGTGAACTTTCAGCCACAACACGTGAGAAAACCACCTGGAAGAAGTTCAAGGCGCTGCTACCAGTTCTCTCTTCATGCCATCTCCCTTTCAAAACGTGGCTGCGTGTACAGCTCTAGTGTGCTGAGCGCAATGCTCCATGCCATTGAGACTTGGCCATTGACAAAGCCAAACCTCCCAACATCTGCAGCCGGCCTCGGTGGCTCATTTGGATGCCCCGTCCGACTGGAGACCAGGAGGTCGCGGGTTCAACCCCCGCCGAGGTCGGCAACATTCTTTCGTGGAGATTGATCATGAAATATTTTCTACAGTCATTCTCTCCCTTCCGCTGATTCAAGAAGGGCAGTTGTCAGTTTCTGGCGAAAGAATGTGCACAATACTGGTTAACCGCTTAGAGGACTAAGCCTGCCCAGTAAACGTGTGGTTAGGTAAACTGACCGCGCTCGACATGACCCCATTGGGTTGACTGGGCCATAAAACCTCAACACAAACCAAAATCCAACATCTGCAGCGGAATGACAGGGCAATGATCAGACAGATCTGCAATGTCGAGCTGCAAGACATTGTCTCCATCAGGTCCGAGCTACTGGCATGGCTTGGCATTGAGGATCTGTACCTCATTCCTAAGGACAGAAAGCTCGGCTGGTATGGACATGTGGAACGCTCCAGTGGTTCCGTACATGTGGAACGCTCCAGTGGTTCCGTAGACAGCCTGTGACATACAGATTGATGGAAAGCATGGGCCTGGGAGGCCCAGTATGACATGGAAGCAGCTGACAGAGAGGGATTGCAGCGAGTCGAAGCTCTTGGCTATCGACCCTCATGATAGACACACCTGGAGATCTGGTTTGAGATCTGCCGTGCGTGCGGCAAGCCAGCTATCTGGAAGGGGACCCACTAATGTGGATATTGCCCCTGTACCTGCATGTTAATCAAAATCCGATGATGATGATGATGAAGATGATGATGATGATGGTCTCCAGACTAAAACTGGTTAAACTAAAATTCCTTGCATGATAGCTGTCATAAATAGTGTATAGGTACAATACATGCAGCTTAGTCAGGGTCTTCATCTTTTCACCATTTCTATACCAGGTCCAGATAGTGGTTTAACCCTTATCAGGACGAATAAATTGATGCCACATCCTCTTCTAATTGTCAGCCAGTCAGATCACTTGAACCAGGTTGTTGATATGAATTAACTTACTGAATGACAAACAGTGCTGATCCAGATCAGTTAAGAAGCCAACTAAACTGGATCTACATTGTTTGCAAATTTAAGGCAGGGCATATCTGAGTTCAGCAGGAGTAGGGTTAAATTATGCTTACATTGCTAGCATATACGACTGGCTCTCCTGTCTAACTGATATGTGAATCAGCATAAGAATGATCCATATTTTACAAAAATGCTGTCTTTTGAAGATGTCCTTCTCCCTGATTTGGCTGATTCTGACAGGTATGGGAGATGATATGTGTAGAAAATAGTCAAAGAGGAGTATTTTACCTTTGTTAGATTAGAATACTACAACAGTAGTAGACAATTTGTGTCAAATTGCTGCAATATTGTTGCTGAGCCTAAATTATTGTTTATCCTATAACCCTTTGTAGACTGAATGAACTCCCCCCACGCTATATATTTGAAGATTCTAAATTCGATTTTAGGTATGTCAGGCTATGTGATTTAGATATTGAGAGAAAAATGGTTGGACTATTTGCAAACAGTGGGGATCCTGATCAGATGCCATGTTCGGAAGCGTCTGATCTGGGTCTGTTTTAGGGGTCTCCAGACTACAATTGGTTAATCAGCTTCTGTTTGTCTCTTTATGCTTTGAGCAATAGAGATATAGTAATATTCTGCTAAGACATGACAGATTTAGTGATAATCAATTACTACAGCTTGTTGATCTCTCTAGTTTAACCCTTGTCCTGCTGAACCCAGATTTACCCTGCCTTTGCAAACAGTGTAGATCCAGATCAGTTGGCTTCTGAAGAAGCCAACTGATCTGGATCTGCACTGTTTGCCATTAAGTATGTGAATTTATAGCAACAATCCGGATCAAGTAATCTGATTGGCTGAAAATTAGAAATGGCCGTGGCATCTTAATTTTTTCAGCATGACAAGGGTTAATGGCTAATTGCTGTATTATTGGGTGTATCATGTCTGCTCAATATTTACTCAGTAGAGACCACTATTGCAAGACAATATGGTTGCTACAGCATAAATATTGGCTCTGCCACATTCCATAGACTCATCAGCATAAAATGATTCATATTTTACAAAAATCCTGTCTTTCTGCTTTTGGAATGTCTTTCTCCCTGATTTTTTGCTGATCAGTTATGGGTTTCTGATAAGAAAGGGAGATGATATGTGTAGAAGGAGGAGTATTTTACCTTTTGTCAGCATGGGTCAGACTACCTTATTCCATTAATACCGTTTTTTCTTTTGATACTGCCACATGGTCTGGCTCTTGCTGACATTCTAGGACAGAATCAGTCTAAAATAATTTTCTTATTTCCCAGAAAATAGGCTTTGACATTTCGTGCAAATTGTTTCCTTGGGAGACAGTTTGTGTTAAATATCAGAGCCTATTTTCTGGAAAAAAAAATAAGAAAAATATCATCCTCGGTGGCTCAGTTGGATGCGCCGTCCGACTAGAGACCAGGAGGTCTCGGGTTCAACCCCCGCCGAGGTCGGCAACATTCTTTTGTGGAGATTGATCATGAAATATTTTCTATGGTCATTCTCTCCCTTCCGCTGATTCAAGAAGGGCAGTTGTCAGTTTCTGGCGAAAGAATGTGCACAGTACTGGTTAACCGCTTAGAGGACTAAGCCTGTCCAGTAAACATGTGTTTAGGTAAACTGACCACGCTCAACATGACCCCATTGGGTTGACTGGGCCGTAAAACCTCAACACAAACAAATCATCAATTTGTTGTCTTTTTCCGGAGGGTCATTAAGGTTATAAGCTGATTGCTGTTTTATTGAGTAAAATTTCAGCAGAGGACATTTAGAAACATTTTTTTCCAAATTTTTTCGGAAAAATAAGAAAAATATCACCAGTTAATTCTCTCCTGAATTTGCCCCCAGAGTGGTAAAGGTTATAATGGCTAAATTTAATTTTATTGGGTGTATCATGTCTGCTCAATGTTTAGAGACCACTTGGCTGCAAACAGCAGAAGTATTGACTCTGTCTCATTCCAGTAATTCAACAGATGACAAATTGATATTTTCTTATTTATGCCAGAAAACAAGATTTGACATTTCATGCAAATTGTCTCCATTTGACAACAATATGAGAAGAAAGGCAACTATTTCCATGTCAGAGTTCTTTCCCTTGGAGGTGTGTCAGATCGTCTTAACACTTAGCACTCTGGGTAAAATTTTCAGCACATGCCAGTTTGAAAATTTTTTTTTTTATTTTCACAGGAAGCAGGATTTGACATTTCATGCAAAATGTCTCCAATGTAGACAGTTTTCTTGAAACGTCAAATCCTGTTTTCTGGGTACAAAAAGAAAAATATCATCAATTTGTCATCTGCTGAATGATAAACTTTAACCCTGGTCCTGCGGAACCCGGAACCCGGATATGCCCTGCCTTTACAAACAGTGTTGATCCAGATCGGTTGGCTTCTGACCTGGATCTGCACTGTTTGTCATTCAGTATGTGAAAGTATCAACAACCTATATATTATGTTGATACCTTATCTGGAGCTATGTATTTGTTAGTTTTACAGATAATTGATGCTCTTTATTGAGCATGTCGAGTCTTTCATTTTCACTTGTTTGCTGTTGGTGGTTATACAAAGAAAAACATTACTGAAAGTGTTTTCATACTTGATTACATATTTTTTCTGCAAAAATCATTACTTCAGAGGAAATAGCAAGTTAAATACTCTGTCAGAATTTATAACCCTTAAAGCTCTAATCACAACTGCATGCAGCAGACAGTCACGAACTGCAGCAGATGGCATATTGATTCTTTTTTTCATATTTTTCAGAGAAAATGAGACTTTGCGGACGATTCACATGAAATGTTATATCTCGGTTTCTGTGTAAAATAAAAAAAAAAATAGAATGTTGTCTACTGCAATTTCACTTAGCACATTAACCTTTATCAGTCACTGAGCTCATTCAGCAGACGACAAATTGATATATTTTTCTTATTTTTCTCAGAAAAAAGGATTTGACATTTCATGCAAATTGTCTCCATTGGAGACAATTTGCATGAAATGTCAAAACCTCTTTTCTGGGAAAAATGAGAAAAAATATTACAAAATGTTGTCTGGAAAACTTTACCCAGCATGCTCAGCATTATGGGCTATTAATAGATTATCTGTTTCCTGCTGAGTTGGTGTCTCTGTGAATCAGACTGAATCAGAGTGAATCAGTTGTTTGAATATTGTTTATACCGTAATTACCATAAATATTGGGACAGTTGCATGCCTTACCATACTTATCCTAAAATTTGAACAAGTACATTTGGCTATCTGTAACGGCGCCCCAAAACTGTTGGATGACTGGCAAACAGTGTAGACCTTGATCAGATACCGGGTTCTGCAGCATCTGATCTAGGTCTACATTGTAAGTTTGCTCAGGCCTGTCTGTCCCAGTACTCAGGGTTATTACGATACATGTATTGGCTATGCCATGCACAAAGGTATCAAACTTAAGGCATATGCAGCCCACAAATGTGCCGCCATGCAGTCTAAGCAGGAACTTCACGAGTCACTGCCATGGATTATTGGAGAATCTGTCAGCGGAAGGCAAAGACACTGATGAGTTGCGCAGGATGGCCTGAAAGACAACTTTTAGGTTGCAGGCAAAATTGTAGCAGACAACATTCAGTTTTTGGTGTCAGCGTTGGTGTGGGCATCAGTGTTGGTTAAATTGTCCTGTTGAACCCGGATATGCCCTGCCTTTGCAAACAATGTAGATCCAGATCAGTTGGCTTCTGTAGAAGCCAACTGATCTGGATCTGCACTGTTAGCCATTCAGTATGTGAATTTATATCAACAACCTGGATCAAGGAATCTGATTGGCTTACACTTAGAAGTGGGGGTGGTATAACCTGGATTGGGACATTGGCAGACAGTGCAGACCCAGATCAGATGCCACTGTTGGCTTAAATAACAGGAAGTTAAGGATTAAATAAAACCCCTTCAGGACCATTTTTCCAGCCTACACTCAAGAGAAAATTGACCCACTAGTGCTGTCAGTACTTTGATCCTAATTGCTGATGTGCCGATGAGTGGCAAACATTCTAGACCCTGCTCAGATGCCCTGTTCTTCAGGATTTGATCTGGGTCTACACTATTTGCTCATGGAGAAAGAGGAAAAAAATCAGCCCTTTTCGAAAAAAAAAAAAAAATGCCATATTTGTATCTCTGATGAAGTACTAGTTCTTGTTGCTGACAAGAAAATAAAAATCAAAGCACTGACAGCACTGGTGGGTCGATTGTCTCTGAGTGTAGGCTGGGAAAATGGTCCTGAACAGGGACTTAAGCCTGTTTCATTTAACCCCTAACTTCCTGTAATTTAAGCAAACAGGGCTGACCCTGATCAGATGCCATATTCTGGGGCGTCTGATCTGGATCTGTGCTGTTTGTCAATGTCTCAGCCCAGGTTTTGCAGATAATCAACCCTCTGACATCACAACGATAAGAATAGCACAAGTATAAACAACTGTTACCTGGATTTTGTACAAACACATGGTTAAATGATTTCATTGGTCAATGATTATCACATGGACAACAATGGTAAGGAAATTTTGGTGTATATATACTTGGTTCGATTGTAAACAATCAACCCCAAAACAAACAGTTTGAATGTAATATTAAGCAAAAAGAAATTGAATTATATTTTCATCAATTTTCCTCTGATAGTCAGATTCAGTAGATTAGAGATTATAATGCTTAGCACTCTGGGTAAAATTTTCTGCAGATGATATATTGAAATATTTTTATTATTTTTCCTGGATAACAGATTTTAACATTTCATGCAGATTGTCTCCAATTTGCATGAAATGCCAAATCCTGTTTTCTGGAAAAGATAAGAAAAATATTCCAATATGTTGTCTGCTGAAAATTCTTACTCAGACTGCTAAGTGTTAAAGATGATTCACTATCATATTTTGTATGCAAAATTGGAAAATCTTTACCATCAGGGCCTTCAGGAACCATTAGATCAGCTCACCAAGCGAAAATGTGCAGACAGCAAAGGCCCAGACTGCGCAAATGCGCAGTCTGATCAGGGCCTTCACTGTCTGCTAATCTAATCATTGGCTACTACAGAATGTATGAATGGAGAGGAAAGGCCAGGATGATATGTTGCGCATGCGCAGGATGATCTGAATCTGACATTTTGCACGTGTTTGAAGTTACATATTCACTTGACATGGTCCAGATACTGTTGAATATATTGATGACCACTAAAGGCCTTGATCAGACTGTGGATGAACAGGCAAGAGCTAAGTTGTAGTCCTGTAAGAAGAGTATCACAGATAAACGTTTTTCTTTTTATAGCCCACCACACAATAGTGGTGGGGTATTATGATTTCACGTTGGGCATCCGTGTGTCTATCCGTCCGTCCGTCTTATGTCCGTCCGTCCATCTGTCCATACGTTTTTACGGATGATATCTTGAGTGAACATCAATGGATTTGCACCAAACTTGGTATGTGCATTGATGCATTGACCTTAAGGAGATCTGTTTTGGAATTGCTAATGGGCAAATTTCGTCAAATTTTTATGGAGCCCAAGACATGCCCATATTTTCATTTCTGGACAATAACTTGAGTAAATAGCAAGGCCTTTTAACCAAACTTGCTATATGCAATCTGGTTTAGGATTGTTATCATTCCATTGATATTATCAAGATCTGGTTTAGGATTGTTATCTGTCTCTCCAGTCAATTTCTTTAATACATAAACAAATAATTGCTATGGCGGGGTATTATGCTTGCGGTGCTTTTTATATAATTTCTCCACAAAAACATATGCTGTGAGTATTCATTAGAAGTGCCTTGACAAGAGACTTCGAATGAGTACAATAACGTATGTTTTCGTGGGGAAAAACTTCAAGACTTTTTGGGTGAAAAAAAACAAAAAAACTCTGAGTAACAATACAACATCTCTCTGGAGTTTTGATAATAGCACTTGGGATATATTTATGTCAAGTGAACTTTTCTACCACAACTCTTTGGGCTGGGCTATTTCTAATAAAGTGTGTCTGGTTAGTTGTTGTTAAATGCAAACAGTGTAGACCCTGATCAGATTACACATTTTGTGGGATCTGATCTGGTTCTGCACTGCTTGCCAGTTATCCTTTTGTGGGGTTTCCAGACTAAAATGGTTAATTCCTGATGACACAACTTCTACTATCTGGAATGTTTTCCCATGTGCAAAGAGTGTGAAGATCCCTATTAGATTGTGCAGCTGTTCATTCATGTCAGGATGTTCTTTATTTGTCATACGACTGGTATGCTATCATTCACTAACCTTAGGGCCAAGGTTAACTCTTAAAGTGCCAAGCAAAAATTTGTAGCATAGGGCATTCTATCTTTTTTTTTTTTTTATTTTTCTTAGAAAATGTCTCGACAATTCAAATGAAATGTTAAGGGTTAATAATTTGCCGCTCTATGGGCAAATTCAGTACACAATAAATTGGTGACTTTTTACTTATTTTTCCCACAAAACAGGATTTGACATTTCATGCATATTTTCTGTAATGGAGACAATTTGCATGTAATGTCAAAACCTGTTTTATGCGAAAAATAAGAAAAATATTTCAAAATGTTATCTGCTGAAAATTTTACCCAGAGTGCTAAGCATTAATCGCATGATGGTGGATTGGGCTGCAGACTTTTATGTTGACAGTCCTAAAACTCAATTTCTTGAAGTCTTGTGCCTGACTTTACTCAGCTGTGGTTGGCCGGCATCGGTGGCTCAGTCAGATGCCTATTTGATTGGTGATCAGGAAGTCGTGGGTTCGATCCCCTCAGGGTCTGGCAACATTATTTTGTTGAAATTGATTATGGAATATTTTCTGTGGTCATTCTCTCCTTCTGCTGTTTCAAGAAGGGCATTTGTCATTTTCTGGCAAAAGACTCTGCACAAGTACTGGTTAACTGCTTAGAGGACTAGGCCTGCTCAGAAAAAGTGTGGTTAGGTACTTGTAATGAATACCAACAACATTTTTTTTGTGGATAAATAAGAAAAAATATCAATATATACTTTGTGATGAAAAAAAAAAAAAAAGTACCTAATCTGGAGCTTTGGTAGAACTGTCAAGATTGGCATAAGATATGTTTTCTTGTGATGGGAATTAGTTATTATGGATGGTAGATTGTAATCTTCCCTTCTTATTTTTTGCTACCTAAATGTCTTTATCAATTGTGGAGTAGAAACATCCTTGGCAGCTGCTGTTGGTTTCAGGGAAGTCGTGAGAGTTTAACAGTTCTGTCAAGATGTCTGGGTGTGGAATTAATGCAGGACTATACAAACTGTGTTACAAGTATTAGCTTCCACTAAAAGCTTGATCCATACGCTCGACATGACCTCAATGGTTGACTGGACTATAAAACCTCAACACAAGCAAAAAAAAAAACAAACAAAACTTTAGTGACTTCCTGTTTGCTTTCCTGCACACCTGTAGTCTTCTGAAAAAACAAAAAAAAAAAAAAAAAAAAAAAGAACTGATCTGCTCTACAAGGAAAGAATTTGGTCCTAAATTCTTTCCTTTTAGAGTAGACCCTGTTTCAGAAGAGAGGCAAAAACAATTTGATAAAAAAATTGTCACCCCTGAATGTGTATTCATTCCCCTCTATAGTAACTCTAATGGAATGTGATAGTGCATGTTATTTTCATTTATTGGTTGGAGGTATAAAACTTTCCAGATGCTTTATTGCTTTGCAACACTTAAGAATTTTATTCTTGCAAAGTGATGCAAGAACAAATTGTTCATAAATTGTTCATAAATTTATATCATTTATATATCTGCCATTTCTACATTTACAGTTTTACAAAATATAGTTTTGAAATACAAATGCAATCTGGTTTATCAATCAGAGTACTCATAGTATCAGTGCCGTAATTTTACCAATCATAAGATTAATTACCACATTCAAAGTAATTACCACATGTTTCCCTATAATTTAAGACTGGCTCCAGTCTCCAGTGACTAAATATTTATTCTTATAATCCTGTTTGATAATGCACTAACAAAAAAAAACAAAAAAACAAATAATATCATGTCTATAAAGGCTAGTCACTAGTGACTGTAGCCTTTATAGTCATAATAGTATTTTGTTTTTATTTTAGTGGATCAAACAGGATTATAAGAATAAATATTTAGTCACTGGAGACTGGAGCCAGTCTAGTAGCCCTATAAGTGCACATACAGTTTCTGAGTCTTCAGATTACTGGCTATATACTTTTAGCAAATTCTTCATAAACACATGACTGTGTTGTGGATACTCATTAGAATTACCTCAACAAGGTTGAGTACCCACCCACAACGTATGCTTTTATTATGCCCCCAACTTCAAAGAAGTTGGAGGGGCATATTGCTTCTGGGTTGTTCGTCCGTCCGTCCGTCCGTCACGCTTTTTGATGCAAACCGTGAATGCTACTGTTTTGAAATTTCATATATGGATTCCTCATGAAAAAATAGCTGACACGTGTTTTTTTTTCTGGACAGGATTATGCCCCTTTTCTGAGTTATGGCCCTTTGAAAAAATATGGATGCAATATTGTCAGCAAAATATCTCAAAAACTATTGAAGCTAGAGCCTTGAAACTTGATGAATAGACTGGTAGTGATGAGTAGACAACCTGATTAACTTTAGAAAACATTTTGAAAAATACTTCTTGAGTTATGGCCCTTTGTAATTTTGGGCAATTTTACCTTGTCAGCAAAATATCTCAAAAACTGTTAGAGCTAGAGCCTTGAAACTTAGTAAATGGATTTGTAGTGATGAGTAGATGACCTGATTAACTTTTGAAGAAATTCTGAAAAATACTTCATGAGTTATGGCCCTTTGTAATTTTGGGCATTTTTATCTTGTCAGCAAAATATCTCAAAAAACGTTGGAGCTAGAGCCTTGAAACTTGATGAATAGACTGGTAGTGATGAGTAGACAACCTGATTAACTTTTGAAGAAATTTTGAAAAATGCCTTTTGAGTTATGGCCCTTTGTAATTTTGGGCATTTTTACCTTGTCAGCAAAATATCTCAAAAACTGTTAGAGCTTGAGCCTTGAAACTTAGTAAATGGATTTGTAGTGATGTGTAGATGACCTGATTAACTTTTGAAGAAATTCTGAAAAACACTTCATGAGTTATGGCCCTTTGTAATTTAGGGCATTTTTAACTTGTCAGCAAAATATCTCAAAAACTATTGAAGCTAGAGCCTTGAAACTTGATGAATAGACTGGTAGTGATGAGTAGACAACCTGATAAACTGTTGAAGAAATTTTGAATATACTTCTTGAGTTATGCCCCTTTGTAATTTTAGGCATTTTTATCTTGTCAGCAAAATATCTCAAAAACTATTAGAGCTAGAGCCTTGAAACTTAGTAAATGGATTTGTAGTGATGAGTAGATGACCCGATTAATTTTTGAAGAAATTCTGAAAAATACTTCATGAGTTATGGCCCTTTGTAATTTTGGGCAATTTTACCTTGTCAGCAAAATATCTCAAAAACTGTTGGAACTAGAGCCTTGACACTTGATGAATAGACTGGTAGTGATGAGTAGACAACCTGATTAACTTTTGAAGAAATTTTGAAATATACTTCTTGAGTTATGCCCCTTTATTATTTTTTGGCATTTTTATCTTGTCAGCAAAATATCTCAAAAACTATTAGAGCTAGAGACTTGAAACTTGGTGAATTGATTGGTAATGATGAGTAGATGACCTGATTAATTTTTTTGTTAATTCTGAAAAATATTTCATAAGTAATGGCCCTTTGTAAATTTGGGCATGTTTCCCTTGTGAACAAAATATCTCAAAAACTATTGAAGCTGGAGCCTTGAAACTTGATGAATAGATTGGTAGCGATGAGTAGATGACCTGATTATGCCCCCAGTTTCGAATGAAATTGATGGGGCATATTATATTGCCTTCATTTGTCCATCCGACTGTTTGTCCGTTCATCAAGCTTTTTTTGTGCATGCCATATCTTAAGAACCCTGCACGCTAGGGTTTTGAAATTTTATATTTGGGTTCCCAATGAAAAAATAGCCGACCTGTATTTTGTTTCTTGTCTAGCATGTTTATTTAAAGTTATGCCCCTTTGAAAAAAATCAGAATTAAATCTTGTGAGCAAGATATCTTGAAAAGTATTTAAGCTGGGTTCTTGAAATTCGATACAGTGAGTGGGAATGATGTGTACATTACCCGATTATATTTTGAGAGAATTCCATGAAAATATTGATAAAGTTACGGCCCTTTGCAGTTCTGCTCATTTTGACCTTGTCAGCAAGATTTCTCGAAAAGCACATAAGCTAGGGTCTTGAAATATTATATGCTGATTGGGGATGATGTGGAGATTACCTGGTTTGTTTTTTAGGGAATTCCATGAAAAATTGATGTAGTTATGGCCCTTTGTAGTTCTAGGCATTTTGACTTTTTCAGCAAGATATCTCAAAAAGTATTTAAGCTAGAGCCATGATATTTGGTATACTGATTGGGATTGAGGAGGAGATCACCTGAATAAATTTTGAACCAATTAAATGAAGTGTTGGAGTTATGGCCCTTTGCAATTTCGGGCCATTTAATGTCATTGCTTTATTGTGTATAGCATAAGTTTAGAACCATGTATGCTAATGTTTTGAAATTTCATGTTTTGATTCCTCATGAAAAAATAGGTGATCCGTATTTTTTTCTTATCCCAATCATCTCCTATTTTAGAGTTATTTCCCTTTGATAAAATAACATTGAAATCATATATTTGTACTGTTGTTACCGTCATGGCTAAGCAGTGTTGGAGTCAAACAGTGTTAGAGTCAGGCAGTTGGGGGCATAGTGTTTTACAAACACCAGCTCTAGTTTTATTAAGAAATTGGAAGAAAAAAATGTTTTAAGTACATTTGTCATCAAATACTTCCTCAAGAAGTCCCCTACTTGTCTTTCTTTTAAATGTGCACTTGTTAGGCAGACATTTTTTACCACAAGTTCTTCTAGTAATTTTGAAAAAAAAAAAAAAAAAAAAACCTAACCACACAGCGCGCAGTTTTTTTGAGAATTTCTGTTTGAAACTTGCCGCAGTATTTACCACAAATATTCAGACAGACAGGCCTGCACAAATGATGTGTCCACACATCTAACTGCTCCTAAATGTTATTCCTCCACAATATTTAGACACCAACCATGCACTTATTTTAGGCAGCCAAAGGACTTCTTCAAATTTTAAGACAGATGGTTATGAGGTAAGGTGATATTTAGGGTCAGCTTCAGTGATCCACTGCACGGCAGTATGACATTATGAGCCTTCAATTTGGTTGAAAAGTAATATAAAAAATGGCATTATGGCATTATAGTAAGTGATATAGCCTCTTACCCAATTAGATTAATGGACTTGTAAGAATTGTTAAGAAACTTGTTAAGTTTCATTCAACAGCTAATTGCCTGGCAGCTTGACAGCATCTTTCTTAGTACATGTATTCATTTCTTCAAGTGACTCTGTTAGGCTTAACCCCAAGCATGCTGGGTAAATATTTTCAGCAGACAACATTTTGAAGTATTTTCTCTTAATATTCCCAGAAAATAGAGTTTGACATTTCATGCAAATTGTCTCCAGAGGAGACAATTTGCATGAAATGTCAAACCCTATTTCCTGGGAAAAGTAAGAAATATTATCAACAAGTTGTCATCTGCTGAATTTGCCAAGAGAGTGCTTAAGGTTAATGTGTCTAGTGAATGAAGAAGGATGGAATTCATCCAGTATTGTAATTTTTTAGTAAGTGCTTATTAGTCACAAAAAAAGAAGAAAATCAGTCAATATTTGAGCAGGTAGCCAGGGCATAACTGTTGAAGCTTGAGGCATAGGCTGCCACCCAGAACCTGCATACTCTTAAATTTGAAGCTAAATGTTATGTAGATGTTGATTGTTTTGACCAAGGGTCAGTTTTTTTTCGTCGACTTGGAGCCATGTCTAATATATGTATTTGTATCATCTCCATAGTCTTTTCCCCAGTCCCCTTTATCATCCTCATAGCTCTTGATATCTTTTTTTTCCACCAAAAAATATCTATATTTTTCTTAATTTTCGACGAAAACATATGTTGTGGGTACTCATTAGAAGCGTCTCACCGAGGCACTTCTAATGAGTACCCACAGCATATGTTTTCATCGAGAAATAAGAAAACTATTTACCTGATACCCACTCTTATCTAGACCTATGATCCTGTCTGGCCTCGATGGCTCAGAGTTGAGTCAGACTGGGCAGGAGGTCACGGGTTTGATCCCCATTAGGTCCAGCAACAATCTTTCATGGAGATTGATGGGGTGGTCGGGTGGTGCGAAGGTGTCATGTATCTTATGTCACCGGGGCGTCCAGCTGATATTGGCTTACAGTTGGGCAAGGCCTGCTATCCTTGTAGCGGGTAAGGGTAGGGAGGTGATGTTTTTATTTCTTCTGTTTCTTCACTTTCATTCCTGTTCCTCTTTCTTCCCTGTCCCTCTCTTTCATCTCTTCTGCTATCTCTTCTGTCGCTTTTTCTCCCTTTCTCTGGGAGATGAGACAAATGACCCACAAGGGTTGACGTGTCGTTAAACTCCAACACAATCAATCAATCATGGAGATTGATCATAAAATATTTTCTACGGTCATTCTCTCCCATTCTGCTGATTCAAGAAGAGCGGTTGTCAGTTTCTGGTGAAAGAATGTACTCAAGTACAGGTTAACTGCTTGGAAGACTAAGCCTGCCCAGGAAAAATGTGGTTAGGTGAACTGACTGGCTTGACATGACCTTAATAGTGTTGACTGGGCCATGAAACTCCAAGCCAACCAAACCAATCAATTCATCCTCCTGTCATAGCTCCAGGTAAGGCCTTTTTGGGTCGATTAATCAATCTATAGTATACATACACTAAAATTTCCTTAAGGTTGTTGACCACGTGATTGTCATTGACCAATGAAATCAAACCTTGCATTTGTACGAAATCTAGGTAAGGGTTATATATAAAAAGGATTATCTGTAAAACCTGGACTGGGACATTGGCAAACAATGCAGACCCAGATCAGATACTGCCGTATGTAGCATCTGATCAGGGTCTGCACTGTTTGCTTAAATTACAGGAAGTCAAGGTTAAATGAAACAGTACATCTTAAGTCCCCATTCAGGACCATTTTCAGAGCCAACAGTCAGAGACAATCAACCCAACAGTGCTCTCAGCGCTTTGATTTTTCAACCAAGAAATACTGGGCCTAGTTGTTCAAAGCATCGTTAGCTTAACGAGTTCGTTAAGGGTCATTTCGTTAACTATTTTAGCGGATTCAACACACAGTATTCTGATATTTTTTGCTGAAAAAATGTGAGTACTCACATTTTTTCAGCAAAAAATTTCAGCATATTTACTTGATGTAATTTTAACGAATTGTTAACTAACGATGTCGTTAACTTTGAACAGCTGGGCCCTGGTGTTTTCTTAGTTCATCATTGGTCTAGATAAGGGAGGGTATCAGACAAATGAAGCGCTTCTAATGAGTACCCACAACATATGTTTTTGTCGAAAAATAAGAAAAATATAGATACTTTTTGGTTGAAAAAAAGCGCCTTATCAAGAGCTATGGTTCATCATGAAAACATTTGTAGAGGGTACTTAGTGAGGTACTACTAATGAGTAGCCGCAACATATGCTTTTGTGGAGAAATAAGAAAAATACCATTGAAAAGAACGTAAACCCCATTAGTAGTTACTGGTAAAAGCGTGTCTTCATCAAGTATTTCTCAAGTGGTTACATGTTACTCATGCATTCGTCATCTGATTAAGTGTCTGTAGTTGACGAGGAATCTGCAGACAGTTTAGAATTACAAATTTATCAGAATTATCAGACTTTTTAACACTTATCACTCTGGGTAAAATTTTCAGCAGACGCCATTGGAATGTTTTTCTTATTTTTCCAGAAAACAGGTTTGGACATTTCATGCAAATTGTCTCCATTGGAGACATGTTACATGAAATGCCAAATGCTTTTTTCTAGGAAAATAAGAAAGATATTTCAAAATGTTGTCTGCTGAAAATTTTCCCTAGAGTGCTAAGCCTTAAATGGATTGAGGTGGCGTCTGTTGCCTGGTAATGCAGATTTAGCCATTATTAACCCTTTAAAGCACTAAGCAAACTTGTAGCAGACGACATTCTTATTTTTTGTTAATTGTTTTTCTGGTCCTGCTGAACCCTCCTTTGCAAATAGAGTAGCTCCAGATCAGTTGGTTTCTAAAGAAGCCAACTGATCTGGATCTACACTGTCATTAAGCATGTGAGTTTGTATCAACCATCTGGATCAAGTGATCTGATTGGCTGACAGTTAGAAGTGAGTGTGGCATCTTAAGTTGTTCAGCATGACAAGGGTTAAAGCAGTCTAGTAGTTTTATCAGCCTACACTGTCTGTCAAAGCATGTCGACTGTCTCATCATTAAAAGTTTAGAGTAATTATGATAGTAGATTTGCCCATCCCATTAGTTATAATTTCCAATCTTTTGGGATGCTTACAGTAAATCTTAATCTTAACCCTTGTCCTGCTGAATAAATTAAGATGCCACGCCCACTTCTAATTTCCGCCAATCAGATTACTTGATCTGGATTGTTGCTATAAATTCACATACTTAATGGCAAACAGTGCAGATCCAGATCAGTTGGCTTCTTCAGAAGCCAACTGATCTGGATCTACACTGTTTGCAAAGGCAGGGTATATCCGGGTTCAGCAGGACAAGGGTTAATGTGAAAAAAATAGTGTTATAGACACCATACTATCATTTACTACCATATATACCCTAAATATTTGGATCAGACCGGCCTGAGCAAATGGTGTTGATCCAGATCAGTCACTGCATTATGCTACACTGTTTGCTACGCATCCAGCATTATTCTAGACCCATCTACAAGTTGCCAAATGGAATGCTCAAATGTAAGGATAATTATTGTAAGGAGAACCATAACTCAAGATAATGAAGCGTATCCACACACTATTTTTCTTATTGCTGACAAAAAATATATTGTGGGTACTCATTAGAAGCGCCTCGGCGAGGCACTTCTAATGTACCCACAATATATGTTTTCATTGAAAAATAAGAAAAATATCAATACTTTTTGGTTGAAAACTGCACATTATCTGAAGCTATGCTCAGAATAGGTTTCCAAATACTTAGGGTAACTACATTATCTTCTAATGGTTTGTAAATGAATAGTTTGTTGACAGGTGTCATAAAGGATATCATATAATCAGTCACTGGCTATTTTGTTTCAGCTGAATCAAACTCACTCAAGTCTGAAAAAAAAAGAAAAAAAAAAAAAGACTTTTTTAGGGGATAAATACCATAGTTTTCCTCTTAATTCAGCAGAATTCCTGGTGGTGCTATGTTGAGCCTGTGGAGTCATTTGTTACATCATAGCTGCTTTTATAAGGTGGGCACCCTTGCTGAGAGGCATGCGCCAGTGGACGCATTTGGGGGAATAGGGTATATAGATTAACAATAGATAGCATTTACTATATAATATAGATCATAATATAGTGGCTTTTTTTTTTTTGTTCCATTGTTTCTGTCCTTCTTTCTTAATAATTATTTTCTGTCATTTGGAACTCTTTCCTTGATTATTCATTTGTTAGTACATTTAGATGCATATTTATATGCTCCTATGTGAGCCGAAAATTCGTAATAAATATCTTGTATCTTGTATCTTGTATAAGAGGAAAATATGGTACATCTATATAATGCTCAGAGCCTTTCATTATCCCTCTTCATCATCTCAATTCATATCTTAACACTTTCATCGCTGCAGATCAATACTGATACCTTTGCAAACAGTGCAGATCCAGATGAGATGGCTCGTTATGAGCCATCTCATCAGGATCTACACTGTTTGCCATTATGTTTTTGATTTTAGACTAAAATCCCAGTTTGCATCAATGGACATGTCCAAATTCAAGGACATGTAGTCACTTCAGAAACTCAGGGTTGAGGGGGGGTTAACCCATTGTAGACTGAATAGACTCTCCCACACTATATATTGGAAGGGTCCAATTTCAATTTTAGATATGTCCAGCTATGAGATTTACATATTCCTAGAGAAAAATGGCTAAACTATTTGCAAACAGTGGAGACCCTGATCAGACGCCGCATTCTGCAGCGTCTGATCCGGGTCTGCACTGTTTGTCAATTACCCTTTTACGGTTCTCCCGACTACAATGGGCTAAATGATATTGAAAGAGATTTTATCCCAAACCGTCATCATGTACTTTGTATTCTGTCTTCTGAGCATGAAAATTGTTTTCCTAATAGTTGCCCCCTCTTTGGAAAAATGCATAGCCCCCACCCCAACTCCCACTCCAACATCCTATCATTTTTTGAGACGTTACCCTAAACAAATACCATTTTTGTTTAGGCCGTACCATACAGTTTCTGTAGAGATAAATTTTCTCCTTTTTCAGTTTGCTGGTTGGAGCCCCAAAATTAAACATTCCAGAAGCAACAGAAAATTTTACTGGAGGAATATACAAGTGTAATGCCGTGTCGCCGAGAACTGATGATTGTCAGCTACTCTTGCAGAATGAATATAGTGAGTAAAGATAAAGATAAATAGCTGGCCAACTTCCATAATTGTTAACCCTTATCTTGCCGGAAAAAAAATGAATCAGGCTGTAAGAGGGGGTACCTCTACTTGAAAAGTCATTACCCCCTTAATTTTACCTCGATTTTCATGAAATTTTCACGTATAATTTGCCGATCCTAGGTGGCCATTTTACCGGAGAAAGGATGGTCACGTGACTAGAAAGTCAGGTGACAGTCATGTGTAAACCGGGAACCGTTTAAGACACTTAAAAAAGAAAAAAAAATACAAGAGACCAGCGCCTACTGTGTACTATTGTGAATGAAACGAGTGACATACATAGGTTCTACTGTTATTCCTACTTCTTCCTCACTGGAAATGATTCCGGTGTTGTGGGCTTTTTTTCCAGAAAATAGTGATCAATTTGTTGAAGTCAGTGCTGAAATTAATGGCAGCTTGAAATTTGGTATTCTCGGTCTTTTTTTAGTGTGGGTAAAATCCAGCACCTGACTATCTAATGAAAAGTGCGTGTTTGTATGAAAGTAGGTTCACTACTGTATGAGAATACTTGCTCTGAATGGTTGCATGTGGTATATTGTAAGTATGTCAGGCTTTTGAGTTGGCAGACCCCTCCAGCGCGACTATTGTCGCGAACAGCAAGATAAGGGTTAATCTGCTGAATTCAATGCTAAATTAGCACTCTGGGTAAAATTTTCAGCAGACAAACATATTGAAATATTTTTTCTTATTTTTCCCTGAAAACAGGTTTTAACATTTCATGCAAATTGTCTCCATTGGAGAATATTTGCATGAAATGTCAAATCCTGTTTTCTTGGAAAAATGAGAAAAATATCATCAATTTGTTGTCGCCGGCCTCGGTGGCTTAGTTGGATGTGCCGTCCGACGAGACCAAGAGGTCGCGGGTTCAACCCCCACCGAGGTCGGCAACATTCATACGTGGAGATTGATAATGAAATATTTTCTATGGTCATTCTTTCCCTTCCGCTGATTCAAGAAGGGCAGTTGTCAGTTTCTGGTGAAAGAATGTGCACAATACTGGTTAACCGCTTAGAGGACTAAGCCTGTCCAGTAAACGTGTGGTTAGGTAATCTGACCACGCTCGACATGACCCAATTGGGTTGACTGGGCCGTAAAACCTCAACACAAACAAAAAATCAATTTGTTGTCTGCTGAATTTGCCCAGAGACTGGTTAAGGCTAAGGAGAATTGTTATACTTTCAAGGGAGGCATCTTGCTTTCCTCCTGAAAAGAGGTTTGTTATAAACGGAAAGACTTTGCTCCCAAGAGAATAAATTCTTCCCCTTTGTAGTAGACCCCTTCCCAGTAGGAGCTTATATATAGAGGGCAGGAAAGCAAACAGGAAGTCTCAAAAGTAATCTCCCTTGTAAAACACAGTGGAAAAGCCACCAAGTGTGTCTAGTCACCCGAAACATCAGCAGATGACATTTTGAGCGCAGCCAGTCATGTCTTTGAAGGACCACCCTCTGTTTAGAGATTACTTGTAAATATACCTAAATTTAGAAGATTTAAATGTGTTCAGTCTGGCCTGTATTACTGGGAATTGATACAATTTCAAGGGAGTCTAGGTAAACTGACCAGCTCCACATGACCCTAATGGGTTGACTGGGCCACAAAACCTCAACTCAATCAATCAGAATCTGTCAAAATTGCTTTTGCTCCCTTCTGAAAAGGGGTCTTCTCTTAGGGAGCAAATTCTTTCCTTTTAGAGTAGATCGTTTTTCAGAGGGAGATTGATGTGCTATAAGGGAAACAAGAAATCACAAAAGTTCTCCCTTTTAACCCTTAAAGCGCCATTCACAACAACTGACGTCTGCTTTGTCTTCTGCCGGTTACTTTAAAAGCCATTGTTGCAAACAGTGTGGACCCAGATCAGACTGCCTATATGCAAAAAGTATGTTTGAAAAGTTTGCAAGTAGATGCAGCAGACGACATAAACAGACGACATTTTCAGATGCAGTTTTTCTTTTTAGGGTTAAATATGGTGTAAAATTTAGCATGTGTATCCAGTTTCTCTAAGGTGTCCAATTACCTTATTTCATCTAATTACCGCACATACCCCGATAAGCGCACAGTCAAGCAGTTCCATAGTCTTCAGATTACAACCATTGTACTTCTTGTCTATTTCTTTATAGAGACATATGTTGTGGGTACCCATTTGAATTGCGTCATAAACACCATTAGATAATTCATTTGCTATCTTGTTTTTAAATTTAAGCATACTTTAGTGCACAGTGCAGTAATTAGGTCAAATACTGTATTTTCGGATGAATATGGTATATCATATTTACTCTAAATTATTGGGACACCTTAACTCCTTACCGTACTTGTCCCAGGGCTCTGGAAATTTTTAAATCTGAATCGGTCCAGCCGATGACGATGACGTCATCAGTGAGCCCATTTCCAAAAAAAAAAAATATGTACATATCACCTGTCACGAAAACTAATGACAATTGGCAGTCCTATAACTCCTTTTAAATAATACACCTCAGCTCCGTTATATGATGGAAGTCTGGGTATAACGAGCATGATCAAAGCTGGCGTCATCAATAAATGCAGTCAGGTATGTAAAAAGAAAGAAAAAAAAACAAAAAACGGTTTGTTGTTATTTCCACCTCCGCAGGGTTTTCCTAAACTATTTATAAACAACTGATTCCCGTCTTGTATAAGCGCGAAGACGGTGGGAAACAGAAGAGACGGAACGAAACGACTTTCATGGACCTAATTAGGTCTAATAAAAAAGGCCTACGCCACGGGCAGTTTTGCAGTTTTCAATGTTTCAAGATTTGATCAGACTGCTTAAATTTTAAGCACTGACCAATCTTGTCTAGCTCACGTGGTGCATTACTTATTTTTACCGTGAAATCTACCTTGAATTATACTCGCGTGTTACGGCAATCAACAAAAAAAAAAAGAAAAAAAGAAGCAATCAATAATACCCAGATCAGACGCCATTGTATACGGCATCTGATCAGGACGTACACGGTTTGGGAATTCATTTATCGAATCTGGGACCGACAAACCGTGTTGATCAAAATAAAAAAGAAGAGGAAGAAAATGGGTGCGTTCAAGCGGTGCATTCTTTTATCACTCTCAGTAAAGCGACCTTTGATCTTTTGGACACCTGGATGTTTTGCAGTCTCAGTGTATTCACACGTGTCACACAAACGGATTAATTATCAGACTACCATTACTGATGATTCGTGTTAATCGCTTGTTTACCGCACAAAGGTCAGTGAAGTGTTGATTTTTTGACAATGTTTGGATAGTGACGTAATTAATTTGTGCTGCGGTAGGTTGCAGTTATTCAGCTGTCTCTCAAATATACATGTCAAATGACCGTTTAGAGCCTTTTAACTACCATAATATCGCATTTGAAAGGTGCGCGGACATTGTCAGTTTAGGAAGATTTGACCGTTTGTGATTTTTTAGACATCATTGATTCGTGAAAATAGGTTGGTTGGGGGAAAATGGGGTTAAAGGCACAAACCTGTTGGACTGATTTATTAGCGTTTTGGGGTGTTTGAAATCGGTCCAGAATTCTTAATTTCTGTCCAGACCAGCTATTTTTCCGGTTTTCCCGAGCCCTGTACTTGTCCTATAATTCATAAAAGTCTGTTCCACTACCAACTGCGGTGTTTAAAACAAGTGGACGAGTGGCAAACAGTGTAGACACTGATCAGATGCCATATTTTGCTGCATCTTATCTGGGTCTACATTGTTTGTTCAGGCTTGTCTGTCCCAATACTTAGCCTTATTATGGTAGATGAGAAGCTTTATATGCTTGGAAATCAAGAAAAAATAGTCTTGACTTTCTGTCTGCCAATTTCACCTTCAGGGCCCAGTTGTTCAAAGCTAACGATGTCGTTAGTTAACAATTCGTTAAAATTTACATCGAGTGATACGCAAATATGCTGAAAATTTTTGCCGAAAAAATGTGAGTAGCTTTTGCAGTGCAAAAGCTACTCACATTTTTTCAGCAAAAAATAACAAAATATTGTATATTGAATCCGCTAAAACAGTTAACGAAATGACCTTAAGGAGCTTGTTAAGCTAACGACGCTTTGAACAACTGGGCCCAGATATGCAGAGGCAAAAATTTTGTGGCATCTAATCCTCTTATCAGATTTGTCCTTGGCTTTGAGTAACTCTATTTACTACCTGTTGATGGGTTGAAAAACTGCTGGATGAGTGTTAAACAGTGTATACCCTGACCAGATGCCTCAGTTTGTGACTTCTGGTCTGGGTCTACACTGTTTGCTCAGGCCTGTGTGTCCCAGTAGCCAAAGTTTGATGCGGTACATAACAGTTCATCTTTGAGCAGTAGTGATTGCCCTTTGTCTTAGATGGTTCAAGATGAAAAGAGTTTTCTCCCTTGGATTATTTGAAGGTTGTTTTTGGAGATCCAGACATGTAAATTTTATGCAAGAAGAATGATATCTTCATCTGCATTTGGATTAGTCTTTACCACTCTCTTGGCTAATTCAGCAGGAGAAATTAACGATATGTTTTCTTATTTTCCCCCAGAAAACAGGATTTGACATGTCCTGCTAATTGTCTCCATTGGAGACAATTTGCATGAAATCTCAAAACCTGTTTCCTGGGAAAAATGAAAAAAGAAAAAAATTCAAAATGTCGTCTGCTGAAAAGTTTACCCAGAGTGCTAAGCATGAAAGCCATCAATCACAGAATACTTTAGTTCATCATTTTAGTGGTAACATGAAAAAAGGGTCATTGTATTGTTTAAGAGGAACATCTGATGGTAATTCACAGATAATTTTATTTCTCAATATAAACATATGTTGTGGATACTCATTAGAAATGCCTCACCAAGGCACATCTAATTAGTACCCACAACATGTATTTTTATGGAGAACTGGAGAAAATCATACCATAATTATCACCAAATACTCCTCCTTAACGAGTCTTTTGCATACACTCACAGTCACAGAGAAGGCCCATACCAGACTTTGGGGTTTGTATGCTACAATCAAAAGGCCTTGATCAGCTTGCATGGTTGCATCCATGTTTCGCTACAATATCTGATTATCTGGCTTCTGAACTAAGGCCAGAAATAATAAATGTCCTGTTTCCTGAAACATTGATAAGGATTGGTAGGTAGAGAAACTTTTTTTTATTTCAACTTTTTTGGAAATGTATAAAAGTATGCATGAAAATGATAAAAAATTTTTCCACCTCTCAAAAAGTTTATGTAAGGGCCAAAAAAATCAAGGTCGATAGGGTTTCTGGAAACACATTTTTTTTTTTTGTATTTTGGCCTAAACATCATAGCTCCAGATAATTTGCTTTTTTTTTTCACCCAAAAAGAAAGGATATTTTTTCTTATTTCTGCACAAAATATATGTTGTGGTTACTCATTAAAAGCATCCTCCTGAGGCACTTCTAATGAGTACCCACATAACATATGTTTGCTAAAGCAGTTATAAAATTACTCATAACATGTTTTTATGGAGAAATGAAAAAAATAATAAATTATGTGGATGCCTTCTTGATCAGGGCCCAGTGTTCAAAGCTAACGACGTCGTTAGTTAACGATTCGTAAAAATTTACATCGAGTGATACGCGAATATGCTGAAATTTTTTGCTGAAAAAATGTGAGTAGCTTTTGCAGTGCAAAAGCTACTCACATTTTTTCAGCAAAAAATTTCAGAATATTGTATATTGAATCCACTAAAACAGTTAACGAAATGACCCTTAACAAGCTCATTAAGCTAACGACGCTTTGAACAACTGGGCCCAGACTGCAGATGCATCCACATAGTCTGATCAGTGCCTTTACTGTTTGCTATTATGTACCACACAATTCGATTCAATTGTTCTGGGCCTAATTTTCCTTTTCTCATAATGCAGCCGAATTGCATGGTAGAATTGATTAATCGTTATTACCTTGCAGATGAAAAAAAAAGTTATATTTTCTTTTTCCTTACTGGAAATAGAGCATGGCATTTCTTTAGGATCCAAGAGGTTATGTCATCATTATCAGATTTTTGATTAACATGCAGATATAGGGGCAACATCCACATCAGTGGGCTCCCTTCCAGGTAGCTGGCTTGCTGCACGCATGGCAGATCTCACACCAGATCTCCATGTATGTCTGTCATAAGGGTCGATAGCCAAGAGCTTCCACTCTCTGCTATCCCTCTCTGTCAGCTGCATCCATGTCATCTTGGGCCTCCTTGGCCCACGCTTTCCATCAACCTGTATGTCAAAGGCTGTCTTGACTGCACCATTGGAGCATTCCACATGTCCGTACCAGCGGAGCTTTCTCTCCTTCAGAATGAGGTCCAGATCCTCAATGCCAAGCCGCGCAAGTAGCTCATTGGACCTGGTGGTGAAAATGTCTTGCAGCTTTACATCGCATATCTGTCAGATCATTGCCTGTCATTCCGCTGCAGACACTGGAGGTTTGGCTTTGTCAATGGCCAAGTCTCACTGGCATGGAGCATTGCGCTCCGCACACAAGAACTGTATACGTGGCCACATGTTTTGAAAGAGAGGTTGCGGGAAGAGAGAGAACTGGTAGTAGCTCCTTGAACTTCTTCCAGGCAGTTTTCACATGTGTTGTGGTTGAAAGTTCACAGCCACCAGCTGCTGAGAGCATGTCTCCTCGGAAGCAAAAGGAAGCTACTACCTCCAGCTTGTCAGGTCCCACTTGGACTTCCCTCTGTGGTGTGCCATCCAATAGGCGTGCAGTTTCCTGGCACCCTGTACATCTGTAATCAGGGTACTTTGTCAAGCGCTTGAGCCCACTGCATTTCTTGTGCACCCAATGCTTGCAGCCATTGCAGAAGATGCTGTTGCTGCCCACTCCAATGCGACAGACAGTGCATGGAAACTCGCCTAAACTCTGCAGGAGGTCCAGGCCCGTACCGCAGATCATAATGGTGGTCTTTCCTGCATTTACTGTCAGTCCTCTCTCCTCCATTGCTTCTTTCCAAGTCAAGAGCCTCCTGACACATTCCTTGAGCGATTCAGCAATGATAACAAGGTCATTGACATAGAGGTCCTCCCAGGGGACCCCAGAGCAGAACTCGCATAACAAGGCTTCAAGCACAATGATAAAGAGCAGCAAGCCGAGTTCGAGCCTTAGTGAACATGGACTTTCACTTCAAACTCTTCACTGTATCCCTCACCAACATGGACACAGCTTGGTGCATTGGCATACATCCCCTGCACTAGTTGAACAATCCACTCCTCCACACCAAGTTTTCTTAGCACCCACCAGATGACACGAAGCGCTCGATCAAATGCCCCCTTTAGGTCTACGAAAGTCATGTAGAGTCTCTTGTTAGCAGCTAGATCCTTCGCTTGCAGCTGCCTGACAACAAAGATTGCATCTGTTGTGCCTCTGCCTGGGATGAAGCCAAACTGGGAATCATCGATTGACACCACATGTCTGATGAAGCTGTCCACACTCCTCTCTAAGACTTTCATGACCTGCTCTGGCAGCTTGAGATTGCAGTAGTTGCCCCTTTCCAATGCATCCCACTTAGCCCCCAGTCGGAGAGTACCTTGCCATCGCGAATGATTGCAGCTGCGAGATCACAGGTCATGGGAGCACCCCTGTCACCAGCTGCTCATATCATCTTAACCACTATGCCTGATGGGCCCAGTGCTTTGCCCACCTTCATCTGAGAGATAGCCTTCTTAACCATATCAATTGTGATTGGGATGGGCGGGCCTTCCACTGGTGGTTCGTCAAACAAGTGGTCTGGGTCCCAGTCAAACTCATCATTGAGATCCCTTTGGTAGTGCTCTAGCCAGGCCTTCTGCTTTGTGTCTTCGCTCATTGACATCTCCCCTGCATCATTCTTCACCAGTTTGTCACCAACAACATCAGGGCTCTCTCTTCTAAACTGGTTAGCAAAGCTGTAGACTTCTGAAGACTTAGGGTTTTAATTCTCGTAGACCTTCTTGTCATCTTCTTGATGAGCATGGTGCACTGCATGTCTGGCAATGTGTTTGGCTGCATCGTATGACACCCTTGTGCCTTTACCAGTCTTCCAGGCCTTGAAAGCTTTCCCTTGGCAGCAATGGCCTTTTCCATGTGTTCATTCCACCACCAGGTTTCACAAGGCCAGCAATAGGGCCGAGTTGTGCCACACACCTCCTCAGTTGTCTTGAGCAGGCGAGTCTTGATATTGTTCCAGATATCCTCAGTGGCAGCATCTGCTACACCTGCAGATGCACTCATATCCAAGTCGAAGACCTCCTGGAAGTGATTGCTTGTCTGAGGGTCTTTAAGCTTCCAAACTTTAAGGCGAGGGGTGAACTTGCGCTTGGATTTTAGTGGCACATCAATCCTCATGTCGCATACAAGAAGCTGATGTTGCAGGGCTACTTTACTCGCCAGGGATCACTTTTACATCTCTGACAAGTTTGTGCATGGTCCTACGGAAAAGGATGAAGTCTGCCTGTGGGGCAATATTTCCCAACTTGTATGTGATGAGATGGCTGTCAGTTTCTTGAAACATGCATTTCCAAGAAGCAGGTCGAATGCTAGGGCATGCTCTAAGGTTCTCTCACCCTCAACATCTGGTTCCGGCCTGGCATATCCCATCCCACCATGCACTTCCCTGTATCCAGTGCCTTCATGGCCTACATGGCCATTCCAATCTCCACATGGGATCAGAAATTCAGATCCTGGGATCCTGTCAGTCACAGCTCGCAGCTGATCAAAGAAGAGGTCCTTAACTTCATTACTTAGACCATGTCTTGTGGGTCATACACAGATAGAAAGGTAACCATACGCTTGCAGACTATAAGCTTGAACACAAAGATGATTCTGTCAGAGGTTCTCTGCACCTCAAAAACTTTCTCTGTCTACTCTTCCACCGCAAACACTCATACACTAGTAGTGCCTATGTTGTTTACGGACCATGGAGTTTGTACCTCGTGTCCTTGCCCTTGCTTGTACGGCAGTTGCCACCATGGTATCTGGTCTCCTGAATACAACAGACATACACTTTCCTGCGGGATAGTGTTTCCACTACCTCACAAATTCTTCCTCTCAGAGTGTTCACAATGAGTATTCCCACCCTGAGTTTCCTCAGGTGCTTGCTTGATTTGCCACAATGGCCTGATGCTGCCTCCCAAATCTGACAGGAGGCCAAGCTGGAGACGTTACCAACAGAACTTTGATGTCTGTAGGCACCGCCTAACTCAGATTCTATTGTTGTGATAGCCACTGTGTCAAATATGTCGAGTCATATTTTCATGATATTTTCAGGGAAAAGCATGAAAAACTTGACTACTGCACAGGTCCAGATAAGGTACTTTTTTCATCTGAAAAGTTCTGGGCCCAGTTGTTCAAAGCTAACGACGTCGTTAGTTAACGATTTGTTAAAATTTACATCGAGTGATACGCAAATTTGCTGAAATTTTTTGCTGAAAAAATGTGAGTAGCTTTTGCACTGCAAAAGCTACTCATATTTTTTCAGCAAAAAATATCAGAATATTGTATATTGAATCCGCTAAAACAGTTATCGAAATGACCCTTAATGAGCTCGTTAAGCTAACGACGCTTTGAACAACTGGGCCCTGATATTTATCAACCGAAAAATCTGTCCGAATAAATGAGGCAAATATGATACATTTATGGATAAATAAGAAAATTATTATGTGGTTGAATACCTTGTTTTATCTGGAGCTATGAATCAGTTATTTGTGCAAACTGGTCTGGGCCTTAGTTCCCTTTTCTGGGACCGGCACAGTGGCTGAGTTGGTAGAGCATCCACATTGTGACTGGGAGGTTGTGGGTTTGATCCCCAGCCAATTCATACCAAAGGCTTTTAAAATGGTACTAGCTGCTCTTTTGCAGTTTGATCTGGGTCTACACTGTTTGCCATTCAATTTAATATATTTTAGACACATCTCATGACAGCAAAAAGGACCGATTTAAAATGTTGGAATTAGTATAGTTAGGAGTTACGTTGTCTGAATATTTAGTGGAATTATGGTAATCTAACATATTACAGTAATTTATATTACTGGTATCATAGCTCTAATGAGTACCCACAACATATGTTTTCGTGGAGAAATGAGAAAAATATTTTGTGGCTACCCCTATCATCTGGAGCTGTGTGGTATATTGAAAATATGCACAAAAACATTGTTATTGGTACTCATATGAAGTGCCTTCTAATGAGTACCCAAAACATATGTTTTCATGGAGAAATGAGAAAAATATTACATGTCCCTCTCCCACTTTTGTGCTGTTATGCCATGTTGAAAAAATGAGGCAGAAAATGTGATATCATTATTATTGTTATCATTTTAGGTGCTGCCTCTAAACCAGACAAAGGGAGAAGCGATCAGTGGTTGGGTGTTGTGGTACGGAGCGGGGGCGTCGGCAAGGAGGTGGTGGTAAGTTGATGTGTAAAGACAAGTGCTTCAGACCAAATGCTAAATAGCTAATTGACCCAAATCTTATTTTCTCAGAAAAATGACGTCTCATCTTGATATGACTTAAATAATGTTGAAAGGGATGTAAAATACCAATTCATCATCATCTCACAAAACAAAAACACACAACAATTTTACATGACACTTTAACTCTTTCATCCCTACAGACCAATACATATACTTTTGCAATCGTCTCATCTGGATCTGCACTGTTTGCCATTCTGTTATTTATTTTTGACTGAAACCCCTATTTGCAACAATGGATGATCAAATTCGGAGATGGAAGAGTCCTTGTCATAAACTCAGGGGTGAAAGTGTTATGGATTGATATTTTTAATACTATTCCTTCATGTATATGATGAACCACTTACATTTTGTACCTGTCCTAAGTAGGTACAAAATCTTGGAGCTGGGCATTTTAAAGATACTGTGTAGAGTAGATAAATATTACTTGACCTATACATTTCAGTCTTCATTCAGAATACTTAAAAAAAAAATTCAGACAGACACATTAGGCCAGAGAAAATTAATTGACTCTATTAGATTCTCATCCCCACCTGCCCTAAAAAATCTGACCAAATAAAAAAGATTGAGATGGAAAATCTTTTTAGAAACTGTTGGACTTACACTGTAAACAGATTTTCATAACACTTTTAACCCGTTGTATACTGAATAGACTCTCCTACACTGTACATTGGAAGTCCAATTTCAATTTTAGGTACGTCCGGCTGAGATTTACATATTCCTAGAGAAAAATGGCTAAACTATTTGCAAACAGTGGAGACCCTGATAGGAAGCCGCGTTCTGCGGCGTCTGATCTGGGTCTGCACTGTTTGCCAATTACACATTTATGGGTCTCTCGACTACAATGGGTTACCCCTAGACCTGCTGAACCCAGATATACCCTGCCTTTGCAAACAATGTAGATCCAGATCAGTTGGCTTCTGAAGAAGCCAATCGATCTGGATCTGCACTGTTTGCCATTAAATATTTGAATTTATATTCTAACACCCCTGCATGTGTTGTTCCTTATTTATTTGTCTTTACATTTCTAGCCATGCTTTATCTAAGGTATTTGAGCACAGGAATTTCGTCGCTCGCTATCGACGGGAAACCAATCATATTTGTGAAAGTTTCGCCCCCTGGTAACTATGGACGCAAGATTAGCATACAATATTGGTCGAAACATTCATAGACATAATAAATTATTTTATTTATTAAGGAAGAAAATGATCTATGAGCATATTGCAGTTCTTTGACTTTTTTTTTTACCTGATGAATTTCTCTACAGTTTACACCATTCAAACACATTCGTTTTTTCTTCTTGTTTCCATCATGTATTTGTTGACGTTCGAAAACGAAAGTAAGTCGGTTAACATTCTTATTTGCTGTTTTAAATTTCTTGACTAGATCATAGGTGTGCGCTTGCATGGCACACCGCATACTTGTGAACCATCCAGTCGCAGACCCCGGTCACCGAGCAACCACATTTTTGCTTGGTGATACATATAGATTCAAACACATTGCTTTTGGGAATCTGACACCATATATTTTGGAAATTTTCATGAACATGATCAAATAAGGTTATGAATAGCACACAGCAACATTTGACTAGTATAAAGACCCTATCATGTCCATATGATAAATGAAAATTTTCAACATATACCTCCATACTGCGCCGAAAAAAGTCCAAGAATCATACATAAGTGTCTCTCTTGTAGTGGTCACTAAACACTATATTCATATATTCAGATGTCATTCCACATACACTGTAGTAGGCGTATAATGATAATTCATCTTTGTGTCTTCAGCATGTTATCCATACTATATAACACTAAAGTGCACATTGTTCATACATGTATATGTTCTGGGAGGTTATCAACACATTCAGCAAGGCTGCCCTGTATCACAGTCAATGAAGCTGAAGCCCAGTGGCAATTATCATAGCTCAGAGAGCCATGGTATAATTATCTGTATGGCAGACATATAATTTCTCCTATGGTGTCAAGAAAACTACATCTACAATTTACTAAAACTACATAACTATATACAGAATCGCAGGGAGTGGTGGGCGGGTAAGTAAATTTTCCGTATATCGGTTCACTTCGAAGCACTTTTTGAAACTGACGCTGCCAATATTCAGCGTCCCCAACTTTAGCGTGGCTAGATTTGATTGGCTGATTTAGAATGGGAACCTTAAGTGATTGGTTAGTGCATATAAACAACTTTCCATGCCATCTAGCGGACCCCACTCCACTACTTTAATAAAATTTGTGACGTGTGCAAAAGACATTCTTATCAAATGTTGTAACTACTTATTTCCCTAAACACGCTTTGCAATTGCTAAACATGACTTCCTAAAACTTGCAAGGGTAACATCTGTATTGGAACCAGGAAGTTTAAATAAAAATATTTTGGATCACGTCAACCGAGATTCTGCAAGACTACATTACCGCAAGTGGGTGGGGTAATGTAAACAAAACATTAAACCTTCGGGGACTAACAGAGCAGAACCCATTACCCAAAGATATTTGAGGTAAGGAACAGACAACATGAATCCCATGCAATAAATTTAAAAACAGATTAAAATTAATCTTACTATTATATCTGTCCTTATTAAAGTCCATTGCGGCACTCAAATTTCATACGTTTTGCAATTCTTTCATGAACACAGGATTTAAGTTTTTATATTAATACATTGTTTATTTATATTTTACACCGTCAGCTGATTCGCATAAGTTATCCGCCATTTTGAATATTCGTCTTCGAGCCTTGTAACTACGTAACCGCGTGACGTAATGCTTAAGAGGTATTGTCAACTACATTTATGCAAAACTCGCTCAATTAGGGGTGTTAGAAAAGAAATAAATTATTCCGAACCGTGCTCAAATGCCCCAGATAAAGCACAGTTGAGTTTGGGTTGTATCCATTTGAGCACTTGCTCGCTGCGCTCGCTAGTGCTCAAATGGGTACAACCCAAACTCAACTGTGCTTTATCTTAGGCATTTGAGCACGGTTTGGAATAATTTATTTCTTAATCAACAGTCTGGATCAAGTAATCTGATTGGCTGAAAATTAGAAGTGGGCGTGACATCTTAATTTATTCAGCATGGCAAGGGTTAAGAATTATTTGTTATGAAAAGGCCATTAACCCTTATCTTGCCTTTCGCGACAATAGTCGCGCTGGGGGGGGTCTGCCAGCTCAAAAGCCCGTCATACTTACAATATACCACATGCAACCATTCAGAGCAAGTGTTCTCATACAGGAGTGAAGCTACTTTCATACAAACACGCCACTTTTCATTAGATAGTCAGGTGCTGGATTTTACCCACACTAAAAAAGACCGAGAATACCAAATTTCAAGCTGCCATTAATTTCAGCACTCACTTCAACAGATTGATCAGGCTTTTCTGGAAAAAAAGCCCATAAACCTGAATCATTTCCAGTGAGGAAGAAGTAGGAATAACAGTAGAACCTATGTATGTCACTTGTTTCATTCACAATAGTACACAGTAGGCGCTGGGCTCTTGTAATTATTTTTTTTTTTAAGTGTCTTAAACGGTTCCCGGTTTACACATGACTGTCACGTGACTTTCTAGTCACGTGACCATTCTTTCTCCGGTAAAATGGCCACCTAGGATCGGCAAATTATACGTGAAAATTTCATGAAAATCGAGGTAAAATTCAGGGGGTAATGACTTCTCAAGTAGAGGTACCCCCTCTTACAGGCCTGATTCATTTTAATTCCGGCAAGAGAAGGGTTAAAATAAGGTTTGCACATGACAATTAGTGTCAGTTCTCTGATTTTGCTGTGATATACCTCTTCACTGGGAGGCCCAGGAATATAAAAAATAAAATCCACCCACCCACTCCAGAGAGATTAAGGGGAATATACACTTTCAAGGGAAGAAACTCTGTCAAAATATTTTTGCCTCCCTTCTGAAAATAGGTCTGCCCTAAAAGGAAAGAATTTGCTCCCCATGGGAACAAATTCTGTCTTTTTAGAATAGACCCTTTTCCAGAAGAGAGTTTCGCGAAAACATGCCTATATAATATTGACGCCCACCCTTAAACCCCACTTTTATATTGTAAAACTGGGGTTTACAGGGGTATACATTATTTTTCTTAGTTTTGCTCAAAAACATAGATTATGGGTACTCATTAGAACTGCCTGGCCAAGGCCCACAATATATGTTTTGAGCAGAAATATGAAAAATACCAGAGTTTTTTTTTATCTATATTTTAAGTTTTTGGAAGTGAAATTTTCTATATATTTGAATAGGCATGTTTTCATAATGGTGATGTGCAAATAGGAATTCACAAAAGTTGTCCCCCCTTAGTGGAAACGTCAAGAAAAAAAAAATCTACCAAGTGTATCCATTCTCTTTAATCTCTAGCTCTGCTGGCCTCGGTGGCTCCATAGCTACAGATAAGAGGGGGTATCCACATAATATTTTTCTTATTTCTTGACGAATACAAATGTTGTGGGTACTCATTAGAAGCTCCTCGCCGAGGTGCTTCTAATGAGTACCCACAACATATGTTTTTATTGAGAAATAAGAAAGATATCAACATTTTCCGGATGAAAAAAGTGCCTTATCTGTTGCTATGTGGCTCAGTTGGATGCACATCCGACTGGTGATCAGGAGGTTGCGGGTTCGATCTCCGCTGGGTCTGGCAACATTCTTTCGTAGAGAGAATCATAAAATATTTTCTACAGTCATTCTCTCCCTTCGGCTGATTCAAGAAGAGCACTTTGTCAGTTTCTGGCAAAAGAAAAAATGTGCACTGATACTGGTTAACTGCTTAGCAGACTACGCCTGCCCAGGAGAAGTGTGGTTTGGTAAACTGACTGTCTTGACATGACCCTAAAAACGAAAATTTGCTATTCGTCCAGCAGTGCATTCTTTGTTTTAGACAGCGTCCTTTCTTCGACCATATAAACAACCATTATAACCCCAAGTATTGGGACAAACAGGCCCGAGGAAACAGGGCCACTTCTAATTGTTTTAGATGGTTGTCCATAAATACGAAATACATGACCCTAAAAACATCAGCAGACAACATTTTGATTTTCTTTCTTGTTTTTCCCTGAAAACAAGGCTTTGACATTTCATGAGACAATTTTCAAGAAATGTTAGTGCCTATTTTCTGGAAAAATAAGAAAAATATCAATTTATATTCTGCTGAATTAGCCATGGGAGTGGTAAAGATTTGTCATGCTTCATAGCATGAAATTTTTTGAATTTTCCATAATAATCCTCAGATAGATGTCATTCGGATTTTGAGTCAAAATTGGCAAATTATCTAAGTTGTGCAGTTGACAGCTTTATAAAATACTGTTGCATCAGGTTATCAGTACAAAACTATCTTTTTGCTGGTCTTAAATTTCACGGTGTAAGGTCATAATGAAAAACATGAATACACCACATTACGCATTCATACAAATACAATATTTTATAATAAATTATTACTTCTGCATACTATAATTTGGCTGTCATATATTTACCCCTTGTCCTGCTGAATAAATTAAGATGCCATGCCCATTTCTAGTTTTTAGCCAATCAAATTACTTGATCCAGATTGTTGATATAAATTCACATTTTTAATGGCAAATAGTGCAGATCCAGATCAGTTGGCTTCTTCAGAAGCCAACTGATCTGGATCTACACTGTTTGCAAAGGCAGGACATGTCCCGGACATGTCCCGGACATGTCCGGGTTCAGCAGGACTAGGGTTAAAATAAATTTTTAGTCATTATAATAATATCATTGAAAATTTGTGTCATCCTAGAAAATAATAAATATAAAATTGAGTGGAGTTGCAGCAAAATCAGTGAACTAGAACTCAGTGTGTAGCTTAAGGTCACTACTGACACCTGGCCCTTATTTTTTTCACAACAATAAATTTTTTTCATATTTTATAATTCAGTTTTGTGTTATATTCTGACTATTTTACGTCAATAAAATAGCCATGTTACCATCTGGTTTACCAGTTATGGCTCTTTAAAGAACCCTACTATGTTTACTACTATGGCCATTTTGGTAAAATTTTACTAACATGCTAAAATTCATTATTAGTTCATTAATATAGGGTAAAATCCTTTTTTTACTGTAAGTGATTTACCACAAAGAAATAACCAGAGCAAAACACACAAAGGTTTCACCGAACACAAGTGTATATTTTTTATTTCTCATTTTCAAACAAGAAAATTCACACAAAATCACATCAACTTTAACAAGCATGTACTGAAGATACTAATATGTAACATACTTCCTAACAACAGATTTCCTTTAAACTTTTTCACCAGATCATACTATGTATAAGTTGTATTCTGATGGAGTATGAAGGTGAGCCACCATGTCGTTTGAGTGGTATTAAACTTTATTTACCCCTACCCTCTAAATCATAAAAAAGCAATTATAAAGAAAATGATAATTATTAAGAATATAACTTTCATAAAGATTCTCTTAATTTGCATATTCTGTGACCAGTCGTTGCTTTAACAATATTAAGCATATTAGCTACTCCTGTACACAGTAAGGAACATGTGACCTGAAAAATTTCTGATAATACAATAGGACGTTACCCCACCCACCTCATCATATGCAGTAATTTCTAAAGATAGTTATGAAAATAGGATACAAAATTTTACAAAATTTCGCATACAACATCCATACGCAGTATGACTCAAAAGATTTCTTGTTGACCAAATTAATTTTAAACTTCTGTTGTCATGGCAACCAAAACAAAAAATAAACATAATGGAAAATTACCATAAAAAAAGGACTTTTTAGTCATACTATTCAATACGTTCAACAAAATGTAACCAAAACGTTTCCATAAGTATTTCTCAATAAAATGTAAGAATTTTCTGCAAAAGACCCGCCCATTTGATTGTTGTCATGAAAACCAAAAGACAAATAATTTGGAAATAAAGGATCAGGATCATTAAATGTTTTAGCGACGGTTTTTCTGTACCTTCAGAAGCTTTGTTTTTTGTTTGTTTGTTGTTGTTTTTTTTTGTTTTTTTCTTTTTTTTTCTGCGGTTAACACTTGCATTGGAACATAAATACATCATAGCTAGCATCTTGACTACTTCTGTACACAATTAGGCGCACAAGTGACCTGATTTTTTTTTTAAATGCAATTGGCAGTTAGTCAAACTGCTACATCATACACAGAGTAATATCTAAAGATAACCATAAAATATGAAACAAAATTTTACAAAAAAAACTCATGTACAATATCCATACGCAGTAAGAAATGAAAAGTTACTTTTGACAAAATTAATTTCAAACTTCTGTTGCCATGGCAACAGGAATATGCCTTAAATATAATGGCTTATTACCAGTTCTTGATAAAATATAAAAATTGTGTAAAAAAAGACCCGTCCATTTCATTGTTGTCATTGAAACCAAGAGTAATAGAAATTTGGGAAAATAAAGGAACAGGGTCAATAAGCATTTTTGTCTCAACTTTACTGTAAATTCATAAGCGAGGCCCTCCCAGAGGGGGTACCTGTTCCCTTGTTCCCCTGAAAAATCAGCAGTTTTCCTTGTTCCCCCAAATCAAAATCTCGATTATCTATGTTCCTTGTTCCCAAAAATTGCCTTTGTTCCCTTGTTCCCTTCAGTTTTAGACTTGTGTGAAATAAATGGCCTTATTCCCCTATTCCCCAAACCCCTGGGAGGGCCTCATTAGTGTTGATTTAGCTTCCTATTCAACAAAATTACCCCGCTGAGGCCCTCCTCAGAAAACTGCCTGCTTACGTCATTACATGTAACTGTGACGTAATCGGTGAAGTGTTACAAAAGATAACAATGTCAGCATGCTGAATTTCAACAAGTTCTAATGAAGATTTTCAACCTTTCGATTTGTCTTTTTCTTGCAAAGTGATAAACAAAGGATTTAATGTCCTACCCATGTATATCATAGTATACTTGAGTGCTTGATCAGCCTCTTCAATTTGGGACTGAAAAACTGAAGGTAAATCATTTTATTTCCTGTCTGAATTTTTTCTGTCCTCTTTTATTGTTGCAGTTTTTTTGCAATAAATTGACACTATCAGGGAATAAAGCTCTTTTGAAAGGTCTAGAAAGGGTTAGGCTAGCTAGAGCACATTGCATTTTATCTGGGTATAATATATAGACCTTACCTTAAATTACATTTAAGAAGATTTTATTTTTTATCATAAACACTTTTACGCAAATAAGTATATGCTAAAAAGAATGCAGCTCACCCCTCGGCCTGAGACAGACAGCTCGTGTAATATTCTATTTCCCTACTTTCATACTAGATGACTTGATGAGCCCCCCTTTCTCTTGAACCTGCCTCCTTGCCTCAGTCTTTCGGACATTTTGAATGTAATCCAATTATTATGTAGAAAAGCAGATAAAGTCGCGTCATAAAAATATAAAATTTATCAAAATAAATATAAAAAAAAAATCGAGAGAAGCATGTTCAAATATCACTAAAACAAATCCTTGGTTTTCTGTGTTCACAGTCTCGATTCGTCGTGTGACACTTCCTGCGAAAAAAACGTAAATAATTTGTGTGTGTTCGTTTACACCGAATGTTCAGAGCTGAGCGTCCGTCGTTAGAATCATTTCAACGTTAGAATATTTTTCTTCTTTCCCTTTATTTGGTCAGATGAAAAGATATTTTATCAGTTTTGGTTTCACTACTGATAGTATATGCACAGTTGACAGGTCATACTACGCGGAAACGGATTTAATTAACACTAGAAATTATATACTCCGGTCTAGAAAAAGTGCTCCTCTATTTTAATCGAAAACCACCCTAATTATCTCCCTTGTCATTCAAGAGTTGCGGTTATTAGTACCGGTAGTGACCTTAAAAGAAGGCACTTATTTTCATCCTAAAAGCATTGTTATTCTTATTTCTCCGTGAAAATATATATTGTGAGTACTCTTTAGAAATGAGCTGATTCAAGAAGGGCAATTGTCCAGTTCTGGCGAAAGAATGTGCTCAAGTTCTGGTTAACTACTTAGAGGACTAAACATGCACAGGAAAAGTGGGGTTAGATAAACTGACTGGCTCAACATGACCCTAATGGGTTAACTGGGCAGTAAAACCTCAAATCAATCAATCATTGAATATAGGACACCTTAAATCCATACCATTTTTGTTCTAAATTTGAACAATCCATTTTACTTCCTGTTGATGTGTCTAAAAACTGCTGGTTGAGAGGCAAACAGTGTAGACCCTAGTCAGATGCTGCATTCTGTGTCATCTGATCAGGGCATTGTCCGAAACAATGAATGCAGTAATAAGATTCTGCTTGCAGATCTGGGCCCTGTTGTTCAAAACTAAAGATGTCATTAGTTAACGTATTGTTAAAGCTTTAATCTTTAAATATGGCATATACGCTAATATTTTTGCTGGAAAAATGTGAGTAGATGTGCATTTGCAAAAGCTACTCACTTTTTTTAGTGAAAATACCTGTGAATTAGATATTGTTATGCCCCCGCCATTTTCAATGGGGGGCATATAGTATCACCGCTGTCCGTACGTACGTCCGTCCCGTACGTAACACTTTTGGTTTCCGTGCCATATCTTTTGAAAGGATTGGTGTATTGGATTGAAATTTTATACACAGGTATATAATCATAAAATGTAGGTCAAGTTCGATTTAGGGTAAAATCCGCCAATTATTTTGGGAGTTATGGCCCTTTTCAACTTTGAAAAATTTTCAACTTTGAAAACTGGTTTCAGTGTGATATCTTTTGAAAGGATAGGTGTATTGGATTGAAATTTCGTACACAGGTATATAATCATAAAATGTAGGTCAAGTTCGATTTAGAGTAAAATCCATCTATTATTTTGGGAGTTATGGCCCTTTTTCGACTTTGAAAAATGGTTTCAGTTCTATAACTTTTGAAAAGATTGGTGTATTGGATTCATATTTTATACACAAGCATATAATTATAAAATATAGGTCAAGTTCGATTTAGGGTAAAATCCACCAATTATTTTTGGAGTTACGGCCCTTTATTAATGTTGAAAAATAGTTGAAAAATGGTTTCCGTTCGATACCTTTTGAAAAGATTAGTGTATTGGATTCAAATTTTATACACAGCTATATAATCATAAAATGTAGGTTAAGTATGATTTAGGGTAAAATCCACCAATTATTTTTGGAGTTATGGCCCTTTTTCAACTTAGAAAAATGGTTTCTATTCCATAACATTTTAAAAGATTAGTGAATTGGATTCATATTTTATAAACAAGCATATAATTATAAAATATAGGTCAAGTTTGATTTAGGGTAAAATCCACCAATTATTTTTGGAGTTCTGGCCCTTTATCAGTGTTGAAAAATAGTTGAAAAAATGGTTTCCGTTTGATATCTTTTGAAAAGATTAGTGTATTGGATTCAAATTTTATACACAGGTATATATTATATTAATCATAAAATGTATGTCAAGTTGGATTGAGGGTAAAATCCACCAATTATTTTTGGATTTATGGTCTTTTTTCAACTTTGAAAAATGGTTTCCGTTCCATAACTTTTGAAAAGATTAGTGAATTGGATTTGTATTTTATACACAAGCATATAATTATAAAATATAGGTCAAGTTGATTTAGGGTAAAATCCACCAATTATATTTGGAGTTACAGCCCTTTTTCAACTTTGAAAAATAGTTTCAGTTTGATATCTTTTGAAAACTTTAGTGTATTGAATTCGTATTTAACACACAGGTATATAATCATAAAATAGAGGTCAAGTTCCAATACGGGTAAAATCAACCAATTATTATGGGAGTTTTGGCCCTTTTTCACCTTCAAAAGATGTTTTCCTTCTGATATTTTTTTAAAAAAGATTGATATGTGTATTGGATTCATATTTTATACCCAGGTAATATAATCATAAAAATGGTCAAGTTCGATTTATTGTAAAATAGGCCAATTATTATGAGAGTTATGGCCCTTTTTTCAACTTCATTTTTTGCAAAATACCTGCGCGGGGGTGAGGATGGCCCTGGGCGGGGGCATCTGTGTCATACTGACACATTTCTAGTTCTTACTAGAATAATTAACATTTTGACCACTAAGGAACTTATTAAGCTAGCGATGCTTTATACAACTAGGCCCTGGGCTTTTGCCATTCTCCTGACATCCCATGGGCCTGCACCAAGCAAAAATGTGTCTTCAAACATGCACAAAATGCACAGATTCAGATTCAGCCCACAGATGCACAAAATCTCATCTGGGCATTAATTTTGCTCTTCATTGAGACATAGTGTCCAGTGATTCTGTTAGGGGACAGTGAAGGTCCTGATCAGACTGTGTGGATGCACAGGCTGATATGCATATGCCTTAACATATGTTTTCACATGGTGCAGACCATATTGCCATGATAAAAAAATGTACTGGTTTCTGCTAATCCGGCCAGCCAGCCGTCTGTTTTTCATGCCAACCCCAAAGTACTGTTGTAATTTAACCCTTCAACTGCCCCTTCACAACAATTGTCATCTGCTTTGTCATCTGCTTGTGATTTTAAAAGTCATTTTTGCAAACAGTGTGGACCCAGATCAGACTGCTCCTCTAGGAGCAGTCTGATCTGGGTCCACACTGTTTACCTGTATGCAAAAATAGGTTTGAAAAGTTTGCAAGAGTATTCAGCAGACGACATAAACAGACGACATTTTCAGATGCCGGTTTTCTTGGCATTTTAAGGGTTAAAGGACAGTTGTTTCTGGCTCCTGATTAGGGGTCCAATCTAAAAGGAAACTTTGTGTACATGAACCATTTAGGTTTCGTATGAGTCCTAAACTTGTACAAAAGCTTGAAGCTGGGCATTTTAAGTTTTAATAGCATGCCGGGTAAAATTTTCAGCAGACAACATATTGAAATATTTTTTTTATTTTTCCCAGAAAACTGGTTTTGACATTTCATGCAAATTGCCTCCAATTGAGACAATTTGTATGAAATGTCAGAGCCTATTTTCTGTGGAAAATAATAAAAACAAATACTATCAATTTGTCATCTGCTGAATTTGCCCATAGAGTGGTAAAGGTTTAATATTATTTTAACCCTTCTCTTGCCGGAAATAAAATGAATCAGGCCTGTAAGAGGGGGTACCTCTACTTGAGAAGTCATTACCCCCTGAATTTTACCTCGATTTTCATGAAATTTTCATGTATAATTTGCCGATCCTAGGTGGCCATTTTACCGGAGAAAGGATGGTCACGTGACTAGAAAGTCACGTGACAGTCATGTGTAAACCGGGAACCGTTTAAGACACTTAAAAAAAAAAAAAAAAAAAAATTACAAGAGCCCAGCGCCTACTGTGTACTATTGCGAATGAAACGAGTGACATACATAGGTTCTACTGTTATTCCTACTTCTTCCTCACTGGAAATGATTCAGGTGTTATGGGCTTTTTTTTCCAGAAAAGCCTGATCAATTTGTTGAAGTGAGTGCTGAAATTAATGGCAGCTTGAAATTTGGTATTCTCGGTCTTTTTTAGTGTGGGTAAAATCCAGCACCTGACTATCTAATGAAAAGTGGCGTGTTTGTATGAAAGTAGGTTCACTCCTGTATGAGAACACTTGCTCTGAATGGTTGCATGTGGTATATTGTAAGTATGACAGGCTTTTGAGTTGACAGACCCCCCCCAGCGCGACTATTGTCGCGAAAGGCAAGATAAGGGTTAAGTTTCAGTATTCTTATAGCAGTAGTGACTGTGGGTATCTTGTATACATTTTCCTTGACCCTGCAGCAGACAACTACCATAGCAGATATCATTTAAAACTTTTTAGATTTTATTTTTTTATGAAAATAGGACTTAAATGTGTGGCATTTGAATATCTCTCAACTTTTTAAGTGCCTATCACAACAGCGATAGATGACTTCCTGAAATATTTTGTCTTCATTTTTCAAAGAAAATAGGGTTTGGTTTTATGTGAATTGTACGTTAGGCAGACAATTTGCATGAAATATCAAGCCTTCTTTTCTGTGAAAATAAAAAGATAAAAAAATTTTTTTTTTTGAACGTCATCTGCAGTAATTTTGAAGGACACCTAATGGTTTAAGAGATAATCTAAATCATATGCCATGTTTTATCAACTGCAAAACCACAACAAATACTGTTTGTCGTCTGCAGCAGAGTAAAGATTAACACATTGCATGCTGAGTAAAAATTTCAGCAGATATCATTTTGAAATATTTTTTTCTAATTTTTCCTAGAAAATGGGATTTGACATTTCTTGCAAATTTTCTACTAAGGAGACAGTTTGCATGAAGTGTCAAATCCTATTTTCACGATAAAATAAGAAAAATATATCAAAATGTCGTCTGCTGACTTTGCCCATAACATGGTAAGCGTTAACCCTTGTGACTCAGGTAAACAAAACATGATCTGACCGTATCAGGCTGACCACAGGTATGGATAACTTGTCCAGTTGGCCAAACTTTAACCTTTGACATTTTGGTCCACTCTTGGCCACTATCATTCTCCACTTGAGCTCTAAATAACACAACCATATTCGGCCAAAAGATATTGATACCTTTCTTATTTTTCCATGAAAACATATGTTATGGTACTCATTAGAAGTGCCTCATCAAGGCAATTCTTGTAAGTACCCACAACATATGTTTTCATGGAGAAATAGTAAAATTATTTATCTGGATAACCCTTTTATCTAGAGCTTATGAAGTCTGATTAGCCAAGGGTCAGGAACACAACATGAGAAATCCTACTTTTCACAGATGCAAAACAAAAAAGCAAGATTCTCCTGTGCATCTGTGGAGTCTGGTCATTCTTTGACATGCTTTGTATACATTATGTGATGTAGGCAAGTAATGAAAACCTGCCTGGATTGGGTGTTGCATTATTGACAGAACTGGACTTGTGGTGTGAGTCTTTGCCATAAGATTGGTTTTACCATAATACCCAGTACATCTGAGATAGGGTTTAATCTATGTTCTGTCTGCAGCAAAGTCAGTTTCTTGTCTGTGGTTGCCAGAGAGGATATGGTTGGGGTGTCCCCTCTCCAGGTGGTAGGGGACACCCCATGATGTACTTTAAAAACATGAAGCCAGGTATGCCTATTATTTTAACCCACAGAACTTAGTCAGTCTAATTAAGCTTGCTTGGAATAGTCTGTGACAGCTTTTACTGTTGCTCCCAGTACAGTTACAGTCTTGTTATATACAGTAAATCACCTAAATTTAGAATACTTTATTCCATACTTTTTTCCCCCTAATTTTCGCTTTTATGGATTTTTTGTACAAAATACATGGTGGAATGGCAAACAGTGTAGACCCTGATCAGACTGCTCCATCAGGAGTAGTCTGATCTGGGTCTGCACTATTTGCGTATGCCATTTTATCATAAAAGTTGGTGTAGGAAACTTTTGGACAATTACTGTAATAATGTGATTGCAGGCATGTGCGCATAGGTACAAGACTACAAACAACAACTTCGGTATTGGAACCTGTTACCAAATGAGCCAGGACTTGCAATTTAACCGAGAACAAGGCCAGGGCAACATGATTAGTCCCTGTAAAGGCTACTCTACCAGGAATGAACACAAGGAGTATGCTTTCTGCCAAGGAGGGACTAGTGCCTATATTTCTGATGTAAGATTTTAGACAGAAGTATCAAGATATTGTTATGGATAACTTACTTTCTGGATAACTTACTTTCATTTAAAACAGAAGTGTCTAAGTAGCCGAGAGGCTAGCACTTCTAGCTTCTGATCACAAGGTCCTGGGTTCGAATCCAGCTAGAGGCGGAATTCAGCTCATAACTGTATGATGCTTCATTGCACAGAGCATTTTATTAGCTCACCTGAGCCGATGTGAACAGTTGTGATCATTCACCGTCCTTTGTCTTTGTCGTCTGGATGTCAGTCCGTCCGTTTCCAATTTCTTTAAACAGCATCTCCTCTTAAACCACTGGACCAATTTTAACTAAATTTCATAGGATTGATCCTTGGGTGATACTGACTGAAATTGTTCAATCAATGATTTGGAATCCATGCAGAATTCTGGTTGCCATGACAACCAAAGGAAAAAACTTTAAAAATCTTCTTGTCAAAAACCATGACCGATTTCAATATAATTTGGCAGAAATGTCACTTTAGTGATCCTCTACCAAGATTGTTCAAGCCATGAAGATTAGTCAAAAAATATGGCCACCATGGGGCAGGGCTTATTTTCCCTATATATCTTATATAAAAATCTTCTTGTCAGAAACTACTGTACCGATTTCACTATAATTTCTTTTCTGACCCTCTTTCAAGATTATTCAAGCCGTCATGGTTTGTCAAAAGACCTGGCAGCCAGGGGACGGAACTTATTTTCCTTATATATTTATATAGAAAACTTAAAAAATCTTCTTGAGAGAAATCACTGGACCGATTTCAATATAATCTGGCAGAAATGTTTCTTTGGTGACCCTCTTCCAAGATTGTTCAAGCTATCATGATTCTTCAAAAAAACATGAACGCCAGAGTGTGGGGCTTTTTTAAACTTTAAAAATTCTCATCAGAAACCACTGGACCATGGCAGCCACCTTGAAAATCTTCAGATCAAATCTGCTCCTGAACGGTAAGTCTGATTGAGCTTAAACATGATGGGAGGCATTTGGGTGTTATGGAAATTAGAATTGCTAAAATGGTTCTATTCCAATGTCCAAGATAGCTGCCATCTTGAAATTCTTCAAACCCAATCTTCTCCCAAACAATAAGACAGATTGAGCAGAAACTTAATGGGAGGCATCGGGGTGACATGGAGATTCAGAATTGCTAAATCGTTCAGTTCCAATATCCAGGATGGCAGCCATGGTGGCAGTCTTGAAACTCTTTAAACAACATCAGATTCTGGATTGCTAAAGGCAGTCTGGGTCCAGTTGTTCAAAACTAATGATGTCGTTAGTTAACGATTCATTAAAATTTTCTTCGAGTGACACGCAAATATGCTGAAATTTTTTGCTGAAAAATGTGAGTAGCTTTTGCAGTGCAAAAGCTACTCACATTTTTTCAGCAAAAAATATCAGAATATTGTATATTGAATCCGCTAAAACAGTTAACGAAATGACCCTTAATGAGCTTGTTAAGCTAACGATGCTTTGAACAACTGGACCCTGATCTGATAGCCAAGATAGCCACAATGGCACAGTGTAACATATCATTATCAGCCTAATCCAGGTGTGCGATTTCTGGCCCACTTGGGCTTCTAGTTTATTTTCAAAATTATTAGAAAAAAAAACAAACTGAAAAAACTTGTAGTTAAATATCTGCCAAATAATGACACACTATAAAGAAAGATCACCAAGATTTACCCTAAGTATTGGGACATCTTATCTACTTACCATATTTGTCCTAAAATTTGAAACACTCCATTCTACTTCCTCTTGATGTGTCTAAAATATTGCTGTATGTATGGCAAACAGTGGAGACCCTGATCAGATGCTGCAGAATGCAGCATCTGATCTGGGTCTGCATTGTTTGCAAAGGTCTGTCTGTCCCAATATGTAGGGTTATTAAAGTACTCTTTGAGTACCCTTCGAATATGTTTTGGTGCAAAAGATCTTCAGAAAACTCCCTTTGGTTTATACATATTTATTTCCAAAATGTTTACATATACAACACATGCAAAAGTACAATAATAGAATTAGAACGAAAGCATAAGAGCTTATTTAGTTCCTCCCTTTAATATATGGATGTTCACCTATGAATAATAATGAATACTCATCAGCTTTTGTTTACTCATGAGTTAACTGGATTTTCATTGGCTGTTTCAGGAGAGACGACTTATTTTAGGTTCTCCTGGTGCTATAGACTGGAGAGGTAAGTACATGTGGTTGATATTTTGTTAGGGTGTAAAATTTCTTTCCACAGCTTGCTTACAGACAGTGGCAGGTTCAGCAGGACTAAGGTTAAGTACTTGTGTGGCGGCCATAAACTGTTGCACAGTACTTCAGAATAGTGTGGATATTTTTAAATTTTCTGCCCTTTGGGGACTATTGGGCACATACATGATACGTGAAAATAGAATTCTTCTCAAAGCTGCTTGGGGATGTGAAGAATGTTGCATTTTCATTAACAGACTTATTAAACTGGGTCCGCTATTTTCTGATTTTGATTTGTTCAATCGCTATTATGGAATAATTTCTGCCCAAATTTGGCTTTTTATGCAGTTGCTTCTTAAAATATGTAATAGAATGGCAAACATTGTAGAACTCCATATCAATGCACATATCAAGTTTGGTGAAAATCCATTGAGATTTACTGAAATGAAAATACAGACGTGTGGCAGGCAGATGACTCTGTCATAAATTGACGAAATTTCCCATCAGCAATCCCAAACCGGATCTCCACAGTATCAATGTACATGTCGAGTTCAGTGAAAATCCATTGATATTATCTCAAGTTTTTGTCGGGAAACGAAAATACCAATGTGTGGCAGGCAGATAACTCTGTCAAAAATTGAAGAAATTTGCACATTAACAATCCCAAACCAGATCTGCACAATATCAATACACATACCAAGTTTAGTGAAAACACATTGATATTTACTCAAGTTATCGTCCAGAAAGGAAAATGACAGACAAACTGATGGATGGACACACAGATGTCCAATGTGAAACCATAATACGTTGCCTTTACAAACCTTGTAGATCCAGATCCGTTGGCTTCTTCAGAAGCCATGGGTGGTTGGGTGTGGCGAAGGTGTCGGGTATCTTCCATCAACGGGGCATCCAAATGATATTGGCTTCCAGTTGGGCAAGGCCTGCTATCCTTGTAGCAGGTAAGGGTAGAGGGGGAACTTTTATGCCCCCAACTTCAAAGAAGTTGTTGCGGGGGGGGGGGGGGGGTGCATATTGCTTCTGGGTTGTTCGTTCGTCCGTCCATCCGTCCGTTCGTCACGCTTTTTGATGCATAGCATAACTTTAGAACCGTGAATGCTACTGTTTTGAAATTTCTTATATGGATTCCTCATGAAAAAATAGCTGACACATATTTTTTTCTTGACAGGATTATGCCCCTTTTCTGAGTTATGGCCCTTTGAAAAAATATGAATGCAATCTTGTCAGCAAAATATCTCAAAAACTATTGAAGCTAGAGCCTTGAAACTTGATAAATAGACTGGTAGTGATGAGTAGACAACTTGATTAACTTTTGAAGAAATTTTGAAAAATACTTCTTGAGTTATGGCCCTTTGTAATTTTGGGCATTTTTACCTTGTCAGCAAAATATCTCAAAAACCGTTGGAGCTAGAGCCTTGAAACTTGATGAATAGACTGGTAGTGATGAGTAGATGATCTGATTAACTTTTGAAGAAATTTTGAAAAGTACTTCTTGAGTTATGGCCCTTTGTAATTTTGGGCATTTTTACCTTGTCAGCAAAATATCTCAAAATCTGTTAGAGCTTGAGCCTTGAAACTTAGTAAATCAATTTGTAGTGATGAGTAGATGACCTGATTAACTTTTGAAGAAATTCTGAAAAATACTTCATGAGTTCTGGCCCTTTGTAATTTTGGGCATTTTTACCTTGTCAGCAAAATATCTCAAAATCTGTTAGAGCTTGAGCCTTGAAACTTAGTAAATCAATTTGTAGTGATGAGTAGATGACCTGATTAACTTTTGAAGAAATTCTGAAAAATACTTCATGAGTTCTGGCCCTTTGTAATTTTGGGCATTTTTAATTTGTCAGCAAAATATCTAAAAAACTATTGAAGCTAGAGCCTTGAAACTTGATGAATAGACTGGTAGTGGTGAGTAGACAACCTGATTGATGGGGCATATTATTTTGCCTTCATTTGTCCATCCGTCTGTTTGTCCATTTGTCAAGCTTTTTTGTGCATGTCATATCTTAAGAACCTTGCATACTAGGGTTTTGAAATTTTATATTTTGGTTCCCAATGAAAAAATAGCTGACCCGTATTTTTTTTTCTTGTCTAGCATGTTTGTTTAGAGTTATGCCCCTTTGAAAAAAATCAGAATTAAATCTTGTGAGCAAGATATCTTGAAAAGTATTTAAGCTGGGTTCTTGAAATTCGATATAGTAAGTGGGAATAATGTGTAAATTACCTGATTATATTTTGAGAGAATTCCGTGAAAATATTGATAAAGTTACGGCCTCTTGCAGTTCTGCACATTTTGACCTTGTCAGCAAGATGTCTCAAAAAGTACTTAAACTAGGGTCTTGAAATATTATATGCTGATTGGGGATGATGTGGAGATTACCTGATTTGTTTTTAGGGAATTCTATGAAAAAATTGATGTAGTTATGGACCTTTGTAGTTCTAGGCCTGTTGACCTTGTCAGCAAGATATCTCAAAAAGTATTTAAGCCAGAGCCATGATATTTGGTATACTGATTGGGATTGAGGAGGAGATCACCTTATTAAATTTTGAACCAATTAAATGAAATGTTGGAGTTATGGCCCTTCGCAATTTCTGGCCATTTAATGTCGTTGCTTTATTGTGTATAGCATAAGTTTAGAACCATGTATGCTAATGTTTTGAAATTTCATATTTTGATTCCTCATGAAAAAATAGGTGACCCGTATTTTTTTCTTATCCCAATTGTCTCCTATTTTAGAGTTATTTCCCTTTGATAAAATAACATTGAAATCATATATTTGTACTGTTGTTACTGTCATGGGCAAGCAGTGTTGGAGTCAAGTAGTGTTAGAGTCAGGCAGTTGGGGGCATAGTGTTTTACAAACACCAGCTCTAGTTTTTATTTCTTCTGTTTCTTCACTTTCATTCCTGTTCCTCTTTCTTCCCTGTCCCCCTCTTTCATCTCCTCTACTATCTCTTCTATGGCCGGCCTCAGTGACTCAGTTGGATACGCCGTCCGACTGGAGACCAGGAGGTCGCGGGTTCAACCCCCACTGAGGTCAGCAACATTCTTTCATGAAGATTGATCATGAAATATTTTCTACGGTCATTCTCGTCCTTCTGCTGATTCAAGAAGGGCAGTTGTCAGTTTCTGGCGAAAGAATGTGCACAATACTAGTTAACCGCTTAGAGGACTAAGCCTGTCCAGTAAACATGTGGTTAGGTAAACTGACCACGCTCCATATGACCCCATTGGGTTGACTGGGCAGTAAAACCTCAACACAAACAAATACAGGTCAGTCCCGTTAGTACTCGCGTCGTTAGTGCGCGAATACGGATATAACGCGGGGACGTCATGCCTCCCAAAATTTTTTCGAAGGGTCCCAGTTTCCCCATCCTCTAGGTCAAAATAACAAAATGTGTTTTTTGTTTTTCAGAGCTTCGATCTGCAGAAAAAGAAATTTACTGCTGTTGTACATGTAAATAAAAAAAAAAATGATTTTGAAAGAATAAAGCTAATCAATGTATTGTCTCTGTTGTATTTTTGTTTGTGTACGTGCGTAATGACCGTAATTGACCCTTTGATGTTTATTTTAAGAAGACGAACTTTTGCCAATTAAAACTTCATTTAACTTTTAAACGATACAAACATATCTATCAAGAAATGGCTTATCCCGTATCTAAAGAATGGGAAAATGACCTCAGTTATCCATAATTAATTTGTAAATACTTGAAAGACACCGAATTTTCCAGTTTGATATGGCCGCCTTGCCGACCTAATTAGATATTCATCCAATCAGCGACGCGGATCACTGGACGTCGTTTACTGCGCATGCGGTCAGGTAGTAGAGCGTGTAACTGTGAAATTTGTCCGGCACTCATTGTTGTCTTGAAAAAGTTCATTCTGCTATCAGATTAACACTGATTAAAATGGAAAACCAAAGAAGAAAACGAAAAGCCTCCACGGTTAAAGAAAAACTTGAGGTCATTGAACATGGCATGGCACTTTGTTGGAAATCAATTGCTTTGGTTTTAGTCATTTTTTTTCTTTGAGCTTTCGTTCTATTCTATACAAGCAGAAAGATTAAAAAACTTAACGATTTCTGCCGTTTTATTAATAAGATTTCTTTTACTGGACTAAAATACTTCGCTATGCTCGCGGAGACCGGTATTGATACCGGACTTTTTATGTGACTTACACCGCACTTCAACACCGTCTGTATTACAACACCGGCAAATATGGCGGATCGAGCCACAAAATGGAAACGTAAATAAAGTATTTAGCGTATATATTGCAGAAAAAGTACATCAGAGGGTGTAAAAAAGACAAAACATACAACGTTAGTACTCATTCGTTTATTTATATAAATAACACATGAAATATCATTGTTTTCATTCATAAATCCCTCCATACATGTATATTCGTGTGTCCCATACAAATGTCAACATGTATAAAGTCTGATCAGTCGGCTCCGAACTTACTACGCGCCTCGTATATATCGCGGTCTGGATTTGTGCATCCCGACCAGCGCGTAATAACGGGACTGACCTGTACTATCTCTTCCATCTCTTGTCTCCCTTTCCCTGGGAGAGGACATAAAATGACACACAAGAGTTGACATGTCGTTATACCCCAACACAATCAAATTCTTCAGAAGCTAACTGAACTGGGTCTGCACTGTTTGTCATTAAATATGTGAATTTGTATCAACAACCTGGATCAAGCTATCTCTATCTGATTAGCTGGTTAATAACAGCTGCTGTGATCACAAAATATTCCAAAGTAGGGATTCTTTGGAAATTCAGAGCAAATCAAAATCAGAAAATAGCAGACTTTTATTATTGTGTCTGTTCATGAGGAATAATGAAAACTGTAACATCACTCACACACTCAAGCATCTTTAAGCAGAACTCTGTTTTCACATATAATTTTTTGAGCCCAATAGTCCTAGAGGACAAGAACATTCAATAATATCAGTATGGAATAAAGTGTTCACAATTTTAGAGCATTTTCCATATTATTACCATGTTTACTCTAAGTACAGTTGACTCCCATTATCTCAGCTTCTCTTATCTCGAATAACTACTTATGTCAAAGTGAAAATCTAGTCCCTGTTTAAACCTGGAAATCTAACAACAGGTAACAAAATATTGTGGAAAAGAGGAGAAATTGCTCCTAAGGAGCAATTTCTCCTCTTTTCCACAATATTTTCAATATATGTCTTACTTCAGGAGTCAAATTACATATTCATTTGTGAAATGTGGTTGTTTGATTTATTTTTTCCTCAATTCTGCAAATCTGATATGTCAAGACACGGATGTTGCAAAGTATATCAGAGAATCCCTTGGAATTCGAGATAACGAGAGTCGACTGTATAATTTTTGAGCCCAATAGTCCCAGAGGACCAGATCATTCAATAATATCAGTATGGAATAAAGTATTCACAATTTCAGAGCATTTTCCATATTATTACCGTCATTACTCTGAGTATTGGGACAACCAAACTCCTTACCATACTACTAAGATTTGAACAAGTCTACCTGTTTACTACCTGTTGGTGTTTTTGAAATATTTGTGGCAAATAGTGTAGACCCTGATCCATAGCTCTTGATAAGGCCTTTATTTCAACATAAAAGTATCTATATTTTTCTTATTTCACAACAAAAACATATGTTATGGTACTCATTATAAGCGTCTCTGCGAGGCACTTCTAATGAGTACCCACAACATATGTTTTTGTTGTGAAATAAGAAAACTATTTATCTGATACCCACTCTTATCTAGACCTATGTGATCAGACACTATTTGCTCAAGCCTGTCTGTTGGTATACTTAGGGTTATTATGGTATTATTAATATTTTTGTTGTTATTATTATCATTTTATTATTGTTATTATTATTATTATTGTTTGCAGGTATGGTATCAGAAATGGATATTTCTCCCTTGGGTTTGAAAAGGTGGTATAAAAGCCCAACAACTGAGAGTGATAATCCCAGCCCACCTGTAGCCACTCTCTCAATGCTGGGTAAGTATAAGTGAAAATATACTTTTTTGGGCCATGATTACTGATTTTATAAGTGGAAAAAATACAAACTTTTTGGGGCCATTATTACTGATTTTATAAGTGAAAAAATACCTGTCTGGGCCATGATTACTGATTTTATAAGTGAAAAATACCCTTTTTTGCAATGATTACTGATTTAATGTTTAGCATGCTATGTAAAAATTTCAACAGACAACATTCCGAAATATTTATTCCTTCTGCCCACAGGAAGTAGGAATTGACATTTCATGCAAATTGTCCAAACCTCCAATGTCTGCAGCGGAATAACAGGGCAATGATCAGACAGATCTGCAATGTCAGGCCGCAAGACGTCACCACCAGATCCAATGAACTACTTGCGTGCGTGGCATTGAGGATCTGGACCGCATTCTGAAAGAGAGAAGGCTCCGCTGGTGTGGACGTGGAACGCTCCAATGGTGCAGTCAAGACAGCCTTTCACATACAGATTGAGGGAAAACTTGGGCCTGGGAAGCCCAAGATGACATGGAAGCAGCTGATAGAGAGGGATTGCAGAGAGTGGAAGCTCTCAGCTATCAACCCTCATGATAGAAATATGTGGAGATCTGTTGTGAGATCTGCCATGCATGCAGCAAAGCAGCTATCTGGAAGGGGGCCCACTGTTGTGGATGTTGCCCCTGTAGCTGCACGTTAATCAAAAATCCAATTATGATATGATATATGATGTCTCCCTTGGAGATGACAGAAATATTTATTCCTACTTCCCAGAAAGTAGGAATTGACATTTCATGCAAATTGTGTTTGGAGACAATTTGCATAATATATCAAAGCCAGTGTTCTGAGAAAAATAAGAAAAATATCATCAGTTTGTAGTCTGTTCAATTTGCCCTTAGCATGCTAAGTTTTAATGTTTTAGCATCCCATCATCAGGAGTTGGTCGATGACTTTGAGACTGTGAATGTTTTAACTTCCCATCAATGGGATTTTGGTAATTCTTACTATGATTTTGAGAGAGTGATAAGATAAGACTTTGATAGAGGCTTTGTGCAAGGACACACTGTCATGAGATGAATTCTACCCCAAGCCCCAGGTTGGGTAAAAGTCCCACAGATTTGTAAGCCATGGCTTGCCAGGACTTAAAAATTGTTGACAGGGATGTTAAATCTCAACTCAACTGATCCACTAAGCCCACAGTGCTGCAGCATTCTTAGCTCCAAATAAAGCATTTTTTTTTTTTTTTTCAGTCAAAAAGTATTGATTATCTTATTTCTCCACAAAAACATAATTATGTTGTGGGTACTCGTTAGAATCGCCTTGCTGAGGCACTTCTAATAAATATACACATCTTTCATGTAGAAATAAGAATAATCCTTATCATGATGCCATAATAACCCTATGTATTGGTACAGATAGGCCTTTTCAAACAGTGTAGACCCAGACCAGATGCTGCAGAATGGGGCATCTGATCAGGATCTGTACTGTTTGCCATATATACAGCAATATTTTAGACACATTAAGAGATAGTAGAATGGGCTATTTCAGATTTTAGGACAAGTATGGTAAGTAGATAAGGTGCCCCAATACTTAGGGTTAATACGGTACTCATCTTTTCTGGAGCTATGACACTCTCGTCATTAGCCTGGGCCCAGTTGTTCAAAACTAACAGGGGGTGGTGGGGTGGTGCGAAGGTGCTGTGTATCTTACATCACGGGGGCGTCCAACTGATATTGGCTTACAGTTGGGCAAGGCCTGCTATCCTTGTAGGGGTAAGGGTAGAGGGGGAATGTTTTTATTTCTTCTGTTTCTTCACTTTCATTCCTGTTCCTCTTTCTTCCCTGTCCCTCTCTTTCATCCCTCTACTCTCTCTTCTATCTCTTTTCTCCCTTTCTCTGGGAGACGACACAAAAGGGTTGACATGTCGTTAAACCCCAACACAATCAATCAGTCAATCAAAACTAACAATGCCGTTAGTTTATTGTTAAAACTTAGATCATTAAAGGCTCCATATTCCTCAAAAATAGATATTTTTTATCCAAGAAAGGTTTAATCAATTGATATATGGTATTAATTCGATCAAAAAATGTGGTAGCTGACAGCCTGTAAAGTTTAGTCAGTCTCTCATTTTTGAACAGGATCAAAAATGAAATGATTTTTTTATAGTATCTATGAATTAATGTTGGCAACATTAATTCAGAGATATGGAAAAAAAATCATTTCATTTCAAGAACAAGAGACTAACTGAAATTTTACAGGCTGATAGATGTCACATTTTATGAATGTACCATTTATCAATTTATTAAACCTTTCTTGGATAATAAAATGTCTATTTTTGAGGAATATGGAGCCTTTAAATATGACATATACGCAAATATGTTTTCAGCAAAATTACCTGTGAATTAGATATTGTACGTTGTTGTTGTCGGCCTTTTGGCCGAATTATCACTCTTGTAGATTGGGCTCTCCAGTAAAACTGTCAAGGTAAAAACTCGCAGGTACATTAGTTGGACATGTGTGTCAGGTTCGGTTGTATGAAAATTTATACATGAATTTTGAATCTTTTTGTGCTTTTGATGTACTCTTCAAAGACTTCATTAATGATCTCGCTGCATTCCTGGAATTCGTCTTTCATCTTCACCTCAAGGAACAGTTTACAGGAGAATTGACTACTGCCAGTGCCATAGAACAGCCTCGCCTTCAATGTCTCTCTGGTCTCCACATACTGCTCACAATCCTAGATGTAATGTTTAACACTCTCAGGCTCACCGCAGGTACAGAGAGGTGAATCCTTCATTCCTACAGAGTGCAAATATCCATTGAGGTAGCAGTATCCCGTTCTAAGTTGAGATTTAATTCGCTGTGTTGTGATGCTTCCTCCAGTTTTCTTTTTAGCTGTAACTGATGGCTGGAAATCAAACATGTGTCTTCCTGTCTGTGAAACATCCTATCTTTTCTGCCACTTTATCTTGCAAGAGTCTTTCACTGCCTTTTTGATGTCAATGGAAGTGAGAGGAGTTACCATTTCTGGCATATTCTCTGCTTCTTCTGCAGCTTCTTTGGCCAGCTTATCAGCAATTTCATTACCAGCTATGTCTGCATGACCAGGGGTCCAGTTTAATTCAATGCTTACATTTTGGGATTTCAGAATGTCCAGGGTTTGTTTAATTTCAAGTATTACAGCTTTGTGTGATGTATTTTCCCAACCCAGAGTAAGAATTCCCACTGCAGACTGAGAGTCTGAAAACAGCATAATTTTCTGTATTGGTAGTCTTTCCATTTCCAACTTTATACTTTCCAAAGCTATATTGATGGCTACTAATTCACCAAGGAGAATCGAAGATCTTCCGGAAACAGGTTGCCTGAGGTCGACTCTCTCCTCATTTGGCAGAAACAAGCATGCACCTGCTCCACAAGGGCCAGGATTCCCCCTGCAGGAGCCATCAGTGAAACCATAGATAACATCCTTCCCTTCTGACTTTATCTGTCCATGAATGACTATTCTTGCCTCTTCTTCTTCTTGTTTGTTTCTTGGCTTTGATGATCCAAGATTGTACTTATTGGAACAGTTAAGATTTTGACTAACAAGCTTGTTAAGCCAACAATGCTTTGAATTACTAGGCCCAGGTGAATTTGAATAGCAGTAGGATTGTTGGGTGGTGCTAAGGTTTTCAGCATTATGGGGTCCTACTGAGAAAATAAATCTATGTACCGTATTGAACTGAATTACTGCATTGTGTGGTTAGGTTTTTCAAAATAACTACAAAAAAAAACTTGTAAAATATCCACCTAATAAGGACACACTTTAGAAAAAGATGAGGAATGGACCATGATAGGTTTATGATGCTTATGTGACGGGCCCCCGTAGCCTAGTGGATAAGAGAGTTGACTCTTAATCCATTAGGTTTCTCACCGCTGTGGTTCGAGCCTCGCTCGGGTCATATGTGGGAAAGCCAAGTTCTGCTTACGGATGGTCAGGTGGTTTTTCTCCGGGTTCTCCGGTTTTCGCCCACCTTCGATGAACGATCGGCTCGATATAAGTGAAATATTCTTGAAAGGGCCGTAAAACCCAAATCAAAAAAAAAAAAAAAAAAAAAAAATGATGCTTATGTGATATTTTTTCTGATTTTCTTTTTAAAAGCATATTTTGTGGATACTCAGTTGAATTTTCTCAATAAGTCTATAAAAGCGTATGTTGTTGGTACTCATTTGAATTGCCTTGACTTGTACCAATAACATATACTTTTATAAAGAAGCAGATAAAAATACATGGCTATAATCTAAAGACTACAAAATTGTTGACTGCGCTTATTGGGATATGTGCAATAATTAGATCAAATATGGTTTATTATATCCAACATTTTATGTCAGCAAGTGAAAAAAGGGCCCTATGCCATATGCAGTCTGTGAAGGCCCAACAGGATCTACTTGTGCATTCATTGCCTTAGCTCGGCTACAGTAATTCAGCCAAAAAGTACTGACTAATTTTCAAGGTCACAACATGTCTTACCATTTCCGTATATCTGTTTCAATACCAAACCAAGTTAATACACCATTTTGACGCAAATGACCCTCATGGGTAGATGCATCGTTAAACCTTGATTCTTCATCATCATCAAGGTCACACAGCAATAGAAAAACTAGAAATTCACAGTGGGGGTGGGGGACATCTGTTTTCTCTGAAAACACTGTTACTCCTTTTCTTACTTTTCTCCACAAAAACATATGTTGTGGGTGCTCAATAGAAGTGCCTCATTGTGTAGCCGCAACATACATTTTTGTGGAGAAATAAGAAAAATATTTTTATAGATGCCTCTTTTATTTTGAAAATGCCAATGATATTGTTGGCATTTTCATATTTATTAGCAGAGAAATTTTCATGCTCAGCTATGTTTAGCAAGAAAAAATATACAGTATGTACATAGTTCGACATTTAGTAATAGGATAAAGTTCATGCTCAGCTCAGTTGAGCATGAAAAAAAGTTTTATAACATCGGGGCTTGGTCTTACAATGCTTTCCCACTGGTTTTGGCAAGTCTTTTGTGGAGATTTATCATGAAATATTTTCTATGGTCATTCTCTCCCTTCTGCTGATTCAAGAAAGGCTGTTGTCAGTTTTTAGTGAAAGATTGTGCACAATACTGATTAACAGCTCAGAGGACTAAGCCTGCCAAGGAAAGTGTGGTCAGGTAAAATGACAGGCTCGATATGACCTTAATAGTGTTGACGTGCGAGGTAAACTCCAAACCAAACAAACTTACAGTGTTTTGATATAACATAAGGCTAATCTGGGCTTTTGCTTATTAGAAAATAGCATAAGGTCCCATTTCATACATTACACATTATTCATTTTTCATTTTCAGGTTATTCTGTGGTTGGTGGAAAATTTGACAGCACAGGATTCTCGTATTACGTAGCCGGAGCTCCACGGAGTGAGGTGGAGGGACAAGTTGTAATGTTCACAGAGATGAACAGCGGTAATCTACTCAAATATGAGAAGTCACAGTTAATCTCAGGCGATCTTGCTTTCTCAGGTTTTGGCCAAGATCTCATAGCTCTGGATCTCAATAATGATACGTAAGTAATTACCCTAAATTATGGTAAATTGTGATAAATATCTTTAAAAGTTGAACTCTTTACTTCATACGTTTTTGCCTGAATTTTGTTTTCTCTGCATTTGTTTCACAAAGTACTTGGTAAACAGTGGAGACCCTGATCAGACTGTTTCCATTATTTTGCATTTTTCTGAGCCAAAAAGTATGGACATTTTTGTCATATCCACAAAACCATATGTTTTGGGTACTCATTGGAAGTGCTTTGCCAAGGCACTACAAATGAGTACTATTTTCAGGCTTTCAAGCAGGTTGTACTTTTCCTACTTTTCCCTACTTTTTTTTTTTTTTTTTTTTTGTGCTCATTCTTTTCCCTACTTTTTTTCTGAAAATGCCCTACTATCCCTACTTTTTAGTCCAAAAATGTTTAAAGTGACCATAAATTGTAATTTTTTATATCGCTCGCTATGCTCGCTCAGAATTTGTAAAAATCAGATCAACTTATTCTGAGCAGCCATGATGCAAAAGTTTATAAAATATTTTTACTTAGTTGTAACTCCTTTTTTGGAACATTTATTTTGGTATTTCCTTTCCATGGTATTGTAGTGTTATTGTTCAGAGAATATTTCGTTTTCTTATTATATCTTTTTCTAAGTCTGACAACACTCAGTAAATCCCTACTATCCTTACTTTCCATGATTGAAATTCTTACTTTTGCCCTATTTTTCAAAATTTTGTGACCTACTTTATCCCTACTTTTCTGATGGAGGGCACTTGAAAGCCTATATTTTGTCGAAACTGGTATGTTTTATCATTTGAGTTGCGCCATGCAGAAACACGTCTTCAGACATATGCAGACATCAAAGGCCTACACTGTCCACTAACAGAATCATTTGATGCTATAGAATATATCAATGGAGAGCAAATGCGCGGATGGGACTTTGCATATGCAAGGAATTATTATGAATCTAGGCATTTGCACATGTTCGAAGATACCTTGTTGCTTGAAGTGACTCATTTTAACCTTTGTCATGCTGAATAAATTAAGATGCCATGCCCACTTCAAATTTTCAGCCAATCAGATTACTTGATCCAGATTGTTGATAGAAATTCACATGCTGAATGACAAAAAGTGCAGATCCAGATCAGTTGGCTTCTTAGAAGCCAACTGATCTGAATCTACACTGTTTGCAAAGGCAGGGTATGTCCAAGATCAGCAGGACCAGGGTTAATTTGTCATTAATGTCCATTTGGTGCAGTTTTAGATGCAGGAACATAATGTATGTCACACTGACATCATAATGTCAACATGAACCAAGCCTCAAAATTGAGAAGGTGTGATATGGCTCTGGAAAAATTGAGACTCTTAGCTGATCTGACTGGCAGTAAGAACTTTAACTGTTTGATAAACATGTGATGTGCAACGTGTGAAAATGGCCCATATGCTGTTTGCAATCAAGGAAGGTCCTGATCAGCCTGTGCAAATGTGCAGGCTGATCAGGGCCGTTGATGGCTTACAGAATCAATAGATATTGGAGTATATATCAATGAACAGAGAATGTCCAGATCACACTGCACAGATGCCCACAGTTATCTGGACTGTCACTGTTAGCACATGGCGTAAAAGCCTTTTTCCCATTTTGTGCATCATATTATTTATAGGTACACTACAACCTCTTTAATAACACATTTGCTGGAATCCAAAACAAAAACCATGTTTGGATACAAGACTTTTTGTATGGATACCAGACTTTTTGTTTGGATACAAGACTTTTTGGGTCCACATTTAAACTGTTTCATATCTGAAACCATCTTATAATTACCAGTCTTATGAGAGGTTCCGGTGTATATGATAGATTTTTAATATTTGTATATTATTTTACAGATATGATGATCTGGTGGTAGCTTGTCCTATGTATCATAAGAAAGAGAAGGATAACATTCGAGTGGGTGGGGCAATCTATGTCTATATAGGAAATGGAGACAGGGTATGTTAATTAGAACTTTTCTCTTTCAAAATACTTACTGTTTTTCGACCTAATTACCGCATGGTGCGCTTAGGATTTTCAAAATTATTGGAACAACTTGTAAAATATCTACCTGATATGGACTATAAAGAAAGATAAGAAGATGATTTATGAGATGGTTATTTAACCTTTACCACTCTCTGAGCATTTTCAGCAGACAACAAATTGATGATATTTTTCTTATTTTTCCCAGAAAACAGGATTTGACATTTCATGCAAACTGTGAAATGTCATATCCTGTTTTCTGAGAAGAATAAGAAAAATATTTCAAAATGTTGTCTGCTGAAAATTTTACCCAGAGTGCTAAGCATTAATGATACTTATTCGATATTTTTTCTGATTATCCTTATAAAAGCATATGTTGTTGGTACTCATTTGAATTGCTTTGACTTGTCAAGGCAATTCAAATGAGTACAAATAACATATTATGCTTTTATAAAAGAAGCAGATAAAAGTACACGAGCTGTAATTTGAAGACTACAAAATTGCTTGACTGTGTGTTTATAAGGGTATGTGTGGTAATTACAGTAGAACTTCAATGGCTCGAACCCCGATGGCTCATTTATCATGGATGAGTTGAACACGTTCTTGAGTCCGCAGGGATTTCCTCCAAATACGATATACGGATAATTTAGGGAGATTTTCTTCTTTTATCTTGTAAATGTATGCTGTGTGTACTCATTAGAATTGCCTCTATGAGGTGATTCTAATGAGTACACACAACATACATTTAAAATATAGAACACCGAAAAGATATCCCACAATTATATCCATTGTGCCTCCTGGTGTGGCACTATTAGTAACCTTCCAAGGCTCGAACTACCGCTGTCTCGAACAAATTTTCATGGTCCCAAAGGGGTTCGAGCCATCAAAGTTCGACTGTAGGTCAAATATGGCATGCCAAATTGGCTCTGACAGGTCAAAATGCACTCCACTTAGTACTAACCCTTATCATATGGCTTCACTTATTGTTATTGGATAAGTTTTGTTATAAAAACGATATCACCACATGCTACATAACACTTGGTTACTGGCATGTAACGTCATTATGCCGCAGTGTTATGTTTTCTGTTGAGAAATGGGTCAACCTGAGCAGACGACTATAGACTATATTTTTTACATTTTTCCCAGGAAATAGGCTTTGACATGTCATGCAAAATTGTCTCCTAAGCAGACAGTTTGCATGAAATGTCAAAGCTTATTTTAGGAGACAATTTGCATGAAATGTCAAAGCCTATTTTCTGGGGAAAATAAGAATAGTACTTCGAAATGTCATCTGAATTTTTTTTACCCAGCATGCAGAGCAATAGGAAAGTAACAACAGAGGAATAAGAATTCCTAATTTCATTGAACTAATAATAAGAGATTTGGATAAGAGGAGGCATTTTAGTGGCTGAGTGGTAAGTGTTTGCAACTGCGTATCATGAGGTCTTGGTTTCAAGTCCCGCTAGAGTTGTTCAGGGCCCAGTTGTTCAAAACTAATGAAGTCTGTTAGTTAACGAATTGTTAAAACTTTAATCATGAAATATGGCATATATGCTAATATTTTTGCTGAAAGCTACTCACATTTTTTTTTTTCAGCAAAAATATCTTTGAATTAGATACTGTACTTACTAGAACAGTTAACATTTTGACCACTAACGAGCTCATTAAGCTAACTATGCTTTGAACAACTGGGCCCAGATCATGACTGTACAGTACTTCATTGCACTAAGCCTTTCATTATCACACCTTCATTGTCTCTTTATGACTTAAATAATGTTGAAAGCGACATAAAACACCAAACTACCATCCTCATCTGGATAAGAGAGGTCACCAGACAAGTATTTATGTTCCCCCACCTATGGGGAGGGGGACATACTGTTTTTGGTGCAGATCCCGTTGGCGTCAGCATCACACTGTCTTGTCTGTACAATATCTTGTGAACCAGAGTGGTTGGATTCTTACCAAATTGTCAAGGATATATAACTGGGACATAACAAAGAACTGATTAGATTTTAATGACCATGATCTAATTTTCAAGGGCACAGCAGTAGAAAAACTGAAAATTCATGGTGGGGGGACATCCGTTTTCTCTGAAAACACTGTTACTAGTTTTATCTAGAGCTCTTAACTGTGCTGTAGTAAAATCAATTGACATAGAAAACTTGTTGAATTTCAGATCACGGACTTCACAAAGCCACAAATCATCAAAGGGAGATCACTAAGCCAGGATGAGTGTGATGCATTACAATGTCTACATGCTAGGTTTGGTTTCAGTTTGGCAAAAGCTGGGGATCTCAATGGGGATGGTTTTCAAGGTATGTATGGTTGGTTTTTGTTCATCAGGGTCCAGTTGTTCAAAACTAACGATGCCGTTAGTTAATGTATCGTTAAAACTTTGATCATTTAATATGGCATATACGCTAATATTTTTGCTGAAAAAATGTGAGTAGCTTTTGCATACAAAAGCTACTCACATTTTTTCAGCAAAAATACCTGTGAATTAAATATTGTACTTACTAGAACAGTCAACATTTTGACCATAAACAAGCTTGTTAATCTAACGATGCTTTGAACAACTGGGCCCAGAATACTTAGTAACTGATCAGCTACTGTACTTGCAAGCAGGTGGGGTAAGGGGACTCTTAATAAGTATTTCTTCTGTTAAGTCACAGTAATTTGATTAAACTTTCATCCTCCTCTGTTTCTCTCTCTCTTCTTATCTACTAGATTGTCTGTCCCTTTTCTATGTTTCTCTTGGAGATGATACATAAGGACCCACAAGGGTCTATGTATTGATGAAGAACTTGAACCTCAAAAAAGTAATTGATGAATCAACAGTCTGGGAAAAAGTGCCTGAGAGATACGGTAAATGCTTTAAAATTTTGTACACCAAAGTGTCTCACAAAATGACATTTGCAAACAGTGCAGACCAAGATCAGACTGCTCCTTCAGGAGCAGTCTGATCAGGGTCTACACTGTTTGCCATTCCACTAAGTATTTTAAGAAACAACTTCATAAAAAAGTAAAATTTAGACAAAAAAGTATATAATAAAGTGTTGGAAATTTTAGGTCATTTACCGTATATATCGATAGCTAAGGCCGGGATCAGCCAGCATATCTGCACCTGCATATCAGGGTCTTTGCTGTCTGGTTGCAGATTCATTGGATACTAGAGAATGTATCTAAGTTTTGTAATGTGGGGTGGTCGGGTGGTGCGAAGGTGCTGTGTATCTTACATCACCGGGGCGTCCAACTGATATTGGCTTACAGTTGGGCAAGGCCTGCTATCCTTGTAGTGGGTAAGGGTAGAGGGGGAATGTTTTTATTTCTTCTGTTTCTTCACTTTCATTCCTGTTCTTCTTTCTTCCCTGTCCCTCTCTTTCATCTCCTCTACTCTCTCTTCTGTCTCTTTTCTCCCTTTCTCTGGGAGACGACACAAAATGACCCTCAAGGGTTGACGTGTCGTTAAACCCCAACACAATCAATTAAGTTTTGTAAATAAACATTATTACTGCAGTAACATGGGTCTGATGCCCAGTATCACATTGAGTGGATGTTCACAGGATAACAGAGATGATTGTGTCAAGTATGATCCAGAGACAGAGGAATTGACTCCTCCGTCAGAAGGCTATAACCATGCCCATGCATAAATCCTTAGACAAACAATATCGTGATACCTGTATTTGTCAATGAAAACTGCATGTGTACCTGTATTTATCAATGAAAAAGTACATAGGTAATATTGTTTATCTAAGCAATAACATTAACCGTTAACTGGTAAGCTATTTTGGTTGGTCAGGTTTTGGTGTCATTTACTGGTCAGGTGATTTCACAGAGGACTTAGTTGTTAAGGAGGAGTATTGGGTGATAATTCTGGGATAATATTTCTTATTTCTCCATAGAAACATATGGTGTGGGTACTCATTAGAAGTGCCTCGATGAGGCGCTTCTAATGAGTACCCACAACATATGTTTTTATGGAGAAATAAGAAAAATAATCCTATAATTATCATCAAATACTCCTTAGCAATTCCTCTGCAGAGATACGCGAAAATCCACAAGATGGGATACAGAGCATCAGATCACATAGAAGAGCTCCAGCTGGCTCCATATAGATTGGTGGGCCACCCCTCTTGCCCTATCCTGCCGCCCCTCTGCCCTTCTTAAGCTGCCAGCTGCCTTTTTTCAATTCCAGGGCCCAGTTGTTCAAAGCTAATGATGTCGTTAGTTAACAATACGTTAAAATTTACATCAAGTGATACGCAAATATACTGAAATTTTTTGCTGAAAAAATGTGAGTAGCTTTTGCAGTGCAAAAGCTACTCACATTTTTTCAGCAAAAAATATCAGAATTTTGTATATTGAATCTGCTAAAACAGGTAACGAAATGACCCTCAACGAGCTCGTTAAGCTAACGACGCTTTGAACAACTGGGCCCAGACATAAAATCCTCCATTTTGGTGAAAATTTCATGAAAATATGACAAAAATTTAAAACAGTTATCAATGGTCAGTTTTATGTGTATTCTAGTTTGAGGCATCTATTGTGGAATAAGGTTATATTTTGTAACATGTCTTGATACTAAGCACATTTCGTGACACATGGTGCATACTTGTTTGTGTTGAGGTTTTACGGCCCAGTCAACCCAGTGGGGTCAGGTCGAGCGCTGTCAGTTTACCTAACCACACGTTTACTGGGCAGGCTTAGTCCTCTTAGCGGTTAACCAGTATTGTGCGCATTCTTTCGCCAGAAACTGACAACTGCCCTTCTTGAATCAGCGGAAGGGAGAGAATGACCGTAGAAAATATTTCATGATCAATCTCCACGAAAGAATGTTGTCGACCTCGGCGGGGGTTGAACCCGCGACCTCCTGGTCTCCATTCGGACGGCGCATCCAACTGAGCCACCGAGGCCGGTGATGGTGCATACTTATATGACTGTGCAAAAAGTGCCATACCCCGCACCCCTCAGTCCTTGAATTCCTCCTGGAGCACTGCATTACAGTAGTAATGAGGTGTTTATTATATAAATTAACCATTAAAGCACCATCCACAACAGCAACAGATGGCATTTATTTTTTTCACTTTTCCAAGGAAGTAAGGACATTTCATGTGAATCATCTGCTTTTCTTTCATAAATGAAAACAATTATTTTTTCTCATTAAAAATATCAGTATTATTTAAAGTAGTCAACATAATATTATTTAATTTAATGACGTGTTAAGCTAACAGTTTCCTGCCAGATATACCGTATTCGACCTAATTACCACACATGCTCCTATAAGCACACAGTCAAGCAATTTAGTAGTTTTTAGATTACAGCCAATGCACTTTTATCCACTTCTTTATAAAAACATATGTTGTGGGTACTCATTTGAATTGCCTTGACAAGGCAATTCAAACAAGTACCCAAAACATATGCTTTTATAAAGGAAATCAGAAAATTATATCGCTTAAGCAGCATTAAGTATGCTGCTCGTTCACCTCTGCTGATCTTTCTTTAAAGTGTGCCCTAATCAGGTGGATATTTTATTACAAGTTTTTCTAGTAATTTTGATAAACCTAAATACACAGTGGGGTAATTAGGTCAAATACGGTAATCCACACTACATTTTTATTGTAGATTTTGCAGTTGGTGCTCCTTATGAAGGACAGGGCGCTGTGTATATCTACCATGGATCAGCAGAAGGGGTCCAGGAACCGTTTTCCCAGGTAAGCTATAACCCTTTAGCACTCTTAAAGTGAAGTTAAATAAACAACAAATAACAGTAGTTTTGATGAAATATGTGTTCCATTTTCAGAGAAAAATTTGAAAAATATTTTAGACTTGTCATCTATTAAATTGCTGCGTCTTTATTTTTCTTATTGACTTGTAAATTATTGTCTGCTGCCAGATAAGGCATCTTTTCAAACTAGAACTTATTCATATTTTTCTTATTTTTCCATGAAAGGATATTATGTTGAGCATATGCCTAGGCACTTCTAGTTAGTACCCGCAACATATGTTTTTGGTGGAGAAATAAGAAAACTATTTACTGATATCTGGAGCTGTATACAGAATACAAAATAAGCATTTGACATTTTAATTCCCTTTCCCTGCAAATAGTGCTTGACTTCATTTGAAGTGTCGGCATAAAATGGAGACATTTTGAAGAAAAGTTTAACCCCTTTTTTACTGGGACAAAGAACTAGATTGCACCATCGTAAAATCCCCATTCTCGGTGCTAATCTTGCTAATAGCGTGATGACAGACAGCCAGATGGGTTCGCTCTTGCAAAACCTTACCACAAGGGGAAGTCATGTAGCAAGTTTGATTAAATTCCGCCCAGTGCTTTATGAGGAGATAGGGTGACAGACAGAAGGACAGACAGACAGTGATCTTATGACCCCACCAGAAGGTCATATGAGGCAGAGTGAAAAATAACATTGCTCTAGCACACCCATACCATGCGGGGATGTCATGTAGCAAGCTTGGTTAAATTCAGCCCAGTGGTTTAGGAGGAGATAGCATAAATGACTGATGAATGGAGGCATTTACATATCAGCCCAGTGGATTAGTAGGAGATAGCATAAATGACTGATGGATGGAGGCATTTACGTATCAGCCCAGTGGATTAGTAGGAGATAGCATAAATGACTGATGGATGATTTACGTATCAGCCCAGTGGATTAGTAGGAGATAGCTTAAATGACTGATGGATGGAGGCATTTACGTATCAGCCCAGTGGATTTGTAGGAGATAGCATAAATGACTGATGGATGGAGGCATTTACAATATCCCCATTGCTAAAGCATTGGGATAAAAATGTTACTAATTAAACAATAGCAAGGTCAACATTAAGATTGGATACACTTGGTAGACTTCCCACCATTGTTTCAAGGGAGACAATTTTTATGACTTCCTGTTTGCTTTCCTGCACATCAAGTCCCTTCTGTAAATGGGTCTACTCTAAAAGGAAAGAATTTGCTCCCTTCGGGACCAAATTCTTTCCTTTTGGAGTAGACCCTCTTCAGAAAAGGGGATAAGAACGAAAGCAATTCAGAGTAACCACCCCTGAAAGTGTATCTGATCACCTTAAGAGTAAGAAAATGTTCTTTACAATTTGTGCCCAATTCCCTTACCCCACTGTAAACTTGAAACTATATACTGGAAGATTCTAATTTCAGTTTTAGGTATGTCAGGCTATATGATTTACATATTCCTAGAGAAAAATGATTGAACTATTTGCAAATAGTGGAGACCCTGATCAGATGCCGTGTTCTGCAGCATCTGATCTGGGTCTGCGCTGTTTGCCAGTTACCCTTTTAGGGGTCTCCAGTCTACAATGGTTTAAGTGTTCTTCAGCTTTTATGTATTTGAACATGAAATTTCAGAATGTTTATTTTTTGTTTGTGACAATCTTAAACACACCCAGAGTAGGTCCTCCTGTTCGGCGTATGAGAACACTGTCGCTGAATCTGTTGTAATAGATATCTTCTAACTGATCATACTTTGATCTTTCCGACAATAATACCTCAACCACCAACCCCTCTTCTTTTATAATATACACGCGATTCCTGTTTTGATCTTTTGTTGATACATATATATTACCTTTCTTGTCAGTTACTATTCCAAAATAAAATTGGATGTCAGCATTTTTTAGAGCAAATACTTCTTCACCTTTCTGATTGAAAGCTTTTAGTCCTTGATAGTAGTGTGAAGCATAAACATTTCCGTTCCGTGGGTTGATGGTGAAAAAACTGATTGAGTAATTGTCCGATTGAAAGAACTTGACCTCTTCACCTTCAAAATTTATCACTAAAATTTGTGAATTTGTACATCCACTGACGTAAAAGTGTTTATCGTAATACATAAGATAATCCAGTTTGCCGTCAGAATTTGAATATATATTTATATCACCTTCTTTCTTCATTAGATACACGTCACTGCTGTTTTCATATTTATCTCGATTTAAAAATGCTAAGTTTGCAATCTTCTTTGAAATATCAGTATCTGTTACTACAGCAATATCTAAAACTCCGTACACACTCTTTGCATGCAGGAAGTTGTAAAATTTATCATAAAACTTCAGTTTGCAGTTTGTTCCATCTACTACCACAACTTTCCCATCGAGCATCACATCAAATCCACTCACCCAGCATACAAAACTATCTTCTTCTAGAGTAAAATCTAATTCTTTCTGAAACTGTAGTGTCTGTTTTGATTTAGTTGCCTTGAGATATTTGTTTTTCATGTTTTCTTTATACTTTTCTCCCTTTTTCCTCCTCCGCCTAAGTTGCCTTTGAGGTTGTCTTGTATATTCTGATTTTGGTCTGGACTTTTCACTTTTTACGATTTCCATGAGTTTGTGTCGTCTTGTTTTAGGATCTTTGAAATGTTTTTCAGCACATTTGTCACAAAAATGTTTCTTGCAGGTGTCGCAAAAACCAACTGCATCTAGATTTTTTCC